>JAKOOJ010000004.1:86155625-87425000 GCA_022577455.1 Arizona elegans
AAGAGATTAAGATATCCAATTATTTATTTGTCACGTTAAATATATATTAAATACACTTCATATTTGATTTTCCTAAAGAAAATAAAAATTGATGAGCAAATATGAAAAAAGCTATATATTTATAGCTTATAGTTATAGTTTTTTATGAGCCATAGTGGTGCAATGGTTAGAATGCAGAATTGCAGGCTAATTCTGCTGACTACTGACTGCCTGTAGTTCAGCAGTTCGATTCTCACCGGCTGAATGTTGACTCAGCCTTCAATCCTCCTGAGGTCAGTAAAATAAGGACCCAGATTGTTTATGGTGTGTGTGTGTGTTTATAGTTTTTCTATGATATGTCCAACTGATAAAATAGTAAAACCTTACCAAACAAAAATCTGCATATTTTAATGCAATATTTTAAAGTGCAGAATATATTATTAATTCTACACACAGAAGAAACTGGGTTTATTTACACATGCTGAAGTACAGCTCTCTTTTAAACAATTTTGACACTAAATTAATATAATCAAGAGCAAATTTAATTGTTTCTGTACTAAATGTATTAACTTTTGTAATTATTGTCTTCAAAATAATAAAAACAGAGCTACCTACAGACAGGATTTTCATAGAAGCATATAATTAATCATAATAGAAGAAGACTTGTTATATGGAGTTCATTTCAGAGAGGAAGCAGAGATGTTCACTAACATTTCAAAGCTATTTAAAATTGTGTGTGATTTTGCTAAAACAAATACTACAATACTATACTCTCCTTTGAAAGAAAAAAATATTATTATGAGTCCAAAAATGTGAGCATGAGCATCATGGAGACAGACATTATAATACACAAATATTGACATCATCATGCAAAACTCAAATTTATATACATGCATCAGACTTCAGGAAGAAAATATTTTAGATTGGCATCAAAGACCTTGTCATTTTAGTTCCACTAAATGTGTGTGAACATCACATCCTCATTTCTATAATGTACAAGTAAAATCAGGCACTAAAATTAATTTGACTGTACTATATTATTTGGCTAATTTCTGCATAATTTTCAGGTATTTGCATGATACCATTTTTAAGAAAGTATAATTGACCAGTCAACTCACCATATCTGCTTCTTTTTCTGAACCCTTTCTGATTGCTACTTAATATATACACAGTATACAATTATGGGGAACACTGAAAAAAGGAAGGAGGGAAGGAAGGAGGGAGGGAGGAAGGGAATCCAAATCATTAGGAGTAGAATCTTTCTACCTGAAAATATGTGAGGAAATTTTTTAAATAAGACATTAAGTTTATCACTTACATCTTTTGAAGTGAAAGAACAACCAATGGTTCATAATTAACAGGAAAACTTTGGCTAAAGATGACAAACATTTTTTGACAACTATCATGTTATTCTCTCTCGCTATAGCTTTGTTAAATAAATAGTAACTGGCGCATGTATGGGAAGGTGTATGGGAAGAAAGATTTGGTTAGCAAGATCTAAACTTGGTAACGAAGGTGAAAGTAGTACATAGGATTTTTTTTTTTTTTACATTTTCACCCAAAACTCATCATCTTAATTTTTCATCATTCACTACTGCAGCTCCTCCAGACAATAATGTGTGTTGTGGGAATAAGACAACACATTAAAGAAAAGCTATACTCCTGATTTTCATTTTTTCCCAACTTTCTTTTAGATGGGACGTTGGTCTTACCGTGATACGTTCCTTCTCGTAGTGTAAAATGGGAGGTGCCAGGCTGGGATATTCCTTGCTCTAGCTCTATGTCCTGAGCTGAAAACTTCTGAAGATCCGCCTCCCTGGTGACATCTCTTCAGTTTTGCCAGCGAAGCCAAAGCGAATGGTACCCATTCTGAAAGACATAAAAACAGATACGCCCCACCAAGAGGAGCCGGTCCAGGCAGACACAGACAGGGTGGGGCTGGCACCTCCCATTTTACACTACGAGAAGGAACGTATCACGGTAAGACCAACATCCCTTCTCCATAGTGTAGAAATGGGAGGTGCCAGGCTGGGATATACCAAAGACTGGCCAGCCCTAAGGGTGGGAGCTGTCCTGGGCCTACAACTCCGGATCTTCATGAACCCTCTGTAGTACTCATCTCCCAAATGCTGCCTCCGCCGAAGCGAATGAGTCTATAGTGGCGTATGAAGGGAGTGGAAGAAGTCCACGTGGCAGCCCTACATATATCCTTGACTGACTCCTGAGTAGACCAGGCCGCCGTAGTGGCAGCACTGCCACTATCCCTTGAGGCACCGGGAGAGCCTGAAGCTCATACGCCGATTAAATGCACGTCTGGAGCCACCACCCCACCGTGGAAGAGGTCACTCTGTGGCCAAAAGTCGACGGCTGAAAGGAGACAAGGAGTGCCTCCGTCTTCCAGAAAGAAGAGGTCCTAAAAATGTAAATACGGAGGGCCCTCCTCACATCCAAGGTGTGCCAGGTCTGCACCAAGGCGTGCCTAGGCCGAGGGCAGAAAACCGGCAGGATCAACTTGTGCGCTCGGTGAAACAAGGTGTTGGCCTTAGGAAGAAAGGTAGGGTCCAGCCGCAGGACCACCCTGTTGGGGTGAAAAATACACAGGTCTTTCTGCACCGATAATTCCGCCAACTCCGGGATCCGTCGGGCAGATGAGACGGCCACAAGGAAAGCTACTTTACACGAGAGGAGGCGAAGACTAGCCTCCCTCAATGGTTCAAAAGGTGCCTTAGTCGAAGCCTGTAGAACCTTAGAGAGGTCCCACGTGGGATAACGGTGAAGTGGCAGAGGTTTTAAATTAGCTGCTCCACACAGAGATACCTTCACTCTCAGATGGTTAGCGGGAGAACCCCATTTCCCAAATGTCAAGACAGAGCCCTGCGCAGCCACCTGCCGGGGTAGAGAGTTAGTGGAAAGACCCAAGTCCAACCCGTCCTGGAGGAATTCAATCACCTCCACCCCCGATGCTGCAGTTGGACTCAAATGTCTGGAGGCACACCACACTGCAAGCCTGTTCCACGTGGCCTCGTAAATACGCATGGTGGAGGGCCGCCTGGCTGCCTGCATAGCCCTGACGACCCTGGCCGGAAAGTTCTCCCTCCCTAAGAGCCCCCACTCAACCTCCAAATGGCTAACTGTAGTCTCTGCGGGACCGGGTGCTGCACCGGGCCCTGGCTGAGGGAGACTCATCCGGGGGAATCCGCCAGGGCCTGGCGACCGACAGGTTGACCAGGTCGGCGAACCAAGGCTGTCTGGGCCAGTGAGGGGCCACTAACACCATCTCCACCCCCTCCAACAACAACTTTCGAATGACTGCTGGGACAGGAGGAAGGGGAGGGAAGGCATATAGGAGGCCCTTGGGCCACTGGGGCTGCAGAGCGTCCACCCCTGCTGCTCCCGGGCAGGAAAACGGGAGAAGAAGAGGGGAAGTTGTGTGTTCGTTGGAGAGGCGAAGAGGTCCACCACCGGTCGACTGAACCGGTCGACCATGTTCGCAAACAGGCTGGGATGGAGCCTCCACTCTGAGGGTCCCACAGTAGCCCGACTCAGCCAGTCGGATTCGACGTTGTCTGACTTGGCGATGTGGTCCGCTGTCAAAAGGTGAGTCTCTGCCCAGAGACAAAAGGTCTCCGCCTCTCGCATTAGAGGCTGGGAACGAGTCCCCCCTTGCCTATTGATATGGGCTTCTGTCGTCGTGTTTGTCTGTGAGAAGGAGCACATGCTGCCCCCTCACCTGCAGAAGAAAGGCCTGGAGAGACAGACGGGCAGCCCGGAGCTCCAACCAATTGATCTGCTGGGATAGTTCTAGGCGGGACTAGCGGCCCTGGGCCATCTGGGATCCGCAATGACCTCCCCAGCCCTGGCATCCGCTGTGACTACCACCCTGTGGGGTTCCCTGAAGTAACACCCCTTCTGGATGGCCTCTGACGTCCACCAGGTCAGGGAACGCAGAACCCGTGGTGGAACCCGAACCCTGGACATGGACGAGCTCGTTCTCACCTTCTGAAAGGGAAGCAAGAACCACTGAAGTGGTCTCGCATGGTACCTGGCCCAGGGAACTATGTTCAAACAAGAAATCATTTTTTCCAACAGCTGGGACAGTTGGTCTACTTGCACCGTTTGACACCCTCGGGTTAACTGAATCAGCGCCTGTATACTGTCCTGCCTCTCCAGGGACAGGAAGACCTGCCCCGCTTGCGTGTCTATCAGTGCCCCTAGGTGAACTAACCTTATGGAAAGTACCAGATGGCACTTTGTCAGATTCACCGAGAACCCATGGTCCCTCAGTGCCCCAATTGTCGTGGTCAAGTCCTGTTCCGCTCGCCGCTGGGAAGGCGCCTGTAGGAGTAGGTCATCGAGATAGCACTGGATCCTGATGGGAAGAGACCTGAGGTATGCCGCCAAGACCGAAAGAATCTTGGTAAATGTATAGGGGGCAGAGGCCAGCCCAAATGGCAGGGCAAGATATTGATAGTGGCGGCCTGAATAAGAAAGCCTCAGGTACTGACGATGCTCCAAGCGAATAGGGACGTGGAGGAATGCTTCTGTCAAACCTATGGAGGCTAAGAAATCCCCCTCCCTGATCCCTGCTAAGATCGAATGCAGGGAGTGCATTTTGAACCTCCTGTACACGATGAAGTGGTTGAGTCCCTTTAAATTTAGAATCGCCCTCCACCCCCCTCCCCGAGACCTTTGGGGTGGCAAAGAGAACGGAGTAGAATCCATGCCCCCATTGCCCCGGTGGAACCGGCTGAATGGCCCGGACATCCAGCAAGTGCTGGATAGCTGACTCCATGAGCCCCCGCCTGAACGGGTCTCCAGAAATGGGGCAACGGAGGAAATGCCCTGGAGGAGGTGAAAGGAATTCGAGGGAGAGCCCTGCTCTTACTGCCTCCCTCACCCAATAATCTGATGTCAGGTCCGCGAACAATGAGAGTCTGCCCCCTATCGGAGCCTGAGACGGACAGTCACTTCGCTCTCCTAGCCCCTCTGCCGCCAGAGCTCCTGAAGGACTTGTTGGGCGGCTGCTGATGACCATGGGAGAAGGTCGGTCTATCAACTTGAGAGCCAGGCCTAGAGTACTGGAAGGGCTGCTGCTGACGGGAGAAGCTTGGCCCAGCTCCCCCCTGGCGGAAGGAGGGCTGCCTGTAATAAGGGGAAGGACGGAAATCAGCCCGTCTGCCCTGAGACGGGAGAACCTTTCTCTTATCCCTAGTCTCTATAAGCAAGGCGTCTAGGGCCCGTCTGAACAGATAACCACCCTCAAAGGGGGCTGAAGCTAACTTCCACTTGTTCTTCCCATCCATGCACCAATGATGCAGCCAAAGCAGATGCCTAGCAGTCACGGTGGAGGCAATGGCCCTGGTAGAGAACCTGGCGGCTGCCAAGGTAGCATCAGCCGTATACTCAGCGGCAGCTAAAATTTTGAGGGGTGTTGATGAGCACGAATATCATCTGGTGCCAAATGGCCCTGCAACTGCCGAAGTCGCCTGACCGACGCTCTGGTGAGAAATGCTGATGAAGCCACTCTGACAGCCCACGAATCCGCCAGGTGTGCTTGACGAAGCACCATCTCCTCACGCCGATCCTCCACCTTCAAGGCATTCCCCGCATCAGGTGGTAAAACCAAAGATGAAGTGAGCGCCGTCACTGGAGCGTCTACTTTGGGAATCTCCAACAGGTTAAGCATGTCTGAATCCACAGTGAACAATTGGTTGTCCATACCCGAAGCCCGGGGAGCTACAGCTGGGGCAGCCCACTGTCTACGTATCATGTCCAAAAACATTCCCGGAATGGGAATTGTGTCAGCCTCCACCGCCCTCTCTGTGAATAGGAAATCGTCCTGCTCTTCATTACCTAAGTTGACATCTGAGAGCGATGGGTCTGGACCTAAACGCGCTGTAGCTCTAGCTGTGGCTAGTAGGGGCTTTAAAAAGGGCCGGATTAAACAACCCTTTAAAGGAAGGCCTAGGGAGCTGTTCCTGATCCACATCAGAGAAATCTCCCTCTCCTTGATAATCCAAGTATAATCTGCCCATTCAGATGGGGAAAGGGAATCATGTTCCTGGTATTCCTCAGGAGCCTCTACATATCTCTGTGGTTGTAACTCAGGCCGAGAGGCATACAGCTGGGCAAAAGCTTGAGATTGCAACTGCATACCTTCTGCAATGCCCCGTTGAATTGCCTGCTCCACCCAGGATTTCATAAGGTTGGTGACATCCTGCACCCCCCATCACCCTGGCAGAGGCACGCCGCCGTGGGGGTAAAGGTGACCTCAGGCGATCTACTCATTGCACCAGCAGTACCAGGTGCAGGCTGAGAGTCTGCACGAACATCTGGAGACCGTGGTCTAGAAGGTCCCGCTATGGTTGGTGAGGGTAAATTCTGCGGAGCCACTATTTCCGCACTCAGCGCAGGGAGATGGTCGGCAGAAACAGGAGCTGGGGGGGGGGGTTCTTGAGCCAAATTAGTGGCAGAGGCTTTAGCAAATTCTCTGTCCAAGGCCCGTTGTCTGATTTGAGCTGTCTTCTCCTCAGCCTTGGAAAGGCCAGTACGAGCCCTAGCTCTGGCCTTGATCTTATTGGCAGCCGCAATACTGACCGTTCGTTGCCTGGAAGAAGCCCTGGTCCTGTCATGCTGAGGTAACCAAGATCCCTCTGCTGAAAAGGATGGCTGCCTGTCAGCATCCCCCCATGCCTCCAATTAATCTCCCAAGCCAATTTTAAATTACAAACGTCCTTAAATGGGCAGAAGGTTCCAAAGGAGGTGTTAAAAACAAGTTAATCAGAAAAGGTGGCTGAAATGGAGGCAAAATGGCCTCTGTGACATTCAAAATGGCCGCTCGTAACTGCCACAGTTCAAAAATAAAATTCAAAGCTGAGGGCCCAACTAAGTCCGATCAGGCTGCCAAGCAGTCCCGCAGACAAAATCAGGGCTGGTCAGCAGTCCAGGCTCCCATCCGCTCTAGCAGAGAGCCCACCAGCCTGTAGCATAAATTGCCGGGGATCAAAGCCGCCCGGACTTAATGGCCACCAAAAGGTTGCGCGGAAACAATGGCGGCCCCGACTTACATCAATCTCCAAGGGCCCGCACTGTCCTCCTGGTGCGACCCTGGCGGCTAGCACAGTCTTCCAATGTGCTCAGAGGCTCTTCTGAGCCTTTACCATGAAACAGCCAGCGCCCAGGCTGCTCAGGCTGGCGAGGCTGCAGCAGGAATAAAAAGTGACTCAAAATAGTAAAAAAGCCGCTCCGCCGAACAGCTGGCGTTCGGGGATCAAAGGGACGCCACGGCAATGCTATTTACAGCCTGCCCGGCTCCCGCGGCTGCAACAAAGCCTTCCCACGCTTCTACGAAGAAATGAGGGGAAAATGGGGCGAAAGCCAGCCGCATAATCCCCACAGCCGCTGATTAATCTAGGGAGGTTGGGGAAAACGTTCCAAACTGCCCCCCCCTTGAGCTCCATCCGTGAACGGAGAGCCCTTCCCAGCCAGTACCTGCAAGTAGTCAGCAAGGGAAGCACAGGAAACAAAACAAAACAAACAAAAAAATTAGGAGTAACTTTCAAAGTAAATTAAAAGAGAAGAATTCCAGGGAAATATTACCAAGCACAACTCAGAGCTCAGGAGCTTGTAAAAGTTGCAACCATGAGCTAGGCTGAGCTGAAAAAAACCGAAGAGACATCACCAGGGAGGCGGATCTTCAGAAGTTTTCAGCTCAGGACATAGAGCTAGAGCAAGAAATATCCCAGCCTGGCACCTCCCATTTCTACACTATGGAGAAACAACCAAATAAGGAAACTAGCATTAGCTTGTATGCAATATACTCTCTTCCACAATTACCAGAAAAATTAACTTGAAAATCATCTGAGACATATTAAGAAACCAATAAGCAACTCCATAGGATAAAGTATTGATAGTGTGGTTGAGCTTCCCAGATTTCTCAGTATACTTTTTGGTATACTTATGCAGCAGAGATTTATTAAACAGCTTAATTTTATCTGAAGATGCTATTATCTCTGTTCATACAGTTTTATAAAATGCCTGTGAGACCTACTCCAATGTATCTGTAGAGTACAGCAACAAATTTCAATTTTGGGAATTCAAAATCTACAAGATATTCAAGCACAATTTAAACAAGTAGTATGTAATAAAACATGACCTTGAAATATCTTTCACAATTTGATGACTCTGCTGCTCCCTGTAACAGCTTTTAGGTAAAAGTTTCATATAACTTTGCTTTTTAAAGTAGGCTGTGCTTTACCATTTTGAATGAGTTTGAATGGATTCATTGTGCAACTGGGACACATTTTCTATGATAACCAGAACTGGGTGGAATTAAACAGATTACTATTTATTTCTATCTCACCTTTTATTTGCCTTCTCATTATCACATGCTTATATAACTTAGCAAGCCTTTAGATGGGGTTCAACCCCCCACTTTGTTCGTATCTTCATATTTGGTATATAATCCATACTATAACTTTACCAATGTATGTAAGTAATTTTCATATTGGCATTAAGCTAAAGAAAATTGATAAGATGCTTTGATAAGATATAATCGTAAGGGTATAATTGTGGAATGTACTTCCAATAAGGTTTATAAAGGAGAGAAGAAATTGTCATCATAATATAACATGATATACTGAATTGTGAGCCATCCAGAGATGTTTGCTGAGATGAGTGGCAATAAAAATCAAATAAAATCTAATCAAATTAATCAATCAACATAACCAACATGGAATAGTGTGAGTAGTTGTGAAACATATTATTTTGTGATGATTTTAGTGGAAAAATAATCATAGAACAAGCCACTTTCTGGATAGTGTAGCTCACACTATGAAGCTGATTTAAAAATTTCCCATGAATAGTAGTAATTGCATATAGAAATATTTGTTTTGTATGCCTTCAAGTCCGTAATGAATCCTGGTGACTGTCTGGACTAGATTTTGGAAGTACTTTGCTGTTACCTTCTTCCCATGGCTGAAACAGCGTGACTGGCCCAGGGTTACATAGCTAGCATTGTGCTTAGGGCAGGCCTAGAAGTCACAGTGCAGTCTAGGATCTTAACCATTACCCTAAATTGGCTCTATTGTAGAAATGTAGAAGATTCATATTGTAATGTTATTATTAATAGAAGCCATTTCAGAGCATTTCTCACATCTTTAGTGAGAAAAGAATGGAAATTTGAAATCAAAGAGAGCTCCTTTTTCCCTCTTCGAAAATAGTGGATATTAACAGCCTGAAACTTAAATATTTGTAGTCAAGCTTTAAGTGGCTTCATTCATTACTATATTCCTAATGCTGTAATGACCCACATTTCAACTCCATTGTTAAAATAGGGATACTTGCATTCAGCATCAACTTTTATTTTTTATATATTCTCTGCCCACATCTAAATGAGCCACACTAATATACAAGATGCATATACCACTGATACCATATTATTATTTGTTTTATAGATCTCCACTTGTCAATTCTAACCTGATTCAATAAAAGTGAGAATGGTCTTAGTTGTACTTTTAGACCCTGGAAATAGCAAAAGCCTAAGTAAACTATGATCTTTAGATAACAGTGTTATTTTTGCAATGTACAACTTCCTGAACAGTTTAGAAAAAGAGACAGAGGGCTAAATTTGTAGGCTTGGACCTTGGACTATGTTATTTTAGTAAGTGCATTTTTTAAAGGACGCTTTTTGTGTAGCTGAAGCAAAAGGTGAAAAAGGCAAGGATATTGTGAGCCTGATGAAACTCACATATTTCACGGATCAGTCAGTTCACCAGCTGCTTTCAACATTCCCTAGGGGCATTCCATTAATGACATTGGGCAGTACAACTCCAAGTGAAGCTATATAAGAAAAGTCAGCCAGTCACACCTTAAGAGTGCCTTCTAAACGATAGAAACAGCAAAATCAGAAGTAACATGTAAGCCAATGGCTGGGTAGAAGTCTTTCTGCCTGTGACTGTGTGTGGGAAACAAATAATGTCCCAACAACAAATATTGTTAACTAAACAAAAGCCTCAACACTAAAATCTTTACCCTATTTTTCTGGTACCTTCAAGATTTATCCATATCTTGTTTCTTTTCATCAGACAAGATATTGTAGCTTAGCCAGTATCTTATAAAAATGCTAAAGGGTTGTGAAAAATTAATGAATATATAAATTCTAGTGCTCTGGGTTTTGGAATATTTTTGTTCTGTTTATATGCCACCCATTCCAGGAGATTAATTAAATGTAAAAACCTTTTTGAAAACTGTCTCATAGATGCTTTTTCAAAAGCAACTGGACTTTGTTTTTTCCTTGAAGATGTTTATCCTTCTCATCCAAGGAGCTTCTTCAAAACTCCAGTTGCCTTTTGAAAAAGAATCTTTGGGACAATCATGAAGGGATGACTGAGAATCTCCATAGACTTTTTAAAAATTAAAACTCTAAAAAGTTCTAAGTGAAGAGTAAAATTTTCAATTCTCTCCTATTAATTGTAACACAGTATCAGGATTCAGTCTTAAATCCATTGGCCATTTATTCTACATTAAAAATTACACAACAGGAAAAACTAAAATTAGCTGTTGATGTTAAACCTGTTTAACTTATTTGTAAATTAAACCTATTTGTAGCTGGAATCATCCCATTGGAAAACTAACTATAGGAATAGAAGATCTTGCAGGCAATTGGGATCTCAGGAATACATATTATCTGCCTTGGGGATAGAGTTTACTATTAATGTGATAAATAAGTAACAAAGTTGTTCAACCACTCTGCATTCCTGAATATTTAGAACAAAAAATGCAGTTATTTAATACATTTGTTTGTGAAGTATATACAGTATGTTAAGATACTGTATATACCCTAACTGAATACAAGTATTTGCGTACCGACACAGGCATAACAAAATAGAAACTATTCTGATAACATTTATTCATGCAACAAGGTATAAATTACATTTATAATCTTCCCACTGTCTTTATTCTGGAGAACAGGAAAAGTCTGTCTACATATCAGATTTGAAGATTTTCATTAGGAAAAATTACCTGTTCCAAGAGGAGACTTAAATATTATTGAGTTTTGAGAATACAAAACTGGTATATCCTCATTTTTAATATCATGTGGCTTTCAAATCAAATTTTTGAGAAACTGTAATGTTTTGTTGTGATTCAATTATTTACAACTCTTTATGATGTGATGAACATATTTTTCCTAGAAATGTCTCAAAGTATCTGCTTCAAGTTCTTATAATCTTAGTATTTTTATCAGTGGTAATATCTAGCAAACTTGTCTTCTTTTGGCATTTTATTCTATTGCTTTGGATCATCAGGCTAATGAGCCTTGCCTTTATAACATCTTTATATATCTTTTAATTGTTTTTTAATATTTGTCCTGCATGTTTTTTAATTCTGGCTGTACACCACCCTGAGTCCTCAGGGAGAAGGGCGGTATAAAAATTCAATAATAAATAAATAAATAAATAAATAAATAAATAAATAAATAAATAAATAAATCTAAAACATTTAAGCTTTAGTTTCATCAATAGTTCTTCCAATGATTTTGTATCTATTATCTGTCTGTCTGTCTGTCCGCCCATCCATTAAAACATCAATTTTTCTTTGTTGATTCTTAATATTTTACAGGCAAATGTTACAACTTGGATAACCATGGTCTAGACCAGTTGTCACCAACCTTTCAGACCTCAGGGACCACTAAATTCATAATTTTAAATCCCATGGACTACTAATATGAATCCAGTGTGCTGCTCACTGAAGCGCCTGGACTCCCAGTGATGGGATGGGGTCCTTCAGGCACTTAGTTTGGCCACCTGTTTCTGCAACCTTAAACATTCAAAAAGCCACTTGGACCTGTTTCCCACAGAAAACAAAACACTTGGGATCTCTCATCTCTCTACACCCTCCTTTGTCTCTCTGTCTCTCTCTCACTCATCTTTCTCTCTCTCCCCGTCTGTCTATCTCTCATCTCTCTTTCTCTAATCTCTCTCTCTCCCCCCCTTCTGTCTTTCTCTCTCATTTGTCTTTCTCTCTCTCTCTCTCCCCCTCTGTCTGTCTTTTTAGTTATTATGTTTATTCTTTTGTATATAAACGTATCACAACATAATGGGCAGAAAGAGAAAAATAGAATGAGTAACAGCAAGTTGGATAGACTGTTACAGCAGCAATGGGTGCATTGTTGGAAAGTTTGAAATATCAGGTTATGGACAGATGATCCTGCAAAAAATCTGTTTATGAGAGTGTAAACAATTTATGAAAGAGTTTTTTGCTATGAATATGCAAAAGGCTACATCTATGGAAATGGTTTGGGATGCAAGTAAAGCCTACATGTGGGGAATTTTGATATATCTGAATAATAAATATAGAAAGAAACAGGGGGCAAAAAGAAAAGAATTAGAAGAGGAGATCAATAAACAGGAACGGGCTTTAATAGCCAACCTAACAGATAAGAAAATTAAGAGGCGATCAACTTATTGAAGGGTCAGTTTAATATGTTAATAGCAGATCAAGTGGAAACCAATTTACAATATGCAAAACATAATACTTTTTTTTATTGAAAAAGTTTTATTAGAGAAAAAAAAAACACAGTTTTCTCACAACCCTCCCACCCAACACCCTCCCCGTCCCCGACTTCCCAGAGCAGAACACAAAGTATTTCTATTAACTTTTAACAATAAACTAAATTGCTTAACTAACCATTAAACTAACACCTTCTAAAAAATAATTCTTAACCCCCCATAGATAAAATCCTGCTTCTTAGATATTGCTGTTGATTAGGTGCATATATTCCAATTACAAGCAACTTCCCGTTCTGTGTTATTAATTCAATTGCAATATATCTACCTTGAGCATCAGCCTCAATTAAATTGGCCGATAGACCTCTTTTAACATATATAACTAGGCCATTTTTCTTCTCTGGTGCTGATGCCACAAAATGTGTACCTAATTTCGAATTTATCAAGTACTTTTGATCTGAAGATTTAATATACGTTTCTTGCAAACAAATAACATCATTCTGAAATTGCTTCAAGTAGTGGAATATTTTCTTTCTTTTTTGTGGAGAATTTAAACCATTGACATTCCAAGATAAAAATTTATTTGCCATCTCTAGGCCCATCAAGCTTTGAGAGCATCAGCTGAACCTTCTCTGCCATTTTGGTCTTCAGCCTAGCTCCTCCCACTGCTTATGCTTTTTGGACTTCTTGGGTTAAATCTTGAGGCTGTTGTGTCAATTGCTGTTTGTAAGTGGCTCTTGTCAATCGTTGTTCTCTTGGCATCTCTATCTTCTTTAGTGGCTCAAGGGTTGGTGGTGGACCCCCACTCAGCAATAAATCTTCTTCCAAGTTAGATCCTCCAGTTAAAGCTTGAGCATAGGTTTGTACTTGCCCTCCATCTTTCTCTTGCTGTATCATTTCCAATTGCTTTCTACCACCCCCTGGTGAGGGTGGCCGTCCAGCCTTTAAGACATTGGCATAAAAGTCTTTTGCCTTTCCAACTATGTTTAAGCGATGTCTTTGCCCAGCATATGTCACTATTATCCCAAATGGGACATCCCATCTGTACTGCACCTGCTGGTTTCTTAATTCATTCACCAAAAAATCAAACTGCTTTCTGTCTCTTAACATTTTAGGAGGAAGCTCCTTCAAAACCACCAGCTCCTGTCCATCCACTTGAATCTTATTTTTGTAAGAAGCTTGCAGGATATCATGTCTAATTCTCCTTGTTGTAAAATAAATCACATCATCGCTTGGCAGCTGCCTTTGTTTTGCCAGCCAAGAATTAACCCTATAGATTTTGTCAATTTGAATTGCCACATCTTCTGGCCTTTCTGAAATCATCTCTGCTAAAGCATTGGAACAAATGTCCTTTAAATTTTCGCCACTCTTTTCTTTCAAGCCTCTCAGTCTCAGGGCAAATTCCATTGATCTATATTGTAGCATGACCATTTCATCATCCACTTTCTCTGTTTGTATCATAACCTCTCCTAATTTAGTTGCTAGCTCCAAATTAGCTTCATCAACTTCCCGTACTCTCTCCTCAATCTTTAACATATGATTAGCCAATCCTGAAACTGCAAAAACAATGTCATCTCTTATTGCATCATGTTTTTCCTCCACCACATCTTTAATTTTCTTTAACTCCTCCGAGAATTCTTTCATCATTTCTGCCTGATTGTTCAGGGCCATTATAAATTCTTTATGGTCTTGTGACTGTGTATCAGCCGGAAGTTGTTGCTTTTGAATCACTACATGGGAACCTCCTCCCCCTTTAGAAGTTGGTGGCTTTAATTGTTTAGCAGCCATTTTATTTTAAAATGAGTTTTTCCTTTTACAGCCACAAAGTCTTGTAAACAGTCTTGCAATATTTATTTCAAAGTTTTTCAGAATAGACAATCCTCTCTCCAGTCTTTTCTCAGTCCCCAGCAATTTTCTCTTCAAGCGGAAGACTCTAAACAAGCAATTTCCCTTTAACTTTCACTTTCCATTCCGCCCATAACAAAGGCTTCCTCTCCAGCCTCCAGCTCAAGAAATTTCCGTTTGCAACAATGTATACATGGAGTTAAGCTCTGTTTCTTTTAAAATGCTTACACTCTTGCTTCCGCTCTGTCTGCCTCTTTAGTAATCTTTGAAACTCACTGTTTGCCGGCAGAATTGGACGCGACGTCTGGCTCTGGCTAGCAGAGACACCACTAATCTGGAGCGATGGGAGGGCTGAACTGGGGAGCTCTCACCCTCCAAGTCCCTGGCATTAATCCAGGGACTTTCGAGGAGCTCTACCCACCCCCTCCGACTCTCCTCTCCTTCTTTGCCCGAAGGAGAGTTTTTTCAAACCGCCGGACAGCAGTTTAGCGCTGTCAGGGCGGTTTTAACAGATCGCGCGGCTGGCGGTCAATGGAGACCGTCCTCGACGTCCGCGGAGCCACCGGAAGTCCCACAACATAATACTTTTTGTAACGCTAATAAACCAGGCAGGTGGTTGGCATATTTGTTAAGGAAAAAGCAGAAAGCAAGGACAATAGAGAAAATAAAATACAAGGGTAAGGAGGTTTATGAGCAAGAATTGATTTAAAAAGCTTTTTTAGAGTTCTATTCAAGGCTGTATACTGGTGATAAAATTCAAGATATACATATAGATAGATATCTGCAGAAAGAGAATATTTATATAACTTCAAAAGAGCAGAGGGATTGCTTAAATCAATTGATAACTTCCGAGGAAATTATGTTTGCAATTAAGCAGTTGAAAGTGGGTAAAGCTCCTGGAACGGATGCTTTGACAGCTATTTATTATAAAAGTTTACAGGAGGAAATGGTGGAACCATTGAAGGAATTATTCAATAATATACAACAGGGAGGAGAGGTACCTCCAACTTGGAAGACAGCATTTATTTCGTTGATCCCAAAAGATGGGCAAGACTATACAGATCCTAAAAACTATAGGCAGATTTCACTTTTAAATACAGACTATAAGATTTTTGCTAAAATATTAGCAAATGGATTAATGACAGTTATGCAGCAAATGATTCATCATGATCAAACTGGTTTTATAAATGGGAGACAAATGAAAAGTAATGTAAGGCAGATTGTTAATTTATTAGAGTATTTGGGAAGGAATAACCAGGTCCCTGCAGTGCTAGTTTTTTTGGATGCTGAAAAAGCTTTTGATAGATTGAATTGGCAATTTTTATTAAAACTAATAGAAAGGATGCAATTTGGAGAATATTTTACATAATCTATTAAGGCAATATATCAAAAAGAAACAGCGCAAATAATAATCAATGGTGGTTTAACGAATAATTTTAATATAGAAAAA
This sequence comes from Arizona elegans, assembly GCA_022577455.1. Lineage (NCBI taxonomy): Eukaryota > Metazoa > Chordata > Lepidosauria > Squamata > Colubridae > Arizona > Arizona elegans. The sequence continues at coordinate 86,171,406 of JAKOOJ010000004.1, forward strand.
GGAACAAGGCAAGGTTGTCCCTTGTCTCCATTATTATTTATTTTGATGCTGGAAATTTTATTAAATAAAATACGTGGGACTGATATAATAAAGGGAATTAGAATTAGACAGCATGAATATAAGCTACGAGCATTTGCGGATGACCTGGTGGTTACCTTAGCCCAACCAGTACAATCGATTACAGCCTTGATGGATATAATCTGCTCATATGGACAAGTATCTGGTTTTAAAATAAATACAGCTAAAACAAAAATAGCTAAAAATATGGACAGAAGCCAGAAAGAAGAGATAGAAAGGTTAATAGGATTTGAAATACTTAAGAAGGTTAAATATTTAGGGGTTTATATTATGACTGCAAATACGAAATTATATCAATATCATTATGAACCGTTATGGCAAAAAATACAGAGAGAGATTGAAAATTGGAAAAAAAATACAACTGTCTTTGCTGAGTAGGATAGCCGCTGTAAAAATGAGTATCTTATCAAGATTTTTATTTCTTTTTCAAATGATACCTATACTCAAAAAAGATGAAAATCTGAAGGAATGGCAGAAGGGTATAAACAAGTTTGTGTGGGCAGGGAAGAAACCACGAGTTAATCAAAAGATAATGCAAGACACCCGAGAAAGAGGTGGTCTTAAAATGCCCAACTTAAGACTGTATTATGAAGCCGCTACCCTCTCAGCAATTACAAATTGGATAAATTTAACGGAGGAAAAGATACTGAATATTGAAGGGTATGGTCTGGCCTACCGCTGGCATGCTTATCTACTGTATGACAAGAAAGTAGATAAGACTTTTAAAAGTCATATATTAAGAAATGCTCTACTGCGTGTCTGGAAAAAGTATAAATATAAACTAAAGGATAAGTTACCAATATGGACAGTACCCAGACACGCAATGGAGAATATAAATTTGGAGCAAAAGCAAGTTAAGTTTACATATAAGGAACTCTTTTATAAGGAAGGAGTTAGATTACAATTAAAATCTATGGAACAATTAAGAGAAGAAGGAATTATTAAGACTTGGTTTCAGTATGGTCAGCTGCAGGCCAGATGGAGAGAGGATCAAAAAACTGGTATTTTGCAGCAGGATGAGAATTTGATAAAGCAAATAAAAGATAAAGGTCAAATGCATATTAAAAGGCTGTATAATGTATTAGTGGAAATAGATTCTGAAACAGAGCTAGTCAAGGATTGTATGATAAAATGGGCACAAAACATAGGTGAACCAATAATGTTGGATAGATGGGAAAAGATATGGGTTAGAAATGTAAGATTCACACAAACTCAAAACTTAAGAGAGAACTTTTACAAAATGTTTTATAGATGGCATTTAGACCCCAAAAAACTAGCCTGTATGTATCCAAATTTACAACCTAAGTGTTGGCAATGCGAGTGTGAAGATGCTACATATTTTCATATATGGTGGACATGTAAAAAAATTAAGGCTTTTTGGATAAAAATATGGTGGATTATTCAAAATATTTTAAGGAAAAAAATTAAATTTACATCACAGTTTTTTCTGTTGGGAATAGTTACAGATTGTACTGTAATAGAGACTAAGTTTGAATCTAATAACAGCTGCCAGATTACTGGTGGCACAGTACTGGAAGAAGGAAGATCCACCTACCATTGAGGAATGGACACTAAAAGTGGTGCATTTGGCAGAGATGGCAAAAATTTCATCATACCTTAAAGATCATTCAAATGAAAGATACATATCAGAATGGAGAAGATGGATTGACTATATACAAAAAAAGTATTCGAACAAGAAGATTCATATAGCTTATAAATGAAATATTTTTAAGTAGTTTATGTTTATAATTTTTGACTTATAAGGAGTTAAAGATTTAGGGAGAATATGAATGCAATAATTTGTTAGCATATTTTAGCTTTATGTTTGTGAAAGCTATACCCTGTGCCTGTTCTGGGAAGTCTAGGGAGGGGGGTGGGGGGGAAGGAGGGGAAGGGGGGATGGGAGGGAGGGGGATGGAGGGGATTGAGGGGGGTAGGGTTGGGGGGAGAAAATGTTTGTATTTCCTATAAAACTTTTCAATAAAAAAAATCTGTTTATGGGGTTGCAAACAGTGATGGGATTCAACCCAGTTAGCAACTGATTCACCGAAAATGAGTGTGTGTGCATGTGCATGTGTGTGTGTGCATGTGCATAGCTTCCATGCATGCGCAGCTTCCACACATGCATGCATGCGTGGCTTCTGTGCATGTGTGTGTGCACGGCTTCTACGCATACACGGCTTCTGCCACGCGGTGAGGCTCGACCGAACAGCTTTTCGGGGACTGCTCCCCTCCATCTCTGCTCTCCTGGGCAGCAGCTGCTTCTCTCCACTGCCACCCTTTGCTGGAGAGAGAGTGTCTTGTGCAATTTAGCAGCTGTGAGCTGCCGCTTTCCTCTAAGTTCCATCCGGAAAGCACTGCGGCACAGAGAAGCAGCAGTCATGTCGAATGCTGTTTCTCTCAGCTGGAGTGTTTTCTGGTTGGGACTTAGAGGAAAGTGGAGGCTCACAGCTGCTAAATTGCACAAGACACTCTCTCTCCCAGCAAGAATAGCAGTGGAGAGAAGCAGCTACTGACCCGGAGAACACATGGAGCATCTCCACGAGCAACCGAGGCTCGGCAAGGGATGGAAGAAGCGGCTGCAAGATCTCCACTGCAGCGCTTTCTGGCTGGGACTTTTTACAGGTAAGACGAACCATCCAGTCCGTTCCCAAATCGCTTTGGTCTCCTGTGCTGCCCAGCAGCCCTTCAGCCTAGCATGGCAGGCTGCAGCCTGAATAAATTGCTTTGGCCTGGGGGTGCTATAGTTTGAGGCCAGAAGGGAGTGGCAGCATCTGGGCGGAGGCCTGGGGTAGGTCCAGAGCTGGGAAATGGTGCATTCCTGGGCTCTGACTCAAGACGAAGGGCATGCGCGCTGCATGCTTACCTTTGGTGAGCAGAGCGGGCGAGGTGTGGAGGCGAGGCGCAGAGAGTAGCTGGGCTGTGTGGCAAAGGGAAGAAACTATATAGGGCAGGGCAGGGTGGGTTCTCCGAACTGCACAAAATCTAACAACTGGTTCGCCCGAACCAGTCCAAAGTGGCTGAATCCCACCACTGGTTGCAAAGAATCGATGTCTGGTATATAAACAAGTCACAGAAAAAATACACAACAGAATCGAAGTATAAAATGGTTGGTTTATGGTTGATTTAGCTGCATAGCTATAGATTACTCAAAGAAGAGGTGGAGGTGGAGGAGGGGAAGGATGAAAAAGAGGAGGAGGAGGAGGAGGAGGGAAGAGTTGGTTTATTGTATGAAACAAGTAAACCTGGTAGCTTGGTGGAAGAGTTATAGTATATTCATGATGGTGAACCTATGGCATGTGTGCCAGAGGTGGCATGCAGCGCCTGATAACATGCGAGCCGTTGCCCTCCACCGGCCAGCTGGTCTTTGAGTCTTTGCTTTGCATGCGTAGGGAGGGTGGGCATGCAGGGGGGCCTGTGCACACATGGGGAGGCGAGTGCGGGGGAACATGTGCGCATGCACAGGGGGCATGTGTGGGGGCAGGGTGCATCTGTGGAGGGTACGCTCATGCACAGGGCAGGGGCATGCACAGGGGCAGCACGCACATTGCATTTTGGGCATTCCCAAACGTGCGCTTTGGGCACTTGGTCCAGAAAAGGTTATACTATAGTATATCATTTATGGTTCAGTTTATATTAGCAATTTGTTATAATTCTCGGGTAAATTTTTGATCAAAGTGTCTGCAGATAAGCAATTTTGATAATGTTCCACATGTCACAGATGAACACATAGGCACACATACTTCAACAAGATTTTACATCAAGTATTTTCTCTTCCTGTCCAGAAGTATTAATCACTGCAAAGAAATAATTACTGCACTTTACTCTGTGGGATCAACTGTTAAATTTGTATAGTTGTGATTCCAACTAAGCATTTTGAAAAGTATACAGATGGTAGTTATACTGCAAATAATGAGTAAAATCCCATAACAAATCTAACTCTTAGATCAGGCAATCCATGAGTTGTGTAGAATCAAGATTATATTCACAGTTTAGCACATTTTGTGCATTTTATTTGAGCAGGACCTCTTTTAAACATAAAGCCAAGTGTGTAGTAGTAGTAAATAGTTATTAGTAGTAAACTAGATCACCAGACTTAAGGTAAATAAGAGTTTCTTCAGTCCAAGCTTTATTCAACTATTATCCCAAGCTACTATACACTTCAGTGCTTTTAACTACCCAACGCGTTAAGACCTTTGCAATCACTCTGGCCTGGAAAAACCCCTAAAGCTCTCCAAACTTGCACTCCCTATCCTCTCTGATCCGATTCCCTGAACACCTAAGTTTGTAATCGAGTTTTCTGAACATGGTCCAGGGACCTTCCTTCCTTCCTTCCTTCCTTCCTTCCTTCCTTCCTTCCTTCCTTCCTTCCTTCCTTCCTTCTCTTTCTCTCTCTTTCTTCTTTCTTTCAGTCTAAGTTTGCCACCATTCGCTCCCTCCCCCTCCCCTTAACCCTTGGTCTCCCCTATTCCCCCCTCACCCCTTTTCCCAAAGAGAACAACATGCTATTTATCCACAAAAGCAAATAAAAGTACCCTTCTTTTTTAATTTTAACTAATCATATCAGAAATAATAAGTACTTGTATATATAACTATTATATGAAAAATATATATATTTAAGATATAAATGTTCATATAATTTTTATACAGTAATAATTAACAAGCAATATAATGCTATAAAATAAAATTATTCTTTCTATAGTCACTTCATTTTTCAAACAATCAATATTGAATTGGATATTATTTAAAATGTGTGATTAACACTACTACAGCAAAAAGGAATTCAAAATAATAGTCACTAATAGTGCGTACAATACTATGCAGGCATGCTTTTAAAATGGATTTTATAAAGCTGCATTCCATCTGTTTTCCCACACTCCCTTCAAGACATATTATGAATGTAACAGATTACTTATATCATGGCTACGTTTTGCTCAGAACTTTGTTTCATGCCAGAAATGGTAATTGTTCATACACATTTATGGGTATTCCAGAAACACAGAGCTAAAAGAGAAGTAGTTGTGTTGGAAAAATTCTATATTGTTGCTTTTAATTTAAACTCTAATATTGAAACAATACTTCTACAACATTATTTTAATGCCTGACAATCTTAATCTTGTAATGGGATTGTAGTTACTTTTCACTTTACTATTCACAATAATTCTTGAAGATGTAAATGAATGGAAAGAAAAAAAGCAGTATCAGTCATGGAAAATGAAAGAATTTGTTGTACTCTCTATAGAATCAGTTTGGTATAGGGACCAGGGACTAGAAACCAGGAGCCTGTGAATAAGGGGCGTGCATAAGTGCACCTGCGTGCTTACCGTTCCTGTCCTAATATTCCTTTTTACTTACTCTTTTCATGTATTCAAATTATGTTTATACTTTTACCTGTTATCTTATATATGCTTGACAAATAAACTTATTATTATGATTATGATCTTAGGCACAAAGTCATAAGTTGCAGTCATGTGTTTAAAGACTATATGTGATTCACTTAATAATTACAACTGGAACTGTTGGAACTGCTGTTGTAAATGGGCCGTTCACATTATTTTCTTCACTTTGCAAATATACTTATAGCAGAGATGCCTGCTGCAATTATTGTTGTTAACTGAGAACTACCTATGTTTCCTTTAAGATTCTTTTTTTTATAACAAGTTTTTTATTTTTTATATTCAAACAACCAAACATTACACAATCAATTATCATACATCATTTTATCCCCACCCAACCCCCCTCCCCAATTCCCCCCCCCGACTTCCCAGAGCAAAAACAGGATATAGCATTTAGCAAACATAAGCTAAAATATGCTAGCTATTACAGAATTCAAAACTCTTTCACACTTGTTAACTCCCCTTTTAAAAATTATACTTCAACCTTCCTTTTATAAATTCTCTTAACACATTTCACATTTGTAAAAAAAAAAAAAACCATATTATTTTAAACATTTTAAGATCTCTTAATACATTAACAGAACATTCTCCAAAATATAAGTTTCAAAACTTTCAAAAGGTTATCCATTAAATTTTAAGTTATCCAGCTTTAAACTTCAATACTTTAAAACTACCATAAAATTCAGAAGTTATCCAAAATATGGATAATAGTCTTTTAACATCATGAGACAATCTCCAAAATATGACCAGTCTTTCTTTCTTTCTATATTTTTCCAGTCCTTCTTCAATAATACGTTCTTCTTCAGCATTACTCCTCCCCCTGCTTTTATTTTCAAAAATTTTTGGGTTTGAAATTGTAGTTGGTATGTCTTAGGAATTCGTTCTCTTCTTGGAGTTGTTTCCTTTAATTTGAAGCCCCCATTTCGACTCTTCCTGCATTTGTAGTCCATCAGTTCATTCCTTATAAATTGATTTTGTCTGTAGAGCCAAAACTTGTCAAAATATTTATCAACCTGCAGTAAGGAGTCTTCTTGCTGTTTCTCAGTTAATTGAATGGAAGCCTCCTCCAAAACCTGTGATTTCGGTATAATAACCTCCATTTTAGCCCCAACAATGTCTCTTTTGTCCTCCAAAGGCACATTGTCCTGATTAATTTCTTCCTCTTTTCAAGCCAGCAAGTCATTATTATTCCCCAATTTAAAATCTTGAATAGTTCTTTTAATTATCTGTCTTATCTCAGCAGTAAAAGATTTTAAAAAGTCTTTTAAGTCCTTCGCTCACTACTTGTAAGTTTGCTGACTCATATAATCCATCTTTAATTTCAGCCATTTTTCAATTGTCTCTTTATGTTTGTATTAATTTGGCTAACAGGTCATTAACTCAAATTATTTCCAGGCAAATTAGGGATGTGAGTTAGTTAAAATCAATACCACAGTCTTTTCCATTCCACTTCCACTTTAAATCTTTTTCTTAAGTAACCCAATAGCTTTAATAATGTTACTGATGTTAACAAGGACTTTCACTTATAAGTGAAGGCACCATCTTTCCCTTTTTAAACGGAGTTAACATACAATACTTGCATTTTTAGTCTCCTGGATTAACTCTGCCAGCATCCAGCATCCAAATTCTTTATTATCTTCCTAGTTACTTTGCTGGTGTGGTCGTGACGCTTCGGTCTGCTTATTTTTTAAGCAGACTTGTCCCGGCTCCGGAGCTTTGAAGGGCTTTCAGGGAGCTCTCACCCTGCAAACCCCAGGCTTTAAAAAAAAAAAAAAAGCCTGGGGGTCTAGGGGAGCTCTATCCAGACCCTTCTGCTCTTCTCTCCCCCTTTTCCCTGGGGAAGAGTTTTAAAGCTGCTAGATAGCTGATTTTCGCTGTTCTAGCGGCTATACGGAGTCACGGGGCTGGAGCTCCTAAAAGGAGCTCCGTCGGCGTTTCGCGGAGCCACTGGAAGTCCCTTTAAGATTCTTTAAAGCAGAAATCATTGTTTCAACGCTTTTTCTTAGCATATTTGATATAAAAAAATAATTCAAAAACAGATCACCCATGTGACAAACCCAATTTTATCACCTTTTTTGCAGTGATTGTTAAGGGGATGCTACAGTTGTAAAGCAGCCACTGCAGTCATTAAGAAAACTCATTGTTCACAACAGGCTGGTTTTACTGAAAACTGGATGTAAATGTAAATTTTTACCCAAAAAAAATTCATAACATAATCATGTGACTGCAGGACACTGCAAATTGCCATGTGGGTGTAACTGTAACCAGGGTGGACAGGTTGTCAAAACCTTGGAACTAAGTCATAAATATCCCTGGGAAAGTCCATCATGGACTACCTATATGTTTTCATCTAAGGCTCTTATAAGAATGAGAAAAAATATTTTATATACAGTGATACAAAATATTTATCTAAGTTTGCATCAAATCCTATAGCAAAAAATTGCATTGTGTGAAGAAGTACTATTCTAGGTTTTGGCTAAAATCAAAAGACAGATTTTATCAAGTAATTTATTAGATTATGAGAAAAGAGGGGGAAAAGCTACCAACTCTTCCAGTTTCTAATTATTTGATTGTGTGTGTGTACATAGACACATACATAATTAATTTAAAAAAACTTAAATATTTTAAAATAATAATTTGATTATTGTCTGTTCTTCTATTATATTTACTTTTTTAAAGGGTACAATTTCACAATATGCCATCTCCTAGAAGAGTTTATTTTGGTAATTCTTTCTCCAATCACATTATAACTGAGAAGTAGCCTAAGGCCAGTTTGGTGTGGTGGTTAAGGCATCAATCAGACAAGAAACCAAGATAGCATAAATCAGTGACGGCTAACCTTTTTGTCGTCATGTGCTGAAAGTGTGAGCGCATACGATAGCACACACACATGCCTGCACCCATAATGCAATGCGCGGGTGACTCCGTGCCCTGCTCTCCGCGCATGACCCTCCGCACTCCCCCCACACATGCACATGCAACCCCGCCACCCCATTTTGGGCCGAGCAGGCCTCCCTGCAGCCTCCTGGGACCAAAAATGGGCCACACCCATTTTTGGTCACAGGAGGCTGCAGGGAGGCCTGTTAGGCCCAAAACGGTCCGTGGGGGGATGCACTGCACCTCCCCGTACTGCCCCTGCCCCCTGTGCATGTGTGCACGACCCCCCGCCCCTGCATGCATCTCCCATGCATCTCCTACATGCACCGTCCCCCCGTGCATGCGCAGCAGAGACCTGAAAATCAGTTGGCCAGCGGGAGCCGTGCATAGATGCAGGGTAGAGCTAAGCTGGGCAACGGCTCATGTGCCTGCAGATAGGGCTCTGCGTTGTGGCATGTGGGCCATAGGTTCACCATCATGGGCATAAGTGCTAGTCCTGCTTTTGGCATATAGCCAGCTGGGTAACCTTGAGCCAGTCATTTTCTTTCAGTCCTAGGAAGGAGACAATGGCAAAGCAATTCTGAAAAAACTTGCCAAGAAAACTGCAGAGACTTTTCTAAACGGTTTCTGAGAATCAGATATGATTTAAAGGAAACAAAACAAACAAAAAAGCTTAGCATATTTGGTAAAAACACAATTTTTTATAATTATTCTTTATACATTCTTTACATTCAGAAATTTTTAAAACAAATGAGCTCTTTGTAGATGTCTTGCAAATTAATATACTTTTTTGTGTCTGTGTATACCAAAAACACCATTTTAAATGTTTGTGACTTAAGTTGTTAGGACCAAAGAGAAAATGTTTTTTCTTTCTGGAAAAAAAAATCCAGATAGAGACACACAGGATTCAAATTACATCAGCTACAGCCAAAGACAAATCATTTGGTGGGAAATAATAAAACAAGATGCTAAGAAATGCAGGCAATATGTGCCAAGGCAGATCCAGGGAACAACATACATAAAGTATAGATGTTGGAAAAAGAAGGAATAAAATTGGGCCATAGGAAATATCATCTAGTATGTATAGGACTAAAACTTGGCAAGTTGGAAGGAGTAAGGTGATAGAGTTGTGCCAAAAACAATATGGATGAGAAATATAGAGTAAGCTGAATATGATGGAATACAAATATAGATGTCAGCTGAAGTCAAGATTTGCAGGAAGAAAGGCAAGCGCCAAGGATGGGGAAAGATGGACAGAGTAGGAAAGCAGTTGGAAATAGAGAAAGGAAAAAGTGGCTATTATTCCTTTCTTGATTTCTTTCCACTCATGTAGCTAACAAACAAATTATACAGTCTTTGGGGTGCATAATCTATAAATTAGGAGAAGTATATGATTCTTCATATAGACAATAAATTACAGAGTTTGCAAATAAAAGGATTTCAGACATCTATCTCGGCAGTTTCAGAAAGACATCATTTAAACACAACAGGGATTCTGCACATTAAATGGAAATAGAATAATATGTTTCATAAAAAAGGTGAAATCAGTCCTGTCCGCCTGGAAGTCATTTAGTGGGTTCCCACACTGTGTGGGTTTATATGATGTCACCATTTTTTATTTATGCAAAGAAACTGTAAAAGGGAAGCCAGCAGTGGTGGAAAATACAGAAATGAAAGTAGTAAAAATAAGAGTTTTAAAGTCCATCACTGTAACTAGCAACATATAGGAATTCAAAAGGTAGTTCATTAGCTCTAATTAAACCCTGGTATCTTTTCCTAATTCATTCAGTAATCAAATCATTTATGCTCTTACATTCTCTCCATTGCCATGTATACTGGTAAATAAATTTTACCAGTATACATTCAAAAACCATACATTCAAAACAGACGTTTTATTAAATATATTTCTTAGTGCTTTATAAACATCATGTTGTCTGGGTATTTGATTTGCATAACAATACTAATTACAAATTAATTTTTTCTAACTATTGGTAAAATAAATCCCATGTTTGATAATATTCAGTGTCCTTTTTCTGATTAATTTCAATGTCAATCTATCCATTTCTGCACAATCTTCTTTAACTATGTCTTCATCTTGTGGTATATCTTCATTTTCCCAGTATTGTGCGAAAATAATCTTTGCTGCTGTTAAGATGTAATATTAAATACATACTTTTCTTATCAAAATTTTCTGATATTATACCTAATAAAAACAATTCAGGTTTATAATCTATATGTTTCCCTATCATCTTTTCTAACCAACTGTGCATCTTTGTCCAAATTTTTTTTGCTTTGACACACGTCCACCACATATGATAAAATGTGCCCATTTGTTAATTACATTTCCAACATTTTCTAGACATATTTTTAAACATTTTAGCTAATCTAGCAGGTGGTAGATGCCATCTATAAAACATTTTATTTAGGTTTGCTTTATAAGAAATCACCATTGTTAATTTATAATTCCTTTCCCATAAGTTTTGCCGTTTCTCTAGTTCTACGGTATATTATGGCAAAAAAAAAAAAAAAAAATTCCCATTGTACCATCATGTCTTTTATTTGTTCATTTTCCATTTTCAAATTCAGTAAGAATTTATATACTTTAATTCATTTTTCATCAGATTGCAAGTGTGTCTGATCAAAAGGTGTTTGTCCTTTATAAAAGCCGTATTTTTTCATATCTAAATCATATCTAGATTGTATTTGCAATATCGGCCAACATGATAATGTAATGCCCTGGTCTTCAAGCTCTTGCTTCAATTTTAATTTCCCTTCATTGTTCAAAATGTCTTTATAAGTAACAATTTTTTCAAACCTCACCAAGTTTGGATATGTAAAAGTTTTTATCGTTGAGAGCCATTCTGGGATTTTCAAGTATATTTTGGGCTTTATTTTTTCCCATACAAATATTAGTGAATTTCTTATATAGTGAAAGTATCTATGGCTTTTATTCTTCTCATACCATAGGAATGTGTGTCATCCCAATTGTAGGTCTGTGCAAGTCTTACGCAAAAACAAAAACTGGCAGAAGAAGTGAATTTCCAAATAGTTAAGAAAGTAAAATATTTGTAAAAAGTAAAAAATAAAATAAGACAATTATATGAAACTACTTAAGCAAATAAAATTAGATTTGGAAAAATGGAAAAACCTACACTTATCAATGTCGGGAAGGATTGCAACGGTAAAAATGAATATCTTACCAAAACTCCTTTTCCTGTTCCAAACCATACCCATAAAATTTGAAAAGAAATTTTTCAATGACTTGAATAAACTGACTTTGAAATTTATATGGCAAGGAAAAAAAGCAAGAATAAAATTGAAAATGCTACAAGAATCCAAAGAAAATTGAGGCTTTGGACTACCAGATTGGTTCTTATACTACCAGGCTTGTGTGATAACATGGTTAAAAGAATGGATAACCTTTAGGCACAAGAGATTGTTATACTCTGAAGTTCCTACCTATATTTTTATGTTACCCAGCATAATTATTATTTCACATTCATTAAGAATGTATTTTCTTTTATTATCACTGTTCACTATACCATAATTACACACACAGCATAGGTTTAGCAATCAAACAAAACTTACACCTTCTTTCCCTGTGCCAGTGAAATGGGGAATATTTTGAAACAAGGCTAAAATGTGCTCTTTAATTTTGCTTGAGTATGGACTGTGAATCTTGTCATGATTAATGGGCTTGACAATATTCTCATTTATTTGATTTTTATTCTGTCTTTATTGTTTTTAAAATAACTCAAAGCAGTGAAAACACATAATACTCTTTCCTCCTCCTGTTTTTTTCTCAAAAGCCTATTCTAAGGCTAATTTATAGACGATCATGATGCAACAGCTTGGACTTTTAGAAGGCTTTTGACAAATCCTTCACCAGCAGCTATAGGATAAGAGAACAGATATTCTTATAGATTTTAAATGATTAAAAAACAGGAAGTAGACAGCAACAAACATTACTGATTTTTCTCACTGCGTACAGGGATTAGAGTTGAGATCAATGCTATTATACTTGTTAACTGGAACTAAAAGCTGTGGTGGATCAGTCTGGAGATAAGATTTGCTTTTGATACTTCTTCAGAATATAATATCAAGAATATAAAGAGTTCAGAAAGACGTGAATGGCATTTAAATTGCAAATGTATACAATCTATGGTGAAATCATATTGTCTACAATTTAGTCATCCCACTTTACAAGGTATCTTTTATTGTAGATGTGGAAATGGTGGAGAAAAAGGCAATCAGAAGTATTAGAAAGCTAATAAGGTTCCCCTACAAAAATGACAATAGAATTTGGGATACTTTAATTATTTCTCCTTGTCGCAAACATTTAAATTACAAAATTTTCTGTTATTAGATGCAATCCAATAGTTTAGATCCTAGATAATTAAGCTATCAATTGCTAGTAATTCTCATGCTACAAATTCTTGAATGTAGCATTTAGAGTGGAACAAGCTGATGTTAACAGTATCACCACATTCATTTTTAGTATTAATATTTAATATTAATTAATTATTAATTAATTTCATTAATTATTAATAAAACTTTAAAAAGCAATAAAATTACATAAAATACATTATAATAACTAGTACAGTAAAGGTGTCTCTGTGTTTGTGTGTATACATCTGTAGTAATTATCAGAATTTGTGCTAAACTTCAACTGTGAATAGGATGTATTACAGGGGTGCTGTTCAGCAGGTTCTCACAGGTTCTGGAGAACCAGTATTTTGAGTAGTTTGGAGAACTGGCAAATATCACCTCTGGCTGGCCCCAGAGTGGGGTGGGAATGGAGATTTTGTAATATCCTTCCCCCAGGAGTGGGGAGGGAATGGAGATTTTGCAATATCCTTCCCCTGCCATGCCCACCAAGCCATGCCCACCAAGCCACAGCATGCCCACCAAGCCATGCCAACAGAACTAGTAGTAAAAAAAATTAGAATTCCACCACTGGATACATACAACAAATGATAACACAAAATCAAACAACCTAGAACAGGGGTGTCAAACTCAAAGTCCCGTGACCAGATCCAGCCCACAGGATGCTTAGATTTGGCCCGTGGTACCACCCTGGAAACAGCAAAGAACTGGCCCGCAGTGCCTCTGTCAATGAAAACAGAGCTCGGGAGGACTGCACACGAGTCCTCCTGAGCTCTGTTTTCACTGGCAGAGGGTTGTAGGAGGCTGTCACAGCCAAAAATGGAGCTCAGGAGCCTGTTTTTTCTGGCAGAGCGCTCGGACCACCACAGGTGCCCCTGACACGAGTGATGCTGAGGTGGCCACACCCCCACTGGCCACACCCACTCCGGCTCCCTGAGGTCAAACACAATCCTGATGCAGCCCTCAATGAAATTGAGTTTGACACCCCTGACCTAGAAAGATATCTCAGGGTCCTAGGGAGATAAAAGCAGTAATGGATATCACTGTGCTCTCTATTAACTTAGTTCTTTAAAAATAACTCTTATAAATTTGGAATAGATAATTCCAAGAATACTAAATTTTGTAAATATGCAAATTTGAATACCATTAAAAAATATGACCTTAGCAAGAAAAATCTCACAAGTTGCAGGAATAAAATGTTCCCCCTTTGAACAGAAGACTCTTAATAGACCTGTGGTGTTATCCTGGGGTCACTCTTGCCAGGTAATAAAGAAGCCCAGAACTGCATCCAAGATATTTATGTATTTAATAGAGCCCTACTCTATTGGAATCCCATATTCTGCCATTTATGAATCCTACTGTTGCTTTATGAAACAATAGCACTGTAGTTTTTTAATAATTTACTAAAAATTGTTCTCGTAGACAAAAGGAAACTAATACATTCAATGCAGTGGTGGGTTGCTACTATTTCGCCCTGGATCGGGCGAACCAGTAGCGGTGGTGGCAGGAGGCTCTGCCCACCCGCCCGGACGTCTCTGCACATGCGCAGAAGCTTTGGCACATGCAGAAAAGCATCACGTGCGAGCGCCCACAAGCAAACCGGTAGTGACGGGATTTGAAACCCACTACTGCTTCAATGCCCTTCTCATTTCCACTAGAGAAAAAGACAAAATTTTAACATTGTCTGCCTATAACAAAGCTGGAATTGTACAGTTTGCTAACATTGGACAGTGATGATCAGAAGATGAGAGAATCTGAATTATTAAACTGATGTAGAAACTAAAAAGGAGGCTATAATATTTTGTTCTAACAGTCTTTTGGTGGAAATACTAACACAAAAGCCTTAAAAATTGGATTATCCAGTTATTTGAGATTGGAACACAATATGCAGAATATGTCATATTTTCAGCAATACAATTCTGATAGATAGCACCATTTTTTTAAATAAAAAAGACAATCTTTAATTCACATACTCTAAATATAAGTTACAGCATTAGAATATTTATGTGATTTTCAAAGGGTTTTTTTTTTTATTTAAAAAAAATCTGTGCTCAAAAGCTACAATTTAGTTATCTCTCCAAATACATATAAAAGGTAAAGGTAAAAGTCCCCCTTGCACATATGTGCTAGTCGTTCCTGACTCTAGGGGGTGGTGCTCATCTCCATTTCAAAGCCAAAGAGACAACTCTGTCCGAAGATGTCTCCGTGGTCATGTGGCCAGTATGACTAAATGCCAAAGGCGCACGGAACATTGTTACCTTCCCACCAAAGGTGGTCCCTATTTTTCTACTTGCATTTTTTATGTGCTTTCGAACTGCTAGGTTGGCAATACATATGTTATTATATTAACATTAATATAATATATATAATATTTCCATTTTAGAATTTATGATTAATTCTATTTTCATGACTTTTCAAATTAGCAATGCTTGAAAAATGAATATGCAATCATGTTAAAATTATTAAATATTACTATATATTCAGTTTTAAACAGGAAACCATTTATGTTTTGAGACGTTAAATGTTTCAGTTTTCTCTCTTTTACCCCTTAAACTAACCAACAGTAGCATTTGAGGCTATATCTATAAGAAGGCTTATTTTATATTAAATAATTCTAAAGAAACAATCATAGTTAATTTACTTCTTTGTCTCCACCCAGGCATCAGAACATAATTAAACAAAAACCGGATGATTTGTTATTCATTTGCTAGCAAAGATGGGCTCATAGAACTGTAATAACAATATTTAAGTAGTATAGCTAAGCTATAATAATAATACCCAGTATTATTGGACGATCTGGTGAAGCCCTGACCAGTTGACTCTCCATCTCTGTTTTGTGCGATGTTTACGGCTGCTGACCTACTTGCGCTGCGAGACTCCCCCCTCTCGCAAGTTTGGCCCTCCTCACTATCGAGGGCCTACATTGATGACGGATTTTGGAATCCCGAGAGGTGGCATGCGGCGAGGAGGAGGTTGTGGGGTTTTTTGGGGAAATTTTTAGATAAGGTTTTAAAGGTTTCTGGGAGGGGGGTGGGTTCGGTGGGTTTGGGGGAGAACTTGTCGGGGAGGAGGCCAGAGCCGGCTGAAGAGCACGGCACTAGAGATGCAGGAACCGGGGTCAAGGAGGGGGTTAGAGCTTGTGTTGTGGATGGATATTACATCAGTACTGTGAGTGGGAGGGGCAGATATGGCTGGAGCAGGGGGCCACATCAGGTTGTGGGAGCGTGCGCTCCAGCCTCCAATGCTCCCCTTGTTCCCCAGGTTTTTATTTTTTTATTTTATTTTATTTTGAATTTGTATACCGCCCTTCTCCCTGAGGACTCAGGGTGGTGAACAGCCAAGTAAAAACATCAAGTACAAATATTAAAATACAGTTAAAAATATACATATATAAATTTGGCCCCGTTAATTAAAAACAATAAACAAAACACTTAAAAACACTTTAAAAAAATTAGGCCAGCCCGGCTTGCTGGAAAAGGAAGGTTTTAAGGGCACGGCGGAAGGCACTGAGGTCTTGGATTCTCCTTATCTCTGGAGGCAGTTGGTTCCAGAGGGTAGGTGCCCCCACAGAGAAGGCCCTCCCCCTGGGGGTCACCAGCCTACACTGTTTGGCTGATGGCACCCCGAGGAGGCCCTCTCTGTGGGAGCGCACGGGTCGATGGGAGGTCGTCGGTGGCAGCAGGCGGTCTCGAAGATAGGTAGGCCCTATGCCATGGAGCGCTTTAAAGGTGATAACCAACACCTTGAAGCGCACCCAGAAGACCACCGGGAGCCAGTGCAGCTCGCGCAGGAGCGGTGTTACATGGGAGCGCCAAGCTGCTCCCATCACTACCCGCGCTGTTGCGTTCTGGACCAGTTGGAGCCTCTTCAAGGGGAGCCCCATGTAGAGAGCATTGCAGTAGTCAAGGCGAGAGGTGACGAGGGCATGAGTGACTGTGCACAGGGAATCCGGATCAAGAAAGGGCCGCAACTGGTGAATCAGGCGAACCTGACAAAAGGTCCCCCTGGTTACAGCCGTCAGATGTTCCTCCAAGGACAGCTGCGTATCCAGGAGGACTCCCAGATTGCGAGCCCTCTCAGTGGGGGCCAACGACTCGCCCCCAATAGTCAGTGATGGAGTCAACTGACTATATCGGGATGCCAGGAGCCACAGCCACTCAGTCTTGGAAGGGTTGAGCCTGAGCTTGTTCTTCCCCATCCAGATCCGTACAGCCTCCAGGCACTGGGACATCACTTCAAGGGCATCGTTGGGGAGGCCTGGGGTGGAGATGTACAGCTGGGTGTCATCAGTGTACTGGTGGTATCTCACCCCAAAGCCACGGATGATCTCGCCCAGCGGCTTCACATAAATGTTGAACAGGAGGGGCAAGAGGACTGACCCCTGAGGCACTCCACATATAAGAGGCCTTGAGGTCGACCTCTGCCCCCCTGCCAACACGAACTGCGACTGGTCGGAGAGAAAGGAGGAGAACCACCGTAATACGGTGCCCCCCATCCCCAAGTCTTCCAACCGGTGCAGCATGATACCATGGTCGATGGTATCAAAAGCCGCTGAGAGGTCTAACAGGACCAGAACAGAGGAGCAACCCCTGTCCCAAGGCCTCCAGAGATCATCAACCAACGCGACCAATGCCGTTTCCGTGCTGTGCCCAGGCCTGAAACCCGACTGGAACGGATCTAGATAGGATGTTTCCTCCAGGAATTGCGGAAACTGTCGCGCGACCACACTCTCAACAACCTTCGCCAGGAAGCGAAGGTTGGAGACAGGACGATAATTGGCCAATATTGCCGGATCCAGGGACGGCTTCTTGAGGAGAGGCCTCACCACCGCTTCTTTCAAGGCGGCGGGGAAGTGACCCTCACTCAACGAAGCGTTGATAACACCCTGGAGCCAGCCTCGTGTAACCTCCCGGGAGGCCAGTACCAACCAGGAGGGACACGGGTCCAGTAAACATGTGGCCGCACTAAGTCTCCCCAAAATCCTGTCCACATCATCGGGAGTCACAGCATCAAACTCCTCCCAGGTAACATTCTCAAGACTATTCCTCGTCACCCTGCCCTGATCTACCCAGTCAGAGTCCAAATCCCCCCGGATCTGAGCGATTTTGTCATACAGGTATTGTCCGAAATCCTCCGCCCTGCCTTCCAAGGGATCCTCCCGCGCTCCCGGATGGAGCAGGCAGCAGGTTACCCTGAACAGGGCAGCCGGACGATTCCCTGATGACGCAATAGAGGCAGAAAAGTAATTAAACTCTGCCGTCTTTATCGCCACTAGGTAGTCTTAATATGCGACCTTACCAGTATTCGGTCAGATTCAGCGAGACTGGCCCTCCAACCGCTCTCTAGGCGTCTTTTCCGGCGTTTCATCTCCCTCAGCTCCTCGGTAAACCAAGGAGCCGCGAGAGATCGACACCAGGTCAGAGGCCACAAAGGCACGACTCGATCCAAGGCCCCACCAGCCACCCGATCCCAGGCAGCTACCAGGTCCTCGGCCGAGTCGTGTGCCAGATCTTCAGGAATTGGCCCAAGCTCCGTCTGGAACCTATCAGGATCCATCAGGCGCCTGGGGCGGATCCATCTAATTGGGTCCACCTCCCTGCGGCGGGGTGTAGCGGTTCGAAGGTCCAGAGGAAGGAGTGAGTGATCTGACCATGACAAGGGTTTCGTGTCTATATCCCCTATAAGACCACTCAACCACTGGCCAGAGACAAAAATCAGGTCCAGCGTGTGTCCCCCCCTGTGAGTGGGGCCATGAACTAACTGGGTCAGGTCCATGGCCATCATGGAAGCCATGAACTTCCGAGCCACCTCCGACGTTTCACTAACCGACGGCAGGTTGAAATCACCCATGACCATAAGCCTGGGTGTATCAACTGCCACCGTGGCTATCACGTCGAGTAGCTCGGGCAGGGCCATTGCCACGCGGCAGGGAGCCAGGTACGTAAGCAGCAAGCCCATCTGAACCCGATGACCCCACCTCACAAAGAGGAACTCACATCCGGCAATCTGTGGCACAGTGGTCTCCCTCGAACCAAGACCTTCGTTAATAATAACCGCCACCCCCCCCGCCCCTCCCCTGGGCCCTCGGCTGATGGAATGCTCTGAAGCCTGGTGGGCACATCTCACCAGAGGGACCTCTCCCTCCGGGCCCAAACAGGTCTCCGTAATACCCACCAGGTCCGCTCCCCCCTCTTGGATAAGATCGCAAATGAGGGGGGCCTTATTTACCACGGACCTGGCGTTGCACAGCATCAGCCGGAGGCCCAGGTCCTGAGTATCTGAGCCACCTAGTATCCGAGGGGAGCCTTGGGGACCGGGGCGTGCAATCGCTCTCAAGTAGCGAGTGCGCACCCCTGGCACAAGATAAGGTCCTCTGCTCCCACCATATCTGCCCCTCCCATCCACCGTGCTGATGATATTCCCAATCCCTCATCCTGCGCCCTCCAAACCATTACCCTGTGTCGGGCTGGGCCCTGACCTAGGTGGATTATCCCCCCCATCCCCTTTGGTCACCCTCCCAGTTCCCCTTAAAAGATTATTAAAAACCCTAATTAAAAAACCCCTCAATCCCCGCTTTAAAACATGCCATCTCTCGGGGCTCCAAAGCCCGTCCTTAAGGTAGGCCTTCGATAGGGTGGAAGGCCATCGCCGCGAGAGAGGGGCATCTCGCAGCGCGAGCAAATCTGCCGAGGTATAAGCCATACAAGTATGATGAGATGAAAAAGGGGAACCTTGGATGTCAGCGAAATTTAAAGATAGTCATTGAGGTGAGAGATGGCAAAAGAGGCTGGCCAGGATGAAGTTGGGGCCCCTTCACTCTCTCACAGTGATGGGGCGACCAGATCAGATGGTTGCAGTGCAGGCGGATGGCCACAGCCGTTCTCTCACCACGGCTGGATGTCAAAGCCAACAATAGTCACTCTCTCCCTGCAGATGGAGCAGCAGTCCTTGACCTGGACTCTCAGCTTCTCCCTCCAGCCTGCAATCTCTCCTCCCCCGAGCCAAGGCCTAAAAGTGGTAATCGGGCAGCAGGAATAAACTAGCCAGCAGCAAAAGGAGATAGAGATCAAACATAAAAGTCCAGGAGGGTGATAATAAAGTCCCAGAGTCAAAATGATGGTAAAAATGGGCTGACCTAATAGAGAGTCCAGGCAGCAAAGGGGGGAGGCCATTTTCATGGGGGGGGGGGAGCGAATCCAAGGGGGAAACCAGATGGTAATAGGCAATCCCCCCCCATCACTCCCCAACTCCCTTCGATGTTCCGGGCCAAATCACCCCCAATAGTCCTGCCCGTCTTCTCTGAGCAAATTCTGCCACGATCTTCCCAGGTCTCGGTCCATATGGGGGGTTTTCAGGTGCAGCTGACCGCTGGACCATACACCCCAAGCCTCAAATCTGGGCTAAATAATTGTTTGAAGCGGCCTACCGGTCTCCGAGCCTCCGGGTGCCGGGTCCATCGCCCTCCACTTCCCGCCCCCCCCTGCCCCCGGGCAGCCCAGCTCTTTTCCGGCCGCCGTCAGATCGAAAGGGAGGCTTGGGTCGCTGTAGATGATTCCCTCGGCTCCCTCAGTTCTCCATCCGGCTCAGTTAGACTCCCCGGACCACCTTAACTCCTTCACCTCCTGCAGTCGGTCCATAGGATGAAATGCCCGATCTCCAGGGCTCCGCGACTGTGGAGTCATCGTGGAGGCCGTCATCGCCGCCGCCACCCTCCTTGCAGCGCTCCGATTGCATCTCCTCGCTGTAGCTCTGCCATCCCTGGGCCAATCCCAATAAGGGATGGCACATCCGAGCCGTCAGACCATCAGCATGCTGAACGTGGGGCCCAAGATCATTAAAACGGCCTCCAACGTTTCCGAAGTTCTCCTTTTCCCCATCAACCTCAACAGCGAGCCCCTCGGAGGTCCGCCTCTTGCACAGACCCTCAGGTCCTGGGCCTTCGGCTGATGCTGTGCAACGCCCGGTCCATGGTAAATAAAGCCCCCCTCATTTGTGATCTTGTTCAGGAGGGGGGAACGGACCTGGTGGGTATTACGGAGACTTGGTTGGGCCAGGAGTGGGGGGGTCCTCCTCGTTGAGATGTGCCCACCTGGTTTCCACGCATTCCATCAACTGAGGACACAGGGGAGGGGCAGGGGGGTGGCGGTTGTCATTAGAGAAGGTCTTGGTCCGAGGGAGGTCACTGTTCCTCAGACGGCTGGTTGTGAGTCCCTCCTTGTGAAGTGGGGTCATGGGGTGCAGATGGGTGTGCTGGTTACGTACCTGGCTCCCTGCCACGTGACGGCAGCCCTGCCCGAGCTGCTCAACGTTATAGCCGCGGTGGCGGTTGACACCCATAGGCTTATGATCATGGGGGATTTTAACCTGCCATCCGTCGGTGAGGCGTCTGAGGTGGCTCGGGAGTTCATGGCTTCCATGACAGCCATGGACCTGACCCAGTTAGTTCATGGCCCTACTCACATGGGGGGAAACACGCTAGACCTGGTTTTTGTCTCTGGTCAGTGGTTGAGTGATCTTGAGATAGGGGATATAGTGATCAAGCCCTTGTCATGGTCAGATCACTCCCTCCTTCGCTTTGACCTTCGAACCGCCGCACCCCGCCGCAGGGAGGCGGAACCATTGAGGTGGTACCTCCCCAGGCGCCTGATGGATCCTGATAGGTTCCAGACGGAGCTTGGGCCATTTCCTGAGGCTCTGGCACACGGCTTGACTGAGGAGCTGGTGGCCGCCTGGGATAGGGCGGCCGCTGGAGCTTAGGATCGGGTCGTGCCTTTGCGGCCTCTGACCCGGCATCGATCTCGCCTGACTCCTTGGTTCACCGAGGAGCTGAGGGAGATGAAGCGCCGGAAAAGAGGCCTGGAGAGTGGTTGGAGGGCCAGCCATTCTGAATCTGACCAAATACTGGTAAGGTCTCATATTAAGAACTACCTGGTGGCGATAAAAGTGGCAAAGTATAACTATTTTGCCACTCTTATTGCATCATCAGATAATCGCCCGGCCGCCCTGTTTAGGGTGACCCGCTCCCTGCTCCACCAGGAAGCGCGGGAGGACCCCTTGGAGGGTAGAGCCGAGGATTTTGTACAGTATCTGTATGACAAAATTGCTCAGATTCGGGAACACCTGGACTGTGACTGGGTAGATTCAGCGGGGAGGACAGAGGCAGGTCTTGTGAGTATTATCTGGGAAGAGTTTGATTCTGTGACGCCCGAAGACGTGGACAGGATACTGGGCAGACTGAGCGCAGCCACATGTTTACTGGACCCATGTCCCTCCTGGTTGGTGCTGGCCTCTCGGGAGGTTACATGAGGCTGGCTCCAGGGGATTATAAATGCTTCCTTGAGTGAGGGTGTCTTTCCTGCCACCTTGAAAGAGGCGGTGGTGAGGCCTCTCCTCAAGAAGCCTTCCCTGGACCCGGCAGTGTTGGCAAATTATCGTCCAGTCTCCAACCTTCGCTTCCTGGTGAAGGTTGTTGAGAGTGTGGTAGCGTGACAGCTCCCCCAGTACCTGGATGAATCATCATATCTGGATCCGTTCCAGTCGGGCTTCAGGCCTGGGTACAGCACGGAAACGGCATTGGTCGCGTTGGTTGATGATCTCTGGAGGGCTCGGGACAGGGGTTGTTCCTCTGTCCTGGTCCTATTAGACCTCTCAGCGGCTTTTGATACCATCGACCATGGTATCATGCTGCACCGGCTACAGGAGTTAGGGGTGGGGTGGCCCCTTCTGTTCAACATTTATGTGAAGCCGCTGGGTGAGATCATCCGTGGTTTCGGGGTGAAGTACCATCAGTACGCTGATGATACTCAGCTGTACATCTCCACCCCGGACCACCCCAATGATGCCCTTGAAGTGATGTCCCAGTGCCTGGACGCCGTGCGGATCTGGATGGGGAGAAACAGACTCAGGCTCAACCCATCCAAGACCGAGTGGCTGTGGTTTCCGACATCCCGATATAGTCAGTTGGTGCCATCACTGACTATTGGGGGCGAGTCATTGGCCCCACGGAGAGGGTTCACAACTTGGGTGTCCTCCTGGACTCACGGCTGTCTTTAGAAGAGCACATGACGGCCGTGGCCCGGGGGACTTTTTATCAGGTCCGCCTGATTCGCCAGTTGCGTCCCTTTCTGGATCGGGACTCGTTAAATACGGTCACTCATGCTCTCGTTACTTCCCGCTTGGACTACTGCAATGCTCTCTACATGGGGCTCCCCTTGAGGAGCACCCGGAGGCTCCAGCTGGTCCAGAATGCAGCCGCGCGGGTGGTTACGGGAGCGACGTGGTGCTCCCATGTGACCCCCCTCCTGCGCGAGCTGCAATGGCTCCCGGTGGTCTTCCGGGTGCGCTTCAAGGTTTTGGTTATCACCTTTAGAGCGCTCCATGGCATCGGACCGGGGTATCTACGAGATCGCCTTCTGCTACCAATAGCCTCTCACCGACGAGTACGCTCCCATAGAGAGGGGCTCCTCAGGGTGCCGTCAGCCAAACAGTGTCGACTGGGGGAGAGCCTTCTCTGTGGGGGCACCTACCATCTGGAACGAGCTTCCCCCAGAGATACGGAAGATCCCGGACCTGCGCACGTTTCACCGTGCTCTCAAAACTTTTCTATTTCAGCAAGCTAGCCTGGCCTAACTCCCCTCTTTTAAATTTTTTTAAATTTTAAATTTTTTTTTTTAATTCGTGATTTTATAAATTGGGTGTTTTAATCTGTGTTTCGGCCAAAATATTTAATAATTTTAAGGGATTTTTAATATTTGTATTATCTGTATTTTATCTTGACTGTTCACCACCCTGAGCCCTTCGGGAGTAGGGCGGTATAGAAATTTGATTAAATAAAAAAATAAAATAAAATAATTTAGTTACGAAGAAAAATTGATTGAACCGTCAGGACAAAAACAGTTATATCCTAGTGTGACGTGAAATGCTATATAACGTTCATTACTTAGCTGACATTTGAAATGAAGATTGTTGCTGCAGTTTGAAATTAAAATTCTTGATGCCAGATAATTAACATTCTAATTACAGGACAAAGCAAAAATATTTTAGTACCACCATTTTTGGAGGAATTCAAATCTTTATTGTCAGTGCACAACATATGTACAATGAAATTGACCTCTCTCAATCACAACACAATACAACTCACAGCGAAGACAGAAAATTCGTAATCCAATAAATCATATTAACAAAACACCCAGTCCTATTTCACCAGTGTGAACATGTTACACATTGTGCCAGCCCTGCAAGTCTATCATACTACATAGTTATGATGTTATTTCTCATTCAGGAATCTGACAGCCCACGGACTGTTCTTCAGCCTGTTTGTGCGGCTAGCTATATTTCTATATCTCCTTCCTGATTGTAGGAGGGTAAACAAGTGATGACCAGGGTGGGAGTTGTCCCTGAGAATTTCCCTCACTCTTCTAAGGCAGTGAGCCCTAGCAATCTCGTCTAGTGGTATCAGGGGACAGTCCATGATGTTTTGTGCTGTGCTCATCACCCTCTGTAATGTTTTTCTATCGGCGGCTGTTAGACCAGTGTACCGTACCATGATGCAATAAGTGAGGACACTTTCTATTGTGGACTAGTAAAAGGAGGTCATGAGTTGTTGTTCCACCCTGTTTTATACAAGACCCTAAGGAAATGGAGTCTCTGTTGGGCCTTCCTGGCTACCTGGATCGTGTTGTTGTTCCAGGTGAGGTCCTCGCTGAGATGGACTCCCAGGAATTTAAAGGAGGAAACGCTCTCTACATAGTCCCCCTCAATGTAAAGTGGGACAGGTTACTCTCTCTTCCTCCAGACTTCCAACACCATCTCCTTGGTCTTGCTGATGTTCAGGTGCAGGTTGTTTTTTAAGTACCATGTGGATAGTTTTTGAACTTCCCCCATGTATGCTGTTTCGTCTTTACCTGTAATAAGACCCAGTATAGTGGTGTCCTCTGCGAACTTAATGATCACAGTAGATGAGTCTGACACAATCATGTGTGTACAGTGAATACAGATAGGGACTGAGCGTACAGCCCTGTGGGGAGTCAGTACTAAGCTTCAGAGAGGTGAATATGACAGACCCAACCCTCACTGTTTGTGGCCAGTCCCTCAGAAAGTCTTTGATTCAGTCACAGATGGAAGAGGGAAAATACAAGTCAGTCAGCTTTTCGATAAGGATGCTTGGCAGAATAGTGTTGAAGGCCGAGCTATAGTCTACGAAAAGCATCCTGACATAGTTCCCAGGTTTCTCCAGATGGCTCGCTACAGAATGTAAAGCAGTAGCTATGGCGTCTATTCTCCCATAGGCTAACTTATATTTGTCAAAGTTCGGTGGGAGGCATGTCTTGAGGTGCTGGAGAACCAATCTCTCGAAGCATTTCATCACTACAGACATTAATGTGATAGGTCTGTAGTCATTTAAACAGTTAATTGCTGTTTACTTTGGGACTAGGACAATAGTGGCTGCTTTGAAGCATGATGGAACACAGGCCGTTTGCAGGGAGATATTAAAGATCCTTGTGAGGACCCCTGCTAATTGATCAGCACAATTTTTTACACTTTCCCCAGCACCCCATCTAGGCCTGCAGCTTTGCAAGGATTCACAGCCTTCAATACAGTTCTCACTTGGTGTTTGTAGAGTGAGTGGCTGGGAATCCAAAGGCCAGCGGACAGCAGCTACGGGATATGGTCTTTTAACCTCATAGCAAGCGAAGGTGTTCAACTCCTCCACCAACGAGGTGTCAGCATTGACCATGTTCCTCGTGTTGCCTGTATAATTAGTTAGGTGCTGCCCCTGCCACACTTGCTTCGGGTTGTTGTCTGCTAGATGGTTCTCCACCTTGTGTTTGTATTGTTGTTTTGCCATCTTAATGCCTCTTCTGAGGTTTGCCCTGGCCTCTCTATATCTCTCACTGTCCCCTGCCTTAAAAGCAGAATCCTAGGCTCTCAGAAGCATCCGTACCTCGGCAGTCATCCAGGGTTTACAATTTCTGGATGAGTTTGCTGCTGCCTGGAGATGATGTCATATATCTTAGAAAGTGCCATACTGACATTGGCATCAGGTGGAATATAAACAGCTATAATGATTATCACAGTGATTTCTCTAGGCAGATAAAATGGCCTACATGTGATAGTCATCAGTTCCACATCTGGGGAGCAAACTCTGCTGTTAACACACCAGTAACTGTGTATATAAATACAGAGTTCTCCTCCCTTGCTCTTATCAGAGTCGCCATTTCTTTCGAAGCGATAAGTAACACAGCTTGTCAACTCCATTGCCATGTTAGGTACAGATGGATGTAGCCAGGTCTCCGTTACAACCATCACACAGCTTTCACGGAGATGCCTGTTTGCTGCCATCTGCAGCTCTAATTTGTCAATTTTGTGGACGAGCGAGCTGGCATTTGTTTAATACACACTAGGCAGTGCTAGTCTGTGAGGCTGCTTTTGAAGCCAAACCAGCAAACCGGCTCTACAGCCACACTTTTGTTTCCCCTTTCACTTTCATCTGTGCCGACCTGACCCGACAACAATCCATAGAGATCCTGGAGGCCTCACCATGCAGTTCAGTATGTTGTGGGACTGCTGAAAATCACTGATTGATTTGCGAGCCCGATGTTTAGTAGCTCTGCACGGGTGTAGGCAAATTTTGCCCCTTGCACTACACTGTGCATACACATCCATACACATATTATTCCAAACACCACACATCAGAATCGGGACCACTGCGTGTGAACGTGCCACCATCTTCCGGCCATAGAAACTACATGTAAATATAAAACATTGATGTTTATGTGTTTATAAAAGAATCCAATATACAATAGAAAGGTGGGATGGTAATATTTCTACTTTGACAGGCTGAGATATTTAGCCAAACAATCAAATCAAGAAAAAAAAACAAAGGCAGAGAGGTGTGCACATGCCTTCAGATCACTACTGATTCCTATCAACTGCCAGGACAAGTCTCTGCAATTTTCAGAAGCAACTTGCTATTGCCTTCTCTTCCTAGGAATAAGTGAATGGCCCAAATTGCTTTGTGCCTAAAGTAGAATTCAGAGTCTCTGATGTCTTAACCACTATACCAACTGAGTCTCATTAATAGAGGTAAATTATCAAAAAGCTGACAGGTAAAGTGGTAAGGAAACGGGAACAGAGAAATGGGACTGACTTAGATCTCAAGATGGAACCTACAAAGTCATGAAGCATGGAAGAAGTTGATTACAGAATATTGAAGAAGACACTGAGAAGTTGATTGTGTTAATGTAAAAATATATAATGTCTTTTGTGAAAAATAAATTATAGAAATAGTACAATAAAAATATAGTTATAGTGTGGATTGATGATACAAGATGAAAAGGGCCAAAAAATATGGTCACTAATGTAAGAGTTGCAGTAGGAGCTCTGTCCTGTTGAAATCAAGCTAAGGCTGCAGATCTGAACCCATATTACATCTTAGAGAGCTATTAATTTTATTCATTTGTCCATTTATATCTCATAATTCTTTCAAGTAGTACATAAAAGTATAACAGTTACAAACTATTTTCACCTATTTTATTTTTATAATCTGTCAAGTGGATAATTGAACAACAGTATCTATGTTCACATATTTTATTAAACAAAATTTATAATATACCATGGTTTACAAAGGCATAATATCTCCCTTAATATATAGTGTTATACAAAATTAAAACAAAGTAGTGCAATGATTGGACCCAAGCAATTTCAGTCTGAAGGCCACCCAAATGCCCATAAATTAATGAGCATTTTCTACTTTTGTAATGCGCACTGCCGCTATACAGGATTGGCTTTAAATACCTAAATAGTTGTAACTATATTCATTTTTTCTTCCATTCAACCCTGTCTGATTCATAGAGACTGACTGAACAAGTTTCTGCAATTTTCTTGGCAAGATTTGCAGAAGTGGTTTGCTATTGCCTCCTTCCTAAGGCCAAGAGAAAGTTGACTGGCTCAATGTATTAACCAATACACCAACTAATTTTCAACTGTATTTATACAAAACTACAGAGACATATATAAATAGCCCACAAAATCTGTACTGTTCTCCAGTGTTAGTCTGCATCAGATACACCTACATAAGAAGTCATAAATGAACTGAAGTGTGTCTGAATTTTTTTTAAAAAAAGTTGTTGCATTCCTGTATTATGGCTATTCAGCCATTTTCATTTTCACATATGTTACCACAAATTCTTGATTCTCTAACATATTAAAAAGCAGCAAAGTGTATTTATTGAACACAAAGCAGAAGCATTAGCAAGATGCAAGTTCAATTTCTTCATATAGTTACATACAATAAAAACCTGAATTTGAGCTTCATCTTGGCCTATAATTTAATTTGTCATTTGAAGGCCTCTATAAATGTACTTTTGGCTTTAGGAAATAAAGAAAAGGAAAAAGAAATAAGCACTCTCCAAAATATAGTGAATGGAAAATGTACAACCCAGCCAAATTCCTGGTTTGCTCAATACTTATCCTTGCTGTTAATCCTTCCAATTCGTTAAACTCCATTCTTGTTTCCTGCTCTCCTTCTCTTGTTTTTTGGCACAGATTTTACCTGCCCTATGCAACTTGAATGTCATGTTTAATTTTTTTAATCAGGTTGCCATGGAACTATGAAAAACTTTGCAGTTCTTCAGAATTAAACAAATATTCTTGGATGTGTCATTGTAATAAAAATACTGTTCTCGTCTCTAAAAGCTTGTCACATACTGCAATGAGTGTGAAGATTTTTTTTCAGAAGATAGATTAACATTTACTAATTTAAATTTATTAATTATTACACAATAGGCACCTCAGAGCCTTTTAATTTTAATTTTAATTAATTTTAATTTTAATTTGCTTTTAAAAAAAGGGGTGTTTTAAATAGTATGGGCCAAATTTGTTTAATATGTTTTAAATTGTTTTTAAATTTTATATTGTATGTGTTTTATCTTTGGCTGTTCACCGCCCTGAGTCCTCCGGGAGAAGGACGGTATATAAATCCAAATAAACCTAAACCTAAACCTTTGGTTCTTTCATCCTCAATAAATAAGTTAAAATTCATAAGGGGGGAAAGTGGTCAACAAAAGGATTCATCATGGATTTTTATCCTAGCTTTTCTTGGAAATGCTAATTTTTATTTTAACAGAAAATTAGCAATTACCTGTTAGCTTATTATTATTAAACAATAAAATAATAAATAATATTAAACAATAGTATTATTTATTATGTCATTTTGATGGTTGTAGTAGACCCATAGAGTAGTAAGTAATTTTGCCATCTGGGGAAATTTAAAAGATAAAGTATATTCTTGTCCCTTATTGTCTTGCTTCCTTTGCTGTCATTTAGTGCAAATTCTAGGATGTTTAAGTATGATTAACACAAATATGTTTAAATGTTTAAAAGAAAAATATGCATTCTTTAATAAAAGGAACAAGTCTTATAAGAGCGATATAAAATAGACAGTACAAAATATTCTGCAATGGAATTCTACTGTTCTGCTATCTAATATATTTTCTTCCTAAACTATTTGATCTGGTTATATAGTTGGCACTGGAAGTATGTGGGCTTTTATATTTATATTTTATTTATATTTTATTTTGAATTTGTATACCGCCCTTCTCCCTGAGGACTCAGGGCGGTGAACAGCCAAGTAAAAACATCAAATACAAATATTAAAATACAGTTAAATATATATATAAATTTGGCCCCATTAATTAAAACGATAAACAAAACAATTAAAAACACTTAAAAAGAATTAGGCCAGTCCGGCTTGTTGGAAAAGGAAGGTTTTAAGGGCACGGCGGAAGGCACTGAGGTCATGGATTCTCCTTATCTCTGGGGACAACTGATTCCAGAGGGTAGGTGCCCCCACAGAGAAGGCCCTCCCCCTGGGGGTCACCAGCCTGCATTGTTTGGCTGATGGCACCCCGAGGAGGCCCTCTCTGTGGGAGCGCATGGGTCGATGGGAGGTTGTCAGTGGCAGCAGGCGGTCTCGAAGATAGCTAGGCCCTATGCCATGGAGCGCTTTAAAGATGATAACCAACACCTTGAAGCGCACCCGGAAGACCACCGGGAGCCAGTGCAGCTCACGCAGGAGCGGTGTTACATGGGAGTGCCACGCTGCTCCCGTCACTACCCGCGCTGCTGCGTTCTGGACCAGTTGGAGCCTCCGGGTGCTCTTCAAGGGGAGCCCCATGTAGAGAGCGTTGCAGTAATCAAGGCAAGAGGTTACGAGGGCATGAGTGACTGTGCACAGGGAATCCCGATCAAGAAAGGGCCGCAACTGGTGAATCAGGCGAACCTGAGGTCCCCCTGGTTACAGGGTCCCCCTGGTTACAGCCGTCAGATGTTCCTCCAAGGACAGCTGCATATCCAGGAGGACTCCCAGATTGCGAGCCCTCTCTGTGGGGGTCAAAGACTCACCCCCAATAGTCAGTGAAGGAGTCAACTGACTATATCGGGATGCCGGGAACCACAGCCACTCAGTCTTGGAAGGGTTGAGCTTGAGCCTGTTCCTCCCCATCCAGATCCGTACAGCCTCCAGGCACTGGGACATCACTTCAAGGGCATCGTTGGGGTGGCCTGGGGTGGAGATGTACAGCTGAGTGTCATCAGCGTACTGATGGTATCTCACCCCAAAGCCATGGATGATCTCGTCCAGCGGCTTCACATAAATGTTGAACAGGAGGGGCGAGAGGACCGACCCTTGAGGCACTCCACATATAAGAGGCCTCGAGGTCGACTTCTTGGTGTTGGGTGACTTAAATTTGCATGATTTCAGGACTAGTTTGAACAAATCTTGGGAGTTTATGGTCTCTATCAGAATAACAGGCATATCTCAAGCAATCTCAATGCATACATAATACATAAAGGAGGTCAAACTTTTGAGCTAGTTCTTTTTTTGTCAGAACAAATGGGTGTTGATCTGAACAGAAAAGGCATTTTCATCTGTCCTTAGTTAAGATCAGATCACTTTCTGGTCCCAATAAAACTGATGGCCACCCACATCTTTTCCATGGTAAAAAAGAAGTAATTAGAATGGTCTGCCTCAGGAACTTCATGGATCTGGATAGTTTCCTGCAGATACTTATGTAAACTTATTTTTCAGTGATCCTGCAAGTATTCTGTTGCGTCTTGGTTGCCTTAATAACAGGATGTGGCCCTTGTGTTTGACAAGATAGTAGCCTGAACAGCCTTTCTCTGTCAGATATACTCAATTAATTCATTGGAAAGGCTTCAAGGAAAGGAATCAGCAAGAGAAACATATGGAGTGCTGATGAGGATGAATAATGAAGTTGACCAAAATCAGTAGGAGTTCAGGTTCAAGCCGGTAAAGCAATAAAATAAGAGAAGCATTATTATTTATCCTCTTTTACTTTGTTGGTGGGCTGTCATTCTGCATGCTATTTAGTATAGACAATTCTTTTTTAGAATAGATAGATATTTCACTGGCTATTGTGACCAATTAGCATAGTCCTAGACTTCATAAACAAAATCCAATGAGGTAACCAGATCCCACATTGTCATATTATCTGGATTCTTGGCCTCTGGTCTATGAACTGAATCAGGTCTTCCAATGTTTATTCTCAGGCATCTCTATGTTTGATATTTAAAATGCTAGCTCTTTGGAGGTCCAGAGAAGCATCCAAATGGATCAGGAGGTGGTCAATCCCTTGTCTTGAGATACAGCAGCAGTGCAGGCAGCTTTGACATGGCTGATTGTGTCTTCATTAAGAGAGCTTTCCTGGATCTGTCTATTTAACACATATCAACCAGATTAACCTACTGTTTCTAGATTACTATGGTCAATGTACAATTGAAGAGTATCCAAAAGGAAGTAGAATATATGGATTCTTTTCAGTCTGGATATAGCACAGTCACAGCATTTTTAGCTCCTGTGGATAATTCACTGGGGGGGGGGGGGATTATCAATGTTGAATATAACATTGTTACCCAAGCTGTAAAGGAGATCCAGTTTCTGGAGTCTGTGTGCCTTTGGATAGGTAAAATTGTCTGAAGTTAAACCCTCGCAAAACAGAGCTGTTGCTCTCTGAATTAGGTGTATTGTGTCTTGGGAACTCAGAGCTATCTCTCTGTGAGGGGAACATTTGCCAAGCACCAGGTGCTGCCCTGTTTACAGTAAAACAATCCTTACTCATGGACATCCGGTTTGGTGTCGCGGCGAGACAGTCGGGGAAATAGCGGGCTCTGATGAGCTCTGCGAAAACCCCGGCTGCCGAACCACCGTCGATGGGTCTTCAGACCAGAACCGTCCTGTAGGGACGGGGAAGAAAGAGGTGTGCCTTGGACAACCAAGAGGAACAGGGAAATTCCTTAGAGGTCAGAGGGAACCTTCTGTGAGTCGGCGGCCGGGGGTGGGGGGGTGGCAGCCATGGCGGCTGCCATGAAGCTGGGACAACCGGACTAAGAGATGTGCAGGAAGAAAGTGGAGTGAAACGGAGCTCTTTGAAGTCGGGTGAGTGACAACCAACCCAGCTTTGTAACAACGCTTAGAGCAACATTTTTAACTATAAGACCCCTAGCCTTAAAACAACAAAGGGGCTATGGAAATTTTAAAATGTAACTTTAAAGAGACAAAGACTCGACAAACAACTAACTCTTGAACAGAACTAATGGGATTAAATATCGAGACATGGTGAAAAGACTGGATATTTTAAAATTTGAACTGGATCTTAAAAAAAGAAGATGATTTGATATTCTTAAAATCAAAGGAAGAAGAGTAATTAAATTGGACTGTTATATTTATTTATTTAATTTGTATACCGCCCTTCTCCAACAGGACTCAGTGCGGTGAACAGCCACGGTAAAAACACAACATATAAAATTTAAAAGCAATTTAAAAAACATTAAATAATTTTGGCCATCAATTTAAAATAACCCAGTTAAAACCAATTATAAATTTAAAACGCAAGGATGGGGTCAAGCCAGCCCGGCTAGATGAAATAGATGTGTTTTCAGGGCCCAACAAAAAGTCTGGAGGTCTGGTATCATGCGGGGGTAGGTTGTTCCAGAGGGCAGGTGCCGCCACAGAGAAGGCTCTCCCCCTGGGGGTCGCCAGCCGACATTGTCTGGCCGACGGCACCCTGAGGAGGCCCTCTCTGTGCGAGCGAACTGGCCGGTGGGAGGCTATTGGCGGCAGAAGGCAATCTCGTAGATATCCCGGCCCTAAGCCATGGAGTGCTTTAAAGGTGGTCACCAACACTTTGAAGTGCACCCGGAAGATCACAGGAAGCCAGTGCAGCTCACACAGGAGAGGTGTCACATGTGAGCGCCCCGTCGCTCCCATAATCCCCCACCCGGCCACATTTTGGACCAACTGGAGCCTCCAGGTGCACCCCAAGGGGAGCCCCATGTAGAGAGCATTACAGTAGTCCAGGCGTGAAGTGACGAGGGCATGAGTGACCGTGCGTAACGAGTCCCGATCCAGAAAGGGGCGCAACTGGCGAATCAGGCGAACCTGATAAAAAGACCTCCCAGCCACAGCCGTCAAGTGTTCTTCTAAAGACAGCCGTGAGTCCAAGAGGACACCTAAGTTGCGAACCCTCTCCATGGGGGGCAATGACTCATCCCCAATAGTCACTGATTGCACCAATTGACTATATCGGGACGTCAGAAACCACAGCCACTCGGTCTTGGATGGGTTGAGCCTGAGTCTGTTCCTCCCCATCCAGATCCGTACGGCCTCCAGGCAGTGGGACATCACTTCAAGGGCATTGTTGGGGTGGCCTGGGGTGGAGATGTACAGCTGAGTGTCATCAGTGTACTGATGGAACTCCACCCCAAAGCCACGGATGATCTCACCCAGCGGCTTTATATAAATGTTGAACAGAAGGGGTGAGAGGACCGACCCTTGCGGCACCCCACAAACAAGGCACCTCGGGGTCGATCGCTGCCCCCCTGCCAACACAGATTGTGACTGGTCAGAGAGGTAGGAGGAGAACCACCGCAAAACGGTGCCCCCCGCCCCAACCCCTCCAACTGGTGCAACATGATACCATGGTCGATGGTATCAAAAGCCGCTGAGAGATCTAACAAGACCAGGATAGAGGAGCATCCCCTATCCCGAGCCCTACAGAGATCATCCACCAATGCGACCAGTGCTGTTTCTGTGCTGTACCCAAGCCTGAAGCCGGACTGGAGAGGATCTAGATAGACAGCTTCATCCAGGTACTATGGAAGCTGCCGCGCCACTACACTCTCAACAACCTTTGCAATAAAATGAAGGTTGGAGACTGGATGATAGTTAGCCAAAAAGCTGAATCCAGAGAGGGCTTCTTGAGGAGGGGCCTCACCACCGCTTCTTTCAAGGCAGCCGGTAGGACACCCTCACTCAAGGAAGCGTTAATAATCCTCTGGAGCCAGCCTCATGTAACTTCCCGGGAGGCCAGCACCAACCAGGAGGGACACGGGTCCAATAAACATGTGGTCACGTTCAGCCGTCCCAGAATCCTGTCCACATCCTCGGGAGGCACAGGATCGAACTCCTCCCAGATAACATTCTCAAGACCTGCCTCAGTCATCTCGTCTGGACTTACCCAGTCAGAGGCCAGGCCTTCCCGAATCTGAGGGATCTTGTCATGCAGATACCGCACAAAATCCTCAGCTCGACCCTTATTTATTTTATTTATTTATTTATTTTATTAAATTTCTATACCGCCCTTCTCCCGAAGGACTCAGGGCGGTGAACAGCCAGAAGATAAAACACAGAGATACAAAATTTAAAATAGATTAAAACGAATTAAATAATTTGGCTGAATTACAAGGGATCATCCCGCGTTCTCAGATGGAGGAGGGAGCGGGTCACCCTAAACAGGGCAGCTGGGCTATTATCTGATGAAGGAATAAGGGTGGCAAAATAGCTAGATTTTGCCGCTTTTATCGCCACTAGGTAAGTCTTAATATGAGACCTCACCAGTGTTTGGTCGGATTCAGAACAGCTGGTCCTCCAACCGCTCCCAGGCGTCTTTTCCGGTGCTTCATCTCCCTCAGCTCCTCGGAGAACCAAGGAGCTAAGTGAGTTTGGTGCCGGGTCAGAGGCCGCAAAGGCACGACGCGGTCCAAAGCCCCAGTGGCCGCACTGTCCCAGTATAATTGAATTATACTGGGACAGTATTATATTGGGAATTATAGAATTATAAGTCAGAATTATAGAATTATACAGAATTATATTGGGCCGCACTGTCCCAATATAATTGAAACAAAATGGATATTTGCATGACTAATGGAAAATGTGGATTGTAGAGGGACACCTTCTGGCTTAAAAAGGAACATTGCAGTTCATCTTTGTTATGGAAAATTCTGAACTTTACAGACAACAGCCTTGGGATTTTGTGGAAGAGGTTTTTCTTCTTGTCTGCAGACAGTTTGATTTTGGTGAAAAGAAAAGGAAATTATAATGGAACTCCTATAATTGGAACAATAATAATTTAAAAAAACTGTCACAGGAATAAAAGAAGGATCTAGCAAAGGCTCAAGAGAAGGGAACTTGATTCATTATATCCGGAATAAAAAATAAGGAAAAGATTTAATATGACATATGGAGGACAAAATTTGAAGACTTTGAAAATGGAAGGAAATATATGCTAGCAGGCGAGAAAATGAAGAAATAAGGAGTACATGGCTGGAAGATTAAAACAAGGTGTTTAAAAATGAAACAATGGATAGATGGATAGTAATAATAAAAAGGAGGTTTTTATAGACAAATATGGATGAGTAAGAATATGAGAAGAATATGACATAGATATATAAAATTGAAATATTGATGGAAATTAGAACATAAGAGAAATTAAGCATGTTAAAAGAGATTTATAAATATATACAAATGTATGTTTTAAGTAAGAACCATGTCTCAATGTTAAACTGTTAAAAAAAAAGGATAACAACAAATTTGATTAACTGAAATAAACAATGTATAGATGGAAACAATCAAAAGAGGACCATGCTGGGATTAATAGTAAAATTAACTATGATTATGCTGTGTTTAACAGCCAAAAAATAAAAATGATTATGCTGTGTTTAAGAGCCAAAAAATAAAAATGATTATGCTGTGTTTAAGAGCCAAAAAATAAAAATGATTTTGCTGTGTTTAACAGCCAAAAAATTAAAATGAGTATGCTGTGTTTAACAGCCAAAAACCAAAAATGATTGTGCTGTATTTAATAGCCAAAAAAACCAAAAATGATTATGCTGGGTAGGACAGCAAAGCAAAGAGGATTTTTCTGGGAGTAACAGTAAAAATGAAATGATTATGATGGGTTTAACAACAAAGACAAAGATAATGATGCTGGGTTTAACAGTAAAAATAAAATGATTATGCTGGGATTAATAGCTAAAAAATAAAAATTATTATGCTGGGTAGGACAGCCAAAATAAGGAGGAGTATGTTCAGATTAGCAGTAAAAATGAAATGAATCAATTGGGTTTAATAACAGAAAGTAAGATGATAATGTTGGGTTCAACAGTAAAAATAAAATGATTATGCTGGAAATTATGTTTATGCTGGGAATAGTAAAAATGAAATGATTGTGTTAGGGTTAATAGTAAAGTAATGAAAATGATTATATTGGGAGCAATAGTTAAAATATTTTTTAAATGCTTACAATAACTGTAATGATTTATATTGTTAAAATATATCCATCTAAGCAAAAAGAAAGAGAAAAATGGAATGATATTTGGTTAGGATTTTAAATTTAAGTAACGGGTTTTTGGGACAATGGCATAGTTAAATTGATAGAATTTTGGGAAATAACTGAGTAAAATATTAAGTTATGTTAATTGAAAAATAAGATTTGTTAATGATTTGTATTAATTTGTGACTAGATCAATGCTTCATTTTGGAAAAGATGTGTTTTATGTTTATGTTTTTTTTAAAAAAAACTTTTTTCAAAAAAAAAAACCAATCCTTACTCATAAGTGATTCCATCATCATCACTTGTCTAGATTATTGACAATGAACCACAGTAGACTTCTAGGTGCATCTATTTATGTGGGTCTACATATACTTTAAAACAGTTTCTCATGAAAAATTTTATTTCCCCGCCTATTTTGGCTTTCTGCGAGTTATTAAAAATGTTTTTGAGATAAACTGGCAGAAGCAAAATGACTGATTATTGGGTGATTTTTTAAATTTTTACTTTATTTTGTTGTTTGTTTCTTATATACTTTTATTACTGATGCTTTGTTAGATATGTTAGATTATTTCATCTAATATATGTAAATTTCTTTTGACTGTGGTGCAGTACAAATCTATTATCAATTTGTTGTATTGTACCATTATATTTCCAAGAACTATCTTTACGAAAGATGATAGCATTTGTCTGTTAAAGGTCTGAAAAAATTCATATTTTAAATGTTAAATCATATGCATGCTACATATTTTATTTACTCCTATGTAGTTTATAATATATATAGTAACAGTTTAAACCCAGCAGGTGACAAATTAGATCATCCATCCTGCAATGAGCTTTTCACTTACAAACCCTTTGTTTATAAAAGCTGAATGCCTGAATTAACAGCTAATGTCACAAAAAGATGTAGAAAATCTGGTTACATTTTCACTCTCGTGTTTGTGCAATCTCTTACTGAAAATATAACCAGAGGTCAGGAATCTATTGATGAAGTGGTCTTAAAATGTGGATGAAGAAAGAAGTGTAAGCTATATTTGTTCTTTTCTAGGACTGATCTATTTATAATGTTTAGGAGAAAAACAAAAAAGAATTCTGGTCTGTTCCTGCATTTATACATTAATTCATTTATATATAAATCAAATTTATAGGCCAAAACAATTCCGGGCAGCATAGGAATTAAATCCAATGCAATTAAAAATAAACTTACAAAACTCAGCATCGGGCAAATAACCCAGGACTAAAATATCTAATATATACTACTGATAATATTCCCATAATGGCACATATTTCTTAACCCAAGTTTTGTAAAAGTCTGGATTAATTCTGCTATCACTGCATACTGCTGCAAATTTAGATCTCTATCTATCTTAACTCAATTAAAGTACATGGGGAAGACAAGTGAACAAAAGGCTTTCTTTTATGAAAACTAAGAAACTGGAAAATGATGTAATGGAAAATGGAGAAACAAAGAAAGATTAATTGATCTTTTGCCAATAACCAGAGTGATTTCCAGGGTGTCACTTGCTGTGCTAATTATTCTGATAAAATAGAAAGATCAATACATTTCATAATATAAAAGCTTCCTTTCCAATCTTCATTTGACAGAACGAAGAATATCCCACTCATAAGGGGTGCTTGTAGTTGCATAATAAATGCTTAAAAGTTATTTGATGCATGATTTTTCGTACCTCTCTCCCTTCCATTTTAATTATATGATTGTTTTCTTTTTCAAAAATAGGCTTTTCATACATGTTCACATTCAAAGGGCCATTCAATAGTGCATCTGTTTTTTATACTGAATCTCAAAGCACGCACTCATTTAAGATTCATTTAAGATTTTCAAACGTATCAGCATGCATAGTACTTTTAAAAAATAGAGTGGGACAAATGGAAATGAACATAATAAGAATCTGAAATATATTTAGCTCACTTTTTTCTCTTTGGTATAACTTTTAATTTTTATTCAGGTGAAGTTTATGCCATCTGTTTTTAAAATCATTTTTGTCTCTGGCTTCTATCCTGCTCTTTAAGCAAAAATAATATTCTCGTAAAAGTTTAAAACTGCAGAGTGTGAGGAGGAATAATAATTTAAGTACCATTACAAACTTTTCAGAACAATTTTTGAAAAAGATTAATTCCAAAACCTCAAAGTAGTGCAATGATATTCCAGATGAAATCAAGGTTAGGCTGTATTGGAAAGAAAATGCTTTATAGAGAAGAAAACAGCCATAGACATCTGCCTGAGAAGAAGGAAGGCAAATGATAAAAGATGTATTATAAAACCATAACATAAATTATGTGACTTATATAATTTTGCCCAGTATCAGGACCCATGCATTGAAGACTGATGTTGTGTTGCTAGTTTGGTTATCCTGGTTAGGCCCAATATAAGAGACTATAGACTTTCTTGTAATAATAATGTTTATTTCTCTTCTTCCTCAGGAACACATTTAGACAACTATCAATCTGAGAGGAGCGAAAGCTTATATACAGAGGAGGCGGGGCTAATAGTAAGTAGTAACCAATGGTAAGGGACATAATGACATTACACAATGACATATACACAAGCACACATATTTACAGATAGCAGGTTAGGTATTTTCAACTGTAACAAATCCCCCTCTAAAATACCTAACTAACGGTGGGTTATTAAGATTATATATATACATTAAGTTTGGAAGTCAAATATACATGTTGTTTGGTTGCTAATGGCTTAGTGAGGATATCAGCAATTTGTTCATTAGTATCGCAATGAACAGCTTTAATGAATCCTATACTTGACAGTTGCCTCACATATGTATATTTGATATCGATATGTTGAGATCGTTGACCTATTGCTTCGGAAGCTGATATATCTATCGCTGCCTTATTATCCTCATTGATGATAATTGGATAAATAGGCTCATCCCACACATTAGATAACAAATCATCGATCCAAGTTAGATTATTGACCGCTTTGGATAAGCGGCTTCTGCTGTAGAGGTGGCAATTAAATTCTGTTTGCCAGTGTACCAGTGCACTGCACAACCATTTATAAGAAAAACATATCCAGAAGTGCTTTTTCTGCTTTTTGAATCAGTAGCCCAATCTGCATCGGCATAGCAGGTCAAAGTTGGTTTTTCAGAAATGAATGGTTCTAAGTATAGACATACATTAATGCTAGATTTCAGATATCTCAAAATTCTCTTGATTCCTTCCCAATGGTATAAGTTAGGATTGCTTACATGTCTCGACAACAAATTTATGGCAAGGGTGATATCAGGCCTAGTCCAATTAGATATGTATAATAAGGACCCAATAATTGATCGATATAAAGTGTTATCCTTGAATGGCTCATATTCATTGTACACATTCCTATAAAAATCAGTTGACATGGGAGTTTCACAAATTTTTGAGTTAACCATATTACATTTTTGTATGAGTTCTATAATCTTGTCTTTCTGAGATAATTTGAATCCCTTATCTGTTTTGTCAATTTGGACTCCTAAATACTTATTTACCTTTCCTAATATTTTTAAGTTGAAATTTTTGCCTAATTGTTCAGCGAAATTATCACATTTAACCTTGTCACGTCCAAAATATAATATATCATCAACATAAATCAAAACATATTCAATAGAATCATTATTTCTTTTTGTGAAAAAACAAAAATCAGATGAAGTAGCCACAAAGCCTATATCGTTAAGTATCTTTGATAAACACTCATACCACCGTTTGCCAGACTGTTTTAGTCCATAAAAGGCTCTTATTCAATAGCCAAATTTCTCCCTTTTTTGTATCCTTTCCTGGGGGTGCTTTTACATAAATTTCTTTATCGAGATCAGCATGCAGATAGGCTGTCTGTACATCAAATTGATATACTTCCAGATTTAAAATGGAAGCTAATACTAATGCTGTTTTCACACTTTCTGATCTAACGGTTGGGGAGTATGTGTCTTCATAGTCATCCGGAAACCTTTGGGCAAAGCCTTGAGCCACTAACCTGGCTTTGTATAAAAATTTACCATCCTCTAGCTCTTTGATTTTATAGATCCATCTAGTGCCAATGGGGGACTTCTCAGTGGGTAGATCTGTTGGTGTATATACATTTAGTTCTTTCAAACTGTCCATCTCTTTTTTCATTGCTTCCTCCCACTTATTTTTTTCTTCTAGAGGTAACTTAAGTATGTCATCATATGTGTTGAGAGTCAGGTGTTTAGCTTGAATAGACAGTACATAATCATCTAATCTTTTAGGGATTGTGCCCCTATTGGATCTAATGGGTCTATTCTGGGGATGTTCATCGCTATGCATATATTTAGCTTCTTTTTCAGTTAATTGATCTACCTTCAAAGTGGGGTGTCCTTTCTTCCATTCATCATTAATTATTTTTGGGCATTTGATTCTGTTCGTGGTTGTGGTTTTGGGGTTGGTATCTGATGTATGATGTTCTGTGTGCGTGTGTGTAATATTTTTTGATTCTGGATATATTTCGTTGAGATGCAATTTTGACCAGTTCATGTGTTCGTGAAACACGGCAGATCTGGATACAATGAAATGGTTATTTTTATCAATGAAGCGATATCCCTTGGTTCCTGATTCGTACCCCATAAATATTAGTCTTTTGGATACTTTTTCTCCTTTGCGCCTTAATTGTGTGGGGACATATACATCAGCAGTTACACCAAATACGTGTAAATGTCCAATTTTTGGTTTCCTCCCATACATGAGTTCGTATGGAGTCTTGTTGATTGTACTTGACCATAAGCAATTTATAGTGTAATTGGAATAAGCAAGGGCCTCAGCCCAGAATGATTGGCTTAAGCCAGCATCGTCTAACACACATTTAACCATGGTTTGTAGCAAACCATTCTTTCTTTTAGATACTCCATTTTGAAATGGGGAAAATGGACAAGATTTAAAGTGCAATATTCCTTGTGATTTTAGCCAATTTGAAAATTCGTTGGATAGGAATTCCGACCCCCTGTCAGTCATTATTTGTTTAATTTTAATATTGTGTTGTGTTTCTACCATTTTAAAGAACTCCTTAAATTTTTTGAAAACCTCACTTTTCTGGTTAAGGGTGTATACAAAACCAAATCTACTGTACTCATCGACTATGGTTAGAAAGTATCTTTTTTTATATTTAATTGAAGGTTTTAATGGGCCTACTACATCCATATGGATTAATTGAAAAATTGATTGTGTGGTGCGAGTGGCCTTTTTGGGTTTAGGTTTGTTTTTAAGTTTGGATGAATTGCACACAGAGCATTCTAAATAATTTTTACAGTTCTTTATTTTTAAATCTTCGGAACATTCTAACATTTTTCGTATGACGGGAAAGCTTGCGTGCCCTAGCTTTCTGTGGAGTAAGTGACTACAATTATCGTGTATAGGTCTTCCATTGTTTAAATTTTCAGACATATTAGTATCGGTGGTCGATGCATTATCATTATTACTTTCATCATGACTATCTGAATTTGCCTTTTTGTTTCTTAATTGATAGTTTGCGTAGATTAATTCGCTATCTTGTGGCAGTAGGTATGTTAGTCCGTCATTTGTGAATAGTTTACCTATGTTTCTGTTGTTTTTAGTCATAAATACCTTTCCACCTCTGAAAGTGGTCTCTACTTCATTCTCTATACTTAATTTTAGAGTTGCCAATATATTATTTGGGATTTCGGGTACAAATAGTACCCCCTCTATTTTTCCTATACCCTTTATATGCGTGTCTCCCATTCCTCTCACTAGGACTTTATTTTGGTTTGCTACTTTAATGTAATATTTCTTTTCAGTGAAGTTGCTTAATATTTCTCTATTGTGAGTTGTATGACATGTGGCTCCAGAATCGATGAGCCAAGTGTTTAGTGAATCAGATATTAAAGTGTCATTGTTTCTTATTCCATATAGTGATCTTTTCTTATTATCTCTAGGGTTATTTCTGTACATTTGTCTTTCTCTAGAATGTGGTGATTCTCTCCGTTTATACCTGTAGTCTGGGGAAGTTCTGTCTAAGAAGTGTATTCTCCTATCCTTGTATTGGTATGAGTCACTGTATCCTGCGTTCTTGGGGCAGTCTCTTCTTTGATGTCTTTCAGATCCACATATGGAACATTCATGTGGGTACCTATCTCTGACCCTAAAATCAGTTCTTCTTTGATTTCTACCTTCCCTTAGTTGTGTATATCGCTCTCTTCTAAGTCTATCTTCAGTAATAAGCTTATTGGTAAGATTTTCTAAGGTAATTTGCTCTATACTTAGGTTATCTATTAAGGTAATGTAGTTATCCCAGCTGTGATCTAATGAATTAATTATAATGCTTTTCATGGTGTTGTCAGAAATGGTTTCCCCCCTTTAGATAAGGTCTGCTCTTACTGCGTTTAGATTCAAGATATGTTCACTCATGGAGGTATCATGTTTTAGTTTGGCAGAATAGAATTCCCTAGAAATTTTTGTGGTGGTGGCTACACTTTTACTATAGAACAAATTGAATAATTTTTGGTATGTTTCAAATACAGTTAAATTATGCTCTATACTGGGAAGTATACTTGGGGAAATAGAGGCAATTAATATATAATATGCTTTGTGATGGAGGCAGTCTATTTCATAGGTCCAAGGCTTATCTGGTGGGTTATCAAT
Source organism: Arizona elegans (assembly GCA_022577455.1). Lineage (NCBI taxonomy): Eukaryota > Metazoa > Chordata > Lepidosauria > Squamata > Colubridae > Arizona > Arizona elegans. Next base: position 86,214,388 of record JAKOOJ010000004.1, read on the forward strand.
AAAAAATAAAACATTCTCTTTCAAATATGTAATCTGTAAACACTGGTTCCATTCCATTAAGTTGCTTCCATCTAATTTTAATTTTTATAAAGTCTGAAGGTATTGTCCCTGAGTGTTGTGAAGTGTTATTCATGTTTAGTAGCTGTCCATGGTTTAAGACCTTAGCATACTCGCAATAAGGCCTGGGTATGGTAGATGCATGTCTGTATTTACTTATCTCTATGTTGCGCTGACTTGTATCTATGTTTTCTTCTTTTTTCTTTGCAGGCTCGTTCTGCGCATGCTCAGTCCTCATTCTTCTCCAGCAGTCGGCGAGGGAGGTTCCTGTGTCTGCAGCTCCCGGGGTGAAGTCCCAGACGGCCTTCTGTTATTCGGTTTTGTTTCCGGAGGGCCTCTGGTGACTGAAGAATGCCTGGGGTGCTGTTCTGCTCATCGGGGAGTCTCCGAAGTCGCGAGGATCGAGGAAGAAGACACCGGAGGCTTGTCGGCCATTTTCTCTGAGGTCGTCAGTAAGTGGAGCTCGAGGCGGGCCGCCATCGCCGATGGAGCCGGGTTGCTCAGCGAGTCATTCTTCGGTAGGTAAGTATGATTGCCAGCGCGTCTTTTTTCGGGTGGCTAGGTCTTTCTTTAGACAGTCTATTTCTTTTTGGCTTTTGGCAGATGGTAGTTTAGAATTTTGTATTTCATTTTCTGGTTGTTCGTTTGGTATTTTTAGTTTAGTCCCAAATGCTGCAGTCAGCATCTGTATAGCGTTGTCTATTTCTACTTCAGTAGGTTGAGCTTTGTTTTGTTTAAATAATTGTTTTTTATTTGTTTTTGGACTCGGGTAGTCATCTTCTTGGTAGGTTTTGTTTTCTATTTCATAGTTTGAGGTTTGGAATTCTTTTAGTAATTGGTCGGGCATTTTAGAGGTATTAGGTGGGTAAGATGGCTGCCATGAAAAAGGTGGAAAGCTGTCGCCATCTTCGGTGCCGTTTTTGAAGTCAGGGGTTGAGTTTCTTACCTTGCAGTTTTCTTGTTTGTTATTTTCGTTATCTGCTGCTGTTCCGTGGTCGTTTATCATGCTGCGGATTTTCACATGCAGATTTGATTCAACTGTAGTTGTTTCTATTAATTCTAGTATTTTCCTTTTTACTTCATCTTCTTTGTTTGGTGTTGAGAAAGTTTGTTCTGCTCCAGCTAGTGGTTGTTTGTTTTGTGTTAGCAGTTCATTTTCTTGTAATTGCATTTGTTTCTTCATGTTTTCAAGTGGTGTATATTTGTCAGGAGTCAGTTGAGCTGCCATTCTTTTCATTATGTATCTGGTGGCAGGTCTTCTTTTGTCATTTTGTGAGTCTTGCATCTTTATGTTCGGTTGGGCCTACCAAACCATCCTCTGCTACCAATTTGTTGCTAGTTTGGTTATCCTGGTTAGGCCCAATATAAGAGACTGTAGACTTTCTTGTAATAATAATGTTTATTTCTCTTCTTCCTCAGGAACACATTTAGACAACTATCAATCTGAGAGGAGCGAAAGCTTATATACAGAGGAGGTGGGGCTAATGGTAAGTAGTAACCAATGGTAAGGGACATAATGACATCACACAATGACATATACACAAGCACACATATTTACAGATAGCAGGTTAGGTATTTTCAACTGTAACATGTTGTGACACTGCAATACACTTTTCAACATTTTCTGCTCATTGCGGTTTGTACTGAACATACAGGCAAACTACACAATGTCACAGGCAGAATTTTCCTTACATTCTCAGAAGTTTTCCAATTTGCCCTTGAATGGTAATGTATTAGAAATTATTACTGAAATGAACAAAACACAGTAATAATCTATACAGAAAGTATACATATAGATAAGTGAAAACAGTAAAGAACAGCTCTGTCACTGTACCTAATGATATTTTCTCTTTAGTAAAATATATTTCTGCCAGCATTGCCTAAATGAATGTCAACATGCTGTTAATATTCATGATTTCAATAAATTAGATGTTCTATATAGAATAGAATGAACTGGAAGTGACCTTGGAGGTCTTCTAGTCCAGCCCCCTGCTCAAGCAGGAGAGCCTACAGTGATGGCTAACCTTTTTGCCATTGCATGCCAAAAGCAGGGGGAGTGCGAGGGGGGGGGGGTCCGCACATGTACATGTCCATACCTATAATTCTATGCACACACACACACCCATGCATGTGTGCATGACCCTCCCGTGCTCCCCTTGCTTTTGGCACACGATGGCATGGTGGGCCCGGTAGGCCTGTTTTTCACTTTCCCCAGGCTCCAGAGCCTTTCTAGGAGCCTCGGGAGGATGAAAACGGCCTTCCCCACCCTACTGGAGGCGCTCCAGAGGCTAGAAACAGCTCAGTTCCCAACTTCCAGTTGGGAAGTTTGATCATCTTAATTGCTTTTCTCTGAATTTTTTCCTAAGTATCAACATTTTTTGTAGTATGGTGACCAAAATTGCAGTATTCCAGGTGTGGTCTTATTAGGGTTTTATAAAACGGTACTAATACTTCACGTGATCTTGATTCAATGACTCTATTTATACAACCCGGGATTGTATTAGCTTTTTTGGCTGCTGCTGCATACTGCTGGTTTATATTCAAGTGATTATCCACTAAGACTCCAAGATCCCTCTCACACTTACTGTTTTTGAGCCAGGTCTTTTTATTTTATTTGTATTTTATTTGTATTTTGTCAAGCCTGCATTTTATAACAAATATAAGTGTAAACATAATTATAAATACATGAAATGGATACGAATAAAAGGAAACATTAGGATAGGGTCAGTAGGCACACTGGTGCACTTATGCACACCCCTTAAAGACCTCTGAGGAATGGGGTGAGGTCTACAGTGGACAGTCTAAGGTTAAAGTTTTGGGGGTTTGGGGAAGAAACCACAGAGTCAGGTAGTGCATTACAGGCATTGACAACCTTGTTACTGAAACATTTTCTGCACTTTAGTTTGGATCGGTTTACCATGAGTTTGTATCTATTTTGTGCTCTTGCATTATTTTGGTTGAAGCTGAAGTATTCATTGGCTGGTAGGACATTGTAGCAGATGATTTTACGTACTATGCTTAGGTCAGACCGAAAACGGCGAAGTTCTAAATTGTCTAAGCCCAACATTTCAAGTCTGGTGGCATAAGATATTTTGTTGCGAGCAGAGGAGTGGAGGACTTTTCTTGTGAAATATCTCTGGACTCGTTCGATTGTATTAATGTCCGATATGCAGTGCGGGTTCCAGACAGATGAACTGTATTCAAGAATTAGTCTGGCAAAAGTTTTGTATGCCCTAGTTTACAGTTCAATATTACCGGAGAAGAAGCTATGCAAGATTAGGTTAACAACTCTTAATGCTCTTTTAGCAATGCTGTTACAGTGAGCTCTGGTTCTTAGATTTTTTGAGATGAGTACTCCAAGGTCTTTGACAGAGTGAGGGTCATCTGTTAGGTAGTATCCGCCCAGCTTGTATTTTGTGTTCTAATTTTTTTTGCCAATGTGTAAGACAGAGCTTTGAAATTTGGAGTTGTCAATTGTTTGACCATTCTGACAAATAGTCAAGGTCTTTTTGTAGAGTAGCAGCATTGTCAGTGATGTTGAATAGTTTTACATCATCAGCAAAAAGAACGCAGTTGCTTCTAAAATGATCGCAAAAGTCATTTATATAAAGTATAAAGAGTGTGGGTCCTAAAATGCTGCCTTGGGGGACACCGTTTGTTGACTACTTTTTGCCTGTTTGATAGTCTTGATTAATTAGTCTTATTTTTGATAAGTTTGATAGTCTTGATTAATCTGTACTTATACCTTTGGTTTTTCCTGCCTAAATGTAAAACTTGACTTTTCTCCACACTGAAATTCATTTTGTTGTATAGGACCCATTGTTCAAGTTTGTCAAGATCTTTTGGATCCTAATCTTGTCTTCTGCTGGGGTGTTGGCTATTCCTGCCAGTTTAATGTTATCTACAAATTTGATGATTTCACCTTCTATTCTCTTTTCTAAGTCATTTACAAAGATATTGAAGAGTACTGGGCCTAAGGCAGAGTCTTGTGGTATCCCACTACTTACTTCTCTCCATGTGAATGTAGTACAATTAAGGACTACTTGTTGAGTACGGTTTGTCAGCCAGCTATAAATCCATCTGGTGGTGATGTTGTCTATTTCACATTTTTCTAGCTTACCAAGAAGTAGGTTGTGGTCTACTTTGTCAAATGCCTTACTGAAACATAAGTATACTATGTCCACAATAATTTGTTTAAAAAGTTCAAAGTACTAAATGTCTGCATTTTAATAAAACTTTACAGACTATGGTGTCCAAGTTACTGGTGATGTTAATAATCACCAAGAAAAAAAAATCACAGCAAATTATCTACTTGCAATAGTTTAGATTTTAATTTAAGAGGTGTATCTGGACTAGTTTTCCCAGATTACTTTCTCATATAAACTCAATTTTTTTGCATAATAAACCTTCATTAAATTTGTTTCATTCCATAAAAAATAAAACATAATTGATTGTAATAAATTACACTCAATAGTTTTATAATAGACAATAGTTTTATAGCTGCTTGGCTGATGATCTCTTGCCTAGAGTAGATATGACTAGCTTTCATGTAGACAGATTTTCCAAGCCAATTATAATAGATCCTTTTCAACTGAGAGATTGCAGCACATTCTTTATCTGATAACCTTCAATGTATTGCATATTAACTTCTATCTTTTCCTTTTCCTCCTGTGGAATGACAGAGTTACAAACTGGGTTTTTCCCTAATAGTACCTGCAATGGCCAGGAATTAAACCTGGGATTGTCTTTATTCAAACAGATGGTCTACCACTCAACTTCACTGCTGCTTTTTGCAATGAGGATAGATGGAGAGAAATAGATAGGGTTTGCAAGGATTTGGAATTCAAGTTTTTTGAAAAGGAAGCAGAGTTAGAAAAGGCAATTGCTTTACCAGGACTTTTTGAAAATATTCTTTTTCAAGGCAATGTATATAAATCATACCTAGGACTAATTTCATATAGTATCTTTAAGCCATTCCTGAAGCAATATATCAGTAATATGGATAGGCTTTATATTATTGCAGCCATGCCTCTCCTGTGGAAACCCTTATTGACTTAACACATTAGAAAGAAGAAATAGACATTACTTACTGTTAATGACTACAGATATATATTGCCCCACCAATTCTAAAATGAATTTTCAAGTGAAAGCTGAGCATCTTGGATATAGTTCACCTGGGAGAGGCAACTGTCCCTCTTCACCAGTTTCCATGTATGTATATATTCTTCTTTTTTGTATATCTTTTTCAGGAATAGTAATGTTTCTGGTAATAGTACTAGGATATTTGAATGCAAGAGGAGAAATTTGCTGTTAAAATGACTACTACTGTTATTTCTCTGGCTATGATAATCCACTTGGAAGCTTCAATTATAACAATGGGTACTTACTTTTATTTAAGTTGTGATTTAATTGATAATTTTTATATATAGCTTCATAAATGTCATGGAAAGAATATAAATTTCTTGTGCCTCAGATATAATTTTCTAGCTACCTCCTATCTTTCCCAAAGCATTTTTAGCTTTATAAGTCTCAAGACTATTGCTGAACATGAACCTGAAATCAGTAAACTGTAATGATTGGATTACTGTAGTTTGCTGGAATCGGAAAACACAGTGTTTTTTTCCCACTAGATTATTTTTTTTAGCTTGCGTGAATTGGAGTTGATATAGCAACTTGAGTTAAATGCATAAAGCTTCTTTAAAAAAATGTGTGGGGGAGGGAGGGACTTCTCTTTATAGAAGTTATTTAGAAAGGCATAAAAACTACCTGTTATTTCTGGCACATCTTTCTCATTTGGAAATCTGCTCTATCCGGAGAACAAGGCATGGACACAGAGGCTAGGCTTGAACGAACATTTTATTTCTAACAAGCTAACAGCAATAAAAAGGCAACCGTGTGTGTGTGTGTGTGTGTAACAAGCAAACTGAAGCGGTCTGTCAACTGCTTAAATAGCAAGCTATCAGACAGAACAACCAATAAGAACGCTGCGCTTTTCCCGCTTGAAGGCAGCCTGCGTCTTAGCCAATAAAAGAGGGGTAGCAACAGGGCAGGCTCCAGAGACATCGTAACTGTGATTACTTAACACCCCTCCCCACCCGGATGGCGCATGCATAGTCCGCCAAATATGCCGGCTGGCATTGGCTCCGCCCCGACCTTCTCAATTCGGGGCTGATCGCCGGTGGAGGCGGAGCCGGAGTGCTGTCCTCTTCACCTGTGGTGGGCCAAGGCTATGGAGTGGGCGGAACTGTCACCGTAGAAGGGGAACTGTCTTTAATAGGTGAGTTTGCGGACGAGAATGCATCGGGTTTCAGCAGAACTTTTGGCGGAGTGTTGGTTGGAGAATCTGTGTGCGGCAGTTTATTAGTGTTGGTTCCGCTTGCTCGCAGGGAAGGCCTGCCGCGGGAACGGCTCTCCGCCGAAGTTGATTCACATGCCACCATACTCGTCCATCGTTAAGCTGAACCCTATAAGAGTAGGGTCCGGTTAGTTGGCATATGAGCCCAGGTAGCCACTTAACACTAGTCCCGAAGTTTTGGGCATATACCGGATCCCCAATTGCAAAGGTCCAGCACTGGGGAGTGTCCCCTTTTAGAACGTCCAGTGCGTATGCAGGGTGTAGTCGGTCCAATACTGTCCGGAGCCGCCGGCTCATGAGCATTTCTGCTGGACTGGCCTTAGTAATCGGACAGGGAGTTGTATGCTGTGCCAGGAGATATTGGGTGATCTTTTGGTGCCAATTTGAAGGGCCCAGGCGGCTTAATGCCTCCTTGGCTGATCTTACGGCCCGTTCCACCTGACGATTAGTGGCCAGATGGAATGGGGCTGTGGTGGTGTGGCGAATGCCCAGTTTAGCCATATAACAGCTGGAAGGGTGCCTACGTGAATTGGAGCCCATTATCAGTTACTACTGTGTCTGGCAAGCCGTGTGTTGTGAACAACCCCTCTAGGACCCGGGTGACAGCTTTTGATGTAGTGGAATGCATGAGAGCTAACTCCACCCACTTGGAGTAGGCATCCACTATGACCAGGAACATGTGGCCTTGGAAAGGGCTGGTGAAATCCATATGGCCCAAGGAACCCGGGGAGTTTCCCATTCCCTGGTAGGGGCTGCCAGAAGAGCCGGTTGGGACAGTTGGCACTGGAGGCAAGTAGCCACCCACTCCTCGATCACGCGGTCCATACCGGGCCACCAAACGTAACTACGACCCAAGCCCTTCATACGAACAATGTCTGGATGAGAGTCGTGAAGGTGGGCCAGGACCTGGTGCCTCAAGGCAACACTGACTCCAAACTGGAGTCGGGTGCATTTAAATGCACCCCTGTGAGTAACAATGGTCTGAGCCGTGGGCTCATCAACTAGGAGCTGCTGGTAAGCTTGGGCCAAGTCCAGCTTGGCAAACACCCAGCCGTGACCCAGCGAATGCAACAAGTGCTGCACTACAGGCACCGGGTATGGGTTGGCTTGTAAAGCCTTATTTATAGAACATTTATAATCAGCACAAATTCTAATGGACCCATCATGCTTCAGGGGAATGACTATAAGGGTCTCCCAGCTGGAATGATCTACGGGAACTAGGATATCCTGGGTGATGAGTTTATCTAACTCTTTGTCCACCCTTGGCCGCAAAGTCAGTGGCACCCTTCGGGGTTTAAGGCGGACTGGCATCACCTGGGGGTCCAAATTAAATGAAATGGGGCACCCCGTATATTTACCAAGGTGGTCAGAGAAAACGTCTTTGAACTTGCGGGCCAGGGTGGAAGAGACATCAGGAAACACTGCTTGCACTCCAGAGATGTTCAACTTTAAGGCAGCAAACCAATCCAGGCCTAATAGGCAGGGAAGATCCTCCTTCAACACGATCAACAGCAGCTTGCCAGAGAAGGACTGGTAAGACACCTGGAAGATGTCATAGCCCAAGGTTGAAATGGTCTTCCCCTGATAGTCTTTTAAGACAACGGGGCAGGGCTTGAGCTGGCGCCGGCTCTCCAATAATTTGGAGAGTGTAGACCACGCTATCAGAGATGTGGAGGAGCCGGTGTCAACCTCCATCCAGCAGGCAGCTCCCTCTAGAACCACCGTGAGAAAAAGCTTATTAGCAGAGGGAGCTGAGGTGGCATGGCTTACGGCGACTTCCAGCGGTTCCTCATAGTGGGTCACGGTGAAACACTCATTGCGGCAGGAAGCCGCTTTCCGGCTGTGGCGGCGATCCGTCACTGCCACGGACAGAGCCTCAGACGCCGGGGTGGCCGCTCTACAGACTCGGGACAAATGACCCCTCTTTCTGCAATGGCTGCAAATGACGGTCTTGAATCTACAGTCAGTCCTGCGATGGTTGCCGCCGCAGCCCAAGCAATTATCTTGAGAGAACTTTGGGAACTTGCTAGGCGCTCCCTTCTTCCGTCGGATCGTCCTAAGGCGGCTCACCTCCCCCTCATCTGAGGACTCGTCCTGATCAGAGCCCTCATAGTGGACAGAGGTTTAGCAGCGGCTGCATAGGTCGTCTGGAAATGTTGGATTTCAGCGGCCGAATGGTCAGACATTTTGGCGGCCCTGGCTTCATCCAGGGCTATCTGAAGGGTCAATTCAGATCGGGCCAACAGACGCCACTGCAGCTTCAAGTCTTTGATTCCACAGACCAACTGGGCTAGCAGCATTTCATCCAGGTCGCGGAATTCACAGTGTAGGGCCGTTGATTGCAGGGAGACCATATAGTCATTGACAGACTCCCCTTCAGTTTGAGAGCGTTGCCAGAATGCATGCCGTCGCATGATGCGTGACGGTGTTGGGGAGAAATGGTTTTTTAGCCTCTCTAAAAGCATCTCCCATGGTACATCGAAGACTTGCTGAGGGGTGGCTAGAGCCCTCGCAGTTCCAAAGATTTCGCTCCTGCAGGAGCTTAGGAAATAGCTCCTTTTACGTGCGCTGGAGAGATTGGTTAGAGCGTTCGCCTGCAGGAAACATTCAAATCGCTCCATATAAGTGTCCCATGTCTCAGACGCAGGCACGAACAGGGAGAACACAGGCAAGAAGGTTGACATGGTCAGTGTATGCTCGGAAATGTGCCTTGTAGCGACGTCTCATCGCTCGTGACTGAGGTACCGCTTCCCTTGGGTTACCACAACTCTGTTGTGACTTCAGCAGTCGTAACCTCAAAATCCCACCTTCGTTGCCAATGCTCTATCCGGAGAACACGGCATGGACACAGAGGTTAGGCTTGAACGAACACTTTATTTCTAACAAGCTAACAGCAATGAAAAGGCAACCGAGTGCGTGTGTAACAAGCAAACTGAAGCCGTCTGACAGCTGCTTAAATAGCAAGCTGTCAGACAGAACAACCAATAATAACGCTGTGCTTTTCCTGCTTGAAGGCAGCCCGTATCTTAGCCAATAGAAGAGGGGTAGCAACAGGGCAGGCTCTGGAGACATCGTAACTGTGAGGACTTAACAAAATCTGTTGGTTGAAGTTTGGGAGAAAGCTGTATGTCATATGTATTACCACGCTTATAAGGACATGTGAGGCAATATTTTATTCCTTCTGACAAAACCAGAGCTGTGTAGGCCAGGTGCTAGGCCTAACAGGCTATATTGAAGCAGGATTCCAATGAGGCCTCAAAACTACGTTCATAGAACTAACTGTGGCTACAGCAAAACTTGGAAGGACGGGTTGTTATACAAACTGTGCCATATTATCCACTGCAAAAATCCCTAACAACTAATTAATAACATGCTGAGTGATGGGTCCTTTCAAATAATAATGGGGGACAATATAAGTAAGGTTAGAAGATTAAACAACAGCCTCCTCCTACAAGGCTCTGTAATGGTATCTACGCTATTCAATTTATACATATCAGATATGCCAGTGACAGGGGACACAAATTTGGATATGCTAATGATTTGGTCATAGCAGTACAAGAAAAACACATGGAAGTGGCCGACAGCCTCCCGTCCAAAGATCTTAAAATCTTGAGAAAATTCTTCACTGACTGGAGGCTCACTTCTAGCACTAGCAAACAGTAACTATGTCTTTCCACCTTAACAACAAATTAGCATATGAAGCCCCAAAGGTTTACTTAAACAACAACTTACTCCCCTATGATCTCCATCCAAGGTACCTTGGGGTAACATTGGACCGGACTCTCTCCTACAAGAAATAGAGAATATGACGGCAGAAATCAATACTAAGAACAACATACTACAGAAATTATGTGGAACTAAATGGGGAACCTCAGCTCCTACCCTCAGGTCATCAGCCCTAGAGTTGGTCTACTTTGCAGCAGAATACTATGCTGCTGTAAGTCTTAACAGCTGCCAAACTAGTAAATTAGACGCCAGATTCAATGACATCATGAGGATTATAAATGGATGTATGAAAACCATTCCAACTTGCTGGCTTTCGGTTCTGAGCCATACAGTGCAGCCAGCTTTACAAAGGAAAGATGCAATAGTGAGAGAATACAGAGAAATTATGAACTCCTCACTCCTATTGGTGCCTGCAGACATTCCTCATTTATCAGCAGGAAGACTCAAATCCAGAAAGCTCCCACTGGCACTTGCATAAAAACAACTTCAACATCAAGTCTCAATGGAAAGCCAAATGAGTTGCTGAATGCCCAGTTATAGAAGAGATACAAATGACTCCTCAAAAAGGTGCTAGGCTTTGTACTATGTCAGCAGCGGATACTCTTGTATAAGATACATACCTCACATGCCATATGTATGCCGGGGCTCTCTATATAAATGGGGTATAATATCCTCCCCTCAGTAAGACTGTGAGGTCCCATGTCAAACTGCGGATCACATTGTGACTGTCTGTAAACTGAAAGCATATACCAGTCCAAAATCTGATTTTTTAAATTTAAACAATGCTACGCTTCAATGGTTAGATAAGCTAGACATTGATATTTGAACAGAGATCTTTTTTATGTTCATATTTTATTGGACTGTACTAATTTAGTTGAAATATTAATTTGTATTGCTAGTACATGTATGATATGTCATACACTAAATAAATAAATAGTAAGTAAATAAAACAAACAAACAAACAAACTGGTATAGGGAAAAACCTGTTAATTTATACATACATGAATATATTTGAACAAATATGGAGAATTTCTTGTCAATTATGACATTAAATTTTTTTTTTGTAATTTTTTTTTTCCCAGCATAAACATTTTTTCCCCCCAAGAACGAAGTCTTGGTCCGGTCACAAATGGGTATATTAATTTAACAAATAAGAACAAACAATTTTAACATAAATTCTAACATCTTAATAAGTCTTTCTATTAACTCATCATACAACTTAATCTCCTACTAAAACAGAGCGCATTTTTATATTCAATTATAAATTCAATTATAAATCAAAATTTGATACCGCTCTATCTAAATTTTTTCCCCCTTGCTTTTAACATCAACATTAAACACAAAAATAATCTAGTCTATTAATCTATATATTTACCTTACAATTTATCACCACAAATCTTAATTTCCAAGTGTATACAACTCAATTTTTATTTTAATTTATTAATCAAAATTTCCTTCTATTTTTCTTGTTTTCTAAACCCAATTCATCCTATCATATTCTTAAACTTTTACACAGACCCCTCAAAATTTACCATTTCATTTTAATTATCTCCCAATATTTTCTTTTTCACCCCATATTAATAATTATTCTTCAGTATATTCTCCTCATTCTCTTCCATCACTTCACCTATTATTTGGCTGATTTCCAGCATGGCATATTTTGGCTGATTTCTCAGAATATTCTCCTCCATTAACTCCAACTTCTATTCTTCTAATTTATTAAAAATTTCTTTTTCCATATGATGTCTATTAATCCACTGTTTCCAACTATACTCTTCCAGGGTGTATCCCCATTTATTTCTTAATATTAATCATTTCCAACATGTGTTAAATGCAATCACAGTTATAACTTCCATCTGTGTACCTTAATATATCATCTAAAATCATTTAACAATTGATCATAATTATCACTCACCACTTCGTTATCAAGTTAGAACTAAAACATGTTGCAACAAGTTGTGCTTTTATGAACATATCACTTTTAGTCACCTTCGCTTTCCACTTCTATTTTTATATTTCTATCTTTATTTACCATAAACACTTTTTATTTAAAGCTCATTTAAATTTTAAACCATTTAAACAATTAAACTTTCAAACATTGCTATCTAATTTATCTATTTTGCTTCTTCATTTCCTTATCTGTCCTTATCTGTCCATTCAAAGTCAATACTTCCACGCTTAAAACTCTGCATATCCTTTTAAATTCTATTATAAAGTCTGTTTCCAGTAAAACATCAGTTTCTTCAGTTCTGCTCTTGCGCCAAGTCTTTTGTTGCTGCGCCAGTTAGTTAAAAGTTTATTAGTCATTGTATTTCTTCTTTCTTTGTAAAGATATTAAATGACAGAATAGGAATCTCCAAAGTTCAAAAAATCATAGTTTTTTTTCAAAGTAATCCACAATATATAACAAGACAAATAGGTTCTTTTCAAGAAAAAACAAGTTTCCGCAATCAACACTTTCATTTAGTCACAACTTCAATCGCCATTTTGAAACATTTATGTAGCAATCCGTTTGATCTTTTTGTCTGCTTTTTAAAGGTGAACAAATCCTTAATTATCACTTTTCTCTTTTCAAGTTCATTTCGGTTTTAGCAAGAAGGTTCAAATATCCAGCTCTATTTAGTTAATAAGCAGTTCACTCCAATCAATCAGTGGTGAAATAAAGTTCTTAAAGAGTTTTAAACTTCTTTCTTTATTTTACAAACTTTTCAAGCCCCTCAGATCTTCAGCCACTAGGTAAGGCTGGGGGTCTTATTTGTAAATATTCTCATTAACATGTTGTTTCTCGCCTGGGCTGGTGTCACTCACTCGGCTCCGAAGCACATCGTCCTTTCTTCCTTCCTCCTGCACTTTGCTTGTCCTGATTTATTGCAGTCTCGAGGCAGCCGCCATGGCTGCGTCCCCCGCCGCTGACTTAGAGGATTGCCTCCAGCCTCCGAGGAACTTGCCCGTTCCTCTCGGCCGCCCAAGGGGTCCCTCTCTTTCTCCTGTCCCTTCAGGACAGGGTAGGTCTGCAGACCTGTCAGCGGCGGTTAGCCAGTCAGGTTAACCCGATGTAGTCGGGTTTTCCTGACTACATTGTTGCGACGCCAAACCGGAAGTCCAATTATGACATTAATTTTTTATTTATTAGTGATGAGTATTATCCCTCATTTTCTGGATAGGGAATACTGGTAATGTAAAAATATGCATTTATATAGACTTAAATTAAGGAAATGTCGTGAGTTCAGAGTAGTCATTGTAAATTGAATTTTAAAATGAGTATTAGTCCTAGGAGGACCTATGCAAAATCTTCGATGTTGTGGGCAATTCTTGTACAGATAGTCCTCAACTTACAACAGTTTATTAAGTGACCATTCAAAGTTACAACAGCACTTAAATAAGTGACATATGACTATTTTCACATTTATGATCATTGCAGCATCCCCATAGTCATGTGATCAAAACTCAGACACTTGGCAACTGACTCATATTTATGATGGCTGCAATCTTCTAACAAGCAAAGTCAACAGGGAAGCCAGATTCAATTAACAACCATGTTACTAACTTAACAACTGCAATGAGATACTTAACTGTGGTAGGAAACTTCGTAAAATGGGGCAAAACTCACTCAACAACTGTTTCACTTAGCAACAGAAATTTTGGATTCAATTGTGGTCATAAGTCGAGGATTATCTATATATCTTGTCTATCCATGAAAAGATTACAGAAACACCTTTTCTTAGACTTGGAAACCATTCTGGACTTTGTGCTTGAGGTGGAAAAAGATGAAACTTTGACCTTTGGTTTTACCGATTAGATAGATTTGTTGTTACAGAAATGACTAGTTTCTATTATTATGAAAAAGTAAAAAGTTGAAGGTAAATCGTAATGCCTTTTTTACTGCACCAAAGGAGTCGGAAGCCAATGCCTTTTTTTCCTTTTCCCTTCCTTTCCCCCACTATTCACTTCCCTTTTTCCTTTCCTAATTTTCCTAATATTTCCTTTTGTATTCTCTTTGTATGTTATATTATAAACTAAATAAAACTATATAACTGAAATGATTAAATGGTGAATGTGCCTTCCTAAACACTTATGCATGATCATCAATCTAAGCAAATATGATTCTATCAATAATTAGAAAGATGAGCTACTCTTTACTATCTTATTAGATAGTAAAGATGGTAAAGAACAGAAGCAAGTTGGAGAGTTATATTGTATATAACTAAGTACTGTAAGCAAGTTAATATATGTTTATTATTCTAAGCACTGTTATAGCTAATTCAAACTCACCATTTTATAAAGAAAAAATAGTAGTCACTTTCCAAAATTGTTTGGAGTAATACTAGTTGCCAACTATTTATTAATTTGCAAAAACAATTCAGTGTGTACAAAGGCAAGACAATGTTGGCTCTAGTCCTCTGAACCACAACATATACTAGGTCTGTGTAACATATTCCATCTCCAGGGATTGATCATTCCAGAACTCTCATGGACATGTCATCCTTCCTCTGGACCACTCCCTATTTGGCTATTTGGGTAAGGTGACCAGATTTTAACACTGATAAAGAGGGACACCATTGTGGGTGTGGCTTATTTTGTGGGCGTGACTAGCTGGTCATGTGACTGGGTGGGCGTGGCTAGCTGGTCATGTGACCGGGTGGCCATGGCTATGTATATAGGGACTACTCAGAGGGCTGAAAAAGTCATTTCTGACAGGTCCTCGCACTTTTGACTGGTCCTCACACTTATGACCATCCTCACATTTATGCCCGTGCAGCATTCTTAACAACCATGTCACTCATTTCACAATTGCTTCTCTTCACCATGATGACAAGATAGGGCAAAAATGTAAAATGTGAGGACAGTCGTAAGTTCGAGGACTGATCAAAAGTGTGAGGACTAGTCAAAAATAACTTTTTCAGCCCTCTGAGTAGTCCATATGCACAAAAGGACTAACCAGAGGGCTGAAAAAAGTCATTTCTGACAGGTCCTCGCACTTTTGACTGGTCCTCACACTTATGACCATCCTCACATTTATGCCCATGCAGCATTCTTAACAACCATGTCACTCATTTCACAACTGCTTCTCTTCACCATGATGACAAGATAGGGCAAAAATGTAAAATGTGAGGACAGTCGTAAGTTCAAGGACTGGTCAAAAGTGTGAGGACCAGTCAAAAATAACTTTTTCAGCCCTCTGAGTAATCCATATGCATAAAAAGATACAGCAATAGAGAGGATGAAGGAAGGGAAGGGAAATTAGAGTAGGAGTGAGGGTAAGAGAGGCAAGAAGAGAGGAGGAGAAGGAGAAAGGAAGAGGAAGTAGGGAAGAGAAGAAGAGGGTGGGCGGAAGAGAAAGTAAGAAGGAAAGAAAAGAGAGAGGTGGTAGGTTTGAGGAGAAAGATTGCTGTACAATAAAAAAGATGAAAGGGAAGAAAGCCAACCCCCCAAAAATATAAAGATATTAAGATAAAGAATGAATTGTTAAACTTTAAAGAATAAAAGAGAACAAATATGAATAAATAGCAATAATTAGAAACACACATACAAACATACAATGTATTTTCTTTGGACAGAATATTTGGCTGGTTCACAAATTTAAACAGTGTTTAGTCATTTCAATTAAATTTACAATTTCTATATTTTCTTTTTGCTATATTTATTCCTCATCTATTTTTTTTTAAAAAAACAATATTACCCTTCATCCTCATCTCTAATCTTAATCAAATTCAATTTTTTCCTTCTATTCTATATTATACCCCTTCCCATTGTCATCTATTTTTATATCCATCCTCACATTGGTTAATTATGTAATTATATAATACAGTTGTTTAATACAAATTCAACATTTTAATATAAATCAATTAGTTATATAACTATCTTTTTTGTATATTAATCAATATGAACATGAATATTCCAATTATTTCCATGCAATCCAATTTCTTACAAATCAATTAATTATATTTACCAATAATAATAAAGCAAATAATTTCCCCCATATATTCCTCCAAACCACAACTTAACCATTTCTGCTTTCAACACAATATACAATTAATAGTATCTCAATTATTACAATTCCCTAGTTAAATAGAGCTTTTTTTTCTTTTGTGTTTTAAAATCTTGAATTCTCCTCCTAAATTTCCCATTGTTTGCAGTTTTGCCTACCTTTTTTGGTGAGGAAAAAGAAAAAGAAATCTCTCTCTGCCTCATTTTGTCACATTGCACCAAAGACCTTGCTTTCGCTTT
Organism: Arizona elegans; assembly: GCA_022577455.1. NCBI lineage: Eukaryota > Metazoa > Chordata > Lepidosauria > Squamata > Colubridae > Arizona > Arizona elegans. The sequence continues at coordinate 86,230,754 of JAKOOJ010000004.1, forward strand.
CGCTTCTTCAGCATAGCTAGGGGGAAAAAATCTGCTCCAGGAACTCTTTACACTGATCACCTGTAGGCGGCCCTCTGAAGCCCCACGGCAAGAGTTTAAACAGTTTTTTTCCCTCTAGCCATCAGCTGGGGCTCAGGAGGCAGCCGGGACTCAGGAGGCAGAATGAAAAATCGGGACTTTTTTAAAACGCCGCGGGACAAATTGCTAAAAATCGGGACTGTCCCACCAAAAGCGGAACATCTGGTCACCTTACGTAGTCTAGCTGATTTCCAGAAATCAATTTCCAGAATTGGAAGTGGATGTTCTAGGCATATATTCATGATTTGCTATAATTTGCGGAGTTAATTTACCAAAATAACATCTTCCTAACAGAACCATCCCCAATCTTTACAAACTAATCAGATGGAGCAGGGTTTGACTTGATATAGGATAGCTTTCAATATGCTTGTTCTGTTCCTAGAGAATCCTTTTCCTGATTGATCAATGATAGTTATTATTACTGTTCCAGTTTTTGTCAGGAAATATGATTTTAAGCAAAGAAAAATATATTCAATAATAAAGAATCAATGAATAGAACAGGAGTGTATTACACATACAAATTACAAGTACACTGCAGTTTTGTCTACACACTTTGTTTTAAAAATAATCTATGAATTCTCACATGTGTACCTGTGTTGACAGCAGCAAAATCTCATTACATTTCAATGTGATTAGTGTTCTAGAATTGATAGTCAACTTCTTTCTTTGGCTATGACTTACTCCCTTGAATAACTTGTTCTATAAATACAAATGTATGTACTTTTCTACTCTTTTACACTTTCTTCAAACTCTACTCTCAAGCTTTGCATGTATGCTACACTTCTAAATAGTTGATTTGGAAAATACTTTGCTGAAGTTAATTGAACAATCCTATCTCACATGGAATCATCATTTATAGAAATCTAGCCCTCAAAAGAATTCGTTCATTTATTAAAAATGTTTATCAGATTAATCCTAGAAAAGAAGCCACACTCTAGAATTAATATTAGGGGTCTTTGGTGCTTTCTGAGCTTGCTTGTTTTCTTGCAGTTATTTCATTACCCAAACAAGGTAACATCAACAGCACTGATGATGTTACCTAGTTTGGTTAATGAAACATCTGCAAGAAAACACGCAAGTTCAGAGAGCACCAAGAACCCTTCATGTCAACCCTGAGCTACAAATATTCTCCTTTATTAGAATTAATATTGTCAATCTAAGGGCTGATATACGTTGCTTGAAAGTAATGAGTCAACCAGAAACTGAAGACAATTGAGCAGATCCAGTACTGTGTCTGATAGGAAATACATGAAAAGGGTACTATATCCTAATTGATGCATTGGAAAAAATTATCATAACTAAAGGCAAGCCTGGGGAGATCTCCACCTCAATTCCTACTTCATTTTTAAAAACTGCATTTTTAAGGCTAGAAGATGAAAGAAGCAAGTAAAGAGATATGTTGCTCATTCAGATGTGTAACATTTCAAGTTGAAATGTGCAATACTTCAATAAAAGTGTAAAATTAATTTACAAAGAATTGAATGGAATGAAAAAAACATTGTTTTCATAAGTTTGAAGATACTCCAACATCTGGCCAGAACACAACTGTATTATTGAGCATTTCAGTAAGAACATCTGTTGAAGAAGCAGCAGCGTGCCAATTTGCACAGCTGCAAGCATCCAACTCTCCCAGGAAAGTAAAGTTGAGGAGGAAAAAAAATCACAACATATCACAAACATTTTTGTGGAAAAATAGAGGAGATTACTACAGCACACTTTTCAGGAAAATGTATTATAGTAATAGTTCATTTACAATACAATATTACAATACAATAGTACATTGTATTCGGAAAAATGTAGTACATTTCTCAGCCATCCATCTCTTCAGTTAATAGTAGACATTAGGCTTTCAATGAAGATTATTTACAACCCTGAGGCAGCTTCTAATGTATAATTGTAATCTAGTTATTGGAAATTTATAAGGCTTAGTAAAAGATAGTTATTAACTTATGATTGTTTATTTAGTGACTATTTAAAATGATGACAGGACTGAAAAAAGTTGACATGACCGAGCCTTGCACTCTCCACAGTTATAGTATGTCACAGAAGTGAGTACACCCCCTCACATTTTGTAAATACCATACTTTTCGGAGTATAAGACACACTTTCTCCCCCCCTAAAAAGGGGTGGAAATGTTGGTGCATCTTATACATTGAATACAGCCGTTTTTGGCCTCCTGAAACCCCGCCCATTTTTCGGCAAAAACAGGCCTGTCTTTCACAAAATCGGGGCGAACAGAGTGTTTGGGAGGCCTGCAGAGCACTCCTGGGGCTGGGCAGGGCAAAAACACAACATGTGGGGGGGGGGGGGTTGGGAGACCAACAACGGGCCCATTTTTTGCAAAAACTGAGCGCTCAGAGTATTTCTGCAAAGTGTTCCTGGGCGCTGGAGAGGGCAAAAATGTGACACGGGGGGATTAGGAGGCCAAAAACAGGGCATTTTTCACAAAAACAGGGGTGTTCTTGTCCTCCCCAGCCCCCAGGAGTACTCTGCCTCCCAAACACTCTACTTGCTCCGAATTTGTGAAAAACGGGCCCATTTTCACAAAAAAACGGGCCCATTTTTGGCCTCCCAAGCCAAGTGACGTATTTTTGCCCTCCCCAGCCCCCAAGAGCACTCTGCAGGCCTCCCAATCCTTCTGTGGGCCCTGTTTTCATGAAAAACATTTCTCCCACTGGGGTGGCTGGCTGCAATGTAGGGAGCTTGAGATGGTAGCAGCGGTGGGCTGAAATAGAGACCTGAGGATTCAGCTGGCCAATAATTCTGAAAGCCCTGGGCCTCTTCTTCAGGCCCAGTGCCAGATACCACTTCCAAAAATTCCCATATATAGTACCCCAACTGAAAACCAAATTCAGTTTGAAGTTGGGATATCCTTAAAGTTATCATCACATAATAATTTATTTAAATTCACTATTCTAGCTTTTTTCCATAGTTTTCAAGAAAACATTTAATCACATATTTTTAAAAGTAGAATTTTCCATTTTTCTTTAATCCAAAGGCTTAAATAGTCATAAATCTCATTATAAAAATCCAATTTGCAATCCAAAGCTTTCATATAGTCCAAGTAATTTCACTCCTGGAAATAAATGAGTTTTTCTACTCAATGTTGTTCCAAGAATTTGCCATGACTGAAGATAATAAATAATAATTTTACAATGCAGTTCATAGAAAATTATATGGCACTAATTTTTTATGCCACATACATTGATAAAATATAAGCCCAATTATAATTTTGCCAATCAAATAAAGTAAAGTCACCATCTTCAAATAGTATTCTCAGTTTAGTTAGTGAAAATCTTGATGGACTGATTGATTATATGCCCTAAAATTGCTGCTGACTTCATTTTTTCCATGATAATCTATCTCTAACTTGGTATTTCAGATATTCCAAAGTAATATCAATCACCACTGTAACCGAGTCCACTCCCCTTGCAGCTGGTGGACTGGTATCTCAAATATTTTTTTAAAGTCAACTTATCACAAAGATTGTCATATTTTGACCTGGTTATCCTTCCTATTCTGTTGTGTCCTCTTATTTGTGTCTATGACTCCTATATTCTGCTTGCCAAAAATGTGCTGATATTATTTTATTTTGCATTCAGTTATTGATCTTACTAGTGCAAGTTGTAAATTAACATTTGATGGATATTCATATACTTCCAAGATTTTTGATGGAAGAGACAGTGATTTTAAATGGTTTGATCATTTTATACCTAGATTACTGCAGTAGGGCCTAGAAGAAATTTTCAGTTAATCTCTGTCTTCTCATTTTTCATTTGGGCTGCTCTGTATTTTATGAATTATTTTCATGTCTTGTATTATGTTGTGTGCTATGGTAGGCAAGAACAGACAGCATAGATACAACAGCATGTATTGACTCAACTGGAACTGCTAAATAAGGCAAATTCCTGTGATTTATATTCTGGGCCCACAGGGCCTCAACCAATCATAATACTTGAAAAAGCCTACCCAAATATGAATGTTCTAAGTTTCCCTCCAAAACAGTTGAGGTTAAAAACAGTTGAGGTTAACAGTTAGGGTCATCTAAAGGTTACTTCACTTTAGCAGGGTTTAACACAACTATATGTATTCAATACATAACATCTTGTAAGGGTTTTTCACTGGCATTCTATTCAAACCACAACATACTTCAAAATACATTGTTTAAACTTCTTCAGTTAGAACATCCACATTCATACTTGCGCCTGTATCTACTGGTACTTTTTTATTTTTCCCTACAATCCTGTGTGCTTTCTGATATTCATGTGATTGGGAGTATTCTTTCTGTTCCTTGTTCAAGGATTCTGGCTACCAAGGCTTTTAGACACCTGACCCTGATCCCTGATTAATATCCTCCTTTCCTTAGTTTCTGTGACAGTTTGATAAGTTAAGGACTTTTTCATTTAACTAATAGGTGAGTGCTGTGCAGTTATCTTACCCTATTCTCGTTATGTTTGATATGTTTTCAGATTGGTATTTGTTTTATATTAAATAGATATATATGTACTCTGCAGTATTACAGGGCGTTTCTTTAACAGGTATCGTTATTGAATTTGATTTGTTTTAGTTGTAAATATTTGTTTTATTATGTTGGTTATTATGAATTATGAATTAATTATAGTAAACTGATTTATGTACAGTAAGAATTGTTTTTTCCCTTTTGATCTGTCATTCATGTTGGTGAAGCTTCGGGTGTAATAAATAAATACTACTCTGAGTATGAGAAATCTAATACCTTGTAATTAACTAAAGTATTTCAAGCAGATAGTTGGAACAGACTGAATAATTATAAAAATATGAAATGAGGTTTTTTTACTGATTTATTTTTATTTTAGGAGCTCCTTTGATTACACAGGATAGTTTAAATGAAAAATACTAAGAAATGTCTATCGTAAGAAAGACTATGGTATCAATTGGAAAGCACAAGTACATTTTTTTAAAATAAAAAGTATACACTTCAGTTTAAATCAACTTAAATTCAATTCTCAACTCAATTTCAATTCTCAGAATTCCCAGCCAATATGACCACTAACTGTGAAGGTAAGTGAATAACTAGTTCTTAGTTAAAAAAGGAAACTACAAACTACTATGTAAAAACTATATTATGCTGTTTTTAAAATTATAAACAGTAGTCACTCAGAGAACAATACAGTAAAAAAATATTTTTTTTCTTCCAATACAGTGATTTTGCAAAACCTATACCTCATTCTACTGGCAATAGCAATACATTTCTTTCTTTAACAAAAAGCACTTTGAATAGTGAAGGGGAAAGAGATTTTGAGTGGTCAATGCTACAGAGGCAAGGGCATGATCCTCCTTTCCCCCATGCTCCCAAAACTTATAAGTCTATCACTCTTGGTTGCTGCTATTTAAAACAGTTTTTGTCCTGTCAAAATTAATGAGCTATAGTTTTTTTCTATTGTATAGCTTCAAAATGAGTCATGGTGTTTTCTTCCTTCATAAGGTATCCAGGCATTTCTTTCTTTTTAAAAACAGAATACAAACAATTATTAATTAATGACTATTACAATTAATATATTTCAAATATAATTTTAAAAATATTAAAATACATACTATTTTGACATTGCTATACAGTAGATGTCACAAATTCACACTTTAAAAAAAAATAATAACTGCTTCTATTGCACTGTTTCCATTCTAGCCAATAGTTTAAATCAAACAATTGCAACTATAGGAGATGACCGGACTGAGCCTGAGGGAGGCATGAAATGTGTCATAAATCATGAATCCCTGCACGCCTGCAAGAGATCTAAGTCCAGTCAATCTTGAATACCTATCTTATCTCCCACACATTAGTCATGGAAAAATAAAGTCATTTATTTAACAAAATAGAAAAAAAAAGAAGAAAAAATATTTTTCTTGACTTTTCCCACTTGGTCAAATATTCATAAAATTTTGCTATAGGTTTTCTGCTGTAAGGAGTTGGTCAGATTCTTGTAAAGAATTAGTTGATCAGATTTTTGTAGAGAACTTAAGCTTGCAATAAAACTTTGTACTCATTTGAATTGCTTGAATCTCCTGATTTCCCTGGTGCTTGACAGCAACTTTTACTGTAATCTTGTATCTATCAACTGAATCTAGTCAAGCAAGTGAAAAGATCTTAATCTGCTTCTGATAGCCTAGGAGAAATAATATTGTACAGGTATTCTGCTTTTGTGACTTTTCATTGTCTCTTGAAATTCAGGTAATTACAAAAGTACACAAAAGAAAACTTTATTTTATTTATCATATTCCAATGAAAATCATTACAGCAGAAAACCTATAGCAGAATTTTATGAGTTTTTAACCAAGTAGAAAAAGTCAACAAAGATATTTTTCTTGTTTCTTTTTCTATTTTATTAAATAAATGTCTTTATTTTTCCATGACTAATTATCATACAAAATGCACTGCTCTTCTCAAAGTTTTAGGGAATCTTACATTTAAAAAGCTTTTCAAGTTTACTAGAACTGTTGTTGCAAAGTTAAAAAAAGATTTGTCTTTTGCTGAAATAGAGGAGCCAATTTTTAAGGAGAGACAGAGAGTAAACACATATACATAATTCAGACACACAAGGGTTGTGGGAGGATCTAACTTAGAAATTATATCTTCTTCATCTTAGATAATGTTTAGATAATATTTGCCATTTTCTGAATGTGTGAGGGCAACAGTCAAATCAATCATCTGTTCACTTTTTGGGACTTCCTGTCTGGCTTCCGGCGCCGCGAGACGGTCCTCCGTGACCGCCAGCCCCGTTGCCTGTAAAGAGCCGCCTTTACACCTGAAAGGCGGCTCGAAATACTCCATTTCCTGACGGAAATGTGAGTCAGAGCAGGCGAGGGCAGGTAGAGCCCTCTGCGAAGTCCCCAGAGGTTTTTTTTTAACTCTTGGGGACGAGCAGGTTGAGGCTCCCTATTCCCGCTCGCCGTCGCTCCGGGCATCGGGAGAACTCTGCCTTTTTGCAGAGCTAGGCGCTGGAACCGGATTAATCAACGAACCTAACAGATGGATTTATTAAAAAAGATGAGACTTGGACTTGGGACCCTAAATTGCAAGTATTCTTAATGAATTTATAAGCAGTTCAGAGCGAAAGAGAAAAAAACTTTAAAATGGCGACTGCTGAGGCTTGGGAAGTAGAAGAAAGCCGAAAGTGAGAGTCCTTCCGTAACAGATACAAAGTAGCGGAATATATAGTGCTGGCTACAATTTGGAAGAAAATTAGTTATTTTAAGTTCCTTTCTTCTTGGAGATTTGTACTTGATCTTGTTTGGGGGGAAAAAAGAGTTTGCTGGCAGGATGGCGTTAAAACTTATAAAGCCTGATAGACAAGCGGGGGGGGGTGCTCCCCCACCCACATCTGTTTGAACAAGCTTTGAGCCTACAGACTTTGCAGAATGGTTTTAACTTAAAAGAATATCTTCAGGAGGAAATGGCAAAATATCATGAGACTGTGAACCAGAAATTTGAAAAATTAAGGCAGGAAATTAAAGAAATGATACAACTAAAGTATGATAACTTGCAACGAAAGATTGTAACAGTGACTAATGGTTTTTCAGAAGTTGTTATAAAGTTGGACACAAATATTAAATTACTAGAGTCTAAAATGGAGGAAATTGATGATAAGATTTATAATTTGGACAATAAAATACTAAGAATTGAAAAGGATTTAATAAATACTCAAGACAATAGTTTAGAAGTAAAGTCCAAAGAGGAAGCTGGTCATGAGACTTATAATGCAGAAGATATAAAGCAAGGGATTGAAAGAGAAGTTGTAATGATGCAATATAAACTTACAGAATTTGCGATCAGAATCAGAGGCTTACAGGAAAATAACAGTGATGACCTAAGAAAAATATCTGCTCAAGTTCTGGCTGGGATCTTAAAGGTTCATCCTGAGGAGGTATTCTGTAAAATTGATAAGGCCTATAGAGTAAATTCTTGGATTGCAAAGCAAAGGCAACTGCCTAGAGATGTGGTGATTTACTTTACAGATAAAGAAATAAGAAATGATATTGTGCAAAAATCCTTTAATTCTACTCTACAACTGTATGGGAGAAAAATTTGGATATATAAAGAATTGCCGCCTAAGATGTTAAGAGATAGAAAGAAATTTGGACTTTTGGTGACTGAGCTAAGAAAACAAAATATTTTATTCAGGTGGGATGTCCCAGTGGGAATAATATTGAGATATCAAGGAGTAAGATATCAGTTAAATACTGTTGAAAAAGAGGAAGAATTTTACTACAAGGTCCTTAAAAAGCAAAATCAACAAGAGACAGAAACTCAAGAAAAGCAGGAGGAGATGGAAGTAATGAAGAAACAACAAGTCACAGAGGTCTCCACAGATGAGCCGCTTTTGGATTCTTTCTCAGAGGTCTCAGCTGGATTATTTAATATAAGAGAGGCGGTTCCGGATTCTAATGTAATGATTTATCAAGCCACAAACCAGCATGGAAGTCAATCAGTTGATATACAATTTACAGAACCAGAAAGATCTAAGCCGCAAAAGCAAAACCAACAAGATCAAGTTATAGATCAGCATGAAAACCAAATAGTCGATACACAATCTACACAAAGGAATTCAGGATGGAGATCCAACCCACAAAAAGTCAAGAAAAGAAGAAGTAGGTCTCACAAAAACAAAAACTTTTAAACTAAACAACAGTGTAATGCCAGTTATTTATGAGAGGACTGAATATATGAAAAGATAATGGGCAAAGTATTGGTTTATTTTATCCTGAGGAGAGTGACAGATCTCTGCAGTGCTGAACTTTTGGGATGTGAAAAGGGCCTTAAATCGAATGGATTGGAAATATCCTTTTCGTTTTTTTGGATTTCTTGATAAATATATTACGTTTATGCTGAGTTACATGGCAAGAGATTTACTGGATTGGGGCACGCAGAAGATCTGGTTGTTACCCTATTATGGTGGTTGGAATTAATAATCTGGATAAAAGACATCTCTATAGACATTATATGGAATATAAATATAATATCACTCGGGTGGTTGTTGTGTTTTTTTTTCTCAATATGAAGATATTTGTTACTGATGGGGACAGATGGTAATTGAAGATACTGAAAATACTGTTGGAATTAGGATGCGATGTTACCCTAACATGAGCGATGGAGTTTATCATCCAGCTGAAAGACATTACAGAAGATATCATATGGATTACAAGCTTAAAGTTTTTTTTAGGATTTTACTTACATAAGGGAATATTTTTCTAGTTGAGTGGGCAGAAGAATAAAGATATTAGGAATAATTATGGTAGTTTTGTAGGAAAGCGGGTGGAGATAGGTTAGGTTATTGATTGTTTAGTTTAAAGAAAAGGGACATTATGTTTAGATGTGAATATATGTAAAAGATTTGAGTAACGATGGGGGGGAAAGAAATGGGTAGCTGAACTGAATAAACGTTAAATTAGGATTTACTATATAGTCTTACAGTGGAAGATTGTTTTGAAATGTTATATTAATATACATAAAAGATCTGACTTAAGAGATATACGTATGGGGGGTAGTAAAAGGGTAGATTATGAGCGGAAATCACTAAATTGGGAGATATAATAATATTATTATGTTAAATTAGGAGTTATTAGATAATGTTATAATAGAATGTCACTTTGAAATGTATAGTATAGTATAAGGGGGATATGATAATTTTATTAGAAAGAAAGGGTCAGCATATGGAGATGGAGTAAATGGATGGTAAAGTATGATATAATCTGTTATGAATTTGGGTTTTATTATGAAAAAGTCACAGGGGAAGGGGAAGGGGAGGGTGAGGGGGGTTAGGGAGGAGGGGGGAAGGGGGAAAAATCTGTATTTGAAAAACTTTTTCAATAAAAAAAAATCATCTGTTCACTTTTTTATAAGCATGATAATCAGCTCTGAAAGGTTGCAATTCTGCATGTCATTTACCATAAAATGCTGGAATTGTAAATTCATACATACACAAACCAAATACAAATGATGTGAAGTTTCAAGTTAAAAAAAAAGTGACCACATTTTTTCTTCCTGAATACAAAATAACTGCTCCTAATCGCAACTCAGCAGGATTTTAAAAAAATATATACTTCCATAGGGTATGCTGTTATAAGAAATGATAAGCTAAAGAAAGATACAATTCTAAAAGCAGTATTCCAACAGATATTCTGATTTAGGGCAGAGAGCATTGAATTCTCACTATTTGTTTTAATAGTTTACTGAATTATTAACTGAAAAATAAAAACCAATAATATTTTATACATAATTATATTAAGCTTTATGCACCTAGAAGTATATAAAACCTAAAGTTGACAACTGTTCCTAAATGGCTTTGTAAATTTTAAAATGTTATATTTCTTAATTATATTTAAATCATTTATTTATTTATGTCCCCAAACTTTAAGGCTATCCAATTCCTGAAGAATTCTAGGCAATTTACAGTTAAAAAATCCAAACATATAAAATAGCAATAGCACTAGACTTATATACCACTCCACAGTGCTTTACAGTACTCTTTGAATGGTTTATAAATGTCAGCATATTGCCCTCTGGGTCATCATTTTACTGACCTCGGAATGATGGAAGGCTGAGTCAACTTTGAGCCAGTCAGGATCGAACTCCTGGCAGTGGGTAGAGTTAGCCTGCAATACTACATTTTAACCACTGTGCCACCACACTACTGATCACAACTGACTCGAAGAACAAAACATTGACTAGAGATAAACCAGAAAAACTTTCCTCAGAAATATAGAGCTCTATAACCACCCTATCCCAAGGCCTGGAAGAACAACCGGTCTTTAAAAGTTTTCTTAATGACATGAAGGTGGGTAGCACATCCATCTCAGGCTGGAAATCATTTCGGAGTCCAACTGAGTCCAAGTGAGTACAGGTACTTCCTGTAAGGCATAAAGCAACATTATTGACAGGACCCAAAATGCACCCACCCTGACAAGTTGAAATAAGCGGTCCTTCCAATACCAGTTCCTATGCCATGAAGGGCTTTAAAAGCGATAGCCACCACCTTGAATTGTAACTGAAGCTAATTGGTACCCATTGCAGCTTGCAGCAGAGTTGTATTTTGGAATAGCTGGGTCTTCCAGATGGTCTTCAAGCGGAACCCCATATACAATGCACTACAGTAATCCGGACATGAGGTGACTAAAACATGAATGATTTTTTTTTGAAGCTTAAAAAACATAGTCACTTTTCATAACACAATGATATTTTTAAGCATGAGATTTTCATGATGGGGTGACTAGAAAAAAGTTACATTCTCCTTTTCTATGCTACCCATGACAAAAATTCTTTCAAAAGCAAGTCTCATTGGCAGGCTATAGATATTAAACCAATGTTTGATTTTTTTTGGGTGGGGGGGGATGTAGTGATAAATCACTCTTTGCAGTTTGCCAGTGAAATTTATTGCTTAATGTGGGCTTCCTGATAAGCAAATATGCAAAGGACTACAACCTAAATTTGATGTGTAGAAATGAATGAATGAATATAATCATCATCATCATTCTAGCCATTGTCTATCCACTGCATGAGGAAGATGTCTTCCTCATGTTTCCAACCATCTTGAGCTTTCTTCTGCCAACTGCTGTTTGAATTATACTGCTAAAATAGAAAAACCACAAATTCTTGAAAAATCAAGTTGTATTTAAATTACATATTTTTGGTTTACTGCACATGGAAAAATTGGCCTTTAAAAATTGTCCTCCATGAATCATACTGGAGCTCTGTTTTTGTTCCTATAGCAGCAATTAGTCAAGGGCACAGCTTTTTTTATTGTATATATTGTACATCTGAGAAAAGAAGTGATATTCTTTTATTTTATGTGTGGTAATTGATCAGATCTGTGAAACTTGCAGAAAACAAAAGAATGTAAGGTATCTTTTATGTGCTCTAACTGTGTAACTAAATTAGTACTAAATAATAAGAATATTTGTTTTGTAGGCATTTTGTAAATTTCGTCATTAATAGATGATGATAGTGAAAGGCTAAAAAAAGTGGAAGAGAACTATCATCTACAATTTAAAACTTCTGTATTATAGTTTATCTATCTCTTTTGCTGATCATATTAGGGTCTCCATTGTAGGCGTGGTGCCTTGCTGGATTCCTGCCATCAAAGGGGAAGGAAGGAGAGAGGCATTTGGAGCAATCCATACCTGTGTATTCAAATGGTGGGAAACTGAGAGGTGGGGGGGGAGAATCGGAGGGGGGAATAACAACGGAAGAAGACTAGATCACCAAACCGGCTTGTACCAGGATCTTCAATGGTGGTTGCCCTGAAAATGGAATATTACTAGTTTCATACCTCAGAGTTTGTCAAACCATCTTACTGGCATCACATTGGCTGACTGAGGGACTGGTCATAGGGGGAGGGATTGGGAATTGGAAATAACAGCTTTATATTTCGTGCGGGAACACCAGATTCCACCTGACTTGGCTGCAACCAGTTTCTTTCAGTAAAAGTTTCTTTGCTTCAACTAAATGGAGTTTCTGAGAGATCAAACTGTGGCAGATCACTTGAATATTTCTCAGTTCAAAATAGAGTATTCTGCTAGTGATGTTGGCACAATTTAAAACTAATTTTAGTTATTAGCTTGGTGGGGTCCTTGGTGCTCTCTAAGCTTGGTTGTTTTCTTGCAGATGTTTCATTTCCAAAATATGTAACATCATCAGTGCAGTTACTAGTTACTAAGACACCTTTGGAAATCAATTTTAGCTGTTTGAATCATTAAATCTGTCCAATGTCTAAAGGAACACTCATAACGTATAATTTGAAGAGTTGTTTAAAATTAAAGCAAAGCAGGTTTCTCAGTACTGTCTAAATCTAATTACTTTTATGATTGTATAATTAATATTCCGGTACTAGATATTACAAATAAAGAAAATTGCCTGGATATATATTTTCTTGTAAATACTTTGTTATTATTCACCTCCAATTTATCTTCAAATCTTAGGATCATATAATCCCTAAGTCCTTCCTCAAAGCTATCCTTTATTTCTATTTTTTAGAGCAATTAGTTAACTAAAACGAGTTGAATAATTCATAAAATTGCAGGAAAGTCCATTGTGATTTTCAAATTTACAATGGAAAACCAGAATGCTTGAAAATAGACATACTACCCTTACAATAATTTGGATACAATATTTTTAGATTGAAGGAAAATGAATTAGCTGACTAACCAACATGTTTACTTTTAACCAAACTAACAATCTTGTAGTTCTTCAGCATTTCTACATGCAAGAACATACTGCTCACAATATTGAGTAATTAAATTCAAGTTGCTCAGTACTTCCAGAGAAATTTGCCATCAAATTCTCAAATTATTAATGCAGTGCATCAGGCAAAAAAATGAGTTTATGTCAGAATGTCAGCATAATAATGCAGAACTGCATGTTCATTCCCAGGGTAAACACAACACATATTAATAAAAAATAAGAGAGTTACTTCAAATACATAATTCCTTGTTGATATTTGGCACTGAGAAACCCAAGCAGATCTTTAACCTAGACTCAACATTATTTGCTGTTAATAAGCGCCACTGACACCATATAAAGAAATACAAGTGTTCCTTGTCTCAAAATTGACTTTTATTTTGCACATTACAAAGGAGAACATAAGCAAAGAGGTCAGGAAAGGAAGCACACAGTTATGATGGATTTTTGTAACTACTGAACAGGCTGAAAGTAGGACAGTACTCATTCTGCTCCATTTCAATGTCTGGAGCAGTTGTTATATAAATCTACTATGAAATAAATAGAAATAAATCTACTATGTCACTGACATTGGTTATTTCTTGGTAGCATAGTATCCCATGCTTTAAATCCAAATTTAAATACTTAATGTGTTGCTATCTCCAGCTTTTTTCTGTCCTGTATCTATCTCTGAAGCCTTAATGCATGGCTTATGGCCACTAAACTAGTTTAAACTGGAAAACCTATTTGAGGTCTAAGAATACAAAAAAGAATATCAATAGGACACACTAAAAATAAGAATCTTTTGAGGCTGTGCGTTAACTAAAGTTTGTAAATAGACATGTGTTTCTTATGTGCATTCTTTGGTAGGCAAGTTAAAAAAATGGTTTTCCAACATAAATTAAAAAGGTGTTATTCTTATAGCAGTTAACTTTATTTTATAAAATTATATTTTACAGAAGTATAATACTTTAGAGTATGTTTCTTTCTCTATTCAGTCATATAGAGAAAAGTACCATTAGAGTTAGGCTACAAGGAAGGTGCCAAGACAAATAGACAAGAGGTTGCCCTACAGTACTAGGAATGTTGCTGATTAGCCTGGCAATTGAAATTGCATTTAAAAGCACAGCACAGTGTTTTTTTAAAAAACCATAAGCAGTGAGTTCTCCCACCCAGCTGCGATCACACACATTGCTCCTAGAAGCACGAAGCCGAAAACACCAGCCTGAAGATGATGAATGAGACTTCGTCGAAACGTTGCCAAGGCACCTCCAATTTTACACAGAAGAAAACCCGAATAACCAAAGACCTACATACAAACACCCGCGAAAACCTCAGAAAACATACACACACACACATGTATATGTATGTGTATATATGAATCTACATATATACATTTCTGAGAAGTTAACCTTAGAGCTATTACTGAAGTGATTTTGATCAAAGGATTGCTTGATAAAAATTATGGAGATTTTGAGGGGAAATATTACAAATTCAACTGGGATTATATTAAATGGGACAGTGGAAGGAACAAAGTGAAATCACTTAAAATTTGAATTCCTGATTTTAAACCACAGAAATGACTACTTAAGAGTCCCCTTATAAGGGAGGGTAAACATGTTAATTAATGTGCTCTTCTCCCTCCCAAAAAAAGAAAGACCGCATCTGATTAATGAGCTTCAGCTCATGAATGCACATGCCTTTTAATAAGATTTGTCACCCAGAAAAAAATATTAACTTTCTCCTGTTTAGATTAGATAAGACGTATGTTGCTTAGATGTATGTCCATATAATACACAACTTCAGTTTTCACATCTGGTTTTCCAAATGCTTTTTAAAGCCAGAAATTAGTGCACTTATGGAGAAGCCAAACGTGTGACAGGATCCACAATCTGCACTATAATGCTATTATCTATAAGTAAAAGTTTCAAATTGATACGGAAGTAATCACAATTCATAGCCATCTGGAGTTTATTGTGCCACACAGATGTTCCCCTTGGTCCAGAAGTGCTGAAAGAACAATATTTACAAACTAAGAATCAATAATCTGTCCAAAATTCCTCACTGTAGGAATCCTGTTCAAGCCATATATTATAACAGATAGCTCATCCTATACAAATCAGAGTTAGGGACAACGTTGAAACTTCATGTTCTCATATAGGTTTTTACTATTAATATTCAGGTTCATGTGGAAACTTGTGTGCACAAAAGCTTCTCGCTACAGACAATCACACTGTACGTACAAATGTTATCCTTTCACTGATATTTATCAATACAATTTGCAGAGGAAGAATGAATGAATAGTACAGAACAAATAATAAATATTATCTAGCTTAACTATCTCAGGCAATCTCAGATTCACTGTATTCTGGCTCACAGGTCAGGAACAACTGGAAATCTGTTTTTATTATTCACTCTCAGTATAAATCAAGGTTAAATTAGCAGTCTACATTTGGAGTAGATTAGCACCATGTTGATGCAAATGATTATCATATCTGAACTTTTTTTCAAAACATTCTGTTCCTCTCTTGTCTTGTAACAGTTAAAAAAAATCACAGTGTTAATATTCTAGACAAAATAAATCTTAAAAGAAAAATAGAGAAAAATTTTGGGACACCAGATTGTCTGTGACTTGTTAGCCTATCTGTCTGGATGCAATATTTTTTTATTACCAACCATAGTCCCATTTAATGTGGTTAGAATTTGTCTCAGCATGATCTCAAGAAACCAGTTACTAATTTAAGCAATCTCTTATGTCTTTGCTGAAGGCAATGTTGAAATATCTGACCAAACCACTAAAACCAGTTATTTATCATAACTCTTCCTCCACCTTTTGTTTCCATATTTTCAATTAGAGAAGAGAGACAAAGAGAAAGGAGGAGGAGAAGGAGAAGGAGGCGGGGGAGGACATTTCAGTTGCACTGGAGAGTGACATAGTATATAAAACGTAAAAATCAGTGCGCACATGGGGACACACATACACAAATAAAGGTTAAGGATACAGAAATCCCTTATGGGTTAATTGAATGATTCTGAATTAAAAAGTGTAATACTGTAGTTATGACAGTAATATTCTCTTAAATTTGTGTTAAATATTGCATTCTGGATTATCATACCTTTTCTACTGTAGAAGTAATATTTCATCACATTTTTATTTAGTTTATGTCTGAAAACCTTCAGGGCTGCCTTACTAAAGGAAACCTCAGCTAATAATTCAAACTCATTGTACTACTATATGGAGGGGATTTCATGATATTTGTGGTACTGGATTTTTCTTGCATTTCAACTTCTTGGACTCAGTTTTGGTCTATCTCAAATTTTATTCTGAAACAAGTTTAGAATATATTCATGCTTCTTATGTCCTATATTTTGCAATTTGGCATATAATGAATAGTACCATATATAGTATCTATAAGCTCATCTGTGAATAAGCCAACTCTCAAATTTTTCATTATGTTATGTTTTTCACAATTTTTCATTCTTTTTTAATTAAAAATTAAATGGTCTTATTATCCACCTATGTGTTTATCCACGTATAAAGGGATATAAAGGCATTTTAAAAATCTACTGTAGCCATGGCAAGTTGGCTGTGGCGAGTTGTCCCATTCCGTGCTAGGTCATCCTGGCAAAGATACATCCTATGGAAAAGATACACTCACAATACAGTAGATCACATAAACATTACTTTATCTTATCCAGTGCAGCTATATTAGTGAGAAGTGGCACTTATGGAGCCACTCTGCAACTTGCATTCTGACTGTGCATATCACAGAGCAGGAGTGTGCTGTTATGCTTTTTAAAAATATATCCCATAAACAAGTCTCTTTGGACATTGTAAACTTTGTGTGCAAATCTTCATATTGCATGTAGCAAACCAGTCCTGTTTTTCTCATGGAATCATATTATTATTCTTGTACAATTCTTGTTATCACATAGTCAACCATATGTTTAGACTGGATTTGGTACTTTTGTCCACTGTCACCTGTCTCCAAGTACTATCCAGACTTTTTTAATTGTCAAGTTTCAGCTTGGGCTGAAGCTGTTTGTTTGAATTCTAAAGTCCCTGAGTTTTAGCTTTTTCAGTTTCTACTTAATCTATTTTACGGTACCACCATATCTTGTTGGCAAGCAAATATATATCTTGCAGATACAATACACCATTGTTGCTACTTTAGCATGCTGTTGTTTCTAGTCAGTCTGTGCAACCTTCTTGCAGCAGCCAACTAATGGTCCATTGTTTCTTCAGCTACTTTGCACAGGTGGCACTTGCTGTCTAGTGTTGTCTTCTCAATTCTGGCTTTGTATGCATTTGTCCTTAAGGCTTGATCTTGTGCAGCCAAAATCAGCCCTTCTGTCTTTTTTTTCAACTTTCCTGCTTTTAGCCATTTTACCAGGTCTTGTTATTATCTGTTTTCCCTGCTTTTTTTTTTTTTAAAAAATGTGCTGGCCATGTAATACTTTTCCTTGCCATATGTTTCTTTTCAATTCATCATTTGGTCTTTCTTGTAGCTAGTTTGATCTCTCCAGTAGTCAATAAGCCTTCATGCTATATAACTTCAGTATATCTTCTTCACTGTCCTTCATATATTTTTCCAATCCCTTTTTTTCTTTTTCAGCTATCTGTGTACCTGCAATATTGCACATCCTTGTTGTTTCCTTGGTACGTACAGTTTGTCAACGTCACTGCATCAATGAAGAGCATGATTCATTGCTGATATTTTTAGTTTTCCTATCTAGGGCTTTTAGTTCTGCTTGAGTCCAGTCCACTGTTCCCGCTGTATAATTAATAACTGGAATTACCCAAGTGTTAATTACTTTGATGGCATTTCCTTCATAGAGTTTAGACTTTAAGATTTCCAGTGTCATAATGTATTCATTTCTAACCTTCTTGACTTCAGTCTGCTAGATGTCAGGTTGAAGAATAGCCTGATATTCAAACTGTTAATATAATTTTCATCTGACATCTTTATTCCTTCAATTTTCACCATTTTCCCCCTATTGGTGGTGAGCATGGCACATTTGTCCAACCCAAACAATATCTTGGCTTTACAAGATATTGTAAAGTGTTGAGCAGTGATTCTATTTTAAATTGCGTTTTTCCGTATAGCTTCAGATCACCCATGTAAAGGAGGTAAGATAGCCTGGGATATGTTTTTTATTGAAAAAGTTTTTCAAATACAGGTTTTTCCTTTTTTCTCCACCCCTCCTCCCTAACCCCCCCTCTCCACCCCTCCCCCTGTGACTTCTTCAAAGTAAAATCCAAATTCATAACAGATTATATAATACTTTACCATCCCCTTACTCCATCCCCCAAATGCTGACCCTTTCTTTCTAATAATATTATTATATCCCTCTTTTACTATACATCTCAAAATAACATTCTACTAAAACATTATGTGATAACTTCTGGTTTAGCATAGTAATATTATTATAACTCCCAATTTAACAATAATCTTTTTCTCCTCCCCATACATATATCTCTTAAATCAAACCTTGTATATATATTAATATAACATTTCAAAACAACCTTCCACTTTAAAACTATGTAATAAATCCTAATTTAACGTTTAATCTTTTGTGTATATTAATATAACATTTCAAAGCAGCCTTCCACTATAAAACTATATAATAAATCCTAATTTAACATTTATTCAACTCATAGTCTGTCCATTTCCTCCACTCCCATAAGTATATCTCTTAAACATCCCTTTTCTTAAACTAAACAATCAGTAAACTAGCCTGTCTCCACCCACTTCCCTACAAAATTTCCATACATAACAATTCTTAATATCTTTATTCTTCTGCCCACCCTACTAAAAAAAAAATTCCCTTATATAGATAAAATCAATAGCTTTAAACATGTAATCCATATAATATCTTCTTAGATGTCTTTCCACTGGATTGTTAACTCCATCACCCATATTAAGGTAACATAACATCCAAATTCCAACAGAATGTTCGGAATCCTCAGTTATCATCTGCCCCCAGCAGTAATAAGTATCTTCATGTATATATATAAAAAAAGAAAACAACCACCCGAGTGACATTATAATTGTATTCCATATAGTATCTGTAGTAGTGGCTTTCTTCAAGATTATTAATTCCAACCATCATAATGGGGTAACAACCAGATCTTCTGCATGCCCCAATGTAGCTCTCTTGCCATATGACTCAACATAAACATAATACATTTATCAAAGAATCCAAAATAGATAATTCCAATCCAACAATTTAAGGCCCTTTTCACATCCCAAAATTACGGCATTGCAGAGGTCTGTCACTCTCCTCAGGATAATATTAACCAATACTTCGCCTCAACTGTCTTTTCATGTATTCAATCATCTTTTAAATAACTGGCTTCACTGTTGCCTAGTTTAAAATTTTTTGTTTTTGTGAGACCTATTTCTTTTTTTCTTGACTTTTTGTGGGTTTGATCTCCATCCTAATTTCCTTTCTACGAGTTGTATATCAACTGTTCGGTTTTCATTCTGATCTATAACTTGATCTTGTTGGTTTTGCTTTTGTGGCTTAGATGGCCATTCATATTTCTTTTCTATAAGTTGTGTATCAACTAATTGATTTCCATGCTTGTCTGTGACTTGATGGGTCATCACGTTAGAATCCAATGCCACTTCTCTCTTATTTATAGGTAATCCAACTGAGACATCTAAAGGATCCAAAGGCAATTCATCTACAAAGACCTCTGTAGCTCGATGTTTTTCCATTATTTCCAACTCCTTCTGCTTATCTTGTGTTGTGCATGAGAATGTTGAGCTCATTTTCAAAGTCTTATGATAAAATTCTTCCGCTTTTTCAACAGTATTTAATTGGTATCTTTCTCCTTGATATCTCAATATTATACCAACTGGAACATCCCACCTAAATAAAATATTTTGTTTTTTAAGCTCAGTCACCAGAAATCCAAATTTCTTTCTATCCAATAACATCTTGGGCGGTAACTCTTTATATATCCAAATCTTTCTTCCATACAGTTGTAAAGTAGAGTTAAAAGATTTTTGCACAATATTATTTCTTATTTCTTTATCTGTAAAGTAAATGACCACATCTCTAGGCAGTTGCCTTTGCTTTGCAATCCAAGAATTTGCTCTGTAAACTCCGTCAATCCTGCAAAATACTTCCTCAAGATGAACCTTCAAAATCTCAGCCAGAATTTCAGCAGATATTTTCCTTAAATCACCTCTGTTATTTTCCTGTAATCCTCTCAATCTAATCGCAAATTCTGTGAAGCTGTGTTGCATCATTAAAACTTCTTTTTCAATCCATTGTTTTATATTTTCTACATTACAAGTCTTATGATCAGCTTCCATTTTAGATTTTTCTTCTAAGCTATTGTCTTGAATATTTATCAAATCATTTTCAATTCTTTGTATTTTATTGTCCAAATTATAAATCTTGTCATCAATTTCCTCCATTTTAGACTCTAATAAATTAATATTTGTATCCAACTTCATAGCAATTTCTGAAAAACCGTTAGTCACTTTTACAATCTTTCGTTGCAAATTATCATACTTTAATTGTACCAGTTCTTTAATTTCCTGCTTGAATTTTTCAAGATTCTGGTTCACAATCTCATCCCTTTTTACAATCTCCTCCAAAAGAAATTCAATTAAATTAAAATCAGTTTTCTGAGTCTGTAAGTTTAAAACTTTTTCATGTAGTTTGTAAATGGGGGAATCCCCCCCCCACTGCTTGTTTGTCTGGCTTTGTTAGTTTAAATGCCATACTTCCACACAGACAAACTCTTTTTTAAGAAAAAAAAAGAAAGCTTCTTTCCAAACAAGATCAATATCAGATCTCCAGGAAAAAGAAAACATAAAAATAGAACTTTTTCTTCAATTGTAGCCAGCAGTATTTATTCCGCTACTTTGTGGCTTATTAAGAAACGGAAGGACTTTCCCTTTCAGCTTTCCCTTCTCAAGCCTTGGCAGTCACCATTTTAAAATTCTTTTTTCCTTTCTTCAATATCTTTTATAAAGTAAATGAAAATACTTGTGATTTAGGGTCGCAGGTCCAGATCTCATCCTCTTTAATTGAACAATCTGTTAATTTTCTTCAAAAGGCTTGTTCTCGTCGCCTGGCTCTGCAAAAAGGCAGAGGTCTCCCAAAGCCCGGAGCAGCGGCGAGGGAAATAGGGAGCCTCATCTGCTTCGTCTCCAAGAGTAAAAAGAAACTCCGGGGACTTCGCAGAGAGCTCTACCTGCCCTCACCTGCTCTATCTCACATTTCCTTATTGAAATGGAGTTTTTCGAGCCACCTTTCCGTTGTAAAGGCGGCTCTTTACAGGCGATGGGGCTGGCGGTCCCAAGGGACCATCTGGCAGCGACGGAGAGCAAACTGGAAGCCGCCTGGGATATGTTTTTGTTGTTTAATAATTATGGCATAATTTTATCAAAGCTGTTGTATTTCTTTAAGTTGTTCTACAGCTGTGCCTGAAACTGCAGTGATTTTTCTTTGTCAGCTGGTGACTGGTCCACTGATTTCTATCCACTGATGGGTTGGGAAACATCTTTCTGATTTGACTGAAATTTAAGATTTTGTCTAATGTGAAGTTCAAGCTTTGTATCTGCTGATCTTTCTGGCTATAGCTATTATTTGCTGCTTTATTATTTCCTTGATCTTCCTTGTTTCTAGGTGCTACTTCTTGATCAGATATTCTTTGGACTTCTTATTCTTCTTTTCTTTCATCTATATAGTTGCTTACGTATTATACAAATGAATAATTTGCTTTTATCTGATATTAGCTTGCTGATTTATTTTCCAACCTGATCTTCTATTTCAGTGGTGCATTATTTCAGTGGCTTTTTTCCTTTTTTGATTTTGCATCCAATATATTTATTTATAACTGCAGGCATGCTGTCAATTTGTTGGTTTGTTTCTTGCAGTGCTTATCTTTTTTTTTTATTATTTATTTATATGCCACCCTTCTCCAGAGACTCAGGGCGGCTTACAATGCGTTAAGCAATAGCCTTCATACTTTTGTATATTTCATACAAAGTCAGCTTATTGCCCCCACAAACTGGGTCCTCATTTCACCTACCTTAGAAAGGATGGAAGGCTGAGTCAACCTTGAGCTTTGGAGAGATTCGAACCAGCAGAAATTGCAGGCAGCTGTGTTAATAACAGGGTGCGTAGACCACTGTACTATCACAGTATGTGATATATATCAATATATCACAGTATGATATCACAGTATTAGCATCTTTTAATACTTGTGCTAGCTGTTTCTTTGGAACAAGCTTCAATGCAAGTAACACTATTCTATTTTTTGGTTGTTGTTCTTTTAGATGCTTATTCTTTGTCTCAAGTCTTCTTTTTTAGTTAAGAGTGCTTTTTTCTTTCTGAGAGGAGAAGATGTCTGATCTGGGAATGAAAATGATTCAGTATCTATACTGGCTCCCTCTACTGCCAACTTCCCCTGATTTCTATCTATATTTTGACCTATGTCTGACAAGACTTCAATATGTATCAGGGGTGGGTTCTACGTACCTTTACTACCGGTTCGCAACAGGAGTGAGCGCACTGTAACTTTGTTGTTTGTATCCTTTTGATTTATATTGTTTCCTAATATGATTTGATTGCTTATTTGTACCCTATGATTATCATTAAGTGTTGTACCTTATAATTCTTGATGAATGTATCTTTTCTTTTATGTACACCAAGAGCATATGTACCAAGACAAATTCCTTGTGTGTCCAATCATACTTGGCCAATAAAATTCTATTCCATTCCATTCCATTCCATTTTATTATAAATCACTGCCAGCCTGTGCTCTGGTATTTCTGATTCTGGGTGATGATGTTTTTTCCAGACATTCTTTTCAGATACCCTCTTTTCATTGGTCTTGATTTGTAAAAGTGGATCATTATTTTTTGTTTTTCATCTTTGTATATTTGTGACAGGCAAACAATATTGTTGCTGTCCTGAATACTGTAGTAATCAGATATCCAGGACTGACAACACCTACTACCATGGTCCTTGTTGACTTGGATGAATCAGATCCAGTATGGGTTTCTATAAATTATATCTCACTGTATTATTTATGGGAGGGACACTTTTTTCTGGCTCCTCTGATGAGATCTGTCCAATATGGTTGAACCTCTGGCATAGCTCTCTCACAATACACAAAGCTGAGAACCATAATAAGATATTCTTTTACATATTTTATGATGATGATGATGACTATCAATGATTCTGTTCAGGCATTAAAATATTCAGATACAGAAATGGATACCACATGATGCATTCTGCAATTAAATTATATTGGATATTTTTATATCCAAATGAAAGATATCTATGTACATGCAAGCTATTATAGCGACTTTCCTGAAACCAATCAGAACTTTATCTGATCAATAAATCCTGGCACAATGCCTTTTATAACATTATTGAAAAAGTATAAAAGACAGATCAAATAAATGCAGAAGTCACTGGCCTGAATTTAAGTATTATTTGCCATTTTCAAAGGACTTGGCAAAAAAGAAAGTGCTCATGTCTGGTTCTTCAAATGAAAGATTTATATAATAGGAGGAAGTGAGCCTGCTCAAGGCTTGTTGTTACTCTGACATATAATTATAACTTCTAGTCACTTTATATGTCTGAACTGAACTTTATGTACTCCAATAATGAAAAGTATCAGCAATCAACATATCTGATCCATTTCTAATAACGTGTAATATAATATTGGTATGAAATTAGAAAGAGAAAGGTTTTTTTAAAAAAAATCTGTAATTAGCATCACATGGTAAACCATGGAATGTGTTTTACTAAGTAAAGAAATATTTATTTTGGTTCCTGACTTTGCTCAAGCCTTTAAATTGCCTATCACTGTTTTAATTACTACTTACACTCACAATTACAGCCTTACTAGTTTGCTAAGGCAGTTGAAGAAACATTTGAACAATTGAATACTGAAAGCCCTACAATCCTCAAAGTCATGTAGAAAGCCAAGATTCCAGGAATTTAAATGAGCAGTGAAGGTACCTCACATATGCAATTTAAGATTTCCCCCAGACAACAAAAAGGTTGAAAAAAAATAATTCTTGTATCACAGAGACTTCAGGAGGAAGATATTTTGTTTTGCTTATTTCTAATGTTCTAAACATTCTAACAAACTGATAAATATTAGAATTCTTCTTCATCATATCCTGATTCTCATAAAGAAGACATTTGATACAAGACTAAAATTACAGTTAATTTTCTTACAGATAATTCCTACTACATATGAATTAGGAATTACAACAACAAAGAATAGTTATGGCATTAAAGCATATTTTTCAGATGTTAAGTAGAACAAAGCCTGTTGATTATGGAAGATATTGCCATGCTGTAACTCCAGTTTATTATCAAACTGGTCGGCTGCTACCGACGACCTCCCATCGACCCGTGCGCTCCCACAGAGAGGGCCTCCTCGGGGTGCCATCAGCCAAACAGTGCAGGCTGGTGACCCCCAGGGGGAGTGCCTTCTCTGTGGGGGCACCTACCCTCTGGAATCAGCTGCCCCCAGAGATAAGGAGAATCCAAGACTTCAGTGCCTTCTGTCGGGCCCTTAAAACCCATTTTTTCAAGCAAGCCGGGCTGGCTTAAGAAGAAATTTTTAAATGTTTTAATTGGTAGTGAGTTTTAATTGGGCCAAATGTATATATCTTTTAATTGTTTTTTAATATTTGTATTGCATGTTTTTTAATTCTGGCTGTACACCGCCCTGAGTCCTCAGGGAGAAGGGCGGTATAGAAATAATAAATAATAAATAATAAATAAACACCGTGCAAATGAACTAAATAAGCTACTAGTTCTGATTATTTTGCTCTATTATTTTATAATTATTATTTTGTATTTTCCAAAAAAAATGGTGTTTACATTTGCTTTCTACAAGGTTCTACAGAAATGTTACAGTAGGCTGTTGGTTTATTCTGAAAAAGATAAGCAGGATTAGATTTTTAAAAAATACATCAATAGGAGACCATCAGAAAATCATGTAACTATTGATTAGATTGGGAAATAGGAAAAAATATCCTGGAAAAAGACAATTATTAAACCACTCCCTATTGTTACCCAGAACACAACATAGAATTGTCCAACTAGTTACAAAATGAGCTTGTTTGAGAGAAACTACCTTACATAATGGCAAAAAGTTTCAAGTCTATAAACAGAAACCTACTATGAAGAAGTAGATACTCAGCTAAATTTAAATATACGACTAAAACATGTGATAAGTTTCTCAGATAATAACAACAATGTTCAAGAGTGCCAAAACCACACTTCTGTAATACTTCCAGATGTCCACAGATATTCTGATATTCACAAATAAGAGATGTTTACCCTTAACTCACATTTATAAACCACTTTGGTTTTTGTAAAGCAAAAGCTTAAAACACTACATAAAATAATAAGAACGATAAGGATTTTATAAGTAATGGAAGCTGTTATATAAGGCAATTAATCTTAAAATATGATTGCATGCAAATCTGTAGATAAAATTTGTCTTATTGATAGAAATTTTAACATTTAAAAGCATATTTTAATTTTTATTGTATTATGAACTTAATAAGGATAAAAGGTGCAGTGTGACAATTTGATAAAAATATGAATATGTGTTTATTTTGTAAAAACACAATTTTTCATTTCATTTTCTTGCAAAGAAAAAGATATAGAACATCAGATCTGAATAAGACTTCTCCCATGTTTCAACTTGCAACAATTATTTCTTATATATAGTAATATTAATTTTCATATATGATGTGATACCATAATATATATTTTTATTGTAAACAAAAGCTGATAACTTTTGACATGATTATATATAAGTTATGATTATTGGATTTACTTGGAAAGTTAAGACTATTTAGCTAAAAGCTCAAAAAAATTAAAATTCAGCCAGTGTGTTCGATTGAGCTGCCCCCGCGATTAGCTCCCCTTATTACAAAGTCATTGCAGGAGAAGGATAGTATGGACAATTTGATTTGGCAAAGAGAGAACTGTGGCCCATAAACCCAAAACCTTTGGTGTGCCCCTCAATAATAGATACAGTGCCCTTCCTGAATTTAATATGAATACTAAGGTGGCAGGTTCAGTTAGTTGTCTGTAATGATGGTGATGAGCAGGGTAAGAAGTTGTTTTGGATAAGGAAACATGTGAATCAGGTATTGCAAATCAGTCATGTGAGGTGTCTAAGGTATCTAAAAAGAGAAGCCACCTTCTAGTTGGTGACTCAATTATAAGAAGTGTCAATTTAGGAAACAATGTAGAGGTCTTGAAAGAGGTGAAATGTCTGCCTGGTGCTACTGCCAGCAGAGAAAAAGGCATGTTATTAAGATAGTCAAGAGTGCTAGTAAAGAGAGTGATGTTGTTGTGCATCTTGACACTTCTGAAAAAGATGTATTTTCTCTGCAGAAGGATTTCCAGAGCTTGGGTATGAACTTAGCAAGATAGGTTATAGTCTCATCTTTTAAGAGTTTTCACCTGTATATAAGGAACAAAAAAGGAAAAGGTCAGCATATAGTGGAATTCAATATGTGGCTAAAGGACTGGTATAAAGTAGAAGGTTTTGGTTATGTTAATCATGATGTTTGCAGTTGGTCTGATGAAAAGCTGTGCTAAAGAGATGAGTTTATACTCATCACAGAAAGGGACTGTGTTAGTTAGTTAGTACTAAATTCAGGAGTTTTCTGGAAAAGCATTTACCATATTTTCTGGCGTATAAGACGAGTGGGCATATAAGACGACCCCCGAATTTTCCTGTTAAAATATAGGGTTTGGGCTATAGTCGCCATATAAGACTACTCTTCTTCCAACGCACACCAAATAAAAATTAAAAAACATCAACTGGCTCACCCACAATGTAAAAGCCAGCTGTGCTAGACCCAAAATGGCCTCTGCAACAAACAGGAACCTCACACAGCCACAAAAAGCCCCAAAAAACAACTTTCACACTTTACACACACACAACACAACACAACCAGCTCACCCACAATGTAAAAGCAGCTGTGCTAGACCCAAAATGGCCCCTGAAACAAGCAGGAACCTCACACAGCCACAAAAAGCCCAAAAAAACAACTTTCACACTTTACACACAGAAAATTCCACATACAGCTTTGTGAGATTTTGTGTGTTTGTGTAGTTAGAATGAAACACTACAAAAACATACTAAATCTCAGAAAGCTGCACAAATATTATTTTATTTTATTTTTATTTTTATATGAAAGCTAAATTTAAAACTTCCTAAACTTTAAATGGCTAGGTCTAAAAAAGAACAACTAAAAAAAAACCCAATTAACTATTTTTTTAAAGATCCCAAAGGGGAAAAAAACTTACCCAATAGAACAGGGTCTCCAACCTTGGCAACTTTAAGACTTGCAGACTTCAACTCCCAAAATTCCTCAGCCAGCTTTGTTTTGCTGGCTGAGGAATTCTGGGAGTTGAAGTCCACAACTCCCTGCCTGCAATCAAGCAAGTGGCTTGCTGATGAAATGGATTCAGGCAAGCAAAGCAAGGCAAGCAAAGCAAGGCAAGCAAAGCAAGGCAAGCAACTAAGGTAAGCAAGCTGGAGGGGGAAAAGTTTTTTCCTTCTCCATGGCTCTGGCGATCCCAGCTGAGTTGCCTGATTAGCAGATCGGCCGAGCCTGGATCGTCAGAGCCATGTGAAAGGAGAAACGTTTTTTCCTTCTCCATGGCTCTGGTGATCCCAACTGAGTTGCCTGATTAGCAGATCGTCAGGGCTTGGATCGTCAGAGCCATTTAAGGCTCGTCAGAGCCTTTCAGGCTGGTCTGCCTGGTTACAGGAGAACGACACCCGGCGTATAAGATGACCCCCGACTTTTGAGAAGATTTTCATGTGTTAAAAAGTCATCTTATACGCCGGAAAATACAGTAAACTGAATAATGGGGACAGAGAGTTAATTGATACAGAACATTTCTATCTCCAGCAATCTAAAACCAATAGGGTCTCTAATCCTAACATAGAGGTTTGTGCAGTTAAGAATATTAATTTCCGTTAAGAAAAATCAAGC
The DNA here is from genome assembly GCA_022577455.1 of Arizona elegans. Classification (NCBI taxonomy): domain Eukaryota; kingdom Metazoa; phylum Chordata; class Lepidosauria; order Squamata; family Colubridae; genus Arizona; species Arizona elegans. Next base: position 86,259,044 of record JAKOOJ010000004.1, read on the forward strand.
TTTTGATTGTGTGTGCCATACCATGTGCACTAATCAAATAGGTGATAAGGATGAAAGGGAGCTCAGACACAAAACAGGTTATGTAGAAAACAAACACAGGGTCAGTCAAAAAGGACTCAAATGCCAATACACCAATGATTTTTTTCTTTTTACAACCCTTTAATCCCTTTATTTGGGGTGGAATTGGGGCAAATGAATGGCCCATCTCTACAGTAGAACAATGATTAAAACCATTCTGAATGCACTTGGGTCAATATAGAAGGAAAAATAACGACTTTGCTATAGGTATATACTACAGGCCACCCACCCAACCAAAAGAAACAGATGAACCTTTTGCTGTATGTACAAAGTACACCACCATAATAATAGGGGACTTCAATTATCCTGACATCAACTGGGAGACAAATTCTGCACCTACCAGACAACTCTCCCCAAAGGTAGAGAAAGGAATGAGGGGATCAGCCATATTGGACTTAAGTCTCACTAACAGAGATGAAATGATAGAAGGCATTGAAGTTACAGGAATCTTAGGGGGAATGATCATACAGTATTGGAATTCAATGTTATGCTAGCACAAGCAATAGAACAAAGTCAAACAAAGTCTTGGATTTAAGAGAGCTGATTTCAATAAACTTAGAGAGAGCTTGGAAAGGATTCCATAGATGAAAATCCACAAGGGGAAAACAACCCAAGAAGCTTGGGAAATTTTGAAAAATGAGATTATAAAAACCAGTCTGGCAAAATTCCAATAAAGAAGAAAAATAAGAGATCTTAAAAGAAACCAGCAGGGCTGCACAAAGAACTGTCTGATAAATTGAAAGACAAAAAGGACAAGTATAAAAAGTGGAAAGGGGCACAAAACTAAGGCAAAGTTCAGCAAACAATCTGAATCTGTGAAGATGAAGTCCGGAAAGATAAGATTCAAAATGAACTAAGGCTTATGACAAAAGTAAGAAATAACAAACAAAAGTTTCTTTCAACATATAAAAAAATAAGAAAAGTCAAGGAAACGATTAGTTCATTAATGGGAGAAAAAGGCAAGAAAATGATGAGCAGCAGGAAGAAAGCAGAACCGCTTAACTCATTTTTTTGCATCTGTCTTTACACAAAAGTAAAAAAGAAAGTCCAACCTATCAAAAAAAAAACCCTGTAAAATTCAGATTAGGAATGCAAGTCAAAATAAGCAAGAAAATAGTAAGAGAGCACCTATCCACTCTGATGAGTTCAATCACCAGGACCAGATGGATTACATCCCAAGGTTCTGAAGGAATTAGCAGACTTGATCTCAGAACCACTGAACCACAGCCCTTTCAAAGATCCTGGGGAATTATCAGATGACTGGAAAAGGGCTGATATAGTTCCCATCTTTAAAAAAGAAAAAAAAATGGATCCAGAAAACTACAGACCTATCAGAAGATTCTGGAAAAGATAATCAAGCAATGAATTTCTGAACATCTAAAAGCAAGGTCTGGCATATCTGTTTTGGCAAAAACAGATAGGCCAGACAAATCTTACTGCATTCTTAATGGACCAGTGAAATGCTTTAGATATAATTTACTTGGACTTCAGGAAGGCATTTGATAAAGTAGACCACAACCTACAACTTGATAAAATAGAAAAATGAGGGTTACACAGCTGGATTCATAACTGACTGACTGACGACATTCAACCTGTAGTCCTTAACAGAACTGTATTCACATGGTGGGAAGTATGCAGCGGAGTATCCCAAAGCTTTGTTTTAGGGTCAGTACTCTTCAATATCTTCATCAATGATTTAGACAAGAGGATAGAAGGAGAACTCATAAAATTTATGGATAACACAAAGCTGGCAGGAATAGTTAACACTGCAGAAGATAGGCTCAAGATACAGAAGACTTGAACACTAGGCCTGTCTAACAAAATGACATTCAATTGTGAGGAAACAGGATTTCTTGAACACTAAGCCTAAATGCAGCTCAAGGAACAATATCATCAGGAAATTGATAAACTACAAATGGGGAGCTGAACCATCTTCATTGCGCACATCAGTTTTGGTGTTGAGCGTCTTTGCAGCAGAGTATGTTGCTCCAGTGTGGGGTACAACTGCACATATAAAACAAGTTGATTGTTAGAAAAGTTTTTAGTTTAGGTTGTAGAGGTCAATAAGATCTTGGAATGTCCCAGCAGTTACAATTAAGCCAGATTTCTTTTATCAAGAAAAACTTTGTTTATTTAAAATCAATAAACTATTTACATTTTAAATCACAGAACATTGTATCTTGGTCGTTATTTATTTGTGAGGTAAATGTGCCTAGAGCATAATCCTTCTCCTGTGTGTCTCCTATGTGCCTTCCATGTGTCTACCCTGTGTCTACCCATGTGTGTGGCTAAAGGGGGTCATATTTATAGAGTGGCTAAGCCACTCCCCCTTCAGTCCCTTAGACAAAATGGAGAGAAAGTATAAACAAAAAACCATCCTTCCAGTATAGACAGTGCGGTTCAGTGGCACTGTTTCAGATAATTATCTGACAATTATCTGACAATTCCCCGATCTTCCGGTTGGGGACTGTGGCGGCAGGGTGCCGTGTGAGCGAGCTTAGCTCCACGGCACTAGCTTTTTCGCCGTGTCTTGGGGACCTGAGGGGCGAGATCGCCCGGAGAGCGTCTCGGACGAGAGAGGGGATCTGAAAAGCGAGAGAGCGGCGTGCAAACGCCTCTCGCTTGGACAGATTCCTCTGTCAAACTGGCATCGGTGCGTCCGCCGTTTAATGGCGGACCCGAAGTCGCGATCTCCACCAACATCGAGGAAGCGAGTTCGGAGCGGCTAGCGTGAGAAGGAGACCTGACCACAGATCTCAGGTGATCGTAGGAGCGGACCTCAAAGAGCGGCGTGCCGAACCAGCTAACAGGGCTCACAGCGGTGGAAAGGCGGCGACTACTAATAACGGAGCGAGCGGATCGAGTGTGAACTGCTGGCGAGGCGACGAGGTTGTGAGAAGCAAGGAGAGTCTACTGTGCCGAGAGGGGGTGAATCCAGCTGCAGGCACTTGTATATCGATTGTGGATGAAGAGGCTTAGAATCAGACTTGGTGGATAATACCGTGAGGATACATCGCAACAATACTTCCTGCTGTCATTTTGCGGCCATCTTCCAGCTGACTGGCTTTTTCTGAAGGAAGGAAGAAACCGGAAGTGCAGCCATATGTTATATCGGGTACTTGAAATTTGACAACAGGAAAAATTGTGTAACATTCTGATCTGCGATCTTCTCTCCCAACTGTGTTCCCGCTTATTAAGATCTGCTGTTTGTTGGATATATCTGAGACCTTTTTTTTTTTCCTCTCTAATTAACTGAGACATTTTTTTACGTGGAAGAACTACCTTGAAAGTGGCAGCAGTTAATGAAACAAAAGTAATGAACTTTATAAAACTCTATTTATAGTACTTCTTATTATCTATCAATATTATCATCGATACCAGTATTGACACCTACCTATCAACTTATTAACCTATTAATTAACTTATCAATTTACTACTTTAGTAACTATTAATTATTAATTATTCTATAATTATCTCTCTATTTATATGGTTTTGAAGCCCTCTTTTCTTTCTTGATTAACTATCTTAGACAACTTTTCTGGTCTAGTACTATATATTACCTTGAAAAATTTAATAGATTCCAATCTACTCCTTTTGTACAATCCTTCTCTATTTGAATTGTCACCCTTTTATGTTTAGTAGATTGATACCCATATTTATATTTATTTAAGAACTATTTTTAGAGCGGGTTTGATTAATTTAATAAGGGTGGGATAGTATTTTTTATATTAGTATTGCAAGGCTAAAATTGAAGAGATTTAGTATTTATCACGACATATAAACTTGGATTAATTAATTGTATTTGATCTTATATATAGATATAACCTAGACCATAATTGGAATGTGCGTTTAATAATCATATTGAGCATATTTATATATAACCTTGTATAATAATATCTGTAAGAATTGTTATGGGCAGATAGGAAAATTAAGTAAATTTAGGATTAGAAGAATTATCTGAACCTTGCTATTAGAAGAGAGGATAGTGGATGATAATTTGGAAGAACATCGAGGTAATTTTGACAAATCAGAAGAGAATCCTAAAGGAAATGACAAGTATCTCATCGGCAGTTCTTAAGACCGGAAAGAAAACGTCCTCCAACCCTGCATTAACAATGTCTTCTCCAGCCCAGCAAAAACTTACTGAGGTGCTACCAAAAGCAGATAAGTCAGCAATGTTACCAACCATTCAAGCAATACAAACGACGCTGTCAACTATTCAAGAAACGATGCTCCTGCTACAAGAAAAAATGACTAACAATCATGTTGAACTTAAATCTGATATTCATTCTATAGATCAGAAAATGAGCGTGATCCAAGAGTCCATCCATAATAACGAGAAAAAGATAAAGAAGGTCGAGACGAGAGTGGAGCAAAATGAGAGAAACCTCGACTCGATCGACCAGAAATTGATGGCCCAGAATAGGGAGCTGGAAGACTCCATTATCCAGCTTGAGATGGATCGGGCAGCTTTTTACCTTCGCTTTCAGAATGTGGTGGAGGAAAAAGACGAAGACCTGGGAGATGTTATGGTGGACTTATTAGCTGGAATTTTACAACAAGATAAAGACGATATGATAAAGGAGCTGGATGAAATTTACAGGGTGCAAACCAACTATGCCAGGAGGAATAAACTCCCTCGAGAAGTTCATGTCAGATTTGCCTGAAGGAAAGTGAAAGACGTGCTATACAATATAGCAAGAGACGAACCTATCAATTATAAAGGCAAAGAAGTAATAGTGCTGAAACAAGTTCCTAAGAGGGTTTGTGACTTGAGAAGGGACTACAGGTTCTTGGCGATACAATTAAATAAGAGAAGCATTCCCTTTAGATGGCTTATACCGGAGGGAATGCTCATCACCTGGCAAGGAAAACGGATTAAGATCGACAGCTTAGTTTCTGCACAAGAACTTTTGGACCAACTGAGAAGTGAGGAGGAAGGCCAAAGTAGCAAGGAGGAAGTAGATATAGCCTCCCAGGATGAGACCAATGCACAGTTAAAAAAATCTAAGGAAGACACACTAGAGAATAAGGAATCAGAAGAGAAGGAAGCCAAAGACGTTATAGGAAAGAAACAAAGACCACAAAGAGCTGTAAATATAAACAAAAACTACGTAGTTAGTTAGATAATGGAGGGTTGGAAATTGTTCTCGGTGAATGTAAACGGTTTAATTAACGGAAGGAAAAGAAAGCATATCTTTTCAAAATTGATCAAGCTTAATTTGGAAATAATTTACCTCCAAAAAGTCCACATAAAGAAAGAGGAGAGGAAATATTTAGAATTTGAGAAATTAGGCAAATGCTTTACCTCTCTGGCAGAGAAAAAAAAGGGGGGGGGGGGTAGCATTATACGTAAAAAAAGGAATTGCTGCTGAATTTAAATTCTCAGATGACAAAGGGAGATTCCTAGCAATTGAAATTAAGAGGGGTAATATTCCAATTTTAGTAGTAACCATTTATGCTCCAAATAGAGACCTAGGGGAATTTTACAGGAAATTAAACAATAAAATAGCTGAATTGGAATATTCAAATATTTGTATCATTGGGGACTTTAATGGGGTGGTAAGCCCGGAGGTGGACTACAAGAGCGGATTAAAGAAAAAAGCTAAAAGGGAAAAACTCCCCCAAACCTTTTTTGATTTGGTTGATGAGCATAATTTAGTAGATCTCTGGCGTACGCTACACCCGTGCAATAAGCAATTTACATACTATTCAAATCCCCAGATGTCCTGGTCAAGGATTGATATGTTTTGGGTCAGTAGAAATTTAGGGTTGGATATTCATTCTGTTGAAATTACCCCGAACGTTTGGGCCGACCACAACCCTTTAGAGATTAAGTGGAAGAACATAAATAGGACTAAACGAAGGAGATGGAGACTAAATACCCACATCCTTAGGGAAGTAGAGTTTACAAAGAGATTGCAGAGGGACCTACAATTTTTTTTTCTGGAAAATGAGAATCAGGAAACTCCATTAACATGTGTTTGGGATACAATGAAGGCATACTTAAGAGGATTAGTAATATCACATAATATATACAACAATAAAGAGAAAAGGAAGGCCCAGAAGGATTTGCTGGCCCAACTGGAAGCAGAAAAGAGACTACAACGAGACCCGAGTGACACTAAAATAAAAGAGCAATGGATGACAGCAAGGCATAAAATAAATTTATTGGAACAGGAAGAATTGGCGAAAAAAATCCAACAATCCAAACAATACTATTTCGACAACGCAAATAAGCCTGGTAGATGGCTATCGTATAAATTAAAAAAAGAGAAAGAGAAGGGTGTTATAAATAGCTTGGAGAATTTGGAAGGTAGAATATTAGAGGATGAAGAGGAGAAACAGGAGTTTGTTAGACATTACTATGAGACATTATATAGTCAGGAGGAAACTCCAATTGATAATATTAATCAGTACCTTACCAAAGAGAATCTCCCACAGATAAAGGAGGAGGAAAGGGAGGCGCTGAATAGAGAAATTACATTAGAGGAATTGAAGGGGGTAATATCCAAACTAAAGAGTAATAAAACGCCTGGTCCCGACGGTCTCCCAGGAGAATTATATAAAAACCAGAATCTGGCAGAAATACTTGTACCAAAACTTCTGATAATCTGCAGTGAGGCCCTGAGAGGCTCCAGGATCCCAGAATCGTGGAAGGAGGCATTCATCACATTGATAGGAAAAGAAGGTACCGATCCCAAGCAAGTAAGGAATTACAGACCGATCTCTTTACTCAACACGGATTATAAAATATTTATGGGAATATTAGCGGGTAGGTTGAAGATAATATTAAATAATTGGATCCACCCCGATCAAAATGGGTTCCTTCCCGGTAGACAGATTAGGTCTAATATGAGAGTGGTGATGGACGTATTAGAGTATTATGAAATACACTCCGAAAAACAGCTGGCCATGGTCTTCCTCGACGCGCAGAAGGCTTTCGACAACCTAAACTGGCGATTTTTGACCCAACAAATCCAAAAAATGAATTTCGGGGGATATTTCGAGAATGCGATAAAAGTAATTTACGATAAACAGAGTGCAAATATTATATTGAATGGGGATGTATCTAAACCCTTCCGAATTGGTAAAGGGGTGAGACAAGGCTGCCCACTTTCTCCACTCTTATTTATATTGGCCCTGGAGGTACTGTTAAGGAAAATTAGGCAAAATAAAGAAATACGGGGACTGGAAATTAGGAATGAAATTTTTAAGATTCAAGCTTTTGCTGACGATGTAGTGTTAATAATGGAGGACCCATTAACAACAGGGCCAAAAGTATTGAAAGAATTAGATGAATACGGGAGGTTGTCAGGATTTAAATTAAACATGACAAAAACTAAAATGCTAACAAAAAATATCCCAACTACAGAACAGGAAATATTAGTAAATAATTTGGGCATTCAAATAGTTAAGAAGATTAAATATTTAGGGATTTGGATTACTGCCAGATGCTCAACCTTGAAGGAAGATAATTATACACCCCTATTGACAAAGATAAGACAAGATTTGGATAGATGGGGGAAATTGCAAATATCGTTCCTCGGTAGGATAGCCACTATCAAGATGAGTGTTCTCCCCAAATTACTATACCTGTTTCAAACTACTCCTGTTAGTATTGATAGAAAAGTAAGGAAGTTTATTTGGGGAGGGAAAAAAACGAGAATTGCATTACGATCCCTGCAAGAAAAAAGGAACAGGGGCGGTTTCGGACTTCCAGTCTGGGAACTGTATCATAAAGTGGCCAATTTAGTGTGGCTACGTGAGTGGGCCTTGTTAAGGGATAAGAGAATCCTACAACTGGAAGGACATGACCTATTGAGAGGTTGGCACGCCTACCTCTGGCACAAAGGAAAAGGGACGGGGATATACTTCCACCAACATAAAATTAGAGACACATTAATGAAGACATGGAAAGAAATTAGGCATAAACATTACTCGAAATACCCAAAATGGATATCTATAATGGAGGCTCTAGTCCATACAAATACATTAGGCAGGGAGAAAATGGTCACCTACCAAAATATTCTGGATAATAGTGGCAACCTTATACCTAATGAGATATTAAAAGAGCAAGGGATCCATATTGATTGGTGGCCCTATTTACAAATTAAATCCCGCTTTAGTAAGGATAAACAAGAAAAGGGAATAGAGATGGGGACAAACAGTTTTGATAAGGTATGGCTAGGTTGTGAAAACAAACTATTAGCTAAATTATACTCTTACCTTCTCGAATATGATAGAGAAGGAGAAATATTAAAAGACCAAATGATTGCTTGGGGGAAAAACTTCGAATCAAAGATAAATCTGGATGATTGGGAAGAAATATGGAACTGCAATCTCAAATTGACGAGAGCAATAAGTTATAAGGAGAATCAGTACAAGATGCTATATAGATGGTACTTAGCACCATCTAGAATTGCCAAGATCTACCCAGGTGCAAGCCCTAAATGCTGGAAATGTGGCCACCCCCAAGGTACCTTTTATCACATGTGGTGGACGTGTCCGGAAGCGAGGAAGTTTTGGAAAAAAATACAAAAATGGATCCAAGAAATATTAGAGGAGGACATTAACTTCCTCCCGGAAATTTATCTCCTGGGAGTACTAAAACGAACACTTGGAAAGGACAAGAAATATCTGATTACCCATATTGTTACAGCGGCTAGACTCTCCTATGCAAGATGCTGGAAAGAGAAAAAAGGACCAACTGAGGAATGGTTAGTTAATAAGATACTTGACTGCGCAGAAATGTGCAGATTGACGTATACCTTAAACGGAAAGGAAGATTCAGAATTCTATGCGATCTGGGATTTGTGGTATAGGCGGCTAGAAATTAAATGCAAAAGTTAATATTAATGTGGAACAATGCACAACAACTAGATAATCCTGTATATTATAGTACTTTATTTAAATAGTAATCAATTTTGCTTATAAGAATTTTCGTATAAATGATTAGTATAAATTTTTGTATAAATGTATAAATGATTAGTTAATTGACTAGATACCGCACGTGTAAATATGCAATATGACATCACGTTTGCCGAACCGTTTAGTTTGAAGTGTAATATGTTCTTAATTCAATAAAATTGTTAAAAACAAATAAACAAAAAAAAAATTATCTGACAATTCCCCTTCTGACAGTAAACTATACTGTCAACTAAAGTCAAAATTACATATACATGCAATTAAAATGACAAACATAACTTCTTACACAAATCTAGATGCTGATCCTTAGCCAAGGGCTTTGTAAGTATGTCAGCAGTTTGTTCTTCTGTTTTTATGTAAATGATAGATACAAAATTTGTTTTGACCATTTGGTGTACGTTTTCCATATTGCACCTTTCAATTAATTCAATTATTTTTTCTTTTTGCGAAAGGCTAAACCCCTTCTCAGTTTGAGTTATTTGGACGCCCAAGTATCTATTTGACCTAGGGATTTTAAAGTAAATTTTCTCCCTACAGTTTCTGCAAATTTATCGCACGTGGCTTTGTTTGGCTCTATGTAAAGGAAGTCATCCACGTAGACTTCAAAAATATTATGTGCCCTTTTTGTAAACAGGCATTGGTCAGCTGGCGAGGTGGTGAAACCTATTGACCTCAGTAATTTGGTGAAGTGTTCATACCACATAAGACCTGATTGTCGGAGACCATATAGGCTCTTTTGTAGTTTCCAAGTTGAGCCCTCTTTTCCTTCAAAACCGGGTGGCTCCTTGACGTAAATGTCCTCTTTCAGATCAGCATGCAGATATGCTGTCTGGACGTCAAATTGAAAAACTTTTTCACCTAAGGCCGCTGCGGTTGTTAAAGCCGCTTTTACAGTTTCAGCTCTGACAATTGGTGAATAAGTGTCCAGGTAATTGCCTGGGTACCTTTGGGCGTACCCTTTGGCCACTAATCGGGCCTTGTATAACAGTTTGTTACCTGGCATGGGTTTAGCTCTAAAAACCCATCTTGTCCTGATAGCCCTTTTGCCTTTGGGTACCTTGGCAGGTGTGTGTTACTTGCATTTGCTTAAGGCTGTTCATTTCACAAAGCATGGCTTCTTTCTATCTTGCTTGCTCTTCTTCATCGAGTTGAAAAATTCTTTGTAGTTCTTAGGCACCGTAGTCACAGAGTTGATAGAAGCGATAACCCCTTCATACTTCTGTGGAGGGATCCCCTTGTTTACTCTTTTGGACCGTCTTACTTGGTGCCTTTCACCTTTGTCTTCTTCTTGTGATGACGTGTCAGCATTGTAACCTCTCTCAGATTTTAGAGGTCTTTTGCCTTGGGCACTTGGGGAAGTTGAAGATCTTTTCTTTGTGTAGTGACGTCGAGGTGAAGATGGGACACTGGATGGAGATGATTCTTCAGATAGTGCTTCTGTTTCAGGTGGCGTGTCAGATGAGTTTCTTTCATTGCATTGCACTCGCGGTGACGGTTGCTGTTGCTGTTCACCATCATCATTTGTAGGCGTGATAGGCAGGATGTTTTCTTCATCTTTGAAGTAGACACTGGTGTCATTGCAATGAATTCTCCCCCAGCTTTCATCTTGGAAGTTGGCTGACCTGGAGACAACAACTTTATTTCCATCATCTAAGAACTTATATGCTTTTGTGTCAGGGACATACCCTATGAATATCATTTTCTTTGAATTTGGTCCCCCTTTTCTTTTTAGTTGTTTAGGGATATTCACCCAGGCGTGTGTACCGAAAATTCTTAGACAGGATAATTTGGGTTTTCGCCCATACATCATGTAATATGGGGTTTGGTCAAGAGTTTTTGACCATGTTCTATTAATTATATAATTAGCGCATAGGACAGCTTCTCCCAGAAGGCTCTGCTTAACTTAGTGTCCGCTATTAAACAGTTCATTATAGTTTGCAACAAGCCGTTACGTTGTTCAACAATGCCATTTTGAAAGGCGGAAAAAGGTGCCGTTTTGTGGTGCCTTATGCCCTTGCTTTCAATCCAATTTTGGAATTTGGTGGACATAAATTCCGCACCATAGTCAGTCTGCAATTCAGCAACATTTACTTTATGTTGAGTTTTGACTAAATTATAGAAGCTTTTGAATTTCTCGAAGGCTTCGGCTTTGTTTTTCATTGTATAAATGTAGCCGTAGTGAGTATGGTCATCGACAATCGTTAGGAAGAAATGCTTCTTGCCCAGAGGCTGAAAAAGGGCCAACTATGTCCATATGGACCAGCTGAAACATGCTGTTGGCACGGCGTTTCGCAATTTTGAGCCTATTTGCTTCCTTACTTTTAGCTTATTTGCAGATAGCACAGTCTAGGTGTGCTTTACATTTTTTAAGGTCTAAACCCTCAGTAAATAGGGGCATCTTGTCAATTACCTGGAAACTGAAGTGCCCTAGCTTTCTGTGTAATATATCAACGCACTTACTATGAAGTGGCTTTCCCTTAGAGGGCGCTTTGTCACTGACCTTTTTGTTACCTTGAGATGTTTGAGATTGAATAACATTTTGGGTAGTCATTTCACCTATCTGTGCTCTGGCTTCCTTCTGCCCGTTGCTCCACTGCTCTAGAGCCTTGGGTTTAATGAGTGGGATTAGATATGGCAAATCATTAAACAGTTTTAAACTAGCAACAATAACATTTTGTTTTGTCACATAACCAACAGTTTCCTTGAGTTTAATATTAATACCATTTTCCCTGCATAACTTTGTGCTACTCATTAAGTTATTGGTTATCTTTGGAACAAACAGTACTCCCTCAATATCGCCAATCCCTTCAATATAAACTGTTCCCACTCCTTTAACAAGTACATTGGCACATGTGGCAACTTTTACATTAGATATTTTATTCTGGAGGCTTTTGAAGAGGTTTCTATTGGAAGCTATGTGCTTACTTGCCCCAGAATCAATCATCCAATAATTATGTAAGTTGTTTTTAATCTCTTCATTATTCAAATAAGGGATAATATTAACTTGGTTGGCTCTACCACTATCTTTATGGTAATTTCCCTTGTGATAGCTTTTCTTATGTTGTTTCTTGCTAGTTGGCTTATAACTATTGTTTTTGGGGCATTCATTTTTGAAGTGCCCTTGTGTGCCACAGCTATGACATTTGGGAACCGTATTGGCCCTGTCATAATTATTATTTGGTCTCCTAATGGGTCTTTGGTTTCTTTGTTGGTATGGAGCACGATCCTTACGTCTCCTATCCTCATCTATGAAGCGCCCAGAAAGATATTCCACATTTAGGAGTTCTAGAGCCAAACCATCAATAGTTGTGATAAATGTATCCCAGCTATCATCGAGAGAGCTGAGCATTACGCTAACTAAAGATTCCTCTGATACATTGTGGCCACGTTGAATTAAATCAGCCCTCATCCCTTTTAATTTTGCAATATGCTCACTCATATTGCTGCCTGGTTTGAGTTTTGTCCCATAAAAATTTATTGATAACCTTGTTGTGGTGCCCACATTTGTACTATGAAAGAGATTATTTAATTTAGTCCATACTTGTTGGACTGTGAGACCATCAGGTATACTAGGGTATAGGGCTGTGTCGATGGCTTCTAGTAGTATGCTATAAACCTTTTTGTGCACCTGTTCATCCTCAGCTGACCAGGGGATGGCAGGTGGGTTAGTTAACATATATAAACATTTTTGCTTCATGAGCACCACCTGGACCTGCTTGCACCAGTCCAGATGGTTCACCCCATTTAATTGTAATTTTTTGAACCCCTGGGGCAAAGCAGGAGTCAAAAAATGCATTAAATTATTATTTTCAGGCTTTTCTGGCAGCCATTGCTGACTAGAGTGCTGAATGTCAACACTCCCTATAGCAGGCATAGGAATAGCTATAAGAAATGCTGTTTTTAGAGGTTTTTCACACTGCGCATGTGCGAGGTCCTCAGTGCAATGTGGCTGTGCAAGTCTCAGTCCTGGCTGGAGCTCAATTGTGGAAGACGTCTTCCTTTGGGCTCCCAAAGAAGGCCGTGGTAGGGGTTCCGGTCTACCGGAAAGGCCTGATCAGGAAAAGCCGGTTGGGCCTGGAGACCTCGAAGATGCGACGAGGAGGCCTCGGAAGATTCCCAGGGCCTGTCAATCGGCGCAGGACAGCAGGGGAAGAGCTCCGAAGCTGGCAAGCCTGTTCGAGGGCGAAGACCTCGGATGGATGATGCCGGCTGGCACGCTGTCGTCGGCAGAAGAGGATCGGCCATATGTGTGAGGATCTCAGCCAGAGGTCCTCCGAAGAACATCTGGGCCGGTGATTCTTGCTGCGGTGGTGGGCAGTATGCCTCAGGATCGCGTGGGCCACCCACATCAGCTTGGATAGCCAGAGTTGCAGCCTCAGCCGTATTTTTAAAAGTTTTTACAACGGCGCTGCAAGCGGTGACTAGGGAGTTTATGGCTTCATGTAAACTAGTTTGCCCCTGGGTTGTTTGGCTGGGTGGTCGTGTTGGTTGCTCCTGCAGCATGCATGGGATAGTCAGGGTTGGCAGTCCCACTGCTGTTGGTGGCAGCTCGTAATTAGTTGCTCCCATTAGCTGTTTTTTATTAATGGGGTTTGTATTAGTTGTTAGGCCTTTGGCCTGTTGGTGGCTCACGGGCGTCGCCATTTTGGATCCTGTGACAACAGGAAGTGGTGAAGCTGCCATTTTGTTTTTCTGCTGAGCCGATGCAGGTTCTGTCAGAAAATTTAAAGGGGCAGGTTCTGACAGAAAAATTTTTGCCACCTTTTCTCTGGCATAAAGGCTCACAGGAGTCTCTGAGGTAATTGAGGCATTTGTTTTTATTGCCTTCAACATATCTCTTGATTTTTGGAGGTCAGATAGCCTCTTTGTTATGAGGAGATTAGTGAGGGATTCATATAAGTCATTTTCCTCAGTTAAAGCCTTTAGGATACTGAATCTGGACTTTGCTGCTTCTTTGGGGTCAGGAGTTGCTTCAAGCAGAAGATCATAAGGGTCTTCTTCTGCTGTTACTTTGCCAGTATTTTCCTCATAGTGAGAGGAAAAGTCAATTAGGGGCCTTTCAGGACTTGTGGCTACTGACCTGTATCCTGCAATTTGCCCACTGGCTTCTTTTTCAGCATATTCTTTAGCTTCTTCATCAGAGCTGTCAAAATCATCTGTTCTGCTGGTCACGTTTGTTTTACAGTTTTCTTGATGCTGGCTAGCCATCTGAATCCTCCGGGCTCTGGTTAATACAGGGGATTCACGGGTCCAAGTAATTTTCTTTTTAGTGACCCCTTTTATTTTAGATGACATATGTGAGCTTGCTAAAGATCATTAGACCACAACCATCCTCTTGCTATCAATTTGTTAGAAAAGTTTTTAGTTTAGGTTGTAGAGGTCAATAAGATCTTGGAATGTCCCAGCAGCTACAATTAAGCCAGATTTCTTTTATCAAGAAAAACTTTGTTTATTTAAAATCAATAAACTATTTACATTTTAAATCACAGAACATTGTATCTTGGTCTTTATTTATTTCTGAGGTAAATGTGCCTAGAGCATAATCCCTTCTCCTGTGTGTCTCCTATGTGCCTTCCATGTGTCTACCCTGTGTCTACCCATGTGTGTGGCTAAAGGGGGTCATATTTATAGAGTGGCTAAGCCACTCCCCTTCAGTCCCTGAAGGGGAAAATAGACAAAATGGAGGGAAAGTATAAACAAAAAACCATCCTTCCAGTATAGACAGTGTGGTTCAGTGGCACTGTTTCAGATAATTATCTGACATTGATATTGCCATCAACAAGTTGATATTGCTTTAGTGAAAAAGTAAGTTTAGTGACAGGTTGTCTCAAACCTACATCAATTGAGATATTATATTATCTCAATATTATAATATCTCAATGACATTGCACCACCAAAGATCAGGAGAGAAGTAGCAGCAGATACTGGGAGAACTAAGCAAGAGAGTGATCCTCGATATCTTCTGAATGGACGTATGCCCCAAGCCCACTGATTCAGATCTAGGAACAGCTTTATGGCAAGAACAAGCATTCTTGAGGATACAACAAGAACAAAATTGAATTAAAAAATGGAAGGAGGAGACCACTGAGCAAGAAATAACATTAAAGGAGAATATAGCTTAAGGATCTGACCTTCCTTACATTATTTGGAGGCTCTTAGTGAATAACAACACACTATGTGAATGTGGATATAGAGCCTGGCCCATCTGCGGGTATGTCAGCTATATCAGAAACATATACCAATAATGACTTATTTTGGGGCAATTATAAAGCCACGTAGGAGGCTTCATTCTGGCAGTTTAAAGTTTGATCTAGACATGGGAGGAGGAGGAAGGGAAAGAGGAGGAGGAGGAGGAGGAGATGATGATGATGATTAAGGATCCAATCAGATTTTATTTTAACATTCTAATGAACTTGATTAAAATAAGTTATGCTTTTGAGAATGCTACTTATTAACCAAGGACATTCTGAGAGTATTGCCAAGAAAGACCAGCTGATGTCAACAAGGATAAGAGCTTTCTCTGTAGCAAGTCCAGTACTGTAGAATTCCCTCTCCATTAATGCATAGTGTTTACGATTTGATTATTTTTAAACATTACAGAGGACCTATTTTTAGAAGCTGATATTCACTTCCTGAATCTTATTAATTGATATCTGTTTTAAGTTTTATATTATCTGCTTTATTGTTGCATATTGATAGGTTTATCAGTTCAAATTAAGCTTTTAGTTTAATATTGAGAAATTTAAATGAGCAAATAAATAAATTGCACAGCTATGGATTGGGAGAGAGGGTAACAGTATCCTATCAGACAAAAGCAAAGTTTGTTGGTTTTTATATACTGTTATCTAGAGTATGTAAAATAAAGGGGGGAAAATGAGAATACAGAATAGTAAGTTTAGTAAAAGGGATCACTTTCTTGTCTAAAGTTTATGCTGTAAGGCGGCTTCAGATTTTGAAACATTATGTTCTATTTCACTGTGCTATTTTACCCCAAAAATGACATCTTCCCTATTTTTATTGAGTTCATTGAAACCAAGATTCATCAAAGCTTCAGCAAAATCTGATACATATTTCTGCGTAAAGGCAGTGTTTAATGTAGCAGCTTAGGTTTAGGTTTTCAAGTCCTGCTAGCCATATTATGTTTTAATAAACCGTGAGATTTGTGGTGGGATCTTATTTTTCTATGTTGTACAACACTGATATACAAATCATTTTGGAGGCTCAACTCATGAATATAAAAGGAATATTAATTAAAGGAATAGAATAAAATTAAAGGAATAGAGCTCAACACTTCATAAATCCCCTGGATGAAATCTAATCAATCAATACAAATCTTAGGTAAAGCCCCTAAGGATTTCCAAAAATATTAACAATGTTTAATTTTTAATATGACAAAAGGGAAAGATTATTTAAAACATGTCTGAAAATAAATTATATAAACTGTATTAAATTTTAATTAAATAAATAAAAATAAATAAAATAAAATAAAATAAACTTCACATTACCTTTGTGGACTAGGTCCTGAAATGCAATCAAAAACAAAATCCAGTTCTCTCTGGGTTCCAATTGTATATATTTTGCATCCACAAAGTACAAAATTGGATTAACATGAGTTTCCTCTAATTGTACAGAAAATTAATACGTTTAAGATCCAGAGCAGAACAAATTGTGTGTTTTTGAATATGCATTAGAAATCTACAGCAAAATTAAAAGTTTGTTTTGCATATGATCAATATTGAATTGCAAGAAAAAATATTTCCCTTGTAGTTTGAAACATAAAGAAAAATACTTTGTCCTCTTTAAGTGATTCTCTTAATTATACTTTAACTGGATGGTGGAAAATCCAAGATTGCTACATATATTGAGTTAATCTCCTTTTGTACTTACATCTCTATGATCATAATTTGATTATATTAATGAAACTCTTTGTGATTAATTTCACTAGCCAAAAAAAAATAGTTTGAACATAATACATAGAATTCAGACTTAAAGACTGCCTATTTGTACTTTTTCCAAGAAGTAATATATAATTTTAAATTTTACTTTGAAATGTAAGCATTGATAAGAATACTTAAATTCAAATGATATATTTATGAAAGGGTGATACATACACATTTTTAACCTTTTTGCCTTTCTCTCCCACTTCCCCCAAGAATGCAAGCAAAGGTTTGTTTCTTTGTTTATTGTTGGAGAAATGGAAATTGATTGTATATATGCATCTCTTATAACGCATTGAATTGAGAAAAAAAGATTACTTGCAGTTTTGATTTTTAGTAGAGTTTGAACTGTTATATTAAATTTTGCTACTGAGATCAGCATTTTCAAGAGAACAAACCTCCAGCTGAATAATTAGAAGATGTTTGGAATATAATATAGCTGGCATTTATGATATATAGTTCATTTATACTTAATGTGCATTTTATCCAGAATATAAAATCCTTTTGTAGACCAAGTCAAAATTTTGCATTCAACAGACTTCTGAGTGAAATCCAAATTCTACAACTGATCTTACATTCATCCAGTAACACATTCCATTTCTTCTCTAGAAAATCTCCCGGTATGTTCCAGCAAGTCCCTTCTGTAAATTAAATCTGAATGTCCATGGGAGTTGCTCAAGGAAGGTAGAATTCAATAGCATATTACTGTTCACTTTACTCACAGGCAATGGATTCAGTATCTATCAACCAAGAATTAAGAATAATATTAAATCGTCAAAAATATCAAAAGTGGAAATATGATACTTAAGAACACAATGAACATATTCATCTAAACTCTTAACAGCCTCTAAACCAGGATTTCCCAAAGTGGCCATTACTGATGACTCAGGGATGATAGGATTAATTATTCTTGTTATATGACTGGATGCAGTAAGCCAGATGTTTAGATTGGATATGGCATTTTTATCTACCTAACAAGTACTTTTCAATTATTAATAAACAGTAATTACTAATAATTGGAAAGTAAGTATTAGTTAAAGTGGTATTTATTTATTTTATTCATTTATTTTATTAGATTTCTATACCGCCCTACTCCCGAAGGACTCAGGGCGGTGCACAGCCAAACAATAAAAACACATACATACAAAATTTAAAAATAGAATAAAATTAAATTAAATAATTTTGGCCCCGACAAATTAAAACCCAAATTTTTAAAACCAATTTAAAATTGAATATATAAAATACTAAAGGATATTTAAAATTTTTAAAATCTTTTATAAAAGAGGGGGAAAATTAGGCCAGGCCGGCCTGGTGAAATAGTAAGGTCTTTAAGGTGCGGTGGAAGGTGCGCAGATCCGGGATCCTCCGTATCTCTGGGGGGAGCTCGTTCCAGATAGTAGGTGCCCCCACAGAGAAGGCTCTCTCCCTGGGGGCCGCCAGTCAGCATTGTTTGGCTGATGGCACCCAGAGGAGCCCCTCTCTATGGGAGCGTACCGGCCGGTGGGAGGCTATTGGTGGTAGTAGGCGGTCCTGCAAGTACCCAGGTCCTAAGCCATGGAGCGTTTTAAAGGTGGTAACCAGAACCTTGAAGCGCACCCGGAAGACCACCGGGAGCCAGTGCAGCTCGCGCAGGAGGGGTGTTACATGGGAACGCCATGTCGCTCCCATTACCACAGCGCAGCCGCACTCTGCACCAGTTGGAGCCTCCGGGTGCTCCTCAAGGGGAGCCCCATGTAGAGAGCGTTGCAATAGTCCAGGCGGGAGGTGACAAGGGCATGAGTGACCGTGCGTAACGAGTCCCGATCCAGAAAGGGACGCAACTGGCGAATCAGGCGAACCTGATGAAAAATCCTCCCAGTCATGGCCATCAAGTGCTCTTCTAAAGACAGCCGTGAATCCAGGAGGACGCCCAAGTTGCGAGCCCTCTCCGTGGGGGCCAATGATTCGCCCCCAATAGTCAGTGATGGTGTCAACTGACTATATCGGGACATCGGAAACCACAGCCACTCGGTCTTGGATGGGTTGAGCCTGAACCTGTTCCTCCCCATCCAGATCCGTACGGCCTCCAGGCACCGGGACATCACTTCAAGGGCATTGTTGGGGTGATCCAGGGTGGAGATGTACAGCTGGGTGTCATCAGCGTACTGATGGTACTCCACCCCGAAACCACGGATGATCTCGCCCAGCTGCTTCACATAAATGTTGAACAGGAGAGGCGAGAGGACCGACCCTTGCGGCACCCCACATGAGGGGCCTCGGGGTCGACCTCTGTCCCCCTGTCAACACAGACTGCGACCGGTCAGAGAGAAAGGAGGAGAACCACCGCAACATAGTGCCTCCCACCCTCAATTCTTCCAACCGGTGCAGCATGATACCATGGTCGATGGTATCAAAAGCCGCTGAGAGCTCTAACAGGACCAGGACAGAGGAGCACCCCCTGTCCCAAGCCCTTCAGAGATCATCAACCAACGCGACCAATGCCGTTTCCGTGCTTTATTACATTATTTTCATACATGTTTGAGAGTCGATGTTCAAACTGAAACTTTATAAAGGGATTGATGAACTGCTATAAACTAATAGATATTGCATCATCATAAATTTTGTTCCCCTACAGTCTTCCCCTACAGTCCCAGTATATCTGAAGAGTGTTAAGTCAATAATTTATCCATGAAGTATTGCTTTTTATTTATGCTGATACTAGGTATCAACTTTCCTGGGCAACTCAAAGTTATACTATTCTGAAAAAAGGAGAAAACATTATGTATTTCATCTGCATTGAATACTTCTCTATACTCTACATATCTCCTGTTAGTTTTATTACATTATATTGATCAATCATTTTATCAAAATTAAACATTCCAAGCAAATAAGATTGGAATGTTTATCCCAGCATAGAAACACTTATCCCATAATTAGATATTTCAAAATCTTTTATCATTTTAGCAACAGGAGAAACAAATATAATAACTGTAATCTACAGCGAGACTATCAGTTTTTGTCTCTTCCTTAGGAGAGGAAACAGGAACAGATTTGAGGAGAATATTCCATTATGTGTTTCATTGAAGGGCAGTTCCTTAATTATTAATTCGCTTCTCCATGAAGCTTATTGTTTAACTCTCTTTATTCACTTACATATTTATTGTCCTTTTTTGTTTACCTGAAGTGGTAAATTTTGATTATAAGCTCCTTGGAGCAAAGACTTAACTGTTATTTTTAATATTACTTATGAAATATCATGTGTAGGTTTCAGTCTTCAGGAGTATTATACAATGTATAACAAACATTAATACAAAACCAAAACTAAATAAAAGCAAATATTTATTTATTTAGTAACCTCAAGAGGCATAGCAACTCTAGCTGACATACAATAAATAAATACAACACAAAACCACACAAGAAACAGAAAAATAGCACAGCGTTAAGAATCCATGTCAAAAAAATAACACAATTACCCAATCAATCAGTTCAAATCAGGATCACAAGTGAAGATACTCTGGTGAAATCACTCTATTGAATGAGCCAAGATTTCAAGGCTTTTCTTAAAGAAAACAGGATCAAACTACGCAAAACTTTACAAAGAATACTGCGCCTCCAAAATGCTACAAAATGAACCAGGTTGTCAAATTGATGGCAAATTCACATTTCCATGATCCCATGAATAACGTCAGTTCTTTTTATCATGTTTGGTTATATTTCTGAGCCAAAGCAGTTAACAGAGATAACAATGTGATTACCTCTTCATAATATTGGAAATTCTAATTTTATTCTAAATGTTTCTTTTTCAAATTCTCCTTTCATTTTTGTCTCCCAAGTTCTCAATTCAACTCTCCTATCCCATCTCAATTCAACTCTCACCTATGTGAATTGCATAAAGGAAAAAAAAATCAACCCAACCCTGCCCCAATTACATCACTGGCAGGTATAAACTTGCTCTTCAGAGTTGATCAAAATGAAGCTTCTTGATTTTAAGATTGTGCAATTAGCTATTCAAAGAGGTGTTTTTCTTTTTTAAGATAGTTTTATTTGCCCAAGTCATGAAATACTTACATCACTTTTGTTTAGTTCATGTAGTATATTTTCTAAGTTACCATTTTTTCCTCCCTCCGAAAAAGCAATGAAAGAAAAAAGAGGAAAAACTCAATTTTTCTCCATTGGAAGACTTTCAAAATAAAGATGATTTGCCTGGAACCAAAACTGTCTGCTTGTTCTCAAAACTTCACAAAGTGAAAGAAATTAAAGAGCAGACAGAAAACCATCAACTGGCCAACATATAAATTACAGGAATCCTTTCCACTACTTCCTTGATACTTTAATTTATTTAACAACAACAGCAACAACAAAAAAGCTTTGTTCGCAGACTTAACTGTAGGCCAGGTGAAAGGAGAAGAAACTATTGCCTGAAAACACATTAAGCCAAATCCAGCAGAAGATAAAATGGCTCTCAACCAAGTTAACCTGAAAAATTATCTGGGCGGGGAACAACACATTTTTTTTCCTTTCCCTTCCCAGACTATGATATAACTATTTCACTATACTACATTTAACTACATTTTAGAAAAATATAAAGCACCTAGTAGTGAAAGGTTTATTTTAAAAAATCAAACAAAAACACATATTTTGAACTTATAATTTCAAGTCTGTACAGAATTCTGATTCTTGGGGTCAGACATTCCTATGAATCACTGGTGGTTTTCCCCAGGTTACAGGAAGAGCACAATAATTTTTCAGCAATACTTCTGTGCAGAGTATGTACACTCTTGTGAAACTCACACATCAGTCTTTTACAGGGGTCATATAAACAAGAGGTCAGTCTCTTCTGCCAAGTTCTAATCCCTGTTGAATTTTCAAGGACTTGAGATTTACTCTTTCAAAAAGAGGAGTGCCTTGAGGCTTTTGGTTATATCTTCAGAATAACAACCAGGAGAATCTTGTATCTAAACCTTAATAGACTACTTGCAGCAATATAACTACAGAAAAATATCATCCAATGAAGTATAAAAGATGTCTATGAAGAAGCATAGGACAAAATTTGGGTTTAGGACACATGACACATATATGGTTCACCATTCAATTAAATATTAATCTTTATTTATTTTTTAAAAAGCTGTTCTTGTTTCCTGATAATTTTCTGAGATTGTGCTAGCAAAAAAAAAAATGAAAACAATGGGAGGGTGACTACAGTTCTGTGGTTCTTTTGTTGACTTGTCACTTTCATTAGAGTGATCAAGCTCACCTTCAAAAGCCTGAAGTCAAAATGGGAAGGGAGTAGGGGAAGTATTTCTTCCACCTTGGGCCTCTTCCATCACTTAACATTTAATAAGTATCAAGAGTAATTTCTGAAACTCACATTTTGATAATCAATGATGAGACAGACACGCTAAATTTTGAGACAAAAGAAAATCTCAAAATATCCTCAAGATAATGTTATACTTAACTCACCAGAGTTAGTGTGACCAGAGTAACTTTATAGTGGTAAAGTTAACGAGTGCTTTTAATCACATGCGAAATACAGAAATGGTAGGAAGTCATACTGGCCTAGCTTAATAATGAGGGAATGCAAATGATCGCTGGACGCTCTTGGCCAAAGTGATTATACAGAGGCCACAACATGAACATAACCAAACATGTGCAAAGTGTGCTCCTGAACAACAGTTTTCCCACCAAACATCCAGAAGACAGATTCCAGGCTACAGCCCAGTCCCTTTCTTGGCGAAATTCCCATGCGCAGAGTAAGAGGGTGACTTGCTCCTTCTCGTCTCAGACTTACCTTTCTTTTGGTCTATAGCAGAGCTAAAGGTGCTCAATAGCAAAGCAAAGAGGACAGCAGCAGTAGAGACCCGTGCCGACCGTAAAGTTTCCGCGCCTGTTCCTGAAACTCCCGGAGATCGGCGATTTCCGTGCCCCATCCTGGATGTGTGCGGCAACAATCCGGAGCGCCCGCGCTCGCCAAAGCGAGGCTATGGTCCGAGAGTGTGAATCCTCTCGCTGCGCTTTTTCTCGATCGCTCCCTCGCTAACTCTGCTCAGCAACACCTTTCTCTTTTTGCTTCAGTCTCTCAATCGCTACCCATGCCGAAAGACTGAGGCAATTCCAAGATCGGGGAGTGGGGGAGAAAGGGAGGAGGAGCGAAAGGAGGCTCTTTTTACAGTGGTTGCTGGCTGCGGCTGCCGCGCGCTCACTCGCTGATTGAGCAAAGGAGTGAACGATCTTCGGGAAGCTGGCCCCGCTCCGCGTTCGCGCAAGGGGCAAAGAAGCTCGCGCCCTTTTGCAGGAGGGGCCAACATACAGTAAACACGGTGCGAGGAACTCCCAGCCGAGCCGCACGCACGACACGAAGGAAAGAAAGTAGACTAAAAAGATATCCGCGTTCCATCAATCCTCCCCCTCTTCCTTGCTAAGCTTACAAACAAAACTTTTTCCTCCTAGCGCACATCTCACACACTTCCTCTTGAGTAGTTGGGCAAACGAATGAAAAGTAAGAGGCGGGAACTATAAGAAAGAAAAAAGTACTGGGTGTGGGGGGGAGAGGCTCTATCTGCGTTGCCTTCAGGTGGAGTTTTGTACCTGTCCAGTGCCAGTGATGGGAAGGGCCAGAAATTCCTGTCCAGCTGGCTGAGCTGAGTAATACGCATGTGCGCTTTCTCGTGCACTTTTAGGGGGCCGCCGCCTATGGTTTCGTTTATCTGCTGCTGCTGCCACAGTGACGGCGCTACTGATTTACCTGCGGCTGCAGCTTTCCCGCTGTTCCAAGAAATCAGATTAAATCTGTGCTAGCAGGAAAAATAAAAAAACCAACATGTCATTACGCAATCTGTACCTTGAACGAAAGCTGTAGCTAAACTGAAGTGGAGTCAGGAAACAAGTTTACTGTCCAGAGCAGCTTGTGCAACACCTTGGCCAGTCACTGGATTCCAGTGATCTTTTGAAGCCATTCCTTTGTGTAAAAATAAAATCTTGTTACATCTTGAAGACTTAGAGCTCTTCCAATTGCTTTGTCCTTGAACTGGCAGAAAATTACAGTGGTGTAAATTTGTTTGGCAATCCTTATTTTATTATAGACAGTACTAGCAAATGGTGATGTTATTAATGAATCCAGGCCATGCAAAGGAATGAGATTGATGGATTATTTCTGAGATTTGTTTTTCTCCCATTCCACCAATCTACTAGTTAGTACATTCAAACAGAGCCTAAAATATTAATTCACATTCCAAGTAGTCTAGGTCTAGGATCCTGTTGCATTCTTTTCAGATATCATATTTTCAATGATTTGTAAAACATAATTATTTCTTTCTTTGTATATTTGCAATGGATAAACAACTTTTCTTCCAGTAGCCCTGCACCTGCTGACCCTAGCTACTCAACCAACACTGCTGAATTGTGTGGCCCATTTATCACCAGTTTCCAGCTACTGCAACACTAGCACAGTCCTTATTGATCAAGGACCATGACCAATCTGGTAAGTAAAATTGCATCTCACCATATTATTATATGCCTGTTTCTGAATCTCATTACTAAAGTTTCAATACACACAGAGATATACATATTGCTTTTCCAAACCCATTTTTTTAATTGAAGAAGGCTGAACAAGAGAAGCTAGGAAACCCTGTTTTTGTGTTGTCTTACCATACTTGATCTGATTGAGTTTTATGTTTTCACTATGTCCACATATATTCTGTTTGCTCAGCCTTAAAATGGTTATTAATGACTAATAAATATGGCAGCATCAGATTCATGATCCAGTTCTTGATTTGCTTGAAATCATATTTGGTCACGTATCTAGTTCATCAATCGGGGAAGGTATATACAGTGTAGAATTTTCTACATCCATCTTCATGCTTTTCATTTGGATTTGAGAGTTGCCTGTGTACCTTTATCATACCCAGGAAACTTTTTATTAGGATACTGGGCAAGATTATTCTTTTTCTAGGCTTTTTCATTGTGGATTGTTCTGGTAGATTATCAGCAAACAGAAGTAAATAAGGATGGGTTAGAGAACAAAATGTCTCCTATGCTGTTCACCACAATCTGCATTCAAAGATTAAAAGGGATTTCTTTCATTACAGAGAATTGTAATAGAAAGATAAAATTGGGCAAAAGGAAAATTTTGAGAAAAAAATAGTCAAGAATTGCTCTTCTTTTCCTAGTTTAACAGGAACTGTAGTTTCTGTTCCTGTATTTACACAGAGTTTACAATATATTTTGGCAGTCAATAACAGTTATGATTCTTTTCCTTACTACTTACTCCAAAGCTGTAAAGACAGTTTGAAAAGGAAAACAAAATAGCTATTCCATGAGTAAGAACAGTATATTACTGTTTAAATATTGTAAAAGGAGAAAACCACTTAGGGAATCTGTTGGATAAAAGTGATGCTAAAGATATGCTAAAGGGAAATAATGACAGTACAAGCAAACAAAATAAAAGAGTGCAGAATAGTTTCTTGAAAAGGATAAAAAGCAGAAACCATTAAAAACTAACCTTCAAATAAAGAATTTGAAAAACTGAATTTAATAGTAATTACAAGAGATGAACCTCTACATTTTTCTTCTATTATTAAAAAAATAATGGTAAATCAATATTGTATTCTCTATGAAAAACATGCAATTGCAGACAAATTATAGAAGTAAAATTTAAGAGTATTTATCTCTAGAGATAGGTTGTGTTTCAAAAATGTTATGAATGAGGAATAGTTCTATTTGTCTAATTTATATAGCTGCCCATCTCACCACTGGGCAGAGTACAAGTTTTACCTGACAAGACTGAGATTGATTTGAAAATGAATTTAAAATGGCAAATTACAAGAATGGAAAAAGATTCTACAGTGACAAGAAACTGGATCATATGTTAATTATTAAAATGGATATACAAATTACAAACCAAGAGAGTCATCTGGATAATTTTCTTATATTGAATTTACAAAAGAGGCTTGTTAAAGACTTGAAGGATCTTATAAGAGGGGCAAAGAAGAAGTGAAAGGATGTCAATTTTATTTTAAGTGACAAAAATCAAAATTGTTAGAAGTAAAAGGAATGCATACAAAGTTGATTTATTTGATCAAGGGTAAAAGAGATATGTTGTTATCTCTGGTAAACTCTAATATCAGGTTTGAAATTTTATGAATTTGCTTATAAATAAGGGATGGGATATGAGAAGAATAGATCATTTTATTTTAAGAGAAGGTGATTAATTATTAAAATTAATGTGACTTCACAAAAGAGTGAAGTTGCAATTTAGCACCCTTCCTCAAGTCAATTTGTGACTCAAATTTTGAGAGAACCTATTTCACTCCCCCCTACCCATCAGCAAACTATTATTCTATTTATGTTCTTTTAAATGCTGATGCTGCAGCAATATACTCTCTAACCCTTGATACAGAGGCTCTGTCCTAAATTCCACACCTGTACAATGCTAGTTAGATGGACTGTATGCAGCCCTGAATGCAGCCCACCCACCAATCTTTTTTTAAAAAGGAATAAATGTAGAGATTCCACTCTTCAAAAGATATGTTTCTGAACATCTTTTAAGTTTTGCTGCTGCACTTCCACTATTACACTGGCAGCAGAACAGCTGATTAGCAATTCAGGTACTTTGTTCTGGCCCACAAAGATTTGTAATTTATCAAAGTGGTCCTTTTCTCTTGATGTGTTGGGCAAGGTAGTTTATCTATTATTTTGGGGAGGATAAATTTGACATATTCAGAGACTGCCCTGTAGCTTTCCAAGCATGGAGAAGTGGAAACAATAGCGTAGAAATGTTACCACCAAGGCTAATATACTTTCAAGCACAATTGGTACTTTAAGTTATTTTACGGAAATAACTCTGTTTGTGGTACAATGTCAATTTTCAGAAATGGGATTGTGAAGTCCTGCTATATAATATACAGATTTGCTACTCCTCAGCTAAGCTCAATAAGGACAGTTCAATCTATATTTATAAATTCTTTGTGGTGTATCAAATTCCCTCCTGAAATGGAAATGAGGCCTAATTTCAATGAAAACTTGTGTCTGGTTTTACTGCTTGAAATACTGGACTGAATTACTTTTTTAAGGCAGTATTCTGGAGACCTTGAAGTGCACCTTTATGTCTTTATAGGAAAACAGACATTAGCACAGATGTAAAACATTGTTCTTTGATCCTAAGAACCTGAAGAGAGCTTGGAGTGAGCTGAAACCAAACATTGTTGATACCAATATCCAAGCACAGTCTAAGCAAAATTTCAACGTTTACACGAGCAGACCAGTTTGGGACACCATTCTCCCATGCCAACCATTTAGAAAACAATTATTGTACCAACACGGAAGACCTTGTACCCTCACTACCAGTGCTTTCCTAACTTTGTTAGCAGGACGGAAGATTCAATAATATATCCCAGAGGAATTGATTTTTTGGTGGAAATAGAAACAGTATCCCATGTGATCTTGGACTGTCTCTTTTCATATATTTTAGCACCCAGGCAATGTTATTCTCCCATTCTCATGCCAGCATAGAAAAAAGGACTCTTCCAAGTGGTCAGGTCACCAGATGTTTCTAGAAGAATCCCTACATATGTTGCAACTCTTATGATATTAGACCTGATGATTATGGTATTTTTGATACCTCTTTCTTTTTAGGTATTTTTGTTATTTACACATTGTTTATTTCTTCAGGATATCTGTTTCCATGTTTGTCAAGTCCAGAGGTGGTATTCAGCCAGTTTGTACTGGTTCAGGCAAACTGCTAGTGGAAATTTTAACTGGTTCACTGAACTGGCAAATATAATCTCTGGCTGGCCTGCCCCCTGCCTGCTTGCTTGCCCGCTTGTTGCTAACCCCCACCCGCCCACTCACTGCTCGACCTGCCCACTTGCTGCTTACCCTGCCTGCCCTGCCCCACCCTGCTCTATATATGTTGTCTTTGCCATGCGGCCCAGCTAATAGCCTTGCCTCTGCACCTCGCCGGCTCTGCTCACCAAAGGTAAGCATGCTGCCGCTCTTCCTTTGCCTTGGATCAGGGCGGAGGCTCAGGGACGCCCCATTTCCAGAGGCCCCAGAGACACTGCCCGCTCGCCGTTCACCTCAGCCAGGTCGGGGAACATGCCATTCCCCAGCTCTGGCCTTCTCCGGAGCCTCCGCCCGCTTGCCGTTCACCTTGGCTGGGTCGGGGATCGTGCCATTCCCCAGATCTGGCCTTCCTCGTGGCCTCTAGCCTCATGCCACCCGCTCGCTTTCCACCTCGCTCACCTTCATCCGTGCCTTGTTAGAGGGGACATGGCAAGGCTCGGCTACCTTTCATGAGAAGCCTCCAACCACGAGTAGTTTTTGGCTGCCCTCCGAGCAGCTCTGCTGTGACACCATCCCTCCGGTGCAGCAGGTTGTTCTCCTGGCTGGGTCTGGCCGCAAGCAGCACCGGCAGCCAATGGGGTGTGCTTGTGCAGCCAGTGTGAAGAACAGGGCAGGATGATGGTGACAAGTCTTCAGGCCTCTTTTTCAGCCTATAGTTTTCAGTGCAAGAAACCTGCAGCTGCTGCCTCTTTTTTGGCACAAGAAGCCTCCAGCCGCCACTTCAGCTTGGTTCTGGCTGGCAAAGAGGCAGAGGCTGGAGGTTTCTTGCGCCGAAAAAGAGGCAGCAGCTGCAGGCTTCTTGTGCCAAAACTACAAAAACCTACAGGCCAAAAAAGGGGCCTGAAGTTCCATCGCCGCCCTGTTCTTTGCACCAGCCACACACGCACTCCCCATTGCCTGCTGTTGTGCATGCGTGGCTGCACACTATTGCCAGACTCGGCCAGGAGAATACCTTGCTTCGCTGGAGGGACAGTGTCACAGCAGAGCTGCTCAGAAGGCAGCCACCACAGTCCCTTTAAAGTACTTCGAGGAGGTAGGGGGGACCATAAAGGGACAGGCCGCAGGAGTTGCCTTCCGGGCAGCTCTGCTGTGAAGGGAGGCAGAAAAGTTTGGCCAAGTCTTCTTCTCAGGAATTCACGCAGAGCATACACACATCTCACGGCACTGGGATGTGATTCCCTCTGGTGGCGTGAGATATGTGCCTGTTTGCTCTGTGTGTATGAGGCCAAGAAAGGGGAGAGAAGCAGCCAGGTTAAATGCTGCGGCAGAGAGAGGCAGCCAGGTTGAATGCTAGAAGATTTGGCCGAACTTTTGTGCTGGTTCTGTGGGTGTGGCTTGGTGGGCGTGGCTTGGTGGAGTCATGTGACTGAGTGGGCATGGCCAACTTGATGTCACTCAGAGCAAGGCGCCACCCCACCTTGCGGTGAGTGATGTCAAGTTGGCCACGCCTACTCAGTCACATGACCCCCACCACCAAGCCACGCCCACCAAACCACGCCCACAGAACCGGTAGTAAAACAATTTGAATCCCACCACTGGTCATGTCAATTAATCAGTCAGAGGGTTTTCTGTGTCAAAGCATCATTGTATTTATTTTTTTAAAAAAAATAATACTTCTGTAATTCTCATAACATGAGATAATTACTGCCATATTTAATAGTTTGATGGATATTTAATTAAACTGAATTTTGTGAAATTGTATCCAGCTATTGTGAGATGGCATTTGGAATCCAGCTCCACACGTACGATTTATTAAATCTTAACTTGTTAAATGAATGTATGCATGTATTTGCCCAGACCATGATAATAAGTCATCATAGCTCATCATAAACGAAACATACAGCAATGGATTCATGAAAAGTTGAAATCACTCATCATAAAAGGTAAGCAACAACACCCTTCAAGTCAAATCGAGACTTAGTAAGAGAACCTTAATCATTTTCTCTTCCTTTTCATTGGTTGCAATGGAAAAAAAGCTCTCATACTTTAGTGATTACTATTATGCTGTCTTTAAAAATAATTAACTTTGAAAATTAAAGATTAGAAAGAAAGCAAGGATTTAATTTTGCCCCTATCAAAGTTACTATTTTACACCTACTAATTTGCAATTAAGCATGTTTTGATTGTGGGTATGTTTTTCATCTTAATCTATTTCTGTTGAGTATGTTGTTGATATGGAGAAAAAATTACAAGTGATTTCATGTACAAATAGCTTTCACCAGAAATTTATCCTTAACTGGAAGTTTGAATCAATTTTATTTTAGATTAATTTAGATTTGTATTAGTAGACCAGTGAAATGCTGCGGACATAGTATACTTAGATTTCAGTAAGGCATTTGACAAAGTAGACTACAACCTATTAGGCCTGGCTAGGTGGCTCAGTGGCTAAGACACTGAGCTTGTCGATCAGAAAGGTTGGCAGTTCGGTGGTTTGAATCCCCAGTACAGGTCTCCTGTGTGAGCAGGGGATTGGACTAGATTACCTCAAAGGTCCCTTCCAACTTTGTTTCTGTTATTATTGTTATACTTCTTGGTAAGCTAGAAAAATGTGAAATAGACAACATCACAACCAGATGGATCTGTAGCTGGCTGACAAGCCATACTCAATGAGTAATTCTTAATGGTATTACACCCACATGGAGAGAAGTAAGTAATGGGGTACCACAAGGCTCCATTTTAGGCCCAATATTCTTCAATATTTTCATAAATGACTTAAATGAGGGAGAAAGAAAGAGAACTCATCAAATTTGCAGATGACACTAAACTTGCAGGAATAGTCAATACCCCATAAAACAAGCTCAGGATCCAAAAGATCTTGACAAACTTGAACAATGGGCCCTATCCAACAAAATAATTTCAATGTGGAGAAAAGCAAAGTTTTACATTTAGGCAGGAAAAATCAAAGGCATAAGTACACATTAGTTGAAACCTGGCTCAAAAACAATAACTCTGAGAGGAACCTTGGAGTCCTAGTGGATCTTCACTTGAATATGAGCCAGCAGTGTGCAGCAGCAGCCAAAAAAGCTAACACAATCCTGAGTTGTATAAACAGAAGCATAGAATCAAGATCACATGAAATACTAGTACCACTTTATAAAACCTTTAAGGAGGACCACACCTGGAATACTGCAATCAATTTTTATCACCATACTACAAAAAAAAGAGAGAGAGAGAGATTTGGGGAAAGTTCAGAGAAGAGCAAGTAAGATGATCAAAGGCTTGTATACTAAAATGAAGAATGGCTGCAGGATTTGGGTTTGACTAGTCTAAAGAAAAGAATTAGGGGTGACATGATAGCAGTATTCCAGTACTTGAGGGCCTCCCATAAAGAAGAGGGGGTTAAATTATTCTCCAAGACACCAGAGGGCAGGACAAGAAACAATGGTTGGAAATAAATCAAAGAAAGAAGCAACCTGGAATTAAGGAGAAACTTCCTAACAGTGAGGACAATTAACCAGTGAAACAGCTTGCCTGCAGAAATCGTGGGCATTCCATCACTGGATGTTTTAAGAAGAGTCTACACAGTCACTTATCTAAAATGGTATAGGTTCTCCTACTTGAGCAGGGGGCTGGACTAGAAAACCTCCAAGGTCCCTTCCAGCGCATTCCTTTCTATTCTAATTTCCTGTTACTTGCCTAAATACTCCAATATACATAAGCATCCTAAATTGGATCTATTTAAATGTACTGAAGAATGATTTCATTCAAAGGATTAAGAAAATTCATAATTCTATTAGAACAAAAGGAGAATTAACTCTGGGGGGATCATATTCTTTTCTTTCAGTGGGATTTTCTTCTACAGAAAGATGGCTATAATTCTCACGAACAAGGTGGGGTCCTTATAGTTGCAGCAGTGTGCAGCTTGGTTATTATCTTCTTAGTGTATCAAAATTCTTTAAAAGCATCTTCCTTTCCCATTGTACATTTGGCCACTCCAAGTAGATCAGGCTGGAAATTTAACTGGATGCACTTTAATCTACTTTATTTTAAGGCCACATTAAGAGAATCTTACAAGTCTGAAAATACAAATTTACTCTCCTCTACTTTTAATTGTTCCTCTACTTTTAATTTAACTCCATTAGAGAGGTCCTTTCTTAGTTCTTTCTCAAACCCTTAAGTGACTATGGGTTTTGTCCCTCTTGTCTAATTCTGTTCCTAGGCTGCATCTCTTTCCCCCTTTTCTCAAGATCACTCATGCATTCTATTACATATATCTATTTATTTGCTTATGTTCTATTTATAGTGAAACAGAAATGAGTAATAATAATGTATCTTTTCATTTTAGCTGTTCTCTTTCTAACTACTGCCAATTACTGCCAATTGACAGATCATTTAAGTTTGTATTGTAACTACCAACATTGTCTAAAATGAGCAAGTCTGAAAAGAAAAACTCTTTTTATATATGAATAACTAGTTCTACAACATTTGAGAAATGTTAAAAGTTAACTGGCTTTGTTAATTTAGGAGGATGTGGAAAATTCCCTACAATAACATCTCTTTTTACAATTTATCTGGATGGATTGTTCTCTAGCAGCAATATAACTTTCATATATTCCAGCACAGTTCCTTTCTTCCATGTTTCTGTCAAAGGGAGAATATGAATTTGGACATTTGTTAAGTCTAAAACTGAAAAGGGCATAACTTCTCAAATAACATTATTTTAATTTTTAAGGGAGCATGTTAATTTTTTCCCAGTTTGAAGAATGCCACAGACACTATCCTCAAAGTTCAGAAACCAGATTTGTCCACAGCTAATTCGTGTCATTTTGAGATGTCAGAATGGATTTATTTATTTAAAAATAACTATTTATCAACTTGGAAAATATAACAGTAGCTTATTTCTTAAAAGAAAAATATTAGATTTACCTTGGACAGGAAGAATTGCATTCATTGAATTGAATATGCAACCTTTAAAAAAAAATATTTTCTTCTTCGTATGATTCCAATGTTTCTTGAAAATAAAGTATTCAGTGACTTGTACAGGTAAATAATGTTTATGGCCTCATAAAAAACCAAGAATTCAATTCCAAAATTTGTAGAAATTAAGAATATGAAGTAGCCTAACATCCCAAACTTCAAATTATAATTTTGTCAATTGTTTAACATGGATTTTAGAATGGATTATATCTCCTTATGACTTCATCTCTTCCCTAGAAGGAGCAGATCTCTCAGAGGGGTTGAATGGATATATTTGTGTTCATAAATCTCCTATACAGGTTGTCCTCAATTTATGGCCATAATTGAGCCCAAAATTTCCATTGCTTAATAAGAGAGTTATTAAGTGAGTTTTGCTCCATTTTATGATCTTTCTTGCCACAGTTGTTAAGTGAATCATTGCAGTTGTTAAGTTAATACCGTATTTTTCGGAGTATAAAATACACCTTTTCCCCCCAAAAAAGAGTGTGAAAATCTGGGTGCGTCTTATACTCCGAATGTAGCCCTGCCCAGCTTCTCAAACGAAGGTTTCAGAGGCTGAAAAAGCATCAGAAACAAAGCTTCAGAAAAGAAACCCCCAAACAGAGCTTTAGAAAAGAAGCCCCTAAACAGAGCTTCAGAGGCTTTTTTTCTGAAGCTGCTTCGAAGGCTTTCAGAGGCAGAAAACAAAGGTTTTTTTTTCTGAAATGGAGTTTTAGAAATTTCAGAGGCAGAAAAAAAAAGCAAAAAGAAAAAAAAGAAAAGAAAAGAAAAGCAAGGCACAGAGCTCACAACCAAGGAACCTGTTGCTAAAATTCACCTCTGGGAAAGCTGATTGGGGGCCGATC
This sequence comes from Arizona elegans, assembly GCA_022577455.1. NCBI lineage: Eukaryota > Metazoa > Chordata > Lepidosauria > Squamata > Colubridae > Arizona > Arizona elegans. The sequence goes on from JAKOOJ010000004.1 coordinate 86,292,567, forward strand.
CACCTGCCAATCAGCTTTTTTCTTATTTTTTTCCCCAAAAACTAAGGTGCGTTTTATATTCCAGTGCATTTTATACTCTGAAAAATACGGTAACTTGATTGTTAAGTGAATTTGGCTTTCCCATTGACTTTGCTAGTCAGAAGGTTGCAAAAGGTGATCATATGACCCCTGGACACTGCAACCATCATAAATACATGGTAATTGACAAGTGTCCAAATTTTGACGATGTGACCGTAGGGATGCTGCAATGGTCATAAGTCTTAAAAACAGTCATAAGTCACTTTTTCTGTGCCATTGTAACTTCAAACCATCACAACCAACAAATGATTAGCGGACTACCTCTAGAAAGTACTTATCCCCATTGCCCTTTGAATTCTGTCCATTGCCCCAATTCCTTGAGTATTTCCATTTCATACTGTTCATTTTTCTCTCAGTTGTGAGACTTAAAATTGTTAGAATAACTTCTTTTCTAAAGTTCTGAGTGGTACATTTTCACCTGTAGAAATATTTTTGTAACATATCAAAGATGGTGACCAGGGTGACAACTGTCTGAAATAGTTGTCAGCTGTGATGAGCACAGAATTACTTTTTTTAAAAAAACCCTCCATCAAAATATGACACAGTAGCAAAGACTAAAATCTCCTCACTTTGACTAAATAAGAATATATAGCTTTTCCCACATATGTATATTATGTAGCACTTTTATGTTTATAATATACAGTATATAAATGTTTAATGTGCTATGTGTTCTTACTGTAGTTACCTCAATTAATCTTTCAACAATCTTGTCAATGGGATGTGAATCCTTGTGCTGTGCATGGATTGAAGTTGAGAGAATAGTCACTTACCAAATGCTCATGTGAAATTCAAACTAGCAAATGTTCACAAGAGATATTTGTTGTGCTTCAGAATCGATGTATAATTCTACTATCCAGCCTTCTCCAACCTGGCATTGAGTAAAGCTGGAACTGTTGTAACTCTTAGAATTCCAAACACAGGCATTCTGAGATTGGAGCAATTCCAACACATCAGGAAGGCATGTAGAAGGTAAATGTACTAGTCAGATTTTGTTGCTCTTCTTCTGAACTGCTCACCTGGTTTGAATGTGTATAAAAGCAGAGCTGCTCTGAAAGCCAATTTACATTATGTTCAGTAGGTGCTTTTAAATCTCCTTTTTAATCCTGGGTGTGGTGTTTAGAAGCCTGAGACTCTTGAAAACAGAATTCTGAGTTCAGAAAAAGGTTAAGCAATATGATATTTAATCACGCAGATACTGGCACATTCTTTTTAAAAACAAAAAGATGAGATCCTCTTTCTTGCCCCCAAATAATCTTTGATCTTGGGGAGAGTATAGTCACGGCATTTTGCTACCTGAGGTAAACCAGTACATGCAAGGTATAAGAATATAATTTTATTTTGATATCATTACTGTCACCCCCTGTGGATAAAAATACACTTGGATTTTTAATTTACTGGTACTTAATTTAAGTAACTATTAATATAATAGTTTCCCATATTTTCACCCCAAGTGCCCGTTATCATTTTAGCTCTTGTCAAAGATGACTCACTTTCATCAGTTCACAGTTTGTTCAACAGAAACAGGAGGAGGGTTGGTAAATTCCTGGGGGGGGGGCGCTAAGTAATGTACAAGAGCCTTCTGCCACCAGAGAGAAGATACCCACCAAGGCCAAGTTCTCAGAACTACCAGCCGACACAGACTATTTTCCCAAAACAAAAGAACTGTGTGTAATTGGTGGACAATAAACTGTGGATGGCCCAGGGGTGAAAAAGTTTTTACGTATGTGGGTTTTCATGGGAGAACCTCAGCTCTGACTTTGCTTCTGCTGTGCCTAATTGTATCTTTCAATAAAGTTTTACTCTTGGTAGTTGCTATGTTCCAGGAGTTTCTTTTTTTGGATGTGCCAAATGGGACTGTTGACACTAGAGCCAAATATGAAAATTAGTTTTTGAATATGTAACCATTATAGAAGATATTTTGGAGGGCAAATGGGAAGTTGGTTGGCAGAAAAAAGATAATGGAAGAAATTAGTTAAGATCCCATACCCTACAGTTAATGCAACAGAATGAAAAATTCAGTGTGCACTTTTTGTGGGAAAAATGGACATTTCACTTTCTGTTAACTTAAGGAATGATACAACTAGTGTTAATCACATTAAATTCAACTGAAACTCCTATGATTTACTTGAGATATATTAGATCCTTATAAGAAACCTCTTGCAGTTTGTAAGGTTACATGAAATACTGCTTATTTTATACAGATCCTAAGATGACAGGCATTATCTTATTACCACCAAAGATTGTAGAAATCTTATGTTGATCTCTCCTGTTCCAGAAAACAATCGGTCTTTCTGTTCAAGTAATCACAGAGTAATTTTCACTTAAATTTTGTGATGCTCTTGTCTAACTTTTCAGAGAGCTGTGTTGATCAGTCTTGATCAGTCTTGATCAGTCTTGAATGATCCAGTCAAGAAGCTGCCATTGTATAGAAACATCTGCATAATGCATGAGCTAGACCCTTACAAGTGTAAAAGAGAGATTCCACAGACAGTTATGGAGAATAAGAGGGCTAAAATCCTGTGGGACACCCAGATCTAGATGGACAGATATGTATTAGCTAATCAACCAGACACGTAGTAGAGAATGACCTAAAGGCAGCAGTAGTGATAGATATAAGTGGTGCCAAGTGGCAGAAATATCAGGAAGAAGAAGTATGAGAAGCTAGAGAAATACCAGGGCCTGAAGGAGAAACCAGAGAGGATGTGTAAAGTAAAGGTCAAAGTCATGCCAGTGTGGTATGAGCACCCAAGGCTTTGAGTCCTAAACTGGAAGAGTGGCTCCACAGATTCCAGGAACAACATCACAGTCCAGAAGAGTGCAATGTACAACTAAGCTACTGTGCAGAATCTTTAAATGCATGAACTGTTCATAGCATGAATTGACAAAACAGTTAATCTTGAAGTTGCTTGTCCATGTCAGCAAGCAGTATTAGGTATTTAATATAATTATTACATAATGAAACAGATATCATGAGAATTTCATATTGGTATCGGTGAAGGCCATTAATGAATAGCTTTAACTAGTTAACTGAAATGCCTTTATATTTATGCAAAAAGTTTTATACTATTAATTTTTTAATTTTGTGTCCTGTTTGTGGACTTTCTAGAAATTCTTGGTTGAATTTTGTGGGAACTATGAAAGAGATGTATGAAAGATGAAAGAGATGTATGGTCTGATCCATCAAAGCATTATCTTCTTATGAGTTATACTATCTTAGACAGATAGGTTTATAACTGTAGGATATAATATCATTCAATGTTATAACCTTCTGGCAGCATCTACTTTCTTATGAATCAAAGGGCAATGAACAAAGTTCAGTTTGAAGCTGATAATGTTTTAATTAACATTATCTGACAGGATAATGACAGGAAATGTACCAGACATGATTTAAAGGCTTGTTTTTGTTTCTTCCAATGACATTCACACATACATTCATATCCAAGCTATCTAAGTGACCATGTGTAGAAATTTTAAAAAAAGAGTTAAAAAAAGGAAGTAATTAAAATCATACATAACTATTAATATTAAACATTAATAGAATATCATGAAGACTTAGAAATTCAGATCAAATTTGAAAAACATGGAGAAACACACATCCATTGTTTTTAAACTGAAGCAGAGAAAAGCAAGTAGATATATGCAGTGCTGTGGAAAGAATGTCAGAGAATCTAAAAACTAAACAGGCATAATTCCTGTTTACAGTTCTAGGTGATCTATCAAAATAAGTTTATTTATTTGCTCCATAGTTTCCCAATTGTTCCATTTTTACAGTTTTTGCTGATTTATTCTCATGTTCTGCCTTATTTTTATTTTATGATATAAAAATCCATAACCGAAAAAGTATGATTGCAACACTATTAATTATATAATATGAACTAACAATCAGTAAACATAATATGGATGGGGAATAACAGGCTTCGACTCAACCCTTCCAAGACCGAGTGGCTGTGGCTTCCGGCGCCCCGATAGAGACAGCTGGTGCCAACGCTGGCTATTGGGGGCGAATCATTGGCCCCGACGGAGAGGGCTCGCAACTTGGGTGTCATCCTGGATACATGGCTGTCTTTGGAAGAGCATATGACGGCCGTGGCCAGGGGGGCTTTTCATCAGGTCCGCTTGATTCGCCAGTTGCATCCCTTCCTGAATCGGGACGCCTTACACACAGTCACTCAGGCGCTCGTCACTTCCCGCCTGGACTACTGCAATGCTCTCTACATGGGGCTCCCCATGAAGAGCACCCGGAGGCTCCAACTGGTGCACAATGCGGCCGCGCGGGGGATTATGGGAGCAAGAGGGCACTTCCATGTGATGCCTATCCTGCGCGAGCTGCATTGGCTTCCAGTGGTCTTCCGGGTGCGCTTCAAGGTGTTGGTCACCGCCTTTAAAGCACTCCATGGCATTGGACCTGGGTATTTGCGAGACTGCCTTCTGCCGCCAATAGCCTCCCACTGACCAGTACGCTCCCACAGAGAGGGACTCCTCAGGGTGCCGTCAGCCAGGCAATGTCGGCTGGCGATCCCCAGGGGGAGGGCCTTCTCTGTGGCAGCACCTGCCCTTTGGAACGATTTGCCCCCAGAGATACGAAGGATACTAGATCTCCGGGCCTTTTGCCGTGCCCTAAAAACTTTTCCATCAAGCAGGGCTGGCGTGACCCCTCCCCCTTTTTAGCTCTTTTTAGCTTTTTAGTTTTTTAAGTGTAAATTGGGTTTTAATTGGATTGTTTTAAATTGTGGGCCAAAGCTGTATAATTCATTTAATTGATTTTAAATTTTGTATTGGTATGTTTTTTATCCTTGGCTGTGCACCGCCCTGAGTCCAATAAGAGAAAGGCGGTATATAAATTGAATTAATAATAATAATAATAATAATAATAATAATAATAATAATAACAACAACAACAACAACAAGAACAATAATAGAGAGAGAAAGGAAAGGGGGGAAAGATCTGAACAATTATGTTACGAGCAGAACAATTTCAAAATAGTTGATCATATTGATCAAAAATCTTTTTTCTCTGTCTATTAAAAACACAACAATTCTTAATTCAAATATTTGTAAAGGACATATGTCAGTAATCAATAACTGCTTCTCATTTTGTTCCAAGTAGGAGGGTTGAAAGAGAACAGCCGTCTTTGAATTTTTAATCTCAAATTGCAATACTTATTCCACCCACAATACGTCTGTTAATAATACTGTTACAAAACTAGATGTTAAGAAAAATAGTAGACTTGTCAAGACTATTTTCATATAGAATTTGTATATTATCTTCTGTGTTTACAGATAGTTTTTCTTTAACCTCAACCAGATGGGAGTAGCAGTCCATAAAAAGAATGACATTATTCTCCTTCACTTTCATTTTCCAATGCTGCTTTATGGTTCTGACTTCTGGCTTCAGTCACAATGTCTGGGACAAATATAAATGTTTGATTTACTCAACACTATACATGGAATCAGGAGGAGGCTAGGAACTGGCATAATTACTTAACCTTAAGATTGTCAGAAGAATGATTTGGGGTTCCAATTCGAGCTAGGGCTGCACAAGAATAAATAAAAATGAAATCCAATGAAGCTGTGAGGAAAGAAGAAATATTTATTCCTAAAAGCAAAACAGTTTGCCTTTAGGGACAGGCTGCAGAGAAATTCAGTACAGCAGCAGATTTTTATACGGGGAGCTTCTCCAGGGTGAAGTGTCTATTTGCTAATTCTAGGGTGACACTTGAGGGGTGTGTGTGTGTGTAGATACTGTATGTTTAATTTTGTGAACATGCAGTTCCCCTGGGAGACCTAATTTTATTAACTCTGTATTTGCAGAACTTATCTGTTGATATGCGGATTAGGTCTGTATAACTTATTTTGGGGCTTTGAGGAAGTTTGCTAATTTTATTTAACTTAGTTTCAATTATCTAGTGGAGACACTGATTCTCAAATCATTGTGGATTCTGTTAATATTTTAAGGGAAGATGGAAATATTGTAGTATAAAAGACTAAAATATATTTGGATATAAAATTTCTCGTAATCGTCTGTATGTATGTGTGTGTGTGTGTGTACACTATTAATGGTGTAGTTTATAACCATACATTTTGTTTCTTTGTAACATAAGGAAAATAATCTTTAGGAAGAGGGGTTCATTAATTAACACTGTTAGAAGAAAAGCAATAGTATAGTGCTTCAAACTATGTTCTATGGACTAAAGAAATTATTTTGGAAGAAATATAATTTGAAAGGGTCAGTACAAGGCTAATTATCTCAACAAGGGACAACTTTCACAATCTACCACACCCAGTCTTCTGCAGTTTTTTCCTGGAGTTTCACTTGATGAGAGATCATTTAAGATCTTGTTTTGGCCATATGTATTGTGGATACAAAGTTCATCAATAATAATTGCATCTATTAGAACATGGCAATAATTACAAGTATACAAATAAATATCCAATTTTTCCTAATACCTTCCTGTTCCATGAGTCCCAATATAAATCCAATCAATTCTATTGCTGGTAGGATGGTATTGGCATTTATGATGATCAGCAGAAAGAGGTTCAGTAAACATCAGGCAGGCAGTTTGGTTGATGAATGTTAACCAAGTCCAATACAGAAAGAGAACTCTTTCTGAAATGACCGCAGTTTCTCTATTGAAATATACTGAATCAAAAGACAATTGTTAATATTATTGTGGGGAAGCCATGGTTCCATTAACACTCACAATACATCTATACCCAGTGGATTCAAATCTGTTATTAAGTGCCCATATCAGGTTCCATATTGCTGTTGGGCATTTTTCAGACGTATTTTTCTCAATTATGTCCATCAGCAGGAAAGCAAGTTCTTCTTTCCAAATATGGGATTCCCCATCTCTCTTGGGAAAACATTCTCTTGCTAGGCATAGGCTAGGTGAGGGTCATCAAATCATTGATTGAGATTCAAGATGGCTTAATTTCAAAGTGGCTTCCACTCAGTGGTGGGATTCAAGTAATTTAACAACCAGTTCTCTGCCCTAATGATTTCTTCTAACAATCAGTTTGCCAAACTGCTCAGAAAGTTAACAACCAGTTCTCCCGAAGTGGTGCTGAATCCCACCACTGCTTCCACTCCCATGGTCAGCAGGATACAGATTAGCTGTTAAAAGAATACTTTAAAAATGATCAGTGCTATAATTAATTTGAGTTGTTTGCAACTTCAGAATCTGGTAAGTCTCCTGTCTTGAATCTATTGCCATACTAGGATAGGACTATTTACATTCAGCTATATTCTAAGACAAGGCTTTAACTGTTTTTACTTGAACTGTAAAGGCAGGTAATACTTCCCCAATTTTTAATAATTACCCAGAATAAGATTTTGCAAACTGGGTGGGTACGTCTTCATCCTTATCAGACGCCATGTTAAGGGACAAAAATGAAACCCAGTAAACTTGAAACCCAGTAAGCTTGCTCACATGACCTATTTAGGATTTTTTTTAAAAAAAAGCCAAAACACAGGTAAAAGGAGGAAAAAATCATATACTTTTAGATTTTTTTTCTTACTGGCCCACATGGAGTCAACAATGCTGAAATATTCCTGTGATGGGATTATTGAGAGAGGCTGAAGTGCAAATTTGTCTTGGAGGCAGCACAGAAGATTAGGCAAACAGTACAAAGATTAGGCAATAACAGTTGGGAAAGCAAAAATGTGCCTTTTTTGTTATGGCTAAGAGACAATAACTTGCCCACAGTCCGTCTTCATGGCTAAGGTAGGACTTGAGCCCACCTTCTTTACTTTTTAGATTGGTGCCTTAAACCAAACTGGCTCTCATCACAAATTTGTTTACCTTCTTTTCCTTGGTTTTGAGAGAAAAAAAAAACAAGTTTATCACACAGTTAGCAACAACCACTCTCCCCTTCGTAATTCCAAATGCATTACTTAGGATACATCCATTAAAATGCAAAAATCATTTAAATTTTGCTACATGACATAAGCTAGTTTTAGAATCTCTTTTCTTAAACTTTCTTATTACTGACTGTTAAGTTGGGTGAATGAGGACGCAGTAAGCCAGAGTAGAGAGTGACAACAGCTCTTTATTGTATAGTGAGAATCCAGCAGCTAACCCTGGGAGCCAGCTCCCTTTACATACCTTACAGCTGTGGTGGTCAGCCAATCGGCTGAAGGTCAGTTAATTTGAACTTCCCGCCAAACAAACCTATTTACATAACACTGACCATTGTAAAAAGTTAGCATCCATCCCTCTCCTAGAAGAATGAAATATTCTAGGAAATATTAAAAAGGCAGAATATTTTATTTCCCTAAAGGAAAATATGTTCTTGAAAAGCAGCCCCCACCTTTGTTAATAGCCCCAGCAGGACCGGGCCAGCCTATCTACAAGACAATTAGACCTTCAGCTTCATGGTGATGAGATTAAGACATGACCCTCCAGGACATAATAGGATTATCTATCAGCAGAGCTTACCTCATGGCACAACCAAGCCCCTTCATTGCATAACCCAGCAAGATTCAACCAAACGTATCTTAGACAACCTCAGCTATGACCGCTGGGAGTCTGACGACCAATAGAATACATTTTTTTGCACAGGAACAGGAAGCTCAAGGGCAAGGTCCAAAAGAGGGTATAAATACCTCTCTCTCTCTACACCATGTGGCCAGCTGCCCAGGACCTCAAATCCATGTGGTCCTGTTCCTCAATAAACCATCTTTCCAATCAGTCTCCATGTTTCCAGTTCTTTCTCCCCACTTGGAACTGAACCAGATGGATATTTCTTCCAACACCACATACAGTATAAGCTTTTCTCTTGCTGCTTCTCAAAATCCTATCTAGACTACTCTTCTAAAACATGGCATTCCTTTCTCAAATTCTCCACATACAGTTACAAATGATTAACTTTCTTACAAATAAAACATGTACATTTATGAAAAGCAAAGCTATAAACATGGCAGCTATGCTTATGTTGCTTATCCATACATTTCACTCATCTCTTATAGTGCAGTTTACAAATACAAAAACAGAATGGGGTTAGTATTACTTTTAATATAGATTGTAATGGAATTTTGGAAACAAGATTTTGCTGGGTTGTGGGTTTTTAATTTCTTCCTCTTAATTAGCATATCAGATAAGAAAAATTGTAAGTTAACCAGGATTTAATAGAAGAAATCAGCTGTCTAAATTTAGGACTGATTAAATTATCTACCAGACTGTCCTTGCAGCATTGACAAACAAATTACAGGCAGGAAACTGTTTTTGATCAAGACATTCGCACAAAAATTCTCGTCCCATTTCTTGGGGGAAGGGATATGAAAAGGAAAAGATTTCCCCCCACATTGCCTTGCTGGCCTTGCAAACCAAGGTGGAAAGATTATTCCTCATAGCTTAGTTTTCATAAAGAGATTTAGAGGAAAGAAATGTTTAGCAGTTGCAAAAAGGTTCAGAATAGGCTGCAGGGATTAAAGAGTCTCTGCCCCCCCACTCCCACTCTCCAGCTTTTACTTAGAGGCTGGTACACACAGGTAAAGAGAAGTAACAGAAAGAAATATATTGCTTTTTATTGGTTTTCATAGATCATCAAAACAGCATAATTAACTCATCTTTTTAACTTTTTTTACTTTAAACATAAAATTACAATATGCATACATATACAATAAAGTAGTCTCTTTCAATTTAAACTTATAGAAACATTCATTTATTCAATAACAACTTTTTCAAGAAAATAGTTTTTTTTAATTACAATTGAAAGTACCTTTGTTTTGACAAATTGAATTAAATTACTAGTCTTGTTCTATATCTTAGTCTATTTCTTTTTACATAATCCTGTGCATTTCACTTTTTTCATTTCCGTTTAAACCAGGCGTCCATCCACCTAAATTCAGGCATCTAGCAACCTTCCTAATTAAGAGGTTGGGGAAACATGCAAAGCCAATGTTCCCTTTTCCTTGTCCCTACCTCACATGCATGTCCCTATTGGTTTGGGGTGTATGCATCCAGTTGGGAGACCTCCTAAGCAAAGTACGTAGCTCCCCCATCTTATATATATGGCTTTGATATGAAATGACATTAGCAATCACCCTGATAAAACTTGCAGATCCACTCTTCTACATGCAACCTACTTTGATTCACAGCACCTTGGGATGTCAATTCCTCTTGGTCACAGTCGGGTGAAATGCACAGGAGTTTGGGGGTAGTTAGAAAAGGCACAGAGCATAAAATCAAACAGTAATGGAAAGGAAAGAAGAGAAAAACCCATACATAGCACACACAATTCACTCACTCACTCCTTGGATACAAAAATTAAAAATTTGGAGGTACTTCTTTTTTTCAAGCAACTGTCTGGTTCAAAATTCAAAGCCCCTTTACTTCCAGTGCCAAGTAGTCAGAGCCTGGGAGAAATATCCACAAACACAGTCTGTTATTAGCTGGATGAATTTACCCAGGCTAGGTCTATTGGCTAGGCTAGTCTGGAGTCTCATATGGGTTGCCACATTGTCATAGGAATAATTTGAGGTTCTAACTCGAGCTGGAGCTGTGCAAGATAAAATAAAAATGAGAACCAGATAGCTGTGAGGAAAGAAGAAATATTTATTCTTAAAAGCAAAACAGTTTGACTTTAGGGGCAAGCTGCAGAGCAATGGAGTATAGCATCAGATTTTTACAGGGGGAGCTTGTCCAGGGTGTCAATCAGTGGTGGGTTGCCCCTGGTTTAGACCAGTTCACAAGAACTGGTAGTAAAACCGGCGGGAAGCCCCACCCACCACCCCAGATGTCATCATCAGCGAACTCAATCCTGTTGTGAACCGGTAGTAAAGGAAGTAGAACCCACCCCTGGTCTACATGCTTTTTCTAGGAAGGGAAGTATATCTGTGTGTATAGGTATGTTTATTTTTGTGAATATGCAGTTCCTCTGGAAGACCTAATTTAATTAACTCTGTTTGCAGACCTTATCCTATGATATGTGGATTAGGTAATTTATTTGGTGGTTTGAGGAAGTTTGCTAATTTTAGTTGGTTAACTTAATTTCAGCTTGACTGTCAATTATGTAGTGGAGACATTGATTTTCAGATCATTGTGGATTCTGTTAATATTTTAAAGAAAGATGGAAACAGTATAAAAGAATAAAATATATTTGGATATAAAACTTCTCACAAGAAAGCTGGAGAGAGGGGTCAGGAAAGGTCATCTTACTCTTTTAATAGATCTACCTTCTTTCTGAAACAGCTCGTCTTTATGAGTTAAGAACATTTGAAAAACAAAATTAATTGTTTATTTGTTAATTGATATTTATTCATCCATAACATCCTTTCTTATAGATATAACAAAAGGTCTTTGAGAATTGAACATGATTGAATGGAAAAAATGGTTGTTTTTTTAAAAAAGAAACTAGATAGTAAATAAACTTTTTATTTAATAAAATCTAATATGTTTGATTAAGATAAAAAAATTATGCTAAGCACTGGTGCAATATTATGTTTTATAGAAAAGTTGGTGTATTGCATTTTCTGTGATTATTCAGATGAATTATGACATTCTTATTTTAAAAATTATTTTTAGACATAGTTTTGTGAGGTACTAAGATGGAGAATATATGCATAAAGACATACATTTTACATGTGTCTGATTTGCACACATCTTTTACGTTGCAAGTCCAAGCACATTTTGATATCTAATGCCAGTTGTAGGGTGAGTGCTATGCCTATTTTAGCATAACATCATGAATCATGAGATTGGGATGATATTGGTAGTTCCAAATAGCATATAAGACTTGTTATATTGAAAAGCACATGGTTCTTCTGAGTTGATTCTGGAATCTCATAAAGTCCAGGCATTCATATAATACCATTTATATTCCACTTGGAAGGCTGTAGAATACTTTGCAGATCAATAAATGATAGTTTGTGTCTTTATGGTTAGAATTTAGTGGTTTGAAATCAGAAATATCCATGTTGGGAGCAAATGCATAGCTTATCTGCTACTGCAGAATTATTACTGGGAGACATTATTGACCTGTATGAGCTACAGTGAACTGGACTTTTACAGTGCAGCCCGGGGGGGCCCAGGTCTGAGGAGCTAAATATTTCTTTTGGAGTTTATGTGAATGTGATCCAATCACATTAGTGACTCATTAGCCCTAACAATCCAGAACATGGCATTAGTACTCCACTATATACCACCATTCCTTAATCCACTACAGTAATACTTGTTTATTCTTCCAGTACTTTCTTTCAGACACAGCAATGACATGTGGGGACATGTCTGCCTCTATTCATTTTCCATAAAGAATAAAGTCATCAAATACTAGCCACATCATCTTGGGCCAATGATAATTTTGGCAAGAATGAGGTTATGCTGTCAGGAAAAGGAACTGCTGTTGGTTGCCTAGCTACTTCTTTGTAATTTGTACAAACTACACAATCAAAAAAGTTACAAAATATTGGACACCTCACAGAGAGTAACGAACATTTGATCAAATCCCCACTACCGAAAAATTAAAGACTTAAAATATATGAAAATGGTTTCATTTGACGTCACAGTACCTTTTTACATCCATAGACTAATTTTTTGGACTATGTTGTATGTTTGGGTTCCTGGTAAAAATACAATTAGACAAAGAGGGGTTGTATAGCAAAAAAACCAATACCTTAACTAAACCACACTTCCACTTTTATCTAGCTAGAAGGGAAAGCTACTATATAAACAGGGAACAAACACTTCTTAGCAGTAATGATGTTACCTACTCAGGTAATGAAACATGTCTGCAAACTAACAACCACGTTCAGAGAGCACCAGAGATTCCTAATGATTAAAATTAGTAATATTACTAATCATAAACTCGAATGGCTGTTGCATTTTCCTATTTGTTTTCAATGAAGAGTCAAGTGGGAGGGATTCACCAATAGTTATATTGTTATCAGATACTGTGCCCTTCCAATGGCACCACTATCTCTCATGAGCAGTTACATAATGTTGGTGCTTCGTGTGGGCTTCAGCCTTCTCCACAATGTTTTGACATTTTATAGGAAGCTGACAGCAATGGCAATTGCTTCACTACAGATGCAATTGTTTCACTGCCTTAGATCATGATTAGCCTCCTAACCTAATGGATGGGGCATTAGCAAGAGCTATTGGTAGGCTCAAAAAACAGAGTAACAGAGTTGGAAGGGACCTTGGAAGTCTTCTAGTTTAACCCCCTGCTTAGGCAGGAAACCCTAGACCACTTCAGAACAATGGTTATCCAATATCTTCTTAAAACCTTCCAGTATTAGAGCATTCACAACTTCTGGAGGCAAGTTGTTCCACTGATTAATTGTTCCGTCAGGAAATTTCTTCTTAGTTCTAGGTTGCTTGATTAGTTTCCACCCATTGCTTCTTGTCCTACCCTCAGGTGCTTTGGAGAATAGCTTGACTCTCTTTTCTTTGTGGCAGCCCCTGAGATATTGGAACATTGCTATCGTGTCACCCCTAGTCCTTCTTTTCATCAGACTAGACATATCCAGTTCCAGCAACCATTCTTTATATGTTTTAGACTCCAGTTCCCTAATCATCTTTGTTGCTATTCTCTGCACTCTTTCTAGAGTCTCAACATCTTTTTTACATCATGGTGACCAAAACTGGATACAGTATTTCAAGTGTGGCCTTATTAACACTTCACTTGATCTTAATTCTATCCCTCTGTTAATGCAGCCTAGAACTATGTTGGCTTTTTTGGCAGCTGCTGTACACTACTGGCTCATATTTAAATAATTGTCCACTAGGATTCCAAGATCCCTCTCACAGTTAATACTATTGAGTGAGGTACCACATATAGTATACTGTACCTGTGCATTTTGTTTTTCCATGGCGATGCTATGCAATTCATTGGTGGGTTCTCTCATTCTTGCTTGATAGGGACTGAGAGTGTACTGTGCCTTTAAATTTTCCTCTGGCCACTCCTCCCTGGTTCTGTGGCTTGTCAGTTATTTCTCTCAGTCTTAATATAGGGATGTGAGTTTAGTTTCTCTTACCTTTGCTAGGTTTTGCCTTTTTTTTTTTTTTGCTCAGCGCTTTGTTGCTTTTGTAGATAGTGTAAATAGTTTGTGTATATAAAAGTTTTAAAAATTTATTAAGTGTGGGAGCGTGAACGAGTGTGAGGCTGCTGCAGAGGCAGCTAACCTTCGGCTGCTGACGTGGGCTTCGCTGGGAAGCCGGCTTGACTGTCCCGTTAAGAATTTGCAGTGAGCGGAGTTTCTCCTCCTCGAAACTCTGAACAGCTTAAAGGCTGTATTTCTTGGCCACCGGCGAGCGGTTTGGGATCGCTGGTCTGCTGGTTGTCCCTCCGCTGCCATTTCGCTCCCTCCTTAGTTGGCAGCTACAGAGTACCTGCTCGGGGCTCCGTGTTCACACACTGTCTTGGATTTTGCCTCGCGGCGCTTAAGGGACTGCTGTCTCTCACGCCTTGTCTGTCAAGCCTTAGCAGACAATTTCAGTGTTTTTTTGTGCAGAGAAAGGACTGCAGAGCTGTTTGGAATTTCGCACGATTTTTTCGAGCACCATTTTGTGGGCTAATTTAAGCAAGGCTGTGCTTTCAGGGACTGTCTGCCCCTTGCGCATATTATCTGGACTCACCAACAGAGGCTGCATTGTCGTGAGTAGCGAATTTACCCTTGGGACTTCGCGCCATTTTTGGATGCCATTGGAGCCTGGCGGCAATTTTAACGGGAATTTTACTCCCATTTAAACCGTGGTGGCTGGAACCTGGGACATTGAACCAACTTGATGGCTATTTATTACAAGCTTAGCACCATTTCAGGCACCTGGTATTCTGCCTTGGATAATTACCATGGCTGACCAGGAATTTTCATCGGATCCTGAGCAGGCTCCAATTACTCCCAGGCCTAAGAAGATTTCCAAGAAGAGGTCTAGGGCCCAGTCCTCAACCACTTCTACTACCCTGGCTTCCAATACCGGGCAGCCTTCTAGTACTTTTTCTACCATGGACAGGGAGGAGCAGAGGAGGCACAAAGCTTTGGAAAGGCAATTTACCAGAGCTCAAAAACAAGCTCAGCTCAGGGGGGAGATAGTTGAGGAGACCTCCCCCAACCAGCAAATTGTTGGCGGTCAGGGATCGGATTTGTCCCCTCAGGCATCTCAAGTTGCAAGTTCTGTCCCCAGGGGAGACATTTCTGCTCCATCTCAAGAAGCCATGTTGGCTAGTAGACCACAGCCTTCAGCAACTTTTACACCTACGGCTGCTGGCCTCCGTCCACCAGAGGAACTAGGTTGGCCCCCTCAATTGGACTTTCAAGCCCTCTTCATGGATGCTTTAGCCAAGGCAATTACTTCTGGGCTACAGCAAGGGAGACAAACTCAGTCGGAAATACCAGCTTGGCAGATGCCATTACCTCCTCCTCCCATATCAGTTTCTGTGCCCCCTCCTCCCATACCACTTCCTCCTCCCATACTGGCTCCTCCTCCCATATCCGGTATCTCAGGCTCCATTAGAAACACCTAGTGAGGATTTATACACTGCAGGAGAGGATCAGATTGAGCCTGAGTTCTCAGATGATGATGACCTAGCGCTGGATAGGCTGGCATTCACCTTGTTCAGGCCTGCCGTCTTTAAAATGTTACTCAGGAAGGCTAAGGCTGCTACGAACATGGGCATGATTGTTAATCCGAGCGCCCAGGGGTCAGCAGAGGCACACCCTCATGGCGAACTATTTGCTGTGCCTACTCCAGATCAGGACTTTATCCTGTGTCCTGATCTTTTTAAAGACATCATTAAGAGACAATGGGATTCACCGGGTCTTCTATCTGCCCCTAGTGGACACGACAAAAAACTCTACTGTGCTGACCTGACACTGGAAGATCTTCTTCGTATACCTCCTATAGATCCTCCGGTAGTCAGCCTGTCTTCATCTACTGTCTTGTCCTCGGACGCCGTGGAGGTTCTGAAGTCCGAGGAACGAAAGGCTGAAGTCTCCTTCCGGAAAACGCACCAGGCAGCTGCTTGGGCGGTGAAAGCTGCAACTTCTGCATCTTTCTTTAATAGAGCTGCCTTGATTTGGCTTCGCCAGTTACAGGAAAGGTTGCCCCCAGATGACACCAGACTTAACCAAGACCTTAACAAGTTAGTGGTCGCTACAGAGTATTCGGCGGACGCATCCTTAGATGCGACCAGATTTGTGGCCAGAGCAAATTCGTCGTCTGTCATTTCACGCAGACTTCTGTGGCTTAAGCCTTGGAAGGCTGATTCCAAGTCAAAATGGAAGTTAGCCTCCACCCCTTATCAAGGGTCTTCTCTCGTTGGGGCAGCTCTGGAGCCAATATTAGTAGAGGGGAAAGACAAAAGGAAGGTGTTACCTACTACATACAGCAGACAAGAGCATAGGTTTACCCCCTATAGTCAGCGGCAGCCCTTTTGTGCGGAGTCAGGGCCCAGGGAGTCCTATTATAATAGATCGTTTTCTCAAGGGTTTGACCATTTCGCCAGTAGACAGGGCAGTAGTGACAGGGGGAGGTTCCAATCCACCTCCGGTAGGCCCTTCAGGGGCACAGGCACCCGTTCTGCTAGACGGGGCAAATGACTCCTTCCCTCTCATTCCCATTGGGGGACTCCTTCATTTTCTGCCCCAGTGGGAGTCCTCCACATCCGACCCCTGGGTTCATCGGACGGTGGGGATAGGACTGACTCTAGAATTTCTAACTGTTCCCAGAAATTTTTTCATCCTCAGTGTCCCGGCACAAGGACAGACAGGACAATCTTACGGCAGAGATACAGCACCTGCTGGAAATAGGGGCAATAGAGAAGGTTCCAATTTCGTAGGAAGGGAAGGGAGTCTATTCGACCCTGTTTTTGGTACCAAAGTCCTCTGGGGGGTGGAGGGCTATCTTGAATCTCAGGCATCTCAACAAATTCATTTGGTACAAGAGATTCAAGATGCAGTCCCTCAAGACCATCTTGGGTTGTATTCGAAAAGGGGACGTAATGACTTCAATCGATTTGCAAGAAGCTTACCCACATGTCCTGATACACCCTCATCATCGCAAGTACTTCAGATTTGTGTATGCCGGCCGGCATTACCAATACCAAGCGATGCCATTCGGTCTATCGTCTGCTCCGAGGGTTTTCACCAAACTGTTGGCTGCAGTGGCGGCCACCATTCAGCTGATTCCCATCCGCATATTATGTTACCTCGATGACATTTTAATTTTGTCCAATTCCCCCCTCCAAGCACAGCAGGACATCTATCGGGTCCTGGAACGTCATGGCTTCTCCATAAATCACCGGAAGAGTCATCTCCTCCCTTCCAGGTCCATCGTCCATCTCGGTGCTCGGATCGACTTGGAGGCACTTCAAGTTTTTCTTTCGGCGGAGCATCAGCAGAACAGCAAGGACTTGGTCGTACATACCCTGACTTTGAGGCAAGTGTCTCTGATAAGCTTATCTCAGTTGCTTGGCAAATTTATTTCCTGTTTAGGAATCGTATCTTGGGCACACCGTCACTCGAGACCGCTCCAGTGGTTCCTTCTGCCATTCCAGAGACGGGGCCAGGGTTCCTCCAGGATCATAATGTCGCTTCTGACTCAGGTACGTGTGTCCCTCCAGTGGTGGGCATCGGGGGCCCTCGCAAGGGGCTGCCAGTTTCACGAATCCACCAGAATAGTGCTCACCACAGTCGTGAGCCTCTCTGGCTGGGGGGGTCACCTGGAGACTCAGATGGTCCAAGGGCTCTGGACGTGGACAGACTCTCGGGACAATATCAATATACTGGAGCTGAGAGCTTGGCGCTGATCCATTTTCAGCAGGCCCTGTTTCACTGTCATGTCCTTGTCCTCACGGACAACATGTCAGCAAAGACCCACATAAATCAGGAGGGGGGCACCCAATCCCTCCCTCTCATGCGGGAGGCAGAGGCATTATTGGACTGGGCGGAGCTTCACCTGTAGTCTTTGAAGGCGGAACATATTTCGGGGACTGCGAACATCAGGGCAGACTGGCTCAGCAGAAAACACCTGGATCCGTTGGAGTGGAAGTTGCATCCGGAACTGTTTCGGGAACTGATACATTGGTTCAGTCAACCGCTGGTGGACCTCTTCGCCCATCAGGACAACGCGCAGCTGCCCAGGTTTGTCACACGGTTCCCTTGCCGGGGAGCCGAGGCCTGCAATGCCCTACAGTGTCAGTGGCCACCAGGTCTGCTTTATGCTTTTCCTCCCATCCCGCTCATTCCGGGAGTGATCCGCAAACTGTTGCTGGAAAAGGCAGATCTACTTCTGGTCGCACCTCACTGGCCTCGGCGCCCCTGGTTTGCCAACCTGGTGAATCTCTCTGTGGATCGGCCGTGGCGCATTCCTCAGGACCGGATATCGCTCAGCCAGGGGGCTGTACTCCATCCAAACCCCCAGTGGCTGCAATTAGCCGTATGGCGCTTGAGCGGATCCACCTGAGGAAAGATAACATTTCGAGGGACGCCATCCATACCATACAGGCAGCTAGATGTCCGTCGACCGTCAGGATCTACAATTCTTCTTGGAAGGCGTTCTGTCTTTGGTGTACCTCTCAATATATTGACCCTACTTCTGCTTCCGTTCCCGCCGTCTTAGATTTTCTCCAAGCAGGATTGTCCAAAGGTTTAGCACCCTCTACACTCCAACGTCAAGTGGCTGCCATGGCGATAGTTCTGGGACCGGGGGACTCTCAGTCACTTACCCATGACCCCCGTATCAGGAACTTTTTGTGGGGGGCCACTAATCTCTGGCCTCCGACCATTCATAGGTATCCCTCCTGGGACTTGTCTCTAGTTTTGAGAGTGCTTACCGCTTCTCCCTTTGAACCCCTGGCATCTGTTAGTCTCCGTTTTCTGACCGTGAAGCTGGCCTTTCTCCTCGCCATTACATCAGCACGGAGGGTTTCAGAACTGGCTGCATTGTCGATTCGTAGTGATCTCTGTATCTTTAAGCCCAACACTGTTGTCCTCAGACTGGATCCCTCCTTTATTCCCAAAGTGAACTCCGTTTTTCACAGGCAACAAGAAATCATTCTACCCAATTTTTGTCCCCATCCTCGCCATCCCTTAGAAACCCGATGGCACACGCTGGATGTCCAAAGGACCTTACGCCGCTATATTGCCAGAACGGCCTCCTTCTGCAAATCGGAAGCATTTTTGGTTTCCTTCCATCCGGCATCCATGGGACAAAAGGTGTCATCACAGACTGTGGCCCGATGAATTAAGGCTTGCATCTCCTTGGCGTATAACACTCAGGGCAGACAATTGCCAGGTCGAGTTTGGGCCCACTCCATGTGCAGCGCTGCCACGTTGGCTGCTTGGTCCACTCAAGCCTCCATCCTGGACATTTGTCGTGCTGCTACATGGACGTCGATTTCTCCATTTGTCTGGCATTACAGGCTTGATTCCTTTGCTTCGGCAGAGGCCTCCTTTGGCCGCAGGGTACTTCAGTCTGTCCACCTCCCTGGGGTCCAAGGGCCCAGCCAGCCTCCCTCCCAGTAATGGATGCTTGGGCATATCACACCAATGAATTGTGTAGCGTCGCCATGGAAAATGGACGTTGGATTACCGGAACGTTCCTTTTCTTGGTGATGCGAAGCAATTCATCCCACCTCTCAGGCTGTTTGGGGCGGGGAGAAGTTTTCTTCTGTTTGTATCTTAGATCACGGCTCCAGAGTACATCTTCGAGAAATAACTGACTAGCCACAGAACCAGGGAGGAGTGGCCAGAGGAAAATTTAAAGGCACAGTACACTCTCAGTCCCTATCAAACAAGAATGAGAGAATCCACCAATGAATTGCGTAGCATCGCCAAGAAAAGGAATGTTCAGGTAATCCAATGTCCATTTTCTTGCCTAAATGCAGAGCCTTACTTTTTTCACCATTGAATTTCATTTTGTTAGATAGCTCCCAATCTGTCATGTGTTCCCCATCTATCCCCTCATCCAAATCATTGATGAAGATGCTGGGCCTAAAACAGAACCTTGGGGTACCCCACTGCATACTTCCCTCCATGTAGGTGCAGTTCCATTGAGGACTACATGTTGAGTGCAGTTGGTCAGCCGGTTAATGAATCCATCTGGTGGTGATTCTATCTAAGACACATTTTTATATTTTATCTAGTAGTAGGTTATGGTTTACTTTATCAAATGCCTTACTGAAGTCCAAATAAATTATATCTACGGTTTTCCTCTGGTCTGCTAATTTTGACACTTTGTCAAAGAGTGCAATAAGGTTAGTCTGGCATGATCTGTTTTTGATAAACCTATGTTGGCTTTTGGTTATTACTTTGTTTGCTTCTAGGTGTTCACTGATTCATTGCTTGATTATCTTTTCTAGAATCTTCTCTGGTATTGAGGTCAGGCTGATAGGTCTGTAGTTTCCTGGATCTTTTTTTTTTTTTCTTTTTTGAAGATGGGAACTTCACCAGCTCTTTTCCAGTCCTCCCGCAGTTCACCGGTGCTCCAGGATCTTTGAAAGATATAGTTCAGTGGTTCTGAGATCTCATCTGCCAGTTCCTTCAGAACCTTGGGGTGTAATCCACCTGGTCCTGGTGATTTGAACTCGTCTAGGGTAGACAGGTGCTCACTTACCATTTTCTTCCCTATTTTAACCTGTGTCCTTAATCTGTTTTTTGTAGTGCAGTTTTTGATAGGTTGGACTTTTTTCCCCTTTGTTTAAAGATAGTTGCAAAAAATGAGTTAAGTAGTTTTGCTTTCTCCCTGTTGCTTGTCATCTTCTTGCCACTTTCTCCCTGCAATGGACCAATTGGTTCCTTGACTTTTTTCTTGTTTTTAACATGTTGAAAGAAGCTTTTTTTTTGTGTTATTTTCAGGGCCAGATTTAGATGAAAAGAGGCTCTAGGCTATTCCACTTATGAGGCCCTTTCACCTCCCATTTTTAAGTTTGTAAATTACATGAGAGATAATAAAATACATCATTACTGTCAGGGCCGGATTTTCCTATAGGCTAACTAGGCTTCAGCCTAGGGCCTCAAGATCAAGAGGGGCCTACACAGTGGTGGGATTCTGCCGGTTCTTAAATTGCTGGCTCGCCCTGCCCCTTGCCAATAAATGGGGGGGGTGGGGCGGGGCGAGCCAGTAATTTAATAAACAGTTCGGTGTTTTTTTAATTTATTGGCCTCGCAGCAGTGGTGGGTTGCTGCTGGCTGGCCATGCCCCCAAACCGGTCCCACTCGCTCGCCCCAGCCACCCGACGCTCGCTCGCCCAGCCCCCTCCACCCAGTCACTCCTCACTGATCCTGTGCGGGTCTTCGCTTGCAGCTTGCCTGCCTGAAGTACTGCGGCTGCCAGGTAAGTCTGCGAGTCGCGGCCTACCTAGCTGCCCCTGGCCCCCTTCCGCCCCCACCATCCCAACCTGCCTCCCCTACTCCCTTCCCCACAGCCCGTAGCCCTGCCATGGTTCCCTGCCTTCCACGTGGCCTTCCCAGGGTCCCTGAGACCAGCTTGCGAAGGCAGGGAAGCGGGCTTGGCTCCCGGGACCGCCGGGAAGGCAGGCAAGATGGCAGGACCACCCGGCTGTGGGGAAGAGAGCTAGCAGCTTCCTTCCTTCCCCGAAGCTCTGCCATGCTTGCCTGCCTTCCAGGCTGCCTTCCAGGTGTCCCCAGCTTGCCATCCACCCCCACCCCGCTTCCCTTTTAGCTTTCTTTAATGCGCCCCGCTTCTCTCCCCAAACCTTGAGAGGCAGCGTCCTCCACGCTGCAAAGCCCTCCAAGCAGCTGTAGGAGGGGGGGGGAAAAAACCCTTGGTTTCTGAAGCCTTCGAAGGTGTGTGTGTGTTTGACTGCACTGAAGGGAGCCATGTGAAGGGAGCCCACTGGGTAACAACGCCGGCTGCGATCGCTGCTGCCTCCACCTCTGCCTCTCTCTGCCAACAGAAGTCAGAGAGGAAAAAGGAGCGTTTCTCCGCATTTCATCCCAAGTCAGCCGCCCTCACTGGAAACACGGAGAAGCGCTCAGCAAAGCAACTGCTTTTTCCCCTCCGACTTCTATGGAGGCAGAGAGAAGGAATAGGCAGAGGCGGCAGGATCGCGTGGCTCACTTCAGCGCTGCCAAATACACACACCCCTTCAAAGCCTTTTCTTTTCTTCCCCCCCCTCCTGCAGCCACCTCAAGGGCTTTGGGGATGGAAGCAGGACACGTTAAAGGCTGGCTGAGGAACTCTGGGAGTTGAAGTCCACAAGACTAAAAACTGCAAAGGTTGGTGACCCCTGCCCTAGACCACTTTAGGGGCAAAGTGGTGGGTTTTGCTGGCATTTCAGGAGGAAGGGGAGGGAGGGAGAGAGAGCTTATAGAACTTATATGAACTTATAGAAGAATTTTGTGTGAAAAAGTTTAGAGAGAAATTCTTCTAATCTACTATTTCGTTTTAAATGTATACTTGAATTGAATCAGTTCTTAAATAAAATAACTATTAACATAAAATTTAATATGATATACAATTTGATATTTTCTTTTTTGTGATCTGGATTTTGTTTGAATAAAGTTCCATTTTTGGTTTAGTTTAAGACTTAAAATTCATAATAATTCATACTTAAACTTTAAATGAGTTGTGACCTTATTCAGGAGGGGGGTGCGGACCTGGCGGGTATTACGGAGACCTGGTTGGACCAGGAAGGGGGAACCCCCCTTGTTGAAACCTGCCCACCAGGTTTCCGTGCTTTCCATCAGCCAAGGTCACAGGGGAGGGGCGGAGGGGTGGCGGTTGTTATTAACGAAGGTCTTGGACCGAGGGAGTTCACTGTTCCTCAGACGGCTAGATGTGAGTCCCTCCCTGTGAAGTGGGGTCATAGGGTGCAGTTGGGCTTGCTAGTCACATACCTGGCTCCCTGCCACGTGGCAGCAGCCCTGCCTGAGCTGCTTGACGTTATAGCCGCGGTGGCAGTTGACACCCCCAGGCTTATGGTCATGGGGGATTTTAACCTGTCATCAGTCGGCGAGACGTCTGAAGTGGCTCGGGAGTTCATGGCTTCCATGACGGCTATGGACCTGACCCAGTTAATTTATGGCTCTACTCACATGGGGGGGACACACACTGGACCTGGTTTTTGTCTCTGGACAGTGGTCGAGTGGTCTCAAGATAGGGGATATAGTGATTGAACCCTTGTCATGGTCAGATCACTCCCTCCTTCGCCTGGACCTCCGAACCGCCACACCCTGCCGCAGGGAGGCGGAACCGACCAGGTGGTTCCGCCCCAGGCGCCTGATGGATCCTGATAGATTCCAGATGGAGCTTGGGCCATTTCCTGAGGTTCTGGCACACGACTCGGCTGAGGACTTAGTGGCCGCCTGGGATAGGGCGGTGGCTGGGGCTTTGGACCGAGTCGTGCCTTTGCAGCCTCTGACCCAGCGCCGGTCTCAACTGGCTCCTTGGTATACTGAGGAACTGAGGGAGATGAAGCGCCGGAAAAGACGCCTAGAGAGCAGTTGGAGGGCTAGCCGTTCTGAATCCGACCGGACACTGGTAAGATCTCATATTAAGAATTACCTAGTGGCGATAAGAGTAGAGAAGAGTAACTACTTTTCTGATCTTATTGCGTCATCAGATAATCGCCCAGCCGCCCTGTTTAGGGTGACCCGCTCCCTGCTCCACCAAGGGGCGCAGGAAGACCCCTTGGAGGGTAGAGCTGAGGATTTTGTACAATATCTGTATGACAGAATCGCTCAGATTCGGGAACAGCTGGACTCTGACTGGGTAGATCCAGGGGAGATGACAAGGGCAGGTCCTGAGAATATTATTTGGGAAGAGTTTGATCCTGTGACTCCTGAAAACGTGGACAGGATACTGAACAGACTGAATGCGACCACATGTTTATTGGACCCGTGTCCCTCCTGGTTGGTACTGGCCTCCCGGGAGGTGACGCGAGGCTGGCTCTAGGAGATTATAAATGCTTCTTTGAGTGAGGGTGTCTTTCCCGCCGCCTTGAAAGAGGCGGTGGTGAGGCCCCTCCTCAAGAAGTCCTCCCTGGACCCAGCTGTGTTAGCAAATTATCGTCCTGTCTCCAATCTTTGCTTTGTTGCGAAGGTTGTTGAGAGTGTAGTTGCATGACAACTGCCTCAGTACCTGGATGAATCGAATTATCTAGATCCGTTCCAGTCGGGCTTCAGGCCCGGGTACAGCACAGAGACGGCATTGGTCGCATTGGTTGATGATCTCTGGAGGGCTCGGGACAGGGGTTGCTCCTCTGTCCTGGTCCTATTAGACCTCTCAGCGGCTTTTGATACCATCGACCATGATATCATGCTGCACCGGTTGGAAGGGGTGGGGGTGGGGGGCACTGTTTTACAGTGGTTCTCCTCCTTTCTCTCTGACCGGTCGCAGTCTGTGTTGACGGGGGCAGAGGTCGACCCCGAGGCCCCTTGTATGTGGGGTGCCGCAAGGATCGGTCCTCTCGCCCCTTCTGTTCAACATTTATGTGAAGCCGCTGGGTGAGATCATCCGTGGTTTTGGGGTGAAGTACCATCAGTACGCTGATGACACCCAGCTGTACATCTCCACCCCAGACCACCCCAATGATGCCCTCGAGGTGATGTCCCGGTGCCTGGAGACCGTACGGATCTGGATGGGGAGGAACAGACTCAGGCTCAACCCATCCAAGACCGAGTGGCTGTGGTTTCCGTCGTCCCAATATAGTCCGGGTGCGCTTCAAGGTTTTGGTTACTACCTTTAGAGCGCTCCATGGCTCAGGACCAGGGTACTTACGAGACCGCCTCCTGCCACCAGTAGCCTCTCACCGACCAGTTCGCTCCTATAGAGAGGGGCTCCTCGGGGTGCCGTCGGCCAAACAATGTCAACTGGCGGCCCCCAGGGGGAGAGCCTTCTCTGTGGGGGCACCTGCCATCTGGAACAAGCTCCCCCAGGAGATACGGAGGATCCAAGACTTACGCATCTTCCGCCGCGCCCTAAAAACGTTTTTATTCCAACAGGCTGGTCTGGCCTAACTCTCCCTTTTAAATTGGCTTTTAAATTGACTTTTAAATTGGGTTTTAAATCTCTTTTAAATAAATTGGATGTTTTAATCTTTGAGCCTAAATTATTTAATCTCTTTTTAATAGTTTTTAACTTTTGTATGTCTTTCTATTTTTATGGCTGTTCACCGCCCTGAGTCCTTCGGGAGTAGGGCGGTATACAAATATGAAAAAATAAATAAATAAAATAAATAAATGTGAATTATTATGAAATAAATTTATCTGAATTGAATTTGGTTTAATCTTCAATGTATTGAATATATTTAATTTAATTTGATAGAAAATATGATAATTTTTATTGTATTTTATTTTTGTAGTCAAAGATTTTCATTATTTGAATTTTGTTTCTTTGTAAACGTTGTGTGTTATGTTTGATTAGTTATTGTTACATGTACTCTATATGGTGCTGAGAATAAATATCCAAATAAGTGTTCTCGACTTTTTTTATTTATTATCCGTGCCACATTTTTTATAAAGGTTAGTACCAATCACAACATGTTTCATTTCACAGTAATGATGTATTTTATTATCTCTCATGTAATTTACAAACTTAAAAATGGGAGGTGAAAGGACCTCATAAGTGGAATAGCCTAGGGCCTCTTTTCATCTAAATCCGGCCCTGATTACTGTGATATATATCAATATGTTAAATATGTCTCGGGGACACTGGGAAGGCCACGTGGAAGTCAGGGAACCATGGCAGGGCTACGGGCTGTGGGGAAGGGAGTAGGGGAGGCAGGTTGGGATGGTGGGGGCGGAGGGGGGGCCAGGGGCAGCTAGGTAGGCCGCGACTCGCAGGCTTACCTGGCAGCCGCAGTACTTCAGGCAGGCAAGCTGCAAGCGAAGACCCACACAGGATCAGTGAGGAGTGACTGGGTGGAGAGGGTGGGGTGAGCGAGCGTCGGGCGGCTGGGGAGAGCGAGTGGGACCGGTTCGGGGGCGTGGCCAGCCAGCAGCAACCCACCACTGCTGCGAGGCCAATAAATTAAAAAAACAACGAACCGTTTGTTAAATTACTGGCTCACCCCGCCCCGCCCCCACTATTTATTGGCAAGGGGCGGGGCGAGCCAGCAATTTAAGAACCCGCAGAATCCCACCACTGTGTAGGCCCCTCTTGATCTTGAGGCCCTAGGCTGAAGCCTAGTTAGCCTATAGGAAAATCCGGCCCTGGTTATTTTTTACTTTTGTTGCAAGCCTTTGTTCATTGTGAGCCTTAGCTTTCCTCACTTCATCTTTGCAGGGTTGGGCTATTTGCTGATATTCTGCCTTGGTTATGTGCCCCTTTCCACTTTTTATACTTGTCCTTTTGTCTTTTTTTAAAAAAGTTTTTTTTATTTTAAACACATTAAAAACACATTAAAAATCAAACATGTATATACAACAAAAATAACACAAAAAAGAAAAAGATCACTTTTCTATACACAGAACTAGAGAAGTGGGAGAGGATGTGGAAAACGAATATGAAGCTAACAATTGTGATAGCATACAAGGAAAACCAGATGAAAATGTTTTATAGATGGCACCTCCCACTGGCCAGAATTGCGAAAATGTTCCCTACCAACTCCCCGAAATGTTGGAAGTGCAAGATTGGCTACGGAACATACTATCATCAATGGTGGACCTGCACGATGGCACAAAAATCCTGGAAGAAAATCAAAACTTGGATAGTAGAAATAATTCAGAATCCAATAGAGGGAAAACTGGAACAATTCCTGTTAGGAATCTCAACAGACAATTATACTAAAGAAATACAGTACCTTATATTGCATATATTGACTGCAGCACATATTCTATATGCACAATATTGGAAGAAGGAAGCACTACCAATGGAAGAGGATTTTATTTAAAAAAATCTAGAATGTGCAGAATTAGATAAATTAACTAAAGAAATTAAGGGGAAAGAAGAATCAAAGTATTATAAGGTTTGGAGTAGATGGTATGAATGGTTGAAACATAAGGAAATAAGTTAAATGAATGAAGAAAGGAAGGGGGAAATATGTATGATCTTTTGTTAGTAAAAAAGAAATGATATAAAGTAGAAAATGAACGTCAAATAAATTTATATTTAAATATCTGTAAATATTGATCTATAGAAAGAACAGACCTCTGTGTATAGCTGGATCTTTATGGTGGAGGGGGCTGATAGCGTGGCAGCTCAATAGAGTGAAGTGGCTGAATTAGATACCTAATTTCTGCTTGAAGAGCACAGATTAGAGACTCTAGATAGGTAATCTGTCCATGTAGATTAGTAATTTGTTTACAAAGAGGACAGTGTCCAAATTTGAAAAGAGTACTGCGAAAGACAGCTGCAAAAAAAGTATTGCACTGAACTAAGCCAGTCATTCTGAAATAAAATAAAATTGGAATCTCAGGTGGATTTACCCTGAATGTATTATTGCTATTTTTGTTTTATAGTTATATGATTTGCATGCCATTTACCTTTGTTCTCTGTACTCCCCCTCAGTCTCCCCCATTTACAGCCAGCAGGTGTTCCCAGCAGCCTCTGGGAAGTTCAAATGGAATGGAAGCAAGCTCACTCTACCCTAGGCTCACATAAACCTTATGGAACATTATGTTTCACTAAAAAGAGTTGATTGCATAAAATCAACTCATTGGGGATGTTTGATGACTTCCCAAAAGTCCAGATTATTCAGTGGTAGCTTACAAAAAAGATAAGGAAAAAAAACCCTGTGAGAACTGATTTGCTTAAAACTTTTAAAAATATAGAATATTCTTTAGAAAAGCCTGGTTGCTGTGCTTCTGAGAACTCTGGACAAGACTTCTTAAAAGCTGATGTACAGAAACATTTATTATAGGTCCCAAATGTATGTTATGCTGAATAGTAGAGTTTCAAAAGAAGAAATTCTACTCATCAGTTTTATTATTATATATGGAAACCTGGGATAACTTTCAGACTGAGTTCTAGTATTCATTGTATTCAAGTACATGCCTTTAAAATTACAGTGGAAGTCTTCAGTCTTGTGCAGATTTTCTGGAAAATAAATCTCACTTGACGCATTATTCTGTTATTTAAGCCTTATTTCAGAATAAACATCCACAGAACTGTGTGCAAAATTGTTTTTACATCCAAATCCTTTTTGTCTAGCATCTTTCCTTTTATTTGCTATCTTGCCTGTGGTCACCAACTCTTTTTATTTACATGATGAAATGCACTTTGTATAAGTTCCAAAGAGTATCCTTAACTTCAGTTTGAAACAGCCCACACAATGAGGTCCCAGAGGTCCAGATCTGGGCACAATCCTTAGGTGGATATACCTCACAAAAAGAAGTGGGAAAGCATTTTATTTCAGTGATGTCACTTCCTTTCTATGGCCACAAAGATATTATTGATCATTGCATAGTCAACCAGATGTTCAGACTGGGTTTGGGATTTTTGTCTACCTATTGAGTCCTTACCAAGGACATGGGATAAGCAAATCTGGAAGTTTGATGGTATTACAGATATCATTGCAGGATGGAAGCTATTCCAAGTAAAGCTGCCTTTTGTAATTGACTGATGGTGAATTTGTCAATTTCTATGGTGTTTAAGTGGTGCTCCAATTGGATTGCACCGAAGGTGTCTATTACTATTGGTACTATCTTTGCTTGCCTTTGCCACAGTCATTCTATTTCTATTTGTAGATCTTTGTATTTTGTTATCTTCTTCAGTTGTTTCTCTTCTATTCTGCTGTCTCCAGGCACTGCCACATCCACTATCCAGACTTTTTTGTCTTTCTTATCAACAATGGTTAAGTCTGGGGTGTTATGTGGCAGGTGCCTGTCTGACTGAATTCTAAAGTCCCAGAGCAATTTAACTTCTTCATTTTCTATGACTTTCTCTATTTTATAGTCCCACCACTTCTTGCTTGCTAGCAAATGATATTTCTTGTAGATTTTCCAATGCACCATTGTTACTAATTTGTCATGCCACTGCTTGTAGTCAGTTTGTGCAATCTTCTTGCAGCAGCTTACTAGGTAGTCCACTGTTTCCTCAGCTTCTTTGCCTATGCAAAAGCAGACACTTACTGTCTCTTGCTGTTTTCTCAATTCTGACTTTGTATGCATTTACCCTTAAGGCTTGGTCTTGCAGAGCCAGAATTAGTCCCCCAGTCTCTTTCTTTAACTTTCCTGTTCTTAGCCATTGCTATTTTTTTAATGTACTGGCCATTTAGAACTTTATCTTCCCATGCCTCCATTCTGTTCTTCATTTGGTCTTTCTTGTAGGCCAGTTTGTCTCTCCAGTAGTCAGTAAGCCTTCCTGGCATACTAACTTCAGTGCATCTTCTTCATTGTCCTTCAGATATTCTTCCAAAGCCCTTTTTTCTTCTTCAACCATCTGATGTACTTGCAACATTCCACGCCCACCTATTTGCCTCAGTAGGTAGAGTCTGTCAATGTCGCTGTGAGGATGAATTGCATGATTCATTGTCATTATTTTTCTGGTCTTCCTATCCATTGCTTTTAATTCTGCTTGAGTCCAATCCTCTATTCCTGCTATTTTCTTGATTATGTATTCTTTGGTCTTCTTGTTCTTCAGCTTCTTTTCTTTCATCTGTCTTAGCTTGCTTGCATCTGATCTCGACTTGCTGATCTTATTTTCCAATCTAATCTTCCATTTTTGTGGTGCACTGTTTAATTTTATTTTTCCCTACTGATTTTGCATCCCAGGTATTCAGTTATAAATGCAGTTGTACTGTACTTTAGTGGATTTGTTTCGTGCAGTGAATTGGTGCTTATACTTGATATTGCAGTATTTACATCTTTTAATGTTTGTGCTAGCTGTTTCTTTGGAAGAAATTTCAATGAAGGCAGCTTTATTCTGATATTTTTGTGCTGTTCTAGATGCTCAGTTATTCTTTGTTTCAATTCTTTTACTATTTTTGTCAGAGGGTTTTATTCTTCCTGAGGCAGAGGAGACGGTGCTCACTTTCTAAATGAAAACAATTGTATATCTCTGCTGGATTCCACCACTACCAACTCTCCCTCGTTTGCGGAATACATTCTGAATTACTTCTGGCAAGGCTTTGATTTCTTTGCCCTGGGTGAACCTTTGCAATATCCTTTTCTTGTTGGGCTTACTCTGTAATAACAGATCATTATTTCTTTGGCAAACACCTTTCCTTCCAGCAGTTTTTCAGCTGCTGGCCCTGGTTGCTCAGCCAACAGTCCTGAATCCTGTAGTTCATTTTTTACCAGATATCCAGGAACTCCAAAATCTAGCACAGACCTTGTTAACCCAGGCAGCATCTGAGCTGGAATGGCTTTCTGAAATTTACATCTCACCATATCTTTGTGGGAGAGACACTCTTTGTCTGACTCCTCTGGTGAGACCTGTCCAGTAGGGTTGAACCTCTGCCACAGTTCTCATCTTCCTCAGAGCACACACACCCTACAACCACATCAAGATTGTGCCTCATTGGTGGATGACGATGATGATGATGATGGTTGTTGCTGTTTTTGTTGTTATTATTATTATTCTTAGATTAACCTTTCTATTTGATATTCACCAATATGTTGGTTTACAGTTGTCCTAGTATATTGTTTATGAGACATGTAATCAAATACTGTATATATAGGAAACAAATCCAGTTTATTTCACTATAGCATACATGGCCTTTACATTAAACAGAGGCTTTTTTCAAGATAGTGTACCTTCTTTTGAACAAAGACACTAATTTTTGTAATTTTCCATAGGAATTCAGCATGTGTTGTGAGTAGATCTGAAAAATAATCAGTGAAAGTATTTATAAACAGCACATAACTGCTGACTAGATAGCAAGCAACTATAGGCATCCACAGGGGAACAAGTAATGAGATGTGCATATTCACGCAACTAACATACTTTTGTTTGATGTCTGATGAAGGTTTTGTATCTTTGCACAATTATGATATATGTATTGTCATTTTGTCATTGGCACAATTTCTTACAGAAGCCACTACAGACAACCCATATGAAAGATGATTTATCCAAAGGCAGTCACACAGTTTGACCATTGACCACCCAAGGTGTCTTTTAAAAATACATACACATATACTGAGTTCAATATTACAAATAGAATATTGTAGATTATATCTTGGACTTCCGGCGGTGACGTCAGCGTGTAAGGAACGAGGGGAACGAGGCTCCGTCCCCGAAGTTCCAATATTCTTGATTGGAAGCTGTTTTTGGCACTATCAACCACGGAGAGGTCGATAGAAAAAGGAGGATTCTCTAAGACCTCGGAGTGACAGCAATCACTCCGAAGGTTCAGAGAAAGCCCCCTAAATCTTGGCTGGCCGGAGTGCTGTCAACCGACAAGTGTGGAAGCGAAGATTACAAAAGAGAAACATTGGTAAGGACTAAGTTAACTGAATAATGAAGGTATAACTATAAGGATTTAAAGAAATTGGCGAGAATAGGACTCCAAAAAGCGGCGGCAAGATCGTCAGGCAAGCAGCGAGAGAAAGAGATCGGAGTGAAGCTTAATATCCACAGTGACTACGCAGATTTGACAGGCGAAAGGAACGAGCAACAGCAAAAAAAGGATTACAAGTAAGCGGTGGATTACAAACTTTACAATAATACATCTTGATTTGGTAGAGAAAAAAAAGACTAATTAAAAGAGTAACTGTAGAAAGTGAAACTCAAAGAATTGAAACTATTTAAGAACGTTGTGGGCGGAATGAAATTAGCTGAACAGTAGCGAATGGCAGACCGAGGACCCGGAGAAGAAAACTTTCACTTTGTATCCAGTGACAGTAACAAGTCAAAACCACAGACACGAGACTTGTAACGAGACATTAGAAAGATACATTGACTCTGTTGGTAAAGGAGATATAACTTACCACATAGGAAAACCGGAACAAATTGATTTACGGATTTACTAGAGACTATTGCATCAGAACTGTGAAAGCTGGACAAAAAGAAGGTGGACTGAAGAACGAAGAAAGAAGGAGAAGAAAGTAATCCTAATTGGTCTGGAAGTGATATAGTGGAGAACTTTAAGACATTAAATCATCAAAAATATAGTCATTTCATTTACTTTATAAAACCAAACTTAAAACTTACTTAACTCTGTTTAAAGAAAACTAAAACTTGAAGTTATTATAATATATACTGAAGAACTGGTTTAATAATATTTTTCCTTTTATTGTTTCCCACCCCATTGAAATAAGTATATAGATTTTACAGAAATATATCGATTAAGGGGAATTATATTGTGTATTGATTAGAAGGTTAGATATTAACATAGATATTGCATAGAGACTGTTATAGATATTATTAAGGAATAATAATTGTGAGAGTAAATACAAGTAGTAAATACAGGTAATTGTGACACAACTTAATAGAACATTTTAGACTGTTTATAGAGAATCTTAAATCCCATTGATTAGATTTTACATATTTATTACATAGAGATTATATAGATATTGCTTAGTGTTAAAGTGAATTTAAGTATTGTGAAATAAACCAGTTGAAGATTTTAGACTGTTTATAGAAAATCTTAATAATCTTGAGAATAACTAAGTAATAGTAAGAATACAAAACGTGATTTACCATTAGTACAACTTGGTATATAAATATTATATTGTATAGGAAAAAGAACAGAGAAATGAATTGCTAAAATACTGCATTTTCCTCCTAACCCCTCTCAATTAATTAATCTGATCCTTATATAATGATATTTCAAGTGGAATCATTAAAATTAAGATTATACAAATTAATCACTAAATATCAATATATTAATTTACCCTCAATCAAATTAGTGCATGAAAATCTGGGAAAAAGTAATACAAAAAACAAAGATGATAACACCTTCAATAACAATAACCAAAACAGGGAAAAAATTAACAGCAAATCAAACACCTACACAATCTTCGCCAGCACAACAAAAAACCATAGACACAATGCTAACCACAGACAAAGAAAAAGCTTCCACCGCACTCAATATACAGAATATACAATCAATACTAGCCATGATTCAGGAGGGGATGAATAAGACCCAAGAAACAATAGTGAATAACCTTGAAGAAACAAAAAAGAACCACGAGGAATTGAAATCAGAAGTAGGACAAATAAACGATAATATAAAAAAAAATGGACGATAAGATTGAGAGAATACAACAAAACATAGTTAAAAATGAAGAACGGATTCAAAACATGGAAGCAAAAATGTTTTTAACTGAGAAAAAGATGGATAATATCGAACAAAATCAAATGGAACTAAATAGAGAACTGGAAGAGTCGATTACCCACTTAGAATTAGAAAAGTCATCATTCTTTTTACGATTTCAAAACATAGCAGAAACTAAAGGAGAAGACTTAAGGGACCTGATGACGGATATATTAGCAGAGACTACCCAGAAGGAAAAAAAACGAGGTTAGTAGGGAAATTGACGAAATATATAGGGTTCATACGAACCTCGCTCGTAGGAACAAATTACCTAAAGAAATTCATGTTAGATTCGCACGCAAAACCGTAAAAGAAGAGATCTACACATTAATGAGAGAGGGAAAAACTTGCTATAAAGGAAAGGAAATAATAACCCTAAAACAAATCCCAAGAAGAATAAGAGAACATAGAAAAAACTATAATTTCTTGACAACCCTACTGAACCAACATAAAATGTTCAGCTGGCTGGTGCCAGAGGGAATTCTAATATCCTGGGACGATAAAAAATATAAAATTGACATGATAGAGAAGGCACAAGAATTTTTTGATACTCACTTTATAATAGAAGAAGAACAGGAAACTAGACGTGACTCGGAAAACACAAACCAGGAACACTCCACGGAGAAAGCAAAAAAAGAAAAGGAAGAGGAGTCTAGGGAAAGGGAGAAGATGGAGAGAGAAGGGGCCAGGGGGAAAACACAAATGGTAACAAGAAACACAAGTAGACTTAGACTAACAAAAAGAAAATAAGGAAAATGGGACGAGAACTGAAATTAATCTCAATCAATATAAATGGGCTTAATTTACCAACTAAAAGAACACAAGAACACAAGAACACTTTCAAAAAACTACAAAAATTAGACATAGACATTATCAATGTACAAGAAGTACATATCAAAAAACAACATCAAAAGTTATTAGAAAACAGAAGACTAGGAACACTATTCACCTCATTATCAGATCAAAAAAAAAAAAGGCATTGCAGTATACATTAAAAGTCATATTCAGGCAAAACAAATTTACACAGATGGGGAAGGCAGGAATTAATGATAGACATTAAGATGGAAGCCCAAAACATATTACTGATATCAATATATGCTCCGAACGGGAACCAAAAAGAATACTTTAAAAAAATACATAACAAAATTAAAGAATTAGACTACAAACATATATGTATAGTAGGGGACTATAATGCGATCGTTGATATGGATTATGATTACCAAAGTAATAAAAAAAAAATAAAACCAGGAAAAAGACACTACCCGACACCTTTAAGGATATGATTCAAGAGTTACAATTGAAAGATGCCTGGAGAGAATTGAATAAAACCAAAAAACAGTATACGTATTACTCGAACCCCCACCAGTCCTGGTCCAGACTAAACATGGCCTGGATGACTGCAGAGTTAAGAGAAAACATAAAAGAAATCGAAATTACACCGAATGTATGGGCAGATCACAGTCCTATAACAATAGTCTGGAAAGGCCAGCAAAAAAGAGGAAGATGGATGATGGACAGAGAGATCATCAAAGATAAAGAATACATAGAGATGATAAAGAAAGAGATGGAGATATTTTTTCAAATAAACAAGAGGGAACAAACATCACTGCAAGTTCTATGGGATACCACAAAAACATATATAAGAGGACTAACAATTTCATTCAAGCTGAAGAAAAATAGAGAGAAACAGCAAAGAAGAAATAATTTATTGATCGATCTTGGAAAACAAGAAGCATAATTACAGAACAGACCCGACAGGAAAGAGATCAAGGAAAAAATAAATCTTATTAAACATGAAATAAATCTAATAACAACAACAGAAATAGCTAGGAAAATCAAAATGGCAAAACAAAACCAATTTGAATATGCAAATAAACCAGGATGTTGGTTGGCCTATAAGTTAAAGAAAAAAAAGGAAAAAAAAACTAATACATCAACTACAAGACGAACAAGGGCAATTGCAACACACGAATGAGGAAAAGAAGCGAATTGTAAAGAGTTTCTATCAGGAACTATATGCACAGGAAGAAATCCAATTGGAAAAAGTAAAAGATTATATAAATAAAACCAACATTCAAGAAATAAAGGAAACTCAAAGAGAACTCTTGAATAGACCAATATTGATGTTAGAATTAATTGAAGCAAAGAAGAAACAAAACAACAATAAAACGCCAGGTCCAGATGGCATCCCGGCGGAATTCTATAAAATTGAACACCAGTCAATAGGTGATATTTTACTACAAGTCCTGAATGAAGCAATTTTAGAAGCCAAAATCCCCAAATCATGGACAGAGACAATTATCACATTGATACCTAAAGAAGACTCAGATCTCACCCAAACTAAAAACTACAGACCCATATCACTTCTAAATGTGGATTATAAATTATTTACATCAATTATGGCCCAGAGAATGAAGAAAATTATTGTGGATTACATCCATCCGGACCAAAATGGATTCATTCCAAATAGGCAAATCAATACTAACACAAGAACAATAATCGATATTCTGGAATACTACGAGCAAAAATTGGATGAAAAAATGGCCTTACTTTTCCTTGATGCACAGAAGGCGTTTGACAATCTTAATTGGGCATTCCTAATACTACAATTAGAAAAAATGGGAACTGGCGACAAATTTTTAAATATGATTAAAACGATATACTCCAACCAAACCCAAAAATATGGATAAATGAAGAGATAACGGACCAATTTAAAATATCCAAGGGAGTGAGACAAGGATGTCCTCTCTCTCCCATATTATATATATTAGCATTGGAACCACTGTTGAATGAAATTAGGAATGACAATGAAATAAAAGGATTAAGAACAAAAAAACAGGAGTATAAATTACAAGCATTTGCTGACGATGTAGTATTTATTTTAGACAACCAAAACAATCAGGAATGAAATTACTAAGGAAGATAGAACAATACGGTGAAGTGGCAGGATTGAAAATCAATAGACAAAAAACAAAATTACTAACTAAAAATTTGATAAAAATCCAGGAGAAAGAATTGGAAGAGACGTTAGAAATACAAACAACAACAAAAATAAAATACCTAGGAATTTGGTTCACCAATAAGGTATCAACCCTTAAAGAAGATAATTATAATAAATTGGCCAAACAAATTCAAAAGGACTTAGAGGCATGGAGTAAATTAAGACTATCATTATTAAGCAAAATCGCTTCAATTAAAATGACAATCTTACTGAAATTATTATATCTATTTAGAACAATACCGATAAACCCAGGAAAATCATATTTTAAAGATCTCAATAAAATGACAGTAAAGTATATATGGCAAGGAAAAAGAGCGAGGATTAAACTGAAACATCTGCAAGATACTAGAGAGAGGGGCGGCCTGGGATTACTGGATTGGCAAATTTACTATAATGCAACAGCATTAACTTGGATTAAAGACTGGATAACACTCGAAAATAAACGCACGTTAGCATTAGAAGGATTTGACCTGTTGAAAGGCTGGCACGCATTTCTATGGGAGGAAAAACCCAGGCAACACGAACACTTCAGGAGACATTATATCAGAGGAGCATTGGCAAAAATTTGGACCGAAATAAGGAGAAAACACTACAACAAAATCCCAAAATGGTTATCAACCACGGAGGCTCAAATTTATCCGAACACAATGGATATAGACAAG
The DNA here is from genome assembly GCA_022577455.1 of Arizona elegans. NCBI lineage: Eukaryota > Metazoa > Chordata > Lepidosauria > Squamata > Colubridae > Arizona > Arizona elegans. The sequence goes on from JAKOOJ010000004.1 coordinate 86,329,407, forward strand.
ATGAAAACTTACGATGAACTGTTGAACACAGAGGGAGAAATGAAAACAAGAGAGGAATTGAGACGGACATTGACTGGTGGCCATATTTACAGATAAAATCAAGACATAAAATGGACATGAAAAAATTTGGAATCCAAAAAGAAAGGAATGAATTAGATAAAATTATAATGCAATCAGACGATAAATTAATAACTAAAATATACAATTATCTATTAAAATACAAATTGGAGGAAGAAGTAGTGAAGGAAAATATGATTACTTGGGCCAAAAATTTTGGATATAATATTTAGAAAATTGAGAGAAAATGTGGAAAGTAAATACTAAACTGACAATGTCTGTGCCCTACAAAGAAAATACATACAAGATGTTCTACAGGTGGCATCTCCCCCCTGCACGTCTGGCAAAGATGTTCCCCAATACTAATCAGAACTGTTGGAAGTGTAGAACACATAAGGGGACCTATTACCACATGTGGTGGTCATGCCCAAAGGTTAAAAAATTTTGGAAAATGATTCAAAATCATCTGGAAGAAATTACCACCCAGAAAGTGCCCCTTCGACCAGAAACATATTTATTAGGAATACTGACAAAGGACTACAAAAAAGAGATACAATATTTGATAATACACATTCTGACTGCAGCTAGAATTACTTTCGCACAAATGTGGAAACTGGGTGATACGCCATCAGAGGAAAAAATAATACAAAAAACAATGGAATGCGCGAAAATGGACAAACTTACCAAAGAAATACAGGGAAAAGAAGACTCAGATTACTATCTAATTTGGCAAAAATGGTACAATTGGTTAGAGAAAAAGAACACGAAATAAGGGAATACCACCCAAGGATACAAAAATAAGGAAATAAAATGAAATATTGTTATATAAACATCGTTATATGATGAAGGATATATATATAGATAGATACATAGATATATGAATTACCGAAGTAGCTCTATTTTCAAAGCTCATGCTGTATGTCTTGACTTTACTGTATAGTTAGTTTATTTATAGTTTGTTTAAATGTGTATATCTGTATATGTATGTTTGTTTATTAGTAATAAAAAAATTTAAAAAAAGAATGTTGTAGATTATATCTCAAATGTAAAATTGTTTCATGAGGTTGCCTCAGAGACTCACCTGCCCATTGTAGCATAATTATATTATCTCTGAATTAGTCAAAGAACCAAAATTCTAAAATTTAATTTGTTTTCATTCATTTTCCTCCGCTTTTTTTCTCTTTTCACATCATTTTTAATCTTCTCCACTTTTTAAATATCTTCTCCATTTTATTTCCTTCTTCCCCATCCTCAAATTTCATAAACTGAAACATTGCTTATTAGCTGTGTAAATTTTTGATGTTTGTTGCTACATTTCTGTTTCTGAAAGTCAATGTTTCAAATACTTATTTACAGGTCAGCAATCCAGTTTAATTAAAACTGAATAAAACCTACAGAGTAGAATTACAAAACAGAATATACAAAATAAAATAAGACATACAAGATCTAAAAATTTACAATCATGCTTGCACTATTTGGCCATCTGCAATATGAGAATTTTACGATCTGCAAAAACAGTTTTTATTACTTATCTACTAGTAAAAATTGTACATACCTTTCTCCAGTTTGTCATGGGAATGAAGTTAAGAGATAGATCTTTATATGTCTTAACAGAACTTGAAATATGTAGAATGTAAGTTTGTGTTTCAAAATTGCCATTTTTACAAAGATAGAGCATTTCCACATATGAAATTTTATGAAATTTTCTATGCCATCCACTGATGATGAAAGTCAAGGTTTAACTTCTAAACTTAGACTTTTGTGTTCCAAAATATTTTGGATTTCCAAAATAATTTCACTAAGGACAATAATACAGTAGTGATATTTTCCTGACCAAACATATTTTTGGTTGTCACATAGTTAACAATGGTAACTGGGATCAGAATTTCTTGGTTAACAATGGTAATTGGGATCAGAATTTTCACTGCTAAGCAATGTCATAAAACATGAAATCACTTGACTGTACTGCTTAGCGACAACAATTCCAGAATCTGGTTGCCATGGTTAAGGGAGAAGTACACTCTCATTAAGCATGAACCTCATATAATCACAATTTTTTCAGTTTCTCCATTGACTTTGCTTGTCAAAAAGTGATCACATGACCCCAGGACACTGCAACCATCATAAATATGAACCAATTGCCAAGTATCTGAATTTTGATCCCATGACCATAGGAATGCTACCATAGGGTCATAAGTGTGAAAAATGGTGATAAATCACTTTTTTCAGTGATGTTGTAACTTTGAACAGTCACTAAATGAACTATTGTAAGTCAACGACTACCTCTATTGGGAAATGAGAACTTTGATCGACAAAAAAATAATAAAAATGTTTCACTGCATTTGAATTATCATATTTTTCGGACTATAAGACACACCGGTGTATAAGACGCACCAAGATTTCGAAGAGGTAAAAAAGAAAAAAAAGTTTTTGTCCTCCCTAGCCCCCAGGAGCATTCTGCAGGCTTCTCAAACCCTCTGTGTGACCCATTTTTTGGAAAAACAGGCAAAAACCGGGCCCATTTTTGTGAAAAATGGGGTGCACAGAGAGTTTGGGAGGCTTGCAAAGTGCTCCTGGGGAAGGGCAAAAATGCCCCTGTTTTTGCAAAAACTGAGCAAAAAATGGGCCTGTTTTTTGCAAAAATGGAATGAGCAGGGCGGGGCCTTGGGAGGCCAAAAACGGCTGTATTTGGTGTATAAGAGGCACCAACATTTCCACCCACTTTTTTGGGGGGGAAAGGTGCGTCTTATACTCCGAAAAATAAGGTATTCAAATAGGACATCTGCTTGGTAAGAGTATTTTTCTTTGATACGAATGCAATTGAAAAAACACAGATTTTTAAGTGGAATGCCATGAATGGCCAATATGATTTCAATAACCTTTAAAATCCAGTATTTGTGAAAGTCATTGGCCAAACACAGTAAATTCCTAGGTGTTCCCCACCACTTCAGGCTAACTTTAATTGTTCTTGGCACTTCCAAAAAAGTTCTGAGATGCATCCATTCATCATTCTATTTAAAGAAAATCTATTATTTATCAATATTGCCAATATTGTGATTTGTTCAGTGAAAGCAAAGATGTTAGTTCCAAGCAAACAGAAAATGACCCCAGCAGATATTTTTCAATTCATTTCTTCATTGTTTTTTAATTCAGGGGAAAAAAACCCCAAAAGATTCTTTTGCAATTCTGCCTGAATTACTTCAATCTGTTGCATGAACAATTTTCTGTTAGAAATGTTTTCCAAAAAAAATCTTTCCACACTTATTTAATAGAGAGGATTATGTAATGCAATGGAACATATTCTGGATATGCATAAGATTGGACTATAAGTTTCACTGAAAGTTATGGAATATAGTTTCTAATTAATGTAAATCTTTTATAACCCTTATGTTAAGATTCTGTTATATTGTATGTTGTTATTGACTAATTCACAGATGAAATGTATAATTATTGCAAATTTATTCTTTTTCTGGGATTCGCTTATAAACCAAATTGGGACATCTACTTTTAAAGATAGAATATAAATTATTATAACAAACAAATAAATTATTACCTTATGTTTGTGGTGAAAATAAATGCTGTGGACATTTATTTCTGATATTTAGTTTGTGACTGGACTATTCAATGCCATATTCATTGCATGTATGGTGTATCAAAAAATCAAAAACATCAAAAAAAAAAAACAAGAAAAAACCCCCCTAAAATAAGGATTTTGTGTTTGTGATCTCATGTCAGATCATCTCCTACACTCAAATAAAAAAGAGAAACCCCCCCCATTTAAGTTTAATCGTTGTTATTGTTGTTCCACTGAAACATCTGGAGATGCCATTAACAATGCTTTTATTCAGAGCCATAAATCCACATTGTTCAACCACCTAGGAGTTTAGTGCACTCCTGTAATTTTCCCATGAAGTCACTGCTCTTATTATTCAGTTAAGTGCTTTTGGCTAAAAAGAATATATTCATTCATGCATGACTACACATGTTTGGAAGAAGGGAAAAAAACCTTCCCTTCACTGTTTTTTTCATGAACCAAAGTCATTCCCTCTATCAGGAATGTACAAATGAAAATTAAAATGTGCACTTGTAAATGATTTATCTCCCTTGTGATGTTGGACCTTTGGAAGTACAAAAGTTGGGGAGGTTCAGTTACTCTAGGAGGGTCTGCTGTCTTTCTAGCAAGATTTCTTTACAGACTTCAGAGGCCTAGAGATAGTGCTGCAAATTGAGCTCAGCCAGTCAATAGACCAACATGAAAGAGCTGTTACAAAATCATTAGCATTACCAAGATAATTTAGAAAACTTGTAACAGATGGTTGGAAGTGTGGCTTTTTGTTTTGTAGAGAAATGGCGACCCTTTAGAGGTAAGATTTTGTTGAAATGATGAATCAGACAAAGATATTTTCAAGCAAAGCTAGCGAAGAAAGTGCAAAAACACACACTTCAAACAGCTGTTTTTGAGAGCTCTGCACCTGCAACACAAACTGGGTGGTTTCTGGCTGGGTTGCTTCAAGTATTCCAAGTACACTGAGATAGGGCTCTTATTTTGTGACTTACGAAATTGGCATTTTTTCCAGTCACCCCAAAACAGAAGAAGAAATTAGTCATGCCCCACCTGCTGCTGTTGTAGATGGTTTGGGTGATGTATAAGTACAGTGCTGAGGACAAAGAAGAAATGAAGCATATGACCAGAGAAAAGAAGATGGCTTGGAACTCTCCTCCTACTTTTTAAAAAAAATTGCCATGTGGAAATGCAAGATTGCTGAATTATATTATAGATAAATGAGGCATTGTGTATTGTGTATCCATAATAGCATCATGGTGCTTCATATACACAGGGTATTAGGGTTGCTGAAATTCTGCAAATAGTGTCTGTTAAACTTGTGTGTGTGTGAATTCTGTGTATGCTCTAGTGATCTGTGGATGTTGAGCTTTAGGCTTCCTTTGTGATTTCACTGGAATTATTGAGGTTTGACTTATGTGTGCTCTCCTCATGGTCTTCTTACAAAATAATGAGAAATTACAGAGCCTATTTGGTGTAGTGGTTAACTGCTCAGGTCGAATTTGGGAGACCATGAATTCTAGTCCTCCCTTAAGAAGCTGACTGCGTGACTTTGGGCCACACATTCTCTGATTTTAACATACCTGACAGAGTTGTTTTGTGAAGAAAATAGAAGCTGTTACCTTAAATTGCACAAAATAAACATGGGATATAAATTCAATGTATTAATAAAAAAACAGCTATTTATTCTTGTAATCTATGGATTGAGCTATTCAGAGTTCATGTAAAGAAATTGAAAATGCCTTTGTCTGTTTTCTCTGTTTAAAAAGAGGTGCATGTGTATGTGAGATATTTTTCAGCAATAGATTGTAATTCTTTTTTCCCTGCAGTGTGAAAATAGTGTTACATTCCTATTGTTTCCTGTAGGAATTCATTAAATTTATTTTTCAAAAATGTTTTAGAAATCATTCATTTGGCCAATTTTTAATAGTTTCAGTGGTAGATAACACTCAACATGGATTACTATTCCACCCACTCTTGTGGTTTAGAAGTGAAGAAAGGGAAACAGAAATGAATTCTAAGTTCCTATTGTTGGCCAGAATTTTCTCAATGTTCCAGACTATTGAAGACATTCTGAATTTCTTCCATCAGAAGAGCCAATTTGAAATACTGTATTTTGACAGATGTGGAGTCTGTTTTGTTCCAAGTTCGAAACAAAAATAAGTACGGTAAGTTGCTCTTCTAAAATTCTGGTTCGGAGCAATTCTAATTATTCACTAGATAACTCATGACTTATTGACCCATCCTTCCTTCTACAAATAATATAAGTTGGTGCTGTTTCCCCTCCAAAAGGAGGCAGAAAGAAGGTGAGGTATCGCCTTTCCATCTTCCCTTGTATCATGCAATCTATGGGTTTCTGGGGAGTGGGATTGGAAATCACGATCTAGTGACCTGAGCTAATTGTGGTGACACTGCAGTGAGCACAACTTTGCAATATACTGTATTTTTCGGAGTATAAGACGCACCTACCTTTTTTGGTGAGAAAAGAAGAAAAAGAAATCTCCCTCTGCCTTTGCCTCTGAGCAACTTTGCCTTGTTGCAGCAAACAGCCTGCTTTACTTTCATTTTCTTTTTCAGCATAGCTTGATTAGCACAAGGAAAAAAAAAATCTGCTTCAGCAATTTACCTCCTTGGAGCAAGCAACAGAGCCCTGCGCAAAACAGATGAGAGCAAATCAGTTTAGAGTCAGGAGGCCGATCCAATCAACTTGTGCTAATTAGCCTGTGCTGAAGTTGAAAGGAGCTGTTTTTTCTTGCTATTTGCTTGCAAGGAGGTAACTGCTGCAAGGCAGAGGCCAAAGGGTGGGGGCCAGTGGGTGGGCGGGGCTACATTTGGTGTATAAGAAGCACCTAAATTTTCACCTCCTTTTGGGGGGGGGGAAGGTACATCTTATACTCAGAAAAATACGGTAATTGGTGTGAAGATCCTTGCAATTTCAGTTACACTGGAGTAATGAGACCTTGGTTCAAAATTATTGCTCTATGATGTCCCATTACAAACACAAAGGAAAGTTTAGTAGCATATGGGTTCAAGTTCATTTATTTTACTTGCTGAATTCCTAGTAAATTGAGATAAGTATACATGAACATTTGGTATAATCCATTGATATTTAAATTACCCTTATTCTTTTGAAGAGTATTGAAATATATGCACTTCCCTCTCCAACTGCAAATCAGATGAATCTGATGATGAAAATGTGAATGAATTAATATACAACTACAGACTAGCTGTTTTTAAGGAATCTTAGCAAACATTCAGATTCCTATGGTTATAGAAACATGGTCTGAAACTATTACAGTTTGGTGCATTAGCTGTCACTATAGTTTAATTCTATTTTTATCATAATGATATCAAATCAAACGCTTAATGCAGCTTCATTTCTTTTTACACATAGTCTTCAATTTATGACCTCACTTGGCCCCCAAATTTCTGTTGCTAAGCAAAACATTTATTCAGTGAATTTTGTTCCATTTTATGACTTTTCTTGCAATAGTTGTTAAGTGAATCACTGAAATTATAAAGTTAGTAACAAGGTTGTTAAGTGAATCTAGCTTCCCCATTGATTTTGCTCGTCAGAAGGTGGGAAAAGGAGATCACACGACAGTGCAATAAATATGAGTTAGTTACCAAGTATCTGAATTTTAATCACAAGACCACGAGGATGCAACAACAGTTGAAAGGGGGAATAATGGTCATAAGTCACTTTTGTCAGTGCTGTTGTAACTTCAAAAGGTCACCAAATGAATTGTTCACTTAGTCGAAGACTACTTATACTCATTTTATCTTAACTTTTGTAGTCTCTGGTAAAACAAAATAGTGAATGCTAATTACAATTAACAGATGTCAAAGATTAAGAAAATCTTTGAATTTAATATTTCATTACTTTCAAGATCCCAGTTGTTTTTTATTTTTATCTGACAGTGCTTCAGCCATTCAAAATAAATTGTTTTTAGAAAAGATCTTCCCAGATTGAAATGCTAGAGTTAAAAAAAATTCTCTCAGACCAGATTCCAGTCTTCAAATATTTTATATTTAATTAATGAACAAATGAAATTTATTTTCAATAATGCTAACATGCTAAGGTGAGTTTTATTTATTTACTTATTTATTTGTATCCAGCCTTTATTATTTATACAATTTATACAATAACTCAAGGTGACAAACATATACAACACAGTTTCCTCCTCCTGTTTTCCCAACAACAACTCTATGAGGTGGATAAGGCTGAGAAACAGTGTCTAGCTCAAAGCGAACTGGCTTTAATGGCTGAGGCATTAGCCAAGATGAATTCATGGCCTCTCATTTTCTAGCCTAGAGTTTTAACTTCTACACCCAATTTATATCAAAAAGGCAAGAGCATATAGTATATGTAGCCAGCACATCTCTTTAAAGTTAAATATCTTTCCCAGATGTTACATGGCTCCCAGGTATGTGTATATATCACTTACTACCCTTACATATAATTTAGTCAAAATTCCTAATAGCACTCCTAAGAGTGCTATTTCTACCTTGCTTCTTCTTGAATTCAGCACTTTGTTTAGAAATAGAATTGATTTTCCTGGAATCAAGGGATCACATATGTTGGCTTTACTTTTGTCTTAAAATCCATTTTATTAACAAATCCCTGCCTGATCAATTTTCTTTCTTGATCTATTTTTCTCTTTCTAGAAAGCAAAAAACTAATAGTAACATTTATAAAACTTACAAATAGAATTTGTTTTTACACTGGCCAATTATCATTCAATATTATTTGCCCAATACACTGCAGGCCATTTCTTTAGCCCACTTTAAATTCTCTGTCTTTAAATTTTGGAGGGAATATAGAACAACAACGTGAAGGGAACCTGCTCTAGAGATTTGGAGAAACCTGAAACTCAAGCTATGTATTTATTAAACATTATTTCTTTCGCAACTTGTACTCATTCCTTAAATTTTGCCTACTAACAGTAATATCCCAAGGTATGAGATAGATAATGATTTCATTTGCACCTTACATTGGACAGAAGCCTTAATATTTCTAGGAGAATTTCCTAATTTCTTTCAGCTGCCATTGCTTTCTACAAAAAAATTACTTCATTAACTTTTAGGAACTATTAATATGACATTCATTTCAAAAATTGTCTTTTATGTTGTATTTTATTTTAATTCTCTGTAGTATTTTATCAGCCAGTGGCCTTAGTAAAATTTATATACCATGGGTGGGTTCTACTTACCTTTATTACCGGTTCGCAATGGGATCACCATTAGACCAGTGGACTAATTTAGCAACTCAATCATGTCTAGCTTTGTAATCAGTTTGTGCGATTTTGCTGCACTCACATGTTAAATATGAAACAGTTTCAACTTTGTTGTTGCAAAGTTGGCAGTTTGGATTGTCAATGGTTTTTTGTATCTTCACTTTAATGGCATTAGTTTGTAGTGCTTGTTCTTGAGCAGCGAGTATTAAACATTGTTGTTGTTATTGTTATTATTATTATTATTTCTTTAAGGTCATTTCGGTGCTCTGAAATAATATATCGTATTTTTGCACTATTAGACCAGGGGTGGATTCTAAGTTTTTTTACTATCAGTTCTGTGGGCGTGGCTTATTTTGTGGGCATGGCTTGATGGTCATGTGACAATTCTTTAGGATTTAGCAGAAGTACTAGTCTACCAGGCTTTAAACTGCTTGCAGAGCTGTACCAATCTACTCATTTATTTTTGCAGGCACTGGTCTACCCATTTATTTTTGCAGACACTGGCCTACTCATGTATTTTTGCAGGCACTGGTCTACCCATTTATTTTTGCAGACACCGGTCTACTCATTTGTTTTTGGAGACACCAGTCTACCACCAAACTGCCTTTTACCACTGATCAGCTCTAGGGCTGCCCATTGAAGGCCCGCGGCAAGAGTTTAAACAGTTTTTTTCCTTATCGCCCATCAGATGGGACTCAAGAGGCAGCAATAGATTGGGGGATGGGGCCAAATAAAAGGTAAGAAAGGTGGGGGGTGAGGGGTGGGGAGGCAGAACCAGTTTGGTGACATCATATTGTCACCGCTACCAGCTCGGCGTAACCAGGCGTAACCGGGCGTAACCCACCACTGTATTAGACACTCCAGACCATAAAACGCACCTAGCTTTTGGGGAGGAAAATAAAAAAAAATCTGCCTCTGCCTCCCAGCATCCATTGGTATTCTAGCGTCCTTGCAGCAAACAGCCTGGTCAGCTTCAGCATATTATTGCAGCCTGATTTAGCATGAGCAGCTGATTGGCGGTTGGATCGGCCTCCCGGAATACCGCCAATCAGATGTTCCAGGCTGTGGGGATCAACACTGCCCAATGGTGCCGCCACCTATCGACGCTTCAGCAAGCCCCATTTTCGGCCTCCATGTGCCCCATTTTGGCCTCCGTGCAACACACCTCATTTTTGGTCTCTGCATGTTCCATTTTTGATCTGTCCCAGGCAGCGGGGGCGCCCGCTGCCATCTATCGCTGCCAATTGCCACCGCCTATCACTGCCGATCACCACTGCTGCCTATCATTGGAACGGGCCAAAAACGTGGCGCGTGGAGGCCAAAAATGGCTGGCAGGGCTTTGGCAACATTTACTCTATAAGACGCACAGATATTTCCACCCACTTTTTTGGGGTGCGTCTTATAGACCGAAAAATATGGTATCTCATAAACAGCATCAATTCAAGATTAAGAAAACGAGGCTCCAATAAATTCATCGCTGCCTGGAAGAAGTAGACATGCAGTTTGAAAAATTTCCCATGCTGTTTTGATGCCCCCAGTGAACCCTTCACCACTTCTGCTGAAAATGAACAACTGGCTTTCCTGCCATTTTTAAGTAGAATCATATAAAAGCTAAAAGAAATATCTTGCATAAATTTTATCTAGCTTCTAAAAACTGTCTCCACCTCAGAAAGTTGTTTTTTAAATCCTGTCCATGCCATATACACAGTGGAGGGATTCAGGTAATTTAACAACCGGTTCTCTGCTCTAATGATTTCTTCCAACAACCAGTTTGCCAAACTGCTCAGAAAGTTAACAACTGATTCTCCCGAAGTGGTGCGAACTGGCTGAATCCCATCACTGCATATACATGACACAGTGCTGTTCACTTTGTATCATTGTGTATTACAATATGACTCTTTGCACAGAGAAGGTGCCCATCAGTATTGTGGCATTGCTGATATGGTAATTCCTATACTGGCACTAAACCTCGAGAAAAAAAGCAAATAACGATGAAATATATTCCAATACTTAAACAGGAACATAGCAAAACATAGTTATGGGGGAAAATAGATTGAAGCCTTTCTAAGGCACTTCTGTTAGCAAGCATACACTTTCTAAACTAGATTTTATTTTTCTCAGGCTATGTTTGCTTCTCCTCTTGTTACTTTCTATATCTCCACCACATGTGTTTATTTCGCTTGTTTTTTCAGCAGTTGTATATTACTCTTTGGTTAGGTGGGTATCCTGGCCACTTGGTGTTTTGATAGCTTCCAATGTCACTTGATTGAGTGGAATCAATCACTGGTTGTAGGTCAGAAATCTAGGCAACAATATATTGTATTGAAATCACAAAACATTATTGTCCTCTTGCTTTTCAAATTAAATTTTCACATTTTCTCTTCATTTGTAGTGCAGCTCTGTTCTTTGTATCATCTCTTTCATAGAGTAAACTTAAATTTTGGAGATAAGCTTAAATCCAGACTTCCAAGAAATGACAAATGAGCACAAATTGTCCTTGGTGTATTATTTACTTGGCCTGGAGCACTAGATACAAACTGTTAGGTTGTAAACAAATTACTTTCTTTTAACCTGTGTTTAAATGCAAACACAGATGTTCATAGACGTAGGCGCATCTTCTGGAAACAGGTCAATGTACTCAGAAGAAAAGGAATGAAAACATCTGCTTTGACTTATGTCCAGCACTAGAACTTTGGACCATGTCACTTATGTCTTGTTTGCTTGATGTCCTTAACTGGGGTGTTCAGATGTCCTGTTTCCTGTTGCTGCACCAAAAATAGAGCAACAGAGTTCTAATCAAAAAAATGTTTAATTGTAAGGGCAGAGGAAGGTCCAATTTTTTAAATTTTCGAAGTACACTTAACAGCAAATATTTTATTTGTTCATTCTGGTAACTACTTCTATATATAGAACACTTGTGGATGGTGGTTGTATTTCATCTGTCTATCCCATAGACAAAATACAACCACCATCCAGAAGCCAGACCACGGCGGCATTACCAGCTGCTGCACCCCCCTTCCGATCCCCACTCAAAGCAAACTGACACAGGCCATGAACACATGGCAAGACCTCAAACTCGGAGCCAAACCAAAGCCCAGGATGTGGCATCACAGCCATCTGCTCAGGACATTACATCAAAAAACTCAGGATATCACAACATTAGAACTCAGGATGTCAACACACAGCCCATTACCCAGGTCGTTAAAACACAAAAGACTAATGGGCACATATTAAGGACCTCATTCACACAGGATGTTACAAAACAGCTGACCAATCTGCAAACATGAACTCATCAAGATGTAACAACACAGGCAACCAACCTGCTCACAGCAACAAAGCCAGCATCCCACACCTCCCCACCAGTATTTATAGAGAGATGGCAGCTCCGATCACGCTTTGCTTGCACAAGCACGAAGCCGAAGACACCAGCCTGAAGATGATGAGTGGGACCTCGTCGAAATGTCACCAAGATACTCTCAATCTTACATGGGAAAAGACCCGAATACACCAAGACTTGCATACTTGAACCCGTGAAAATCTACAAAAACAAATATCTTACCTCTACAGGGAGGAAACCTTCCTGCTGACCAGGACCAATGAGAAACTCGGAAGTCCGAAAAGCTACCATCTTACGTGACCTCACATTCCTACGCAACTGCCGAGACAAAAACGTGATCCCCATATGCTTCCAACTAAAATTCCATTCTAAAACCTCGGCCACCAAAAGGATCCTGAAAAGAACTGAATTAACCCTAATCAGAAACGAACTCCACAGAAAAGATCCTACTAGATCAAACCAACAGAGACCTACTCACTCTTCACCTCAAACTCAGTAACAAAATCCACCCAGCACTCTGGGACAAATCCAAACAACTATCCCTCTGGAAAGCTGAAACAGAAACCTCCCACAAGACAGACACACACACCAACAAACTGCACAGATTAGAAAAACACCAGAAGCCCAACCCCCTTCCACAGCAACTCATGAAACAAACAGTACGTAACATATCAGACAGGGCCCTCACCATAGCAGAAACCAATGTCCTTTCTAAAGGATTCAACTTTGCCGTCACCCCAAACGCATCCCCACTGAAAACATCATATGCGGAGTTGAAGCTAGCCTAACCAAAATCAACCCAGATGAAGCCAATAAAATCAGACTTGAAGTCACCAATGTCCTCTGCTCCAGCAATCCACCCAGAAGCAACTTACACAAAGAAGAACAAAAGCACTCACCAACTTGAGGAAAGACAATAACATAATCAGGTAATGCCACAGTGGTGATGAACACATCTGACTACCAAGCCAAACTATCCAACCTACTCCAAGACCCTGCTTACAAACCTCTAAACACAGATCCCACCACCTACCTGGAAAAAAACCACCAAATCCAAAATAAAAGCCTCTCCCATCAGTGAAGAGATCCAGCAAAGAATCATCCCCAGAGAGAAATCATCCAGATGCCCCAAGCTCTATGGCCTCCCCAAGATACACAAAGAAGGAACACCACTCAGACCCATAGTCAGCTCCATAGGCTCACCTCTACAGAATCTTGCCAAATTTCTTGTCAAACAACTTCAGCCCTACGCAGAATCCATCACCTCACATGTACAAAACTCATTCCACTTCATAGAAACAATAAAGAAACAAAACCTACAACCCAGGGGCCCAGTCGTGAGTTTCGATGTCATAACCCTCTTCACCCAAGTGCCTATAAAAGAAGCCTTGACAGCTATCCAAAACAAATACAACCGCCCTAAGCACATCCTAGATCTGACCAACCACTGCCTAACCAACACTTACCTCATCCACAATGGACAAAGATACAAACAGATAGAAGGAGCACCTATGGGATCACCCCTCACACCTGTCATCGCAAACCTATACATGGAACACTTTGAAACCAACGCTTTAGATAAATCTGAACACAAACCCAAACTCTGGCTCAGATATGTAGATGACACTTTCATAATTTGGCCACACGGAAAGAAAAAACTGGATAACTTCCTCGCACATCTCAACAACCTACACCCCAAAATACAATTTACTATGGAAATAGAAGCTAACAACCAATTCCCCTTTCTGGACATCCTAGTCTACAGAAAACCTGACGGCTCCCTAGGATGCACCATCTACCGGAAAAAAAACACACACAAACCACTACTTAAACGCTCAATCACATCACAATCCTGCACAGATCAAGACTCTCATCTCCAGAACCAAACGTCTAGCTGACAAAGACCACTTGAAAACTGAATTACACATTCTCACAAATGTATTAATCTCTAATGGATCCAAAGAAACACAATTACCAACCTAATCCAAAGGGAGACACCCCCCAAGAACCGAGACACAGAACAGGACAATGGCATCACCCTCCTCCCTTACATCAAAAGCACCATAGATAAAATCAGCAAAATTTTCCACAAACACAACATCAAGACAACCTTCTGCCCTGACCAAAAAATAGCCAACATCTTAAGAAACCCCAAAGACAAGATCCAGCTAGAAAATCAAGGAGTCTATGAAGTACCATGCAAAATCTGCCCAGCCACATACATTGGACAAACCAATAGGAGAATAAATGCATGCATCGCAGAACACAGGAACGCAGTCAGAAAAGAAGAAAAAACTTCCTCCCTTTTCCAGCACCTTAAAACAACAGGACATGAAATTGATATTGAAGGAACCAAATTAATCTCCAAAACTGAACACTTCAACAAGAGAATAATTATGGAAGCCATCGAAATAGAGAAACACCCCCATAACATGAATAAACGTGATGATACCTCCTGCCTACCAGACATCTGGAAACTAGCCCTGGTCAACAAATGAGCCCCAGCCACAAGCTTTGACACCAGACCCAGGATGGCACATGACGCCACCACCAATCATCCTCACCAGATTCAGACCCAGTTCCATCCCATGGACGAAGTGCAGCCACTGTCCAGAGGCCAGACCACGGCGGCATCGCCAGCTGCTGCGCTCCCCACACAGGGCAAACTAACACACGCCATGAGCACATAACAAGACCTCAGACTCGGAGCCAAACCAAAGCCCAGGATGTTGCATCACAGCCATCTGCTCAAGACAATACATCACAGAACTCAGGATGTCACAACACTAGAGCTCAGGATGCTACCACACAACCCATTACCCAGGTCGTTATAACACAAAAGACTAATGGGCACACAGCCAGGACTTTGCCCACACAGGATGTCACGAAACAGCCGACTAATCTGCAAACATCAACTCCATCAACTAATCAAGATGTAACAACACAGCCAACCAACCCGCTTACAACAACAAAGCCAGCACTCCCCACCTCCCCACCAGTATTTATAGAGAGATGGCATCTCCGATCATGATTCCAATATGAAGTCTAACTCTGGTCAAGCAAAATACTATTAGGACCACTTATCAATTTTTGCTATTGTTTTCCAATGCAATTATTTTCCTGTAGCTTTAATATACTGTAGTATTATCTGTAAATAACCAAATGTTTACGGAAATTGCTTTAAAGTACCAACATTCCATTTTCTGCATGCACCCTACTACTTGTAACAATCATGCAGGACATTTTCTTAAATCCTTATATGGACTTTCCAAATCTGCTTCTGCTACCTGATTCTAGCTCTTAAAACTTTCTGTGGTCTTGAATCCTTTTAATTTGTGTCTTTCATAACCATGAAATAACATATAAAAAAATACTCTTAAAGATATATGTTCCCTATTTCCTGCAACATTGTTTATGTAACATATATTTCCTATACCATTTATTTTGGTTCTGTTCCATAAGTGTTCTCCGTCTTTTGAAATCAGATGAAATTTAATGGAGATCTTTCACCTATAATGAACAAAAAGATGATGGAACAAAACAAGTATGAAAATACCCACAAAACAAAACTGAGCACACTTACTTTTCCCATTTAAAACTATTTAAAACAATAACAACGAAGATGATGAATGATAGCCCATCACAAACAATGGCATTTTTGTTTTTTGGCAGAGACTTGTTAACCCTTTTCAATCATAGAACACTTCTGAAATTTTGAAAACTTACTGTAGGTCTTTGGTAAAATAGCTACTGAGGTCTTATTCATTCACAAAATGGCAGCCAGGAGAACATAACCAGAATAAAGAGCCTTGGTGGCGCAGCAGACTAAAGTGCTGTTAAGTAGCACCAGCTGCCTGCAATTACTGCAAGTTCAAATCTCACCAGGCTCAAGTTTGACTCAGCCTTCCATGCTTTCGAAGTACGTAAAATGAGGACCCGGATTGTGGGGGCAATAAGCTGACTTTGTATAAAAAAGAACGCCGCTTTGAGGGGGGCGGGCAAAAGCCCTACTAAGCAGGTATATACAAAAGTATGAAGGCTATTGCTTAACGCATTGTAAGCCGCCCTGAGTCTCCGGAGAAGGGCGGCATATAAATCGAACCAATCAATCAATCAATCAATCAATCAATCAACCAATCAATATATTCAACAAAACACCATTTGCTAATCCCTCAAGGCCTCCCTGAAAATGTTCCTCACTTTTCTTCTTTTCTTCTTTTTCAGAACATGCTAGAGGTATGCACTGTGTTTTGAATTCATAATGTTGCAAGCTCAGAATGTTCTATTCAGTCTAACAATTTATCTGCTGTGAGAACTTGCAGTAAATTTCAACAATATCCATTGAGGATAAAGTAAAATAATGTGTGTAGTGTTTTAATTTACTTGAAATGCTCTTATTGTGGTCTATAAGCCAAAGTTGCTCAGTCTAAACAGATATTAATGGCTTATGTATTGTACTTTTCCAATATACTTGGTTTCTTCTTTCAAGAAACCAAATAAAAAATACTATAGCAATTTCCCGTGAAACTTAAACTGTGGTTTTCATTGAAGTTAACATAGGTAGAGTTAGAATTATAGTCCAGTTGTAGAATTAAAATGCTACATTTAATTTAACTACTTTTCCAAATGTAATAGCATATTTGAATGATAACTGAATAAGGGAGTGGGATGGAGTGGCCTTTAATACCACTGCTAACATTTGAAGACGAAGACATATTTCAGATTGATATTACGTGATCTATGATATTCTAAATACAGTATATCAAGCCATAATTCTCTCTATACCAATCACAGATTCCTGTTCAAGAGTACTGAAACAATAGCTTGGCCAAGAGATATCTACTGTAGATATTTTATTAGGTAAGGTGTTACAAATTGAGTCCATGAGTCCTTACAGAAAATGCAGTATAGCAGGATGTGAGCTATAATTTCAATAGCCGCTTGACCACAAGGGCACAGAAAAAGCTCATGGTATTTTTTTGTATTGGCCCTGCCATGGAAATTGCATTGCAGTGTGCCAAAGTTAATGCCGTTCAGATTTGTTATTTGATATAAATATCTTGCTGCTTTAAAAGGGAGAGTTTGACTGCTCAAATAAACATTCTTGGAAAGAGCAGCCCAATCTTGTTGTCAGATCTGCCTGGCTTGGCTTGGGGCCTCACAAGGCATCCTTTTTATGGCATCTTGCCATAAAAAGAAGAAGGGAGGGGGAGGAGGAAAGGGGGAAGAATGGGGGAAAAGATGAAAGGGCAATAAAGCTTTGTGTGTACGTGATAGGAATTTGGGAGCGGGAATGACAGGTGAGAAGGACCAGAATAGCTGGAACCTGTTTTAGCAGCATCCCATGCCCAGGCACCCTGAGAAATATGCAGAACACCCCCCAACACCTCAGAGTTCTCAAAACATCTTGGCAAGTTCTGGTTGGCTGGAAATGGACTGGTCAAGGGGGGAGGGATGGGATGGGGGCAAACCCTACACCTTATTTTTGTATCCTGCAAGTGTGGTAATTTCAGAGCTGGCTTGACTTTACTGCAACCAACACTCTTTGTAAAAGAACCCTTTGCTTTAACCAAATGGAATCTAAGGCTTTTCTTTCCTAAGGGATCAGATTGGGGGAGGTCTGACACTTGTTGGATTTCCAGATCTTTAATACATTGTTTAATTGAACTAAGTGACCTTTGCTTTTGTTGCTGACATTTGCTTTCATGGAATTGGTCTGCAAAGCTTGTTCTTGGGCAGCCAAAATGAAGCCTTCAGTTTCTTTCTTCTGCACTCCTGATCTCAATCAGCTCCATGTTACCTTTGTATCTACCTTTCTTTCAATGTCTTTCAGGTATTGACTGTGCATAGGCTTCTTTATCCACATAGAAGCTCAGTTGTTTCCTTTCAATATTCTGCTTTCAATCTTGTTGTTTTCAAGAGCTTTCCCTTATTCACCTCCTTCAGCAGAGGCTATTGTTGTTGTTATTATTATTATCTTTTATTCATTAAACATGAAACTCAGTCAACTGAACATTTAAAAATGTATCACAAATATCATTGACTGGCGCTGATGGTTGATACGGGTTGCTGCCAGCATCCTAGGTATCAACCAAGTACCTTCTTAAGATGTATGATGTTCCGAGTAGTGTAGTTGTTTGCAGTTCCATTGGTGTTATTGCAGGAATCTGTAATTTATTGATGTATTTATAAAATTCTTGGACATGGTACCAAGTGCCCCAATGACATTGGATATCACTGTTACATGTTTCATCCATAATTGCGTAGTTTTGATGGCCAGATGCGATATTTCGTAATTTTTCCCAATTCTTTTTCTTTGTCTCTGGCATCTCCTGTTACAGCGATATCAATAAACTGTACGCTTCGTTTTTCGACAACTATGATATCTGGCATGTTGTGTTCCAAATGACAATCCATCTGTATTCGAAAGTCCCACAAGATCTTTACCTTCTCATTTTCGATAACTTTTTCCACTTTACGTTCCCATGACTTTTTGGATATAGGTAAGTTGTATTTTTTACATAATGCCAGTGGATTAATTTAGCAACTTGGTCATGTCTAGCTTTGTAATCAGTTTGTATGATTTTCCTGCACTCACATATTAAATGTGAAACAGTTTCAACTTTGTCATTGCAAAGTCGGCAGTTTGGATTGTCAGTGATTTTTTGTATCTTCGCTTTCATGGCATTAGTTTGTAGTGCTTGTTCTTAAGCAGAAAGTATTAAACCTTCCGTTTCTTTCTTGATGGTTCCCATCTTAAAGTTCAAAGTTCAAAGCCTTTATTGTCATTGTACATCATGTATACAACGAAATTGGTTTAGCTTCTACTGGTGCAGTCCATACAAGAATACAAGACAACATGAACAATATAAAGAATAATCCCTACACAAGTAGTCAGGAAAAAAAAACACTAGTCACACGTTTCCGTATGTACGTCATATTCTGTGCAACATGTATATTACTCTAGTATCTGATCTTATATCAAGGTATATACATATTACACACTACACTGGCACCAGTGAAATTTGTCATATTAATCTATTTGTGGTGCTATATTGTGTTTAGGAGTCTGACAGCCCATGGGTAGAAGCTGTTTTTAAACCTGTTTGTCCATCATGGCTATGGTAAAAGCCATAGCCAAGTTGTTATCACATTTTCCTTCAATGTTTTTCAAGTGCTGTCTATGTAAAGCTTTGGTTTTCTCTCCATTTAATCTGTCATCCAACTGTTTTTCCTTTTCCTTTTTCCTTTTTACTCCTTCTGCTTTTGTTTCTGTTGTTTTTATAATGTTCTCCATTTTCACAGCCTGAAGCAATCTTTCTGTGCTTTGATTCATATAATCATTCAAACTTCGTTTTTCTTCTTCTACAGTTTGATGGATTTGCAATAGCCCTCTGCCCCCTATTCTTCTTGGCAGGTACAACCTGTCGATGTCACTTTGTAGATGTAAAGCATGGTACATATTCAAAAGTTTGCATGTTTTCCGGTCCAAGTTTTCCAGTTCAGCCAAAGTCCAGTTGATGATTCCAGCTGGGTAGCATATCACTGGAACTGCCCATGTATTAATTGTTTTAATTATTTTTCCAGCATTCAGGTTTGATTTTAATATTTTGCGGACCCTCCTAATATATTCCTTTTGCATTGACTCTTTGACTTTTCCATTCCAGCAGATGTTATCTGCTTCCAATATGCCTAGGTATTTGTAACCGTTATCCTTTGCTAATGCTTTCACGATGCTTCCATTTCCCAGTTCTATTCTTTCTATTTTTTTTCCATTTTTCCTCACTGCATGGATAATATAGCACATTTTTCAAGTCCAAAATTCATTTTGAAGTCCCTGCTTAATAGTTGAACTGTGTTGAGTATTGATTTAAGTTCATTGGGGCTTTTTGCATACATTTTTAAGTCATTCATATACAGTAGATGGTTTATCTTGCCATGTTGGCTTGAGATTTGGTATCCCAGTTTTGTGTTTTGTAAGATTATTGTCTGTGGAATTAATGTGATGTTGAACAGTAGTGGCGGAAGTGAGTCCCCCTGGAAGATTTATCCTTAAGGCTTGGTCCTTGTGCAGCTAGAATTAATTCTACTGTCTCTTTCTTTAACTTTCTTGCTCTTAGCTTTTGCCAAGTCTTGTTATTATCTGCTTTCCCTGCTACTTTTTTCTTAATGTACTGGCCATGTAGTGCTTCTGTTCTTCATTTGGTTTTTCTTATAGGGCAGCTTGATCTCTCCAGTAGTCAGCAAGCCTTCCTGGCATACTAACTTCAGTGCATCTTCTTCATTGTCCTTCTGGTATTCTTCCAAAGCCCCTTTTTCTTCTTCAACCATCTGATGTACTTGGAACATTCCACACTCATCTATTTGCTTTGGTAGGTAGAATCTGTCAATGTTTCTGCGAGGATAAAGGGCATCATTGTCATTATTTTTTTGATCTTCCTATCCATTGCTTTTAGCTCTGCTTGAGTCCAATCCATTATTTCTGCTTTGTATCTAATGACTGGAATTGCCCAAGTGTTGGGCCTTGATGGTATTTTCTCCATTGAGTTTGGACTTTAAGATCTTCTTCACTCTCTTGATGTATTCACCTCTAACCTTTTTCTTGATTTCAGTGTGCTTGATGGTGTCAGCTTAAAGGATACCCAGCAGGGTTGAAATCCAGCAGCTTCCGACAGGTTCTGGAGAACTGGTAGCAGAAATTTTAACTAGTTCGGAGAACCGGCAAATATCACTTCTGGCTGGCTCCAGAGTGGAGAAGGAACGGAGATTTTGCAGTATCCCTCCCCTGGAATGGGGTGGGAATGGAGATTTTGCAGTATCCTTCCCCTGGAGTGGGGTGGGAATAGAGATTTTGCAGTATCCTTCCCCTGGAGTGGGGTGGGAATGGAGATTTTGCAGTATCCTTCTCCTACCACACCCACCAAGCCATGCCCATAGAACCAGTAGTAAAAAAAAAATGGATTTCACCACTGATACCTAGGTATTTGTAGTACTCATCTTCATTCAAACTCTTAATGTTATTTTCATGGAGTATCTTGATTCCTTCAGTTTTCATTATTTTTCCTTGTTTGATAGTGAATGTGTCATATTTGTCAGACTCCATTGCAATATCTTGGCTATATATACAGACAGTGCTAAGCAGCTCTTCTATTTCAGATGGAGTTTTTCCATACAGCTTTAGATCATCCATGTAAAGGAGGTGGGATAGTCTGGTAGATATTTTTGATGTTTGATAGCCATGGCCTGAGTTATTCAGTACTGTTGGCAGAGGAAACGGTGCAATGACAAATAGTAGTGGTGATAGTGAATCTCCTTGAAATATTCCTCTCTTGATAGTAATTTCTCCCAATCTCTCACCATTGACCTTGATAGTAACTTCTCCCAATCTCTTGCAATCACAGTTGCATTGACCTGCAACTGTGCCCTTCATTATGCCTTCAATCTTTGCACAAAGCTTCTGATGTTTCTACCGACTCATGTAATTTCTAGACACTTGATTATCCAATTATGTGGCAGAGAGTCAAATGCCTTTTTTGCAGTCAATCCATGCTACATTCAGGTTGGTTTTCCTTCTCTATCACTTTTCCTAAATTATTTTGTCAATTAGGAGTTGATCTTTTGTTCCTCTGCTATTGGGGCAGTTACCTTTCTGCTCAGGTGGAAAGAGATTGTTTTCAGCTAGATGCTATTGGACTGCATCAGCTACCACACCAGTTAACAATCTGAAAGTTGTTGGCAAGCAGGTAACTGGAGTTGCCTGGTGCTTCCCTCTTTTGCTGGATCTTTCATTATCAGGTGGGTTTTCCTAGATATTAGCCACTCTTCAATTTCGCCTCCTTGTAGTATGTTGTTAAACAGCTTGGCAGTGAGTGGATAGAGACCAGTTAGATTTTTCAACCAAAAACCATGCAGTTCATCTTCACCTGGTGCTGACCAATTCTTGATCTTTCTTGCTCTTTTCTCTTACCATTTCTGCTGTTATTACTAGTTCTTTCATTTCAGCTTCTTTTTTATTCTTAGCCACCTCTTTTAACCAAACGGCATCCTTGTTGTATTCCTTTGGGTTATCCCATATCTGCGTCCAGAACTGCATTGTTTCTTCCTTTTCAGATTTGCAATTCAAGGTTTGTACCTACTATCTTCTATATTGTTATTTGCTGCTTTATTATTTCCAGTGCTTCCTTGACCTTTCTTGTTTCTAAGTAATCTTTCTTGATTATGTATTATTTGGTCTTTTTGTTCTTCAGCTTCTTTTCTTTCATCTGTCTTAGCTTGCTTGCATTTGATCTTAACTTGCTGATCTTATTTTCCAATCTAATCTTCCATTTTTGTGGTGCGCTGTTTAGTTTTACTCTTTCCTATTGATTTTGCATCCCAGGTATTCAGTTACAACTGCAGCTGTACTGTACTTTAGTGGATTTGTTTCATGCAGTGAATTGGTGCTTATACTTGATATAGCAGTATTTGCATCTTTTAATGCTTGTGCTAGCTATTTCTTTGGAAGAAGCTTTAATGCAGGCAGTCTTATTCTGATGTTTTTGTGCTGTTCTAGATGCTCAGTTATTCTTTGTTTCAATTCTTTTAATGCTTTCATCATTCTTCCTGAGGCAGAGGAGATGGTGTCCGGTTTCTAAATGAAAACAATTGTATATCTCTGCTGGATTCCTCTACTACCAACTCTCCCTGGTTTGCAGAATACATTCTGAATTACTTCTGGCAAGGCTTTGATTTCTTTGCCCTGGGTGAACCTTTGCAGTTCTTCCAATTCTGCTTCTGTGAATACTTTATTTCGTATTATAAATCGACGTTGATCTGCTAGCCTCTGTTCTGTTATTTCTGATTCTGGATGTTGTTCTTTCCAGAACTGGTGCATTTGTTTCAAATATCCTCAAATAATCTTAAAATGCATTCATGGAAATTAGAAGAACTGCCTTAGTAATAATTAAAGTATTATAATTAATATTTATTTGTTATCATATTTATAATAATTCTAGTGCCAAAATATTAACTACAAATATTCCAGATGTTTCTGGACATTTTTTTTTTTGGCTAAGTACTAAACCTTTGCAAGGTAGCAGTGATCACATGTTTTCTCTCATATCTGAAATAATAGCATTGTTAAGATACCTTGCAGTTTAGCAATTTCCTTCAGTTTTGGTCTTTGCAGTCTCTCTCAGTAAAAGTTCCATACTGGCAATTTAGTAGTGAATATGAAGATTGATCTTTACTCTTTCATATCAGCATCCCTAGATGTGGCATTTATTATTCCTCATAGGCAATAGATTGCAACTTATCATTTCTGCAAAACAAAGAGATGTTTTTCATGACACCATTTGCAGAAGACTCAGACTCGGAGAAGAGAATGAGACTGTCACACCCTGCTTTCCGATTTGCCAGACTTTTATGAAATAAAACAAAATAGAAAATTCAGTAAAAACAATATGTATTATTATATCGTATAAATATGATCACATATGATTCTTAAATGCTCCAACACATATGTTTTTTGTACTTAAGATAATTCTTTTAGAACCTTTTCATTTAAAAGAATTGCATTTAAGCTTTCATTAATAAATACTTACATTTCTGCTGCTGCTTGCTTGAAAAGATTTAAGGAAACCTGTTAATAGTATTTTTCTCAATCAACAGCTAATAAATAAACTTTCTGTCTTCTCTTAGTGTTCTACCTACCTAATATTACAATATTCAAACTATATAAATAATTTTGTACCTTATGATATGAGAACTAAGTTCTCTGTTTCTAAGACTGAGCTGCAACTATTAATTGTTTTCTAAGAACTAAGGCTACATGCAGGTGATGGAGCTGGTACTTTTCCCCCCAAAAATGTTTATTTTATTTAAAATAAAGTTTTGGGTTCCTGAAAAGCACTGTGGGGTGAATAATTTTGGTGAGCACATGACCTAAATTTGAATACTGTAAGAATAATCAGTATGGGGCTGATACAGAGCTACAACTTCTAGAGAGGCTCTGTGAATATTTAGAAAGTGAGAAAGCTTAAAGAATATCAAATGGTAGTATAGTAAAAATAAGAATAATTGTATGGGTAGTGAATTAAGGATTGTGTTAGATCTTGAATGGCTTGCATATCCTTCCTAGGAAGGGGGTGACAAGAGAAGGAATGCAGGAATGAAAAAAAAATGTATATTTTTGGTTTAGCTGCTCTAGCAGTAGCAGGGGGTAAGAGAAACAAGCATAATAAACGGGTTCCGTTGATGTTTGTGCAGCAGGATCTGCCTGACATTTTCTTGAAGGGGATGGAATAGCTGAGCAGCTCTTGTTCTTTTACCAAATAAGGAAAAGACATGCCTGATTTAGTCTACTTGAGCCTTCTAATCAAGGATTATACTAGCCGGTTTTTTTGCTTTTATATTCCTATTTTCCTTTTGTCTTTGCAAGATTGAATGCATTCAGTTATTCATCTTTAATTCATTCTTATACTTAATAACATCAAATATACTTTCCAAATTATGTTCTATTTGTCACTGAAGCAATCATTGACAAATTATTTAAGCTGCTGCTGAACCTCAAGCTGTTTGCTAACCTTGAAATGGAGATTACATCTCTCCCCCAGATAACTTCATATTGGAAGTATATCCATCATCAGGAAGTAATTTGCAGTGGTACAGGTTGAGGGGCTATCACAGAGAGGAGGGGATCAATCTATTTTCCAAAGCATCTGAAGGCCAGACAAGGAATAATGGATGGAAACTGATCAAGGAGAGATTCAACCTAGAAATAAGGAGAAATTTTCTGACAGTGAGAACAATCAACCCATGAAACAATTTGCCTTCAGAAGTTGTGGGAGCATCATCACTGGAAGCTTTCAAGAAGAGACTGATTGCCATTTGTCAGAAATGGTGTAGAGTTTCCTGCTTGGGTGGGAGGTTGGACTAGATGACCTACAATACAAAGTGCCTTTTAACTATGTTAATCTGTAAAAATTGAACAACTGTAAATATATCGTAATAATTAAGTAGTTTTATTACATGTGTAAGTAATTTCAGGAGGTATACATTTGAAGTCAGTTAAGGCAAATCGTGTATGTGTGTGTGTATGTGTGTGAACAACTAATTCTATATATGGATTAAAATGTATTTAGTCAACTTTCAGTTACAAATATATTTTATTATATATGCCCAACATTCATTATGGCATAGCGTGTGGTACAAACTGGTTTATGGACCATTGTTTCTAACTTAATATATATATGAATTATTTGATAAAATAAGAAAAAACAAATTTATGACTGTTATGTTCTGGACGAAGAATGGAGGTGAGGCCTGAGCTATTTCCTACAGTTCTTTATTCAATAATGCCTGTGAGGCAACCACCCTCCCTGGCTCCTTTTATATGAAACCGATCAGCCAACAACCAATTAGGAGAGAGTATTTTACTGTTCCAATAGAGGACCAGAATGTGTTGTGAGCCACCCTGAGTCTACGGAGATAGGGCGGCATACAATTCACATAAAATAAATAAATAATTAATTAATTAAATAAATAATTAAATAAATAAATAAATAAATAAATAAATAAATAAATAAATATACAAAACATAACAATGACAATGTGATCTGCAAACCAGATCTGTATATTAGATCACCATCTGTGATTGTTGAATTATATTTAAGATATGTATATTATTTAAAGGTCCCATTCCCCTTGCTTTAGTTTTGGTAAATTTGGTAAATATAAATTAATTAAATTTAATAAATTCAAAAATATGGAATGAGATGGCTGGCCCTGATTAAAGCTGATGGGGAAGTCTGGATAAGGCTGATGGCTGATGAGGAAAGCAGAAAAAATGCTTTGAGCCATTTATGAGATTTAGAGGGTGAGGTTTTGGCTATTATATAGTGTTTACCAAAGCCTAAGTCTTTTTGGGTTGCTGTACATAATCTGTATTGTATTATTATTATTATTGGTTAATCTTTAGTGAGATTCACAACCTTTGAGGCTGGTTAATAGCTCAGCAGCTCGAGTCCTAACCAAGGACCTAGGAACTGTTAAGGTATCGTTGGAGGATGTAAGCTGTTCCGAGTAAGGTGGTTTTTTGTAGAGTCAAAATGTTCAAGTCCGGCAAATTTAGAATTTCTAAATAGTGGGGTAACCCTTTGGATATTGCTCCAAGGGCTCCAATTACAATCGGGACAACATACGATTTCTTTTTCCAGTCGCTCAACTTCAATTTGCAAATCCTGGTACTTTGTGATTTTTTCTTGCTGCTTATCTTCAATCCGTGCATCACCAGGTATTGCAATGTCAATGAACTATACTTTTTTCTTTTCAACTATTGTTATGTCAGGTGTGTTGTGGACCAAGTGCCTGTCAGTCTGAATCCTAAAGTCCCATAAGATCTTGAGTTTCTCATTCTCTAAAACTTTCTCAACCTGAAGTTCCCAGTGGTTTTTGCTGTACTCAAATCCAAACTTCTGGCACAATTTCCAGTGAATGATCTTAGCAACCCGGTCATGGCGTTGTAGGTAGTCAGTTTGTGAAATTTTGCTGCACCCACTGATCAGGTGGTCGACTGTCTCATCTTTCTCATTGCAGAGGCGGCATTTGCTGTTGGTGGTGACATGTTGAATTTTTGCCTTCATGCAGTTTGTGGCTAGGGCTTGTTCTTGAGCTGCCAAAATAAAGCTTTCTGTTTCTTTTTTCAGTACTCCTGATCTTAACCAGTTCCAAATTAGTTTCTGGTCAGCTTTGCCTTCAATACTTTTCAAGTATTGGCCATGCAGAGCTTTGTGTTTCCAATTTTCAGCTCGCTGCTCAGTTACTTCTTTCTTATATTCTGCTTTTGTTTTAGTTGTCTTTAAAAGGCCTCCTTTATTTACTTCCTTAATCATTGGTTCTTCACTTTTCTGGATGTAATCATTCAAGCTGCATTTTTCTTCTTCCACAGTCTGCTTTACTTGTAGGAGTCCTCGACCACCCTCTGCTCTTGGTAAATATAATCGGTCAACCTCACTTTTAGGGTGCAAGGCATGATTCATTGTCATAAGCTTTCTTGTTTTTCTGTCCAAATTGTCTAACTCCATCTGGGTCCAGTCAATTATTCCTGCAGAGTATCTAATCACAGGTATAGCCCAGGTATTTATGGCTTTTATGATGTTTCCTCCACTCAATTTGGACATTAACATCTTACGAATTCGCCGAATGTACTTGGCTGAAGTTAATTTCTTGACTTTATTATGCATTAAGTCAGAGGCTTCTAAAATTCCCAAGTACTTGTAGCCTTCTTCTGATTTTACTGCCTTTATCATTTCTTCATTCTCTAGTTCTATTCCATCCTCTTCTATGATTTTGCCTGCTTTGGTTGCTATTGTTGCACATTTGTCAATTCCAAACTGCATACCAATGTCTTGGCTGAATTCTTTTGTGTTTTCAATTAATAAATTCAGTTCAGCTTTTGTTTTACCAAACAGCTTCAAATCATCCATGTACATCAAGTGCGAGATTTTCAGTCCTTTCTTTGCAAGTTCGTATCCACAGTTCATCTTCTTCAAAATGATTGTCAGTGGTAGCATTGAGAGTATAAAAAGTAGGGGTGAAAGGGAATCGCCCTGGAAAATGCCTCGTTTAATTTCAACTTCACCCAGTTCTTCTTCATTAGCCATAAGTTTCGTTTTCCAGAAGTTCATTGAAGATTCCATGAATTTTTGTATGTTGCTGCTGATGCCTAATATTTCCAGGCATTTCTTGATCCAGCTATGGGGAACTGAATCAAATGCTTTCTTATAGTCTATCCAAGCCATGAACAGGTTGGTTCGTCTTTTCTTTGAGTTTTATTATATATATATATATATATATATATATATATATATATATATATATATATATATATTATTATTATTATTATTATTATTATTATTATTATTATTTGCTTTTCATAGTCAAACATTAATGGGCAAGAGTCAAATCTGTTGGAATTATGAAGTGGACTCAGGCACGACTGCTGCATATTTCCTCTGCATCCTGGAGAGCTTTAATGATAATTTCCAAGAAGTTTAATTAACCAGATTTAATGCAAACTCCAAATTGTATTGAGGTAATTTTTAGCACATAATGTAATAAGGGTATGCTTAGTTTTTACATTCTTTTAAAATACACACATTTTTTTTCAACTGCTTGTGAGCAAAGTTTTAACAGAATAAACAAAGTCCAGAAATCTGGATTGAAATTGTTAAACTTTTAGTAGTTAACTTTCCCTGGAATGTACATGACAAACTATCAGAATACAAACTACATTTCCCTGTTCATTCCTATGATGTTTAAGGAATAACTTCTATATACTGCAACTAAGCTATTTGCCAAGGAAATAAAACTGGAAAGCTCTCACTGATCAAATACAGCAGTTATTTTCTATAAAATTGTTCTGGTTTACAACTGGGTGCATAACAGAACTCAGCATGTCAACAAGCATTGCCCAAACATATCTTGACAAAACCCATTTTCTGCCTCATTCACACAGCACTGTCTTTCTCTCATCAACAACTGATGTGTCAGAGAGCCATAAATTATTGTTGTTGTTAGTCGAGAAGTCATGTCCAACCTATCGCGACCCCATGGACAATGTTCCTCTAGGCGTTCCTGTCCTCTACCATCCCCTGGAGTCTATTTAAGCTCACACCGACTGCTTCAGTGACTCCATCCAGCCACCTCATTCGTCCCCTTCTTTTGCCCTCAATCATTCCCAGCATTAGGCTCTTCTCCAGTGAGTCCTTCCTTCTCATTAGGTGGCCAAAGTATTTGAATTTCATCTTCAGGATCTGACCTTCTAAAGAGGTTGATCTGACCTTCTAAAGGGTTGATCTCCTCTATGACTGACCGATTTGATTCAGTGGCGGAATTCAAATTTCTTTACTACCGGTTCTGTGGGTGTGGCTTGGTGGGCATGGTGTGGTTTGGTGGGCATGGCAGGGGAAGGATACTACAAAATCTCCATTCCCTCCCCACTTCTGGGGGAAGGATATTGCAAAATCTCCATTTCCACCCCACTCTGGGTCCAGCTAGCGGTGGTATTTGCCGGTTACCCAAACTACTTAAAATTTCTGCTATTGGTTCTCCAGAACCTGTCGGAACCTGCTGAATAGCACCCCTGATTTGATTGCCTTGCAGTCCAAGGGACTTGCAGGAATCTTCTACAGCCCCACAGTTCAAAGGCCTCAAAATTTTTATTAGCTGTATATAAAAGTTGCCATAAGCAGACCCTTTTTTATCCCATCACGTTGTATAAAAAGCTTTATTCCTCATTACTTCATAGGACCAATCAGCTGAGTAATAGCTATCATCATCATTATCGAGTGTGGGTCTATATACAAGGATCTTTTTATACAAGGATCTACCAAGGAGAAAGAAAACCATACCTCCACCAACACTAGCATGGCAAGCCCTTCATATAAACAGGGAGTAAACCTCATCCCACTAGCACTGATGATGTTGCCTAGTTGGGTATTGAAACATCTGCACGCAAGCGACCAATCTCAGAGAACATCAGGGACTCCACAGTTCAATCCTGAGCTACAGATAACAGAATAACAGATTTTGGACCTTGGAGGTCTTCTGGTACAATACAATACAATACAATACAAACTCATGGTAAACCGATCCAAACTAGACTGCAGAAAATACGACTTTAGTAACAGAGTTGTCAACATCTGGAATGTGGTTTCTGACTCTGTGGTTTCTTCCCCAAATCCCCAAAACTTTAACTTTAGACTGTCTACTGTAGATCTCACCCCATTCCTAAGAGGTCTGTAAGGAGTGTGCATAAGCTGACCAGTGTGCCTACATTCCCTGTCCTAATGTTTTCTTTTATTTGTATCCTTTTCATGTATTTATAATTAGGTTTACACTTGTATCTGTCATAAAATACATGCTTAATGAAATAAATAAAATAAAATAAAAAAATATAAAAAAAATAAAAAAACCCTGCCTAGGCAGGAAACACTACACCACTTCAGACAAATGGTTATCCAATATCTTCTTTAAAATCTTCATCTTCTTCCAGTGTTGGAACATTCACACTTCTGGAGGCAAGTTGTTCCACTGATTAATTGTTCTAACTTCAGGAAATTTCTCCTTAGTTCTAGGTTTCTTCTCTCCTTGATTTGTTTCCACCCATTGCTTCTTGTCTTGCCCTCAGTTTGAAGAATACTCCCTCTTCTTTGTGGCAGCCTTGAGATATTGGAGATACAGATATTATTTTCTTCTGTAACTTGACAAATCTTTGATATTTTGACTTAAATCATTTTGATTGTCTGTATTCACAATTTGATAAATCCACTCTTCGATAAATCTTTAGTCTTTTCTAATCCTAAAAAGAATAAATCTGCAAACAAAAAACTACAGGAGAACAATGTACATTGATGCACCAAACCCCAAGCCAAACTTCGATTTAGTTAATTAGTACTTGATGATAAAGTCTATTGTGGTTGAAGTTCTAGTCTTGGATCTCATTATCTTCCCTCTGAATGGAATGTTCTCCAGCGCGCTGCTTGGAGAATCCAAATCTTGGGGGAGTTCCTCAGCTTGATTGCCAGACTGGGTGAATGTTTCTTTAAGAAACGTCCTTGGCCACTCCTCCCTTGCTTGGCTAAGCTCCAGTTCATTCACTCAGTCAAGCAAGAGACTGGTTTTGTCCTTGGCTCTGGCAATTTGGCTGAAGAATTCTCCAAAATTTGGATTTTCCAATTTCCTCTGATTACCCAATTATACGAGCGGTGTGGTCCTCTTTCATTATTTTGGCTGTCTGCACGTTTCCAGCTTCGTTATTGTTGCGGGGGGAGGTGAGTAAGCCGTGGGGATCTTCCAGGAGGCTCCCCTCTGTCGCTTTCTCTGATTCCTCGGAGCACTACCTTTCCAGGCAACTCCGAGTGATTGAAATTTGCCACTGGCGGTTGAGTTGGGGTCCGGATCGCTGGAATTCCCACCTCTGCCATCCACACCGCTCCAACTTGAGATTTGGTGGCCAGGAGTCCCTGCATAGCTCAGCAAACTCCTATCACCTTTGCTTCGCTTCCCCGTTTAATTGCGGTGCTGGGCAGCTTAAAAGGGCGAGCCGCGTGCCATCTGCTTCAAATTCTGTTGGCTCCCTCACACAGTAACGGCGCTCGGTGGCTAAATTCAAGCCGTGCACCATTTTGAATCAGTTGACAGCCTCCCACCAAATTTCCTTCACTGAGATCTCAGCGGCAACGGAGCTCGGTGGCTAAATTAAAGCCACACGCCATTTTTAAACTGTTTTCTGCATCCCGCTGACTTATACAACAGGGATGCTCGGTTGGATCGGCGGCTGAAGCTGAGCCACGCACCATTTTCCAGTGATCCCAGACGCTCCAATTTCATCTTTTCTGTGGCGTCCTGCAACTTACACCATCGTCCAGAAGCATTGCATGTGACTGTGTGAGGAGTCTGCTGCTTCCGGTCTGTCTGTTCCTGAGGTGACCTTCATGCTTACGGCTGCTGGTCTTCGTCCATTGGAGGGCCTTCAGCCCACTCTTTCCCGGGACATTCAGGATCTCGTATCTCAAACTATTTCTCGCATCCTGACTTCTGCCCTTCACCAGGGGACTCAAGCCCCTGTCATGGCTCCTCTGCCCTTGGCTCCATTGTATGGCGATCCGCAACATGGCTATTCCCATCGCCCTGAATCACTTCTGACTGAGGATTCTCTCTGGGAGGAAGAGGAGCCGGATGAGATGGAGTTGTCTGAGGACGAGGATCTTCCTCCAGAATGATCATCCTTCACGGGACTCTTCCGTCCTTCCATGTTTAAGTCCTTGCTCCACAAGGCTAAGATTACCACGAACATGTGGTTAACAACCTCTCAGACATCTCAGCAGATGGCTCTTAATCCTCATGATGACCTTTTTCAATTGCAAAAGCCGGACCAGGATTTTATTCCGTGCCCGGAGTTATTCACAGACGTGGTTCAAAGATCTTGGTCCCATCCTACTTACATTTCTGCTCCTACCGGGCTCGACAAGCGGTTATATTGTTCAGATCCTTTTTTACAGAATCTCATCGAATTGCCTTCTGTGGACAACCCGGTGGCCCAACTGACGTCATCTTCTGTCATTTCCAACGATGTCCTCGATGGTCTCCGGACCGAGGACAGGAAGACTGAGCTGTCTCTCCGCAAAACGCATCAAGCAGTTGCCTGGGCCATCAGGTCGGCTACGTCTACTTCATTCTTTGCTCGCGCATCTCTTATCTGGTTGCGCCAATTGCAGGAGCGGCTTCCGCCTGATGACAGCAGGCTCCATCATGACATAAATAAAATTGTGGCAGCCACTGATTACTGTGCAGATGCGTCTTTGAATGCGGCTAAGTTCTCCTCTTGAGCCCTTGTCTCCAATGTTACTTCTCGGCACCTCCTTTGGCTCCACCACTGGAGGGCCGATCTTAAGTCAAAGTGGAAGCTGGCATCTGCTCCCTACAAGGGTTCTCTTCACTTTGGAGAAGCTTTAGACCCTATACCTGTGGAGGATAAGGATAAACGGAAAGTTATGCCTTCCTCTTATAGACGCCAAGAGTGGAGATTTGATCCTTATAATCAAAGACAGCCCTTTAGGACGGAGTCTGGACCCAGTGGGTCCTACCTTTCCAGGCAATACTCTTGCGGAGTCGATCGATCAGCCGAATGACCTACCTACCGGGATCAGGGCAGAGGTCAATCTAACACCAGGCGGCAATTCCGTGGGGCTTCCAGCTGGCCATTCTGAAGGGGCAAGTGACTATACCACAGATCTTCCCATTGGCGGTCGTCTTCTCCACTTCTTGCCCCAATGGGTCTCTTCTACGACAGATGCTTGGGTTCTCCAGACTGTGAGCCTTGACCTCACTTTGAACTTCTTCTCCAGTCCTCCGAACCGTTTTCTCAGATGCCCGGTGCCTGGCAACCTAGAGAAGAGAGTGTTGATGGACTCAGAGATACAACATCTGATCAACATCTGCGCCATCAAACTTGTGCCGGTGGAACAACGGGGATCCGGTTTCTACTCGTGCCTCTTTCTCGTGCCAAAGTCTTCCGGGGACTGGAGAGGGATCTTAGACCCGAAGGCCTTAAACAAGTTCGTCAGGTATCACCACTTCAAAATGCAGTCGCTCAAGTCGATTCTGCAGGGCGTCCAACGGGGCGACTTTATGATGTCAATCGACCTACGGGAAGCTTACCTGCATGTCCCAATTCGTCCTTCACATCGACGGTTCCTTCGGTTTGCCTATTCCAATCGGCACTTCCAATATCGGGCCATTTGGCCTCTCATCCGCCCCTTGGACCTTCACGAAGCTGCTAGCGACCTTGGCTGCATCCCTGCGACAGGTCCCGATCAGGGTTATGTGCTATCTGGACGACATCATTATTCTATCCGCCACTCGAGGCCAAGCTGTCCACAATCTGTCCACAATTGATGTCTCAGTGCCTGGAGGCTGTGCGGATCTGGATGGGGAGGAACAGGCTCAAGCTCAACCCTTCCAAGACTGAGTGGCTGTGGCTCCTGGCATCCCGATATAGTCAGTTGACTCCATCACTGACTATTGGGGGTGAGTCCTTGGCCCCCACAGAAAGGGCTCACAATCTGGGAGTCCTCCTGGATATGCAGCTGTCCTTGGAGGAACATCTGACGGCTGTAACCAGGGGGACCTTTTATCAGGTTCACCTGATTCGCCAGTTGCGGCCCTTTCTTGATCGGGATTCCCTGTGCACAGTCACTCACGTCCTCGTCACCTCTTGCCTTGACTACTGCAATGCTCTCTACATGGGGCTCCCCTTGAGGGGCACCCGGAGGCTCCAGCTGGTCCAGAACACAGCAGCGCGGGTAGTGATGGGAGCAGCATGGCGCTCCCATGTAACACCGCTCCTGCGCGAGCTGCACTGGCTCCCGGTGGTCTTCCGGGTGCGCTTCAAGGTGTTGGTTATCACCTTTAAAGTGCTCCATGGCATAGGGCCTAGCTATCTTTGAGACTGCCTGCTGCTACCAACGACCTCCCATCGACCCGTGCGCTCCCACAGAGAGGGTCTCCTCAGGGTGTCATCAGCCAAACAATGTAAGCTGGTGACCCCCAGGGGGAGAGCCTTCTCTGTGGGGGCACTTACCCTCTGGAATCAGTTGCCCCCAGAGATAAGGAGAATCCAAGACCTCAGTGCCTTCCGCCGTGCCCTTAAAACCCACTTTTTCCAGCAAGCCGGGCTGGTTTAGGAAGAAATTTTTTAATTTTTAAAATTTTTTTAAATGTTTAATTGGTTTGTGGTTTTTTAAATTTTTGGGCCAAATTTATATATATTTTAATTGTTTTTAATATTTGTATTTCATGTTTTTAATTCTGGCTGTGCACCGCCCTGAGTCCTCAGGGAGAAGGGCGGTATATAAATTGAAAATAAATAAATAAATAATAAATAAATAAATAAATAAATAAATAATCAATCAATCAATCAATCAATCAATCAATCAATCAATCTCAGGACAGTTTCTCATCTTCTACAACAGCACGGGTTCTCCCTGAACCTAGACAAAAGTCAGCTCTCGCCCACCACTCACATTCTCCACCTAGGAGCTGTCATAGACTCAGTCATTGTCATGTCTTCTTGTCTCCCGACAGGATTCACAGCATTTGGTCCTTGGTGACTCAGGTACTGTCTCTCAGATCCGTTCCCTTGATCATCTTGTCCCGGCTTCTCGGCAAACTAATTTCTTGCATCTCGATTGTCCCGTAGGTTCGTCTTCACAGTCGTCCTCTGTAATGGTTCCTCCTGTCCTATCAGAGAGCCCTCCGAGCATGTTCGAAAATCACAGTGGTCCTCCTGGCTGCACTCCAGCTGTCTCTGAGATGGTGGATCTCCCCGTCCATACGGAAGGGCTCCTATTTCCTGGAATCCAATTGGATAACACTAACAACGGAGGCAAGTCAGTTCGGCTGGGGCGCACATCTGCTGTCATCGGTTGCCCAGGGCCGCTGGTCCACTCGGGACTTACAACATGACATAAATTGGTTAGAACTTCAAGCAGTCCATCTCGCTCTACTTCATTTCCGAGCATCTGTGAAGGGGCGTCATATACTAGTCCTAACGGACAATACAACAGTGAAAGCCCATGTGAACAGGGAAGGGGGAACCCGTTCCAGGCAACTGATGGAAGAGGCGACGAGGATGCTCCATTGGGCGGAGAAGAACATTCTGTCCCTGACAGCTGAGCACATATCCGGCGTCGACAACGTCAGGGCGGATTGGCTCAGCCGGACTCAAATAGACCAGGCGGAGTGGCGCCTGGATCCGTCCTTGTTCAGGGATCTGTCGAGGCGGTTCGGCCTACCAACAGTCGACCTGTTTGTGACCCAACTGAACTCCCAGCTTCCCCAATTCTTCTCCCGGTTTCCCTGTCCTGGAGCAGAAGGTTGCGATGCACTTCTAAGCGAGTGGCCCCAGGGCTTGCTCTATGCCTTCCCCCCTCTACCGCTCATCCCTCGGGTGATTCACAAGCTGTTGGAGGAGAAGGTGGATCTCATCCTGGTCACCCCCAATTGGCCGCGTCGCCCCTGGTACGCGGACCTCCTGAGCCTTTTGGTGGAGCGCCCCTGGCACATTCCCAATAATAGGATATCTCTCAGCCAGGGGGTCATCCTGCACCCAGACCTGCAATGGTTGCAGTTGACCGTCTGGCATTTGAGAGGATCCGCCTGAGGAAGGACAACATCCCGGCTAGCGTGATCCACACTATGCAATCTGCCAGACGTGCTTCAACAAACCATATCTAAAATGCCACCTGGCGCTCCTTTTGCTCCTAGTGTTCCAAGACCCATTGGGACCCTACAGCAGAGTCTCCCTCTGATGTTCTCGTATTCCTGCAGGAGGTTTTGGACCATGGACTCGCTCCTAATACCCTGAGGCGTCAGGTGGCGGCCCTTAGCACGGTCTTATCTTCTGTCGACGATCAGCCTTTGACCCAGCATCCCTGTATTTGGACATTCTTACAGGGGGCTTCCAATCTCCGTCCTCCTACTGTACATCGATACCCAACTTGGGATTTGCCATTAGTACTTACCGCTCTCATGTCATCTCCCTTTGAGCCCCTGGCATCTATATCTCTTCGATGTCTGACTCTCAAGGTTGCCTTCCTAGTGGTGATTACCTCGGCAAGACGGGTTTCTGAGCTGGCGGCTCTGTCTGTGCAACCTGATCTTTGTGTGTTCCACCCCAACAAAGTGGTGCTCCGTACGGATCCTTCTTTTCTGCCCAAGGTAAACTCTCTGTACCACCGAGCCCAAGAATTGATTCTAACTGACTTTTGTCCGGCTCCTAGTCATCATCTTGAATACCAATGGCATACCTTGGACGTTAAGAGGGCTCTCCGTCGGTATATCAAGCGAACGGCTTTGTTCCGTAAATCTGAAGCCTTGTTCCTGTCTTTCAATCCATCTACATTGGGCATGAAAGTCTCATCATCCATGATTGGTCATTGGATCAAGGCCTGTATCGTGACGGCATATCACACCAAATGGACTCCTCTTCCGGGGAGGATCCTCCCTCACTCTACCCGTAGCGCAGCCACCTCAGCTGCTTGGGCTACCCAGGCATCCATCCTTGACATCTGTCGGGCTGCAACATGGACTACCTTAACACCTTTTGTTCGACATTACAAAATTGACTCCTTTGCATCGGTTGAAGCTTCATTTGGTCATCGAGTGCTGCAGTCTGTCCAGGCTGTTCCCCTCCGGGATGACGCAGCCGCCCACCCTACTCCTGACTAGCTTGGGTATATCCCAAGATTTGGATTCTCCAAGCAGTGCGCTGGAGAACCGACGTCTTACCTGAACGTCCTTTCTTGGCGCGCTGCTGGAGAATCCAACCCATCCCTTCGGCTGCTTCTGGCCAGGACTGTTCTATTTTTTCTTATTGTTTATTGTTGACAGCACCATCAGCACCATCTTCTGTTTGACCTCGCGAATGAACTGGAGCTTAGCCAAGCAAGGGAGGAGTGGTCAAGGACGTTTCTTAAAGAAACATTCACCCAGTCTGGCAATCAAGCTGAGGAACTCCCCCAAGATTTGGATTCTCCAGCAGCGTGCCGAGAAAGGACGTTCAGGTAAGACAACGTCCGTTTTCACTGCCGTCATGCAGAGGTGCCTCCTTGTAATTTTTGTCACATGACTTTATTTAATGCGTACAGGTAATCCTTGATTAACAACCATTTATTTAACGACTGTTCAAAGTTACCATGGTACGGAATGATCTATCTTCAAAATTCTAGCCATTGCAATGCCTATTCAGTCAAGTGAACTTAATCCAGATTTTTTGCAACAATCTAGCAATTATGGTCAATTGCAGAATCTTTAGTCAGGTTATCAATGCTGCCAATCATTTCAACTGGCTTCCTAAAAAGCAAAGTCAAGCCAGACGGGAAAGTCACAACAGGCTACAGTAAGTTTTCCCAGGTCTTTCTTTGATAGTATGTACTATGCTCTCCTTCCCCCTTTGCTCTCATACAACCACCATTGCCCTCTTTTCCTCGGCCTTCTTGTATACACACACACACACACACACACACACAAATGCCCTCTTTCCACAATCTCCTTGACCTTGTACATACGTGCACCCAGCAGCACCTTCCTTCACCGAGATCCCTGCACTAGCACACACATTTGTATATAATCCACACTTTCTTTCTCTGGCCTCCTTGTATTCAGACTGCTTTGCAGCAATTCCCGACCTCCTGCACAGCATGTGCCAGAGCCTCCCTCGTTTCCTGAAGCCTGCTCATACTCCTTACCTGGGGCTCCCTGCATGTCTTGAGGTTATGAATGTGATTCATGGTTTATGTGAGTTACATTTTATTACATGGAAAACACCACTGACACAAAGATTTCACCTGACTCTGAAAATAGCATTAATCATGTGTGCACATAGCCATATGAGACATGAGAGACATGGAAAATAAAATTATCCAAAGAAGGAAATAATAGTATTGTCCTAAGATTGAATCCCAGTGAGATGCTTCTCAGTTTAAAAAACTCAGAACATTTGTCTTTAAACTATAATAGAAACATTAACCTGCATTGCACATAGTTTCCTTTCATCCCCCAGTTTGCCAGCCTCAGCCATGCCACCCATAAAAATTTTCCAACTGCTCAAGTAACAGCAATTAACATAGACTGATTTAAATTGGCATTCAGCTAATAGATTTTCTTTGTATTTATAACTGTGCTTGACACATAGTGCTGCATTGGCACTTGGGTTTCTGAATAGACAAAATAGCCTATTGCAAAGGGTTTTACACAGTTGCTGTGGTCAAATTGCTTAGTTCTGGTGCCATTTGCTCACCAACCTCATTTGGCAGAACCTATAGAGGCAACAGATCTGTTACAACACATGAAATGATTTAGTGAGTCTGAACACAGCAACTTAGCACACATGCTTGGGTTATTCAGCTCAGCTCCATAAAGCAATAGAAATTTTGAGTTTTAGCCAAGCTGTCCATCAGCAACTTTCCTTGGGGATGGAGTGCCTTTCACTGTGCAGTTCTTACATGAGAATCAGAGTGATCTTACTTTTCTGTCTACATTGACCATTTTTCTTTTTTTAAAAATTACCCTTTAGTTACTTCTTCTCTTTACAGTTTGATGGGGTTGATGAGGCTTGATTGGAAGTTGAAAGAGTCCCACTCCTATTTCGTTGAAATAAACAGTTTTAACTGCCGGGGAACTTTTTGTTGTGGTAAAGGAATAGAAATGGTTAACTGATATTGGCTGGTTCACACACTGGATTGACCAAAAATGTGATCTGTTTCATTATGATTAGTGTATGTATTAAGCCAGTGAATGTGAATCTGAATAATTTCATCAATGTATTATGCAAACAGCTAATTTTAGTTTATTAAAATAAACCATGATTATAGAAATTATGTTTTTGTTTAATCGGATAAAATGAAATCACATTATTGTGAAGTGTATGTGAAAAAGGGAAAACAGAAGGGTGCTACTCACAATCTGCCAAGTATGGGCAGTCAAGATCTCAACTTTGCAGATAGCCTGCAGCCATGAATTTCCTAGTTGCTCCAATTACTAGGCCTGGCTTTACTAGTTTTGTGAGTTCAGCCAAGATTAGCTAGGTTTGCCACCTATCTGTGCCTATGCAAAAGAAGGTGAGCATAAAGGGAGAAAGGAAGCATTAATTAAGGATGGCTTTGGAAATAAGAAAGAATGTGATAGAATCTGTACATCTTGATTAGTATCTGTGATATTATATATATCATTTGTTTTTGGACTATAATTTATTATGTTGTTATGCAACAATGTTAATTCTGAAGAACTGACTTCTATTGAATACATGGCTATCATACTGTATCTCCTAACAGTAATGTAATTAAAAGCTTGCAAGGCCTCATTTTTGGCTCTGATTCTTAATCCCAAAGTATAATAGACTGGAATGAGAGTTTATCTTAAATATGTTGTTTCATGCACATATCCAATCACGGCCACTCCATTCTGTCTCTCATTTGTTGAGTTCATTAACTTTATCTCCCTTTTGTGTATTCTGGAAGGATTAGCAGGTTAAATATTATTAGTTTCTGATTAAAAACACTGTTTCTTTTCTAGTGAAGTACTAGAACTCTGATTTCAGGACAGTAAAAAGCAAACACACAAACATAAAATAAGATGATGAAATTCTAGTTCTCAAAAAATCAGTAAGAAAATAGCCAGGATTAACCATTAATCTTCTGGACTGACTCACTTCAATTAAAGAATGGAAAAAGCAAGCTTAAAAATTACTGGTTTTTTTTTTTCAAATTACACCTGGTCTTATGCTTCAAATAACTAAAATTTGGAAAAATAACAATAGAAGTGTTGGATAAAATGATGATGATGATGATGATGATAAAATGTATTTGGAACTATTCTGTTTTTCAAACACATTATTACTCTTTTTGTGTTTATGAACTGTTCTGTAAGACATGACATGTATATCAATAAAAAGAGCCTTAAAATTTTACCATAGTTACTCAAACAGAAATAATAAGGTAATGTGCTATAGGTGGAAATATTATTTATACACATTTATATTTCATTTAATCCAATTATATTTCAAGAATGGTCTGTTACTGTTATTTAGAATGATGATGAGAGAGAATCAGTGAGAGAATTTTTCTGCACCAATTTCACTGTACGGTGACCTATCAACCATCAGAATCTCCAGTAATGGGGTTCATTCAAAGCCAGTGTGCATGCTCAGAGTACTTGCTTCTTTTGAGAATCTAGGTTAGTCACTCCAAGAAATACTGTAGTTTTCCCAAATAATACTCGAGAACTGGAGAGTGAATTGCAACAAACTACCCCCTTATCCACATAAAATGAGTAGGCCTAGTTTTCTGACCTGGATGTCAGCTGATTGGGAATTCTTGCCCAGTTCTATATTTGCTAAGTCCTGTATATGGTCCCAACACCCAGGTCCACAGCCAGTTAAGAGCCTCGGTGGTGCAGCGAGCTAAAGTGCTGTTAAGTGCTAGCACTTAACAGCTGCCAGCTGCCTGCAATTAGTGCAAGTTCGAATCTCACCAGGCTCAAGGTTGACTCAGCCTTCCATCCTTTTGAGGTAGGTAAATTGAGGACCCGGATTGTGGGGGCAATAAGCCAACTTTGTATAGAACAACACCGCTTAGGGGCTGAAAGCCCTAATAAGCAGGTATATACAAAAAAGTATGCAGGCTATTGCTATAATGCATTGTAAGCCGCCCTGAGTCTACGGAGAAGGGTGGCATATAAATTGGACTAATAAATAAACCAGTCCTTGCAAGCAGTTGGGGGAGTGCACAGAGCTTCATTTGTGCATGTGTAGGATTAGATTTCATGCATGAAAGCATCCCCTCCCTCCTGCTGCCATCGCCACTATAAATCAGTAGAGAAAAAAAAATGGGGATTGCTGGTGTACACTATATTATAGCTTACTACTGAAAATTTGAGATATAAACAATCATTTTACACATACAAAAATTTGGAGTACTTGTCAAATCAATTTGTTACTTCTTTCTATATGCTCTTACAGAAACACTAAACCTTCATATAACACTCTGATTTTGAAATTTCTCCAGTCCCTTTAATAAATTGCAGGAAGAGCTGAAATTCATAATTCCCTTGAAAAATGGTATAGTTTCATGATGTAAACAGAAAGAAAGTAGAAAAATCTTAACAAAGTAAGACTATCTGCAATGCCACTGTTTAGAATTTGCTAATGATTTATATCTGCCTATATATTACTGTATCACGGCAAGTAAAGGAATCTAACAGAAAACCAGGAATATAGACATTTAAAAATGCAGAGAGAAATTTCATTTTAGAGGTTGCATAATATTAATATCATCTGAAAAAGACTGATTAAACCTTTATCCCTAAAGTATTGCCTTAAACCCACAGTTTAAATATTCCCACATGTGGAAATATTTTTTTAAAAAAATCCATCTTGCATTTTAAAATAGCAAAGTTCAAGAAAAAGTCCACCATATGAATTTGCTGAATGTTCAGGTTTTTAACCCTAATATGGGATTGTTTCAGACCACTAATGATTTATTATGCCTTTTTTCTTTATGTGGCAAGCCAATTATAATCTGAGTAAATAAAGTTAAAATTAAAATAAAGAAAATATTTAACTTGCTGTTAAACTTAAACTCATCTTCATGTCACTCCAAAAAAATCGATGATCAAGCACATCATTCATTAACTTTATTCAGAACCTGGTATACAAAAATACATTTTGCATGTATTTTGGAAATGCTTACTTACTTATATTGCTTTGCCAGAATACACATGCTTAAAACTTCCCAGAAGGAAATTAAAGGCCTATTACTTGCACACTGCTACTTATTTTCTGTTTATTTTGTT
Organism: Arizona elegans; assembly: GCA_022577455.1. Taxonomy (NCBI): domain Eukaryota; kingdom Metazoa; phylum Chordata; class Lepidosauria; order Squamata; family Colubridae; genus Arizona; species Arizona elegans. The sequence goes on from JAKOOJ010000004.1 coordinate 86,371,492, forward strand.
GCTTAATTTTTATTACTCCATTTGAAACATATGGTTAATATTATAGCTATCAACAATATTATTTGTTCCCATATTTCCAAAACAAATTCAGATGTAGAAATCAAATGAATGCATCCAGCTCTTGTATTGTTATATTCCAATACTATATTCCCAAGTCTAGCTGCCATTCCTTAGCATGCAGGGACATCCAGAGCAAGACCTCTTATTGTTAGACTTGGATGGAGGTATATAAAAAGAAATATTTCTTCAGTTATTCTGGTCTCAAGCCTGACTGGTTACCACCATGATTTTGATTTGGATCTAGAAACAAGTGTGCTGGTACTGAAGTAGTATTAGAATTGTGTAATATGATTGTAAGACCAGTAGAGTTATATTGTACCACTCATATTTTGTATTATTAGTTGATTGGTTTAGTTACCAAACATGCATTCCTAAATGGGATTAAGAATCAACAGTACAAAGTTTGTTCAGACTCAGTCATTCATGTATCAGCAGAAGTTTGCTTTATCTTGACAGCATCTTCTCACATTTTTAATTAATATCTGGAAGAAGCTAATGGTAGGTAGATAGGTAGCAGAATGTACTTTTACTTTTATACTGTTATGGAAGGCTATATTTTCTTCTTGGAAGTACAAATTGTTATGGCTTCTCCTATTCAAAGATAAGAAAGGGAGGGCTCAAATATATAAAATAAGTATTATAAGTCTAGAAAACAACAGAAATAAATATATGTGAATGCATTTATTTACTTTTATAATACATTTTAAATAAGTTGATAAGTTAGAAAGCAGATTGCCAATGTTTAACATAATCCCCATTATGTGTCTAGACCCATTTGCTCATTTTACATTTATTTTACAAATAGCCCATATCAAAGGAAAAAAAGGGAGGGTACAATGGGATGCTAGAAGGATACTGGATTAACAAGAGAAAGGAGGCTGATACAAGCTTCTGGAACACACATGATTTGTGTTTGCCTGCATTTAGTGAGAATATGTAACCACCCCACGGTTACATATTGCCATTTTGTAAGAATAACCAAGATATACATATTCAAAATAATGAGAATGATCAGCCCCCAACCCCAAATTCCTGCTCTTAAATACATGCATATTCATTGTAGTTGATAAATGTTTGTAACATTTCTTCTCCAGATCCAATTTTAATCTAGAAGTGACCTAGTATTGCTTCCCTTTTTCCAGTTCATCAATGAACTCACTTCAGAACTATGGAACACTTTGTGGCCAGATGTTGCTTTAGCAATATCCCTGATTCCACAAAAGACTTCTATTGCTATGTCCACACCACCAAAGCCATGTAACTGCATGAGAACTTTTTACAAATTGAACAGGAAAGATAAGTTACTATGTTCCCAATGATACAAGAACATAGTAGATTCAAAATGAGCAAGAAATTGGACTCAGTTTTAAATCTGGAAACTGCTCCCAACTAAATTTACTCTACTTCATTTAAATGGCAAACAAATGTATGTAAACAGTTCGTAAACTTGCTAAGAAATTACTTATTCCTTCTTAGCTCTTTTTTTTTATAACTGTAGTCAGGAATGGAGAATTCACTCAGAGGGAAGAAGCAACTTAAAAGCAAATGGCAATTATAATGGAACACTCAGTATGGAACTCTAAGTCCCCCTTTCCCCGCTAGCCCTTGTTTGCTGATTTTGCATCTTAGATATTCAGTTATAACTGCAACCATACTATATATTAGTTGGTTTGTTTGTTGCATTGAGCTGATGCTTATATTTAATTAAAATATACCAGTATTGGTATATTTTAATATTTGTGGTAGCTGTTTCTCTGAGACAAGAAAATGAAGAAGCTAAAGTGTTTTAAGACTTTATAATTAGATAAGCACTTGTCATATAACATGCGACTCAACAATTGTCAATAAGCAAGACAAAGAAATCTGGATAGCAGACATGGCAATACTTGGAGGCAACAGAATAGAAGAGCAAAAATAGCAAAAAGAAAATAACAATGAAGACTGCAAATAGAAGAAGAATGACTGTGGCAGAAATCAGGTTATTTAGGTAGTAGCTGCCTTTGATGCAATCTCAAAATACCATATTTTTTGGAGTATAAGATGCTCCAGAATATAAATCACACCTTCCTTTTTTTGGTGAGGAAAACAAGAAAAAGAAATCTGCCTCTGCCTCTGTCTCCCAGTAATTTGGCGTTGTTGTAGCAAACAGCAAATCAGTGGTGGGTTTCAAAAATTTTTACTATCGGTTCTGTGGTGTGACTTGGTGGGCGTGGCATGGTTTGATGGTCATGGCAGGGAAAGGGTACTGTAAAATCCCCATTCTCACCCCACTCCAGGGAAAGGATACTGCAAAATCTCCATTCCCACCCCAGTCCAGGAGAAGGATAGTGCAAAATCCCCATTTCCTCCCAATCAGCTGGGACTTGGGAGGCAGAGAATAGGTGGGGACGGGGCTAGTCAAAATTTTTACTACCGGTTCTCAGAACTACTCAAAATTTCCGCTACCGGTTCTCCAGAACTAGTCAGAACCTGCTGAAACCCACCTCTGCAGCAAATAGCCTGCTTTACTTTCATTTTTGTTTTCAGCATAGCTTGATTAGCACACACACACAAAAATCTGCTCCCAGCAATTTACCTCCTTGGAGCAAGCAACAGAGGCCCGAACAAAACAGCTGAGAGCAAAACAGCTGAGAGCAAAACAGCTGAGAGTTGGAGGCAGATCCAATCAACTTGTGCTAATTAGGCTCTGCTGAAGCTGAAACGAGCTGTTTCCTCTTGCTATTTGCTGCAAGGAGGTAAACTGCTGGGAGGCAGAGGCCAAAGGGTGGGGGCCAGTGGGTGGGTGAGGCTACATTTGGTGTATAAGATGCGCCTAAATTTTTACCTCCTTTGGGAGGGGGGAAATATGTGTCTTATATTCTGAAAAATACGGTAACTTGAGCACCACTTGAATATCAATGGCATTGACAAAATCACCACCGTCAATTGCAAAAGTCAGCTTTAATCGGAATAGTTTACATTCTGTGATGACACTTTTAACACATCAAACAACAATATCTGTATATCCCAGGTACTTCCAAATTCAGTCAACATCTGGATAACCATGTGACAAACTATAATAATGGCATAATCACTGAAAGCAATTCTGCAGGTCTCTTGGAATTTGGGGAAGTTTTAGGATGTCATGATGAGTTGGTGCTGAGATTTGGAGCAAAAATTCTTCAGTTGTGCTAGGGTCTGGAAGCCAGAGCAGCAATGGTTGATGGTTGTGACTTCTGAAAAGCAGCAACTTTGCAAATCAAGCAGTTTCAGAGCAATTAAATTCTAGCATTTTGTCAAGTTCCATGTTATTTTGTCTCACCTGATAGTTCACACTGATTTTATTTTCCATTTTCTGGCATACTATTGTCATCTTCAGGGTCTTCAACAGCAATGGTAGATTCGCATACCAAAAGAATTCTTTGGGTATCAGAAAACAGGTAGAATCTGCACATGAGAAAATGTGAGGAAATGAAGATAATTTTAAATCTATCAAAAAACCAATTCACACTAACCAAATGTTCCATCACCAAAATAACAACCCAGCCTCCCACAAGTGTATATAAGAACATTATTCAAGCCAGAACACCAAAAAGAAAAAAAGGAAAAAATACTGCCTTTACCACATCTTTCAACAAAAGGGTTGTCACCACAACTTTAACAAAAAGCATCTGATTATTCAACCCACTACAGCACAACCAACAAACAACATTACCATACATCAAAACCATCTCAGAAGCAACCAGTAATCACACAATATTGCCATAGAAACCAAATCAACAAAAGCCCTCCAAAGTATTTTAGGTAAACCAAAAGACCCAGTTCTGAAGAAGAGAAAACAGGAATTATCTATAACATATAGATAAGGATTGTAACAGTCAATATGTAAAACATGCAGTCAGAAGACTAGCAGAGCGCATCCATAAATACCAACTTGTAGTCATAAAACACAATGAAAACTTATTAATCTCATTACACACAGGCACACTCAACCATATTTTCCATTGAAAATTGTGACCAAGCTAAATCAAAACATATTAGGAAATTTCTAGAAACTATGTATTCAAATAAACCAGGTATCAATAGACACATACAGTAGAAATAAAACAAATTTACAGATCATTGAAAAGAGATAATTAAAAAAGCTAAGAAAGAAACAAAAAAGACCAGAACACATCCTCTCCAGAGCCAATACCCAGATAAGCATGGATTAACACTAGGCAAACAATCAAGCAGAAAACAATAACCAAATCAAATAATTACCAAGGAGAAAAAACCCCACCCCACCAACACTGGGCAAGCCAGTTTATTCAAACAAGCAGCAAACTCCACTTGCATTGATGATACTATACTATCGAATCAGATAATAAAATGTTTTCAAGCAAACAACCAAACTCAGAGAGCACCAAAGATTCCATAATTCAGCTCTGAGCTACTTATATTCTGTTTTATTAGAATTGTCATTATTTCTTCTCAAACTATTCAACCATTTTACATGGTAAAAAGAAATATGTTGATCTGCTAATCTAAATATAGTCCAAACTGCTAAAGCCTCTGCCATCATTTTCCTTCTTCCAGGTTTCTAGTGATTCTATTGTAATATGGATTGCTTGATTCTATTATAATATCAATAATATTATATTGAATTATAGTGAACTATTTACCATCAATTAGATAAATATTACACTTCTATTAATTTGTTTCCATTGTATGTTGTTATATTTTATATTGTAGTTTTAATATTCACAATTTAATTGACAGTATTGTGAGAAATAGATCCAAAGTATTACCGTATTTTATTTGTGAATTTAAAACAATGAACTTGTGTGTTTAAACAAATAGATATGTTTAAATCCTCAGTCTTCAGTTTGTAACAGAAGTTGCAGCTAGTTATAAAAATTTCAGAAAGTTAATAGGTGTTACCAAAAATGGTAAGAAAGCTGAATTGTTTTGACACATGTTTGTATGTTCCCAATAGAGCTTCAGGTCACATCAGTAAATTATTTTAGTTTCTTTACAACCCTTTGCATCCTTTCAAACCCACTGGCTTACAAAATGTACAAAGATATGGTTCATATTCTACTGCCTTCCTATGGAATGTTCTTGGTTGTTGTTTTTTTTTTAAATTGGAGATGAATAAACTGATAACCTAAGGAGGTAGAGGAAGAATATTGAGCTTTACAAGGCAATGGAAAATAAAATCAGAATGAACTATCTGGTGGCACAAAGTCACATGCAACTTTGACAAACTATTGGAATTGAAATATTTCCCACTTCTATGAAAACTTGACAGAAACCAAAAGTATGCTCAGGGCCAGTCAACTTCTGGAACATTCTCCAGAACACAAGTAATATAAATCATAATACTGCATTGTTATTTTTCTATTATAAAAACTATTTTATATTACACTGCATCTGAGTGGAATCTTCAGAATTAGAAGTTTTAATTCCATAAATTAACATACCAGGTGATTCAATTAGCTAAACACCTTGTCTAACTTAAACATCTGTCAACTCACAGGACCATATGGAGTTCAAATCCTAGAGGATTTTCTAAGTATGAGAAGAAAACTATAGACCTGCATTTTATGAAGTTGCTAAAGACTAATTTGAAAACATTCTGACACTAGATTAGATTAGATTAACAGAGTTGGAAGGGACCTTGTAGGTCATCTAGTCCAACCCCCCACCCAAACAGGAGACCTTACACCATTTATGACAAATGGCAGTCCAATCTCTTCTTGAAAGCCTCCAGTGATAAGGCTCCCACAACTTCCAAAAGCAAGCTGTTCCGTTAGTTGATTGTTCTCACTGTCAGGAAATGTCTCCTTACTTCTAGATTGAATCTCTCCTTGATCAGTTTCCATCCATTATTCCTTGTCTGTCCTTCAGGTACCTCGGAAAATAGCTTGATCCCTTCCTCTCTGTGGCAGCCCCTCAAATATTGGAACACTGCATCATGTCTCACCTGGTCCTTCTCTCCACTATACTAGCCATGACCAGTTCCTGTAACCATTCTTCATGTTTTAGTCTCCAGTCCCCTAATCATCCTGGTTGCTCCTCTGCACTTTTTCTAGAATCTCAACATCTTTTTTTATAGTGTGGTGACCAAAACTGGATGCAGTATTCTAGGTGTGTCTTACTAAGGCTTTATAGAGTGGTTGTCATGCCTGAATTTGATTGGGGTGTGGGATTGTTTATATCATTGGTTACTCCTAAAACTTTAACTGTCTACTGTTGACCTCACCCCATTCCTAAGTGGTCTGTAAGGGGCATGCATAAGCGCACCAAAGTGCCTACTGTCCCTGTCCTAATGTCCCTTTTTAGTCATATTCTTTTCATGTATTCAAATTATGTTTATACTTTTATCTGTTATCTTATATATGCTTGACAAATAAAAAAAAATAAAAAAAATAAATGAATTCAGTTTGACACAGTTTGGAGCTGAAGTGGGGAGAGCTGAGGAGGATGGAGTCTTCAGTCAAAACAACATAGCTAGCCAATGAGTCAAGTACATTCCAATGGTTGGCTGGCCAGAGGAGGAGGAGAGAAGTTGCCAAGCAACCATTCTCATCTCAGTTGGACAATGTGACAGATTGTTTTGGAAAATTGAGAAACACTTACCTATACTAGGGTGGAAAGTGTGGGAACTTTCAGTACTGGCTTTCCACCAGTTTGTGCCAAGATGGTGTATCTAAATAAATTTGTTCTTTGAGGAAACCAAATGTCTTGGAGTTCGATTTGTGATGGGTGCATTACTTGGAACCTGACAGTGGTATTAGTACCTCACTTGATCTTGGTTGTATCCTTCTGTTAATGCAACTTAAGATTGCATTGGCTTTTTTGGCTGCTGCTGCACACTGCTGGCTCATATTTAGCTGGTTGTCCACTAAGACTCCATGTTCCCTCTCACAGTTACTGCTATTAAGCCTGGTTCACCCAGTCTATATGTGTAATTAAGTAATTAAATAAGTATAAAATAGTTAATATATATGATGAATTAAGCCAGGATTTTAAGCATTTTAACTGACAGACTTTTTTTTTTATTTAAAAAGTTTTAACAATCATTACAACAATTCCCCCCCCCTGTTTGTTTCTGATATATTGCCTTAATAGATTTTGTGAAATGTTCTCCAAACTGCATCTTTTCTATTATTTTCTATTATTTTCAATAAAAATTGCCAATTCAATTGATCAAATGCTTTCTCCGCATCAAGAAATATCAGCACCGCAGGGATTTGGTTGTTCTTCCCCCAAATACTCCAATAGGTTAACAACTTGCCTTACATTATTCTTCATTTGTCTACCATTTATAAAACCAGTTTGATCATTATAAATCATTTGTTGCATGACTGTCATTAACCTATTTGCTAATATTTTAGCAAAAATCTTGTAATCTCTATTTAAGAGTGATATAGGCCTATAATTTTTTGGCTGGGTGTGGTCTCGCTCCTCCTTTGGAATCAGAGAAATACAAGCTGTCCTCCAAGATGGGGGTACATCTCCTCCAGATTGTATATTAGTAAATAATTCTTTGAGTGGTCCCACCATTTCTAACTGCAAATGTTTATAATAAGCAGCTGTCAAGCCATCCGTCCCAGGAGCTTTACCCACTTTCAACTGCTTAATTGCAAACATAATCTCCTCAGTGGTTATTGGTTGATTTAAACCCTCCCTTTGCTCTTTTGTAATTGTAATATTCTCTTTCTATAAATATCTATCTATTTCTGTAGCTTGAATTTTACCACTAGCATACAACCTCGTATAAAATTCTAAAAATGCTTTTTTAATCATATTTTGCTGATAAACCTCTTTACCTTTATATTCTATTTTCTCTATAGTCCGTGACTTTTGTTTTTTCCTTAACAAATATGCTAACCACCTCCCTGGTTTATTAGCATTACAAAAAATATTATGATTAGCATATTGCAAATTAGTTGTGACCTGATCTGCCATTAACATATTAAATTGCCCTCGCAATAAATTAATTGCCTCTTTTATTTTCTTATCTGCTGGATTTAATATCAAAGCTTGTTCTTTTTTTCTAATTTCCTTTTCTAAGTCCTTCCTTTTTTTCCCTGTTTGTGTCTATATTTATTATTCAAATATATCAAAATACCTCTCATATATGCTTTACTTGCATCCCAAACCATTTCCACAAATGTACCCTTATGCATATTTATGATAAAGAATTCTTTCATAAATTTTTAACATTCTTTTACATTTTCCTCATATCTAAACAGATTTTCATTTAACCTCCAAGACCTCTTAGATCCCCTTCCATACTCTAATTCTATCCAAACTGGACTATGCTCCATTAAAACTCTTGGACAAATCTTCGTCTTCTTCACCCTGGAAAAGAGATCATTTGTAATTAATATAAAATCAATCCTAGAGAAAGATTGATGTCTATCAGAAAAAAAAGTAAAGTCTTTTTCTTCGGGGTTTCTCTCTCGCCAGATATCTCTCAGCTCCATATCTTCCATCATTTCAAAAAACGATTTTGGCAATCTGGCACGCGTTGAAATGTTCTGCAAGAGCCCCTTCTTATCTTTTTTAGTGTCCAAAACTCCATTCCAATCACCCAATAAAATACATGATTTATAATCCCATTGTAGTAACTTGGAATGTAAAAGCTTATAAAATTTTTCCTGTTGTTGCTTCAGTGCATAGACTCCAATTAAAAGTATTTTTTCTTCTTTTATTAAAAGTTCAATTGCTATAAATCTTCCTTGATCATCTGCTTCAATTAATTTGGCAATTCAATCTTTTTTTAGGTATATAACTATACCATTCTTCTCGGGAGCAGATGCAACAAAATGTATACCTAACCTTGCATTTATTAAGTACTTTTGATCTTTACTTCTAATATGAGTCTCTTGTAAACAAATTACATCATTTTTAAACTGTTTCAAATAATGAAATATTTTTCTCCTCTTTTGTGATGAATTTAGGCCATTAACATTCCAGGTCAAAAATCTAGTTGCCATACTTGGCCCCCTGAAGCATTTGGAGCATATGCTGGAAATCTCCATGCATTTTACTTTTCGGCCTTGCTCCTCCCACTGCTTCTATTTTGTAGTATCTTGAATCATTTGAAGTTGCTGCACTCTTAATTCTTCTTGACGCTTGGCTGCCGCTCGGGTCAGTCTTTGATCCTTAGGTTCTTCTATCTCCAAAGCTTGAACAGTAGTCAAAATTGTATTAATTCTTCTTGAATAATCAAGTCACCCTTTTGAGCCTGTGCCAAAAATTCTTCTTTCTCCCCCTTTCTTGCCCCCTCTATTTCCGTCTTCCTTCCAGCTTTCTGGGGCTGTGGGCATCCAGCCTTTAATACATTGGTATAGAAATCTCTTGCCTTCCACACTGAATTGAGATGATATCTTTCTCCTGAATAATTCACCACTAGACCAGCTAGAACTTCCCATCTATATTGTATCTGACGGTTTCTCAGTTCTTCCACCAGAAAGGCATAATCCTTTCTGGCTCTCAACATTTTGGGGGAATTTCTTTCAATGTTAAAACCTCCTGCCCCTGCACTTGAAGTTTATTTTTAAAAGTGATTTGTAGGATTTCATTGCGTAGTCTCCTTGTTGTAAAATAAACTACAATGTCTCTTGGTAGATGTTTCTGTCTGGCCACCCATGAATTGACACAATAAATTTTGTCAATTTGCCATTCAAAATTTGCTTTTTGATCTCCCATTATCTGTGCAAATGTGTCTGAAAAGATCTGTCTCAAATTCTCTTGCTTATTTTCTTTGAGGCCTCTTATTCTCAGAGCAAATTCCATGTCTCTATATTGTATCATTATCACATCAGCCTCTGCTCTTTCCATCTTGTCCTGGACTTCCCCCATTTTATTTTCCAAGTTCTCATTAGACTGCTTAATTTTCCTGACTCGCTGCTCCGACAATCCTACTAATAGGTTTCTTCAGTTGTGATTGGTTACACTGAGTGCTCATAATATTTTCCTCTGCAGTCCTTGTCCTGCCCACTGCTTGCTCCTGTCAGTCTTTTTCACTCAGTGGATTGGATCAGCCCTGAATGCTTGTTCTTTTTTAAAATTGACTAATTTTAGCTGTATTTTTATTAGAATTGGGATTTTTTGCTTTTTCTTTTCTGTGTGTTTAAATTGTGTTTAACTGGGGAGCGGTGGCTTTGAGCTCGGTTTCCAGCTGTCGAGCCGCCTTTTTTGCTCCTCCTGACAGCTGAAAGGGCGTTTATTCTTTTCGCCTCTTTTTTGCGCTCTGCGGAGCTTTAAATTGATTTTTTCAACCTTTTCTCTCTTTAACTATTACAGAGAGCTGCGCAATGAGGGACAGTTGTCTTTTGCAAGCTGCGGCGTCGGGCTTCAGCTGTGAGCCGTTTAGCTGCCATTTTCGCTCGAATCATCAGCTGAGAGATGCAATCTTCAAATTTCACCCAGCTGAGAGGCACGTTTTTTGTTTGCTTGACTTCTGGTGCCGTGGGTGGCAGAGCTGGTTCCCCGGTTAACGGTATAACCACCCCCACCCTCGCAGCCTCTCTGAATATTGCGGCTTCAGGGTCCCTGCCCGTTAGCGGCATACCCTGATGTGGGGAGACAGCTTCGCGGTGGTTGAGGCTTCCCACCATTTTGCTTTGCATGCCAGAAACTGACTATGACGGCAGAGATGTGCCTTGACTTGTTAGATGGCCGATTGCCTTAATTGGGTTTACCGGCCTTATTTAGTGACACTTGCAGCTTCGCTGCAGAGCTGTTTGTGAGGATGCCATTTCTGGTGCTCCTTTTTTTTATGGTGGCCATTTTGACATGAAGTTTTTTTCCACAGATTCAAGGGAAGCGAAGCTTGTAATTGCTGCTCGAATTCCTGCAGTCTTCTGTCTCCCTGATTTCTCCAGATGGCGGCAGTTGATCTTCTAAAGGGAAGTCTGTTCTCAGATATATCTATATATATTTTTCTCAGTTATTTAAAAAAAAAAGAAAAGAAAAAATTATTACAAAAAATTAATAATATTAGTTTATATAATCTATTATGGCAGACTCTCCCTTGTCATCTGATATTGAACTTGAGGCTTTCCCAGATAGGGCTCCTTCCCCTAAACCCGCGGGGAAAAGAAAGGCCAAAACCAAAGGTGGGTCCAAGTCAGGTTCCAATTCCACCACCTACCACACTGGGACAATAGATAAAGGTGCTATGAGATGCCATAATGCCTTGGAAAGGCAATTTAATAAGGCAAAGACAGCTAATTAATCCGATGGCCTTTCTGCACCGCCTATGGAGGACACTGCGGTCCAAACGCCTGCTCCTCCCGCTTCTCACCCTCAAGACTCTAATACTGTTCCTTGGCCACAGGGTGATATTATCCTTGTCCCTCAAGGCCATGATTTGAGTTGCATTCAAGGGGAAAGTAGGTTACAGGGTTCTGTTCCTCTGCTCCCCACTAACACAATTCCACAGACCATATAAGCTCCAGCGGTGGCCGCCCCAAAAGAGGTTGGAGTCTCTAATCCTGCTCTGACACTGGATTTTCAGTCCATTTTGTCCCAGGCATTTGCCTCTATTTTCCAAGCTGAGTTACACCAACAGGCTCTTTTAGGCAGTTCTGCAAGTACCTCTGCCTCTGTTCCGGCTGCACCCAGGGTCCAGCCCTCCTCAAATCAGTCATATAACCAGTCTGAGGCTTCAGTTCAAGATGAGGATTATCTTGAAGACTTTGAGCTGTCTGAAGATGAGGAGGAGTTTTTCGATAAACCTGCCTTTCCAAGCCTTTTTAGACCTGTCCTCTTTAAATCGCTCTTGCATAAGGCAAAGGCAGCAACCAATATGGGCAAAGTACTTGATCCTGCTTCTTCTTCGCAAGAACAGACCAATCCTAATGAATCCCTATTCAAGTTACCTCAACCTGACATTGACTTTGTGCCATGCCCTGATTTGTTTTCACAAGTAATTCAGCGGCCATGTGAATGCCCTGGGTCTCTTTCTGGCCCTTCCGGTCATGACAAAAAGATGTATTGTGCTGCCCCAGAACTTGGTGCCTTATTGCAACTGCCAGTGGTGGACGAGCCTGTTTCCAGTCTCATTTCGCCTTCTAGTTCTGGCACGGGATGTAGGAGATGGCCTTAAGATGGAGGATAAATGAGCAGAGATGTCTTTTTGGAAGACTCACCAGGCAGCCGCTTGGGCCATCCGAGCTGCCACATCTGCCTCATTTTTTAATAGGGCATCGCTTATCTGGCTTCGCCAGCTTCATGACAGATTGCCTCCAGAAGAGGCTCGGATACATCAGGATGTGACTAAGCTAATCGCAGCAGCCGAGTATTCTGCCGATGCCTCATTAGATGCGGCTAAATTTGCATCCAGGGCCCTGGCTTCCACGGTGGTGTCTTGTCGACTCCTATGGCTTCATCATTGGAGAGCTGACTTGAAGTCCAAATGGAGGCTTATGGCAGCACCTTATAAAGGGTCAGCTCTCTTTGGACAGGCTTTGGAGCCAGTGTTGGTCGAGGGTTGTGATAAACGAAAAGTTCTCTCTACATCGTACAGACGCCCAGACTCTCGTTACACCCCTTATACACGGCCGCCCTTTCATGCAGACACAGGACCCAGTGGGTCCTATTTTCAATGACCCTCCGCCCAAGGGCAGTATTCATCATCTGATCGCTCATCCTTTCTAGAAAGGGGCAGACGACAACCAAGTTTCAAGCGACCCTTCCGGGGCTTCGGATTCCGCTCTTTCAGGCGCGGCAAGTGACTCACCGTTCCCTCTCTCCATCGGCAGGCAGCTTCAATTATTTTACCATCAGTGGGACAATGCTTCTACGGACGCTTGGCTTCTTCGTACTATCACCACAGGCCTTACTCTGGAATTCACCTCCACCCCCCCGAATCGTTTCATCCTGTGTCCTCTGTCAGGCTCCCCTCAGAAGAGGCATCTCATGGCTCTAGAAATCCAACACCTGTTGGATATAGAGGCCATCGAGCCGGTTCTGGAGGATCAGGTACGGACCGGATTTTATTCAATATTGTTTCTGGTTCCCAAGAATTCGGGAGGTTGGAGGGGAATTCTCAATCTCAAACAACTCAACCTCTAAGTGTTGTATCAGCGTTTCAAAATGCATTCGCTCCGCTCAATTCTCGGATGCATACGGCGTGGGGTTCTCATGCAGTCAATTGACATCAAGGAAGCCTATCAGCACGTGCCAATACACTCATGTCACAGACGCTTCCTCCGCTTCGCTTACGGTGAATGGCATTTTCAATACAAGGCCATGCCGTTTGAACTGTCCTTGGCACCAAGGACATTCACAAAGATTCTGGCGGCCTTGGCGACTTCATTGAGGGAGCAATCCATCCGCATTGTTTGTTACCTGGACGATATTCTGCTTCTGTTGACCGCTCTACCCCAGGCACATCAGGACAGACAGATTGTTATTCATGCCCTGCAGAGCCACAGTTTCATCCTCAATTTAGACAAGAGCCATCTTTCTCCAACGACGACCATTCTACACCTGGGGGTGATTATAGATTCTTTGCAAGGCCGTATATTTCTCTCACCGGACCGCCAGACCAGTATCAGAGACATTGTGCACCGGATTCTGTCAATGACCTCTGTGCCACTCCTTTTGCTGTCCCAACTCTTGGGAAAGTTCATTTCTTGCATTCACATTGTGCCAAGGGCTCGTCGCCACTCCCATCAACTACAGTGGTTCCTGCTCCCTTATCAATGGACAGGTCAGAGTCATTAACCAAAGTTCTGCTTCCCCGTCGGGTGCAGGAGTCTCTGCGCTGGTGGGTCACTCCGGCTCTTCAATCCGGGACTCTTTTCCTCGAGCCTCAACAAGTTACAATTACCACGGACGCCAGCCTATATGGCTGGGGCGCACATCTGGACTTGACTCTTGCGCAAGGGACTTGGTCCCCTCTGGAACGGCTACACAGTATCAACTGCTTAGAACTTCGGGCGGTGAGGTTGGCATTGATTCAATTTTTGACTCAGATAAGGGACAAACATGTTCTCATCTTAACAGACAATATGGCCACAAAGGCCCATCTGAATTGCCAAGGGGGCACGAGGTCCAAAGACATGATGGCGGAGATGTAGAGATTGATGTCTTGGGCAGAACTACATCTCCTCTCGCTGAAAGTGGAGCATATTTCCGGCAAGGCCAACCTCCAGGCAGACTATCTCAGCAGGGGTCGGCTGGACCCATCGGAATGGCGCCTGAGTTCTCAATTGTTCCAAGATATTGCAACCAGGTTCGGCACACCAACAGTCAATCTGTTTGTGACGTCTCAAAACGCATATCTTCCTTGATACTTCACTCACTTTCCTTCGCCCGGCGCAGAAGGACACGATGCCCTCAGCTCCGAGTGGCCAAAAGGCCTCTTATATGCACTTCCTCCGATTCCAGTCATTCCCCAGGTGATCCAGAAGCTGCTCCTGGAACACGTGGACCTTCTCCTGGTGGCGCCCCATTGGCCACGAAGAGTGTGGTTCGCCGATCTGAGGGATCTTTCTGTGGAGCCACCATGGTGCATTCCTCTCGACCAACTGTTCCTGAGCCAGGGCGCCGTTCAGCACCCGGATCCAGGTTGGCTCCAGTTGACCGTCTGGCACTTGAAAGGATAATGTTAAGTAAGGATAACATTCCTTCGGAGGTCATCTCTACTATTCAAGCTGCCAGATGGTCATCCACCATTTACAACACGTCCTGGAGAATATTTGCATAGTGGTGTGCTTCCAACTTTGTGGACCCTACTTCGGCTTCCGTTTCGGACGTTCTCCATTTTCTGCAATCTGGATTTGATAAGGGATTGGCTCTGTCTACCCTTTGTCAACAGGTGGCAACCTTGGCCACTATCTTGCCGGGTGAGGGACATCAGCTACTTTCGCACGACCGGAGAATTTGATCTTTTCTTCAAGGAGCTGCGAATTTGCGTCCGGCCATAATACACCGTTATCCTACTTGGGACCTTCATCTGGTATTACAAGCTCTCATGTCAGCGCCCTTTGAGCCTCTGGGTTCATCTTCCTTACATTACTTGTCGCTGAAGGTGACTTTTCTTCTGGCAGTGACTTCAGCTCGTAGAGTATCTGAGATAGCGGCGCTCTCCATCCGACCTTTGCAATTCTTTCCAGATCATGTGGTCCTTAGGCTAGACCCGGCCTTTATCCCGAAAATCAATTCTAAATTTCATTGGGCTCAAGAGGTTGTCCTACCAAATTTTTGTCCGCACCCTCGTCATCCACTTGAAAAGACATGGCATACTTTAGATGTCCGCAGGGCTCTGAGGCGTTACATTAGACGTACATCATTGTTTAGAAAGACGGAAGCCTTACTAGTGTCGTTTTTGCCTTCCTCGATGGGACAGAAGGTCTCTTCTGCCACTGTGGGTCGATGGCTTAAGGCCTGTATATCTAAGGCTTATGAGTTACAAGGGGGTTCTATCCCAGGGGGCATTTTACCTCATTCAATTAGGAGCGCTGCCACTTCCGCGGCATGGGCTACTCAGGCTTCTATAGATGAAATTTGCCGTGCAGCCACCTGGTCTTCCCTGTCCTCTTTTGTTCATCATTATCATTTAGATGCCTTTGCTTCTGCCGACGCTTCCTTCTGCAGGCGTGTATTACAATCAATAATCTCTTGTCCAGGGGACAAGAGATGTCCATGGGATGGCTGCTATTCCCTCCCAGGATTTGTAAGCTTGGGCATGTCCCATTAGTAGGATTGTCGGAGCAGCGAGTCAGGAAAATGAACGTTGTTCTACCTGAACGTCCTTTTTATGCTCGCTGCGATGACAATCTGGCCCGCCCGTTAGCTAGCCATCCCCTGCCATGGGGGGGGGGTTGTTTTTCCTTTCTTCCTCTGCAGGAGGTCGCCTTTGGAGATATGGATCCCGTTACCAGTCTGTTTCAATTACCACATGTTCATGAAAAAGACTGACAGGAGCAAGCAGTGGGTGGGACAAGGACTGCAGAGGAAAATATTATGAGCACTCAGTGTAACCAACCACAACTGAAGAAACGCATTAATAGGATTGTCGGAGCAGCGAGTCAGGAAAAGGACGTTCAGGTAGGACAATGTCCATTTCTTCCACTTTTTCATCTGTTGCTTCAATATGTCCTGCCAATCCTTGTATTGCCATGATAATATCTTCTCTAATTTCTTGGTTTCGTTTTTGGATAATCTCTTTGAGTTGAGCTATCTCTTCAGCAACCTCTCGAGTTTGCTGCTGAAACATTGAAGCAATTTTTTTTTCTGTAACAGAGGCTTGTGTTTTGAGGGCTTCCTGCAGCATTTCAAATGTTAATATTGTTGGTTCCGTTGGAACAGAGAGAGATTGCAATCTGGACGTTTGAGCTGGCGAAGTCCCAGCACTTTTGGGGACAATAGCCTTAATTTGGTTTTTTTTATTAAAAAGTTTTTTATTTTATAAACAAACAAACATACAATTCTTAATCAATCATACAATGTATCATCTGAGTACATCTTTTGTATTTTCTTGTTATTCCTCCAGTATTTATCATATCTTAATTTTATCATTTCATTTATTGTGACATTCCCCCCAAATTTCTTACTTTTCTATTAATATATTTATCTATCTTTTTATTTTGGTAAAAAAAAAAAAAATTTCAACAACAGTTTTATCCCCAACCATCCTTCAACCCCCCCTCCCCACACACACACCCGACTTCCGACTTAACTATCCATTAAATTTTAAGTTAACCATTTTAATACTTCAATAAGTTTTAGAAGACTATCCAATTTTAATTAGGCCTTTTTACTTCAATGAAACAGTAAACTTTTCAGATTTATTACTAAGGTCCTCCTCAAAAGAAATTAATCTTCTCTTATCACATTTCACAATTGTTGCTAGGATACTTTCCCTACCTTCTTATCAATAAGACATTCTTCAAAATATAAATTTCAAAACTTTTTTTTAAAAAGCTATCCATTAACTTTTAAGTTAACTATTTTAATACTTCAATAAGTTTCAAAAAGCTATCCAATTCCAATTAAGCCTTTTTACTTCAATAAAATAATAATTATTACTAAAATCCTCCTCAAAAGAAATTAATCTTCCATTCTTCCTTTCTTTCTATATTTTTCCAGACTTTCTTCCTCAGTAATACTTTCTTCTTCAGCATTGCTCCTCCCCCTGCTTTTATTTTTGAAAATTTTTGAATTTTGATTTGAGGTTGATGTATCTTGAAAACTCGTTCTCTTCTTGGAATTATTTCCTCTGGTTTGAAACCCCCATTTTGACTCTTCCTGCTTATATAATCAATCAGTTCATTCCTCTGTCTGTAAAACCAAGAATTGTCATGATAAAATTTATCAGTTTGCAGTAAAGAGTCTACTTGTTGCTTTTCAATTAGTTGCATGGAAGCCTCTGCCAAAGCCTCTGTTTCTGCTGTGCCAACCTCCATCCCAATCCTGACAGCCGCTTTTTTATTCTCCAAAGTCACATTATTCTGGTTAATTTCATCATCTTTTCCAGCCAGCAGATCATAGTTATTCTCCAAGTTATGTTTTTGAAAAGTTCTATCAATTGATTCCAAGAAAGCAGAAGTAAAAGAGTTTAAAAGTTCTTGAAAAACCTTTACAGTCACAACTTGTGAGTTTGCTGACTCACCAGACAATGATCCTCCAGCCCTAATGTCAGCCATATTTCAATCTTCACTTTATATTTATTCAGCTATCAGGTCAATAAGTCCAACTATTTTCCGCACAATTTAGAAATGTAAATTAGTTGACGTCAATACCATAGTCTTTTCCATTCCGCTTCCACTTTAAATCTTTTTCTTAATGTGTAAGCCAATAGCTTTAACAATGTTACAAGTATTAACAGGCACTTTCACTAGTAAGTTTTGTTTTCACGCCCTCAGGCGCCATTTTATGCCTTTTTAAACTGCGTTAAAGATCAATACTTGCGTTTTTTGTTCTCCTGATTTGCTCTGCCAGCATCCAAAGTTCAGATTTCTTATAATCCTTAAAATTGCATTGCTGGTGTGGTTGCGACGCCTCGGTCTGCATAAAGCAGACTCATCCTGGATCCGGAGCAACTGAAGGGCTTTCAGGGAGCTCTCACCCTGCAAACCCCAGGCTTAAAAAGAAAAACCTGGGGGGTCTAGGGGAGCTCTACACAGACCCTTCTGCTCTTCTCTCCCCCTTTTTCCCTGGGGGAGAGTTTCGAGCCGCTAGACAGCTGATTTTTGCTGTTCTAGCAGCTAACGGAATCACAGGGCTGGAGCTCCTGAAGGAGCGTCCATCGGCGTTCATGGAGCCACCGGAAGTCAGCCTTAATTTATTTTGAAGTCATTTTTAGTTTCCAATTTAAATTTAGTCAGCTGCCAGAACAGTAAATCTGCCAAATCCAGAAATCAGTCTTTAAATAATATCAATCCTTTTTTAAAAAATCACTGCTGCAATCTTTGATCTTCTCCCTTTTTTTTAAAGCACAAATCTCTAATTTTGAACGGGCTGCCAACACTAAAAGAAACTTCCTTTTTAACTTTTGCTTTCACACCCCATTAAAGCTCAATCGCCATCTTGGTTTCACTTTCTCCCCTTAATAAGTCAGAAGGAAGTAATACACATTTGGAGTTAAAGTTCAGTACTTGCAGATTTAATCTCTCCTGAATTTGCTCAGCCTGCTTCCGAATGATGTTTATTCCAAGCGTTGTTTTCAGGGGTGGTCGTGGTGTTTTCTTCTGCTTAAAGCAGAAAAGTCCTGGATCCGGAGCTCTGTCGGGCTTCCAGGAAGCTCTCACCCTTCAAGTCCCAGAATTGTTCCTGGGGCTCCTTGGGGAGCTCTACATATGACCGTCTGCTCTCTTCCTCCCCTTTTCCCAGGGAGGAAGATTTCCAGCCACTAGACAGCTGATTTGTGCTGTTCTAGCGGCTTAACAAGTTCGCGGGGCTGGAGCTCAAGAAAAGAGCGTCCTCAGCTCCTGCGGTACCCCCGGAAGTCATCTTAACTAACAGACTTTTAATGACGTGGGAAAATACCTGAGATTTATATATATATATATGTGTGTGTGTGTGTATGTGTGTGTGTATATATATATATATATATACACATACATACATATACAAACGAATCCCTAACACAAAGAATGACACCAGACCCACACTCACGAAAACCACATAGGATGTCACTACCACACATCCACACAAAAAGCAAACCCACACCGATGAGACACGACAACAAACCAGAAGCCAGACCACAGCTGCATCATTAGCCACTTTAAACCCCTCCAATCCATGAAGTAAGTAGACACCCACCATGAAGATGTGGCACGACCATGAACGTGAAGCCAAACAACAATGCTCAAATCCCCCTGCAACTCAGACTAACCCGAGCACAACCAAGCCCCCACCTAAACAGAACACACACCCATCCAATCAGAGCACAGCCAACCCCCCATCCAATCAGAGCACAGCCAAAAACCCCAACCAATCAGAACACATCTCCACCCAATCAGAACACAGCCAAGCTCCCACCCAATCAGTTCACACCCCCACTGGCAGTTAAAAGGAAGAAACAGCTGCGATCACATATTGCTCCTAGAAGCACGAAGCCAAAAACACCAGCCTGAAGATGACAAATGAGACTTCGTCGAAACGTCACCAAGACACTTCCAATTTTACACGGGAGAAAACCCGAATAACCAAAGATCTACATACAAACACCCGCGAAAACCTCAGAATATATATATATGTCCCTAACATGAGGAATGACACCAGACCCACACTCACGAAGGCCACACAGGATGTCATCACCACACATCCATGCGGAAAGCAGACTCAAACCCACACCGATGATGAGGCACGACCACGGATCAGAAGCCAGACCGCAGCTGCATGATTAGCCACTTTAAACCCCTCCAATCCATACATGAAGCAGACTGACACCCACCATGAAGATGTGGCACGACCATGAACGCGAAGCCAAACAACAGCAACATAGCTCACCAGCTCAAATCCCCCTGCAATTCAAACTAACACGAGCACAACCAAGCCCCCATCTAAACAGAACACACACCCATCCAATCAGAGCACAGCCAACCCCCCCATCCAATCAGAACACAGCCAAGCCACCAACCAATTAGAACACACCTCACCCAATCAGAACACAGCCAAGCTCCCACCCAATCAGTTCACACCCCCACTAGCAGTTAAAAGGAAGAAACAGCTCTGATCACAGCTCCTAGAAACACGAAGCCGAAAACACCAGCCTGAAGATGACGAATGAGACTTCGTCGAAACGTCACCAAGACACTTCCAATTTTACGTGGGAGAAGACCCGAATAACCAAAGACCTACATACAAACACCGGCGAAAACCTGAGAAAACAAATATTGCACCTCTACGGGGAGGAAATCCACCATCTGACCAGGACCTATGAAAAACTCGAAGTCCAAAGAGCTTCCATTTTATGTGACCTTGCATTCCTACGCAACTGCCGAGATCAAAATTTAATCCCCACAGGCTTCCAACTGAAATTCCACTCCAACTCTGCAGCCACCAAACGCATTCTGAAAAGAACAGAACTAGCCCTAATCAGAAATGAACTCCACAGAAAAAGATTTCTCCTAGACCGAATCAACAAGGATCTCGTCACACTTCACCTCAAACTCAGCAACAAGATCCACCCTGCACTTTGGGACAAATCCAAACAACTTGCCGTCTGGAGAGCCGAAACACAGACCCCCTCAAGACAGACACACACACCAACAAACTCCGAAGACTACAAGAACGCCAGAAACAATCCCCTCCACCCTCACAGCCACACATGAAACAAACAGTGCATAACATCTCAGATAGGATCCTCACCAAAGCCGAAACCAATGTCCTTTCCAAAGGATTCAACTTTGCAGTCGCTCCCAAAAGCATCCCCATTGAAACCATTATATGCGGAGTTGAAACCAGCCTGACCAAAATCAACCCCGACGACGCAAACAGAATCAGACTCGAAATCACCAACATCCTCTGCACCAGCAAGCCACCCAAAAGTAACTTACCCAAAGAGGAACAGATAGCACTACTTAACCTGAAAGAAGACACCAGCATAATAATCCTACCAGCAGACAAGGGCAATGCCACGGTGGTTATGAACACATCTGACTACCAAACCAAATTAACCAACCTACTCCAAGACTCCATATACAAACCCCTAAACACAGACCCCACCACCTACCTGGAAAAAACCACCAGATCCAAAATAAAAGCCTCCCCCATCAGCGAAGAGATTCAGCAAAGAATCATTCCCAGAGAGAAATCATCCAGATGCCCTAAGCTTTATGGTCTCCCCAAGACGCACAAAGAAGGAACCCCACTTAAAACCATAGTCAGTTCCATAGGCTCACCTCTACAAAACCTAGCCAAATTTCTCACCAAACAACTACAGCCCTATGCAGAATCCATCACCTCATACGTAAAAAACTCATTCCAGTTCATAGACATCATAAAGCAACAAAACTTACAGCCCAGTGACTTACTCGTGAGCTTCGATGTCATATCCCTCTTCACCCAAGTACCAATCAAAGAAGCCTTGACAGTTATCCAAACAAATATAACCCCCCCCCCCAAGCACATCTTAGATCTGACCAACCACTGCCTATCGAACACATACTTCATCTATAATGGACAGAAATACAAACAAACAGAAGGAGCACCCATGGGATCACCCCTCTCACCTGTCATTGCCAACCTCTATATGGAATACTTTGAAACCCAAGCTCTAGAAAAATCTGATCACAAACCCAAACTCTGGCTCAGATATGTGGACGACACCTTCATAATCTGGCCACATGGGAAAGAAAAACTGGACAACTTCCTCACACACCTCAAAGCCTACACCCCAAAATACAGTTCACCATGAAAACAGAAGCGAACAACCAACTTCCCTTCCTGGATGTCTTAGTCTACAGAAAATCCAATGGCTCCCTAGGACACACTATCTACCAGAAGAAAACACACACAAACCGCTATCTGCATGCACTCTCACACCACCACCCTGCCCAGATCAACTCTGTAGCCAAGATATTCATTTCCAGAACAAAACGCTTAGCTGACGAACAACACCTAAAAACCGAACTACACACTCTCACTAATGTACTAACATCCAATGGATTCCACAGAAATAAGATCACCAACCTAATCCAAAAAGAAACCCCCACTAAAATCCAAGACAGAGAACAAGAAAATGGCAAAGCCCTCCTCCCATACATAAAAGGCACCACAGACAGAATAAGCAAAATCCTCCACAAACATAACATCAAGACAGCATTCTGCACAAACTGAAAAATATCCACCATCCTAAGGAACCCCAAAGACAAAATTGAATTAGAAAATCAAGGAGTATATGAAAACCCATGCACCGCCTGCCCCACCACATACATCGGACAAACCAACAGACGAATAAGTGCATACATAGAAGAACACAAGAACTCAGTCAGAAAAGAGGAACCAACTTCTTCCCTGGTCCAACACCTTAAAGCCACAGGACATGATATTGACTTTAAAAAGACCAGAACTATCGCCAAACTGAACACTATAAGAACAGAATAATCAGAGAAGCCATCGAGATAGAAAAATGCCCACACGGCATGAACAAACAAGATGATACCTCCCGCCTACCAGCCATTTGGAAACCCGCCCTTATTGACAAACGAGTCCCTAACAACACGAATGACACCAGACCCATACTCACGAGAGCCACACAGGATGTCACCACCACACATCCACGCAGAAAGCAGACTCAAACCCACACTGATAATGAGCCATGACCAAGGACCAGAAGCCAGACCGCAGCTGCATCATTAGCCACTTTAAACCCCTCCAATCCATACATGAAGCAGACTGACACCCACCATGAAGAGCTCTCACGGCCACAAACACGAAGCCAAACAACAACAACGCAGCTCACCAGCTCAAATCCCCCTGCAACTCAGACTAAGCTGAGCACAACCAAGCCCCCACCCAAACAGAACACACCCCCAGCCAATCAGAGCACAACCAACCCCCCATCCAATCAGAGCACAGCCAAGCCCCTAACCAATCAGAACACACCTCCACCCAATCAGAACACAGCGAAGTTCCCACCCAATCAGCTCACACCCCCACTAGCAGTTAAAAGGAAGAAACAGCTGCGATCTCACATTGCTCCTGGAAGCACGAAGCCGAGAACACCAGCCTGAAGATGACGAATGAGACTTTGTCGAAACGTTGCCAAGACACTTCCAATTTTACGTGGGAGAAGACCCGAATAACCAAAGACCTACATACAAACACCCACGAAAACCTGAGAAAACAAATATATATACATCGGACAAACCAACAGACGAATAAGTGCATACATAGAAGAACACAAGAACTCAGTCAGAAAAGAAGAACCAACTTCTTCCCTGGTCCAACACCTTAAAGCCACAGGACATGATATTGACTTTAAAAAGACCAGAACTATCGCCAAAACTGAACACTTTAACAACAGAATAATCAGAGAAGCCATCGAGATAGAAAAACGCCCACACAGCATGAACAAACGAGACGATACCTCCCGCCTACCAGCCATTTGGAAACCCGCCCTTATTGACAAACGAGTCCCTAACACGACGAATGACACCAGACCCACACTCACGAGAGCCACACAGGATGTCACCACCACACATCCACGCAGAAAGCAGACTCAAACCCACACTGATAATGAGCCACGACCAAGGACCAGAAGCCAGACTGCAGCTGCATCATTAGCCACTTTAAACCTCTCCAATCCATACATGAAGCAGACTGACACCCACCATGAAGAGCTCGCACGGCCACAAACACGAAGCCAAACAGCAACAACGCAGCTCACCAGCTCAAATCCCCTTGCAACTCAGACTAAGCTGAGCACAACCAAGCCCCCACCCAAACAGAATACACCCCCAGCCAATCAGAGCACAACCAACCCCCCATCCAATCAGAGCACAGCCAAGCCCCTAACCAATCAGAACACACCTCCACCCAATCAGAACACAGCCAAGTTCCCACCCAATCAGCTCACACCCCCACTAGCAGTTAAAAGGAAGAGACAGCTGCGATCTCACATTGCTCCTGGAAGCACGAAGCCGAGAACACCAGCCTGAAGATGACGAATGAGACTTCGTCGAAACGTCGCCAAGACACTTCCAATTTTACGTGGGAGAAGACCCGAATAACCAAAGACCTACATATATATATATATATATATATATATATATATATATATATATATATATGCATATTCTTTCTAGCCAGGTTTTACCTACATAAACTAAGATGTTCTGCAGCCCTGGTTCTGTGAAATCTCATTCACAAGCTTCTGGGCCTTTTTTTCTGTTGACAAACTGCAACTCTGTGTTGCTCTCTGGGAGACTGCAACACAGAGTTGCAGTTTGTCAACAGAAAAAAAGGCCCAGAAGCTTGTGAATGAGATTTCACAGAACCAGGGCTGCAGAACAACTTAGTTTACATAGGTAAAACCTGGCTAGAAAGAATATGCACATAAAAGCCTACGAAAAAGAAAAAGACATACATACATACATACATACATACATACATACATACATACATAAATATTCTTACTTCTTCGTAGGGTTTATGTGTGTTTTTCTTCTAGCCAGGTTTTCCCTACGTAGCCAAGGTTTTTTTGTAGCTCCAACTCAGTAGAATCACATCTACTCGGTTCTGGGCTTTTTTCCTTTCTAACACCTAGCAAGCTCTAACTGCTAGGTGGGAGACCTAAATAGATCCATTTCTAGCTCGTTAGCTGTCATCAGTAGGCCACACCCATAGGAAAAAAGCCCAGAACCAAGTAGATGTGATTCTACTGAGCTGGAGCTACAAAAAAACCTTGGCTACGTAGGGAAAACCTGGCTAGAAGAAAAACACACATAAACCCTACGAAGAAGTAAGAAAATTGATACTGTACCTTTACAGGGAGGATACATAAGATATGGGTGTGGCCTACTGATGACAGCTAACGAGCTAGAAATGGATCTATTTAGGTCTCCCACCTAGCAGTTAGAGCTTGCTAGGTGTTAGAAAGGAAAAAAGCCCAGAACCGAGTAGATGTGATTCTACTGAGCTGGAGCTACAAAAAAACCTTGGCTACGTAGGGAAAACCTGGCTAGAAGAAAAACACACATAAACCCTACGAAGAAGTAAGAAAATTGATACTGTACCTTTAGAGGGAGGATACATAAGATATGGGTGTGTCCTACTGATGACAGCTAACAAGCTAGAAATGGATCTATTTAGGTCTCCCACCTAGCAGTTAGATCTTGCTAGGTTTTAGAAAGGAAAAAAGCCCAGAACCGAGTAGATGTGATTCTACTGAGCTGGAGCTACAAAAAAACCTTGGCTACGTAGGGAAAACCTGGCTAGAAGAAACACACACACACACACACACACACACACACACACACACACACACACACACATATAATTATGTATAGATATATTATATAATTGGATTATCTCTCTGTCTCTCTCTCTCTCTCTCTCTCTCTCTCTCTCTCTCTCTCTCTATCTATCTATCTATCTATGGAAAAATTCCAAGTTATATAATTTCTTGCAATCTTTACTAAACACTGAACATAGATATGATTTGGAATAGACAGATTTAAATCAGAAATCATGTTTTGGTTCACTGCTTTTTAACTAGCAACCTAGATCTAGTTTCCCATTTTGAATGCCACATATTCCTTGAACACGGATGCACACAGGTTGCTGTATTGGTTTGAAAATAATTAAAGAATAGTCAGAAGCCTTTACTTATACATTACAAGGAAATGCATGGCAAATAGTTGGAGGCCAGAAAACAAGCAAGATTACCCAAATGGGTTGTATAAATCTGGTGAGAAATATGAAAGCATTTCATGAAATCCAACGATAGAGTGATGAATATCTAGAGTCTAGATTGATCTTCTCATGCTTTAAATGTGTTAAATTTCAACTCTCAAAATTATCAGCCAGCAGAAAGTTCCTTTCACTGCTGGAAAAGAATGATTGGAACTGAACACACCTGGAAGATATTAAGAAAAGGCCAGTATGTATTGTGAAGCCAATACAAAACCACAGTATTAAATATATTGTACTGTATCATTTACAGTGTGCTTTATATCAGAAACGAAATACTTTTTCTGCAATTCTTTTATATGGTCAAATATATCTCATCTTGTTTTTACAATTTAATGTTGTGAATATATACTGTGAATGTAAATAATATCTATATTAATAATATTAACTTGCCAGCAACTCATTTTGAAATTTAACAGATTATCTCACTTTTTAAAAAGGCATTCTAGTATTCAATTATTTGAAAGTATTGTTTGTCAATAAAATGTTGGCTGTACCTCAAACTGTCACTTTAAAAAAAAGCATAAAGCACACAATAGATCTTAAGAATCCAAAATAGTAGATAACAAAAGACCTCTTACAGTATTTCAATTATTTGAGTTGCATTTGTCAAGAAATTAAGTTTTTTTTTACTCCTAGCATATGTCTCCAATGAATCATCAGCATGCACCAATTTACTAACTAGAAAGAGAGCCCTTTATCACAGAAGAGAAGCATTTTACATAGCCCATGGAATTTTCCAGATATGAAGGCGTTTACAGCACTGAATTATGTAAGCAAACAAGATTAGATGTCAATGGTAGATAATAACTGAGCCCTCTATTTAGAAAAGATTTGTCTAGTGGATCTACTTTTGAAAGTTACCTTAGGATAATTTTGCAGAGATGCAATGCATCTTGCACCAACTAACCTGGGTCAGCAGTGATATTGTGACAAATAAATTGCAAGTGTGCAACTTTTGTATGAACAGATGCCCTGATATTATTGCCTAAGCCCCTAGAGTTCAGGTCAGGTCAGTTTAAAGTTGATTTGAGAAGAAGACTGAAAAGTCAGTGGTTTCAAATATCCTGGTAGAATTTCACTGGCTCTTAGGATGATGTTAGACTATAATTCTGATCCACACAGATCTTAGAACTCCTGTTTTAAGCTAAACAGTCTGTTGGATAGTTCACTACGACCAGATCAAGATCTAGTTCTTTAGAATCATGTTATTAAATGTCTACTATTCCCCCTTTCTCTCTCTCTGTACCTTTTTATCCAGATAAATGTGGCAGAAATTTGATGTTTAATATTATTATGAAACCTTTCTTCTTCTTTCCTTCCTTCCTTCCTGCCTGCCTGCCTGCCTTTTCTAGAAAGAGAAAAAACATGTGTGTCCACATGCCTTTGCAAAACATTCACTTTCCCTATTAGTATGATGATTCTTTTACTAGTAAATGAATAGCAGTTTACCATTGTGCTTTAATACAGGGGTGAAATCTAAATTTTTTTGCTACCGGTACTGTGGGCGGGGCTTAATTAGTGGGTGTGGCTTGTTGGTCAGGTGACTGGATGGGCATGGCTTGTTGGTCAGGTGGGCGTGGCCAAGTCAATGTCACTTCTTTGCCCTTTTTTAACCTACAGAACACAACACAACACAACACAACTGGCTCACCCACAATGTAAAAGCACCTGTGCTAGACCCAAAATGGCCCCTGCAACAAGCAGGAACCTCACACAGCCCCAAAAAGCCCAAAAAAACCAACTTTCACACTTTACACACACACAACACAACACAACTGACTCACCCACAATGTAAAAGCAGCTGTGCTAGACCCAAAATGGCCCCTGCAACAAGCAGGAGCCTCACACATCCACAAAAAGCCCCAAAAACCAACTTTCACACTTTACACACACACACACAACACAACACAAAACAACACACCACAACACAACACAAAACAACTGGCTCACCCACAATGTAAAAGCAGATGTGCTAGACCCAAAATGGCCCCTGCAACAAGCAGGAACCTCACACAGCCACAAAAAGTCCAAAAAACCAAGTTTCACACTTTACACACACAAAATTCCACATACAGCTTTGTGAGATTTTGTGTGTTTGTGTAGTTAGAGTGAAACACTACAGAAACACACAAAATCTCAGAAAGCTGCACAAATATTATTTTATTTTATTTTTATATAAAAGCAGCTAAATTTAAAACTTCCTAAACTTTAAATGGCTAGGTCTAAAAAAAGAACAACTAAAAAAAACCTCCAATTAACTATTTTTTTAAAGCTCCCAAAGGGGGGAAAAACTTACCCAATTGAAGGGAAAAAGGCAGGCAGGCATGCAGGCAGATAGAGTTGCTCACCAATGAGCTTGATTACAGGCAGGGAGATTCAGTTGCTTGCTGATGCAATGGATTGCAGGGATTACAGCAAGCGAAGCAAGGCAGGCGTGCGAAGGTAAGCAAGCTGGAGGCTGGGGGGGGGGAGAGGGATTTTTGCTATTGGTTCTCCGAACTGCCCACCGCCATCGCTACCTACTCGCCCGAGCCGGTCCGAACCAGGAGCATTTCACCCCTGCTTTAATAGCTTCAGAAACTAAGCAAGACAAATTCATAGAAAGTGAATACTACAAACCAAAAATATACAGGTAGCCCTCGATTTAGGACCAGAATTAGAACCAGAATTTTCATTGATAGGCCAGTAGTTGTTGCGATATATCCAATTTTACAACCCTTTTTTGCTATGATTATGAATGAATCAGAACAACAGAATAATACAGTTTTAAGGGACTTTGAGGTCTTCTAGTCCAACCCCCTGCTCAAGCAGGAAATCCTATATCATTTCAGACAAATGGTATCCAATCTCTTCTTAAAAACCACCATTGTTGCAGCACCCACATCTTCTGGAGGCAAGTCGTTCCACTGGTTAATTCTTCTAACTGTCAGGAAATTTCTCCTGGGTTCTAGGTTGGTTCTCTCCTTGATTAGTTTACATCCATTGTTTCTTGTCCTGCCTTCAGGAACTTTGGGAAAATAGGTTGATCCCCTCTTCTTTGTGGCAGCCCCTTAAATATTGGAACCCCTCATCCTTCTTTTCATTAGGCTAAACATACACAATTCCTGCAGCTGATCATTGTATGGTTTTTCCTCCAGCCCCCTAGTCATCATTGTTGTTCTTCTCTGCACTCTTTCTAGAGTCTCAACATCTTTTTTACATTGTGGCAACCAAAACTGAATGTAATATTCCAGGTGTGGTCTTACCAAGGCACGTGATCTTGATTCTATACCTTTATTAATGCAGCCTAGGATTGCATTGGCTTTTTTGTTAACCAAATCAGATGGCTATTAAACAAATCTGATTTTCACTATTGATTTTGGTTGCTGTAAGATGGCTGGGATGGTAGCAGATAGAAATCTTGTGTCCCTGGGACATTGCAATTGTCATAAATATATGCGATTACCAAGTGTTCAGATTTTGATTACATGACTTTAGAGATGCCACCATGATTATAAGTGTGAGATCTGGTTGCAAATCACTTTTTTCAGTGTTATTGTAACTTTGGATAGTCACTAAAATAATTTTAAGTCCAGATTATCTGTACTACAACTTCCAAACCTATAATGGAGAAACATATTGGATTAGCAATAAAATGCAGCTGTAAATCTCATCAACAATAGGGTTATCATATCTTCTCCCAGTATGGTGGCAGAGATGTATAAAGTTTCAGTGATTCTAGCTCTGAGGCAAGATTCAGCATCCTTCCACTGAGAGTGAGACTCTTTCTGTAATATAAAGCTAAGCACAGTATGAGGGTTCAATATATGAATGATGAAGCAGATTCTATCAAAGAAACAATAAAATTTGCTACAGAAAGGAAAATTAGCTCTCAGAGACGACACATAATTTATTTGCTTCTCCCTTTGTCTCAATTAGCAAGGCAAGAAATTGAGTTTTCTCTGACCATCACTTTCTTGGCCCATTCATGTTCATAATAAAAATGCCTTACTCATAGGAGGGCTGTTCCAAAGCCTTCTTTGGAAGTTTTAACAAACACCTGTAATTTATCAAGGATACTGCAAGTTATAAACTTCAGTCTGTCATTTTGAGCTACAATTATTTTTTTTTTTAATTTTTAAAATTTTTATTAATTTAAGAAACCACATAATACATTTATAAATGCAAGTAAAACAATTTACAACAAACATCATCTTTATAACATCTACCTATAATATCTAAATTGTTACAATATCAATATCCTATATTCTTCAATATACAATATTTCTCTCACCTTATATAATGATATTATTTTATTGATATCTCGTGTCTCTTTCTTAAATTTCATTTGATGTAAAAATTTATTTTACTCTATTGATATCTTTTCTTTTATTTAATTTTTCTTTCTTTCTTCTTCTCTTTTTTTTCCACTTCCCTCTAACCATTTATACCATTTTTGCCAGACCAGATAATATTCATATTCTTCTTTTCCTTGGATCTCCTTGGTAAGTTTATCCATCTCAGCGCATTCCATAGTTTTGGATATTAATTTCTCTTGAGTCAGGACCTCTTCTTGTTTCCAATTTTGTGCGTATATAATTCTTGCTGCAGTCAAAATGTGTGTTATTAAATATATTATTTCTTTTTCATATTTGCTTGTAGGTATTCCTAATAATAAGTTTCTGGCTTTAATGGCACCTTTTGAGTTATTATTTGTTCCAGTTGCATTTTTATATTGTTCCAGAATTTTTTAGCTTTGGGACATGACCACCATATATGATAGTATGTCCCTTTATGCGTTTTACATTTCCAACAGAGTGGAGATGTGCCGGGAAACATTTTAGAAATTCGCGTCAGTGGTAGATGCCACCTATAGAACAATTTATAAGCATTTTCTTTGTATGGTACAGATAATGTTAATTTATTAATATTTTTCCACAATTTTTCCCACTTATTTAATTCTATTGCATACCCAAAATTCGTCGCCCATGTGATAATATTCTCTTTAACTACTTCCTCTGCTAGTTTATATTCCAATAGAAAATTATAAATTTTGGTTATTAATTTCTCATTGGGGCCTAATAAAATTTTATCCAACTGATTTGGTTCCATTTGAATTCCAGTTTTTTCCATATCAGATTTATATCTGGATTTTAATTGCAAATATGACCACCACTCTATTTCCACATATTGCATTCTCAATTCTTCTCTTGTTTTTAGTTTTCCTTCTTCATTTAAGATGTCCTTATATGTTTTTAATTTATTTGTATCTATTGTATTTGGATAAATATATGTTTCCATTATGGAAGTCCACCTAGGAATCCTATCATAGTGATATTTTCTGATTTCATTCCATATTTTAAGCAAATTATCTCTTAAATATGTTTGCAAAATTGTTCTTGTTTTGTAATTTTCTCTCCCCAAAGATATGCATGCCAACCTCTTATTAAGTCAAAACCTTCCAATATTAATGTTCTTATGTTTTTGAGTTCGATCCAATCTTTTATCCATATTAACGCTGAGGCTTTGTAATAACTCTGCCAATCAGGGAGTCCCATTCCCCCTCTCTCTCTTTTGTCTTGTAGATGTTTTAATTTGATTCTTGCTTTTTTTCCCTGCCAAATAAATTTTAATATCATTCTGTCTAAATCTTTAAAATATGTTCTTCCTGGGTTTACTGGTATTACCCTAAATAAGTATAACACTCTTGGCAGAATATTAATTTTAATGATAGCAATTTTGCCTAAAAGAGACAATTGGAGTTTTGCCCATCTTTCCAAATCCTTTTCTATTTGTTTAGCCAATTTAATATAATTGTCTTCCTTCAACGTTGATATTTTGTTTGTAATCCATATTCCTAAGTATTTAACTTTCTTTGCTATTTGTATCCCTAATATATTTTCCAATTGTTCTTTTTGATACTTGTTAAGATTCTTTGTTAAAATTTTAGTTTTTTGTTTATTAATTTTCAATCCCGCTACTTCTCCATATTGTTGTACTTTTATCATTAATTTTGGTCCAGATTGTATGGGTTTATCTAAAATGAATACTATATCATCCGCAAAGGCTTGCAGTTTATATTCTTGATTTTTTATTTTTAGTCCAGTTATTTCTGTATCTTTCCTGATTTCTTCTAGTAATATTTCCAATGTTAATATAAACAATATAGGAGATAATGAGCATCCTTGTCTCACTCCTTTCTTTATATCAAATTGTTCAGTTGTATCTCCATTAATTTGTATTTTTGCTGTTTGGGTGTTGTATATCTTTTTAATCATTTTTATAAATCTTTCTCCAAATTTCATTTTTTCTAATTGTGCTAATAGAAATGTCCAGTTGAAATTATCAAACGCTTTTTGCGCATCTAGGAAAATTAGAGCTAACTGGTTTTCCGATCTTTGCTCATAGAATTCCAGAGTGTCAATAATTGTTCTTGTATTGTTATGAATTTGTCTTCCAGGAATAAAACCTTTTTGATCAGGATGTATATAGTATTTGACTAGGTTTTTCAATCTCTGTGTTATAATTGATGTGAATAGTTTATAATCTACGTTGAGAAGAGAAATTGGTCTATAATTTTTAATTTCCGTGGGATCCGAATCTTGTTTTGGTATTAATGTGATTATTGTTTCATTCCATGACTTCGGAATTTCGGCTTCCATTAATGCATCATTGAAAACTGGTATTAATATATCATCTAATGGTTGTTGGAATGTCTTATAAAACTCTGCTGGTATACCGTCTGTTCCCGGTGTCTTGTTATTTTTTTTTTTATTGCAAAAGTTTTACAATTACATTTTCACCCCCTTTCCCCCCCCCTCTCATCCCACCCCAAACTTCCCAACCTCCCTAACCCTCCCTAACCCTCCCCTCCCCCCGGACTTCCACACAATATACTCATATCAAGTAAAAAAAAACCCTTAATATAAAACTTATATAAAACTTGAACCCCTCCCTCCCCCTTATAAT
The DNA here is from genome assembly GCA_022577455.1 of Arizona elegans. NCBI lineage: Eukaryota > Metazoa > Chordata > Lepidosauria > Squamata > Colubridae > Arizona > Arizona elegans. Next base: position 86,404,354 of record JAKOOJ010000004.1, read on the forward strand.
TTTTTAATCTGCATTACATTGAAATATTTCTATCTTAATATATCATTTTCAAATAAAAGCTATTTGATACTTCCTAGTTTGATATTTGTTCTGAACATAATCTATCCACTTTTTCCATTCCCATTCATAAGTCTCTTGTGAACAGTCTTTTAAATATGCTGAAATCTTTGCCATCTCTGCAAAACTGGCCATCTTCAAAGTCCATTCCTCGATCGTGGGCAAAACTTCATTCTTCCAGTATTTACCTATCAATAGTCTCACAGCTGTTATCATGTACAATATCAACTTTGTTTCACCCGAAGTAAAACCCTTAACTATACCCAATAAAAACAATTGTGGAGAAAATTGAATTTTTTTCTTCAAAACATTCTGCATGACCCACCAAATTTTTATACAAAAAGCCTTAACTTTCCTACAGGTCCACCAAACATGATAATATGTAGCATCTAAACAATCACATCTCCAATATTTTGGCTGAACATTAGGGTACATGCACGACAATTTTTTGGGGTCTAAATGCCATCTATAAAACATTTTATAAAAATTTCTCCTCAAATTCTGCGACTGTGTAAATTTAACATTCTGAACCCAAATTTTTTCCCATGTTTCCAACATCACTGGTTCCTCAAAATTTTGTGCCCACTTAATCATACAATCTTTAACCAGTTCAGTTTCTGAATCCCTTTCTAACAAAACATTATAAAGCCTTTTAATATGCATTGGACCTTTCTCTTTAATATGTCTAACCAATTCTTCCTCATGCAACATAATACCAGTTTTTTGGTCCTCTTTCCATCTCAATTGTAGTTGATTATATTGTAACCAAGTTAAGTTAATCCCTTCGTCCAACAGTGTCTGTAGTGTCTTCAACTGCCATCTGCCCGCATCTGTAAAAAGAACCTCTTTGTATAAACCCCCCCCGAGTGACATTATATTTGTATTCCACATAATATGACCAAGATCCAGCCATAGCGGTATTTTATAATCCCATTTGAATAGGTGCTTCTTCCAAACTCTCATCAAAGAGTCTCTAAGTATATGGCTTTTAAATACTTTATCCACTTTGTTGTCATAAAATAAGTAAGCATGCCATCCAAATTCAAGATCAAAACTTTCTATATTCATTATTCCAGTCTTTTTCCTTCCAAACCAATCACTTGCTAGAGTCAAAGCTGCTGCTTCATAATATAGCTGTAGGTTTGGAAGTTTAAGGCCTCCCCTTTCTGGAACATCTTGCATAATTTTCAGTTTCACTCTCGGTTTTTTCTCGTTCCAGACAAACTTATTCACTCCAGTTTGCCAGTTTTTCAGTTGTTTTTCACTTTTGAGCACCGGAATCATTTGAAACAAAAAAAGAAATCTTGGCAAAATGTTCATCTTAACTGCTGCTATTCTTCCAAGTAAAGACAGCTGCAGTTTTTTCCAAGTCTCCATATCTTTCTGCACCTCTCGCCACAACACCTCATAATTATTTTGAAACAATTTCATGTTTGATTCTGCAACCTGAACTCCTACATATTTTACCTTTGGTACAATCTCAAAACCTGCGCTCCTTTCAAGCTCGTGTTTACGATCTTGTGTCATATTTTTAACTATCATCTTAGTTTTCTTCTGATTCAGTCTAAAACCTGAAACTTTACCATAGTCTTGTATAATGTCCTTCATCTGGATTATTGATTCCATTGGCTGTGTTAGGGTAACAACCAGATCATCTGCAAATGCCTTTATTCTATAATCCTCTTGCCTTATCATTATACCTTTCAAGATATTAGAGTCCCGTATTGTATTTAACAAGACTTCTAATGTTAAAATAAATAACAATGGAGACAGTGGACATCCCTGTCTTGTTCCTTTTTCAATTTTAAACTCTGTTGTCAAACTTCCATTAATAATGATCTGTGCCTTTTGCTCTTGGTAAATTGCTGAAACCGCCTGTATAAATTGATCCCCAAAGTCCATCTTTTTTAAAGTCTTTAGTAGAAAATTCCAATCCACTCTATCAAAGGCCTTCTCTGCATCCAGGAAAACCAGCACTGCAGGGATCTGTTTATTCTTCTCAAGATATTCCAATAAATCTATTACTTGCCTTACATTGTCCTTCATGTATCTACCCTCGATAAATCCCGCTTGATCATCATGAATCACCTTTTGAATTACTGGCATCAACCTGTTGGCTAATACTTTTGCATAAATTTTATAATCAGTATTCAGAAGAGATATTGGTCTATAATTCTCCGGTTTTTTTGGACCTGCTTGCTCTTTTGGTATCAGAGAAATGTAAGCTGTTGTCCATGATGGGGGTATTTTACCCCCTTGTTGAATATTACAAAACAAATCTCTAAGTTGTTCCACCATTTCTGCTTGCAAATTTTTATAATACACTGCAGTCAAGCCATCCGTTCCAGGAGCTTTGGCTATTTTTAATTGTTTAATTGCTGCTATTATCTCCTCCTCTGTTATAGGATAATTCATTCTTTCCTTTTGTTGATCAGTAATTTTTGTAACTCTTTTATTATCTAAATATTTTTCTATAAGTCCATTCTGCACATCATCTTTAGCATATAGTTTAGTATAATAGTCCACAAAAGCTTCTTTAATTAATTTTTGTTGAAAGATTTCTTTCCCTCCAATATCAATACTATCAATAGTCCGTGTACTCTGCTTTTTCCTTAATATGTAGGCCAACCATCTGCCCGGTTTATTGGCATTACAAAATGTATTATACTTCGCATATTGTAAGTTTGTTACAACTTGTTCCGCCATAAGCATCTGAAATTGGTCTTTCAAAAGTTTTATAGCACCACGTATTCTTTCATCTGTTGGGTTTTTGATAAATAACTGTTCTTTATTCTTTATTTCTACTTCCAATTAAGATCTTTTCTTTTGTCGAATCATTCTATGTTTAGAGTTCATATAAATGAGCACCCCTCTCATATAAGCTTTGCTCGCATCCCACACAATTTCAATTGGGGTACCTTTATTCAAATTTATTTCAAAAAATTCTTTCAAATGCTTTTTAAGTTCTATTATATTTTTTTCATATCTGAACAAGTTTTCATTTATTCTCCAAGAACGTCGCTCAGTCTTACCCATCTCAATTTCTATCCATACAGGGCTATGGTCGGTCAAGGTTCTCGGAAAAATCTTTGTTCTTTTTGTCTTAACAAGTAGATCATCTGACAACAAAATAAAGTCAATCCTAGAAAAGGATCTATGTCTGTCGGAGAAAAAAGTATAATCCAATTCTTTTGGATTATGTATTCTCCAAATATCTTTTAATTCCAAGTCTTCTTTCATATCAAAAAAAGTCTGTGGTAACCTAATCCTAGATTTCGCCAAACTCTTTTTATCTAGTTTAGAGTCAATTACTCCATTCCAGTCTCCCATAATTAGAATAGATCTATAGTCCCATTGCAGTATTTTAGTGTGTAACATTTTATAGAAATGGTCCTGTTGTTGATTAGGAGCATAAATTCCAATCAGAAGATTGGAATCAGTCTTGTTATTTTTTTGTTTCTTCCTCGCTTCTATTAATTCTAACATTGAGATTGGTCTGTTCAATAATTCTATATGTTCTTCTTCTCATTCTTGAATCTTTATTTTATTTAAATATTCTATGATATTTACTTCTCTAATCTCTTCCTTTGCATATAAGTTTTTGAAAAATTCCTTTGCAATTCGTTTTTTGTCTTCAATATTCTGGTATAAACAACCATCTACATCTTTTAACTGTATTATAATATTCCTCTGTTTTTCTATTTTCAATTTATATGCTAACCACCATCCGGTTTTGTTTGCATGTTCAAATTGGTTTTGTTTAGCGATTTTTATTTTTCTTGCTATTTCTGTTGTTGTGATCAAATTTAATTTATGCCTTGTTAAATTTATTTTCTCCTTAATTTCTTGATTATATGGCTGTTCTGTAGATCTAATTCATATTGATGTAATATTGTCTGTAAATTTTGTTTTATTTGTTGTTTGTTTTTATTTTTTGTGCAGTATAGGCAATTGTTAAGCCTCTGATATATGCCTTGGTTGTGTCCCATAGATTTTGTAGACTGGTGTGCTCTTTCACATTAATTTGTAGAAATATTTTCAATTCTTTTTGGATCATATCCACATATTGTTTGTCATTTATAATATCTCTATCCATCATCCATCTTTTACGCTTTTGGTGTCCCTTCCATGTTATTTCAATGGGGCTATGATCAGCCCATGTGCTTGTTGTAATTTCTATTTGTTTAATGTCTGCTATAAGCTCTGCTGTCATCCAAGCCATGTCAATTCTGGACCACGATTGATGTGGATTTGAATAGAATGTGTATTGTTTATTATAATTGAGTTCCCTCCAGGCATCTTATAATTGAAATTCTTCTACTATATCATAAAATGTTTCTGGAAGTGTTTTTTTCCTGGATTTATTATGTTTACAACTCCTATAGTCCTTCTCTATGTTTACAATTGCATTAAAATCTCCAATTATGCATATGTTTTGATATTCCAGTTCCTTAATTTTGTTGTGCATCTTTTTAAAATAATCAAGTTGGGTTCCATTTGGTGCATAAAGTGATACTAGTAATATCTTCTTCTTTTCTGTTTCAATTTCAACCATCAGCATCCTACCCTCCTCATCTGCAAATAATTGCTTTGATTGTATATGATTCCAGATGTACATTGCTATACCTCTCTTTTTTTGTTCTGTTAGTGCCGTATAAAGTTTTCCTAATCGTTTGTTCTCTAATAAACTGCACTGTTGTTTTTTAATATGAACTTCTTGTAATGTTATAATATCTATCTTCAATTTTTGTAAATTTCTAAAAATATGTGATCTTTTTGATGGAATGTTTAGTCCATTTATGTTAATCGATATCAATTTTAAATCTTTCTCCATTTCAAATTTCTATTTTCTTGATGTTCTTATTTTCCTAGTGTTTTTTTCTGTAATTTGTATTTTATCCCTTGCTCCCTCTCTTTCCATTCTTTCTTTCTCCCCTCTTTTTCTTTCTTCTTGCTGTATTTTTCTCGGTTTGTCCTCCTGATTTGCAATTTCTTGCTGTGTTTCAGATTCTTGTTCTTCCTCAGGAAAAAAATTGCTATCAAAAAATTGCTGTGCTTTCTCTAGTGTATCAAGTTTATATTTTTTATCTTGCCATGAAACAAGCAGTCCCTCTGGCGTTAACCACCGGAACATTATTTTATGTTTGTGTAATTCTGTTGTCAGAAAGTTATAATTTTTCCTTGTTTCTCTTATTCTTCTAGGTATTTGTTTTAATGTAATTATTTCTTTTCCTTTATATATAATTGGTTTTTCTCTCATTTTTTTGTATATTTCCTCTTTCACCAACTTCCTTGCAAATCTAATATGAACCTCTTTTGGTAACTTGTTTTTTCGGGCGTAATTTGTGAATACTCTATAAATTTCATCAATTTCCTTATTTATTTCTTCTTTATTTTTTAACGTTGCTTCAGCCAGAATTCCCACCATTACATCTCTCAAATCTTCCTCTCTGTTTTCCACTATATTTTGAAATCTTAGGTAAAATAACGCCTTTTCCATTTCTAAAAATGAAATTGAATCTTCGAGTTCTTTGTTTATTATTGTTTGATCACATTCTGACTCTTCTATCTTTTTTTCTACTTTGCCCATCTTATCTTCAATATTTTGGATCCGTTGTTCATTTTTAGCAATATTTTGTTGAATTTTCTCCATCTTATTATCCATTTTTTTAGATTATCCTTAATTTCACCTATGTCCATTTTCAAATCCTCATGGTTTTTCCTACTTTCTTGATGGTTATCAGCAATTGATTCCTGTGTTTTGTTCATACTCTCTTGTATCATTGATAATACTGAGTGAATGTTTTTGATGTTAATTGATTGAGGAGATTTCTCTTTTTCTGAAAGTAACATTGTGTCTATTGTTTTCTGTTGTGCTGATGATGTAATAGACATTGCTTGATTGGCTATTGCCTTTTTACCTGGTTTTGTCATTATTAATGAGCCAATAGTTGTCATCTTAGTTTTCTAATTTAATAGTTCCCAAATTTTCACGCACTGTCTATAGTATATAGTAAGATTTTCCTTCTGATAATTACAGAAGCCAATATCACTTGTTTAGTTTTCAAATACAGTCAAATTTCAAACTATAATATCATTATATGAGGGATTAATTAAATTTAAATGAGGAGCATGGATAAAATATGATATCTCAGCAGGTCATATTTCAGTTTCTAAATTAAATATTCTATTTAAATATTCTAATAATTCTATTAAGTTCTATTAAATCTTTAGTTATATCTCTAATAAATTTTATCAATTTTAATAAATTTATTCTTATTTAAATCAATATATATCAATATTAATAATCAATTTTCAATTCATTCTTTTAACACCATGTCAATTTTTAAATTAATATTAAATTGTGTCACATAAAAAACTATTAGAATAGGAAAACAAGATAAAACAGAAATAAGAAAAAACAGATATGCTATGTGTTATATTATTATATCTATTCAAAACTTATATATTCCAACTTTTCTTACTTATATTAGAAAGTATATATTTAACATTTAAGCTTAAGTAATCCTAAACCTTATGCTATTTGGGCTAAAATATTATATACTATATTCTATATTAAAACATTAAGTATTACATAAATAAACAAATAAATAGATAAAAGTACTTAAAATTACTTAAAATATTATTAAAATAATTCAATTAAAATAATTCAAATAAATTAAGTCTCTCAAACAATAAAATAAATTTCTTTCATTGTATTAGGTTCCAGAATTGAAGTCTTTGCAATCCTCACTTGGTTTTGTGTCTTTTCAGTCATCTGTAATTGTTTCCAAAGTCCTTCAATTTGCCTTCTAAAAATATTTTAAACACCTCTTCCAGAGCCTCAATGTTTTTTATTTATTTGCAAGTTAATACTCTAATATAGTTACAGTATCTGTTCACTGAAGCTCTGCCACCGTTACAAAGTTTTTAAATCCCTCACAGTCACTCCCGAAACTAGATATTGTTTCTTCTTCGTCTCTTCTTTATTGTCTCTGCACCACCTCCGTTTCTTTTTTTAAAATAAGTCCAACACTTGGATCTGTATTCCTTTCCCCAAATGAATAATCTTTGTCTATTTCCCAATTTCTGTCTGGTAAATCTATAACTATGTGTTTTATTTCCAATCCACACCTCTCCGTTGCACTTTCTCAAAATCGCCTCAGTTCTGTTGCCTGTCAATTTCGCCCCCTCACACTTCAATTAGCCTCGTTAACTCACTCCGTTATATTTTCACTCCGTTTCTTCTTAACAATTCTGCTTTGCCAATCAGTTTCTCTTTTTAGTTATGTATCCGATGTTTTAAATATTTAAAATGTTTCAGAATAAGAGTAATTAGTTATTCTTATTGATGCTGTTTGCTTGATCCTTGCTTCCCTTTTTTTAAAGCAACCGTCAGCGTTCTGGCCAACCGACAAGAGGTTGGTTTTTTTCCGGGCTGAATTAAGGGACTTTCCTTGAACCTTCGGGGCAATTTTTGATACTCCCGAGGTCCTCAGGATTTTCCCTTTTATTTATTGACCTCTTCGTGGTCAATAGAGCTAAAAAATTCAGCTTTCAGACCGAAAATTGGAACCTAGGAACGGAGCGCTGTCCCCTCGGTTCCTATCACGCTGACATCACCAACGGAAGTCCACAATTTTTTCTTATTTGCACTTGATTCAGCCTGGTGTTTCTCACCCATTTTGCCTCAGGCAACTACACATATGAATGCATTCACAGAGAATCTAAAATTAGACATGGAAGGAATTATATGTGTGTGTGTGTGTGTTTATGTGGGTGCATATTATTATAGGCCAAATGCCAAACAATAAATGAGTATTAGATGAATAAATAATATGGTATCCTCCAACTGTTCTGGATTACAACTCAAAAGTTAAATCAAAAAAGTTATTGGTCAGGAATTAATTTTTGTAGTCCAAAGCCTTTGAAAGGTATTCTGGTTGCTTGCCTTATTTGTCATCATCTCACACACTTTGATCCAGTGATCCATACTTTTCTTTCTTCACACCCCCACTGATATTTTCAATATTTTTTGACTTTTTATTTTGTTCCCCTGCTTTAATTTTTCTTTTAATTTTTAACATATTGCATAATTGAACATATGGGATGTGCTGGCTCCACAGTTAAAGATGCTGACCTTGTCAGTTGAAAAGCTGGAAACCTGGGTTCAAGACCTGAGCACTGTGTGATGAAGAGTGAGCTCCCGTTACTTGCCCCAGCTCTTCTCACTTAGCAGTTTGAAAGCATGCATATGTGAATAGATAAATAGGTACCACTTTGATAGGAAGGTAACAGCATTCTGTGTGCCTTCAGAATATAGTCATCATGGCCACATGATTGCTGTAAATTCTTTAGACAACGCTGGCTCCCTTGGCTAAAAAATAGAAATGAGCACTTCCCCCTACAATCAGATACAACAGAACAGGAGAAGCCTTTACCTTTACCTTAACTGATCATACTCCACAAAGTATTCAAAACCCACTACTTTATCAGACCCAGATATATAATCTGGAACTGTATCCTAATATTCCTCTGTGAAATGTTGGTTTTCTGTTCTGTTTCTGAACAGCTTATCAAAAAGTGCCCCAAAATTCTGTTGAAGTTTTACAGTGAAATTCCCATCTGTCACTGCTGAATGAGGATGAAGAAACTTATTATCCAATAAATGCTAGCTTGATAGAAAGACTGATTTATATTATGCTATAGATTAATAGAGCTACACAGATGAACTCAACAGCCAGAATTAAAATCTTGCTAAATACAACTGACAAAGAGAGAGGTTTCTGTCATTAAGAATAGAACATAAGCAATCCTCAGAAATATTAGGCTTGGAGGACTTCCGGTTGATGTTGAGGTGGGAACGGCTGGAAAATAACAGCGCTCTGTCAGGCTCCATGAAATGCAGCTGGCAACTGCTTGTCAGGACTTCCTACAGGGTTAAGCCACACTGGTGGGATGGTGAAGGAAGGAGAAGTGCTTTGTCGATCATGAGGAAACCACAATTTCTTCAATCCGAAGAAAGGTCTTCCGAACGGCAGCAGGAACGACGGGCATTTTAGTCAGTCAGAAGCTGGGACAACCGGCACACTAAGATCTTGTGCTGGAGCAGTTTGTGGACAGAGCAGTGAAACTGGGTGAGATAGCTTCCAACTTTTACCTTAGAGATTTAACCCAAGTAAAAAAATTCCCCAAAACAATCTCCAAACATTAAGAAAGCAGCGATTGGATTTATGGAGAAGGATTAAAGACTAAAAACTAAAGAGAAAGATTAAAGACTTAGATACAAAAGAAATATCTAAAGGATGGTTTAAAACGCAGAAAGCCTGGAAAAAGTCAAACAACATTGTGAAAAGTGATTATTGGGAGAAACTGCTTTCCTAAACTTTATCTTTAACCCCCCTGATTGGTTGACAATCAGCTGTTTTGACTTTTACATTCTGTTGAATGCTAGAATTGGAAGCAGGGGAGCCATCTACTGGAGGAAGAAGATTACTGCAACATGGAAAACTTAAGTGAAAGTGATGAAAGGAGAGAAAGTAAACAACACCTGGAAGCTATTTGACCTTGACTTTATCTTAGTAGGTGATTTGGATGCTTGGAAATGTTTAGTGAGGTTTTTTGAAGATCTTTAAGGCAAACTGAACAGTAAATACTAAAAAAAAATTGAAGTTCATTGAAAGGTGAAAGAAACCTGGTGGGCCAAATTGGATTTGGTTTATTAACATCACTTGATAGATCATCCTGTGAGGCAAAAGAAGAAAAGTGATAGAAGGGGGAAAGGAACAAAAGAGGAAAAGAAGAAAAGACAAACTAGACTTTAAAATTTGGATGATTGGGAAGGTGTAAACTGGAAATTATAAAGACTGTAAAGTATAAATTTATAGCTTTTAAGGAGTAAAAATTTAGGGGACTTGGAGGAATAATTCTGTGATTGACTAAAGTTTATTAATATTTGACCTTTTTGGACTTTTTAGATATTGGGATACTGGAATATTAGCGGTCTATTGAGTAATATTTAATATATTAATTTGCTACAAAATTACTCAGCAGGAAACAATAAACGTCTATGAAGAAATGTTAGTGATGGTTAAAAGTAATTATGAAAATGAGACAAAGAATAATAAGGAGATGATGGGATTGTTCAAAGATAAAGGTGTGAGTGTAGAAGGCCCTCAACAAGTGGGAAAAGATGAACATAATATTCAGAAAACAGATGAGAAAATAGAAGGAGTGGTGGAGGAGACAAATCTAAATAATTTACAAGAAAACAAAAATACTGAAAAGACAATAACAATAAATATTAAGAATCAAATAGATAATTCCTTAAGAGCTTACAATAGAACAGTATTAATAGTATTATATACATTGATACATAAAAGAATATATTATAATTATAATGAGCATATTAAGGTTAGAAGTTGGAAGACAAAATCTATGTATATGTAATTGTATTATTATTGTTAGCTCTATGTAAAAAATATATTGACCCAGTCATTACACTGTCCACAAAATATGTTGGTTGTTAAAGGAAAACTACAAATAAAACATATACCAAAAAGAAAAAAGAAAAAAAATATTAGGCTTGGCAAGGAATATTACCATCATTTGTACCACAATGCTTTTTAAAATATTTATAAAATTTAGAGTGAAACTCTTCATGTTTATTTGGAAGTAAAACACTTAGGAAGAAAAGGATACATAGGAATATAATCTCCAAAATATAAATGTCTAAACTGTCTACAAGTACAATTATGAATACAGTCAATCCTTGAGAGAGAATGAGTGGTTTTTTAAAAAAATGACTTTATCCTATGCTTGGATTATCTTATTTGAATATTCAAATAAAGATGGCCCTTGAGGGATGTTGCTTTACCTAATGCACTATGCTATGCAGGGGTGGGTTCTATTTACCTCTGCTACTGGTTCGCAATGGGACCATGTGCCTGCTTCTGTGCATGCACAGATCGTTCATGATGACGTCCGGGCGAGTGTTGCTGTTACTACCGGTTCGTAAGAACTGGACCAAACCGGGAGCAGCCCACCACTGATGCTATGTCTACTGCAAAGAAGAAAAAAAAATGGCCCACCTTTTCTCTGAAAACTCAAAATAGCTTCCCACCCCCCCAGATTTGTGCATCAGAATGGCAGCACATTCTGTGCTATTAATGCTCAATTGTCTTTATTCAATCAATTGTAATATTTTAACTGAATCTGAAAAAAAAATCTGCAATTGGTATTTGGTTCATTTTTCCTGCAAAGTGGAAAGGCAAGGCATCTATTTAGGAAAAGACAGTGAAAGACAGTTTAGTTTTATATGGAACATGATCTGATATCTACAGCAAGGACTGAGTTCATCAGTATATACCTTCAATGAAAATATGTATCAAATATTTTTTTAAAAAATCTTGTTCAGCTTTAGGAATGGCTTTGTATTAGGCCTACATAGAAATTAAGGGGCACCATTATTATAACTCTGAACTAAGCTGTTTCACCAAGACAGGTTGTAACTTGTTTGATCATGGATTCTGAAATATGAGAAAAGTGGTGAAACAGGTTCAGTAAAGCCTTCAATTTATTTATCAAATTCAGAGACTGCCCATTTCACACACAGAGCAACTCAATTTCATGGAGTAGAAACACAAAGACTTTGTAGGCAGTGCTGTTTGTTGTTTATTTAATATATCTAATTAATAAGCATTTGTAACTCTAATCAGCTCCATGTCACAAATAGCAGCAGGTATTAAAAGCAGGTATTGCAAAATAAATAAGGCTGCTTCCCATTATCTCTTTCCGCTTTATACATTGTTTGTAACAAAAACTATTTACAAGGGGCAAATACAGAAAAGTTTATGGCTGCCCAACTTTCACTTACTCATTCTTTCCAAAGGTATATCACATTTTATGCTCCAAACTGATCTACTTTCTTGCAAAAATCAGTAAGTGATAATATTGAATGTTTAATTCAAAACATAATAGATTTTATTACTGTTGGGTAAGGTGCTTTATAAAAGTACAAAAATAAGTAATGCTTTTTTTTTATTAAATTCATATACCATCCTATTCCCGAAGGACTCAGGGCGGTGAACAGGCACAGAATAAAATACATAAATACAAAAGTTAGAAACATAATTAAAACCAGATTAAATAATTTAGCCCGAGACAATTAAAAATCTCAATAATTTAAAACAGATTAAAATTTCGATTTAAAAGAATTTTAAAACAGGGGAGAAAATTAGGCCAGACCGGCTTGCTGGAATAGGAGAGTCTTAAGAGCACGGCGGAAAGTGCGCAGATCCAGGATCCTCCGTACCTCTGGCAGACAGTGGGTACCCCCACAGAGAAGGCCCTCCCCCTGGAGGCCGCCAGTTGACATTGTTTGGCCAACGGCACCCGGAGGAGCCCCTCTCTATGAGAGCGTACCAGCCGGTGGGAGGCTGCTTGTAGTAGTAGGCGGTCCCATAAATAACCAGGTCCTAAGCCATGGAGCGCTCTAAAGGTGGTAACCAAAACCTTGAAGCGCACCCGGAAGGCCATCGGGAGCCAGTGCAGCTCACGCAGGAGAGGTGTTACATGGGAACGCCATGTTGCTCCCATAACCACCCGCGCGGCCGCACTCTGCGCCAGTTGGAGCCTCCGGGTGCTCCTCAAGGGGAGCCCCATGTAGAGAGCATTACAGTAGTCCAGGCAGGAAGTGACGAGGGCATGAGTGACTGTGTGTAAGGAGTCCCAATCCAGAAAGGGACGCAACTGGCGAATCAGGCAAACCTGATGAAAAATCCTCCCGGTCATGGCTGTCAAGTGCTCTTCTAAAGACAGTCATGAATCCAGGAGGACACCCAAGTTGCGAGCCCTCCAGCGATTCGTCCCCAATAGTCAGCGATGGCGTCAACTGACTATATCGGGATGTTGGAAACCACAGCCATTCGGTCTTGGATGGGTTGAGCCTGAGCCTGTTCCTCCCCATCCAGATCCACACGGCCTCCAGATACCGGGACATCACTTCAAGGGCATTGTTGGGGTGGTCTGGGGTGGAGATATACAGCTGGGTGTCATCAGCGTACTGATAGTACTTCACCCCGAAACCATGGATGATCTCGCCCAGCAGCTTTACATAAATGTTGAATAAAAGGGGCGAGAGGACCAACCCTTGTGTCGACCTCTGCCCCCCTGCCAACACAGACTGCAACCGGTCAGAGAGAAAGGAGGAGAACTACCATAAAACTGCCCCCCACCCCTAACTCTTCCAACCAGTGCAGCATGATACCATGGTTGATGGTATCAAAAGCCGCTGAGAGGTCTAATAGGACCAGGACAGAGGAGCAACCCTTGTCCCGAGCCCATCAACCAACACGACCAATGCCGTTTCCATGCTGTACCCAGGCCTGAAGCCCGACTGGAACGGATCCAGATATGTCATTTCATCCAGGTACTGGGGGAGCTGCCACGCAACAACACTCTCAACAACCTTCACAACAAAACGAAGGTTGGAGACCAGACAATAATTAGCCAACACTGCCGGGTCCAGGGAAGGCTTCTTGAGGAGAGGTCTCACCACCGCCTCTTTCAAGGCGGCGGGGAAGTCACCCTCACCCAACGAAGCATTTATAATCCCCTGGAGCCAGCCTCGCGTCACCTCCCGGGAAGCCAGCACTAACCAGGAGGGGCACAGGTTCAATAAACGTGTGGTCGCATTCAGTCCACCCAGAATCCTGTCCACGTCGTCAGGGTTCATAGGATCAAACTCATCCCAGGTAACATTCTCAAGACCTGCCTCAGTCATCCCCCCTGGAACTACCCAGTCGGAGTCCAGATCTTCCCGGATCTGAGTGATTTTGTCATGCAGATATTGAACAAAATCCTCGGCTCTACCCTCCAAGGGGTCCTCCCGCGCTTCCTGGTGGAGCAGGAAGTGGGTCACCCTAATCAGTGCGGCTGGGTGATTATCTGATGATGCAATAAGAGCAGCAAAATATGTACATTTTTCTGCTTTTATTGCCACTAGGTAATTCTTAATATGAGATCTTACCAGTGTCCGGTCGGATTTAGAAAGACTGGCCCTCCAACTACTCTCTAGGCGTCTTTTCCGGCGCTTCATCTCTCTCAGCTCCTCAGTGAACCAAGGAGCTAGGTGAGATCAGCGCCGGGTCAGAGGCTGCAAAGGCACGACCCGATCCAGAGCTCCAGCGGTCGCCCTATCCCAGGCGGCCACTAGGTCCCTTGTCGAGGTGTGTGCCAGATATTCGGGAAATGGCCCAAGCTCCATCTGGAACCTATCAGGTTCCATCAGGTGCCTGGGGCAGAACCATCTTACCGGCTCCGCCTCCCTGCGACAGGGTATAGCGGTTCGAAGGTCAAGGCGAAGGAGAGAGTGATCCGACCATGACAAGGTCTCGGTGACTATGTTCCCTATCTCAAGATCACTCAAACACTGTCCAGAGACAAAAATCAGGTCCAGTTTGTTTCCCCCTGTGTGGGTAGGCCATGAATTAACTGGGTCAGGTCCATAGCTGTCATGGAAGCCATGAACTCCCGAGCCACCTCCAACGTCTCACCCATGGATGGCAGGTTGAAATCCCCCATGACTATAAGTCTGGGGGTATCAACCGCCATCGTGGCGATAACGTTGAGGAGCTCGGGTAGGGCTGCTGCCACGTGGCAGGGAGCCAGGTACATGATCAGCAAACCCATGTGAACCCCATGACCCCACTTCACAAGGAGTGACTCACAGCCAGCCATCTGAGGAACAGTGGCTTCCCTCGGTCTCAGACCTTCTTTAATAATAACCGCTACTCCCCCGCCCCTACCCTGTGACCTCGGCCGATGGAATGCAAGGAAACCTGGTGGGCACATTTCAACAAGAAGAACCCCCCCCTCCTGGGCCAACCAGGTCTCCGTAATACCTGCCAGGTCCGCTCCCCCCTCATCAATAAGGTCACAGATGGGGGCTTTATTTACCACGGACCTGGCATTACACAGCATCAGCCGGAGGGCCGGGCCCTGAGGGTCTGTGCAACCTGGAAAACGGGTGGAGCCTTGGGGGCCGGAGCGCGCCACCGCTCGTAAACAGCGGGTGTGCATTCCCCTAATTCAATATGGACCCCTGCTCCCACCATATCTACCCCTCTCACTCACGGTAGTAATGTTCAAAGCACTATCCGGACAAACTCTGACTCCCCCCTCGACCCCAGGATCCCCACCTCTCATGCCGTGCTTCCTTGCCAGGCCTGCCCCTCCCCTTAGTGGGCTATCCCCCATGCCCACAACCCGCATTCCAATCAAACCCTCCCCTTCCCTAAAACCCCTTAAAATTTAACTAAAAATTTGAATAAAAAATCCCTCAACCCCCTAGTTTTCACATTTAAAAATTGGGGAACTTTTTTAAAAGAGCATTTGTAATTGTAAGTATAGCAATCACTGAAATGATTTGGTACATTAAGTATAAATGTAGCCTGCATGCCACATTTGTCTAGTTTATTGTGTCTCAGTAAATAGTGTGATGTTTCTATTTTCTTTATTTTGTAATATATATTAAATATATACATTTCTGTTGAATACAATTTTTCAGGTGTAATATTATCTGCTTGTAGTTATAGTATCTTTAGGAGAGTTTAGTGCAGTGGCTGAAAGCATCAGTCTAGAAATCAAGAAACTATGAGTTCTAATTAGGCACAGAGCCAGCTGAGTGACCTTTGCCCATCCCTTTCACTCAGCCCTAGGAGGGAGACAATGACAAACCACTTCCAAAGTCTTGCCAAGAAAACTGCAGGGATTTGAGTTGCACCAAATACTTGCCAAGAAAACTGTAGCTGCCAGATCCTGACTCTGACTTGAAGGCACTGAAAGAAAGAAAGAAAGGAAAAAAAGTGGGGGGAGGGAGTAGCTATTTTACCACTTCATTTGCTGTTTATATGAACAAGATTGCTGCATTTGTATCCCTGGCCCTTAGTCATAACCAATGGTGGGCTTCAAGTAATTTAACAACTGGTTCGCCTAATGACTGGCTGGGTGGGCGGGGCTTGGGGGCTCATGTGACTGAGTGGGCATGGCCAACTCAGTGTCACTCACGGCAAGGTGGGACAATGTAGGCAGGCTGATGCTGCAGAGACAGGGCAATTTCCTACACACCATTCCGAGCCCTTTCCCCCTCTCTTGGGCTGACAAAATAAAAGCCCATTTAAAGATCGTGACTGCCTGCCAAGCCTGCCTGGTGCATGCTGGCAAAAGGAGGCTGGGGGGAGGGGGGGGAGAAGGGCTGATGGAATCGCCCAATTTTCCTCCTTCATTGGGCTGTCTGTGCTGTGCTCGATCAGGATGGGAAGTGGGGGGGAAAGCCAAAAGACCATTCAGTCCGTACGTACTCACCAGAATGATGGAGAATCTCTCTTCCAGTTCACTGGTTCAGGCATTGAGAGCTTGAGGAGTAGATTGTGCACCCTGATCTCAGTCTGCTGCTGCTCCAATCCTGGCTGCAGCCAACCATCAGTCAATTTTCTTCCAGTGCTCATGCAAGGAACCCTGGAGGAGTTTAGTGGCAGCATATTGCATGCTTTTCACACCAAGCAGCCCTGGAAAATGCATGGCTGGGGCAGAGCAGTCCTCCTTAACAAGCTCTAAAAGTTGCTGTTGCTCCAAGCCTGGGTTCTCCACATGAGTATTGGAAGAAAGGGAGTCTGATTGTGAGGGCAGGCTTTTCCAAGGCCAGTCGTAGAGGGAAACAGTGAGTGCGCCTTTTCTTCCCAAGGAAAAAGCCTGAGCCCAGGCCTGGAGACCGGGCATGAAGGGACGATTGCAGCATTGTGCCGGGCTCCGCATTTCCTGGAAAGCCAAGCAGGCAAGGCTTCTGAATTCAACAAAGGGGCTGGGGACAGGACTTGCTCCCCTCTCTTTTTGGGGGGAGATTTTCAAATAAAAGGCTGGGAACTTCAAGCAAGGCACAAGCTGAAGCCTTGCCCACCCTGGCCAGCAACTCAGAGCTGGGCAGCATTTTGGCTTTCCCGGCTGCTGTGACTGTGACCTTAACTTCTTCCTGCAGCTGGTGGCAGAGGGAAATGCAAGCCAAGGCTGAGCGTTGTTGCTCAACTCCCCTCCAGCCCACATCTCGCCCACCTCTGCTCAGATTCTCTGCAGTTGCTGGGCCTCGCATGCCTGCAGGCGGTGTGTGTGTGTGTGACCAGAGAACATGAGGCTATGCGGCCTGCATCGCCCCTCTGCCAGCTGCTCCTGTCCATCCCTCACCCGCTACACCATGTACTTCGGACAAGCGTGGGCCACTTTTGTGAGAATGATGCGAGCCCCATGGGCTGGAACGTAAGGCTGATGGCGGGGAAGGAAGATCCACACCAGGCTTGCTGCACTCAGCTGAAGGGCCGCTTCGGTAGTGGGGGGGGAACATGGTGAGGCTCAGCAGCCTTTCAGGCCCCGCTCTGGGCTTCTGCCTGCTCACCCCCCCCTCTGCCTCGAGACCCGCATCCAGCAAGCGACAAGGGGACACACATGCCACTCCTAGGTCAGCCCGGTGAACAGATGGGTGAGTGGGTGGCCCTCGGGAAAGGCATTTTCTCTCAGGCTTCCCACCTGGGCCTCACAGAAGCCGAAGCTGGACCAAAAGGCTGCCAAGCCTCAGCATGTCCCCCCCCCCCAGTGGCCCTTTGGCTGAGTGCAGCAAGCCTGTCCTACTGTCAGTCTTATCTTCCAGCAGCTCATGGGGCTCGCACTGTTCTCACAGCAGCAGCCCTAACTCATCTGAAGTACATGGGCCAGCGGGCGAAGGAGGGGCATGGTGGCTGGCAGAGGGGAGATGCAGGCCACATAACCTTGTGCTCCCTGGTTGCCCCCTGCCCACAAGCAGGCAATGTCACAGGTAAATGCCTTATTCCCAAATATAGGAAATGTATGTATATAGTACATCAAGGGTTAATTTATTCTCCCTTCCGTAATGTATTCATATGTAACCACTCCTACCCCTAACTCCGCCTTATTGATATAAAAGAGCATACATGCTCCTCCTCCTTGCTTCTATCTGCAATCATCCAGAGAATATAGAATGCCTACTGTAAATAAATAATACTTTGTTTTGAATACTACTTTTTCTGAATCCTTCATTGAGTCCGATCCTCGAATTATTGCAACAATCTGGTAGCAGAGGATGGTTGGCTGACTCAATAAGAAACAAACATGCCAAAGAAAGAAAACTACAAAGAAAAGAGAGAAAGACCCAACACCAGGGCACACAATAAAGAGATAGAAACAGATCAAGAAATGATCGATGAATCCATGACTGAAACAACAAGAGAACCTGAAAACTACACCACAGATGAAGAAGAGGTAATCGATGAATCCGATGATCAAGAAGAGAGCGAGACAGAAAACGATACGCTCAGATCAGAAATATTAAGACTGCTGAAGAACCGTAAAGATGACAAAAATCTCATTGCGAACCTCCAAGACATTATAAAAGACAATGGAGCAGCGAGAGAAAAGCACATCAACACACCGGAGCCTAAAGAACTCAAAATGGTGAGCAAATCACCTACGGATGAAAACATAACCGAGAGGAAGACTAACAGTCCCGCGCAAAATTTTGAATGGCAGCCATCTTGGATTAGCCAGCCCACCAAAATGGCTAACTCAGAACCAATCAAAGGACAGAATTCAAAATGGCTGGCGCGAAAGACTTTACCCAGCATAAAGAATAAAAAGGAGAAATCCTATTTTTCAGAAGAATCTGATACAGACACCGAAGAAACGCCAACTGAAATACAAATCGAAACAGCTATGAGAACACTCTTCGCAGCCTTCGGCCCGAATCTGAAAATCACGAAAAAATCAGCGAAAGTACCAAAGACTGTAAATCAAATAACGAAGAAAGAGCAAACTACTCAATCCAAGAACACAGAAGCAAGCGGACAAGCGTCCCTACTTCCATCCACTCCAGCCCAAACGACGAGAGTGCTGACGCCCGAACCCAGGGGACCCTGCAAGTACTCGCCCACACCGCAAACGATCCCGGGAGCCAGAGGCCTCAACCGAGACGACTACGA
This sequence comes from Arizona elegans, assembly GCA_022577455.1. Taxonomy (NCBI): domain Eukaryota; kingdom Metazoa; phylum Chordata; class Lepidosauria; order Squamata; family Colubridae; genus Arizona; species Arizona elegans. The sequence continues at coordinate 86,423,454 of JAKOOJ010000004.1, forward strand.
CAGAACGAAGCAAGCTCCGATCCCCACCTGGACACCAAAAGCCAAGCCAGAAAGCGAATTGTCAGAAGAGGAGCACTACGAGGGAGCTACAGCGACGAGAACCTCTCCCGACAGCTTCAGAAACAAAATGAGCAACGCGCATGCGCGAACTCACGCAGACGAATATAGAGACAGTGAAGAACAGAGAGAACCATTCAGACTGATCGCTAGCATACCTACACCATTCTGCAATTATCAACATTTACAAGATCATAGACAGCCTCCAGTTGTAAGTAATGCAACAATTAACATTGGAAACTTGCCTAGTGATTTCCCAAAATTGAGAATAGACGGTATTAATTTACAGGAATGGAGTCAACAGCTCCAGGTTGTTTTCTTAAAAGAGAATTTATTATTTTTCATAACTAACCCTCCCAAAAGACCATGGACTCTAAAATTGGACTGCCTGCATCACAGAGCATTCTATTTGCTAATATCTAGCATATCTCCTGCTATCTATCATAGTATTAAGCATAATCTAACTGTCTCAGAAATAATTCATTGTATGATTAAATTGTTTCATAGTGAAAGTGTAGCAACCACAACAAGAATGTCTAAAAATTTCTTCTCAGCCAGGATAAAACCTGGGACTACTGTAAGTGAGCATTTACTATCACTAAACACAATTAGAGCAGAGCTTCATTTAAGGGGAGAAATAATATCTGATCAGACAATGAAAAGCGTTATCATTAATTCATTAGACTCATCATGGGATAATTACATATCACAGTTGGACACAATTAATCTAGGATATCTATCTATAGAGAGTTTATCAAATAGACTAATAGCTGAAGATAATTTAAGGAGAAGCCGCTACAGCACACACAAAGAACACAGACAGACCAAAAGGGTAGTATTTCAAGACAGGCATCAAGAACCAATTGAATGTTATAATTGTGGGTCCAAAGAACACTGTAGAAGAGATTGTCCAAAATTCCTTAGAGAAAGACAAAACCATGACAATAGAAACAGATACCATAACAGACAATCATCTATTGACAGGTACAGATATAGAAACTCACCAAATTTCAGAGAACGTAGAGGGGGCAGAGATAACTCAAGAGAGAGAAAGTCTGGATCAGATTAGATAAGTATAACATAAGCAAAAATCAAAACCCAAAAGATAATGCCTGGCTCATTGATTCTGGGGCAACAAATCATACAACACATGATAAGAAAATATTATCTTCTTTCATAGAAAATAAATTTGTAATTAAAGTAGCCAACCAAGAAGAAGTTCAAGTCATTGGAAGGGGAAATGTAAATTTACCCGGTCTAGGGAAAATAGAGGGGGTTTTATTAATACCCGAAATACCCCATAACATTCTTAGTGCAATAAAGTTGAGCAGAGACTCTGACATAAATATAGTGTTCTCAAAAGGAAAAGCATCTCTAGAGAAAAACAAAACAAATTTAGGCAATATAGTTATCAAAGGAGATCTACCATACTTAGTCACTGAAGAAAGATGGCTACACAACATTGATTCAAACATGGAAGATGACAATAGCATAGAAAATGAAAATGACAGTGACAGTAACAACGAGGAACATGAAACAAATCATAACCATGAAAACACATCAATTAAAGATACACATATTAATAAAAGACCAATAATTGGAAAACCAATTCATGATGAATGTGCACATATATTACACAGAAAATTAGGACACGCTAGTTTTCCTGTAATACAAAAAATGGTTGAACATGCTGAAGGTGTTAAGATAAAAGATTGTAAAAATTATTTGGAATGTTCAGTATGTAAGTCCTCAAAACTCACAACTAAACCCAGATCAAAAAAGGCAACAAGATCATCAAATCATATCTTTAACCTGGTACATATGGACCTAGTTGGTCCATTGACCTCATCAATTACATACAAAAAACGATATTTCCTTACTATTGTAGATGACTATAGTCGTTATGGATTTGTCTATACTTTGAAACACAAAGATGAAACATTTCAAAAGTTTAAAGAATTTTATAAACGTGTAGAAACACAACACAATGTAAAAATAAAGCAAATCATGATGGACAGGGGATCTGAATTCATGTCAAAAGAATTCTCCCAATGGCTAAAAGACAAAGGAATGTTACACTTCACCTTTAGCCCTTTCTCTGCATTTCAAAATGGAGTGGCAGAACGAAAGAACTCAACATTACAAACCATGATTAGATGCACATTAGAAGATGCTGGTTTAGGTAAACAATTTTGGTCTGAAGCTATATTATATTCTAATTATACCCTAAACAGAATTTGGTCTAGTGTCATAAATAAAACACCATATGAATTAGTATATAATAAAAAACCAAAAATAGCCCACATGCATGTATTTGGTGTTACAGCAGACGTAATTGAGACGTAAGGGGGATAATGTATCCAGAAGGCTCAGATTCATGGGATATGAAACTGGCACAAAAGGATACAGATTTATTGACAATAACAATAAATTCATAATTTCTAGAACAGCTGTATTTCACGAACAGGCCAATTGGTCTAAGATACATCTTAATGAGATTTTTCCAAGTACAAAATCAAACATTGATAATCATGATAAGACAGAAAGAGAAGAACATGACCACAATACACAAAAGAGCAACAATAAAACATGGATAGGAAATTGTCCCAAAATCAAAACAGATTCATTAACAAAAAAAGAAGCAAGATATTTACACGATAACGATAGCAGACCAGAGAGAACAGTTAGATGTAACAGGAATCAAACACCAAATAAATATAAGGATTATATAATGCACATAAATGATAATACATCAACACCCAATACATACGAGGAAGTATTAAAACTCCCCATAGAAGAAAGAAAAAAATGGGAATTAGCCATGGCCAAAGAAATGGACAGTCTGCGAGAACTAAATGTATTCACTCCAACACCAGCTCCAAAAGACAAAACAATTATTGGCACTAGGTGGATATTTAAAATTAAAAATCTGGAAGAAGGCAATTCATTATATAAAGCAAGACTAGTTGCACAGGGATATGCTCAAAAATATCCTGAGGATTATACCGACACATATTCCCCCACTGTAAGAACTGAAAGTGTCAAGACAGCTTTAGTAATAGCATCAGCCCTTAATCTTGAAGTCTTTCAATATGACATACAAACTGCATACCTACATGCAAAACTTGATAAAGAAATATATGTAAGAGCTCCTCATAGCCAAAACACAAATAGGAATGAAACTTGGTTACTGAACAAAAGTTTGTATGGATTAAAGCAATCCGGCAAACGCTGGTATGAATGCTTGGTCAACGTTCTCAAATCTATGAACTTCAATGCCACAATTGCAGATAATTGTTTCTTTGTTAGAAGGGATGGTGATCCAATAGAATTTGTGTTAATTTATGTAGATGACATTTTGTATATTGGCAAACATAAAGAAAAAAGGGATACATTTGTAACAAAATTAAATGAACATTTTTCTTTAAAATCATTAGGGAAACTAAATAAATATCTTGGAGTTCAAATCAGTAAGACTAAAAAAGGATTTAAATTATCTCAGAAAGATAAAATTATAGAACTATTGAATAAATGTAATATGAGTGATGCAAAGCCTTGTGATACTCCAATGCAAACTGATTTTTTAAGAAACATGGATGAATCATCTCCTGAGTTTACTGATAATACACTTTATAGATCAGTTATTGGTTCCCTTTTGTATATATCTAATTGGACCAGACCAGATATTGCTCTACCCCTTAATTTATTATCCAGATATGTCAGTAAACATTTAATGTATCATTGGGAAGCCATTAAACGAGTACTAAGATATTTGAAATACAGCATAGATTTCTCCCTAATATTAGAAGCCAACGATGTTAAAGAACCTATTCTCACTTGTTATGCTGATGCAGATTGGGCAGGTGACACTAAGTGCAGGAAAAGCACTTCTGGTTATGTATTCTTTCTTAACAACTGTCCAGTCTACTGGTATACTGGAAAACAGGATCTTGTAGCTACATCAACGACTGAGGCAGAATATGTTTGTTTGTCAAAAGCCTCTAATAATCTTGTATGGTTCAATGATTTATTATCAGACGTCTGGAAAAGTCCTTCATTGCCATTTGTTATACATGAAGATAACAAAGCTGTGATAGAGATATCTAGATCAGATGCTATTGGTCAAAGATCTAGACATATAGATATCAAATTCAAACATGTAAGACAATTGCCTCAGGATGGATTCATTAAAGCTATTCATTGTGAAACCACAGAACAAATAGCTGATATATTGACTAAACATTTGCAATCTAAACAACATAAATATCTAACTTCAAAATTACAAGTTTTATATTGTTCTGAACCTGAATGTAATTACTGCTGTATGTCGAATCGGCATTTAGAGGGGGATTTGTCACAGGTAAATGCCTTATTCTCAAATATAGGGAATGTATGTATATAGTACATCAAGGGTTAATTTATTCTCCCTTCCTTAATGTATTCATATGTAACCACTCCTACCCCTAACTCCGCCTTATTGATATAAAAGAGCATACATGCTCCTCCTTCTTGCTTCTATCTGCAATCATCCAGAGAATATAGAATGCCTACTGTAAATAAATAATACTTTGTTTTGAATACTACTTTTTCTGAATCCTTCATTGAGTCCGATCCTCAAATTACTGCAACAGGCAAGACCCAGCAGCTGTGGAGATTCAGGGTGGAGGGCAAGATGCATGCTTGGGGGAGCAGAGCGGTGGTGTCTCAGCCCTGGCTTGCCTTCCCCTGTGCCACCAGTCACGGCAGGAAAATAAGGTTGCAGGAGGAAGAAAGAGATGGTTGTGGGGGAAGAAACAGAGAGATCACGGGGCCTCTGAAGGAGGGGAAACAGCTGGGGTGGAGATAAGTGAGCCAATTCAGCCGGGCAGCGGAGTGGAGGTGTGTCCCTTTAGAAAGATAGGAACCGGCGTGACTCTAGCCACTGGCCAAGGTGGGTGAGGTGAAATAAGGCAGGGCAGGGAAGGGCAGGGTGGGCAGGGCCAGCCAGTGGTGGAATTTGCTGGTTTGTGGAACTGTGCAGAATCATAACAACCGGTTCACTCGAACCAATCCAAACCGGCAGCAGCCCACCTCTGGTCATTATTCTGATGTGAAACAAATGACCAGGTAAATTTCTTCCCAGTGTACTGAAAATTGGGTGATGGGAAACATTTTCATTTGCTTCTTTTTTTTCTAGCTGTTCAAAGCACAGGAACAAAATCAAAAGAAATATGAAAACCCTCATCATGATTAACTTGGGGCTGCTTCAGAAAAGTTGTTGAAGTATATTTATTTTATTTAATTAAAAGCCTTCTGAACTTCAACTGCTCTTCATCCAGAGAATGCTGAAGTACTGTATAAATATCTCAATGAGACTATTCTCACATCATGTCCTCAATAGCAATTGAAGAATTCAGTGTGGACCTTGCTGCTATTAGACTTGCCCTTACAGATGATGGATCAACACATAAACACAGCATGTCTACCTGCTACATATTTGGAACTGCAAACCTCTGTGTCCCATCTAAAAGAAAGTCAAGATATTACATATGAATCCCAAATATCACATATATGTTAGAGTCAGGTTTATTTTTGTGTGGCCCAGATTTAAGCTGCTAAATTTGGGTAAGAAATCACTGAAAATTGGCAGTTTCAGTAGGAAACCAATATGCCTGTAGATAGGTTTAGTACAGTTAAACCAACAAAACAGCAAACAACCCAAAATGAGCAGCCCTATTCAAAAGAATTTTATACGGGTTCCAGATGGCATCAATTGTAGCTTTCCTCGTAGGATTGCCAGGTGTCCACTATTTGAGCGGACAGTTCACTTTTTTCACATTATGTTCACTATTTTTTTTCATAAAATAGTGGACATTTTTTTCATTCAAAAGCTTTATGATGAAATGGTACGTGATCTAAAACTGTACAGTCTAAGAGAATAAGGATAGGAGAATCGTGTTTTGTCTTTTTTTTTCATGTTAGAATGAGACAAAGATCAAATATCCATTGAACTCAATTCTCCGAAAAAATTAATGATGAGATTAAAATAAAAATATATTATAAAATTACAGTTCACATTTTTAAAATGTATTGTAGCTTGTGACTGACCTAAAATGGCGTCGAATGATGAGAGTGACAGCGGCGAGATTTCGAATTCTTTAAAACGAAAGAGAGGAGTGTGCAAATACACCAAAGACTGGGAAGCTACTTTTGCATTGATTTCCAACAACGAAACCGACAGAACAAATACGACGGCCTACTGTAAATTGTGTTAGAAATCGTTCACAATTGAATATAATGGTATAAAAGCTTCACACAGCATGCAAGCACAAAAAATCATTTAGATAAGGAGAAAATAGCTTCCAGCAACAAGCAAATCAATTCGTTTTTCATTGTTAAAGACTCCTCTTTCAGTGAGAAAGTGACTGTGGCTGAAATGGCTGAAACTTACCATGGGATCAAACACCATATTTCTTTCCTGGCTCAAGATTGCGGTATTAAGTTAATGAAGCAAATTTTTGATGATTCAGAAATTGTAAAAAAGATGTCTTGTGGAAGAACCAAATCATCAGCTATTGTCAATGAAGTTTTGTATCCTTTTTCTATTGAGTTGGTTCTCAATGATCTTAAAACTGGAATTCCATTTTCTCTCTCCACTGACACATCAAACAAGGGAAATTGCAAAATGTATCCCGTTGTTGCACAATATTTTACCTGTGAAGAAGGACTGTGTGTGAAAATTTTAGACTTTTATGAGGATTCTTTCGAAGATTCTACATCAATAAAAAATCAGCTGTGTCGAGTTCTTAGTGATAACGAATTGGAAATAAATAATGTTTCAGCTAAGCTAAATTAATACATGTTAAAATGTTTGTAAGAAAATATATAATTTAATTGTAAATTTTTAAAAAATTTTTTACTACTTAACCACCCTCCGCCCCACTTGTCTACTATTTTTTGGAAGCAGACCTGGCAACCCTACTTTCCTGTCTTTCTTCACCACTTCTCCTGTTCCTTTTTTGTACTTGAAAAAGACTGACAAGGAAGAAAAGTCAAAGAAGTTGCACACAGCTTTTTGAATAATCAAAGTTAAGAGTCCTGTATGTAGAAGCATTTATTTATTTATTTTTGCTCCGAAACATTAAACTATTTCTAACAATACAACAGAGCCTGTAAACACATTTCTGTTGACTAAACTTACCATGAATTTTCTGATATTTATTTTTCCATTCATTTATTCCCTTTTTTCTGCTGCTTCACCTTCAGCAAATTTTACATTGTAAATTTCTTAAGGGAGATACCTTCTGCCCTCTTTTATTCTATAGAGCACTATGTATATTCATTGCAACAATATCAATATTTAATAACAATGCTATGCATAATATCAATTATTGCTGGTAGTCTTATGATAATAATAGCAACATCAAAATGAATTAGTCAGTGACCATCTTCAAATAATAAATGCACATGCTATATTTAACTTCTGGAGAAAACCATTTCTGCTGCTTAAGTAATTTGTGAGCATCAAAGTAAATTGGAAGTTATATTTGCTTAGCTATTTCTTCATTTCCTCAGCAATATGAGGAACAACTGTACTATAGTTGGACATTTATTCCTGTCCAAGTGCATTTTGCAACTGAGGGACCATTTCCAAACTGCCATGTTTTGGTCATATGCTTACTTACTATTAATTCTCAATATATTTTGCAATATTACATGGGAAATATCTTGAACAAATAAATCCATGATTCTTGTGTAAACTATCTCAAACATCACATTATCCTTACATATTAAAGCAACCTTTGTATCATCTCAGAAGTTTTTTGAATTCTGAATGTAATTCTGAGAATTCAGAAAATACTTTGCAAGTCCAGCTCCTTCTTACAAAGAGTATCTGGCTACGTGGCCAAAGCTATGGTTGGAAGACACAGTATACAGTATATAGTTACAGTATATAGTTTAAATCTAGTCAGTATCTTGATAGGAAACCTCTGGATTGGGATTTAAATATATAATACATACTTTTCTAAGAAGTATGCAGTAATGACATGGAGTTTAGACTGTCTACCCTGGTTTTCCTGTAACACCTGGCAGTGAAACAATAGTACCGCTGTTTAGGTTAGATTGAACTATCCTCTCTAATTTTCTCCACTTCACTTGTGAAATAATTTTCTAAATTAAGCCTTTTATCCTGATTCTTAAAACAAATAGAACTTGCTGTGGAATAATATTCCTTGGTGTTCTATCTAAAAATATGTTTCTGGAAAAAGTCATCAGTCAGAATGAGTTTTGTATACATACAAATATGTATACTTGGAAATTACTATTTATGTTGGCCTTTGCTAAATCTTTCAACTAACACATCTTCCAAAATTTGTTCAAAAAGATCTGTAGGCATCTAGGCATATGATGCTGGCATGCAAAATGCAGTCTTATAAATGAGGTTCAAAAGATTATATTTCCACTCTCTTATTTAAATGTGGGCAACAATGAGCATTGTTGAAGTATAGTGGGAAAACAATAAGCATCCCAGTATGTGCTAATGCTTTCTTTACTTCTAGGCCACCATTCCAGTCAAGCAACTTAATGGTATATTTAAATTGGCCAGTTTAATTTTTTTTTAAATCCAAAACGTGTTCTAATCCTGGAACACCACTTTTTAACACATTGCAGACATGTAGGTAAAGCACTCTTTGACCTAAGTAGCTTCACCTAACTGTCTTTCAAAATGAGCTATAAAAATGATTGTAGTTGCATCATGGTCCAATTATGTCACAACATATGATGCAAGTATGTAATGATGTATACTATACCAATTGATAATGCTCAATTCGCTAGCTTTCATTCAGCCATGCAGCTAAGAATCCAAAAAAGGTTCATAACTCTCTTCAGGAAAAAAACCAGTGAATTTCCAAAAAAAAAAGCAAAGCAATTATTTTGTTCTTAGTGTCTTTGGGGAGGCAGTGTTAGTCTGAGGCAGAATTAATGGCATGCTTATTATAAACACCAACAATTATTTGACAAGGAATTTTTTATGAGTAATGGATGTTATAAAGGTGTCAAGATATTATTAACAAAAGGAAAGGCATGGTATGATACAGATTCCATTGATTAGGGATTGTCATCTGATTGGACCATGAAAAAGACCCTTCTTGGTGGTGATCCCTTCTTTATGGAATATTATTCTCCCTGAGGTACGGTTGGCTGTCATCCTGATACTTTTCTGAAAGGACCTAAAAATGTGACTTTATCAGCAGGCCTGAGACCACGAATGGAGAGAAAGCCAATCAAATGGCTCATCTGCTTATGTTGTTGCTTGGGGGGGGGGGGTTAATGGGTTTTTTTATATAGTGAGTTTTTTTAAAAATAATAATAATAAGCTGCCCAGAATTCACCCAATTGTGTGAATTGGGTGGCTATATAAATTTGTAAGTAAGTAAGTAAATGAATAAATAAATAATGTATGAAATCGTGAAGGATAAATTAGTGCTACAATTAGGCAGTTTAAAGCACAGGGAGTTAGGGTTCATGACTATGGGTAAAGTCAAAAGTTCCACAGTTCCAATATTTGAGTGTCTGCCACAGAGAGGAAGGGGTCAACCTATTTTCCAAAGCACCTGAAGGCCAGACAGGAATAATGGACGGAAACTGATCAAGGAGAGATTCAACCTAGAAATAAGGAGACATTTTCTGACAGTGAGAACAATTAACAGCTTGTCCTCAGAAGTTGTGGGAACTTCATCTCTGGAAGCTTTCAAGAAGAGACTGGACTGCTATCTATTAGAAATGGTGTAGGATCTCCTGCTCGGACAAGTGGTTGGAGTAGATGACCTACAAGATCCTTTCCAACTTTGTTATTCTGTTATTCTGATCAAAGATTAGTGGTTCTTTTTTTCAGGCCACAAAAAAGAAGCTTGGAAACAACTTTGCAGGCTAGAAAAAAAATGCATAATGAGCTGCTCATCATTAGCTATAGAGGTATAGAAGTCCAAGCTTCCTTTAACCAATGATGTAGCACAGAGTGAAATTGAAATGATTGAAATACTGTGCCGGAGGTACTGTTAAGGTACTGTTTACACTTATTTATGTTTATTGTTTTGTTGTCCTGTTCTTTTATGTCTGTATGTTGTCTTTTTTTTAAACCATAAATTAAATAAAGATTTTTTTTTTTAAAAAAAAAAATACTGTGCTGGATGGGCTTGCTTGTGGAATAGCTTCTGTGGGTTTTTTTTTAAAGCTTCTAGGTTCTTGTGATCTGTCCACACTTTAAATGGGTGTTTACACCTTTCCAGGAAGTGTTGCCAAGTTAGCAATGCCCATCGAACTGCATAGGCCTTCTTCTCCCAGATTGCCCACCTCCATCCCATGCCCATTAATTTTTTGGGATGTAGGCACAGGACTGAAGGGTTCCCTGGGGGTTTTCTTGCAGTAGCACAGCCCCTGTAGCCGTGTCACTAGCATATGCTTGGATTACAAAGGAGGGGTCTGGGTTTGGGTGTTTCAGCACAGGTTCCGCTGCAAACAGCCACTTGAGCTTTTTGAATGCCACTTGGCATTCCATAGTCCACTTTAAGGGCTGGCTAGGCTTTTCTCTCCCCTTTCATTTTCAGAAGGTTTGTAATGGGCAGAGGGAGCCATCCTTTTTTCCCCTGGAATAGGAACGGGGCGACAACCCAGGATCTGTCCATCTAGATGAAACCTGTGTTGCAGGTTCTTATCTATGAATGCATGGAGTTCTTCCAGCTCTGTGGGAGACATAGAATACAGTTTGGGCTTTAGATTTGGGGAAGATTTTGATGGTGCAGTCAGTCAGCTGGTGTGTGGGAGCGTGTCGGACCCTTTCTCTCTAAAAACGTCCTTTAGGTCCCAATATTCCCTGGGGATTTTCAGGTCCCACCTTGGTTGATTTTGTGCCAGTGTGGTTAATTCCAACACACCTCAGGTCGTTTGATGTTAGTCTTCTGGGGAGAAGCCTTTCCTCTCTCGCCCTCCCCCCTCCAAATTTTTAACAGTTACTTTCACCACTCTTTCATGTAGCCATTCCAGCTCCAACAAGAGCCACAATAAAACTCAGGACCTCCCGGTGACTGGCATCCTCATCTCCACTGGTTCCATTATAAAGTGAGGCGGAGTTTCCCCCCGGCCATGCTCTCATCTAGCTGAAAAAATGCTATGGGTACCCTTAACTGTCAGAGTCGGAGTCCGAATTTTTCCACTACATCAGGGTTCACCATGTACCTGGTGCAGCCTGTCCAGTAAGGCCAATACGTTCCCCTGGGTGCCCAACAATGGCACATTCAGTTTGACTGGGATGGTGATGGGGTTCACAGGGCGACTTTCCAGGGGATCATCACCAGAGTCGGTGTCACTCCTCTCTGGGGTAGTTGGAGTTCCCCCTCTCCATAGCCAGGAAGAGGGAATTCAGTGACTTCAACTCATTCTAACACCATCTTATGGGGCCTTTGGGGTCTTTTCCCACATTTTTCCCAATGTTGTCACTGGTCTTTGGGATAATTTTGGTAAGTTGGCAGTCAGCTTGGTGCCCTTCCTTCCCGCATTTGAAGCATCCTGCAGATCAGCACTTGGGGCTGATCTTCACTAGAGAGAGACAGTGGCACCATCCATGGGTGTTTCGGCTGCAGGAGCTAGCCAAGTCTATCTCCATCCCTTCAGCTAGCATGTATCACTGGTGGAGTGTATGGGGTGCTCCCCATGTTGTATACATCATTGTTGAGCACATCTTGGAAGCACTCTATTCAGATGTCCTCTGGCCGATCAGCTAGCTGACACACCAACTCACAAAACTCTTGGTTGTACGCTGCCACTCCCCTGCGGCCCTGATTAATGGTTTTCATGCTAGCTATGATTTCACCTATTGTTTTCTGTCACATATACCAGGGTCAGGATTGTCCATTGGGCGCAGGAGCAGCCAATTGTCAAAGAAGTTTAAAGGAGTGAGGCTTTGATCTTGTGTTGTGGTTACCATCCTGAATTTTTAAATCTCCCTCCCTCCCTCTCTCTCCTTATCCCTTTGTCATGGACACTTTTGCTCATCTGTCATAGATTTGTAATTGATATTATGAAATGACTTTTAAAAAAAAGAATTAAAAGGTACAGGCTGATGCAAATTCTCATAAGTTTTTCTTCTATTTCAGAATTCTCTGACAATCTCATTTATTTTCTTCTCTGAATAAATGGCTAGAGGATGACAATAAGGAAAACAAATGGGTATATCATCACCTTTTGGATAATAAAGGGCTAGCTTTGCACGAGTAGAGTTATATTTTCTCCTTTGCATATGTTTTTTCCAGTTATTAGTCAGCCTATTTTAGTGTACATATCAATTTTCCTCCCTGCTGTTCTTGTTCCCAAAGAAAACGGAATGCTCTGGAACATTTTATGAGCCAACAGCTTGAAATCAAGCATCCTTAACTGAACATAACATACTTCTTGCTGGCTTCCTTCCATCCGTGTCAGCTGAGAACAGAAGCCTGCTCTACTGTAAGTATGTACAACATTATGTTCCTTGAGAAGAAAGATACATTCCAGAGCCTCATTTGTATGTTTGGAAAATATATCTCGTTCAGGCTGTCAAGCTCTTATGCTCCATGCTAGGATAATTCCATCCTTCTGAGAGCCTGTCATTCCACAACTCTTATTTTGCTGGTCTTGAGAGATCAGAATTCCATGGCAAATCCTGATATTCACCATCACCTGCAGTCTGGCAGGGTTGCTTCAAATAACTGGAGTGGGGTTGGGGGGAATCTGCTCAGCAAGTGCCATGCCAATATTTCTGGATAAATATCATTATGTTTCCCACTCTTTATTCTTAGATGTCGATTGCCCATTATACTTCCAGTCTTTGGAATGGAATTTGAGTATGAGGCAAAAAATAGGGGAGCAGATTTAACTTCATGGAGGATGGTTTGCAAATCCATTGGACATATTTTTGGTTAAAAAATCCCATATATTGCACAAAAAAGATATTTTTATTCCTCCTAGGGAAGATAGAGATATAAGAGACAAGCTAAACCTTGTAATTAGATTATAATTTTTAATATGACATAAGAAAAATATGGTATATAACTTATTATTCTCCAAATATTTAGCAAATATGTCCTAACCATATTAAAATGATTTAATACTAATAATTTATTTAATTAATAAAGTATTACTAATTATAAGCAGGAATGAAAATAAATCAAGTTTTCTGCATCTTAACTTCAGCAGAAGGGTATGTTTTTAATTTTTATGTTCAATCTACATTCATCCAGGACACATTCATTCTTGGCTCTTCTCTTATTGTGTTACCATACACATTTCTTGTGAAACTGATTCCCACCGAATTCTTAACCTAAATTAAGCTTACTTTTATGTTTCTTTTGCACAATTCATTTAAAGCTAGTCCTTAATTTACGATTAATCGCTTAGCAACCATTTGAAGTTATGATGGACCTCCCTGAGATTACTTACAACCCAGATTCCAAGTTCTAACAGCTTCCCACCCAGTAGTCATGTGACCGCATGTTGGGCATTTGGCAACCAACCTACATTTAAGGCTGTTTGCAGAGTCCCACGATCACATGGCTATATTTTAGAATGGTTTTAATGAAAACCAGCATTTAGTTCCAGTTTTTGGCAAACTTGCACATAATTCTTTCTCTGTTGCTTTTATTCTTAATTGTTCCTTTCTTTGATTACATTCCTTGCAATAACTTTTTTTGTAGGCACAGTATATAATATCTTCCATGTTGTTTTTTTTACAATAATTTTCTTATGGGCATTCTTTTCTTATTAATAGCTTATTTCATTTCATAATTATTTTTCTATGTTTCCCATGTGTACTACCATATACTTCTGTAGCACTATGTAATTATTTTTACAATCTATTCTAAGCAGCTTTGACAATCTCTTTCTTTGTGTCTACTGTCATTCATTCTCTTAGCAGCTTAATGCTTTTTGCATAGCTTTTACTAAAGAATTCATACTTTTTCACCATTTGCAACCATTTTACTTCACTACAGTAGTCCTTAATTCATGAATGGTCACTTAGAGACTGCTCAAAGTTACAATGAACTTCCCCAAGGCTACTTACCACCAGATTTGAAGTTCTGATGGCCGGCCTTCCCTAGGGTCATGTAATTACATTTTGGGCACTTGCCAATCAGTCCATATCTATAGCCTTTTGTGGTGTCTTGGGGTCACATAGTTGCCATATATTATGTTTTTTCTTGCCAGAAGGTGGCTTTTATTTCTGATTTCCAGTTAAAAAATGACCATTATGGATAATAGATTTGCTTAACAACAACTGCAGAAAGATTGAAAAATTGGGTGCAATCACAGTTTAATGATATGGCATGACTAATGACCATAAATCTGTGCTCAGTTATGGCCATAATTCAAGAACTATCTATACAGGCAGTCCTCAACTTAAAATAGTTCATTTTGTGGCCGTTTGAAGTTACAATAATACTGAAAAAAGTGACTTATGACTATTTTTCATACTTACGATCATTGCAGCATCCCCATGTGCACATGATCAAAATTCAGACACTTGGCAACTGATTCATTTATTTATTTATTTTATTTTTTTATTTTTTTATTTGATTTATATGCCGCCCTTCTCCGAAGACTCAGGGCGGCTTACAATGTGCTCAGCAATAGCCTTCATCCTTTTGTATATTTATACAAAGTCAGCTTATTGCCCCCACAACTGGGTCCTATATTTATTATAGTTGCAGTGTCCCAGGGTCATGTGAACACTTTTGCAACTTTCTGACAAGCAAAGTCAATGATGAAGCCAAATTTACTTAACAACTGCAATGAAACTGTGGCAAAAAGGGTCATTAAATGGTGCAAAATTCACTTAACAACTATAACTACCGTGCTTCCCTGAAAATAAGATCCTATCTTATTTTTTATTTTTTTTTGAACACTGAAATAAGCGCTTGGCCTTATTGCCATGCACTAACAAGCCCGATTGGGCTTATTATCAGGTGATGTCTTATTTGGGGAGAAACAGAGTATCTCACATAGCAACATAAAATTTGAACTCAATCATGGTCACAAGTTGACCTGTAGTTATTTTGACTATTTTCCTATTTTATCAATATCCATTTTTGCCATGTTTTTCTTCTGATACTATCTCAAAAATCACATACAGAATCAACAACATCTGTGAAGGGGAAAATAGACAGCTGAATAATGAAGCATCATCTCTGTTTTGTACATGAATTATGACATCATATGAATCCTAAGAAATTGCAGTGTGATGGTGCATACTTGTCATTTTAACTATAATAGCATGATTTTGCAGATATTTATGTTCAGAAACTCTTATCACCACTGTGTCTTTCATTACAATATTTCAAACTTTTACCATAAAAATTATATTTTTCAAATGTATTCTTTTCATGTATAAGTGGATTTAGGCTTAAAGTATGTCTTTCAAATTTCTTAAATCGATGTTTATCCCAGACCATTCCTACTCATTCTTGCATTTCTGAATGGCTCAAACATTTTTTCTTATCTCTTTTATCGTATCTCTTTCCTATCATGAATTCATGTCACCTGTCAGAATAAATTTTTCTCTAGACTTTGTCATTCAGAATTTTAATTTCCCCCAACCACTTTAACATGTAACATGTAAATATCAGCAGCTAATGTATTACTACCTCCATAAGCATCCTCATCTAAATAACACATGTAAAATTCCCTGCTAATGTTTGGCCAGAATCACTTTTTTACTCGCATGCCATAACTACAATGAAAGCTCTAAGCATATTCACATGATTCCACGCAAGCTATCTTGCAAGCTAGAAACAATTTTGCAAGCAATCAAAAAAATACCTACCAACCAAGAGACATGTATGGTGTACTACATGTACATATGGAAACAGATGGAAACATATTTTGCAATATTTTCCAGATTTTTTTGTACCAAAAGTCTATGTATTTCCTAAGCATTCTAGCATAGTGATTTTAAAAGTTTATCTAAATATTAGAGCTGAAAAAGCTAATTCACATTCATACATATTAATCCAAGAGAAAGTGTCTCCTTTAAATGTAGGTCCCCCCCCCCCCCCCGTTACTACATAATCCAGTGGAGGAATAAAACAGAGTTCCCACCACTTGTTACTAAATAAGAAACTGGATAATATTAAAGTTGAACTGAAGTATTTCAACTAGTTCAGACTTGTTTTTTAAGAAATTTAATAAAGTAGAAAGAAATTGCATACTGTTAATGAAATTTACATTGAGTAGATAAGACAGCAATACACATATAACTTGTAGGTGCCTGATTTTATCTGTAACCGTTGCCAATTTATAAGAATTTTGCAGCGTGCAAAGTTAATACCATAAAAATGATATAATACAGCTCTATATAACTTGCAGCAGAAGGTATATCTGAAATTCATTCTAACTATACCATCAATTTCCATATTCTGTAAGGTTTTTATTACGGTGCCAATAAATGGTGATTTTGACAGGCTGGCAAAACTAATATCTCTTCTGATAAAATGTCCAATTTCATCAATAATTTCAGGATTGTATTTCACAGTGCCCAGTTTGCTGATTTCAAGAGTTCCGTTTTTATAGAACTTGATGTTTTGCAAGCCCAGACACATCAACAATGTGAATATGACAGGCCTTAGTAATGACCCCACCCCACCAAAATCCTGCCCTTTTTTTTCTTTCATATCAACTTGTTAAGTATAGATATATGCAAGTGGAATCTTTTGATTCTCAAAATAATTTAAACCTTATAAAACCATCGCGTCTGCTCTCAGATAAATGGATTAATAATCTAGATTAATGCAAGGCAGATGTGGATCAATAATACTATGGAGCTGGTGTGGGAATTTCTTCTCCAACTTGACCAGAAAAGCTGGGTCCAATATAACTTCATGGCACTAGTCATAGGAAACTTGTGGGCTAACCATTCTTTCTACATTTATTTCATTTCATCATTTCTAACAGAGATGTGAGAAACTGTGCCTCTGTCTAAATCCTTGCAGAAAGAGTGTGATGAAACAATTGTATATCTTTTAAAGCTTACCTCTCCCCCAAAGGCATTTTTTACTTTCATCATCCTTACCGGATTTATGTCCTGTGAATCACCATTCCTCATTTCAGAACCCTTGCTTGAAAGCTCACAAATTATCTTGAATTTCCACCCCAAATTAGGTAACAAAATTGTATAGAATAGAATTTAATATTAGTGGGTATTTAAGAGAAGACAGAGGTTTTCCTTCCACATGACTGTCCTTTGTATAAAGACTAAACATAATATTTGAAGATGTTTCCAAGCCAGAAACAAAAAATAGAGAATCAGAAGAAAAGAAAACGAGTGCTTGAAGCTGCCCATCAACTGTTAGCACTGGATTGCACGATGATAAGACACAGAGCAATTTATCTGTCTTCCCTGCTACAGTTAGAAGCAATGATTTATATTTCAGTTATTAGGTTTATTTTCACATAATGAATTAGCATGTTTAATTTTTATGCAAACAAATGGTTGTTTTCATAGAATTATTTTTTGTAACAAAATAATTCCCCTTACTCGTTTCACTTTTTCCCCTCCTTCATCAGCCTCTAGTGAGATCCAATTTATGTCTTTAACATTAGAATATTTACCTGAAACCTGAATTATTTTTCATTGGGAAATTTTAATGACTGTAGAAGTGTTCTAAATTCAGAAGAAGCATACTGAGATTATTTAAAATAACTAGCAAAATCTTATATGGAAGTGAGCATTGAACAGAGTATTTGACCATTGTATTTGTGATAATCAGAGATTATAAACGCAGGGGCATTTATTAAAAACAAGTATGATAATGTGACACTGGAAGACCGTTGTTCTGAGGAAGATATGGAAAAACACCATGCATACGTGTGCAGTTGGCCTTTTAAGCAATTTAGTATCCTTTCTCTCTAGTGGAGCAGAAGTGCTCTATAAACCTTATAGATTATTTTGATTATTTGGTATCATTTGAGATCACAGCCAAGACAATCACATTCCTGCTCAACTCTTCTTTATATATTGCATCTAAAACAGCAATTGTCCCTAAAGCCAAAGTTGATAATCAGTTAAAATAATGAAAAGCAGCAATGGATCTTTTCGTTGTCTGTCTAAATATTATGCTTGATGCAATATCTGGCTCTGTATATATAAGTCAATGTCTTTTTACAAAGTAATGTAAATATTTATTTTTTTTAATAAATTTTATTTCTTTAAAAAAGTACAAACAGACGATTTGTCGACAAACAGGTCACGGTGAGAATATTACACAATACATAACTTTCAATCTAAATAAACAGATAAATTAAAAGTCTAATCTAGCATACAATATGCTAGATATCGTATTTATTCTATTATCTAACCAGACATACCATAAGTCCCAGCATTGGAAATATGCAGAGTCCCCTTGATCTCTTAAAATTTTAGTTAGCCTATTGGCTTCACATTCCATGATTTTCCCTATAATCATATCTTCAGACGGTAGATCTTTACCCTTCCAGTTTTGGGCAAGGCATATTCTAGCTGAAGTTGTGATATAAACAATCAGATACCATTTGTTAGTGCTTATTTTATCTGGCCTGATGTTTAATAAGTAAAATTCAGGTTTCAGTTGTAGTTTATAACAGTAATTTCTAACAACCACCTCTGAATGAGTTTCCAAAATTCAGTTACTCTGGGGCAAGTCCGCCATACATGGAAATAGGTACCTAGTTCCCCACACTTCCAACAATTTGGGGAGAGTCCAGGAAACATTTTGGATAGTCGGGCAGGAGGGAGGTACCACTTGTATATCATCTTGTACAAATTTTCCTTATAAATAGTTGCCATCAAAAATTTCATTTGTCTAGACCAAATTTTTTCCCATTTCGCTAAATCGATTGAGTGTCTGATATTCCTCCCCCAGGCAATCATCGAGTCTTTGACAATCTCGTCACCTATCCAATGGGTTATTAAAAAATTGTAAATCTTAGCTAACATTTTTTCCTCCTTCCCTAATATAATCTTATCTAACTCCTGCAGGGTCCTATCAATACCTCCTTGCTCCTTATCTTTTTTATATTTGGAGTTAATTTGAGTATAAGCCCACCAATCCAATTCTGTTCCCTGCAGAGCTAGTTCGGTTCTTGTTTTTAAACAGCCTTGACTATCAAGCAGCTCACAATAAGGTAGATGTTTTTCTTTATTATATACCGGGGTATATGTCATGGCTTCTAGTGGGACCAGCCAGGAGGGGGTCAAAGAATAAAATTTGTCTTTAATTTTCCTCCATGTTACGATTAAAGTATTCCTCAAGTAATGACCTGTAAAGCACGTGTGTGTTTTTTTTGCCCTCTCTTGCCAAAGGAAATAATGCCAACCCTGTTGCAGCCCCGAACCTTCCATAGCCAACAGCCGTCTCCTTCTCAACAAGATCTAGTCCCTTACCCAAACTAAATTTGTGGCCTGGTAATAATACTCCCATTTAGGCAAACCGAATCCCCCTCTACCCTTCACCTCGCCTTTGCCACCTAGATAGGCAAAGTAATGTAAATATTTGATTTTCAAAATGCATAACTTTTAAAGTCAAATTTTGGGAGCCATATTTGACCATTGCAAAATAAAGAAAATATTTTAGATCCTGTAGACATTAAGCCTTGCACAGAATGATTGCCTAAATCACACTGAAGCTAAGAAACAATAATGTTTAGTAATTTCTCTGCTTATGCTCATATGGTTCCAATAATTTATAACTCTCTGTCATCTAAGCTTATCTATGGATCATAATTTATTAAGCCTCATTTTATAGTTTGAAAAGGACCTAATCTGAAACATAAATAATGTTTTTCCCGGTCTGGAGGAAATGATACATTTTACCCTAAGATGTTCATTTTAACACAGCCTATTCCACTAGATGTGTTACACTCAATAAATGCTATACTTAGTCAGACTGGACCAAAGGATGGGAGCTGTAGTCTTAAACATCTGGGAAGTACCTATTTTGGGAGAGCTACCTACTTTAATAAATTAGTTCAGATAACTTTTGAAGATGACCTCAGTAACAGCCAGCTGCTCCAGAATTCAGAGGACTTTGTTACAAGCACTATTCAGATAAATAGCTTGAGTCCAGCTGTGCTCTTGTTCAGTTCCTATTCATTTTGATGGGGCTTGTGCACAACAAGCCCCATCAATTCCCAAAGGGTTATGCCTCTTGAATTGTAAGTGCTGCATTTCAAGCTGAGCTAATGTACAGGGCAGGCTGCCATATCTGTAACAACTCTTTATTCCCCTTGTGCATTTCCCAGACTCAAGACAGATGGCAGTGTGATATCAAGGCTGAAAGAAACAGATGACCAGTTCAAAATACACTATCTCCTTCACATCTTGTAGAAAAAGGCTACATTCGTTGAAATCCAGACTTTCCCATAATATATTTTAATAATTGTCCAAATAAAGTTAGTCATTTGGTTTAATTAGCCCATACTCTGTCAAAAATTATCTCTAGGGGTACCTTTTGTCAACTCTCAAAGTTTGAGCTCAGAATCAAACAGCAAATCTTATATTCCACTGCCTCCATCAAACTGCCCCCATGCAGCCTAAGAAAAGTCACTTTCTAGTCAAGCAATGACTAGCAATGACTATAATGCAATAGCAGGGCTAGACAGAGTTTCGAGAATATTTTCTGTTTCTGTTTATCAATCACTGGCTGTGAAGACTGAAGACATGAGAGATGGCATTCATTTGAGAATTGCTCTGTACAGAAAAAATGCATGATTATAGGGAAGGCAAATATTAATTTAAACAAACAGAAATCTGATGTGAAAGATCAATTTGTATATTTAGGAAGAGTTAAATAATTTTGGTGTTAAGGCAAAGGCCTGAGGCTTTAGACTAATCTTTGTCTCCATTTGAGACATGTCTGACTCTATCCCCAAACTTTCTATTAAAAAAGAGGAAATGACCTCCTTATAAATTTTCCAACTCGTGGGAAGCACTCTGCCTCTTTCTTACCTTCAATGACCATCTAAAGCAATCCTTTTCCTTATGAACATACTTAGAGGCTAATTAGTGAACCCCAAGAGTTATTTTAATATTCACTTTCATTTATGTTAGTGAAGCACCAGATGAAAACCAAACTCAATTACATCCATGTTCTCAGTTTTCTTCTTGAAAATGGTTATTCCATTTATAGAACATCAGAACTATCATGAAGAGAGAGATAATGATGGGAATATTTGAAAAGAAGGAAAGGTATTAGTTGCTCATAAAGATGAACCCACTGAAATAATAGTGTTTAAACTTTTAATGAAAAGATAGATTACGGGGCTGGCCATGCTTATTTCTCTAAATTCTAAATGAAGTCCTGCTCTGCTATTTTAAATACCATATATGGCTTCTCCTATAATATATGAGACTAGAGTAGACAAAAATGTGAAGAGATGACTTTGTACTTATTTTGGCTAGGCTAATTTAATGCTAAAGATTTTTTCTCAGTGTTTTAATGCATTCGAACAATGATGGCAAACCTTTTGGGCTTGACATGTTAGAAATTTAGAAACAAAAAAAAGATGCAGCGGTTGCAGGCATCTTGTGACAAGGGGGGTGAGATGCAGGCTAGTGGGGAGCCCAGCGGTGATGGCTAAGCCCTGGTTTGCCTTCCCTGGCAGCCAGCTGTGGCAGAAAGATAAGGTTGCGAACTTGGAACTTGGGGGAGGAAGCGGGGCTAGGGCCAGGGCCTCTGAAGGAGGGAAAATGGGGCAATGTGTGCGACTGGCAAAGGGAGAGCAGGTGGCATGCAGGATTAGTCCAGGCCTTTGACAGATTAGGCCAGGCCTGGGCAGAAAATAGGTAGAAAGAATAGCTTTAAGTTCAAATTTTTTTTCTTATCAGGTTCTGTGGGTGTAGCTTGGTGGTGGTGGGGTCATGTAACTGACTGGGATTGACCATGAGTGACATCAAGTTGGACATGCCCACTCAGTCACATGACACTCCCCCCCATCAAGCCACACACACAGAACCGGTAGGAAAAATTTTTGAATCCCACCACTGGTATGTATATATGTATTGCCATATAGAATTGAACAGAACGTAATAAGGTTGTCACCAATGTGGATGAAGTCCAAGTGTTTGGCTTGGCTCTTTTAATTTTTATTTTCAGAGCCTCAAGGTAAAACTGTTTTTATTTAAAATAGCCAACTGATAAAAATCTATTCTAGGACTAGTTTTAAAATAGAAAAATGCAAAGCACTGCATCAAAAAGATAATTTTCCTACGAAATTTTGACAGCATAATCTTGGGGACTGGAGATGATAAAAAGCTGGTTGGGAAGCCTAGAGGCAGAAAGGCAACTCCTCTTTGATATTTTTAAAAGCTCCAGTCACACTAATTTCCCCAACACTACCATTCATCATATTGATTAAATTTTCCAAATATTGGAAGATAAACCATTTTTTGGCAGACAAACTGTAGAGTTTACTCAACTTCCTTAATAAATGATTTGATGAAAATCCCTCTTGTAATGAATAATACATAATTAGCTAGGTATCTGAGTTAACTGTAAAAGTTTGCAAAGATTTTTCTAAAATTAGAAAATTAGGGTGTTTTCACATAAGAGTTTTCCTGTGTAATTATCCTGCCCCATTAATGCATTTCAAAAAGATGTTCAAACTTGCCACTGCTATTGTAATGTTATATAAGCATTTTTGCTTTTTTTTAAAACTACAAAACATTTATATAAAAGAAGGATCCCAGTTGAATATTTCAGCAGGCAAGCTAAATAAAAGTTTGAATTTCTAGCTGTAATGAACCTTGTCTATATATTTCTTATTTATACTTTTGCCAGGAAAACCAGATGATGTGTATCGTATCCAAAAACTCCCCATGAATTCAGTTTGGAGGTTTTCATTTCACATTTTTGCAACTAATATAAATAGGGATGGACTAGTTAATCCTTGATCAGCCTGTAAAGAACCGTGAAGCATTGTGGGCATATTAATATCTGTCATTGTTGCTTTATGGAATGGGAGCTGTACTGGGCCTTTTTCATATTAATAAATTTTGAATGTTGACATAATTCATGAAAACTGCATAACATATTATTAAGGTAACAAGAAATATGGAAGGATATATTTCCAACTTATAATAATAAT
This sequence comes from Arizona elegans, assembly GCA_022577455.1. Taxonomy (NCBI): domain Eukaryota; kingdom Metazoa; phylum Chordata; class Lepidosauria; order Squamata; family Colubridae; genus Arizona; species Arizona elegans. The sequence continues at coordinate 86,446,638 of JAKOOJ010000004.1, forward strand.
AATACCTTCAGTTTCCAAACTTTTGGTCTATACTTTTTTTAAAAAGTATACTTTAAAAAAAAGCATAGACAAATGCTCAAAAAGAACATTTTGTGAACTACAGAGAATTATGCATAACTTGCATTAGGCTGAGTCTTTCGTTGTCATTTCTGAATAATTCATCACATCTTAAAGAGAAAATATTAATATCTCTTCAATCTGTAGATTTGCACCTGCACCTTTTTATCCAACGGTCTTAGGTCTTACATCCCTATTCTCAGGGAACTTAAAAAAAATAAAAGATGGTGACTTTGACTGAGCATTTAAGCATAAACTGTGGCCAGGGCTTCAATCACCAATTGATACAAACACAAAAGGGGCAGGTTGTCAATTGGCTGCTTACATCTGCCATCTCTCCCCACCCCCCACTCCCCACCTTCTGGGTCTGTCTGCAGTTTCTTGGCATCTAAGACAAATTCTGAACTTAAGAACCAGACTGGAACATGCCAAAACCAAATAAACTAAAGTTCATTTTTATTCTGAAAGAGACATGCTTTAAGCTGACTCTAGCCAATAAACACACAAATAGCACCATGTTAGATTAAACTATACGATTCTACATTAGAGAAATATTAACAGGCCAAAACTAAAATGGGGATACAAATATACAAAGAGACATTTTGAGATCGTCGACACATCCTGCTGAAATTGGTACTTTAATAGAATGGTAGTCAAATAATTCCTATTCTGGTTTGTTACAGTAGTCTATCAGTTGGGGGTAATCAGGGGCTTAAATTTCTTTCTAAGCAGTACAGACATATCCAGTTGGGAGAAAACTAATTAGAGGTGTCGCCTACAATTCTCTGGCATCCAGTTGGCAACTCATCCTCCAGTTCAGACTTGGACAGAGGCATGCTCAGGTATGGGAGATTGCTTTCATCTGTCACATAAAGGCAACCTGAAGCCCTTGAGCCACATTCATTCTGGGTTCTATTGTTACAACTTCTCTGCTAATGTTGCCTTTCTGAATTCCTGTAGGAATAATATGTGCCCTACAGCTTTTTAGGGAGAGCATTAATAGGGAGGATGACATAAGAAGCTAATTCTTTCTGGCACCATCCTCTGTGAATATTGCAGCCTGCTAGACAGACTTTTGATGGGTTGGAAGAAATGCATTTGTGACCAAGAGAAATTAATTCTTCCATAATTGTTTACATAGCGCGTGCATGAAACTGGTAATGTATATGTGATTACAACTATGTAGAATGTTATATGAAAAATGAAGGGGACAATGGCATGACTACCCCTTTGCAAATTAGGGCTGACCCACTCATTATCTGCAGTTGTGCTTATTTCACTGGTACATGCTAACCTCAGGGGAAAAAGATTGTGCATTTTTTAACTAAGATGTTTTTCTATTCAATGTCACATACTTGATGAGGAGAACATCAATAGTAGAGTGCAAGCACTCTGTGGCAAATGCCTTAAGATCAATTGGAATAGTTCTGGTTAAAGGAATCACTAATAGAAGGGTTAGAAAAGAATTCTGCCACAAATCTTCAAGGAGTGCTGGTGGTACTGGATGGGACAAACAAAGATTTGACATAAAAGAAACCATATGAATAGTTTGCTGTGGACATTGTTTCAAAAAATGCTTTCCTTCTTCTAATCTAGCAATATTTATTTATTTTATTTTATTTCTATACCGCCCTACTCCTGAAGGACTCAGGGCAGTGCACAGCCAAACAATAAAATACATACATACAAAATTTAAAAGCAGAATTAAAATCAAATTAAATAGTTTTGGCCCAGACAAATTAAAACACCAATCAATTTAAAACCAAATTTAAAATTTGAATATATAAAATACTAAAAAATATTAAAAATTAAACATTCTTTTATAAAAGAGGGAGAAAATTAGGCCAGGCCCGCCTGGTGAAATAAAAAGGTCTTTAGAGTGCGGCGGAAGGTGTGCAGATCCGGGATCCTCCGTATCTCCTGGGGGAGCTCATTCCAGATAGTAGGTGCCCCCACAGAGAAGGCTCTCCCCCTCGGGGCCGCCAGTCGACATTGTTTGGCCGACGGCACCCAGAGAAGCCTCTCTCTATGGGAGTGTACTGGCCGGTGGGAGGCTATTGGTGGTAGTAGGCGGTCCTGCAAGTACCCAGGTCCTGAGCCATGGAGCGCTTTAAAGATAGTAACCAAAACCTTGAAGCACACAGGGAAGACCACCAGGAGCCAGTGCAACTCGCGCAAGAGGGGTGTTACATGGGAACGCCATGTCGCTCCCATTACCACCCATGCGGCCGCACTCTGCACCAGTTGGAGCTTCCGGGTACTCCTCAAGGGGAGCCCCATGTAGAGAGTGTTACAATAGTCCAGGCGGGAGGTGACAAGGGCATGAGTGACTGTGCGTAAGGAGTCCCAATCCAGAAAGGGACGCAACTGGCAGATCAGGTGAACCTGATGAAAAATCCTCCCGGTCATGGCCGTCAAGTGCTCTTCTAAAGACAGCCGTGAATCCAGGAGAATGACCAAGTTGCACGCCCTCTCTGTGGGGGCAAATGATTCGCCCCCAATAGTCAGTGATGGCACTAACTGACTATATCCGGACGTCGGAAACCACAGCCACTCGGTCTTGGATGGGTTGAGCCTGAGCCTATTCCTTCCCATCCAGATCCGCACAGCCTCCAGGCACCAGGACATCACTTCAAGGGCAACATTGGAGTGGTCTGGGGTGGAGATGTACAGCTGGGTGTCATCAGCGTACTGGTGGTACTTCACCCCGAAACCACGGATGATCTTGCCCAGCGGCTTCACATAAATGTTGAACAGGAGGGGCGAGAGGACCGACCCTTGTGGCACCCCACATATGAGGGGCCTCGGGGTTGACCTCTGCCCCCCTGTCAATACAGACTGCGACCGGTCAGAGAGAAAGGAGGAGAACCACTGCAACACAGTGCCTCCCACCCCTAACTCTTCCAACCGGTACAGCATGATACCATGGTCGATGGTATCAAAAGCCGCTGAGAGATCTAACAGGACCAGGGCAGAGGAGCACCCCCTGTCCCGAGCCCTCCAGAGATCATCTACCAATGCGACCAATGCCGTTTCCGTGCTGTACCTCGGCCTGAATCCCGACTGGAATGGATCCAGATACGTCGTTTCATCAAGGTGCTGGGGGAGCTGTTGCACAACCACACTCTCAACAACCTTTGCCACAAAGCGAAGGTTGGAGACCGGACAATAGTTTATCAACATTGCCGGGTCCAGGGAAGGCTTCTTGAGGAGAAGCCTCACCACCGCCTCTTTCAAGGTGGCGGGAAAGTCACCCTCACCCAACAAAGCATTTATAATCCCCTGGAGCCTCGTGTCACTTCCCGGGAAGCCAGCACTAACCAGGAAGGACACGGGTCCAATAAACAAGTGGTTGTGTTCAGTCTACCCAGAATCCTGTCCACGTCCTCAGGGATCACAGGATCAAACTCATGCCAGATCACATTCTCAAGACCTGCCCCAGTCTCTCCCCCTGAGACTACCCAGTCGGAGTCCAAATCTTCCCGAATCTGAGTGATTTTGTCATACAGATACTGGACAAAATCCTCGACTCTACCCTCCAAGGGGTCCTCCTGCACTTTCTGGTGGAGCAGGGAGCGGGTCACCCTAAACAGGGCGGCCGGGCAGTTATCTGATGATGCAATAAGAGCAGCAAAATAGCTACATTTCGCTGCTTTTATCGCCACTAGGTAATTCCTAATATGAGATCTTACTAGTGTCCAGTCAGATTCAGAAAGACTGGCCCTCCAACTACTCTCTAGGCATCTTTTCTGGCGCTTCAACTCCCTCAGCTCCTTGGTAAACCAAGGAGCCAATTGAGATTGGCACCGGGTCAGAGGCCGCAAAGGTACGACCTGATCCAGAACTCCAGCGGCCGCCCTATCCCAGGCGGCCACTAGGTCTCCAGTTGAGGCATGTGCCAGAGCCTCAGGAAATGGCCCAAGCTCCATCTGGAATCTGTCAGGTTCTATCAGGTGCCTGGGGCGGAACCATCTTACCGGCTCCGGCTCCCTGTGGCGGGGTGCTGCAGCGGTTCAAAGGTCGAGACGAAGGAGAGAGTGATCTGACCATGACAAGGGTTCGGTAACTATATCCCCTATCTCAAGATCCCTCAACCACTGTCCAGAGACAAAAACCAGATCCAGCGTGTTTCCCCCTGTGTTGGTAGGGCCATGAATTAACTGGATCAGGTCCATAGCTGTCATGGAAGCCATGAACTCCCGAGCCACCTCAGACGTCTCACCCACGGATGGCAGGTTGAAATCCCCCATGACCATAAGCCTGGGGGTATCAACCGCCACCTCGGCGATGACGTTGAGTAGCTCGGGCAGGGCTGTTGCCACGTGGCAGGGAGCCAGGTACATGATCAGCAAACCCATCTGAACCCCATGACCCCATTTCACAAAAAGGGATTCACAGCCTGTCGTCTGAGGAACAGTGGCCTCCCTCGGTCTCAGACCTTCTTTAATAATAACCGCTACCCCCCCTGTCCCTCCCCTGTGATCTCGGCTGATGGAATGCTTGGAAACCTGGCGGGCACATTTCAATGAGGGGAACCCCCTCTCCTGGCCCAACCAGGTCTCCATAACACCTGCCAGGTACGCACCCCCCTCCTGAACAAGATCACAAATGAGGGGGGCTTTGTTTACTACAGACCTGGCATTGCACAGCTGAAGGCCTGGGTCCTGAGGGTCTATGCAACCTGAGGGGCGAGTAGAGCCTTGGGGGCCAGAGCACGCCACTGCTCATAGACAGTGAGTGCGCACTCCCCTAAAACGATATGGCCCCCTGCTCCCACCATATCTACCCCTCCCACCTATAGTACTGATGTTCAGAAAATTATCAATACCGTGAAGCTGTGGCTCTAGCAGTAAATATGGCATAATTACTTCTCTAAAACAAGCACATTAATCTGTGAATCTGAAAAGATAAGTAGATCTGAAACCAAAAAGCCATAAAGCTTCTCTTTTTAATATTGACAGCTTGGAAATAAATGCAGTAAGAATAGCACTTAGCAATATAGCGGTATATATTGACGCACTGTGAAGCGGCCATATATACTGCTTCACAGTGCTTTACAACTCTCTCTAAGTGGTTTACAGAGTCAGCATATTGCCCCCCACAATCTGGGTCCTCATTTTACTAACCTCGGAAAAATGGAAGGCTGAGTCAACCTTGAGCTGGTGAGAATTGAACTGCCAAACTGCTGGCAGTCAGCAGAATTAGCCTGCAATACTGCATTGTAACCACTGCGCCACTATGGCTCTAGAATATATAGTTAAAAGCGGTGGCTGAATTCACTGTTGCAAAGTTCCCTGTAGCTTGTCTGATTTTTAAAGGATCACTAGTACACTGTGGAGGGGGGGGGTAACCCTGTATAAAAGTAGTACAATCCCTTATTTGGCTACATAAAAATTGATCCCACTGACTATGATGGGGCACATTTGTGGATAATTGATATAGGATTTTAACTTTAGCTCCCCACTAAAAATCCATGTTGCAGCTTTTCTTTTAACTGTGGTATATTCCTCCTTCAGTGTTGTCACTTTTTTTCATATGCATTAAGGTGAAAATGGTGTTTTGATAATTTGAAGGTTGATAAGATGCACATTTATCACTGTTAGAAGTTTCTGCCCAGCTACCATTATTGTGGTTTCTTGTGAACAATATCTTCAAGATGTAAGATATGGCCATGAAAATGGATGGAAGAGACAATGTTTCTTTGATTTATTCAAGGGATTCTGGGAAGTTAGACAGCACTGGCAAATTAGAGCCCTACAAGACCATGAAACACATAGCAGAGAAATGGTCATCCTGGCAAAGCAATTTTGAAAACACCTCTCTGTCCATGTTTCTTTCCTCATTGTCATCCTGAACGGTTCCTTCTTAACCATGTTTTGTGGTTGTTACATACATATCTTGTCAGGGCATTTATTAATCCCATATTTGGATCTGGGACAAATTACCCTGGTTTAATTAGAGGAGATGAATCGAGGCTCCTCCTTGTTTGCAAAGTTCTGAAAAAGAAACGCAAAGAAAGGTTTCTAATAAAACTCATTTATTTGTTATAAAGAAAATAAAACACCTCACTAACTAAGAAAAATAAATTGTTACATTTTTGCAAGCGAGATCTCCTGCCGGTCCAGCCGGACCTCTGGCAAGAGAACAAAAGGGAAGAAGTGAGTGAAGGAATGTGGGTGGATACGGAAACACGTAGCTTACTGATAAGAAGTTGGCAAGCTACAGAGAGTCTGACAGTCCAGAAATGATGAGTTCAGCTGGCAAATAAAATAACGCAGTGACATTCCCCTTCTTTTGCCAGTTGAGCGAATATCAGTACATCATCAAATAAGGCACATCTTCTTACGCAGATACTCGTGTTGAGCTGCTGGGAGTGGTTTGTTGAGCATATCAGCAATTTGATCATGTGTAGATACATATTGCATTTTGACAAAACCTTTTTTCACTAAATGTTTTATATTTTGATAACGAATGTCAGTGTGTCTGGACCTAGAACCTGTAAAATGAGATTCAGAAATATAAACCACCGATTCATTGTCTTCCATCACGGTGATCGGTCGGATCGGGTGTGTCCAGATATCTGTGACTAAAGCATCAAACCAAGTTAGAGAATTACATGCATCTGAAACACAAGCATATTCAGCTTCAGTAGATGAACAAGAAACAAAATTCTGTTTACGTACTTGCCAATAAACAGGACATCCATTTAAGAACATCATATAACCTGAAGTACTTTTACGTGATTTCTTATCACTTGCCCAATCAGAATCTGCATAACAACATAATTCTGCATAATCAGTATGTGTTGGTTCTAACAATAACTTCAAGTGTTTAGTGTATTTTAGGTACATGTCCAATGAAACTGTTTTGCCTTACCTACGTGTCGAGATAAGAGATTAACATTAAGTGCAATGTCGGGTCTGGTCCAACTACTAATGTACAATAGTGACCCAATGACTGAACGATAAAATGTTTGATCCTCAAACACAGGACTTGCTTCTTGTGTCAAGTTGTGAAAATCTGTTTGCATGGGTGTCTTTGTTGTGTTAGCATCTTTCATGTTGCAATGATGCAAAATTTGTTCAATTTTATCTTCTTGTGAAAGACTAAACCCCTTCTGTGTTTTTTCAATCTGAACACCTAAATAAGTGCTAATGTGACCTAATGATTTCAATGTGAAGTATCTCTGCAAAGCTGTGGCAAAAATTTCACTCATTTGCTTATTTGGACCAATATAAACAATATCATCAACATAAACAAGAACTATCTCATATGCATTGTTAGATCTTTTTGTGAACACGCACTCATCAGTTTCGGACTTAATAAAGCCCATTGAATTTAGTTTGTCAGTAAGACATAAATACCACATTAAACCAGATTGTTTCAGACCATAAAGACTTTTGTTTAGAAACCAGGTATCCCCTTCTTGCTGTCGGAATCCTGGAGGACTTTTCACATAGATCTCTTCGTCTAGGTCTGCATGTAGATAAGCCGTGTCAACATCAAACTGGAAAACTTCTAAACCAAGGATAGTTGCAGTTGCTAAAGCAATTTTTACACTTTCAGTTCTGACTGTCAGTGAGTAGGTATTTGTGTAGTCCTCAGGATAACGTTGAGCGAAACCCTGAGCTACAAGTCTGGCTTTGTACAATGACTCCCCATTTGGTTTCTTTTTGATTCTGTAGACCCATCGAGTGCCAATGACCTTTTTGTTTGCTGGAAGTTTTGCAGGTGTAAATACCTTAAGTTTCTTTAGACTGTCCATTTCAACCTGCATTGCTTCATACCATTTGTCTTGCTCTGAATCAGGGAACTGCTTGATTTGTGTGAAATTATCAGGTGGAAGTGTAACATTGCAAATCAAAGGCAAGGGTGTTTTGTCAGTTGCCAAGAATATTGTTGTGGAGGGATCCCTTTTGTGACCCTCTTGGAACGTCTCGGAACAACTGTCCAATCTTCTTCTGCTTCGTCCTCGTCCTCACTTTCGTTGCTAGCGTCAGCATCCGCGGCTTGCGAAGACGGAACATTGGGTTGAGAAGAATCAGTGGAATCTTGATCATCAATCTGCGTGGCATCAACAGTATCATCTCTAGGAAAATAAACTCCAGGATCATTGGAATGAATCCTGGACCAGTCAATATCTTCCTCAAAATTAGCAGATTGGGAAATCACAATTGCATGTTTAGAGTCAATAAATCTGCTCCATTTTGAGTTATCATCAATACCCATAAATCTCAGTCTCTTTGCTGCTGGACTTCCTTTTCTTCTTTGAGCTAAGGGAGTGTTCACCATAGCATATGAACCAAAAATATGGATGTTTTTAAGATCAGGCTTGTAGCCATACAACATGAAGAAAGGAGTCTGATTTATTACACTGCTCCAGGTACGGTTAACAATGTAATTTGCATACTTGATAGCTTCACCCCAGTATATCATATCAAGGTTGGCGTCTTCTAGGAGACAACGCATCATGGTTTGCAGTACCTCTCCGTTGTGAGCCGATGTGTCAGGGGCCGACGTCTGATGAACAATTCCATTCTTACGCATCCAGTCCTGGAAACGCTGAGACATGAACTCGGCACCATGATCGCTCTGGATTCTGGCGATGCGAATTTGGTGTTGGGTAGAAACAAGGGTTGCAAAGTCTTTAAAGATCTGAAAAGTCTCTGATTTTTCTTTCATAGGATATACATATCCATATCTAGAGTAATTATCAACAATTGTTAGGAAATATTTTCTACCACCAAATGATGGCAGGAAAGGACCAACTATGTCAATGTGAACCAAATCAAAAATGCGTGTTGACAGGCGTGTAGTGCGTTTGGGAATGGCTGCTGCTTTGGATTTGGCCTTTTTGCAGACAGCACAATCCAAAAACACCTTACACCCCTTTAGATCCAAACCTTTTGCGAACTCCGGCATCTTCCTAAGAACACAGAAACTGGCATGCCCCAATCTTCTATGCCATTTGTGGATACACCTGGAATGCAAAGGTTTACCTGTTAGTGAATTCTCAACATTAACATTTTTATGTGGAACCTCAGGCTTGCTCTGAGCAACCTGTTTACCAATTCTCCTTTTGTTGGCTCTAGGAGCCTTAGGGGTAGCAACAGGATCTCTCTCTGGAGCATCTCTATCTGGGCCTGGGCCTTCCCTTTTTGGAGTTTGCATACTTGCCTGTGTTTGTGTTTTAGGCTTTGGCTTTAAGTAATAAACACCACCAATTAATATGGTTCCAGCAACAATATCTCCATCTTTAACTATGTAACTTGCATTTTCAAGGTGGTGAACCTGGAATTTTAACATTCTAGACAGGTGACTCTGACTAAGCAAGTTACTGGTTGCTGTTGGTATGTAATAAACATCAGGAATGAATGCATCGAGCTCTTCAACATAAACAGTTCCTTTTCCTTTGACCTGACAAGGATGATTGGAAAAAGAATAAAGTTCACGTAGTTCTGGTTCAGGCTCGTGCATTTCTGTGAAAAGTTCCTTTCTGTAGGTAACATGCAATGCTGCACCACTGTCCAAAGTCCACAGGAGTCGTCTGTCGTACTCTGGTTGAGATTGTGGATCATTGGTTAAAGCCAATGTGGCGAGTGGAGTTTGTGGATCACGCCAGGGACCATGACGGCCTTGTCTTCCGCCTCTGCCTCTGCCTCTGGAGTCTGTTCCTCTGGGCTGGTATGAGACGGGAGCTGGAACTCGTTGGGGACAATCCCGGGTGGCATGTCCCACACGATTGCAGGTGTTGCATCTTGGCATCCTTGGAGCGTAGGTCCTTCCTCGGAAGGGGCGCCTAGCTGGAGCTTTTGATGCGGGTGGTCCTCTCAAGTGTGGCGTGGCCAACATGAATGCCTCTTCTTCAATTAAAAGTCTACAGACATTGTCCATTGTGCGTTGAGCAATTGGGACTTGGTTAATTTTTGTAACAGCATCTTTCCATTCATAATTCAAAGAGTTAATAATGATGCTGATCATTTGAATATCTTCAATGTTATGGCCTCTTTCTCTCAATTCTGTTCTCAGACCTTTCAGTTTGGTCAAATGTCCTCCAATTTGTTCACCGGGTTTCAACCTCGAACCGTGGAGTTCAGACATGAGTAAACATGAAGATTCAATTGAGATAGGCCTGTAGCAATTTTCCAATTCAGCCCACATTTGACGGGCTGTTGTATTTGGTGGAAAAGTGACCTGCAGTTCAGTATCCATGGACATCAATAATGTTGTACGAGCTCTTAACTCTAGATCTCGTATTGCAAAATCCCATGGTTGTGCAGGAGGGTTAAATACCATACAGTGCATGCCTTCTCTAAGAAGCAATAGTGTAATCTCACTGACCCAGGCTTTGTAATTGTGTCCTGACATTTTTAGTTTTGACTCACCAGTTAGTGGAGAGATAGAAAATGCCTGGTAAGGAGCCTGCATTTGATATGCTGGCTGTGCTGGCAGAAATGCCTGTGGTATTTACTGTGCCTGTTGTGGACCTAAAAATGGTCTTGGTTGTGCCATTGGAGGTGGGCCAAGAGCTGGCCCTATTTGCACTTGTGGCTGGGGCACATATGCAGGCATTTGTAGCTGCTGTGGCTGATGCACTGGAATCTGCTGTATTCCAGTTGCCATTTGTGCTTGATCTGCAATATTGGCATGACCTGCTGGAGATGCAGTCATTTGCCTTTGCTTCATTAAGTTTAATTTTGTTCCATCTAAAAGGACACCAACACCACCAGGGGGTGTTTGAGTTTGGGCCTGTGGAAACACTTGTGGCATTTCAGCTTCCTGTAGTAAATTACTTTCGCCAGCAGATGGTGCTGCACCTTTAGCTTCGGGCAGCTTTGCAATTACAAGAAATGATTGTGTGGCAGGTTTATATGTAACTTGATCAGGGAGACTTTCATGTGACTTATGCAGTGCCCTCTGTCTTAATTGGCCTGACACAGAATCCACCAGGGGGAGTGTCTTTGGCTCCGAGGAAGAAGACAATATGGCGCTTTTTGAAAATCTTAAGTTATCTTCCTTATCTTGCTCAAGCATAGATATAGCCATTTTTGCCTGGGATAGCTCTTGTTCATAGAGTTTTATACGGTCACGAAAGGCTTTCATAGCCAGCTCATCCAGGGTGAGCTTAGAGCTTCGAGGAGAATAATGAATTGTTTCTCTCTCTGCATGGGAGTAATTTTGCTTAGCAGTGTGCTTTGGCCTTGCATCGAGCGTTACAAATTCAGAAGGTTCTGGGGAGACAGGTTGAGAGCTGGCATAATCAGAAGAAGACGTCACTGACCTCAGTTCCAGTACGTTATCTTCAAAAGCAGCTTCTGTCTTATCTCCCTCCATTTCTGTTCCCATGGCTTCTTCTCGTTCCAGACGTGTGGCTGTAGTAAGGGGCTGGAAATCTGAAAATCTCCTGTCTGCCACCTTCTCAGCAAAATACATTTTGCAATATAATTAGTGTACCTCAGTAGCTAAAAACTAATTGCCTATGCGCTCTTATCAGAAATAACAAAACAAGGAAAAAGCCATAAATCAACCGTCCGGGTGCTAGCAGATGTCACGGCATTTATTAATCCCATGTTTGGATCTGGGACAAATTACCCTGGTTTAATTAGAGGTTGATAGATCAAAACCATCCTCTGCTACCAGATGTCAGGGCATTTATTAATCCCATGTTTGGCTCTGGGACAAATCATCATGGTTTAATTAGAGGAGATGAATCGAGGCTTATTCCTTGTTGCAATATTCTGAAAAAGAAACGCGAAGAAAAGTTTCTAATAAAACTCATTTATTTGTTATAAAGAAAATAAAACACCTCACTAACTAAGAAAAGTAATTGCTACATTTTTGGCAAGCGAGGTCTCCTGCCGGTCCGGCCGGACCTCTGGCAAGAGAACAAAAGAAAGAAGTGTGAAGCAAGTGAAGGAATGTGAGTGGATACGGAAACACGTAGCTTACTGATAAGAAGTTGGCAAGCTACGGAGAGTCTGACAGTCCAGAAATGATGAGTTCAGCTGGCAAATAAAATAACGCAGTGACATATCTTACTCTAGAACAGCCTATACTGCACTAATGAATGCTTATTTGCTTATTTGTATTTTCACTAAAGCTATACTGGAACAACATTACAAGTAACAGCTGAAAAGGAATGTCATCAGAATGGACACAGCAATCCTCTACATGATGATTTGGAACTAAATCCCTTTCACTTTCCGTATGGCTTGATTCCCATGTGGGTATGTTTACAAATGCAGCTTTAAAATGCAATTCTCATGAGATGTACTTGGAATCAGAAATGACTGAATTAAAGGAGGTTGATTCATTGTACCAAAATATAGTGGTGAATGGAGAAATTAATATTATTTAAAATATGTAAAATTTGTAAAATATGTAAAATATGTAAAATTTAACCCATCTCCTTCTCTCTTATTCAAAGAGCTTTGCTATTTGTTATTTATTGCCTGTGATCCAATATATAATCAAAGTATCTACTTTATTAAATATTGGTCTATTCTATTGGATTAGTTTATTGCATCACTATAAAGGACTTATGAGGCATACAGCTTACTTCCTACCTGGTTTATTTATCCCTATTTTGTTTCAATTTCAAATTATTCCAGGACTGTTTTATAGTGTTTATCATAGATGAGTACAGTTTCCATGTGCTGTCTGTGAGAATGTGTTTCAATCTACAATCTTAAAACCACTTCCATTAATGAAATACAAATAATTTCATTAATGGAAGTAGTTTTAAGATTTTGTGTGCTTATGAGCTATTGAGAGAGAAGAGTTGGTGTTTATTCTTCAATGAACAAAACAGAGAAATTGTTTTACAAAGTATGATCAGAGCAAAAGTTTAATTTAACAGTTATGCTTCAGTTCTTCTGAGGGGCAGATTTGAAAATGATTAGTGTTTTAAAAAAGTATTTAAAATTTAAATTAATTTTTTATTTTGTTTTGGGAGTAATCTGCAAATTCCAAATTGCTGTTGGGAAAACAGGAGAAGAAAGATGAGTTGGATATGTTTGCTGCCTTGAATTATTTGTAAAAATAATACAGGGGAATATAAATAAACAGGGTTTTAAAATGGCAGTAATGGAAAGTTGTAGTTACAACTTTCTGGAAAAAAAATGAACTTGTTTATAAAGTTCTATTTTGGTATGAATTTGGTGCTGACATTTTAAATATGCAGATATTGTACTATGTATGTACTATTGAATTATTCCAAGCTTAACTTGGAACTACTCCCAGCTTAACTTTCTAATGGATTGTGCCCCAAATGAATCAGTTTGTGTTAAATGATTGTTTTGGATGACATGGAAATGTGTCATAATAATTTACCTATTATGGTAAGCTAATTCTTTGATCTAAAAAGAAATTAGCATCACCAATTTATAGCATCATGTTCATTAATCATTCTGAAGGCTGTAATAATTTTAAAGATGATGTTAATGAAAAAAAGTTTCCAAATGATTCCTTTAAATTTGCAAAGATATGCTTATCTTTGTTAACATTTCGAACATATGACCTGTAAGGAACTCTTACTGCATGGAACATTTTCCAAGATTGTCTTGTGTGCTGCAAAGATTTTTATGCCACGGTTTGTAACAGTGCATACTTAATTTGTGTTGAAATCTAGCTATTTTACCCACATCTCTGTCTTCTTGGAGAAGGTGAATCCAGAAGCATCTTCATTACATTTTGCAGGAGAAAGGCAATAATGGTGGGCCAGTTTGCATTCAGGGAAGTTGAGGAATCCTAGCATTCCCTGTAACATGTTTTAAAGCCACCGCTGTGTAAGGAAATGCATTGGGCCAGCAACGACAGACTAATGTATCTACAGTATCTATTGTTGCTTAACTAAATTTTCCTCAGGGAGAGTGCCAGAACTACATTTTGGGTATTTACAGTAGGCTAGGCACCTCCCTCCATTTTTTTCTTATTGCAAAGCCAAGTAAAAGAAAGTTGTTTTGCTGTTGCCAAAAGAAATGCCTGTTAGACCAGAATTAGCTTGAGGCTCCACTTTGGCATGTTTGGTTTAGTGTAATAGGAGGTTAGTGGAACCCAAAGGCCTTGGCTTTAGATCTGAAAGTGGGAGCATCTATCAGCCTTCAGCAGCAAGGAGACAGAGAAGAAGAGATGAAAGATAAAGACAGCAATCCAGCTGTGAGGAAATAGGTTCACAGCAGGACCAACACAGCCTAATAGACAGCATTGATAGTTGCCTAAGGTGCCAAAATTCTAGGAACTCTTGTTCAAGGGTGTGGCATTAGTGACCATCCAAATGTCATTGAAGTACAATTCCAACAGTTTCATCTGGCATGTGAATGGGAAAGGTGGAATACAACTACTTCCCTCCTAGGAGCAGGAAAGTTACCTTCTTGATTGAGAATTTGTAACTGGATCTTATATAGCCCCCACTCTTGGAAAAGGCAAGATTGTCTGAGCAGCAAAATTTTCATGGCTCTCTGACATGTTTCTCTGAGATCCATTACTCATTTTAGACAGGTTGATGTTTGCATATGGGAGCATAAACTTTTTGATCCTAAAACTCTTATATCTTAGAATAATAATATCCAACAATAAGTAGAATTTAAAAAATCAATTCATCTTTATGGAGTAAGAAAAAGAGTTGCAATTTGGAAGCCTCTTAGAATGAAGTGGATAGATGTTCATGCCTTCTTTGTGACAATTCTTTATTGGAAAGTTATGGAAGATATAAAAGAAGCAAGCTTAATTTTCATTAGAAATGCTAAACAGCTTCAGCAGATTAAACTTCACAAATGACAAGAATATTTTAAGTAGATTTAAAGGCATGCACATTTTCTAGATATTAATTTTAGAGAGAAATAATGCAATGCGAGTAAACCAATGCCACATTAGAATACATTGTAGATCTCTGGGCATAGATCTTTAGATATCATGAGCTCTCTAAGCACACTCCAATATTCTGTGAAGGGTTTCAGCTATTCTACAGTATATCTCCATTATATGCAGTG
This sequence comes from Arizona elegans, assembly GCA_022577455.1. Classification (NCBI taxonomy): domain Eukaryota; kingdom Metazoa; phylum Chordata; class Lepidosauria; order Squamata; family Colubridae; genus Arizona; species Arizona elegans. Next base: position 86,461,685 of record JAKOOJ010000004.1, read on the forward strand.
AAATGATATTTGATTGAGGAATATGTCAAAAGAAACAAAATGAATCATCAAAACATTTATGGTGTCCAGTTAATTTCTTGATAAATACTAATTGTGGGTCAGATTTAAGACTCTATTGGCAACTTTATTTATTGTTATTAAATTTACATAGCCCATTCCAATCATGTAAAAGATAGTGTCCATGTATTTTTCTATTCTATAAATGTCCTTTTATTTGCAACATTGCAAGATAAAAACTTTGATATCTCTTTCAGCTATGTAATGATAATCATGTAAATGGAATTTTTGTTTAAACCAATGCATAAATAGCTCCTCCAATACTTCTAGCTTGCAGCATTGGCTGTAAAGAATTGGATATGCAGTATAACAGATAATTGTTGGTTTATTGCTTCCTCTATGATTCCTAAACTAATTATATTCCTGCCTGCCTTGTAATGTTTCTTCTGAGGCAGTGCATATTCTTGTAACTGTTCCTGTGCATTCATTATTAATCAAGGGCATTGATTATAATTATCTGGCAACCTCTAATGTCTAGCAGCATGTTGATTTTCTTTTCACAGATTCCTTTCTTACCCTGGTCAAGTTGGGATCCTCTTCCATCTTTTCTATTCAATCTGATATGTTTCAGCACTCTTGATTCACTCTGAAGTCACAAGCCTTAAGTCAATTGTCTCTAAATCTGTGGTTCACTAACCATCCTCTTCCTCCATTCCAAAAGTGTTAATCAAAGCTCCTTCTTTTTAACCAACTCATCTGTTTTTCATTTATTTTCTTTTACCCGTATCTCTCTCCCTATATATATAGTGTGTGTATGTAATGTTACCTATCAGATCATTAGTTTCCAATTTCATTTCTAGACTGATAAATTTATATGAATATATGATAATGATTTTTTAAAACTTTAGCTGCTTTTATTAGTTATTCATATTGCCAACTGAAATATCAAGACATATGAACTAATTATGTTCTTTTGATGGTTTATGTTTTTTTATGGTTCTTTTGGTAGTTTATGAGGTATTATCTCTCTTATCACAAATCTATTCAGGCATTAAGATCTGGAATCTTCTAAATGTAATGGGTGATATGGCAATAACCGCTACCAGATGAATAGCCAATACTACAGAAAACAGAAGTCAGTTCAAAAGGGATTTGACAATCTACGCATGAGGCTAACCAACCAAAGAAAATGAAACAAAAATAATATTATCTTTAATATGGGTACAGGATTTTAAAGGCAAATAAGACAATTTATGATCCACTGCCATCCTTTCATAGATGTTTCCATAGCTAAACAGAGAAACAGAATAACAATGGGCAAATTGCTATTGCTTTGATTTTAAAATTAAAGAAAAGCTTTTATTGAGTAAGAAAAATGCATAGCAAGAGAAATATAGATACTTTTTGTTTAATAAAGGATGGTTTTGATGATAACATTTGTGGTTGATCTGCCATACTGTAGGAATATGTTAGTTTTCATTTCTTTTTCCTTGGCCAAAAGCAACATAAACCTGATCATGCTGAAATATTGGTTTCTCCAGAAAAATCCGCACATTATTTATCCTTTATATACTGAAAGCAAAGCATGATTATATTGGGAATTAGGCTCACTAAAAAAGAACATCTTCACCTTCTGATAAATTCAGCATAATTCTTGGAGTCACTAAGTGTCATCATTGAGTACATCAATGTTTATCTTTGCTACAGCAAAATCCTCTTATACAATCATCCTGTTCCATTGCAAAACTTTGGAAGACTGAAGTTCCTCATTAACCTGATGGGAGATCCTACAATTCCAGTTGGTTTCTTCATTTATTAATAAGATGACAAACAAAATCTCTTATTATCTGGGGATTCTTTTTTTTTCCAGCACCTTTCATTGTTTGTTGCCAATGTTCATCAAACATTGCAAAAATCTTTTTCTCTGCAGATGTCTTTGATAGAAAGTTATGATCATTATGGGTCTTCAATGCTTTGGCCTATTGGCCCTCTATGTGATGGAGATATAGTCTCAAGTAACAAAGATCACCATTTGATGGAAAAATGATATACACACAGCCCGGAAACCAGCTTCAAATATTCTGGAAAATCCCTCTTCTCTTTTCCCAGTTTTCCTTCTTTTCAATCTCTTACTAGTTCAAGTGTTGAATCTTGGAGTATCCACATAGTATGATGTTTCTGCAAATGGATCCTGTTGGCAAAGATCCATGAATTTTGTTCAAGTGGTTCTCGCCATATTGTTATTCAATTGCACAGCAGTATTGAACAAATAGTCAGTGCTGTTATACCAGGTTCATTGAAGGCAAACAATAGTCTTCCTCTCTTGAATTTGAAATAGCAATAGCACTTAGGCTTATAGACTGCTTCACAGTGCTTTACAGCCCTCTCTAAGCAGTTTCCAAAGTCAGCATATTGCCCCCAACAATCTGGGTCATTTTACCGATTTTGGAAGGATGGAAGGTTGAGTCATCCTTGAGCCTGGTGAGATTTGAACTGCCAAATTGAAGGCAATAGGCAGGAAGCAGAAGTAGTCTGCAGTATTGCATTCTAACCACTGTACTATCATGGCTCTTATCCAAGTATCCAAGTATAATTGCAAAAGGATAGGACCAGGATATTTGCTGTCAAGTACTGTGTGATTTTGTCTTCTCTGTTCATTGCAAAAAATGCCTGATCACTCTCCTTCATGGTATACTTAATCACATATTTGGATTGGACTAATGATCATATTTCTACAGTGAAATGACAACTGAACATGTTCAATAGCTTTGTGAGTTATAAAATACCACTCATTGAGAAATTATAGTCCAGTGTTGAAGTCCTGTCTGATGTGTCTTCAAACACCCCATTTCTGAAGATCATTTCCTATAGATAATATATGAAGCATTGCTTGTGTGCTTGTCAAATGTCTTTGAATAGTTTGTAATGTGTGTACCATATTTCCAGGATGTTGAGTTTTTGCTGCAATTTGGAGCATAGATTATGTGTTTCAGTACCAATTTATGTAGTTCTGGACCTTCATCTGAGACTGGTATTTTGGCTTGCCCAATTGAATTGTAATATTGGTGTCTTGGTTTGCTTCATCAAGCCACAGCAGACAGGCAAATGACCTCACTTTTGATATTCTATACTTAGCATTTAAAGATATACATAAAGAGTACATGTGTTTCATGTACTTTTTGATAAACTTTCTCTTGAAAACCCTTTCAATTAAATCTGGCTGATCATTTGGTTGCTAATTCAGAAAAAATGCTATCATATTTCTGGCCAGTTTGAAGTGCACATCACTGTAATGGAGAATGAAACAGTGATTAAATTAGTAGACTAGTGAAATACTGAGGACATAATATACTTAGGCTTCAGCAAGACATTGAACAAAGTAGACCACAACCTATTTCTTGGTAAGCTAGAAAAAAGTGAGATAGATAGCATCACCATCAGATGGATTTGTAACTGGCTGACAAACTGTACTCAACAAGTAGTCCTTAATAGTACTACCTCTACATGGAGGTAAGTAAGCAGTGGGGTATCGCAAGGCCCAGTACTCTTCAATAACTTCATAAATGACTTAGATGAGGGAATAGATGGGGAACTTACCAAATTTACAGATGATACTAAACTGGCAGGAATAGCCAACACCATAGATGATAGGCTCAAGATCCAGATGGATCTTGACACTGGACCCTATATAACAAAATGAAATTCAATGTAGAGAAAAATAAAGTCTTACACTTAGACAAAAAAAACCAAAAGTACACATATAGACGGGTGAAATCAGGCTTAATAGCAGTAATTGTGAGACGGATTTTGGAATCTTAGTGAACAACCAATTAAATATGAGTATGCAGCAGCGGCCAAAAAAGTCAATGCAATCCTAAATTGCATTAACAGAGGGATACAATCAAGATCAAGTAAGGTATTAATACCACTCTATAAACTCTTAGTAAGACCACACCTAGAGTACTGCATCCAGATTTGGTTACCACACTATAAATAAGATGTTAAACTCCAGAAAAAATGCAGAGAAGAGCAACCAAAATAATTAGGGGTCTGGAGGCTAAAACATATAGAGAATGGTTGCAAGTACTTGGCATGACTAATTAAGGAAGAGAAGGACCAGGGAAGACATGAGCAGTCTTCCAATATTTAAGGGGCTGCCACAGAGAGGAGGGAGTCACCTGAAGTTCAGACAAGGAATAATGGATGGAAACTGATCAAAGAGAGATTCAATTTAGAAATAAGGAGAATTTTTTTGACAGAACAATCACCCAATGGAAAAGCTTGCCTTCAGAAGTTGTGGAAGCTTCAGCATTGGAAGCTTTCAAGAAGAGAGTGGACTGCCATTTGTCATAAATGGTATAGGGTCTCCTGCTTGGGCAGGGATTGGACTAGAAGACCTACATGGCCTTCTAGGTCTGTTAATCCAAGTCTGTTAATCTGTTAAAATCTCAAAGCTGCCGAATTCATTCGGAGGTAACTCAAGCTCTTGCATTAAATCTTAGCAGCCATGTATTATTGGAATAGATGTCTACTAAACTCATTCTCATGTTTCATTATTTGATATGCATGGTAATGCATGGCTGTTAGTTGCTTGGTGTTTGCCATTTGCCAACAATACAATGTAATCTTCCAGAGAACAGAAAAGTATGTATTCAAAGCTGTCATTGGCACAATGAGACTCTGAAATTATATGCAAACCACCTAATTCTTTCAACATAATATGTCATGATATTGGTTCAGTTTCAGTGTTGTTTGGTATAATGAAAGGAATTTCACTGGCAATTTTTGTGCATTAAATCTTTTCTCATGTTCAAATGCTGGTCTCTGGTTAAGATCAATAACAATGGAAGCTTTTTTTGCAAATTGAAGAGGTGCAATGTATAGGTTTGATTGTTGTAATAGTTTGTCCAATAATATAACAATCTTGCTGAATTCAATCATTGTGGAATATACTCTTCTCCCTTGAGAGTGGAGACAGCAGCCAGATGTGGGTTATGCTCATTGGTCAAATGTGGACTGAGCCTGTCAATTAATTATTAAATCCCGCCCCTATTCCTAGGGATTCCGCTTTTTTGCTCAGTCGTCAGACTGGACAGTTGTGTGGAAAGTGAGCTCTATCTGCTTTTCAGCGTTAGAGTGTTATTTCTGCTTAATTCTTCAGTTCTTTTATCTACTGTACGTTTTAATTTTAATTCATTGATACCTCAGGAGATTCTTAGGTCATCTGAGGATTTTTTTCTATTTCAACATCAAAGAAAACATCGTTAAAACTGGTCAGTTATTCTTTTCCTTGGAGCATCCGCTCCCTTAAGGGGGCGGGGGGTTAATTTCTCCTTTATCGGTAGAAGCTATTTAAAACGTAATAAATCAATTGTGGAGTCTAGCGCTCCCCTTTTCATAGCTAATTTAATCTGATTACAAAGTGGAGTTTCGCGCTCCCTCAGGCTTACCGCTTGTCGGTCACTGAACAAGAAAATAGCTTCACATATTGCCTCTAAAAGCTCCTCATCAAAGACCTTAATTGGTTTCAGCTGTCAAGTTGCGGCTACAAATTTAGCCGAATAAAGGAGGCTCATAGTTTAGCGCTGACTTACAGCTTCAAATTTAGCCAAAAGAGGAGATTCACACTCCCAAAATCATCATTAAAGACCTTAATCAGTTTCAACTGTTTAACGCTAAATTGCGCTTACAAGTTTAGTCGGAAACAGGAGTCTTAAGATATAGCGCTGAGCTGCAGCTTTAAAATTAGCCGAAGAGGAGCCTCATGATTTAGCGCTCCCAATTTTACCATCAAAGATCTTAATTGGCTTTATCTAATCAGTGCTGAGTTGCGGTTATTATTTTAACCGGAAAGAGGAGCTTCATGATTAAGCGCTCCCAATATTACCATCAAAGACCTTAATCGGTTTTATCTAATCAGTGCTGAGTTGCGGTTATTATTTTAACCGGAAAAAAGAGCTGCATGATTTAGCCCTGAGTTGTGGCTTCAAATTAAACTGAGAGAGGAGATTCACGCTCCCATTATTTATTAAATCCTCTTCTGATCTTATTTGTTTTTAACTGTTTAAGCACTGATTTATGGCTACAATTTAACATAAAAGAGAAAAACTTACGCTCCCAAGAGCAATTTAAACCTTGTTTATTTCTATAAGTATTTAGAATTACTTTAACGGTTTAAACTGTTGGAATTTAATCTCTACCTTGCAGTTGAGCCTCGCGCTCACATTGACAGTTGAGCCGGTTGCCATTTGAATCCTGGCAATAACTCAAGTTCCATTCAGGAGAACTTTCAACCTATCAGGCTGTTGCAGTGAGTTTTTTCTGTGAAGCCAATTTGATTACTGACACAGTTATAATTTTACAGTTATCTGAGTTCATTAAACATATTAGCTATTCTTAATTTCAAACTATTGGGGAAATATTGAATAAAATCCTTCATTTAAGTAACTTACTGGTTACAGATTGTTACTACATTCCAATTTATTATTATGCCTAAAGCCATCTCAAAATCCAAACATGGCCGGAAGGCCACAGTAAGAGAGCAATCACAGGCTTCATTTAGGGAGGATCAAAATCAAAAGGAATGTGTACTTCCTATGCGTACAAACGCAAAACATTCCTTAGTGACTCCCAATGTTACCATCAGTCAGGACAAGACTGTTAAAAAGTTAAGTAAAAGAAATGATACTGATTCTAAGGTTTCTAAAAACAGAGTTTCTTCTGATGAACCTAGACAGGAAACATCTAATACACCAGACCAAATGTCTTTAAAAGATTACCAGATGTCAATTCAATCATCTGAAGTTTGGGGTTCTAATCCCGTCATGGGTTCAACCTCTAATGTGGAGTCTAGCGCTCCCATGCTCTCAGTGCTTAATGCACCTACATCCTCGGTTTCTATCCAAACTTCTAATGAAGTGGACCAGGCTCGAAACCAAGCGCAAATCAATTGGCGCACAGAGGACATACAGCATATGATTAATATGGCAGTACAACAATCATTATCGGAACATATGTACTCTGCTGATAGGCAGGTTTCTGGTCTTTTAGAGCATCCAAATATTTCTGATCCTCTAGATTCATTTAACATGGATGATGCTATTTCACTAACAGGTTCAGATTCTCCAGAGGTTTCTTGTGTCCGTGATCATTCAGTTCCAACAGGGTTAGAAACACAGGAACCGGAACTTTCGGAGGATGAAGGTTTACCTCCGGATCAACCTACCTTCACAGGCCTTTTTCCCCAGTCTCTTTTTAAATCGCTTTTATTTAAAGCGGTTAATACAGCCCAATTGGGCTCAACATCTCAACCAGAGCCTAAATCAACTGCTTCTTCGTTAGATCCTTTATTTGCTCAACAGGCTAAGCCTATGACGACCATTCCAACTCCTCCACTTTTTCTGGAGGTCATTCAAAAACAATGGTCTAATCCCTCTGCAGCTCCAATTCCATCTGCTACAGACAAAAATAATTTCATTGTATCTTCTGATCTGGATACTTTGTTACAAACACCTTATGTAGATGCTCCTGTGCCAGCTTTAGTATCATCCTCCTCTATTCCAGGAGATCCAGAAGAAGGTCTTCGACCTGAGGAGCGTAGATCGGATCAGATCCTTCAAAGGGCACATCTTGGAGCGGCATGGGCCATCAAATCGGCAACCACAGCATCCTTTTTTAATAGAACAACTCTCCTGTGGCTGCGTCAATTGCAGGACAAAATTTCTTCTGAGGATTCCAGATTAAAACGGGACCTCAATAAAATTGTAGCAGCAGTTCAATTTTCGGCTGATGCCACTTTACATGCTACCCGATTTGCAGCTAGATCTCTGGCCTCTTCAATTGCGGCTCGCCGCTTAGTGTGGTTACACCACTGGCAGGCCGATGCTAGACATAAATGGCGTCTGGCTTCCATACCCTTTTCAGGCACAAAATTATTTGAGGATCATTTAGACAAGTTTCTTATAGAAACCAAGGATAAACGGAAGATACTACCTAGTGTTTTTCGCAGAGGAGAAACCCGTTTTTCCCCATATAATGCTCGTCCTCAATTTAGATCTTCGGAGAGGGGATCTGGATCATCCTGTAACAAGGGTAATTATTACCCACTCCCTTACATTTCTAGACAAAGAAATTTTCAAGAGAGAATTTTCTTCACCCAGGGGAAGAAATTTTAATTCTCGCCGGCCCTTTCAAGGGGGAGGGGGTCGTTCCATCTGATGCCATCGTTAATGCTGCTAGGGAGCCTCCCATTGGCGGAAGATTGGGCCTCTTCGCCAGAACTTGGGAGGACACTACTTCAGATCGTTGGGTCTTGGCTTCCATCAAATCAGGTCTGGCCATTGAATTTTTTTCTACCCCTCCGTTGACTTTTATTTGCTGTTCCATCTCTCAGATAGCTGAACGAAGAAAACTTATGGAATTGGCAATTAAACATCTTTTATTAATCAACGCCATTCAAAGAGTCCCTCGTCATCAAGAAAGACAGGGATTCTATTCTCGGGTCTTTCTAGTACCTAAGTCATCGGGTGGGTGAAGACCTATTCTAGACCTTAAACGATTGAACCAATTTGTAATTTATAGAAGGTTCAAAATGCAATCTTTGCGATCAATTCTAGACGGCATACGGAGGGGCGATCTCCTCTCTTCAATAGATCTTACGGATGCTTATCTCAATATCCCAATTTGTATTTCCCATAGAAAATATCTACGTTTTTGTTATGCTGGTGTTCACTACCAGTACAGAGCCTTACCTTTTGGCCTTTCTTCTGCTCCTAGGAGCTTCACAAAAATTTTGGCGGCCTTAGCAGCTAATCTCAGACTTCAAAAAATTCGTCTTCAATGTTATTTGGATGACATTCTCATTATGTCATCTTCCCATCAGCAAGCTAAGGTCGATCTCGCTCTCACAATACAGTCATTAGCATCGCACGGTTTTTCTGTTAATGTAGAGAAAAGCCATCTGGAACCCTCGACCAGAATCCTCCATCTGGGGGCTATAGTTGACACAATAGAATGTAAAGTTTTCCTTTCCCCTGATAGACAATCCGGGCTGAGGTCATTAGTAACTAAAGTCATGAAGGATAAACAAGCTTCTCCTTTATTCCTTTCTAAATTATTGGGTAAAATGGTATCTACCATTTCTATTGTTCCCTGGGCCAGATTACATTTTAGAGACCTCCAATGGTTTCTCTTACCTTTTCAGAGGTCAGGCAAGAGATCGTCTTCAACCACAATCAAAATTCCAAGAGAGGTGCTCATTTCCCTTCGTTGGTGGCAATCTCCGGCAATTTCCAAAGGCTGCCTATTCCTGCAACCTCAATACGTGATAGTGATGACAGATGCCAGCAAATCAGGTTGGGGAGCTCACTGTGGAACACAGGTCACACAAGGAACTTGGTCGACCTGGGAATCAACCCGCAGTATAAATTGGGTGGAGCTTCGGGCAATTTACTTAGCATTGAAAAAATTTCTAAATCTGATGAGAGAAACTCATGTGTTGGTCCTCACCGACAATACATCGGCCAAAGCCCATGTGAATCGTCAGGGAGGTACCAGGTCAAAATCTTTGATGCGAGAAGCGAGAAAGATAGGAATTTGGGCAGAGCAACATCTGATTTCATTGAAAGCAGATCATATTTCAGGAAAAGCAAACGTGACGGCGGACTGGTTGAGCCGTCAACAAATAGATCACGGGGAGTGGAGCCTCCATCCTCTATTGTTACAAATGATATCGAAACGTTTCGGAATACCACAAGTAGATTTGTTTGCCTCCCATCAGAACAACAAGTTACCTCGCTTCTTCTCACGTTTCCAATCTCAACATGCAGAAGCTGTGGATGCTCTACGCTCCCCTTGGCCACAAGGTCTGTTGTACGCCTTTCCACCGATTCCTCTAATTCCGAGGGTAATTCGGAAGCTAATACTGGAAAGGGCGGAAATCATTCTAGTAGCACCACATTGGCCAAGAAGGTCTTGGTTTGTAGACCTCCTGAATTTATCAGTGACTCCTCCTTGGAGGATTCCATGCATCACAAATTGTCTCAGCCAGGGCTCAATCACACATCCGGATCCACAATGGCTACAGATGACCGCATGGAGGTTGAGCGGGATGCTCTTCAGCGAAAACACATTCCATCTCCAATAATTAAAACCGTGCAGGCATCCAGGAGGCCATCAACACAAAGAATTTATTCAGCAACTTGGCGCACATTTACATCTTGGTGTGAGACTCAAGGTTTTTCTGCTCTTCAAGCTTCTGTTTTACAGGTATTGATGTTTTTACAGGCTGGTTTAGAAAAAGGACTTTCTCCAAACACACTAAAAAGACAGATAGCTGCTATCTCATCTATCCTGTCATATAATTCAAATAATTCATTATCACAAGATCCCATGATTCGTCGTTTTCTCAGAGGAGCAACTAACCTCTGCCCACCAGTAATTCATTGATATCCTTCTTGGGAACTTTCAATTGTGTTAGAATCACTTATGGGTTCACCATATGAACCAATAGAATCTACCAGTTTACGCCTATTGTCAGAAAAAGTTGTTTTTCTAGTCGCGATTACTTCGGCGCGACGGGTTTCAGAACTTGCAGCATTGTCGGTCCGAGATGATTTATGCGTATTTCATGTAGATAGAGTGGTCCTCAGATTGGATCCTACATTTATACCTAAAATTAACTCTTCTTTTCATCGTTTGCAGGAAATTGTTTTACCAGATTTTTATTCCTCTCCTTCCAATCCATTGGAAAACAAATTACACATGTTGGATGTCAGACGGGCACTGCAGTTATACATCCAGAGGACGGCGGATATTCGTAGGACAGAGTCAATGTTCATTTCCTATCTTCCGGCTTCATTAGGAAATAAGGTATCTTCTTCGACATTAGGTCGATGGATTCGAACAACGATTAAGATGGCATACAAACTGCAATCTTTGCCTCCTCCTACCTAGGTGACAGCTCATTCCACCAGAAGTGCTGCAACTACAGCTGCTTGGGCATCTAAAGCTTCATTGTCTGAAATATGCAGAGCAGCTACTTGGACCTCTCCTTCTCCTTTTGTTAAGCACTATAAATTAGATAAATTTGCCTCTGCAGAGGCTGAGTTTGGGAGAAGAGTATTACAAGGTGTTGAGGTCAGGGAGGAGTTTTTTGGACCAGACTGTTCCCTCCCATTGGGACAGTGAACTTGGGTATGTCCCACATCTGGCTGCTGTCTCCACTCTCAAGGGAGAAGGGGACATTGGCAATGCCTGATACGCCCCTTTTCGTTGAGTGGAGACAGCAGCCAGTCCCACCCAGTATCAGTCTGGGTACTAAGAGTTAAATTTATCTAACAGTTTATTTATAATTCTACTTTCCACACTCAGAGTCTGTCTTCCTCCTTCACCAAAGCGGAATCCCTAGGAATAGGGGCAGGATTTAATAATTAATTGACAGGCTCAGTCCACATTTGACCAATGAGTATAACCCACATCTGGCTGCTGTCTCCACTCAACGAGAAGAGGCGTATTATTATTATTATTATTATTATTATTATTATTATTATTATTATTATTATTATTATTTATTTATTTATTAAATTTTTATACCGCCCCCTCTCCCGAAGGACTCGGGGCAGTGAACAGCCAGAATTAAAAACACACAATACAAATATTAAAATACATTAAAACAAAATTAAATTATCTTAGGCTTCTCCAATTTAAAACCCCGTATCAGGCATTGCCAACGTCCCCTTCTCAATTATGCTCTGTTTGGAGAATCTATAAAGTAAATTTGAATAAATTTGGCTTGCTGATTGGGGTCTGGTATTAAATGTGTATTGTAATTATGACTTGCCTTGAATAATTACAGAAGGATTCCATCTGTTCTTCATTGGACATCCAAAGGATGTCATTTGGAAAAGGCAGTTGTATTGTCTGATGTTGTTGAACTCATTTGCATTAAGATCACCATTGCTACATAAATTGAGGAGTTCTTTAGGTAGAGGTTGCAAATTGCCTATCTTGACCTTTTCCTTCATATAGCAGAAATTCTTGTTCTCTAGGGAACAAGAACAAACAATACTGAGACCAGACTTTGACCATGGCAGCAATATCAGCACAAATATTAGTGTACAATTCTGCATTTCAGCTCACTCTTTGTTTGTTGTAGTCATGTTGAGAATTTTTGCAGTAATTGGTGCTTGCTGAATATTCTTGAGATGATCTTCCCTTTCCTCTTTATCTTTTTTTGTCTCCTTGTTCTGTACCTTTCCTTATCCCTTCTGGAAATGTGTAGCTCTTTTCTTCATCTCTTCTTACTGCATCTCAACTACATTTGATGTCATCTCTTAACCATGACATTCCCCTTCTTTTTCCACAAGGCATAATTATGCTGACAATATTTTAATTTAATTTATTTATTTAAATTAAATATACCACAATGCTGTACATTGCCACTCTAACCTCAAAACAGGTTAGAATACCTGCTGGCTTCTCCATTGAGTTGTGGTAAGCTGTCAGAGACAGTTTAAAAACTTCCTGAGAACTAGAATGGGATCGATCTACCTTATCTCTGATGGCAGGACCCGTCAACCTAGCCTCTGGAAGACTATTGTAGGAACAGTTGACTGAACCTCTGAATGGGATCATGGTAACATAGAAGCACTGAAGAGGCTACAATTTTGCCACATTTGAATCCCTTGGAAATCATAGTACCCATATTTTGTTTTGTTTTTTTGAAAAAAGGTTTTATTATTTTTCTTAAAACATAAACATAAAATACATCTTTTAAGAACGAAGCTTTGATCCGGTCATGAATAGGTACAATCGCTTACCCCTCTTTGTCAAGCTCTTTCCCAAATCTCCACCATTACATTTTTTAAAATAAAAACCAAAACAAAATTTTTTACCACAATTGTAATATCTTAATCTAAACATTTACCTTTCTATTATATCACCACAAATCTTAATTTCCAAATAACACAACTCAATATTTAATTACAATTATTACCCTAAATTCTATCTGTATACCCACATCCTAGAACCCATTACAATAAATCTTTAAATCCTAATCTCTTTTAACTTATATCTATATTTCTTAAACTTATCACACATTACACTCTTCGTTTTACACAGAATCATTTCATTATTACAATCAATCTTAAGTCATATTTATTTTAACTATTTGTCTCTTGATCATCTTCTTTTGGCTGTTTTCCAGAATATTCATTTATTATTTGGCTGTTTCCCAGCATCATCAACTATTGTTTTGGTTGTTTCCCAGCATATTCATATTATTTGGCTGTTTTCCAGCATATTCATATTATTTGGCTGATTCCCAGCATATTCATTGTTATTTGGCTGTTTCCATCAACATCAACTATTGTTTTGGCTGTTTCCCAGCATATTCATATTGTTTGGTTGTTTCCCAGCATATTCATATTATTTGGCTGTCTTCCAGCATATTCATATTATTTGGCTGATTCCCAGCATATTCATTGTTATTTGGCTGTTTCCAGCATATTCATTAAGCATATTCTTAATTTTACTGTTTATCTCTGTGTAATCCCCTATTTTATTTTACCTTCCATCTATACATTAGTTATTCATATTTAGTCATATTGTCATTCTCAGCTTTATCTGTAATTTAACATTGAGACTTAATTGTTACATCAAACACATCCCCAAATAAGTCAATAAAATTTCTTGGATTCTTCTCTTATTCATATACATTCTTATTTATCAATACAATCCATCTTTACTTTATTTTAATCACATTGTTTTATTTGCCACCCTTATACATCTCTAAACACCTCCTTTTTATAATTAATATTCATCTAAACATTACATTTTCATTTTTTAATCAAACTATTTTTTATATTCTTTTTCCCCAACCTTTTTGTTCCTGCGCAATTTTCTTTTGTCCCTGCACCAATTAGTAACAGTTGTAAAAGTTCCATTTTATTTCCTCTTTCTTTCCCCCGAAGGAGCCGTCTGTAGACAAAGAAAAAACCTCCAACACCAAAATCCCATGGCTATTAACCATCATCAGTTAACCATCTGTTGACCCCCTCCCAACAAGCCGAGGTGTTGCTGGCTTGATAGAGCCGTGGATGGAGCCCGAGGAACAGCTGACTGTCAGGGAGGAGGTTAGAGGACGGTGGCAGTACCTGGAGGCTTGGCTACAAAGACGCCCCCGTTGTTGGTGGAGAAGAGGGCAGCATTACAAACGTTAGGATCCCTCAGTTTTTGAGGGATCTGGACACTCCCCCCTTTTTTTCTGAAGCATGGAAGGGGCTTAATGGGCTGAATGGCCTGAAGATCAAGCTTATGGAGAAGGAACTGAGAATTGTCAGCTGGGGGATGACAGTTGATCTCCCCCTTAACTGCCCCCCACTTAATTAGGCTTAGGCCTAATAGGGCCACTCAGCATAAATTTACAACTTTTGATTGATCTGCAGCCTTATTTGACCATTATTTGACCATCTTGTCCTCCCTGGGTTACCCGGATTATTCGATTATTCAATCATTTATTCCATACTATGACTACACCTTGCTTTTTTCTGAACTAAGCCTTGGCTATCGCTGGTGTGAGAACGGGAGGAGGCACAGACACCGAGAGTCTTGGACTATGGTGGGACGGACCATCTTTCATTTGACCTTATGACTCTGGTTTGGGTCACCTTGAAAGGGCAGCCTTTGAGACTTTTTCCCCCAGCATTGAATAGACTTATTATAATCACAAGACTTCCCATCATCATGATAGGATGATGATGTCCCGATGTTCTGATGTTTTTAGCATATTGTCTTCTCTTTAACATCTTTTCCTCCCTTATTTAATCTACCTTTTTACCATCTCTAACACCCTTTAATAGAAAATGATCCTTCATCACTCTCAGCTGATTACTATTCTTTAATGTGATTACTGATTCTTTAATCTTGCACTACGAGACTCCCCCGTCTCGCAGGTTTGGCCCTCTCAACTATCGAGGGCTGCCCTTGATGACGGGTTTTGGAACCCCGAGAGGTGGTACGCTAAAAAATGAAAACTCTGGGTTTTTTAAATAGATTTTTAGATCCAATTTTAAGGTGATCCGAGAGGAAGGTGGTTTTTAATAATAAAAATGAGACTGGTCTCTTAAGGATCAGCAGCCATGCCATTTTGACAGTCCCAGTGGGTTGGGGAGATTGGGAGTCGTAGGAGATGCTCAGAAGAGGGTGGGACAAGCTATACCTGTGATGGTGGGAAGGGGCAGAAGAAATCGAAGTAGGGGTGGGGAGCATCACACCAGATGCATTCGGATGGTGACTTGCTCCCATACCTCCTGCTCACCCTGCTTTCCTGGGGATATGAGAGCGAAGGACCCTGGTTTCTGTCTGATGTATGCGAATGCCAGGTTCATGATGAATAAGGCTCTCCTCATACGAGATCTTATTGATGAGGAGGGTGCAGACCTGGCCTGTATCACGGAGACCTGGTTGGGGCAAGAGGGGGGAATCCATCTCTCTGATTTATGCCCCTCAGGCTTTCGTGTCCTGCACCAGCCGTGACACCAGGGAAGGGGCGGGGGGTGGCAGTAGTTGTTAGAGACAGTCTGAGTCTTAGGTAGGTCACTGTCCTCAGATAGGCAGGTGTGAGTCTCTTCTATTGAAGTGGGACCCTGGAGTTCAGTCGGGCTTGTTGGTCACATACCTATCTCCAGCTATGTTGCCACAGCCCTGCCTGCATTGCTTGATGTCTTACCTGAGGTGGCACTTGAACTCCCCAGCCTTTTAGTTGTGGGAGATTTTAATCTGCCTTCGATTGGTGAGTCATCTGAGACAGTCCGGGAGTTCATGGCCTCCATGGCAGCCATGGATCTGACTCAGGTTATTCAGGGCCCAACTCATAGGGGAGGACACACACTCGACCTGGTTTTTCTCTCTGGGCAGTGGATAAATGGTCATGGTAAGGGGGAACTTTCCATCACTCCCCTGTCATGGACTGACCATTCCCTCCTTAGACTAGACTTTCAATCTGCCAACCCCTGCCGCTGGGAGATGGGACCCATAAAATGGTTCCGCCTTAGGCACCTGATGGACCCAGAAAGGTTCTTGAAGGAGCTTGGGACATTCCCCACCTCTCAATCCTGCGATTCAGCTGAGGCTCTGGTGGCATCCTGGGAACGGGTGGCTACTGATGCCTTGGACAGAATCGCACCTTTGCGGCCTCTAACCCGACACAGATCCCGGATTGCTTCTTGGTTTTCCATGGAGCTCCGGGAAATGAAACGTCGGAAAAGACGCTTAGAGGAGAGTTGGAGGTCCTCCTGATCTGAATCTGACCGAACACAGTTAAGAACTCATATTAGGTCTTATCTAGTGGCGATGGAAGCGGCGAAACGTCACTACTTCGGCGCCCTCATTGCATCCGCAGAAAACCGCCCAGCGGCCCTGTTTTGTGTGACTCGTTCCTTCCTCAATCAGGAAGCGAGGGAAGACCCTTTGTGGGGCAGAGCTGAGGATTTTGTACAGTTCTGCATGATAAAATCGCTCAGATCCGGATCGGATTGGACTCTGACTGGGCAGAATCCAATCGGGAGACTAGGGTGGGTCTTGAGAATAATATCTGGATTGAGTTTGACCCTGTTTCTGTCAAGGAAGTGGACAGGATTATGGGCAAACTTAGTTCCTCCACTTGCTTATTGGACCCTTGTCCCTCCTGGTTGGTTTCGGCTGCCAGAGAGGTGACTAGAGACTGGATCCAGGCAATTGTCAATGCTTCGTTGAGAGAGGGGAACTTCCCCGCCTCTCTTAAGGAAGCGGTGATTTGACCTCTCCTCAAGAAGCCTTCCCTGGATCCAGACTCACTTAATAATTATTGTCCCGTCTCCAACCTTTGCTTCATCACAAAGGTTGTTGAGACTGTAGTGGCTCAACAGCTCCCACAATTCCTGGAGGAAACAGAATACCTTGACCCGTACCAATCAGGCTTCCGACATGGTCACAGCACAGAAATGGCATTGGTCGCTCTGGTGAATGATCTCTAGCGGGCTCAGGATGGGGGTTGTTCCTCCATCCTGGTCCTACTTGATCTCTCAGCAGTTTTTGATATCATCGACCATGGTATCCTACTGCAGCGACTTGTGGGGTTAGGGGTGGGAGGCACTGTCTTACAGTGGGTCACTTTCATTTTGTATGGGCAGGAGGGCAGAGATCCACCCCGAGGCCCCTTAATTGTGGGGTGTCTCAGGGGTTGGTTCTCTCCCCCCTGCTCTTTAACATCTATATGAAGCTACTGGGTGAAATCATTCATGGCTTTGGGGTGAGATATCATCAATATGCTGATGATACCCAATTATACATCTGCACCCCAGACCACCCCAGAGATGCCCTTTCCGTGATGTCCCGTTGCCTGAAGGAGGTATGGGCCTGGATGGGCAGAAACAGAGTCAAACTCAATCCCTCTAAGACTGAGTGGCTGTGGATGCCGGCATCTCGGGTTTCTGAGGCTCCATCACTTTTGATAGATGGGGAAAAACTTGCACCAGTTGATAGGGCTCGCAACTTGGGTGTCCTCCTGGATGCTCAGCTATCCCTAGAAGACCATCTAACAGCTGTGACTAGGGGGGCCTTCGCACAGGTTCGCCTGGTGCGCCAGTTGCGCCCTTTCCTGGACTGAGATGACCTTCGCACAGTCACTCATGCCCTGGTTACTTCCCGCTTGGATTACTGCAATTCCCTCTACATGGGCCTGCCCCTGAGATGCACCCGGAGACTCCAGCTGATCCAGAATGCAGCTGCACGGGTTGTTATGGGAGCCCCTCGTTACTCCCATATAACACCCTTCCTGCGTGAGCTGCACTGGTTACCAATGGTTCTCCGGGTCCGCTTCAAGGTGCTAGTCCTCACCTATAAGGCCCTTCATGACTTAGGTCCAGGATATTTGCATGACCTTCTCCTGCCTGCCTCTCACCGTCCTGTTCGCTCACATAGGGCCGCTCTCCTCAGGGTTCCGACAGCGAGCCAATGTCACCTTGCTGTGCCCAGGGGTAGTGCATTCTCTGTGGGTGCTCCCACCCTCTGGAATGAATTACCTACTGAGCTCCGGACGGCTCCTGATCTCCGCTCCTTCCGTCGGGACTTGAAGATTTGGCTTTTCAAACAAATAGGCTGAGACTGATTCCGGGCTTTATTATTTACTACTAATTAATTATTTGGATTAAATTATGATTTTATTGTACTTGTTTCTTTTTTTTTTTTATTGAAAAAGTTTTCAAATACAAATTTCCCCCCCTTTTTTTTCTCCCCCCTCCTCCCTAACCCCCCCTCACCACCCATCCCCCCTGTGACTTCTTCAAAATAAAAACCTAATACATAACAGATTATATAATATTTTTCCATCCCCTTACTCCCTCCTCAAAATACTGACCCTTACTTTCTAATGATATTATTAATATTATTACTTCCCCCTTTTACTATACACTTCAAAATAACATTCTACTATAACATTGTATAATAACTTCTGATTTAGCACAGTAATGTTATTATGACTCCCAATTTAGCAATAATCTGCCCTTTTTTCTCCTCCCCCATACTTATGTCTGTATATTAATGTAACATTTCAAAACAACCTTCCACTTTAAGACTATATAATAAATCCTACTTTAACATTTAATCTTTTGTGTATATTAATATAACATTTCAAAGCAGCCTTCCCTATAAATTCTAATTTTACATTTGTTCAACTCTATCCATTTCCTCCACTCCCATAAATATATCTCTTAAGCATCCCTTTTCTTAATCTATACAATCAATATACTAGCCTGTCTCCACCCACTTTCCTACAAAATTACCATACGCAACAATTCTTAATATCTTTATTCTTCTGCCCACCCTACTAAAAAAAAATATTCCCTTATATAAATAAAATCAATGACTTTAAATTTATAATCCATATAATGTCTTCTTTGATGTCTTTCCACTGGATTGCTGAATCCATCACCCATATTAGGGTAACATAACATCCCAGTTGCAACAGAATGTTCAAAATCCTCAATTATCATCTACCCCCATCAATAATGAATATCTTCGTATATATAAAAAAAGAAAACAACCACCCGAGTGACATCATAATTGTATTCCATATAATATCTGTAATAGTGGCTTTCTTCAGAATTATTAATTCCCACCATCATAATGGGGTAACAACCAGATCTTCTGCATGCCCCAGCATAGCTCTCTTGCCTTATAACTCAGCGTAAATGTAATACATTTATCAATAAAAAGAAAACCAAAATAGATAATTCCAATCCAACCGTTTAAGGCCCTTTTCACATCCCAAAATTACGGCATTGCAGAGGTCTGTCACTCTCCTCAGGATAATATTAACCACTACTTCGCCTCAACTATCTTTTCATATATTCAGTCATTTTTTTAAAAAAATAACTGGCTTCACTGTTGCTTAATTTAGAAATTTTTATTTTTGTGAGACCTGTTTCTTTTTTTCCTTTCTTTTTGTGGATTTGATCTCCATCCTAATTTCCTTTCTGCAAGTTGTATATCAACTGATCGGTTTTCGTTCTGATTTATGACTTGATCTTGTTGGTTTTGCTTTTGTGACTCATATTTCTTTTCTATAAGTTGTGTATCAACTAATTGATTTCCATGCTTGTCTGTGACTTGATGAATCATCACGTTAGAATCCGATGCCACTTCTCTCTTATTTATGGATAATCCAGCTGAGGTGTCTGAAGGATCCAAAGGCAATTCATCTACGGAGGCCTCTGTAACTCGATATTTTCCCTTTATTTCCAACTCCTTCTGCTTAACTTGTGTTGTGCATAAAGATGTTGAATTCATTTTTAAAATTTTTTGATAAAATTCTTCCGCTTTTTCAACAGTATTTAATTGGTATCTTTCTCCTTGATATCTCAATATTATACCAACTGGAATGTCCCACCTAAATAAAATATTTTGTTTTTTAAGATCAGTCACCAGAAATCCAAATTTCTTTCTTTCCAATAACATCTTAGGCGGTACCTCTTTGTATATCCAAATCTTTCTTCCAAACAATTGCAAAGTAGAATTAAAAGATCTTTGCACAATGTTATTTCTTATTTCTTTATCTGTGAAATAAATCACCACATCTCTAGGCAGTTGCCTTTGCTTTGCAATCCAGGAATTTATTCTATAGACTCTGTCAATCCTACAAAATACTTCCTCAGGATGAACCTTTAAGATCCCAGCCAGAATTTCAGAAGATATTTTCCTTAAGTCATCTCTGTTATTTTCCTGTAATCGTCTCAGTCTAATCGCATATTCAGTAAAATTATATTGCATCATTAAAACTTCCTTTTCAATCCTTCCTTTCCTTGTTGTATGTTTTCTGCATTACAAATCTTTGGATCAGCTTCCATTTTAGGTTTTTCTTCTGAGCTATTGTCTTGAGTGTTTATCAAATCATTTTCAATTTTTTGTATTTTATTGTCCAAATTGTCCTCAATTTCCTCCATTTTAGACTCTAATAAATTGATATTTGTATCCAACTTGATCATAAATTCTGAGAAACTATTAGCCATTTTTATAATCTTTCGTTGCAAGATATCAAACTTTAATTGCACCAATTCTTTAATTTCCTGCTTAAATTTTTCAAAGTTCTGATTCATAATCTCATCCCTTCTTACAATCTCCTCCAGAAGAAATTCAATTATATTAAAATCAGTTTTCTGAGACTGTAAATTAAGAACTTGTTCATATAGTTTGTGGATGGGGGAATCCTCCCCCACTGCTTGTTTGTCCGGCTTTGTAAGTCTAAACGCCATATTTCCACACAGGCAAACTTTTTTAGAAAAGAAAAAAAAAGCAAAGTAAAGAGAAAAAAAGCTTCTTTCCACACAAGATCAATATCAAATCTCCAGGAAAGAGAAAACACAAAAGTGGAGCTTTATCTTCAATTGTAGCCAAGAGTATTTATTCCGCTACTTTGTATCTTAATAGGAGACGGAAGGACTTTCCCTTTCATTTATTTAAATTTATTTAAATTTCTATACCGCCCTTCTCCAAAATAGGACTCAGGGCGGTGAACAGCCAAAGTAAAAAACAATACATACAAAGTTTAAAAGCAGTTTAAAATAATTAAATATTTGGCCGAAAAATTAAAACAACCCAATTTAAAATCAATTTAAAATTCACTCAAGCCAGCCCAGCTAGTTGAAATAAATGGGTTTTCAGGGCCCGACGAAAAATCCGGAGGTCTGTTATTGTACATATCTCTGGGGGGAGGTTGTTCCAGAGGGTGGGCGCCGCCACAGAGAAGGCTCTCCCCCTGGGGGTTGCCAGCCGACATTGGCGGACGGCACCCTGAGGAGGCCCACTCTGTGCGAGCGTACTGGCCAGTGGGAGGCTATTGGTGGCAGAAGGTGGTCTCGTAAGTACCCCGGCTCTAAGCCATGGAGCGCTTTAAAGGTGGTCACCAACACCTTGAAGCGCATCCGGAAGACCACCGGAAGCCAGTGCAGCTCGCGCAGGAGAGGTGTTACATGGGAGCGCCTCGTCGCCCCCATAATCCCCCGCGCGGCCGCGTTCTGGACCAGCTGGAGCCTCCGGGTGCACCCCAGGGGGAGCCCCATGTAGAGAGCGTTGCAGTAGTCCAGGCAGGAAGTGACGAGTGCCTGAGTGACTGTGCGTAGGGAGTCCCGATCTAGAAAGGGGCGCAACTGGTGTATCAGGCGGACCTGATAAAAAGCCCCCCTGGCCACGGCCGTCAAATGATCTTCTAACGACAGCCGTGCGTCCAGGAGGACGCCCAAGTTACGAGCCCTCTCCATGGGGGCGAGTGATTCGCCCCCAATAGCCAGCGATGGTGTCAGCTGGCTATATCGGGACGCTGGAAGCCACAGCCACTCGGTCTTGGAGGGGTTGAGTCGGAGCCTGTTTCTCCCCATCCAGGCTCGCACGGCCTCCAGGCACTGGGACATCACTTCAAGGGCATCGTTGGGGTGGCCTGGGGTGGAGATGTACAGCTGGGTGTCATCAGCGTACTGATGGAACTCCACCCCGAAGCCACGGATGATCTCACCCAGCGGCTTTACATAAATGTTGAACAGAAGGGGCGAGAGGACCGACCCTTGTGGCACCCCACAAGCAAGGTGCCTCGGGGTCGACCGCTGCCCCCCTGTCAACACGGATTGCGACCGGTCAGAGAGGTAGGAGGAGAACCACCGCAGAACGGTGCCCCCCACCCCCAACCTCGCCAACTGGTGCAACATGATACCATGGTCGATGGTATCAAAAGCCGCTGAGAGGTCTAACAGGACCAGGATAGAGGAGCAACCCCTATCCCGAGCCCTCCAGAGATCATCCACCAACGCGACCAATGCCGTTTCCGTGCTGTGCCCAGGCCGGAAGCCGGACTGGAGCGGGTCTAGATAGACAGCTTCATCCAGGTACCGGGGAAGCTGTTGCACCACCACACTCTCAACAACCTTCGCAACAAAGCGAAGGTTGGAGACTGGACGATAGTTAGCCAAAACAGCCGGATCCAGAGAGGACTTCTTGAGGAGGGGCCTCACAACCGCTTCTTTCAAAGCGGCTGGCAGGACCCCCTCACTCAAAGAAGCGTTAACAATCTTCTGGAGCCAGCCTCGTGTCACCTCCCGGGAAGCCAGTACCAGCCAGGAGGGGCACGGGTCCAATAAACATGTGGTTGCGTTCAGCCGTCCCAGGACCCTGTCCATGTCCTCGGGAGCCACAGGATCGAACTCCCCCCAGATAACACTCTCAAGACCTGCCTCAGTCATCCTGTCCGGAAATACCCAGTCAGAGGCCAGCCCTTCCCGAATCTGAGCGATTTTGTCATACAGATATTGCACAAAGTCCTCAGCTCGGCCCTGCAAGGGGTCATCCCGCACTTCCAGATGGAGGAGGGAGCGGGTCACCCTAAACAGGGCGGCCGGGCGATTATCTGATGACACGATAAGAGCGGCAAAATAACTAGATTTCGCCGCTTTTATCACCACTAGGTAGGTCTTAATATGAGACCTCACCAGTGTTCGGTCGGATTCGGAGCAGCTGGTCCTCCAACTACTCTCCAGGCATCTTTTCCGGCGCTTCATCTCCCTCAGCTCCTCAGAGAACCAAGGAGCTAGGTGAGTTCGGTGCCGGGTCAGAGGCCACAAAGGCACAACACGGTCCAAGGCCCCGGCAGCCGCACTATCCCAGGCAGCCACCAGGTCTTCAGCCGAGTCATGAGCCAGAGTCTCAGGAAATGGCCCAAGCTCCATCTGGAACCTATCGGGGTCCATCAGGCGCCTGGGGCGGAACCACCTGGTCGGTCCCGCCTCCCTGTGGCGGGGTGCAGCGGTTAGAAGTCCAGTCGAAGGAGCGAGTGGTCAGACCATGACAAGGGTTTGATGGCTATATCCCCTATATCAAGGCCACTCAACCACTGACCAGAGACAAAAACTAAGTCCAGAGTGTGTCCCCCTATGTGAGTGGGGTCATGAATTAACTGAGTAAGGTCCATGGCCATCATGGAAGCCATGAACTCTCGAGCCACTTCAGACGTCTCACCGATAGATGGCAGGTTGAAATCCCCCATGATGACAAGTCTGGGGGTGTCCACTGCCACCTCGGCTATAACGTTAAGCAGCTCGGGCAGGGCCGTTGCCACGTGGCAGGGAGTCAGGTACATGACCAACAAGCCCATCTGTACTCCACGACCCCACTTCACAAAGAGGGACTCACATCCGGCTATCTGTGGAACAGTGGTCTCCCTTGGATCCAGACCTTCCTTTATAATAACCGCCACCCCCCCGCCCCTGCCCTGCGCCCTCGGCTGATTTCAGCCCTTCCTCAAGCCTCGGCAGTCGCCATTTTAAAAACTCTTTTTTTTCCTTCTTCAGTAACTTTTATAAAATAAATGAAAATACTTGTGATTCAGGGTCACAGGTCCAGCTCTCATCCTCTTTAATTGATCTGTTAGTTTTCTTAATAGGCTTGTTCTTGTTGCCTAGCTCTGCAAAAAGGCAGAGGTCTCCCAAAGCCCGGAGCGGCGGCAGGGGAAATAGGGAGCCTCATCTGCTTCGTCCCCAAAAGTAAAAAAAAAACTTTTGGGGCTTCGCAGAGAGCTCTACCTGCCCTCGCCAGCTCTGTCTCACATTTCCTCATGGAAATGGAGTTTTTCGAGCCACCTTTCTGGTGTAAAGGCGGCTCTTTACAGGCAATGGGGCTGGCGGTCCCGAGGGACTGTCTGGCAGCGACGAGAAACAAACCGGAAGTCTATTGTACTTGTTTCTTAATTTGTGTTTGCCACCCTGAGTCCTTCGGGAGAATGGCGGCATATAAATACATGAAATAAATAAATAAATACATAAATACATAAATACATAAATAAATATTATTTGTAATTTCAGAATGTTCCAAAGCAAACAGCAAGTTACAGTGTTTCTTTTTGAAGGAGAAGGTGAATTTCTGCAATCCACACTTTCCCTTAGTCACGCCAGTATCCATTTTGTTGCAATTATGTGACAGTCCAATTTGACTCTCTTCTTCTCTTGAATTTTAAAAGTGTTGAATCCCTGTCTTTTTCTTTTTTCTTTTTCCAAAGTCCTATTCTAATTTGAAAATTGTTTCCAGTCCTTTCAGCATGCCTCAATGTTTAATTGTTCCAGTTAAATCTATCCCAAAATAAATTCCCTAGCGGGTCTTTCCCTCCTGAAGTTATTTTTCCAAATCTTCTATGCCCCTCAAACCCACAGCCACTGTTTTAAGGCTAGGGGTCTTACAAGTAACAATCATTGCTCTAGCGTTGTTTCAAGCCTGAGTTGGTGTCAATCACCCGGCTTCAAAGAGCTTCATTATTTTCCTCTTTCCTTCTGCTCATCACTTAGTTTGGTTTGTCCTAGCTTGTCCCATGGCTGCAGCCCCCCACCGCCGACTCACAGAGAGTTCCCTCCGACCTCTGGGGATCTTGCCTGTTCCTCTTGGTTGTCTGAGGCACCTCTCTTCCTACCCTGTCCCTGCAGGATGGTTCTGGTCCGAAGACCCATCAGTGGCAGTTCGGCAGTCGGGTTTTTCGCGGGACCCCTCAGAGCCGACTATTTCACCGACTGTTTCATCACGATGTCAAACCGGAAGTCTATAGTACCCATATTTTGGACACCTTTAGTAAACTAATCCATTTGAAAATGTTTCCCTGTGATGCACAGTTTCACCCAGTTAAAGGTTATGGGAATGATAGTTTTAGTAGTATATAGATGAGGTGGCCTGTTGACCTGAGGTTTCCTTCTCCTATTTTATCTAGAAACATATTTCAAAGGAATTAAAAAGGAAGTGTATGTTGATTCTTCTACTCTTGGATTAGCTGGAGTGAGGTGAAGGCAAGACTCTAAATGAGATGTAAAAGAGAACCTAGTTTGAGATATATTCAATATTAAATTACAATAGAAAATTTCAAAAGTCTGTTTCAGGAGTATTTAATGGTGCCACCTTTTACAAATCAACCAGAATGATAAGTTCAGTAAAATATTTTCATATCCTTTCAAAACAGAGAGATTATTTATTTATGTTTCATACAATGTCCATTGAATTATTTCTAACAGATTTCACAAAGTGCCTAAAATGATTAAGTTAATTTGGGCTAAATGGTTTTTGTTTTGTTTGTTTTGCAGAGACTAAATAGGGGCTATGCTCTACAAAGGGTTTCCTCTTACTTTTCCATCTAGTTTCCTTATATTATAGTTGAATACGATTGCCTGCTTAATAATTCTGGATTATCTTTAAATCCAGCTATCTATGACTGAAAAGTAGCCAAGTCTTCTCCTGAAGGCAAGGTTAGGGCTGCTTCTCAGGCTTTTCTGAAAAACCAACATTTACAAAATTCATTCCACAATTTTTTAAAGGTACAGAGTACCAAATTTATATGTGGGGTATAGAAAGCATGCCATACTAAATAAAGAAGTTTGCTGTATATTTAATGAATCTTTGACAGCAAAAAAGTAACCTCTATATCTAGTAGTATACCTGACATTACAAGAGCAGCATACGAATAGCCAAGAAAATTGTTCTATTCATGTCAGGAGTCTGTAGAGATTCTCAGTCATCCAGGTCAAGGTTGTCCCAAAGGTGCTTTTAGAGCTGAAGAAGCTTCTTGGATGAGAAGCGAAACGTCTTCAAAAGAAAAAAAAACAAGACAGTCCAGTTGCCGCCTTAAAAAGCACCTTCGGGACAACCATGACCTGGATGACTGAGAATCTCTACAGACTTTTAACTATACAATTTGGGATGAACACCCTTTGAATGGTGTGGGAGTAGGAATGAATTTCCAGATGAAAAATTGCAGACCACAGGAACCACTACTCAGGTGACCCTGAGACACAAATAAACCTTCAAGTCTTTTAAGGACCCTCTAAAAGGATGCAGACTACCAGCTATCTGCAAGGAATATAAATCCTTCCATTCCCTACTATCCTGTCAGAGCTGAAGAAGCTTCTTGGATGAGAAGCAAACCTTCTTCAAAAGAAAAGACAAGAAAGTCCAATTGTCTCCTGAAAAAGCACCTTTGGGATATTCATGCCAGGGTTATGAAGAAAATAGAGCACTGGACTTTGATCTGATCTGGTATCCTACGTTAGTTCTGGTGGCCTTCCCCAGAGTACTGAAATAAGAAGAAACCATAAACACAATGTAAAATACATAGAATGCATGATTTTAAATGTGAAAAAAATTGGTGATCCAATTTCAAGAATATTACTAGGATTTTTTTTTTTTTTTTTGATTTGGCCAACTTTATAGGATAGATTTTTCTTTTTTCCTCATTTGTATGTTGATGAGACACAGTTATATATTTCCACAGACAGACAGGAGATGCAGTAAATGGTCTCACTTGAAGTCTGGGAATAGCAAAGTATCAGATGGAATGGAACAAATAGAAATTAAACCCCCTAAAGTTGCAGTTGCTGAGTCAGAGTTGGGAATGCCCTGGAAGGAGATGGCTTTTCTCAAATATAAAATTTTGTCCAGTCGACTTCAATTTTTGGAAAACTATCCTCACCAATGGACCACATCCTCCCACTTCCTTATTCCAAGGGACGGGGCAAAATGATTCTATCTGATCAATTAGCCCAGAGGCAGCTTGTCACTGTCTTTTTTGTTTGATCATGTGTCCATGATTGGGCTTTGATTATGCTTCTGGCACACTAACCAAAATATGCCCAAAGTGACTGGTATTGTCCTTAGCAGGGAATACTGTATGAGGCATAGATAAAATTAAGACTGGCAACCTGGACTTCCGGTTTCCTCGTCTTCGGCGACGACGGTGCCTTTTTAAGCACCGCCAGCCCAGCCGCTCATAGAGCCGCTTCTCGATCGTGAAGCGGCTTGAAAGCTTCAAAATCCTCAGGATTCTTGAAGAAGAGGCAGCAGGGTACAGGTCGAGCCCCTGCAACCCCCCCAGGGAATTGTTTCTGGGGAGGAAACAGGCGCGGCTCCCTCCCAACCTGCTGAGACTCCGGGCAGCGTGGGACGTCTCTGCTTTCGCAGAACAAGCCGGCTGCAGGAAACTTCAAAAGAGAAAGGAAACAACCCAAACAAGCAGCCGAAATCTACTTGAACCCTGAAATTCTGAACTGCAAGTATTAGCACTTTGCTGATCTTTTATATTGAAGGGAAAACTTCTGAATGAGTGAAAGTGACTGGAAAAAATATGGCGCTCAGCATTAGAGTAAATGAATCAGCGAGTGTGGATTGGTGAAGTCATCTTGCTTTGTTACAAAGTTAATAAGTTGCTACAAAGTTGCTCCGGCTGTAACAGGAACAAGAGGAAAATCTCTCCCTTTTACTTGACTTTGCTTCATTACAGTTTTGCCCTGATTAAATCTGGGGGACCTTTTTAGAAGGCTTTGTGGAGGTGGCAGAAGAAGCGGAACCTCCCTCTTTAGAAAAGCTAGCCTACGTGGCAGGATGGCTTCAAAGAAGCAGGAAGGCAAAACAGGGGGGGGATCCCCCACACGCAAACAGGACACACATCCACAAGCTCAGAAAAAAGATTTTGATATGGGAGATTTAAAAGAATTTATTTCAAAATTCCTGGATGACAAATTTCAAAAAGCTCAACAGGAAATAGATGATAAAATAAATAAAATAGATGATAAAATCCAAAAGTCTCAACAGGAAATTATGCAGGAAATGCAGCAGAACCAAAAGAAGGTGACCAAAAAAATAACAGATGTGGTGTCTCGCCTGGCAGGATTTATTATGAAAGTTGAGTCAAAAGTGGATGAATTTAAATCAGAAGTTAATGCCAAGATGAAAAATAATGATCACAAATTTTTGGATGTTGATGATAAGATGCAGAGAGTTGAGAACGAGATTGTCATGATACAATTCCGGGCAATGGAATTCGCTATACGGCTTCGAGGAATTAGAGAAGAGGAGAGACAAGATTTGAGACAGGTCTGTGCTGAAGCCCTAGCTGTGATCTTAAAAATTAATCCTGATATGGTTTTCTGTAAAATAGACAAAATTTACAGAGTCAATTCTTGGGTGGCCAGACAAAGACAATTGCCTAGAGATGTGGTCATATATTTTACAGACAGAGCAATAAGAAATGATATCCTGCAAAAATCTTTTCTTACTTCTGTGCAAGTGGGCAGATCGAAGATCACAGTTTACAAGGAGCTTCCACCTAAAATGTTGAAATCCAGAAAAGACTTTGGCTTTCTTGTTAAAGAATTGCAGAATAATCAGATCCCATTTCGTTGGGACGCTCCAACTGGCATAATTTTGAGATATAAGGGAGAGAAACACTGTTTGAATACTGTGGAGAAGGCGGAGCAATTTTATACTGATATCTTTAAAGAAAGAACACCATCCCCACGTACATCTACAGTTTTGGAGATTAAGGAGAGTGATAAGAAGCAACTTCAAGAACCGCAACAACAATCTAAGCAGGAATCAGAGGAGTTGAAGGGCGCTGAAGGAGGTTTCCTGGATGAGCCTTTGCTGGAACCTTCTCCAATCTTGGAGCCGGCTTGGATGGCTGAAGTCAAGGACCAGCGTATAACCCGAGCAAAATCCAAGCAACTTAAAGAAAAGTTACAGCAGGAAAGACAAGATGAAAAGACTGGGGCCGTGGGGAAGGCAGGACAGAAGATTTCAGATGAAATCCGATTATTCTGTTCTCTGCTCCAGAAAGAGAATAATGATGATTAAATGTTTATCTTGGAATGTGAATGGGTTGAATGTAACACAGAAAAGGAAGAAAGTATTTGCATATTTAAAACAACATAATAATGATATAATCTGTCTACAAGAAACGCATATTACAGTTCAAGATCAAAACTATTTGAAAAATTCCAAATTAGGAACACATTTTATATCTTCAACTAACCAAAAAAAGAATGGTGTGGTTATTTATGTAAATAAAAAATTAACAGCCAAACTTATAGAAGCTGATCAAGATGGCAGGTTTGTAGCAATTGAATTACTTTCTGCTAATAGTCAAATTCTTTTGATAGGAATTTATGCTCCCAATCAACAACAGGACTATTTTTATAAAATGCTACATACTAAAATACTACAATGGGATTATAGATCTATTTTAATTATGGGAGATTGGAATGGAGTAATTGATTCTAAATTAGATAAAAAGACTTTGGCGAAGTCAAGGATTAGATTACCACAGACCTTTTTTGATATGAAAGAAGACTTGGAATTAAAAGATATTTGGAGAATACATAACCCAAAAGAACTGGATTATACTTTCTTTTCTGATAGACATAGATCCTTCTCTAGGATTGATTTCATTTTGTTGTCAGATGACTTACTTGTTAGGACAAAAAGAACAAAGATTCTGCCAAGACCTTTGACTGATCATAGCCCAGTGTGGATAGAAATTGAGACATGCAAGACTGAGAGACGCTCTTGGAGATTAAATGAAAACTTGTTCAGATATGAAAAAAATATAATAGAACTTAAAAAGTATTTGAAAGAATTTTTTGAAATGAATTTGAATAAAGGCACCCCAATGGAAATTGTGTGGGACGCAAGCAAAGCTTACATGAGAGGGGTGCTTATTCATATGAACTCTAAACATAGATTGACCCGACAAAAGAAAAGACTTGAATTGGAAGCAGAAATAAAGAACAAAGAACAGTTACTTATCAAAAACCCAACAGATGAAAGAATACGTGGTGTCATAAAACTTTTGAAAGATCAATTCCAAATGCTTATAGCGGAACAAGTTGCAACAAATTTACAATATGCGAAGCATAATACATTCTGCAACGCCAATAAACCGGGCAGGTGGTTGGCCTACACATTGAGAAAGAAACAGAGCACACGGACTATTGATAGTATTGATATCGGAGGGAAAGAAGTTTTTCAACAGAAATTAATAAAAGAAGCCTTTCTTGAATATTACACTAAACTATATGCCAGAGAGGAGGTGCAGAATGGACTTATAGAAAAATACTTAGACAACAAAAGAGTTACAAAAATTACTGAGCAACAAAAGGAAAGAATGAATTATCCTATAACAGAGGAGGAGATAATAGCAGCAATAAAACAATTAAAAACAGCTAAAGCTCCTGGAACGGATGGTCTGACTGCAGTGTACTATAAAACTTTGCAGGCAGAAATGGTGGAACAACTTAGAGACTTATTTTGTAATATACAACAAGGGGGAAAAGTACCCCCATCATGGACTACAGCTTATATTTCTTTGATACCAAAAGAACAAGGTGGTCCCAAAAAACCAGAGAATTACAGACCAATATCTCTTTTGAATACGGGTTATAAAATTTATGCAAAAGTACTAGCCAACAGATTGGTGCCAGTAATTCAAAAGGTGATTCATGATGATCAAGCGGGATTTATTGAGGGTAGGCACATGAATGACAATGTAAGGCAAGTAATAGACTTATTGGAATATCTTGAGAAGAATAAACAGATCCCTGCAGTGCTGGTTTTTCTGGATGCAGAGAAGGCCTTTGATAGAGTGGACTGGAATTTTCTACTCAAGACTTTAAAAAGGATGGACTTTGGGGACCAATTTATACAGGCGGTCTCAGCAATTTATCAAGATCAAAAGGCACAGATTATTATTAATGGAAGTTTGACAACAGAGTTTAAAATCGAAAAAGGAACAAGACACGGATGTCCGTTGTCCCCATTGTTGTTTATTTTAACACTAGAAGTCTTGTTAAACACAATAAGGGACTCTAATACCTTGAAAGGTATAATGATAAGGCAAGAGGATTATAGAATAAAGGCATTTGCAGATGATCTGGTTGTTACCCTAACACAGCCAATGGAATCAATAATCCAGATGAAGGACATTATACAAGACTATGGTAAAGTTTCAGGTTTTAGATTGAATCAGAAAAAAACTAAGATGGTAGTCAAAAATATGACACAAGATCGTAAACTTGAGCTTGAAAGGAGGGCAGGTTTTGAGATTGTACCAAAGGTAAAATATCTAGGAGTTCAGGTTGCAGAATCAAATATGAAATTGTTTCAAAATAATTATGAGGTGTTGTGGCGAGAGGTGCAAAAAGATATGGAGACTTGGAAAAAACTGCAGCTGTCTTTACTTGGAAGAATAGCAGCAGTTAAGATGAATATTTTGCCAAGATTTCTTTTTTTGTTTCAAATGATTCCGGTGCTCAAAAATGATAAACAACTAAAAGTATGGCAAACTGGAGTGAACAAGTTTGTCTGGAACGAGAAAAAACCAAGAGTAAAACTGAAAATTATGCAAGACGTTCCAGAAAGGGGAGGTCTCAAACTTCCAAACCTACAGTTATATTATGATGCAGCAGCTTTGACTTTAGCAAGTGATTGGTTTGGAGGAAAAAAGACTGGAATATTAAATGCAGAAAGTTTTGATTTGGAACTTGGATGGCACGCCTACTTATTTTATGATAGTAAAGTGGATAAAGTATTCAAAAGCCATATATTTAGAGATTCTTTGTTGAGAGTTTGGAAGAAGCACCGAATCAATTGGGATTATAAAATACCGCTATGGCTGGATCTTGGTCATACTTTGTGGAATACAAATATAATGTTACTCGGGGGGTTTTTATATAAAGAGGTTCTTTTTACAGATGCGGGAAGATGGCAGCTGAAGACCTTACAGACATTGTTGGCTGAAGGGATTAACCTAACTTGGTTACAATATAATCAATTGCAATTGAGATGGAAAGAGGACCAAAAAACTGGTATTATGGAGTATGAGGAAGAATTGGTCAGACATATAAAAGAGAAAGGTCCAATGCATAGTAAAAGACTTTATAATGTTCTGTTAGAAAGGGATTCAGAAACTGAACTAGTTAAAGATTGTATGATTAAGTGGGCACAAAATTTTGAGGAACCAGTGATGTTGGAAACATGGGAAAAAATTTGGGTTCAGAATGTTAAATTTACACAGTCGCAGAATTTGAGGGAAAATTTTTATAAAATGTTTTACAGATGGCATTTAGACCCCAAAAAATTGTCGTGTATGTACCCTAATGTGCAGCCTAAATGTTGGAGATGTGATTGTCTAGATGCTACATATTATCACGTTTGGTGGACCTGTAAGAAAGTTAAGGCCTTTTGGATAAAAATTTGGTGGGTCATGCAAAATGTTTTGAAGAAAAAAATTCAATTTTCTCCACAATTGTTTTTATTGGGTATAGCTAAGGGTTTTACATTGGGTGAAACAAAACTGATATTGCATATGATAACAGCAGCAAGATTGTTGATAGGTAAATACTGGAAAAATGAAGCGCTGCCTACGATTGAGGAATGGACTTTGAAGATGGCCAGTTTCGCAGAGATGGCGAAGATTTCAGCATATCTAAAAGATTGTTCACAAGAGACTTATGAATGGGAATGGAAGAGGTGGATAGATTATGTTCAGAACAAATATCAAACTAGGAAGTATCAAATAGCTTTTATTTGAGAATGTTATATTAAGATAGAAATATTTTAAGGTAATGAGGATGAAAAATTTATTTCAAAATGTTATATTAAGATAGAAATATTTTAAGGTAATGAGGATGAAAATTTATTTGAAAATGTTATATTAAGAAAGAAATAGGTTAATGTAATGAAGATGAAAATTTTTAAGGGGGAGGGAGGGGTTCAAGTTTTATATACAAATGAGGGTTTTTCCTTCTACTTGATATGAGTATACTGTGTGGAAGTCTGGGGGAGAGGGGAGGGTTAGGGTGGGTTAGGGAGGTTGGGAAGTTTGGGGTGGGATGAGGGGGGGAAAAAGGGGTGAAAATGTAATTGTAAAACTTTTGCAATAAAAAAAAAAAAGACTGGCAACCTAATTTATATCTTCTCTCATACTGAAAAGCATCATGCAAAAACCTCAACTGACACCATGATAGGATTGAAAAGGATTGAAAATCAATGAATTAGGGAATTCCTCCAGATCCACAACTGTTAATAATCCACATAAGTGCAAACCAGTCTAAAATCTTGTCACATGCTCATTCAAAGCTGTAATTAAAGCCTTAACTGAACTATGCACCAGAAGCTCAGGAATAACCTCAAATTTCCTCTGAAACCCTCCTGGATCCAGAGCTCACTTGGCCCAGCTTCCCTGCAGATGAGTCGGTTACAAGACAATTCCAGCACACAGGTAGAGTGATCTGTCCGTGACAAGGGACTGAGTCCTTGGTTGCCCATGAACTTCCAAGCTGTCTCTGACTCTTGGAAGACCAAAGAAAGCTTGTTTTCGCAGTTGGATAGCTTTGATTTAGTCACTTTCTTTCACCTCTGGAAAAGAAGGCAATAACATAGCAATTCTGAAAGTCTTTCTGAGAAAATTTGAAAAAAATTTTCTAGGCAATTTCCAGATGTGAAGATGAAATTGAGAAAAAGAGAATCAACCTAAATATTCACTTCAAAAAATAAGTCTATTCATACACTTTGAAAAGGAAGGAAACAATTTAAATACATAATGGTTGGTGGTTTAATTGTAAAAATTTGAGGGAATTGGTGAATGATACAACTGTGATAAGAGGTTCTAAATGTGGAACAGTGCTTTATACTAACAAGAACAAACCTTGAAGGAAAAGAAATAAGTAAATTTAAGTAAATTTAGAAGTATAATAAATCCAGGAATCAAAAGACAAATACTATGTGAAAAAGCAGGGGGGAAAGGGCAATCTTGAAGATAATTAATGGAAGGTAAACATAAGGAAAAAGGATGTTGAAACTGTTTGGAACTGAGTAAGCAGAATTATCTAAGATGCTATAAAATATGGAAAGTAATGATAATCATAAATATAAAAAGGGTGCTTGCCAGCTTGGTGAAGAAGGTAGATAAGAAAAAAAATGTATATAAGCCTATTGCTGCAAAAAATAAAGATAGGAGAATTGTATAATCTGTAGATAGAGAAAAAGATACTTGCAAAAATGCAAAATGAAGAAATCAAGTAATAGTTAAGACTAAAGGAGGCAGGAAAATACAGATGATTCTGATGAAAAATGATTTTGGAAATAAAAGAAAACAAGGAGCTTTGGGCATAGTGAATTAAATTTAAATGCAGTGAAAGAGAAAGCTGGAACGAAAATTTTAGATATTTATAAGGGAATGGTAGTGATATGTCACACAGCTGAATTGAAACAAAAACTGTAAATATTAATGTTGAAGAAAAATGATGAAAAGCTAGTCATAAATATCTGGCAATATGGAAAAATGAATAAATCACAGTATTGTGGTGATGTAACTGGAGAATACTACAATATGGATATAGTTTCTATGTGAAGTAACTCTGTGACTTGTTTAACTATATAATATTGCATGTGTGCCTGAACATCAGAAGGATACTATTTATTGCTGCTCCACATAAAGGAAATGGTAGGAACAGTGAATACACAAAGTATAGCAGAATTAGTTTCTGAACCAATCCCTGGGAAGGCTTTTATCAGATTTCTGAGTGAAAGTTTATAAGAGATGACAGCAAGCAAATGTGAGAAGAACAATACAGTTTTAGGGTGAATATAAACTAAATACTATCAGATTTTTAGTCCACAGCAGAACATTGAAAATATATAAATATGATAAAGTTCATTCTGACTTTTTAGATAAAAAAGTATATGTAATAGGTTTGAAGTATGAAGTATTTTGCATGAGTAAGGATTTGAAAGGTTGGTTGCTGAATGCTATAGGAACAGAATATGATGGAAATAAAACATAAGTAAGAATGAAATGGCTTTTAAGCAAGGACATGTGATGTCCCCTTGGTTATTTAATCTTTTATGGATAACTGTATAAAAGGCATGTGATTGCACTAAAGTGAGTTCTTTGGGGACATGAATATGTGTTTATTTTTGAATACCATGTTGTTGGTTCAGAACCCAAATGATTTGCGGCAAATGCTACATGCATTTATATGATACAACAAGGACAGTGGATCTGTACATTAATGTACCTGACCAAAATAGTTGTGTTTGACATGAAAAACAGTCCAAAAACAGCACCATTGATTATATCCTAACTTTATGAACTTACTACATTACATAGAAAATTTTGAAGTCCTACTTTACCCAGAAAGCGATCATCTACCTTTGTCTATACACACGAAGCCCTTCATCTGGTAGATGCCCTTTGGGATCAATTTATTCCTGCAATTTCTCCAACAGTTCTAACAAGATGTTGGGACAAATGATCTCAACAACTTGGCCAGAAGATAATGAGAGCCCTATCAGAGGACAACTTCCAAAACAATCTGTTCAGCCTTTACATCAGCCAACCCTTCCCAAGATTTACTAGAATTATATAAAAACATACTTCATAAGCTACACTTCTAGCATATTACCGGAACTTTTCAGCTAAGAGGCCCTGCATTGCTTCCAAACCATGGTTTGACAAGGATTGTGTTGAAGCAAAAAAGCTCTCACCTTGGCATATAAAATGTACAAAAGTGAGACTGGGAATGGCAATAAAACAACTTTAAATATCTCCTTACACTCAAAAAACTTAAGGAAAGACATGACACAAGGTCTTCCTGAGAACAGCTTATTGAGTCAGCAAAGCAAAATAACTCTTCTCTATTCTGACATCTAATAGCTTGTTACTCCGACAGAATTTGTATCCTATTAGACTCCCATATACCTCCTACAACCTGGGAACTTCACTTTTGGAGAATGTATGAAGACTCCTCCAGTGAGAGTATAAAGTATACAATGAAGGATTTACCTGAATGGTCCCCAGTTTCAGAGTCCAAAATTAAATCTCTCATTGGCCAACTCACTTATATTGATTCCACTGGTCATGTCCGAGAAGATTGGGGCTTGACAATTGTTATCCCAATTTTTAAAAAGAGAAAGAGAGATGACCCTGCCAATTACAGACCAATAAGCCTGCTAAATATAATCAGCAAACTCTTTGCCAAATACCTCCAGGATAAATTAAAGGAGTGGCTGGATCTTGAGAACTTGGTTGCTGAAGAGCAAGCGGATTTAGCGAGGCAAGAGGCACCATAGATCAGTGCTTAGTTCTCCATTGTTTGATTGAAAAATACTATCAAATAGATCTGTATCATTATATGCTGGGTTTATAGACCAGGACCAAGCTATGGAAGAGCTGAAAGCTGCTTCAATTGATCACAGGATTCTTCATCTGTTACATGCCTTACCTAAAACATCCATCAAGGTGAGGTGTAATATGCAAGGGTCCCTCTCATGTCAGTTAAAACTCAAAAGGGGGTTAAACAGGGGTGCATTTTGCCCCTCTTGTTTTTTAATTTCTATATAAATGACATGATTAAATGGTTAAATAAACCAAATTACCACCCCCCAAAAATAGGTGATCAAAGCATTACCCTGCTTCTATATGTAGATGATGCTGTGATCCTCTCCAGGACACCAGTTGGACTTAAAAGAGCCTTGTGAGCCCTCATCCAGTCTTGTAATTACAATAAACTGGACATAAATTATAAGAAAAAAAAATGGCCTTTGCAAAAAGGCCAAAACTCTATTCATGCAATCTAAATAGTTATAATATAAAGCAGGTAACCACCTTCAAATACCTAAGGGTGGTCATCCAGGCTACTGGTTCAAGAAAAACACACAGCAAATATTCAACTGCCTTGGGCCAAAGATCAGTGAGGACCATCCTTATATTTTTCTGCACAAAGGGAGGATACTTTGTTCCTGCTGCAATTAAGCTTTTTCTAGCCAAGTCGTTACACAGCTTCTTTATGGGGCCTTGTTCAGACTCTCAGCTTCATGTTTCAGATCATTGGAAAGAGTTCAATCCAAATTTATTAGAGCAATTCTCCAGATGCCGTGTTGTATCTCAAATGCACTTCTGCACCTGGACACAGACACAGGATTGACAAAAGTCGAAGCAAGAATCTGTGTAGCTTCTTTAAATCTCTGGCTAAAGCTTAACTTCTTTCTGAAGGCCTTGCTCCATTAATCCTCCAAGACAAATCCTATTCATCATGGATCAAGGCTGTTGAATCCAACTTTGCCAATCTAGGCTTCTCCCCAGCCTGAATACTTAAGTTGGACACCAAGACACTGTTAGATATCTTGTTACTCCTGCCAGCTATCTTAGCCAGTTGCAGTTGGCAAACCATCAGAAAGCATTTTCGCTTGCACGGTGCCATACGCTTCCATCGGCCGTCCTGTACGGCAAGTATAAAAAGATACCATTGACTGAAACACTCTGTTCCTGTGGCTCAGGAGAGTGGAGACCATTGGTCACATACTCCTTTGATGTTCCTTTTACAGAGATAGTCAAAAAACCAATATCCTTCCAATAATTGCTAGGTATACTGGCCATTCCAACATTATCCCAGTAGCTGCTTAAGGACGAACAGTCTATAACTACAGTGCAGATGGCTAGATTCTGTGCAGCAGCACTGGGGATTTGTCGGAAACACGTGTCTAATCCACCATATGGATACTGAATGAATATGGATTGCATAAACATTGAGGAGCTAGTATGAAAATACACTGAGGTGGTATGATCATGCAGATCATATGAAGGAGAACTGAATCACAAACAAATATAGGATGGAATAAATAATGTGTTGCTGAAGGGAAGGAAAAGACCAAGAAAATCACAAGGGGTGAAGCTGATGAGATCTTGAAAAAGGGCCATTTATAAAACAAAAGACAATATGTAAAGCAATGTATGCATTTGGTGGAAGTAAGATGTTTACAAGGATAAAGAAGTATAAAGAAGTATAGTGTATGGTGTTAATATGAATTAGAATTAGTTTTATGTGTTATTAGTTTAATTTATTTCATGCCTTAAATTTCTTGGTTTACTCTTTCTTACTTCTCTTGTTGCTTTGTATAATGCTGCTTATCCTGTAATAATGTGATAGATATGCACGTATCATGTTTGTGTATAAAAAGTAATCTATTATGAAATAAATTAGGATTTTAACTGTATCCTCTATATGTTTCATATTATCTTGAATGGTAGGGTGAAAATGTAAGAAATAAATAATTAGAAATAATGTGTGTGATGTCTTATGACTACATAATTTGAAAAGTACATGAGAACAAATAATACACTTCAAATTTATTGTAACAATGCACACAGCCTGTCTCTGCAGAACACAAATGCTCAAGGTGAAGGACCATTGGTGCTCTCTGAGCTTGTTTTCTTGCAGACGTTTCATTAACCTTAACTAGGTAACATCATCAGTGCTAGTAAGGAGTGCTGTTTGCTGTCAGTTTATATTCTGGTGTCTTGCCTTTCTTATGGATTGGGACAGTCTTAGAGATTCTTTGATTGGGCTGTTTACTGATGGCTTCTTGGCAGTTTCTTGATTGGGATATTGTTTATTTGATTGTTGATCTGAGGCAGGGGTCTTCAAACTACAGTCCATGGGCCAGATAAGGCGCACCAAAGCCATTAATCCGGCCTGTGCAAGACCATAAGGTTGCCTCGCCCACATCGTCCCAACTACCTATCATCCCAACTGCCTTCTGGAAGCTGAGGAGGCCAAAAATGGGATGTGCAGAGGCCCCAGGAGGCCAAAGAAGGGCCCATTGGTGGCAGAGTGGTTCTGGAGGCCAAAAATGGGACATGTGGAGGTCCTGGAAGGCCAGAAACGGGCCCATTGTTGGACAGCAGACTGGTTCTGGAGGCCAAAAATGGGTCCATTTTTGGCCTCCCCAGCTCCAGAGAGAAAGAGGGGGGAGGGAGAGAGACACACCCACACACCCACACAGACAAACAGAAATCTCTCATACATACCCCAAGGCAGCTACATCCCTTCACTAACCTTCCCACCTCCAGGAGCATAACAAATTAAAGTTTAATTTGTGTGTATCATTTAATGGACTGCTAACTTGGCCATGCCCAGCCAGTCACATGATCACCTAGCCACACCCATCCAGTCGGTCTCCCCCCCCCCAACAGTCTGAGGGACCATAAATTGGCCCACTGTTTAAAAAGTTTGAGGACCCCTAGTCTGAGATTAATCTTGGAGTTAATCTATGCTGATCTGAGTGCTGATTACTGGTGAAGAGGTGTTGGAGTCTTTTTCTCTTTTGGGCTGGTTGAATGTTTTGCATAGTCTATAGATGTTGTTGATGTCTATGTGTCTATTGATGGCTGATTTGTCAGAGTGCCAGGCATCTAGAATTCCTTAGCATTTTTGGATTTGGCCTGGTCTAGGATTGTCACATTTTCCCAATTGAAACTGTTTAAATCTGTCTATATGTTGTGAAATTAAAGAATTTTCCTCATGCCTTCTGACTGTCAGTTGGTGTTCATAGATGTGTTCTGCCAGTCTTCTGCCTGTTTGTCCTACATAATGGTTGTTGCAGTTCTTACATTGAATGTTGTAGATAACTTCTGTTTTTTTCTTCTGGGGTTGCTGGGTCTTTTGGTTTGCTTAGGATGTTTTGAAGGGCTTTAGTTGGCTTGTGTACTATGCTTATTCCATGTGGTTGTAGAAGTTATTGGTGGTTTCTAAGATATTCTTGATGAATGGCAGTGTAATTTTTTAGTGTTTGTGTTGGTTGTGCTATATTGAATTACTGTAAGTGGAATGTGTTTTTATAGATGCTTCATTTCCTTTTCCTGCTGTTCTGGGTTGCTGCAGTGTAAATAAATTTAAATAAAGTCCTCACATAGTTTTTCTTGTGTGAGGTTGGGTTGTTACTTTGGTAGTGGAGCACTTGGTTACCATGGGTGGTTTTTCTGAAGACTTGGGTTTCTACTTTGCCATTGTGATCTCTGCTGATTGGATGTCCAGAAAGGGTAGCAAATTGTTATTTTCTTCTTCTCTACTGAGTTGAGTGGTCAGGGACTCTATAGAGAAGAATCACTCATACAGACAGGCAAGACACCATATAAATTGTTTGCTATCAGTTTATTTGCTATAAACTGATAGCAAACAGCATTCCTTAATAGTACTGATGATGTTACCTAGTTAAGGGTAATGAAACGTCTGCAAGAAAACAAATAAGCTCAAACAACACCAAAGACCCCTCATTTCAGCCCTTAGTTACAAATATTCGCCTTTATTGGTACAATGCTCAAGGTTTTTGTTCTGCAAGTTTTATTATTTATTCTACTTGATACTTAAAAAGAACACATAATGGAATAAAGTAATGCTTCAGGTTATGTGCTTAATAAAAGAAAAACTAAGCAGATCCTTTAGCTCAGTTCCTGTTATTTTAGGCATTTGTTAAGATGAAAAAATGTCTTCCTTTTATTACCTTCTGTCCATGCAAGGCCGATGGTTTCCTAATATTAAAAAAACATTTCAGGTTGTTCCATGCTGAAAAGTAATTAGTGTAATAGTAGTTAGATATATTTTCTTACATCATTCCTAAACCAAACCTAGAAAGATTATAGCCAAACCTTCTCCTTAACATTTTAGTTTTCCATGATGCAGGGATTCTTTATGTTTGTTTTAAATATAGTGAAATGCATATTGTTTGATTTAGGTTCCGCATTAAGTGCCTAAGTTTGTTCCTGATTTTCCTAGGAGGTGAGCATACTGATTTTCCCATCTAGCTTTCTTCTTTCTTAGAGCCCCAAGCTTTGGCAGAAGAATCTAGGAGAGAAGCTGAGAAACATAAACATGACAAAGTTATGATTAAGTTTAGCATTTTTGTGAAGTATGTTCAAAGACAACTCATTCAATATCCACAGTCAGCTGCAGTTGTGGACTTTTTCCTGAATAGTACTGCTTTGGGATAGCACTGTTCCAGAATCATGTAAAACCTGGGTCGAAAAGAACCCATCAGCATATTGAATGCAGCCACACAAACCGATTTTGTGCAAAATCTGCTGGTCTGGTGAAACTTACTTGACCACAGTAAGGAAACTACTTGGTGGATGCTTTTCCCAAAAGATTGTAACATTGTTGAGAGAAAAACTGAAATGAGGGGAATCCACCAATTCCTTTCTTTAACTAGTCCCACATTAAAAGGGTAAGCATAATACAATTTCTTAGCCTTGTTACTGAAGCAGAATAGAGCTTCAGTTAAGGCAATGCAAAAGTATGCTGGCATGCCCTAATTATAAAGCAAATAAACAGCTTGTCAAGTAATTTTCTATCTACAGATGCATTGACTAGCCTGGATGGGAAGGAGGGGAATTGTATTCAAAATATATTCACGCATCAAGATAGAATAAGCAACTTATGAGGTATGGCATCTATAACGTACAATAATGTTTTAATTTCAGTCACTTTGAGGTAAATTGGTTTTCTACCATCATAAAATTTAGGAGCAAAACTTTTCAACTTTTCAGAAAGTCCCTCATTTTGCCCCAGGGCTAGGTTATTATAATTATTAGTGGTGGTATTGCTAAGAAAAGTGTGGGAACTAGGTTGAGAAAATTTCTTCTCTTCATCATCAGCCTCAGGTAATACTGCAAACAGTGGGATTAAATTCCCAAAGCAGGAACTCTGCCAAAAGCTGCTGTTTTGCACACAGGCTTCAACATGATCAGATTCAATGTTTGCAACAGCTTGATCTTACACATTACAACAGAATTCTAAAAGAAAAAGAAACCACTAGAAATGAAAATCGCTATTCTGTAATATTTCATGTACCAGGTGATTGGTTAAGAGTACAGTTTTGGCTATTCAAAAGCAAATTGTTTTGAGTAAGTTAGAGCTTTTTCCGCCCAGGATTAATACAACATTGGAGCCTCTTTCTAAATATGTATCCCAAAAGCTTAGGTCTGCTTCTTTGTTTCCATTTAAGTATCCACAATAAAGACACATTTCCAAATAAAGAACCAATTTCATTTAAAAAGAATTTGTTCATGTACACGAGGCTGGTATGCAATAGGTTTCTATTGGTTTCTATCTACATCACAGTTATCTTTAGAGATTTCTTGGACTTCTATTTTGTGAAGGAAGAAGAGTTATGGGAGGTTTTCAAAGAACCTTCTTTAATTTACGAAATTATTAGAGAAGTGATATGGAATGTTTGCTCTTGATAGCTATTGAAATACCACACCACAAAACCAAGCAGCTTATATTCTCCAACCCCCATAGTAGGAGTTATGATATTATATTTGTTAAAAGTTGCTAAATTGAAATGTACTGTATGCAATCTGACAGACAGTGATTGGTTGTTTACTTTTCTCAGGCAGTTTATATTCATAATAAGTATGCCACTCTATATGGAAGGTATAGTTCCAGTTATCCAGTCCCCTCCCTTCCCCTCCCCACTACACTCCTTTCCTGGTAATTTAGTTTACTGTGAATTATTTTCACAGCATTTTAATTTTTATAGACATGTAGATGTCTTTTTTATGAAGATTTTGATGTGGGAACAATAAATGTACTAAGGTTGTGCAACACTTCAGAAACAATTCAAAAATTGTGTTTTAAAGCATATGTGCACATAAACCACACCACCTATCTAGAGCTGTTTAAGGCAGTTATACTTTTCTTTGGATTGACTTAATTAACTTCATGTAATCAAATTCAAAACACTGTACAACTTTACAGACACAATTGTCTAGCAATAACTTGATGCAGAGTCTGAATTAAATGAAAACAACCCTAATAAAAGAGACTGAGAAATGGTGGGGTCATTCAGCTGCATCCTGATAATGATGTATTTTTGTGCCTGACTGGATTCGGATAACTCAAATTGAAATTCTCATATGGCAATTAAAATAATTA
This sequence comes from Arizona elegans, assembly GCA_022577455.1. Lineage (NCBI taxonomy): Eukaryota > Metazoa > Chordata > Lepidosauria > Squamata > Colubridae > Arizona > Arizona elegans. The sequence goes on from JAKOOJ010000004.1 coordinate 86,504,773, forward strand.
AGTTATATGGTCAGGATTCTTTGGAGGCAACATAGAAAATGAACATTCCTTATTCTGCAGGTCTCAGTTGTAATGCTTCTTGAACACCTTTTTCCAGTTTTATTTATTTTATTGTATTGCTTCCATGAATAAAGTTACCTTGTTATCAGTACTTCCTGAGTGGCTTCTTTCTTCTTGAGACAATCTGTCAAGATCAGCTTGATTGATATCAAAAGATAACTGAGCACAGAAAAGCAGGGAATGAGTGGCATTTACATTTTTTCCATTTTCCGTTTTTTCCATTTCCATTTAAAACTTTTCTGATTGGAAGTGTTCAGGAGACAGTAGAAGTGTACGAAGAGCTATACATGAAGAGAAGAGACCTGGACTTTATGTCCAAAGCCATTTGCTGGTGATTTAAAAATTGGTAAAGGTTTCCCCTGCAGTTGTGGACGGTGCTCATCTTTGATTCAAAGCCAAAGAACCAAAGATGTCCAAAAATATTTCTGTGGTTATGTAGCCAGCCTGACTATATGCTGAAGGTGCACAGAACATTGTTATCTTCCCACCAAAGTGGTACCTATTTAACTACTTGCATTTTCATGTTTTTGAACTGCTAGGTTAGTAGGAGCTGGGGCAAGTAATGGAAGCTGACTCTGTCATGTGATACTTAGGTCTGGAATTGCCAATCTTTTGGCTGACAAATGCAGCATCTTAACTGCTCAGCCACCATGCTGCTACTTGCTGGTGATAGGAGTAGATAAATGAACAGAAAGGTTCATTTAGTGAAAGCATCAGACAAGCTTGAAGGTAGCACCCACATATATTGAAGCTGCTAAAATAAATCCTTCTTATTTTTAAGAACTGTTATTTAGATATGGCAGGAAGCATGGTAGCAGGTGTTTATTTTAAATTAATAACTGCTTTATTTAAAATTGTATCCTTTTGTTTCAAAAACAATAGCAGATTCAGAGTTTGCTATTCATATGATTCATAGCAAAAGAGGCAGATTTCAGTTGATTTCTACAGCTGCAGAGATGAGAATGAAATGTAAAGTAGTGCATGCTCTGAGAAGCTCAAGAAGGAGAAGTAATGGAACCTCCCCCACAACACTGGCAGGGCAAGCTACTATATATAAGCACGGAACAAACTTCACATTAACTTACATTGATATTACCTAGTTGGATAAGTTGGATAAGTATGCAAGCAAATAACCAAGATCAGAGAGCTCCGAGGACTCACATTAGAAGTACAGTGGTATTCAACTGCTTTGAACTCACTGAATTTTGTGAACACATTTTGACATTTTGTCCCAGTACTCATCATTTGTTTGGTACTCAATGCACAAACTAGAACTTGTCAGTGTCAGCTGCCTTGTGACTCACTACATTATCCCTTATGGGAAAAATTTGTTTGGTACTCATTGTTTTTGGTAACCATCGTGCCTCCCAGGACCAATTAACAATGAGTACCAAGGTACCATTGTATTTGTCAAACATAAAATGGAAGGGAAAGGGTAAAAAAATGCAATGCATCTAGCTTCTGCAATACAGGTGAATTAAATGCTAACATAGTTTTTAGTACTTTTGTAAAAGGTGAAATACTCTGTTTCATGCATCAATTATCATCAGTCTTGGGGAGCTGTCAAAATACAGCTGGGTGTTGGTCCAGATTTTAATTTAATTCATTCAATTTAAAGTGATACCCCTACTGTAGGATTCTCTTCTCTTGGAGCAGGGGGCCAAGTCCCTTCCTCTCTTCATGTTGAAATCTTTCCCCAGCTAAATTTGTATACTTCCATTATCTCCTGAGCAGTACTTCCAATAAGAAGAGTTTCAAATAGTGGATGAGAAACAAATGCAAATGCCATACACTGCTTTTCTGAGTGGCTTACAAAATAAATTTAAAAGAAAACAATTAAAACAATTAAAAGCACTCAAACAGGTAGCTTACATTTATACTATATTTCACTTCATTACCTTTCAGTGGAAATTTTGGCCACTATAAATGTTAGTTTTTCAGATGTCATGCAACAATATCTATCTTTCTAGGAGCAGATTTTTATAATCTGCACAATAACTTTTTTTTAATAGTCTCAGCAAGATGATTGTACCTAAAATAAATAAATAAATATGCAGGAATTATTTTACTAATAAATAGCAGCTCTGGGAACCTACAGTTTATAATAAATATTGATTAAGCATAGATAACTAATAAAAATACCCAATATCACTAGAATAGAATTTAAAATGCTTATCCTAACCCAAAAAAAGATGGTCCCGGTTCTGTTACTGTGGCCCTATTTCATTTCCACTTTGAAATGGCACAGTACTGTCCCCAACAAGATCTTTTCCTTCCTTATTCCTGATAATTTTCATCTCACTACCAAAATATGACTGACAGAGGCTTATCTGTACTAATATAGTATTAAAGAAATACTTCTTTTTACTCTTGGTGAAACCCTTCTACATCAGCTGAAAAAATAGTAAAATTCCAGACTTACAAAATGGAAAAAATAAAAAAAGGAAGAAAACTACTATTTTAATTAAGCAAAATCTTAACTGGAAAGGAAGAACATTTCTGCCAGATTTCAAACCTGAAATCTTCTCATCATTTAATTTTTCTGCAACTTTCAAAGCTTTTTAAAAAGCCTAGTCTCATGCCTTTATCCTAATTATTTAGCTCATGATTGATTCTTTCTTAAAAATACCACTTTCTTATAGTGACAGACACTATAAGGAATAAGAAATCCAGACTCAACATCTGTAAAACAACTTTACAATGTTTTGAAAAAACTAAACTGAGTCATAACTAGCCTGTGAGCTATGGCAGAGAGAACTATGGGAACTTGGAAGCAAGTCTACCAAAAATATTTCTATAAAACAAGGTCAAACTGAGAAAAGAGGTAAGGAGTAAAAAGAAAAAAAAAGTATCTCATGTGATAAAAAGCTGAATCCCTTCTTTTCTCAGACTTCTGGATGAACTATTGCATTACTTCTTCCATAATTCCATATATAGTAATCAGATTTTTTGATTAATTACTAACAACTAAATGCTAGACAAATCACAAAATTAAACATCATTTCACTCATTTCTATTATTTTGGATTTTGTGTTTTATACAAAGCACATTTATCTCACTGAGAATCACAGCCCAACCATTTTCTGAGGACTGAAAAAAAATCTGCAATAGGGATAACACCTTCATTATATTTTTATGGTAGTCAAAAGCAATGCAGTGCAATCAAGAAAGATTCTAGAGTTTTCATAAAAATGCCTAATTTTTATTATGCTGTAATTTAGCAATCCCAAACTAAGGACAAATGTTATTCAATCAATTTCTACGTTAAATCCCTGTCAGTTCTCAATTCTTTAGGTATTGTCAAATGACTAATTGATAAATTTTATATCATTAAGGATACACTTTAGTGATTGCAAGTGGGAATTTCCACTGAAAACAATTGGAGTATGTCTAGAACAATGTAATGCCATTCAGTATCTATTCAGGACTAATAATGGCCCACCAAAGGACTCAAGTATTACCATAAGGCAGGGGTCTTTAAACTCTGGAGAATTTGAAAAGCTTGTTGAGGGCTTGCACACTGGCTGCTGGAAGGGGACAACTTGCCACAGCCAACTTGTTGCAGCCAACTCGCTATAGTCAACTTGCCACAGTCAACTTGCTGCGACCAAGTCACCAAGGCCAACTTGCTGCAGGACAACTCACCATGGCTAACTCTCCATGGGGCAACTTGCTGAGGGACAATTTAACAATTTGATTTAATTATTTAAAATAATTAAATATATTTTTTTGCCATTCACATTTCATTCTGTCCCTCCTTTTGCATCCTTTCTTTAATGATTCTATTCCACTATTTCTTTGATATTAGTGTAACTCTTGTCCTGCAGCGAGTTGATAGTTGCGAGTTGGTTGTTGTGGTGAGTTAACAGTGGTGGATTGTCATAGACCCACTGGCTGCTATGGTAACATGCCACTTGGTTCAGCTCTGATGGAGTTCAAATTGCTTTGAAGATAGAGTGTGTCTTCTTTTCTGTGTGGTTCAATAATCTCCTGACTGGAGAAGACTCTTGCCTCATTCTTCTAATCTTCTCCTGAAGTTCAAAATCTATAAAGGGAATGCTACCTTGAGAGTTCTACAGTTCCTCCTCAGTAGCCCAAATAAATCAAGCAGGAGATAAAATGATCAGCTTACTCTCTGTTTTTCATTCTCTTCAGCATGAGGTTATCCACATAAAGCTGCAGGAGGGATTTATGCAGCTTCAGGGCCTGCAGCATCATGGGTGGGAGAAGGATCTTTCAACCCTTGTTTTTAGCATTTAATGTCAACAGAAAAAAGGGCAATTATGAATTGCTTTCAAAGGCCTTCTGGACTGAAAGGACTTCTGGCAACTGCAGATAATGACAGTAGGTAAATCCTCTCCATCAGTGGTCCCCAACATTTTGGCACTAGGAACCGGTTTCATGGAAGACAATTTTTTCACGGACAGGGAGAGAAACCAAGATCCCTTGCATGTGCACTTTATAGTAGGGTTTGTACTCCAATGAAAATTTAGTGCCTGATGATATGAGGTGGAACTGAGGCAGTGAATCTAGCACTGGGAGAACAGCTGCAAATATAAATGAAGCTTTACTCACTTGCCCATCGCTCACCTCCAGCTAGGTCAGGTGTCAGCAAACTGCAGCTCTGGAGCAGCATGCAGCTCTTTGGGCCCTCTGCTGGGTGATCCCACCACTGGCTGGCCCCTCCCCTCTCCCTCCCTCCCAGTCACTCCTCACCTGGCCTGAGAAGGTAAGGGCAATGGCAGATGATGGAGAAGTGGCCAGGGCAGAGACAGAGAGATATGGGGTGGGGGAGAGGAGGGAGGGAGGGAGAGAGAGATGTCAAAAGTGTTTTGTGGTTCCCGGTGTTTTTTAACAATCAGTTCTCTGACCTAATGACTGGCTGGGTAGGTGTGGCTAGGGGGTGTCATATGACTAGTAGAAGTGAGTGATCTTGAGTTGGCCACGCCCACCCAGGTTTTGTGGCTCCCGGTGTTTTCTTTTCTGTGGGAAATGGGTCCAAACAGCTCTTTGAGTTTTAAGGTTGCAGACCCCTGAGCTAGGTGAATTGGTTCCTAACAGGCCACAGTTCAATACCAGTCTGTGGTCCAGGGGTTGGGGATCTTGGCTCTAAGGGTCAACATGATATGTGGCCTTAGATGTAGGCTGGTAAGAATGATAAACATTTGCCCTTAAATTTAAAATTCAGTTGAAAATGAAGACTCTTTTATCTAACACTGATTAGTTGTTTTGTTCTCTCTAATTTCTTCAATACCAGGTCAAGTAATGTCAATAAATGAATAAATAATTTTTTTTTAAAAAAAAATTAAAAATATGAATATGCTTTCGGAGGTTTTTGCTACTCCTTTGAAATTTTGCACAATGCACTTTAGAATAACCCCCTTTTCTTTGTATGCTTTCAACAGTTGATCATTACCTACCCTCTAGCAAATAATGCTGAATCACAGCATTTGATTACTGTAAAAACTGATTGAACTACTTTTTAGACATACGTTAAAAAAATACATGCACACAAAAGAAATATTTTTCTTTTGATTCAATAGAAATAAATGATAATAAATGATGCTTTAAATTATGTAGTTTACTCCGAATGCATTTCTACTAATACATTTTTAAACATTCAGAATTTTATTAATATAATTTATCAATCCATCGATTCACCTATCTATTCACCTATATAGCCACAAACAAGCAGAATCAATTTTAACATGGTTTACCAATAATATAAGGTAGTAAAACAATAGTATTAATTATGTATTACTGTAATAACATCTGTATTTAACAAGCCTCCCCTTCTAGTACCATCAAAGGTATATGTCAATTATACTATATGCAACTCTGGTGAGTCAGAATAGGAGCCAGAATATTATCTTCTCCCAAACAGGGGAAGAGATGATTGACTGTATGCTTGGAAATAAAAAAATGTTGGTGTGCAGATTGTCAGGGCATCAATTAATCCCATGTTTGGCTCTGGGAAAAATCACCCTGGTTTAGAGGAGATGGATCGTGGCTTATTCCAAGTTGCAATATTCTGATAAAGAAAAACGCGAAGGAAAGTTTCTAATAAAACTCATTTATTTGTTATAAAGAAAATAAAACACCTCACTAACTAAGAAAAATAAATTGTTACATTTTGGCAAGCGAGATCTCCTGCCGGTCCAGCCGGACCTCTGGCAAGAGAACAAAGGAAAAGATGTGTGAAGCAAGTGAAGGAATGCGGACATGCGTAGTAAAGTACTGATAAGGAACTTGGCAAAGCTACAGTAAGTCTATTAGTCCAAAAATAATGAAGCTCAGCTGGGAAATAAAAAAACGCTGTGACATTCCCCTTCTTTGCCAGTTGAGCGAATATCAGTACATCATCAAATAAGGCACATCTTCTCACACAGATACTCATGTTGAGCTGCTGGGAGTGGTTTGTTGAGCATATCAGCAATTTGATCATGTGTAGATACATATTGCATTTTGACAAAACCTTTTTTCACTAAATTTTTTATATTTTGATAACGAATGTCAATGTGTCTGGACCTAGAACCTGTAAAATGTGATTCAGAAATATAAACCACCGATTCATTGTCTTCCATCACGGTGATCGGTCGGATCGGGTGTGTCCAGATATCTGTGACTAAAGCATCAAACCAAGTTAGAGAATTACATGCATCTGAAACACAAGCATATTCAGCTTCAGTAGATGAACAAGAAACAAAATTCTGTTTACGTACTTGCCAATAAACAGGACATCCATTTAAGAACATCATATAACCTGAAGTACTTTTACGTGATTTCTTATCACTTGCCCAATCAGAATCTGCATAACAACATAATTCTGCATAATCAGTATGTGTTGGTTCTAACAATAACTTCAAATGTTTGGTGTATTTTAGGTATCTCAATAATTTCTTAATACATGTCCAATGAAACTGTTTTGCCTTACCTACGTGTCGTGATAAGAGATTAACACTAAGTGCAATGTCGGGTCTGGTCCAACTACTAATGTATAACAGTGACCCAATGACTGAACGATAAAGTGTTTGATCCTCGAACTCAGGACTTTCTTCTTGTGTCAAGTTGTGAAAATCTGTTTGCATGGGTGTCTTTGTTGTGTTAGCATCTTTCATGTTGCAATGATGCAAAATTTGTTCAATTTTATCTTCTTGTGAAAGACTAAACCCCTTCTGTGTTTTTTCAATCTGAACACCTAAATAAGTGCTAATGTGACCTAATGATTTCAATGTGAAGTATCTCTGCAAAGCTTTGGCAAAAATCTCACTCATTTGCTTATTTGGACCAATATAAACAATATCATCAACATAAACAAGAACTATCTCATATGCATTGTTAGATCTTTTTGTGAACACGCACTCATCAGTTTCGGACTTAATAAAGCCCATTGAATTTAGTTTGTCAGTAAGACATAAGTACCACATTAAACCAGATTGTTTCAGACCATAAAGACTTTTGTTTAGGAACCAGGTATCCCCTTCTTGCTGTCGGAATCCTGGAGGACTTCTCACGTAGATCTCTTCATCTAGGTCTGCATGTAGATAAGCCGTGTCAACATCAAACTGGAAAACTTCTAAACCAAGGATAGTTGCAGTTGCTAAAGCAATTTTTACACTCTCAGTTCTGACTGTCGGTGAGTAGGTATTTGTGTAGTCCTCAGGATAACGTTGAGCGAAACCCTGAGCTACAAGTCTGGCTTTGTACAATGACTCACCATTTGGTTTCTTTTTGATTCTATAGACCCATCGAGTGCCAATGACCTTTTTGTTTGCTGGAGGTTTTGCAGGTGTAAATACTTTAAGTTTCTTTAGACTGTCCATTTCAACCTGCATTGCTTCATACCATTTGTCTTGCTCTGAATCAGGGAGCTGCTTGATTTGTGTGAAATTATCAGGTGGAAGTGTAACATTGCAAATCAAAGGCAAGGGTGCTTTTGTCAGTTGCCAAGAATATCGTTGTGGAGGGATTCCTTTTGTGGCCCTCTTGGAACGTCTCGGAACAACTGTCCAATCTTCTTCTGCTTCGTCCTCGTCCTCACTTTCGTCGCTAGCGTCAGCATCCGCGGCTTGCGAAGATGGAACATCGGGTTGAGAAGAATCAGTGGAATCTTGATCATCAATCTGCGTAGCATCAGCGGTATCATCTCTAGGAAAATAAACTCCAGGATCATTGGAATGAATCCTGGACCAGTCAATATCTTCCTCAAAATTTGCAGATTGGGAAATCACAATTGCATGTTTAGAGTCAATAAATTTGCTCCATTTTGAGTTATCATCAATACCCATAAATCTCAGTCTCTTTTCTGCTGGACTTCCTTTTCTTCTTTGAGCTAAGGGAATGTTCACCATAGCATATGAACCAAAAATATGGATGTTTTTAAGATCGGGCTTGTAGCCATACAACATGAAGAAAGGAGTCTGATTTGTTACACTGCTCCAAGTACAGTTTACAATGTAATTTGCATACTTGATAGCTTCACCCCAGTATATCATATCAAGGTTGGCGTCTTCTAGGAGACAACGCATCATGGTTTGCAGTACTCCTTGTCTTCGTTCTGCAACTCCATTGTGAGCCGGTGTGTAAGGGGCCGAAGTCTGATGAATAATTCCATTCTTACGCATCCAGTCCTGGAAACGCTGAGACATGAATTCGGCACCACGATCACTCTGGATTCTGGCGATGCGAACTTGATGTTGGGTAGAAACAAGGGTTGCAAAGTCTTTAAAGATCTGAAAAGTCTCTGATTTTTCTTTCATAGGATATACATATCCATATCTAGAGTAATTATCAACAATTGTTAGGAAATATTTTCTACCACCAAATGATGGCGGGAATGGACCAACTATGTCAATGTGAACCAAATCAAAAATGCGTGTTGACAGGCGTGTAGCGCGTTTGGGAATGGCTGCTGCTTTGGATTTGGCCTTCTTGCATACAGCACAATCCAGAAACACCTTACACCCCTTTAGATCCAAACCTTTTGCGAACTCCGGCATCTTCCTAAGAACACGGAAACTGGCATGCCCCAATCTTCTATGCCATTTGTGGATACACCTGGAATGCAAAGGTTTACCTGTTAGTGAATTCTCAACATTAACATTTTTATGCGGAACCTCAGGCTTGCTCTGAGCAACCTGTTTACCAATTCTATTTTTGTTGGCTTTAGGAGCCTTAGGAATAGCAACAGGATCTCTCACTGGAGCATCTCTCTCTGGGCCTGTGCCTTCCCTTTTTGGAGTTTGCATACTTGCCTGTGTTTGTGTTTTAGGCTTTGGCTTTAAGTAATAAACACCACCAATTAATATGGTTTCAGCAACAATATCTCCATCTTTAACTATGTAACTTGCTTTTTCAAGGTGGTGAACTTGGAACTTTAACATTCTAGACAAGTGACACTGACTAAGCAAATTACTGGTTGCTGTTGGTATGTAATAAACATCAGGAATGAATGCATCGAGCTCTTCAACATAAACAGTTCCTTTTCCTTTGACCTGACAAGGATGATTGGAAAAAGAATAAAGTTCACGTAGTTCAGGTTCAGGTTCGTGCATCTCTGTGAAAAGTTCCTTTCTGTAGGTAACATGCAATGCTGCACCACTGTCCAAAGTCCACAGGAGTCGTCTGTCGTACTCTGGTTGAGGTTGTGGATCATTGGTTAAAGCCAATGTGGCGAGTGGAGTTTGTGGATCACGCCGGGGACCACGACGACCTTGTCTTCCGCCTCTGCCTCTGCCTCTGGAATCTGTTCCTCTGGGCTGGTATGTGACGGGAGCTGGAACTCGTTGGCGACAATCCCGGGTGGCATGTCCCACACGGTTGCAGATGTTGCATCTTGACATCCTTGGAGTGTAGGTCCTTCCTCGGAAGGGGCGCCTAGCTGGAGCTCTTGATGCGGGTGGTCCTCTCAAATGTGGCGTGGCCAACATGAATGCCTCTTCTTCAATTAAAAGTCTACAGACATTGTCCACTGTGCGTTGAGCAATTGGGACTTGGTTAATTTTTGTAACAGCATCTTTCCATTCATAATTCAAAGAGTTAATAATGATGCTGATCATTTGAATATCTTCAATGTTATGGCCTCTTTCTCTCAATTCTGTTCTCAGACCTTTCAGTTTGGTCAAATGTCCTCCAATTTGTTCACCGGGTTTCAATCTCGAACCGTGGAGTTCAGACATGAGTAAACATGAAGATTCAATTGAGACAGGCCTGTAGCAATTTTCCAATTCAGCCCAAATTTGTCGGGCTGTTGTATTTGGTGGAAAAGTGACCTGCAGTTCAGTATCCATGGACATCAATAATGTCGTGCGAGCCCTTATCTCTAAATCTCGTATTGCAAAATCCCATGGTTGTGCAGGAGGGTTAAATACCATACAGTGCGTGCCTTCTCTAAGAAGCAATAGTGTAATCTCACTGACCCAGGCTTTGTAATTGTGTCCTGACATTTTTAGTTTTGACTCACCAGTTAGTGGAGAGACAGAAAATGCCTGGTAAGGAGCCTGCACTTGGTATGCTGGCTGTGCTGGCAGAAATGCCTGTGGTATTTGCTGTGCCTGTTGTGGACCTAAAAATGGTCTTGGTTGTGCCATTGGAGGTGGGCCAGGAGGTGGCCCTATTTGCACTTGTGGCTGGGGCACATATGCAGGCATATGTAGCTGCTGTGGCTGATGCACTGGAATCTGCTGTATTCCAGTTGCCATTTGTGCTTGAGCTGCAATATTGGCATGACCTGCTGGAGATGCAGTCATTTGTCTTTGCTTCATAAAGCGTGCCTGTGTTCCATCTAAAAAGGCACCATCACCACCAGGGGGTGTTGGAGTTTGAGCCCGTGGAGACACTTGTGGCATTTCAGCTTCCTGTAGTAAATTACTTTTGCCAGCAGATGGTGCTGCACCTTTAGCTTCGGGCAGCTTAGTTACAAGAAATGATTGCGTGGCAGGTTTATATGTAACTTGATCAGGGAGACTTTCATGTGACGTATGCAGGGCCCTCTGTCTTAATTGGCCTGACACAAAATCCACCAGGGGGAGTGTCTTTGGCTCCGAGGAAGAAGACAATATGGCGCTGTTTGAAAATCTTAAGTTATCTCCCTTATCTTGCTCAAGCATAGATATAGCCATTTTTGCCTGGGATAGCTGCTGTTCATAGAGTTTTATACGGTCACGATAGGCTTTCATAGCCAGCTCATCCAGGGTGAGCTTAGAGCTTCGAGGAGAATAATGAATTGTTTCTCTCTCTGCGTGGGAGGAATTTTGCTCAGCAGTTTGCTTCAGCCTTGCACCGAGCGTTACAAATTCAGAAGGTTCTGGGGAGACAGGTTGAGAGCTGGCATAATCAGAAGAAGACGTCACTGACCTCAGTTCCAGTACGTTATCTTCAAAAGCAGCTTCTGTCTTATCTCCCTCCATTTCTGTTCCCACGGCTTTTTCTTGTTCCAGGCGTGTGGCTTTAGCAAGGGGCTGGAAATCTGAAAATCTCCTGTCTGCCACCTCTTCGTTGGAAAAATCAATCAAATCATTTACGAAGAGTGGTCTTAGTTTCACTTTGCCTTTTTTCTTCTGTTTCGGCATCTTAGCAATATAATTAGCGTACCTCAGTAGCTAAAAACTAATTGCCTATGCGCTCTTATCAGAAATAACAAAACAAGGAAAAAAGCCATAAATCAACCATCCTCTGCTACCAGATGTCAGGGCATCAATTAATCCCATGTTTGGCTCTGGGAAAAATCACCCTGGTTTAGAGGAGATGGATCGTGGCTTATTCCAAGTTGCAATATTCTGATAAAGAAAAACGCGAAGGAAAGTTTCTAATAAAACTCATTTATTTGTTATAAAGAAAATAAAACACCTCACTAACTAAGAAAAATAAATTGTTACATTTTGGCAAGCGAGATCTCCTGCCGGTCCAGCCGGACCTCTGGCAAGAGAACAAAGGAAAAGATGTGTGAAGCAAGTGAAGGAATGCGGACATGCGTAGTAAAGTACTGATAAGGAACTTGGCAAAGCTACAGTAAGTCTATTAGTCCAAAAATAATGAAGCTCAGCTGGGAAATAAAAAAACGCTGTGACACAGATCACATTAATAAGAAATGAAATTAAGCTCTGAGAAGCTCAAGAAGTAGAAGTAATGGAACCTCCTCCACAACACCGGCAGGGCAAGCTACTATATATAAGCATGGAACAAACTTCACATTAACTTACATTGATATTACCTAGTTTGACAAGTTGGATAAGTATGCAAGCAAATAACCAAGCTCAGAGAGCTCCGAGGATTCCACATTAGAAGTACAGTGGTATTCAACTACTTTGAACTCACTGAATTTTGTGAACACATTTTGACATTTTGTCCCAGTACTCATCATTTGTTTGGTACTCAATGTACAAACTAGAACTTGTCAGTGTCAGCTGCCTTGTGACTCACTACATTATTCCTTATGGGAAAAATTTGTTTGGTACTCATTGTTTTTGGTAACCATCGTGCCTCCCAGGACCAATTAACAATGAGTACCAAGGTACCATTGTATTTGATAAACATAAAATGGAAGGGAAAGGGTAAAAAAATACAATGCATCTAGCTTCTGCAATACAGGTGAATTAAATGCTAACATAGTTTTTAGTACTTTTGTAAAAGGTGAAATACTCTGTTTCATGCATCAATTACCATCAGTCTTGGGGAGCTGTCAAAAAAAGTTGGGTGTTGGTCCAGATTTTAATTTAATTCATTCAATTTAATGTGATATCCCTACTGTAGGATTCTCTTCTCTTGGAGCAGGGGGCCATGTCCCTTCCTCTCTTCATGTTGAGATCTTTCCCCAGCTAAGTTTGTATACTTCCATTATCTCCTAAGCAGTACTTCCAATAAGAAGAGTTTCAAATAGTGGATGAGAAACAAATGCAAATGCCATTCACGCCTTGCTTTTCTGAGTGGCTTACAAAATAAATTTAAAAGAAAACAATTAAAACAATTAAAAGCCCCCAAACAGGCAGCTTACATTTATACTATATTTTGAAATATATATACTACATTATACTACATTTTGAAATAAATTTTCTTCCATCAAACTGCCTCTGACAAAGAAAAAGTGAAATGCTTCATATTCACATTTCAAAAAAAACTTTTTATGATAAATCACTCATGCTAAAGTTCCTTCAAATTAAATTATATTCTATCAGAATTTAGGAGGTGATATCCATGCCATCATCTTCTAAACAGTTGCGCAATCTTAACAGCAGAACATTGTGATTCATGGACAAGTCTGAACTTTAGCTATTCTATTTGAAATGAGTTGTACTTTGGTAAACCTCAGGCCTTAAAGTCATAGTAAACACATGGATGACTATCTGGTGTCTGGAAATGTTATATCCTTATTTTTTTATACTGGTAAAAGAAATGGAAGATAGTTCTGATGACCTGGTGGTAAATAGATAATAGGAGCAATAGCTGAAATTTTGGTTACTAAGTAAAGTCAGATCTTCTCCAACAATTTTATAAATACCTTTTGGCCAATCATCTACAACTACAAAATTTCAAATCTTTGACAATCCTGAGTGTGGACTACTATGTAGGAATTTATAAACTCCTATTCTGTTTCTCCCACATCCAATTTCCTTGTAGCTTTGAGAATCTTTTCTAGGCATGATAACAGATAACTAACTACCAGAATGCTATTACAGAATTTGTTTCCTCAAGGAAATGCTATTCCATTCAAGCAAATCTTTCCTCATTCAGGCAGATTTTGTTCCTTAAATATGTCTATCTTTTTCTGGATTAAGTTCAGTTTTTTTCAGCCTCATCAATCTCAGACTGTTTCCAGGCACTGATTCAAGAATTTCACAGCTGTCCTGGGAATTGGGGGTGGAAATGAATAGTAGAAATGTATCAAATGTATATTAGCAACTCCTAACACAAGTCTTTTTATGTTTTTCACAATGTTTTCATCTAAAATAGGATGGGAAAAACAATGAAGCTTTGAAGCATCTCTTATGTATCTTCTACAGCCAATCTGACATTGTAGTGTCAACAATAATAACTATCTTATGAAAATTATACCAATCACTATATTTCAGAATTGTCAGAATTAAAAATGAACGTTTTCAAATTATTTCAATTGACTGGTCTTTATGCTTGTATGTGGGATAGATACTTGTTCAAAAAGACAAGCTGCAAATATAAAAGGAGAGTTTCACTTACAAGACTGCCACTGCCACATTTTTCACTCCTGCATTATTAACATTTTACAGTTTTGACTGTAAATGATAGGCTACATTGTTGTCTGTACTATTACAGAGTGAAGTGGCTACTTTAGATAAAAGATATTGCAAACAATAGATGGAAATTAAAAGTGGTGTCAGGAAGGGCATCCAGTCAGTAAATGGTCAGCTCCATCCAAATGGTCAGCTCCATCATAAAAAGGGAGATAGGAAATCAGAGGCATATATATATACCATGATTCCCTTTCAACTATCATAAGTTACCTTGCAGGTAGCATTGCAGGCATTGAATAAAATTTAACTATCAAATTGATCGAAGAGTCTTCCTAATTTTGGAGTGTAATCTTGCTTTCTTTCAAGATTTAATAAAATCCAAATTCTTAATTTCTCGGGTTAGGGTACAAACCAATGTATGTTGCTGTCAGCACTTCAAGCTGCATTTACTCTAGTGCTGACATAAGAAGGAGAAGCGGAGGCGTCTGGAAAAGGATGTTTGACTTTTCACCTACTTATTTTCCCTGGAGATAATATCCCCTAGGAGATGGGATGGGAGGGGGGAAATTCCTTTGAGCTGGAGCAGTAGATTAGGGGTAGAGTGACTTGGAAGATGGCCAATGAGTGCAGAGGAGTGGAGAACGGAAAGGGAGGGTTTGGGGTCTGGAAGTCAGTGTTGGCTGCGATGGAGTCGAGTTAGAATGTCATGCTTAATAAATGGGAGTTTTCTTCAAAGACTTTGTTTGAAATGCAATTTATTTGAGACGACCTTGAAACCTGACAGATGCAACATGAAATAAATATGGACCGTTGTATGTTTTTACAAAACTAGACTTTAAATATGCCCCTAAGAATCTAGGAACTGGAATCATAGATTTTCCTTTTCATGGAAGTCTCGGCTGTCGTCTTGTTTGTGTCAACTGCTTATACAACTTCTTTCCAGAATGGCACACAAATTAATCTTACATGGACTTTTAAAGCAATGAAGGTATGAAATATTGTCCTGGTCCAACATTCAGTACTCCCTATACTGAAAAGCAGAGCCTTTTGAGGATTGTAGGAATAAATCTTTCCAAAACTATGTGGAAATGGACTTGAGATCTTTTGTTAGAAAACATGCCCTTTACTAATTGTACTAATAATGGCTATTAGTGAGGACAATTCACAATTTAGTTTGGTTTTTATTGTTGATTTTTTTTACATTTTGCTTCTTTTTTGTCTATTAAAATAATTGGACCAGTAAAGTATGCAGGAAAATAAAAAAGATGTATATTTTAATTTATAATTGTATTGCATTTAATGAAAAATATTGCTTGATCTGCGTTTCAAATATTAAATCATACTTTAGTCTCTTCAATGTGTAGGGTTGAAAGCAATTGCTATCCTTCTCCATTAGGCTCTGAATGTTGGATTCCATTCAAGTCACTAGATCTAGGCTCCAAAGATGCAGCAGAGAGAAAAACTCTAATTTTCCCCAGTGGCCATACACAATATAGGAATTTTTCTTCTTCTTATTATTATTATTATTACACTCTGCAAGAGGCAGTTTTGTGCAGTGATTAAAGCACCAGGCTAGAAACTGGGAAATCATGAGTTCTAGTCTCTCCTGAATTACAAAGCCAACTGGATAATTTTGGGTGATCAATCTCTCTCAGTTCTGGGAAGCAAGTGTTTGTAAATCACTTCTGAAATTTTTCCTAAAAAACCAGCAGGAACTAGACCAGGCAGTCACCAGGAGTCAATGCTGACTTGTAGGTCCTCCCTTCCTCACCAAATTTTTTAGGTGGCCAGCTATATAAGTGCTTACAACTATAATCCTTACTAATCTTTAGATAAACAGATATCCATTTGCCTCTGCTTTCTCCTACATAGATGAAACAAGGAAAAAAATGAACAATATGATTAAATGTTAGCTCTGATTTAAGGAGTAGTTTATCTGTAGATTAGAGAGTGACTTCACTTTTGAAACCTGCTATCTCTTTATTCATATATGAAATCTGTGGAATCAATTTAGCACATGGAACGTATAAATGTGAGAATGTTTAATAAACTTTAGTATATGAATTAATGGAGGCAAATTTTAAACAAAAATGAAGATCACAGTTTATTGATTCAGCCCTATCTTGGTTCAAGTAGGTAGCTACAAGAGGAAGTTAAAGAATTCTAAAGATTCTCATATAGGTATTATGAGTTTTTCTGCTAAATTGGAAATTTTAAGATATCTTTGCAAGATATCTTTATTTTGTTAATGGAAGACTCTTCCAAATGGGACTTCCCCTGTTTTACACGTACATGACTAGGAGGCTCATTGGCTGAGACACTGAACTTGTCGATCAGAAAGGTCGGCAGTTTGGCGGGTCGAATCCCAAGTACAGGTCTCCTGCGTGAGCAGGGGTTGGACTAGATGCTCTCCATGGTTCCTTCCAACTCTGTTACTGTTATATATATGCACTCACTGCTCTGAAACATCATGTAAAATTAAAACCTTATTTCCTCACACCAAGTTTTTATGGTGAAAAAAAAATGGGTCGTGCGAAAAAAAGACCAAAAATCATTTAAAAATATTGTTTAAAGAAAAGCAATCTTTGATCTGGAACATAAAGAAGTATGTTGTAAACGCACTTGTATCAAGTTCAGAACTCGCAAAAAATATGGATCAATCCACACATAATTAAAAGATGGAATTAATTAAAAGATGGAAATGACTTAACATTCAGACTGTTAAATGTCATTAGCAGATTTGAAATTTGTCCTTTTTTTTTTTGTCACAAGCAGTACTTAGCAACTATCGGTATAAAAACTGGCACATTCAGTTTTCCCTGGAAGTTACATTTGCTATCCTTCAAAAGAGAGCATGAGTAGAACTCCCCGGACCCCAAAACAATTCTATTGGTGGGAAGAAAGCAGGAGTTGTCTCAAGAATTTTGCTGCCACCTTGTGGTTATCTAGCTTTCTACAGATAGATATGCCTATTCTTCCTTTGTGAAAAAGAATGAGTAGCCAATGAATATTAGAAAATAGTACCAGCAGCGAGCGACTTCCGGGTTTGAGAGCGACTTCCGGGTTTGACTGCCACCGGCGAAGACGGTCGCTTTTGAACGGCCGCCAGCCCCGCCGCCTGTAGAGCCGCCCCGAGTGAGGGAAGCGGCTTGAAAACTCCAGAATCCTGAGGATTTGAGGAGAAGAGCAAAGCAAGAAGCAGGTTGAGCCCCCGTGAACCCCCAGAAGTTTGCTACTGGGGAGGAAACGGGTGTGGCTCCCTTCTAACTTGCGGAGACTCCGGACGGCGTGGGACGACTCTGTTCATCAGAGCAAGCCGGTTGCAGCAAACATTTAAACTGGGAAGATAACTTTGTTATAAAACAACCTCAACCCCCAAACCAAGAAACTGCAAGTATTTCTTCTCTTTTGAACTTTTGATTTGGGGAAAAGCTAGAGCGAGTGGAAACGGCTTGAAAAAATGGCGCCGTTCCAGCGTTAACGAGCTGAAAGGGAGAGTGATTGCGCAGAACTATTCTAACAAGCTACATTGTAGCAGTGCCTGTTGCAAGCGAACAGAGAAGAGTGGAAAAGAAAAGAAAAATAAATTTGAGCTTGCTTCAATCTATTTAATTCTGGGGGACTTTTTCAAAGGATATTGTGGAGGTGCAAAGGAAAGGGGAAAAAAAAGATTTTCTTCTTTCAGAAAAGTTAATTTACGTGGCAAAATGGCTTCAAAGAAACAGGAAGGAAAGGTGGCAGGGGAGGGATCTCCCACCCACAAACCAGAACAGCAGCCCCCTCCTAGTCAGCAGAGGGAGGGAAAGGACTTTGATGTGCAAAGTTTAAAAGATTTTATTACCCAGACTTTGGATGAAAAATTTCAAAAATCACAACAGGAAATGAAGAGAGAAATTAATGAATTTAAAGAGGCAATGAAAGAAAATTATGATAAGGTGTCAGATAAATTGTCAAATGTGGTTTCTGACTTGGCAGAATCCATTACTAAAGTGGACTCCAAACTGGAAGAATTTAAATCAGAAGTTAGGCTTCGAGGAATTAAAGAGAATGATAGGCAAGATCTGAGACAGATTTGTTCTGATGCCTTAGCTGTATTGCTAAAAATTGATCCAGCAGATGTGGTCTATAAAATAGATAAAATTTACAGAGTGAATTCATGGGTTGCTAGACAAAGAAAATTGCCCAGAGATGTGGTGATATACTTTACTGATAGAAGAATAAGAAATGATATTCTGCAAAGATCCTTTCTTTCCTCTGTGCAAGTGGAGGGAGCTCAAATTGGAATTTATAAGGAATTACCACCTAAGATGTTAAAAGATCGAAAAGAGTACAGGTTCTTAGTGAATGAATTGCAAAAGCAAGAAATACCATTTCAGTGGGATGCCCCAACTGGTATAATTTTGAAATATAATGGAGAGAGACATCGATTGAATACTTTTCAGAAGGCGGAATATTTTTATTATAATATCCTTAAAGAAAGATCATCATCCCCACGTACATCTACATTGTTGGAGATAAAAAGTGATAAAGAAAAGCAATCTCAGCACAAGAGGGCACAACAGTCTAAGCAGATGGAACCAGTGGAAATGCAGGGTGCTGCACGGGGAGGAGGCCTTTTGGAGGAATCATTGTCAGAACCTTCCCCAATTCTGTCAACTGGTGCTGTTTTGGATGTAGCTGGGATGCCTGAAGTTAAAGACCAGCGTATAACTCGTGCAATTTCCAAGCAGATAAAAGAAAAACGTGAAGCCATGGGAGGAGCTAGGCCGAAGACTTCAGAAGAAGTTAGGCAAAGCAGCTCATCGCTTCAGAAAGGTCAAGATGACAATTAGGCTTTTATCTTGGAATGTTAATGGACTAAATTCACCACAAAAAAGGAAGAAATTATTTACATATTTGAGACAATTTAATAATGATATAATTTGTTTACAAGAAACTCATATTCGAACTCAAGATCATAAACATTTGATAAATTCTAAATTAGGAACACATTTTATAGCTTCAACCTCGGAAAAAAAGAATGGTGTGGTTATTTATGTGAATAAAAGACTGTCCGCTAAAATTATAGAAGCAGATCAAGATGGTAGGTTTGTTGCAATTGAACTGCACACAGCAAATGGCCAAATTCTTTTGATTGGAATTTATGCTCCGAACCAACAACAGGATCATTTTTATAAGACTCTACATAATAAAATACTGCAATGGGACTATAGGTCTATTCTAATAATGGGAGACTGGAATGGAGTAATTGATTCTAAATTAGATAAAAAAAGTTTGGCGAAATCAAGGATCAGACTGCCACAGACTTTTTTTGATATGAAAGAAGATTTGGAATTAAAGGATATCTGGAGAATATATAACCCAAAAGAACTGGACTATACTTTTTTCTCTGACAGACATAGATCTTTCTCCAGGATTGACTTTATCTTGTTATCAGATGATTTACTTATTAAAACAAAAAGAACAAAGATATTTCCAAGAACTTTAACTGATCATAGCTCTGTATGGATAGAAATCGAGATGGGAAAGTCTGAGAGAAGGTCATGGAGACTAAATGAAAATTTGTTCAGATATGAAAAAAATATAATAGAACTTAAAAAACAGATGAAAGAATTTTTTAAAATGAATTTGAATAAGGGTACCCCAATTGAAATAGTATGGGACGCGAGCAAAGCTTATATGAGAGGGGTACTTATTTATATGAACTTCAAACATAAACAGAATCGACAAAGGAAAAGACTCGAATTGGAAGCAGAAATAAAGAATAAGGAACAGTTACTTATTAAAAACCCAACAGATGAAAGAATACGTGGTGCTATAAAACTTTTGAAAGATCAGTTTCAAATGCTTTTGGCGGAACAAGCTGCAACAAATCTACAATATGCGAAGCATAATATGTTTTGTAATGCCAACAAACTGGGGAGATGGTTGGCTTATACCTTAAGGAAAAAGCAGAGTATACGGACTATTGAGAGTATTGACATTGGGGGAAAAGAAATTTTCCAACAAAAACTGATTAAAGAAGTCTTTGTAGATTACTACGTTAAATTATATGCTAAAGATGACATACAGAATGGACTTATAGAAAAATATCTAGAAGAGAAAAGAGTCTCAAAAATTACTAGCCAACAAAAAGAAAGAATGAATTACCCTATAACAGTTGAGGAAATAATTGCAGCAATTAAACAATTGAAAACAGCTAAAGCTCCTGGAACAGATGGATTGACAGCAGTGTATTATAAAACTTTACAAGCAGAAATGGTGGAACAACTTAGAGACTTATTTTGTAATATACAACAAGGGGGTAAAATACCCCCATCATGGAAATCAGCATATATTACTTTAATACCAAAAGAACAAGCAGGTCCTAAAAAACCGGAAAATTATAGACCAATATCTCTTCTAAATAATGACTATAAAATTTATGCAAAAGTATTAGCCAACAGACTGATGCCAGTAATTCAAGAGGTGACGACCAAGCTGGGTTCATAGAGGGTAGATACGTGAAGGACAATGTAAGGCAAGTTATAGATTTACTGGAATATCTTGAGAGGAATAAACAGATCTCTGCAGTGCTGGTTTTTTTAGATGCGGAGAAGGCCTTTGATAGAGTGGATTGGAATTTTCTACTAAAGACTTTTAAAAAAATGGGATTTGGAGACCAATTTATACAGGCGGTTTCAGCAATCTACCAAGAGCAAAAGGCACAGATTATTATTAATGGAAGTCTGACATCAGAGTTTAAAATCGATAAAGGAACAAGACAAGGATGTCCGTTGTCCCCATTGTTGTTTATTTTAACACTAGAAGTCTTGTTAAACACAATAAGGGACTCTAATATCTTGAAAGGTATAATGATAAGGCAAGAGGATTACAGAATAAAGGCATTTGCAGATGATCTGGTTGTTACCCTAACACAGCCAATGGAATCAATAATCCAGATGAAGGACATTATACAAGACTATGGTAAAGTTTCAGGTTTTAGTCTGAACCAGAAAAAAACTAAGATGATAGTCAAAAATATGACACAAGATCGTAAACACGAGCTTGAAAGGAGGGCAGGTTTTGAGATTGTACCAAAGGTAAAATATCTAGGAGTTCAGGTTGCAGAATCAAATATGAAATTGTTTCAAAATAATTATGAGGTGTTGTGGTGAGAGGTGCAAAAAGACATGGAGACTTGGAAAAAACTGCAGCTGTCTTTACTTGGAAGAATAGCAGCAGTTAAGATGAACATTTTGCCAAGATTTCTTTTTTTTGTTTCAAATGATTCCGGTGCTTAAAAATGATAAACAACTAAAAGTATGGCAAACTGGAGTGAACAAGTTTGTCTGGAACGAGAAAAAACCAAGAGTAAAATTGAAAATTATGCAAGATGTTCCAGAAAGGGGAGGTCTTAAACTTCCAAACCTACAGTTATATTATGATGCCGCAGCTCTGACTTTAACAAGTGATTGGTTTGGAGGAAAAAAGACTGGAATACTAAATGCAGAAAGTTTTGATTTGGAATTTGGATGGCATGCTTATTTATTTTATGACAGCAAAGTGGATAAAGTATTTAAAAGCCATATACTTAGAGACTCTTTGTTGAGAGTTTGGAAGAAGCACCGACTCAAATGGGATTATAAAATACCGCTATGGCTGGATCTTGGTCATATTTTGTGGAATACAAATATAATGTCACTCGGGGGGGGGGTTTTATACAAAGAGGTTCTTTTTACAGATGCGGGCAGATGGCAGCTGAAGACATTACAGACACTGTTGGCTGAAGGGATTAATTTAACTTGGTTACAATATAATCAATTGCAATTGAGATGGAAAGAGGACCAAAGAACTGGTATTATGTTGCATGAGGAAGAATTGGTTAGACATATAAAAGAGAAAGGTCCAATGCATATTAAAAGGCTTTATAATGTTTTGTTAGAAAGGGATTCGGAAACTGAATTAGTTAAAGATTGTATGATTAAGTGGGCACAAAATTTTGAAGAACCAGTGATGTTGGAAACATGGGAAAAAATTTGGGTTCAGAATGTTAAATTTACACAGTCGCAGAATTTGAGGGAAAATTTTTACAAAATGTTGTATAGATGGCATTTAGATCCTAAGAAATTGTCGTGTATGTACCCTAATGTTCAGCCAAAATGTTGGAGGTGTGATTGTTTAGATGCTACATATTATCATATTTGGTGGACTTGTAAGAAAGTTAAGGCTTTTTGGATAAAAATTTGGTGGGTCATGCAGAATGTTTTAAAGAAAAAAATCCAATTTTCTCCACAATTGCTTTTATTGGGTATAGTTGAGGGTTTTACAGTGGATGAAACAAAGTTGATTTTGTATATGATTACAGCAGCGAGATTGTTGATAGGTAAATATTGGAAAAATGAAGCTCTGCCCACCGTAGAAGAATGGATTTTGAAGATGGCCAGCTTCGCGGAGATGGCGAAGATTTCAGCATACTTAAAAGATCACTCACAAGAGACTTATGAATGTGGATGGAAAAAGTGGATAGATTATGTGCAGAACAAATACCAAACTAAGAAGTATCAAATAGCTTTTTATTGATAGTATTATATTATATTAAGATAGAAATAGTCGAACTATGTGAAGATGAAAAATGACATGGGGGTTGTGGGGGTTCAAGGTTTTTGTATAGGGGATAATGATATTCTATGGAAGTCCGGGGGGAGGGGAGGGTCAGGGGGGGTTTGGGAGGGTGGGTTGGGGAGTTTGGGGAGGGTTAGGGGGGTAAAAATGGGGTGAAAATGTAATTGTAAAACTTTTACAATAAAAAAAAAAGAAAATAGTACCAGCAGCCATGGCGGGTTTTGACTCTATCCTACCTCTTTCTTTTCACTCCAGTTCCTAGGATATGTCAACAAAATTCTAGGGGTGAAACAGATACAGAAGATCTACTATTTGCTGCCATCTTGAGAACATCCATATTTTTTTATAACCATTATATGATACACTTCATTTTGCTTTTCTTCTCTGTATTTATAACACAACCCATAAGGTATACTGAAAATCCCAGATGTGGTATGGGGGGAAAAATACTCCCTTGATACTGTATTTCTGATTGTATAAATTCTAGGACTAGAGCTCCAGGACTGATAACAATTTTTGGGTGAACCCTCGCTGAAATTAAGTACAGGTCTGAAGTGCATGAGAAAATAGATTAGGAACTAGTGCTCATATTGACCAGTTACCAGTTGGCAGTCTAGCTGCCCTTTTTTGAATTAACTGAACCATTTACACCATTTTCACAATGAGCACAAAGTGAATTTATGTATATATATGAATATAGAACATATATATGAATGAAAACATATTCTACATGTAATAACCTAAATTGGAGATTATAAATGTTGCAAGTCTGTTTATTCATGTCAGATTATAGTCAGTACATTAGTCTAACATGGTAAAAAGTAGTCAGCCATATTATGTAGCCAGACCAAGAAATAAACTCCATAGAAAGATTAAAATTAATATTGGTTGTTGTAGCAGAATCTTGCATGTCTGACTGCACTTTACTTCCTCTCATTTTTATATCCATGTGCATTAGAGAAATGTCTATCAGAGCAACTTTCACATATCTTCATCTTGTTTTGTACTTAAAATATGTTTTTTCTCCATTGGTAACAATTGAAGAAATTGTTATCAATTCTCCAATTGGTAACAGATTTTGCCTAGTTCCATCAAACTTTTTTTGCTTTGTACAAAAGGCCTCTACGTCATCAAAGCAATGATCATGCTCAATCCAAAAATATTCTCTTATTATGTACCTGTCCTTTAGGATATACATCTGGAGATGATAAAAATATATCAAGTCTTTTCATCTAGATCAAAACTATTTAGAAAATAATTTAGCATATTAAGGTGAAAGATGGGAAAATTAAAAGGCCAGTAATAAGGACTTCAAAACTGCTAAAAAAAATACATTTGATAAAATGTGACAAAATGATTGTACTTGACTTAAAAGAACAGCTTCTGTCTATTGAATTCTTGAGACTTTGCAACTCTGTTTCTTCCACAAAATGCAGGTAAATTTGTTGTATTGCATCTTGCACAAAGCGTCTTTTTCCAAGAAAGAAAGAAATGCTGCTTATCTTCCCCTTTATGGAAAAAGGGAAGAAAGGTTATTTCCCATCATCTCTGAAACAGGATAGAGTGACAGCTCCATGTCTCACCCTACCTGACACCATCCTTTATATAAGCAAAGGTGAAATGATAATTTCCTATAATTTTTTACAAGGTGAAGAGACTCATTTCCTGTACAAGAGGCATCAGACATGAAAATGGCCAGATTCCCTCAGAATTGACAAAAATGTTAAATTAACCAAAATTAAAATGTCCCACTTTTTCCTGAAGGAAGAAAAATGCCAAATGATTGGAAGTTTGGTGGGGATGGGCCTTCTGGAAAGAGTATTTCCCTTACCCAAAGTCCCACTTCTCACTTCATCTTCACTTGGGAGTTTTCTACTCAATTTAGGTCTCCACTCATTTCAGGGTATTTCTTCTGAAATTATTTTTCCTCAAAATTATGAAACAGAAGAACAACTTCTACCTACACTGAACAACTTCCAATTTCATTGAAAAGAAATTAATGGTCTTGAGGGGCAAAGGGCTGTAGACAAACCTGTAGAAATAGATGGGCGACTTTGGACATTAGGCATGTTGATTTGCTGAATTTAAGTCTTTTTTTGCACTTCTAAACAGGCTTCCTTCTTTTATTCCTTTCCCATTTTTTCCTCTTTTTCCCCCTATTCTCTATTTCTACAATCCTTTCTTTTGTTGTTTCGCTGTTTTGTTCTACTTTGTCCTTACTTCATTTCACCTTGTTTTGCCAATCCATTTCTCATTCTTGTCCTTTCTAGTATTGTTCCTTTATTTCTTTCCTGTATTTTAAAATCAGTATTTCGGGAGTGGGTGGGGGGTGTTTCTGTTTGAAAAAGAAGGGAAAACATGGAGTGATTTTGTGTGTAAGTGTGCACACATTCTTATATACATGATAATGACTTGTGGATGATAAATAAAAGGACCTATATATGTTTATGAGGGAATAATTTTATAAATGAGATACTTTATTTTAATCAGTAGTTTGTATTTAGATTATATTAATTAACTATTTTGTTTTGTCTTTTTGCAAAGAGTAGGATCTGATACATATTGATATATAGCAATGATACATTTATGTATACACACAACTGTATACATACCTTTACCACTATGCCATCACACATACATATTTTGGGTAAAAGATTCTCCAGGAGTTGGGAATCCTAAATTAACAGATAATGGGCATTGCATAGGATTTTGATCCATGTTTATACATATTTTTGCATTATTTCTCTGGGGAATGGACTGTCTTCCAATTCAGTATCATCCTCTGTTTTGAATAAATCCTGCATATTGCTACAGAGGTTTGCAGGGTACTGGAAAGATATTATTATCTTTTTGAACAACTGAATTGGAGCATTTCAGGATTTGATTGTTTTCCACAATGGGATTCTCTCAATTAGGTAATTTAAAGGTTCTTCCTTTTGAATTAATTACCCAGTACTTTGGTGGTTAGCATTTCTATGTATCGATTTGTACCATCGCCTTTTCAGATAGTGATAGTGAATCTTTTGGGCTCAGCATATAAAAAATTTGGACAATAGCTAACTTTTCTGTTGGCATGTTCTCTCCACTCTGAAAAATAGAATATATATATATATATATATATATATGTAGGTCTTTGGTTATTCGGGTCTTCTCCCACGTAAAATTGGAAGTGTCTTGGCGACGTTTCGACGAAGTCTCATTCGTCATCTTCAGGCTGGTGTTCTCGGCTTCGTGCTTCCAGGAGCAATGGAAGCACGAAGCCGAGAACACCAGCCTGAAGATGACGAATGAGACTTCGTCGAAACGTCGCCAAGACACTTCCAATTTTACGTGGGAGAAGACCCGAATAACCAAAGACCTACATACAAACACCCGCGAAAACCTGAGAAAACATATATATATATATATATATATATATATATATATATATATATATATATATATATTCATTCCTTAAAAAAATACAGTCCAATCATGAGTGTTGCTATGTATTATATAAAGAAACATCAAATAATTACAAAAATGAAATATGAGCTAAACAAACTCATTTTTGAAGGCCCTGGAGATCAAGCAAGATCTCCATGGCCTCTCATGCAATTTCTGGAAACTCAGCAGGCCATGTGAGAGCATACCCCATTCTCATGAGGTGTCTGCAGCCTCTAAAAATTGTGTAAGAACAAGGTGTGCTTTAGAAAATAGCTGTTGTTGGATGTTAGTGAATGCTGCTGTGTCACCCAAAACATGGTGTATTACCATTGACATACATATCATAGCTTTCGCTGAAGTCTTGTAGATCCTAACAACTTCTTGGGAGAAATTAGCTTTAATTGAAATAACAGAAGTAGTATATTTACTTCTTTAATTTACCAGTGGAAGCATAATTAATAATAATGCTCTGAACAATGCAATTCCTATTTATTTATTTATTTATTTATTTATTTATTTATTTATTTATTTATTTATTTCATATATACTGCCAAATCATACAAATTCCAGTGGCTTACTGTCATCAAACTATAATACAACAAAGTTAATAACCACAGCAAAATTAATCGAAAAGAAAAAGAAACAATTGGTCAGCATCATCTCTGAAATATTTTGCGGAACAATTCTTTCCTGACAGCATTTTGAAAGGCCACCCGAATAGGAGTCTGTCAGATATATGGAGGAAGACTATTCCATAAAATAGTGACTGTTTCTGGGCCCCACAGATCTTATGTCTCATAGGTCAGAGCTTTTAACATCCTTAAATGAGATCTGGCGCCTGGATAATCTTGTAATACATAGCAACGAAGTCACTCAGAACTATAAAAATTAGAACTAATATTTTGAAGTATATTCAGAAACCAAATGGAAGACTTTGCAGGCCCCAATAGAACACTTCTCAGGTGGCATAGTAGGTTTCACTCACTAGCATAAGGGCAACTGTTGCCCGGCTTTACAGATATAGCTTCTGTTCATTACAATTTTGGGAGAATTTGGTTTGGCTGACTTTATTACAATATAGAAAATTTGAGATTCCATCTAACAAATAGGCTATGCAAATACAGAGGCTCAGGATAATTGAGCCTTTTTTAAAAAAAAGTTTGCTGCTTTCCTCCCCCTCCTCCTCCCCCTCCTCCTCCTCCTCCTCCTCCTCTGCTGCTGTTTCAATATATCTCAGAAATACTGGCACCTCACCAAAGGAGATTCTTTATGGGTCTGATATTTCACTATTTCCCTGTGACCTGAGTATGTTTGTGTGTGAATATCATAATCGAAAAATACTTGCTACTAGAAGAAAAAATCCTCTGAAACATTTTCTTCTTCACTTCTTTTCTTCTTCAATTATTGCTATAGAAAAGACAGATGAAATTCTTCTAAAAACAGTTTCCCTGAATGCCCAAGTTAAAAGCTATCACTGAAAAGTCATCTAACCGAAATTTGAAACAAAACAGAAGATTTTGAAGAAAATTGAATTTTAGGTTCCTTATCTATTTTTATTCCCCCAAGTCCCTTTCCTGCTTTCTCTATAGCAGATACTAGCTTTTTCAAAAATAATATTAAATCGATTCATTTTATAGGTGATGAAAACCTATAGATAGATATACCATGAAGAATGGAATACCTAAATGACGAAAATATTTTTAGGAATGAGAATAGGAATGAAGACATAAGATTGCAATTCAAAATATTTGTTATCATCATAAAAATAAAGAAGCTATGCAGCAATGGATGTTAAAGAACAAATGCCTAGTCTCAGGAACTTTGGAGTTAAATATGTGGCAATCTCTCTTCAACAGAAGAATGTTTGCCTAGAAGAATACCAGCAGCCTTTCACATATATTCCCTAGGGTGAAAGATAAACTGAGCTGCATCTACACTGATTACTGGATTTGTGAATTGTAAGGGAAGAGCATTCCCTATCATCTGGATTAAGTCTCTTTTGTATGGATATTGGCATGGCAGCTTTGGCTCCAGAAGTAATGGCTGAAGATACGTTGTCAGGTATCCAGGCAAATTATTTTTTCTTTTAAATTTATATTTTTGTATAAAGTACTTATTTTCTCTTGGTTAAAGCATCTTATAGAAGACAAATGACGTGTTGAAAGATCTGTTCCTATAATTCCCATCTGACACTTAAATCAGAACTTCCTTGCCACAGCTCTGGAATCTTTCTCTTTTTACACATATTGCCTATGATTGTTTGGTCAAGAACGAAAAACATTATCCTGTTGCTGCCAGACATCTGTATTTGTTTCTTTGCTGAAAAGCATTTGGGAAATGAATAAAAATGAACAGAACATGACAAATCCAGGCCCACATATAAGTCAAGTTAAATTCCAGAAAAGAAAGTTGTCTGGCAGCCTTAGACCAACTATTACAACATAAGTGAGAGGGAATAAACTACTTATGGACTGAAGTTAGAATTGTGAAGAGTTTTTTTTTTTACAGTGCTGTTCTTTAACTGATAGTTATGACCATCCTAAACTCAGTCTTGAACACTCTATTTTCAGAGGTTATAAAAAACCTTATGTTTTGCTTGCAGTTGCTTAGAACTGAGAGCAATAAAGGAACATGCATTTCTCTATCTGCCTTTAGTCTTCTACCTTTACTGGTTTTTGCTTGGTTGGTTTTTTTTTCTTTGTACATTGCAATCAGTGGTTAAGTAATTTGTAACAGCTTCAGGTCTAGTCTAAACACTTCCTTGGCTTGCGTGCTTAATAAAGTGCTGGGAAGATTAGAATCCAACAGGTTTCCAGTTCTCTTGGCTAGACTCCCTCCCATCTAAACCCCACCACTATTCTTTGTTAGTCTTCTAACTAGTCTTTTGCAAGCTTCTGATACATTGAAAAGCTAGCCTCAGAAACAAATGGGTTTGGCAGAAGAGAATTTCCTACATTTGCTTTTTGTTTTCCTTATCTCTTTCTAAACTTGGAGGGGAAAATTGAAGAATTTCATGATCTTTAGTGTAAAAAAGCTAGTTTAGGTTCTCTCTTCCTCTCTTTATATTTTTATAAAAGTATAAACTTTTATACTGTTTATGTAAGATGAACAAATTTGTCTGTTTATTTGTATGCTTTATATCTTTATATCTTGTGTAATGTGGTTACCAAGAGTAAGGTTTATTTGGAAATCATATATTAATGCCTATATAGTTTCAGAAATCTCACTAAATATTGTATATACATTTCCAAATGTATTTTCAAATATTTTTTTTGAAGCAACAAAAAGATTGAGCACCATGCATCAGTTAAAAATGTAACTAAAATAGTTACCTTTTCTAAAACTATCTTACTGTAAAATCCTCTGGTTTTGGGCCTTTTACATAGTTTTATATCTAAAATGGAAGATATTATGACACAAAAATTCAGCATTATCTTTATGTTTATTAATGTAGAAAAGGGTAAACTAGAAATTGTTATGTCCTTATAAGGACATCCGCCCGGATTGGCTGCCAGCCATCGGGCGGGAAAGTTTGAATCTCTGTCAGGGGGCGGTGCGACTGCCGGAGCGAATATAAGGAGAGCTCCGGCAGCGCACAGCCAGTCTTGCTACTGTTTCTTGTTCTCAATAAAGGTTACTTATGTAACGAGCTGGTCACGTCTTCCATTCCTGCGCCGATCTACCACTGGCGACAAAGGACTAGAGAGAAGAGACGAACCTCGTGGCACCAAGCCAACAAGACCAAGACTCCGGCACCTGGAACTACAGTAGGCATTTCCAAAGGCATGGCATCCGCTGAAGTCACTTTGCCAGCCCTTGCTCCTTTCCGCCCAGGGAAGGACAAGTGGAAATCCTACGTAGTGAAATTCCGGCAATATCTGAGAGGCAACAACATCAGGGATGCCGATGATGACCGAAAAAAGGGCATTTTCCTGGCCAACTGCGGCTCCGAGGTCCTCGACATGGCAATCGATCTCGTAGCACCACGAGACATCGAAGAAGTGCCATGGGCAGACCTGCTGCAGATCCTGGAAGACCACTATGCCCCAGCAGGAACACCGGTGGCGAACCGTTTCACCTTCCATCAGAGGGACCAGAAGGAAGGTGAGACCATCAAGGAATTCGTGGCCGCCCTACTGTGAGTTCGACCACGTGGACAATGCCATCGCTGACCGCGTGGTCTTTGGCATGAGGGACAGAGGCCTGCAAAAGAAATTCTTGAGCAGGAAGAAACTCGTGCTCAAGGATGTGGTGGAGGAAGCCACCGCATCCGAAATCTCGGAGAAAGCGGCCGCCGCAGTAAGCAGAGCCAAGGGAATCCACAAGATTCGCTCCACAGCGCAATCATCAACTGAGGGTTCCACGACGGGGTCCGAGTCGGAGGAGGAGTCCACCGTCCACAAGGTATCCAGACCCCCAAGGCGGGAAACCGCCCAACGAAGCTTCAAGGGGGAACGCTGTGCCAGCTGCAGAGGGGACCATGCCAGGGCAGCCTGCAAGTGGAGGGATGCGACCTGCCGACGCTGCAACAGAAGGGGGCACATCGCCGAAGCTTGCAGAGCCGAGGAACCAGCCCCAGAACCCTCCAGCCACCGTCCCCGCGAAAACCGCAGAGATTACCAGAGACCATCCAAATGGTCCTCTGGCCCTTCCAGACGCAGAGACGAGGAGTTTCCCCGAAGCGGAGCGGTCCACCAGACGACCATCGCTCACACGACTTCAGAAAATGCCACCAAGTTCCACGTGACCATACACGTGGAGGGAGCACCCTGCAAAATGGAGGTAGACTCCGGCTCGGTCTACTCCATCATGGACTGGCAGCAGCTGAAGCGCCTGAAGCCCAGCATCACCAAGCGAGAACTGAAGCCACTACATTCCAAGCTCGTTGACTTTGGGGGAAACCCCATCGGAGTGTTAGGAAGAGCCAACATCCGAGTCGCCTACAAGGAGTTCGAAGGCAGGCTCCCCATCACCGTTGTAAAGGACAGCCGACCGAACCTGTTAGGAGTGGAGTGGTTCAAGCCACTGGGGCTTTCCATCGAGGGCATCCATGAAATCCGCAGGGACGAGCTCGACACCATCATCAAAGAGTTCAAGGAAGTCTTCGATGGTAAACTGGGGAAATTTGTGGGGAGGCCAATCTCCTTCAATCTGGACAAGGGAATCACCCCAATTAGGCTTAAGCCCCGCTGAGTTCCGTTCGCCCTGCAGCCGAAAATAGACGAACAGCTGGATAAGCTGATCGCCCAGGGCGTCCTGGAACCGATCGATCATGCCTCATGGGAAACCCCCATTGTGACCCCACTGAAGCATGATGGGTCTGTGCGCATCTGCGCCGACTACTGTTGTACCATCACCAAGGCGTTGGCACAGAGCGCATACCCAGTCCCAGTGGTGCAACACCTGCTGCATTCCCTGGGATCTGGCTCAATTTTCGCGAAACTGGACCTGGCCCAGGCTTACCAGCAACTGCCAGTGGATGAAAAAACGGCGGAGGCACAAACAATTGTCACGCACAGGGGGCATTCAAATGTAACCGCCTCCAATTTGGAGTCAGTGCTGCCCCCGGCATTTTCCAATCCATGATGGAACGCCTTCTCCAAGGCGTTCCAGGGGTGGTGCCTTACTTCGACGATGTGCTGATCTCCGGGGACTCACGAGCTCAACTCCTTGAAAGGCTCAGGCTTGTCCTGCAGTGGTTCAAGGCCAAGGGCTTGAGGGTCAGGCGGGACAAGTGCATCATAGGAGTACAGGAAGTCGAGTTCCTGGGCTATCTCATTGATAGCACTGGCATCCACCCCACCAAATCAAAAGTGGAAGCAATCCATGAAGCTCCAAGCCCAAAAAACAAAACGGAGCTTCAGGCATTCCTTGGGTTGCTCAACTTCTACGCAATTTTTCTAAAACAGAAAGCCACAGTTGCTGAGCCACTTCACCGCCTGCTGGGGAAATCGGTGTCCTGGAAGTGGGGCCAGGAAGAGGAAGCAGCATTCCGAGCCATAAAAGGACTATTGACGTCCAAAAACGTCCTCATCCAATACAGCGAGACGCTCCCCATCAAGCTGACCTGTGATGCATCGCCTTACGGGGTGGGGGCAGTTCTCAGCCACGAACTGCCCAACGGCACGGAAGCCCCGATCGCATATTTCTCGAAGACCATGTCTGGCGCAGAACGGAACTACAGTCAGCTGGACAAAGAAGCCCTGGCCATCGTGGCAGGAGTGAAGCGCTTCCATGAATATCTCTACGGAAGACGCTTCACCATAGTCACCGATCACAAGCCACTCCTGGGACTCCTCGCAGGCGACCAACCCACCCCGACCTTCATGTCCCCGCGGATGACGAGATGGGCCATCTTCCTAGCCGGCTACTATTACAGGCTCGTGCACCAGCCAGGCACAGCCATAGGAAACGCCGACGCACTCAGCAGATGCCCATCGAAGAATCCGGTGGAAGACCCACCCCCCACGCTCCACCTATTCCACATAGATGACGACGCCAGCTGTCCAGTCTCCTCCACAGATGTGGCCATCCACACTCAAAAGGATCCCACACTCCGCCAAGTGAGGTCCTGGATTCTCAGGGGGTGGCCATCGGAACAGACGGAAGTGAGGTTCAGCCCGTTCGCCAGAAAGCAGAAGGAGCTGTCCACAATAAAGGGCTGTCTGCTATGGGGAGACAGGGTGCTGATCCCAAGCACTCTGCAACGGCGGATGTTAGAGACATTGCACAAAGGACATCCGGGCATCGTCCGCATGAAGGCCCTGGCACGGAGTTACGTTTGGTGGCCCTCACTGGACAGAGACATTGAACAATGGGTCTCCAGATGTGACCCGTGCCAAGAAGTTTGGCCAGCGCCGCCACAATCCGAAGTCGCGAAGTGGGAGACACCCAGCAACCCCTGGTTGAGGATACACATCGACTTCGCGGGTCCAATGCAAGGGCGACACCTCCTCATCATGGTAGATGCCTTCTCCAAGTGGCTCGAGGTGGTGCCCATGGCATCTACCACAACAGAAGCGACGATCCGCGCCCTGCGCCACCTGTTCGCCACACATGGACTACCGGACGTGCTGGTCTCCGACAATGGCCCCCAGCTCACATCCCTGGCCATGGAGTCCTTCCTGGCAGGACTGGGCATCCGCCATGCCCTGTCCGCCCCGTACAGGCCGGCCGGAAATGGACAAGCGGAACGTATGGTGAGGCTCACCAAAGAGGCACTCACCAAGATGGGCCCGGGAGATTGGCAGGAACGGATAGACAATTTCCTCCTCACCCAGCACATCACACTGCATGCCACCACCCACAAGAGCCCGGCCGAACTGCTGATGGGCAGAAGGTTGAGGTCACCCTTGGACCGGCTGCACCCCCAATACAGCCCAGAAGTGACCGCAACCGCCAGCCGCCCACTTCGTGCTTTCAGCAAGGGAGATTCAGTTTTCGCGCTGAATTTCAGCGGCTCTCCCAAGTGGCTGAAGGGTAAGATTGACAGCACAACCGGCCCTAAATCCTACACCGTGGAGCTGGAAGATGGACAGGTCTGCCGACGTTACATCGACCAGCTCCGGAAAAGGTGGGGGGGAGCGCAAGAAAACCAGCCGGACGAGGGAGGCCTACAACACCCAGATGAGGTAGGCCTGCAACACCCTGGCGAGGTAGGCCTGCGACGCCCCGGCGAGGTAGGCTTACAACACCCCTGCGAGGTAGGCCTACCACACCCCGACGAGGTAAGCCCACCACACCCCGGCGAGGCAGACCACCGCCACCCCCGACGAGGCCGGCCCAGCCCACTACCAGGCACTGACACATCGGCAGCCCAGAGCAGTAGACCGGGACCTGCCCAGAAGGGAAGCACCGCGCCCCGCCAGCGAAGGCAACCCACGGCAGCCCGACCAGGGAGACCGCAAAGCCAGGCGAGTAGACCGGGGACCATCGGAGATGGGCACACCACAACACATGGGCAAGGGTGGCACACGTCTCCCCGGCAAGAGGGACCCCCGCCCAACGCAAAAGACAACCCGGCAACAACGACCCAGCCCAGATGACCCCAGCCACCAACCTGCGGTAGACCAGGGACTAGGGCGAAGGGAAAGCCGATAACAACCCGGCAAGGGAGGCCTGTGCCACCCCGGCAGGGGAGACCTCCACCGACCCGAGGAGGTATCCCCACAACGACACCCCGACCAGGGCGACCACCACCGACCTGACGGGGAAGGCCAACACCAGCCCGGCCAAGGAGACCTGCGCCACCCCTGCGAGGTCGGACACAGCGACCTGAGCCAACACCACCCACAACTGGCAGACCGGACCCGAGGGCACCGATCCGAACCACCCACCAGACAGCAGCGAGCCGAACCGCAACAGAACCGCAGCACCCGGGAGACCGAGGAAGAGCAAGTGACAGCCGGGGTCTTACCGAGACTCAGACGCTCTTCCCGGGTCGGAACCAAGCAGCACCGCTGATGCGGAAGATCCACAGGCCAGGAGGAAGACCACCAGAACCAGCCATCCAAGGTCTGCGGTCCGGCCGGAGGCGCTGAGGGTGACCCCACACACTCGCCAGCCGAACCGAGCCCGGTTCCGGGGAGGGAACCAGGAGACACAGGAACCCGTCCGTCCGGGTTGGGGACACGGAAGAAATGAGACTGCGCAGGTCAACTAGGGTGCCGAGGCGTCCTATGTACCTGCAGGACTACGTCACGTTTATTGATGAACGTTGAATTTTTTTTGAACTAGGGGGGAGGAGTGTTATGTCCTTATAAGGACATCCGCCCGGATTGGCTGCCAGCCATCGGGCGGGAAAGTTTGAATCTCTGTCAGGGGGCGGTGCGACTGCCGGAGCGAATATAAGGAGAGCTCCGGCAGCGCACGGCCAGTCTTGCTACTGTTTCTTGTTCTCAATAAAGGTTACTTATGTAACGAGCTGGTCACGTCTTCCATTCCTGCGCCGATCTAACAGAAATGGTGGGATCTTCTTTAAGTCTGAGTTAAAGTGTGCTGCCACTATAAAGTAGCAGGGGGTCACCTGGGAAACAAATAGAAAACAGCCTTAGCCACATTGCAGCAAAACCTTGGAGTATTGCAGCCAGTAGAGAAATGGCAATAGTATTGTGGTGACCCCACTGTTAGTTGTGGAAAGAGTAAGCTTCACATTGATTGTTGGCAAAACAGTTAGGAGGATGTGGAAATGCAGACTGTCAGTCCTTGTCCATGGATATGCTAATATCAGCAGAGGACAAGAATACATAAATATTTGTATATCTCAAAGGTGGAAAAGCTTCTAGATGAGGAACAGCTATGACATATGTTGTCACCTAGATATAATTTGGATATATTTTGTAGAATCAGAGTTGGGGAACATTTGCTTTTCCAGATGTTGCTGATTGACAGTTCCTGGGATCATTCCCCATGATGTAAAAGAACTTCACCAAGACATATACTAACTAGGTTGTATATGTGAATGAAAAGTTTTGATACTTAACTGACTACTGTATTTGGATTTTTCTGTCAAAGACATGGAGAAATCCAAGCCATTTCATCCTTCCATGGGCATGGGTCAAAAAAAATTAAGATGGTAGGTGGTGACCACACAATTGAAATCTATAATGCATGTAAACATGTGGCAGATTTTCATTGTACAGTTATTCCTATAATCTTGACTTCTTTGACTTCCTCATCCATGTATGTACTGTATCTGCTTTAAACTTGACACCAATAATAAGTGACTTTCTAGAACCCCGCTTAATTAATATTCTTTAATATTATTAAAACATGCTGATTTCTGACAATCTAATTTTTTAGAATGCTATCTAATTAGTATATGCTGGTTAGGTTTGTTTCATTGCTACTCTGTGGTAGAGACTTTGTATATTGTACAGTTTTTTTACTATATTGGTGGCTACTTTTAAAAAAATGAATCTAAAATCTTTAATTTTACTGTGTATTTTATTTAGTTGTATTTAAAGGTTCTTTTCCCCCACGCTATTTACTGCATTACTGGATTATATAGACTGAACACCAATTTAAGGACAGGGCTTCATCAACCTAAAATTTATGATCTTTTGGAAAATCTGTCTCTAGAATTTAATCAATCAGTTATTAATGTTTTTAGTAGCCAGCCAGCTGGTCAGCCAGCCTGATCATTGATTATGTGCCATCAAGTCACAAGTCATGATAATATACATTGATTTTTTTCTATGATGATCTATCTATAACCCAGTCTTTCAGGTCTTTCAATTATGCTCTCAGCACCACTATAACACCACTCACCACATGACTAGTAGCACATCTTACTACTAGTCATCCTCTTTTCTTCCCTCCTATCTTCCATAATGTTACAGCAATTTCCAAAAAGCAGAGTTTTTCTATAATGGGTCTGAAGTAGGATAATTGGAGCCTGGTGCGAATTCTGGATTGCTTTATTCAATGATCCATAAATTTGTTTTTTGGCTGTCTATGATATGCTCAGGAATCTCCTCTAACACAAAAGTTCAAAGGATAAATATTCTTCCTATCCTGCGACTTCAGAGTCAAACTTTCATTTTAATAAAGTGCTAGTATAGCTACCGCTGGTTGTCTGAGAATCTCTGTATAGGATTATAGGAACTGTCTTCTTGGGAACAGTAATGCCTAAAAATTAAGTAAAATAAACTTGAGGATGATTAATCTTCCAGAGAAAAATATATATTTATAATGGAGAGCATGGAAGAAACAGGAAATAGCTAGCCCCAAGTATAAAACACATCCTGCTCTGCTAGCAGAGTTTTATATGAAGTGTATACTGAAAATAAACTCCTGATCTAATGTTAAAAAAGATTAAAGATTATAATTTATTCCACAAGGAGCAACCTGAAGACTGTTCCTTGTAGGAAGTAGTTTATGACATTAGATCTCAAAGGAGGATCGCCTCTATTTTCCCAGAACAGCTTGGGAATACATCATCTGCTCACATTTCCATGCTGCAAAAGCTGCAGCAAATACCTCTGAATGTAGCAAAGCATACATTACTTCTTTCAAATTCTTAACCAGGATTGGGATAACAGGAAAATATTTGGAGATTTTCGGAGAAAAGAAGCACATCACCACTGAAACTACAACCATTCACTTGATTTCTTTCCAAACCTCTTTCCTCTTCATTTCTTTGGTGAATGACCATCTTTCTTCTCCTTATATTTTGATTGTATATAGAAATCATTTCCTGTGAAGTGATTTTCTTGGATACGCAATTACTCTGGGTAAGGAAATTAAGAGAAACTGAACAAATGATTTAATTAAAGAACAGATTATGGGGCTGAAAAGATTTGAAACTTGAGTTTATTCCAAACAAAATAATGTACATGTAGTCTTGTTTCAAGGAAACCAAAACACTACTTTTACATGAAGTTTCAAAGTGGCCCCTATTAGCATTTTGATGCTGATAAATTGTATCTTTCCCCGAGTCTTGTTACAAAATTTGGAGAAAAGTTCAACAATGCCATAAACATTGGGGAGGCAGATTGTTGTGGGATCCCCAAAGAAATAGCTAAATTATTTCACTGCATGCTCAAAATTAATGTTCAAGTGTTCAATGAGACTTTCAAGATCCCCTGGAAATATTTAATCCATTAACTAGAACAATGCAGTGACTAACAGAGCTGGCATAGGCCATTATACTATCTGAGGAATGGCGTGAGCTCTATTTCAAGCAGAGAGGTCAATCTGACACACACATTGCTCACATTTACATCCTTCATTATTCAGTTTGGCAAAATAGATTTGGAGATGCAGATTAGTGCTGCTTTCCTAGAATAGCCTTATCAATTTGCCTTTTAATCCAATGAGGCCTGCTGAATCATAATTATAATCATAATAATCACAAAGGGATAAATCCTCCACTGGCAGCATAAGATTTAAAAAGAATCCTATGAATTTCTACAAAAAAAATAATGTTCACTGAGACATTCCTCCTTCTGCTCCTCTTTCTCTCATAAATTTATTGTAGAGCTGAGAGTAGTTTCATATGCTTTTTATGCTTTAATGGTGGGACACTAGAAACATAAGGGGGGGGGCTAACCGTACAACCTAATTGCAGAAAAATAACTGGAGGGAGAAAAACTACATTTTATTATGTTTCCTGCTTCCTCATGATTCAGAATTGTGATCTAGATTCACATTAATACAGACAAGTTCCCTTAACTAATTTTTGCCATTTATAAAATAATTGCCTGCTTCTATGCATTCATTATTTTACAAAAATAAATAATACTGCCAAAGGTCCAAAACTATTTTGCTATGACCTTTAATTGTTCTGTATATCAGGAAATGTTGGTCTTCTGGGATAAAAGTATGGCAAGAGGAGCTACACCTATTTCATTGTAAGGCA
This sequence comes from Arizona elegans, assembly GCA_022577455.1. Taxonomy (NCBI): domain Eukaryota; kingdom Metazoa; phylum Chordata; class Lepidosauria; order Squamata; family Colubridae; genus Arizona; species Arizona elegans. Next base: position 86,543,428 of record JAKOOJ010000004.1, read on the forward strand.
ACATTAACAAAATTTTGCAAGTCCGAAAATACAAACTTCCTATCACCATTTTAAACTACTAGGCCATTAGAGTGATTCTTCCTGAGTTTTTTTCTTAGAGCATTAAATGATCATGAGCCCCTGCCTCTCTTGTCAGATGGTTTCCTAGGCAGCATCTCCTCTCCCCTTTCCCCTTATCCATGCATTCCAAGGGCAAGATCTCAATTAAAAATTATAAACCACTTTCTTTGTTGAATAATGACTATAACCTATTAGAACAATATTTAGTTGCTGACTGGTTAAATAAAATTTTATACAATTTTATCCATAAGGATGTATGTGGGGTTTTTTTTCCTCAAAGAAAACTGAAAGATAATCTGAGAATTGTATTTAGTGTGATAGAGCATTTACAATAATGTAATGAGAAGCAAACTACATTAATTTTTCTGGACTCAGAAATTTTTGACAATTTTAATTGGTCTTTTATGTTTAATGTTTTAGAAGATACAGATTTTGGGATGAATTTTATACAAGGGATCAGGCCCAGGCCCAAGCTTATAGACAACACAGCAAAAACTAACCAAGTTCAATATTTTATTTACTTACACACTTGTCAAACTAAAGCTATAGCATTCTAACCTATTAAACAAGTCCTGAGAGAATCTACAATTGGCTTCCCTGAACTTCTTCTGTCCTCCCCTCCTTCCAGGTTACCCATTAGAGGAAACGTATTATTGCCCCAGCTTCCAGGTGGGTGAGAAATGTCAGATTGAAAACATTGCTGTGAAGATTAGCAGATGGGGATTAAGCTGGGTCAATGGCTCCTCCTTGGATAAGGAACTAGTGCAATCAGGTCATCAATTGAGTAAATGGGGCTACACATTTATCTTTCCTATCCTGCAAAATCAGTCTTTTGGTGATAGTAAGAGCACAGAAAATCCATTTATGTTGTCCTCTTGCCAAATTCCATGTATATAGTTCAATATTATCCTCTTAAAATTTTAGCATTTATTGCATAATTATATGTATACTTCTTTCTCCCTAAACTTAGTAAGTGCAGGACATTGTAAAAACTTGTGTTAAAGAAGCATTATCCTTATTAAATCTTTAACTAATTTCTGTTTATGACAATTCTCTTCTATACAAACATAATGGAATCCAATATATTCTAAATGTTATTTTTGTTGTATAAATCATAATTTGATGTCCATTGATACTCTTGCTATCAGTATAGACTCACCTATTGGAGAGGAACCTCTAATTTCTTAATTCACCTGTTGGTAAGCATCTGCATATCAGATTGATTTCTTGATAAAAATATCCATAAAAATTAATAGTAGGGTTTTTTTTTTAATTTAAAGGACTTTATGTGTTGTTCTGGTATCCCAGCTGTCTCAGAAACTGAAAATGTTGCTAGTATTAACAAATGAAATTTGCTACTGTTCTGGCAGCTTGAAAGTATGCAAATGTGAGTAGATAAATAGGTATCAAAGTGATACCTATTTATCTACTCACTTTGGTGGGAAGGCAACAGTGTTCCAGGAACCTCAGAGTACAATCTGGCTGGCCACATGACCATGGAAATATCTTCAGGCAATGCTTCTCCCTCAGCTAAGAAATAGAGATGAGCACTGACCTCTAGAGTTGGACACAATTGGACAGGAGAAAATTTTACATTTACCTGCTGGGACAATGGGAGACCTTTGTCTTTCAATATCCATGTCACTGAATATTATTAAATAAGTACTCTGGAAAGTGAAACCAGTTTCACAATAGGCTTTCTCAGTCATCCTTCCAATTACAGGTCTTGAAGGCTGAGGAAGGGGGTGGGATTCTCCCAGCAAGACTGGTACCTGGTTGGAAAGGACCCAGAAGTGTACAGAAGCAAAAGGAAACCTATTTTGCTTTGTTCTGAAAACTTATTCTGTCCAAGATACAGTACTGAAATTCACACTGCCCATAAGAGTCTATAAAAGTTAATTCTTGGGGTGGGGTGGGATTAAATATCTAAATTACTGGTTGTGAAGGCTACAGTGTTCCAAGCAATTCTTTCCCTGTTGGGAACAGCAGGAGAATTTATCACAGTCTGACAATGAGGGTCTTAAATTGCTAGTTGTCTTTGTCCCTGACATTTTGCTGTATTTTAACAACCAACTAGAAGTATAAGTAATGACAAACTGTCAAAGAAGATAAAGAAATTGGCTGAAGTGTAAAAGGCCTGGTCCATAATAAAAGAAATGTAGATAATGGGCCCAGGAAACAACTGGTTGGATTTCTTTGCCTGACTATATCATAGTTCACGCTTCCCCTCCTTTTCCACCCCCCAATTTTAACTTTATAAATTGCACCTTAACCAGTCAATTTCAATAGTCATCTTGCTGTGTTCATTACATTCTCACCAGATGTCATGTTGATTGCTGACATGAATACAATTCCAGAACTCTGATAATTAAAATATTCATTTCCCTTCCTTTGGTCCTGGTATTTCTTTAGTGGAAGTAATTAGCCTGTAAGGCATATTAAGACCTGATTTACATAACATTTCTCCTTTAGAACATGAATGTACATTTTTTAAAATGTCATCCTAATGCTGTGCTTCACAGAAAAGCAATTCTGTTATTGTAATAAAATGTATTGTTCAAACTCTATGTAGCTTGCAAGTTTTAATTGGTCTAATTAGAAAATTAGAAAATCTTTTATTAATTTGTGGGGCATTTAATTTGTGAGGGAATATTTTAATTTACAAAGCATACCTTTTTGCTGTTTTTTCTTTGGTTCCAGCAATAAATGTTAAATATTAAAACTGGAGTTTCCATTTATGTAGTAGAAATGGGATACATGAGAACAGGTGTAGAATGATGTTATTCATTATATTCATAATACATAATATGACTTACATACTTATGTCAACTTGCATCATGATATCTCATGCAAATATATAAATCATATCATTTGCAGAATCCTTGGGGCTCTCTGAGCCTGGTCCCCCCCGCTCCCCGCAGGCATTTTTTTACCCAGCTACATAATATCATCAGTGTTCAATTCTCAGTTCTTTTCTATTGTATAATTTGCAGGATGCATTTATGGCATGAATTATAATTTTGATATGAATCAGATCTTCTTAGATGTAATTTTGGTATATATGTATTAGGGCTACCAGTTCTGGATTGTAAATATTTTCCTAGTAGCTAGATGATAGCAAAAAGCTGTATAAAACAATAGTAATTTTCTGCCTTCTAGTCATATTTTTGTAGTCCAAAGTAGCTGTAGTACATGTTCAAGACAATTCTAAATTTAGTTTTTCAGATGATGAAAATAGGATTCATAAATACTGCTCCCAACCTCCAACCTCTAAACTGCCTTGAAGCTAACCATGAAATTGTCTTCATCTCTGCAGCCCTCAAAATAGAGCAGCAGACAGGAAACATTGTGAACCAAACCATGCTCCTCACCGTTCAGAATGAGAGAGAGAATCCCAGTTGCTCTTCCATTCCAAGCAGTTACATATTATGTTGATACAGAATTCTACTATACTTTCCTTTCATCTTTCATGATAAAAGAAATTGTCTTTCTCCCATCTAGGAGGAAAACTAGTTTTCCCCTGACTAGGACAAGGATAAAATAGATAGAACTTTACTACAGAGTTCCTACCATTCTACTGTGCTACTGGCAAGTGTTGTAAAAAAAAAAAAAAATTCTGAAGATCAAGCCCAGATGTGCTAAATTGGAAGTAGAAGGGTGCTGCTGCTTAAAGCCTGGGAATTAGAAGACTGAAGCTGAAGCCTGAGAATCAGAAGGCTGAGTAAATCAACTGATGTTTTGGAGATAAAGATTGCATGAGTTTTTGCCAATGGAAAAACAAAACAGACTGTATGGAATTCATTAAATAAGTTTTTTATATTGAAAATGGAAAGATATTACCTTTCCTGCCATATTGGATACAATGACCCAAACCTTCATTAGTTCAACTGCTGAACTAAGCTGATATTATGAGAATACATACCGTATATACTCCAGTATAAATCAGGTTTTTCAGCACATTTTGTATGCTGAAAAAAACCCCCTCAGTTTATATTCGAGTGAGGAAAAAAAATGCCTTTAAAAGCCTCTGGCGATCCCAGCTGAGCTGCCTGATCATCAGAGGCTTCTAAAAGAAGCACTTACAGAGATAGTTTACTGTTTTTCTTTGAAATAAATATTCAAAAACATTTAACCTACTGATGTCTCAATTAATGTAATTTTATTGGCATTTATTTTTATTTTGAAATTTACCAGTAGTGCTGCATTTCCCACCCTAGGCTTATACTTGAGTCAATAAGTTTTCCCAGTTTTTTGTGGTAAAATTTGGTGCCTTGGCTTATATTCGGTTCGGCTTATACTCGAGTATATACAGTACTTCTGGAATTGATCTTGGAGTGGTCCAAAGCCACTTTTATTGGCAGTAATTGGCAGTATTACAGTATTGGCAGTAATTGTGAAAGCAATGTGAAGTTAATTCCTTATGGAAAGTATATTGAGGAACCACTACAGTGCTGCTTGGCTTGTGAAGATTGGGTGCCCCACATTCTGGAAAATACCTTGTTCCTACTGCTCCACCTTTCAAAAGAAACCCATGCAAGCAACATTCTGTCTAGATTTCTGTTCTCTTTGAGTACAATCTCTTGGGAAGGAAGAGTATGCATCAAAGATTCATCAGATCTTTACTTTGAGTATCTACTAGACTTTTTAAAAATATTAATTTTATATATTAATATTCTCCTCTTACACAGAGCTCAGAGTTTTAACCATTATTCATTTGCCAAGCTTTCCCAGAGTCTTCCACTGAACTCTGCTCTACTCTAGCTGAGTTGGGTGTATAAGTTGGGAGGTCATGAGTCATCTAAATATAGTCCTACTTAAGTCAGGATATATCTGGATCTTTCCAAACTTTCCCCTGGATTTCCACTGGTCTTTTAGTAAAATTTTGGATAAAAATATGACAGAAGGATAGCCTTTCTGATTTTAAGTGAATTCATTGGACTATATGTGGATTTGGAAATATGAATAAATATTATAAACAAATTCCTAACCAATATAGGAAGAAAGCAATAACACTCAAACAGATTGGCAAGATTGTTCTATTACTTCATTTTGAGAAATGATCTGTTTATTATTGTGAACCAGATAGCTCCATTCGGTAGCTCAGCACAAAGACTGTACATAACTATTTTTAAAACCACATTTTATCATGTGTTTAAAAAGGAAACATCTGGTTACAATATAAGGACCTTACGTTTTTTTAAAAAAATAAAATCTCTAACAGCTAGCTCCAATTACAAAAACTAAATTCTTATTCCATATTTCAGAGCTAAAGCTTAAAACACTAGAGAGTAATGACTACTTCTATGATATAGAATACAGCTGCCTTAAATATGCACTGTTGCAATAAATACTGAAAATACAAATACAGAGAAAGGAGCACTTCAGAATTTAGTGATCTGTAATCTGATGATCTGTAAATGTTTCCAATGATCTTTCCATAGACTAGAAGCTTGTGTGTTGATACTGGAAAATTTGTTCAGACAAGATCTTTCTGTGCTCTTGCTTCAGTACTCTAAGGGAAATTTGAGGGTGTGGAAATGAACTTTGTTGAGTGTGCATCTCCTGCTGAGTAGAAAGTATCACCAGTTTGTCAATTGGCCAGAACCCAACATAAAGTACCTTGCAGGGACTGATGGGACATTTGGATGTAACAGGAATTAGGAGTACAGAACCAAAATCATTTTTGCAAGCCTAGGAAGAGACATGAGATTTGATTACATTGGCCCTTTAAGGGAACCCCCACCCCCACCCCGCTTTTATCTCCATGCAAACATTTTCCTGCAGCTAGCCAAATAACTGATTGGTAAACTGCTGCAAGAAAACTGACACCGCACCTATCAAAGGTGTGTCAGCCATTGAGACACCTTCTGGACAAAGATGCAGTTTGGCATTGGCTTCCCAAGCATGAGCAGGCAGTACAGGAGATAAAACGCTTGGTCACTATTTTTTCAGTGTTAAAATATTACGATGTTACAAAGACTGTTACCATCCAAAGTGACTTGAGCAAAAATGGCCTAGGATGTTGCCTAATGCAAGAAGGTCAGCCGATCGCATACGTGTCCAGAGCGCTCTCTTCTGCCGAGTTGCATTATGCTCAAATTGAAAAGGAATGCTTAAGTATTGTATTTGCCTGCCAGCGTTTCCATCATTATCTTTATGGCCGGGATAAAATCACAGCCAAAACTGATCAGAAGCCGCTAATAGCTATATTCAAGAAGCCCCTTTTGTGTGCTTCCAAACAGCTGCAGAGCATGATGCTTAGTTTGCAGAATTATAACCTTAATGTTGTGTACAAGCCAGGATGTGAAATGTATATTAGTGATACCTTGAGTAGGGCTACGTTAGAACAGGTGACACTTGGAGGAGAACATGAGCATCAGATGGTGTGCTGGTTGCTACAGGAACAAACTTTTTTCATCGAAGTTAATCAAGCAGGCTATCTTAATGTCACAAATCAGCAGCTATGTCAGCTTAGGCAGCACACAGGTACTGATATAGCTTTACAGGCACTGAAGGCTATCGTTATGAGTGGGTGGCCGGATGAGAAGGAGGCAGTTCCGGTAATAGTGAGGGAATATTGGTCTTTCAGAGATGAGATCGCCGTACAAAACGGGATCTTGTACAAGGGCCCAAGAGTCATAATGCCTAGGTCAATGAGAGCAGAGATGTTATTGCGCATACACTCGAGCCATATTGGCAGAGGCATGCTATAGACAAACCCATGACATGCTTTACTGGCCCAATATGCAGGGCGAAATCAAGGACTTTGTTAGTAATTGTTCCACCTGCAATGAATATGCATATTCACAACAAAGAGATGTTACACGAGATACCATCACGTCCTTAGCAGATTGTTAGTATGGACTTGTTCATCTATGCAGGAAAAGAGTATCTAATATTAATTGATCATTATTCTGACTTCTGGGAAATTTAACCCCTCACAGACTGTTTGGCTGAGACTACCATTAAGAGATGCAAGACTCAGTTTGCATGTTCTGGCCAACCAGATAAAGTGATCTCAGATAATGGTCCTCAGTTTATGAGTTTACAATTTAGGAAATTTGCCACTGAGTGGGAGCTCTTCACCACGTCATCCACAAGCTAACAGCAAAGCTGAATCAGCTGTGAACATCGCTAAAAATCTATGTAGGAAAGCTTACAGTGAAGGTAAAGATCCATGGAAAGCTATTCTACATTGGAGAAATACCCCATCTGAGGGCATGGACAGTAGTCTGGCACAGAGACTGATGGCAAGGAGACTAAAGACATCACTACCAGTGGGTGACAAGCTGCTTGAGCCCTCGGTGGTTCCAGAAAAGTTACAGCTGAAAAGACAAGTGGTCAAGACAAGATATGACAACTCAGCTAGAGATTTGCCAGAATTGAGGATTGGGGAATGGATTCGGATGAAACTGCTGCCTGGAGATCGAACAGGTTGCTGGAAAATGAGTAGCTGCTTACAACAAGTGGCTCCACATTCCTATTTAGTGGACGTTGAAGGAATTTTGTATCGTCGCAATCAAGTAGACTTGAGTGTAGCTGAGCAGCCAGATTTTATATATCCTGTGGACAGGCCAGACATATCTGGTATTACCATGCTGCACTTACCCATGGACAATGAGGAATGCACAGGGATAGGGCCACAGATTAATGTTGATGAGAACTTGGAGCAAGCAGGTATACCCGATAGCAGTTGAGCGCCGGACACTGCAATAAGTGGCGAGAAGAACCCAGCGTTCCAGTGAGGTCGGAAAAGCCCATAGTGCAAAGAAAGCCAGTCGGCGCAAGAGGGCCAGTAGTCACTCACAGCGGCCAATGTTCACGACCACATGACAGACTTAACCTGTAGAAAGTGTTGATATTGTTCTCTTTTACAATTTGAACTCTTTTACAATGTTTTATAATGTTTTATTATGTGATAGTTGTGTTAATATGAAAAGGGAAGATGATACAGTTGCTTGCATCGGAACTTTGCATATTTCACAATGTTTTATAATGTTTATAATGTTTTAATAAGGTTCATAATGTTTTAATATGTGATAGTTGTGTTAATATGAAGAGAAGATGTTACAGTTGCTTGCATCGGAACTTTGCATGTTTCAAAATGTTTTAAAATGTTTATGATGTTTTATAATACAGTGTTTTATATCATTTTAATGCATATACTATATATAATGCTTATAAGGTTAATAAGGTTTTATAATGTTTTAAAATGTGATAATTGTGTTAATGAAAAAGGGACAATGTTACAGTGGTTATGTCTGCAGTCTTGGCAGGATTAGTTTGAGATGTACTCCCTGACTCTCGAGGAGCTGCTTTCAGATGCTGCTGTGAGGTATTTCCAGTTCCTGTCTTCTGTAGATATATACCTGTAATGATGGCTTGTTGTGCATCCTTCTACGATTAAAACTACTTGAAACAGCTTCTTTCTTTCTTCCCGTTGCTCACCCAAGTTTGAATCCAAAGAAAGAATTCTGCTTCAATTTGTTATATTTGGGACTTTAAGCCAAGCTTCAATGAAGTTCACAAAGCTCCCCAATTTATATCAATCCACTCCAATTTAAACAGCAGATGATGTGGTCAAACTGCTGAGTGCCTGAAACCATGTGGAAGGCCATCCAGACTCTTGTTGAATCTACAGTATAGGTATGAAATATACTCTCACTACAGTTTTCATACTAAAAATATATGAAAGTGAACACTGTTGTTGACTAATAATGAACAATTTTACACCAATGCAAACAGTTCATGAAAGTTGGTTCTGTAAAAAAAACCTAACTTAGATTCAAGAGAGCACTATTGTATTGCTGTCATTTTGTTTTATGCAAGCTATAATGCCACCTAGTGCCCATATTTGGAATGTAGGTTACAAGTTAATTTTCCAGAAAAAATAGTATATCTTACTTGTCAGGAAATGTGTGGGAGCAACATTTTTAGGTGGTGAGGGTGAAGGTTTGTTTTCCAAACTTGTGGGTTGGTTTCCAAAAGTTTCGTTACCAGGCTATGTTCAGAAACCAGAAAACCATCGGACAACCAACCCATAAACTCAGAAAATGAACCTTCACCCTCATCCTACATCCAAACTACAGATATTCACCACTACTTTTAGGTGGGTTCAGTATTTGTTATTTACATTTGTGTTATATTTGGAGATTATTTATCTATACTTAGTATAAGACACTTAGATTCTATTAGTATCTGAAATGGCATATTAGCCTGATAAAATAAGAAAGCAAATTAACCTGGAATTTACTTTTGAAGTAAATCCTGCTAAGCTCATTCCCCAATAGAAAACATTAGATTTGTTGCCTAGAATCTTAAATCTGCTTCATATGGATTATTTTCTAACTTCAAAAGAAATGTTTCGATGACAAAAATACATCCACACCCCACATCTACTTTTAGACAGTAAATGGGCTTAGTGGACAATCCTACAATCCTACACACTGTTATGAAAGCAAGCTTTTTGATAAAATCTGCTAAAGATTCTTTTGAAATAACTTCTAACTGTTGAAACATGAAAAAATTGAGCATTAAACCAGTGGTAGGATTCAAGTAATTTAACAACTGGTTCTCTGTCCTAATGATTTCTTCCAACAACCAGTTTGCCAAACTGCTCAGAAGGTTAACAACCGGTTCTCCCAAAGTGGTGTGAACTGGCTGAATCCCACCACTGCATTAAACTGTATGAGTTACATAATCTATAAATGCTCAATTTTTTCATATGTTTTTTTTAAATCTGAATCTAACCATTTTCATTTAGTTTATTAGAATAAACAATGTTTTTGGAATTTTTCACAGTGACGTTTTAAAATTTAATTGAATCAAATTAGAGAATACTATATCTAAAGACCAGTAATTTTATTTTATCTATGTTCTGATTTTATGGCATGATTAAAAAGAATCCAGGTTGGATTTAATATTCAATATTTAAAAATTTCCTGTCCTAAAAATCTACATTGGATGAATGGAGAAAAATCCAATTTATAGTTTTGATTCTTCCCCCTGAATAAGTTGCCCGAAGCATTTTCAAACCTTTAATGTTTATAAGAATTTGTACCTAATGCTATGTGGGTTAATTTAATCCTACACAAAGTATACCACTTAGGGGAAGAGAGCCTTTAAAAATAGAAACATTCTCTCCTTATTTCTTCCTTCCCATTTTTACTTCCATTAATGGCTGCAGATGACGTTAAGATTGATCCATTCTTTCTCTAACTTTCATTCAGGATCAGAATTCTAGAATTTAGTCAGTTTTGAAAAAAGTCCAAGACAGAGTTTGGGAGTGGTTGTCGAGAATTCTTGTCATATCCTCTGTTCCTAAGGGATTGCTGGTATTCCTTCTTGTCTAAATCCCTAAGAATTTTTCCTGGCTCCATATAGAACTTTTTACCACCAAGTATGACCAAGTCTTTCTTTTGTGCTTCCTCAAGTTCACTACCAGATACTGCAGTGCCCTCTTCATTCATTGTTTTTAGAACAGACTCTGAAAATTGTGCTGCACATTTATTATGTGTTTTTTCCAATATTTGATTCTGTGCTTTCTCCAATTCACTAGCTTTATGAGCTTCCTTCTGCTCATCTACTGTATTAGCATGAACATTCTCCTGTTCCACCATTTGAGTGTTTGCAAATTCCCCTAAAGTAAAATGAGCCTTTTTTTGATCATCGAAGTCTTTCATCCATGTTCTCTGCTCATCATTCAGGACTTTTCTCTGTCTTTCTTCCAGTTCCTTAAACATCATCTCAGCCTTGCGCTGTTCTGCTAAAGCTATCTTCTGAGCTTCCTCTTGTTCTTCCAAAACTTCCCTTTGTATCTTGGCCAATTCATTTATAGCATGATGAGCTCTTACTTGTTCATCTACAGCTTTCCTTTTTGCTTCTTCTTGATCTTCCAGGGCTTTTCTTCGTGATTCCTCTAGTTTAGCAAACATTTCCTTAGTTCTCTGCTGTTCTTCAAAGGCCAGCCTCTGTGTTATCTGTTGTTCCTCTATAGCTTTAGCATGTGCTGTCTCCAGCTTTTTCATAGCCAGATGTATTGCCCTTTTTTCTTCTAATGCCCTCTGCTGTGTTCTTTCATTTTCCTCCATGGCCATCTTTTGAGCTATTGCCAAGTCCTCTAGAGCTTTCTTTTGAGCAATCTCTAATTCTTCTAGAGACTTCTGCACATTTCCCCTTTCTTCCTTGGCTCTTCTTTCAGCCCTTTCTTGTTCTTCTTGAAACTTTCTCTGAGTTCTTATAAGTTCTCCCAGGGCAGCCTCAGCCAATTGCTTTTCTTCTTGAGATTTTTTTTGTGCTTTTTCTTCTTTCTCCAGTATTTGTTTATGAGTTTTTTCCAGAGCCTCCAAAGCTATCTGAGCATTCTCCTTTTCTTTCAGAGCCTTCTTCCTTGCAATCTCTAATTCTTCTAAGGTCTCCTGTGACTTTCCTGTTTCTTCCATGGTCCTTCCCTGCTCATTTTGGATGCTTCTCTCTGCCCATGACAGTTTTTTCAGAGCAGCTTCAGCCATTTTCTTTTCTTCCTCATATTTTTTTTGCATTTGTTCCAGTTCCATCTGGGCTTTCTTTTGCTCCTCCAGGGTCTGCTTGTGAGCTTTTTCCAGAGCATCCAAAGCTTTCTGAGCATTTTCCTCTTTCTCTAGAGCCACTGTCTGAGCAATCTCCAATTCTTTTAGTTTTATATGAATTATTTCTTTTTCTCTGGTTGCTTTTTGCTCAGCTTTTTCCTGTTCTTCTTGATATTGTCTTTGAGCATTTGAGAGTTCTTCCAGGGCTGCCTCAGCCATTTTTTTTTCATCTTGACATGTTTGCTGCACTTTCATTTGTTCCTCTAGGGTCTGAGTGCGAGCTCTTTCTACACTATCCAGAGCCTTCTTAGCATTCACCTCTTTTTCCAAGGCTTCTTTTTGAGCCATTTTTATTTTTTCCAGCTCTTTCTGTGCATTCACTAATTCTTTCATTACTTGCATCTTAGATATTTCCTGCTCTTCTTGGAATTTTTTCTTCGTCTCCAAGAGTTCTTGCAAGGCTGCCTCACACATCTTCTTTTCTTCTTGACACTTTTTTCGTGCTTGTTCCAGTTCTTCCATAGCAGCTACCTGAACTTTCTTCTGCTCCTCTAGGATTTCTTTATGAGCCCTTCCCAAAGCTTTCTGAGCTTTTTCCTCTTCTTCCTGAGTTTTTTTCTGAGCAACTTCTAATTCTTCTATAGTCTTCTGAGTCCTCTCATTTTCTTTCATCGTTTTCTTCTTAACCTTTTCCTGTTCTTCTTGGAATGTTTTCTGGGTTCTTAAAAGTTCTTGCAGAGCAGCTTCAGCCATTCTTTTTTCCTCTTGGATTTTCTTTAGTGCTTTCTTCTGTTCTTCCAGTGCCTGCTTATGAGCTTTTTCAAGAAGATCCCGAGTTTTTTGAGCTTTCTCCTGTTCCTTCAGGGCCTTCTTCTGGGCCTTCTCTAATTCTTCTAACTCTTTCTGTGCTCTTTCTCTCTCTTTAATTGCTTTCTGCTCTGCCAAATGCTGCTCTTCCTGGATATTTTTCTGAGCTCTTGATAATTCTTCCAAAGCAGCCTCAGCCATCTTTCTTTCCTCCTGAGATTTCCTTTGAGCGTTTTTCTGTTCCTCTAATGCCTGCTTATGAGTTCTTTCTAGGTTGTCCAATGCGTTTTGAGCTCTTTTCTGTTCTTCCAGACTCTCCTTTTTAGCTGTCAATATATTTTCTACAGCCTTCTTCTGAGCGATGTCTAATTCTTTTAGCAATGTCTTAGCTTTCTCTCTTTCTGCTATTGCCTTTCTCTCAGCTGTTTCTTGCTCCTTTTGTACTTGTTTCAATAGATTTTCTAGGGCTGCTTCAGCCAATTTTTTTTCTTCCTGAGATTTTTTCTGTGCTTGTTCCTGTTCCATCATGACAGCCAAATGAGCATTCTCCTGTTCCTCTAGTACTTGTTTATGGGCAATTTCTAGAGCATGCTGCGATGTCTGGGCCTTCTCCTGTTCCTCCTGAGCTCTCTTCTGGACTTCTTCTAATTTTTTAATGTTTTTTTGAAGTCTCTCTCTTTCTTCTATGGCTGTCTTTTCTGCTTTCTCTTGTTCCTCCTGGAAAGTTTTCTGGGCCCTTAAGAGTTCTTGTAGTCTTGCCTCAGCCATTTCCTTTTCTTCTTGTGATTTTTTCCATGCTTGCTCTTGTTCTTGAATAGCTAACTGAGCTTTCTTCTGTTCATTCAGGGCACATTTATGGGCTCTTTCTGCAGCCTCCAATGCTTTCTGAGCCCTTTCCTGTTCCTCCTGAGCTTTTTTCTGAGCTATTTTTAACTCTGCTAGGGCAACCTGAGTTATTTCTCTTTCTTCCATTATTTTTTTCTCAGCCATTTTCTTCTCTTCTTGAAACCTCCTCTGAGTTTTTAAAAGTTCATCCAAGGTCACTTCAGCTATCTTCTTTTCTTCCTGAATTTTTTTCCTTGTTTGTTCTTGTTCTTCCATTGTTGCTATCTGAGCTCTTCTTTGATCTTCCAGGGCCATTTTATGACATCTTTCTATAGCTACTAGAGCACTCTGAGCTCTTTCCTGTTCCTCAAGTGCTTTCTTTTGAGTAATTGCTAATTCTCTGAGGCCCTTCTGTATATTCTCTTTTTCTTCCATAATTTTTTTCCCTGCATTTTCCTGCTCTTCTTGAAGTTTTTTCTGAGCTCTTAAAACATTTTCCAAAGCAGCTTCAGCCATCTTTTTTTCTTCTTGATATTTCTTCCGTGCTTGCTCCTGTTCATCGATTGCAGCCATTTTAGCTTTCATCTGTTCTTCTAGGCCCTCTTTTTGAGCTTTTGTAAGAGCTTCCAGAACTTTTTGGGCTTTTGTCTGTTCCTCTATGGCTTTCTTCTGTTCAATCTGCAATTCTTCTAGGGCCTTTTGAATTCTTTGTCTTTCTTCCATGTTTTTTTCCTTAGCTCTTTCCTGTTCTGCTTGCACTTTTCTCTCAATGCTTGACAGTTTTTCCAAAGCTGCCTCAGCTATCTTCTTTTCCTCTTCAGTTTTTTTCCGTGCTTGCTCAAGTTCTTCAATGGCAGACACCTGAGTTTTCTTCTGTTCCTCTAAAACTTTCTTCTGAGCAATTTCTAATTCTTCAAGAGCCTTTTGTGCGCTCTCTTTTTCTTTTAGGGCTTTCTTCTCAGCCTTTTCCTGCTCTTCTTGGACTTTTCTTTGATATTGTGACAATTTTTCCAGGGCTGCCTCAGCTCTCATCTTTTCTTCTTGAGATCTTTTAAATGCTTGTTCCTGTTCTTCCAACGCAGCCATCTGAGCTCTTTTTTGTTCCTCTAAAGCTTGTTTATGAGTTCTTTCTACTGCTTCCAGGGCATTTTGAGCTCTTATCTGCTCTTCTCGGGCCTTTTTCTGAGCAATCTCTAGTTCTTCCAGGGCCTTCTGAGTTTTCTCTTTTTCTTCCATTGCATTCTTCTCAGCCTGCTTATGCTTCTCTTGCATTTTCATCTCAGCTTGTGCAAGTTTTTCTAAAACTAATTCAGCACTTTTCTTTTCTTCTTCAGCTTCTTTCCGTGCCTGTTCACATTCTTCAATGGCAGCCATCTGAACTTTCTTCTGCTCTTCCAGTGCCTGTTTATGAGCTTTTTCTACATTTTCCAAAGCTTTCTGAGCTCTTCTTTGTTCTTCAAGAGCTTGTTTTTGAGCAATGTCTAATTCTCGGAGTGCTTTCTGGGCTATCTGTTTTTCTTGTATTGCTTTTTCTTCAGCCATTTCCTGCTCTTTTTGAAACTCTTGCTGTATCCTTAAAAACTCTTCCAGAGCTGTCTCCATCCTTTTCTTTTCTTCTTGCATTTTTTCCCATTCTTTTTCCAATTCCTCCATGACATTCAGATGAGCTTTCTTCTGCTTCTCCACAGCCTGTTGATGAGCTATTTCTACTGATTCTAGGGATTGCTGACTTTGATTCTTTTTCTCAATGGCTTTTCTTTGAAGAATCTGTAATTCTTCTAGGGCCTTCTGAGCTTTATCTCTTTCTTCCATTGCATTCTTCTCAGCCTGCTTATGTTCCTCTTGCATTTTCATCTCAGCTTGTGCAAGTTTTTCTAAAGCTGCCTCAGCACTTTTCTTTTCTTCTTCAGCATTTTTCCGTGCCTGTTCATATTCTTCAATGGCAGCCATCTGAGCTTTCTTCTGTTCTTCCAGTGCCTGTTTATGAGCTTTTTCTACATTTTCCAAAGCTCTCTGAGCTCTTATTTGTTCTTCAAGAGCTTGTTTTTGAGCAATGTCTAATTCTCTGAGGGTATTTTGAGCTATCTTTTTTTCTTGAATTGCTTTCTCTTCAGCCATTTCCTGCTCTTTTTGGAACTGTTGCTGTGTCCTTAAAAACTCTTCCAGAGCTGCCTCCATCCTTTTTTTTTCTTCTTGCATTTTTTCCCATCCTTGCTCCTGTTCCTCCATGGCTGCCAAATGAGCCTTCTTCTGTTCCTCCATAGCCTGTTGATGAGTTATTTCTACTTCTTCCAGTGTCTTCTGAGCTTGTTTCTGTTCCTCAAGGGCTTTTTTTCTAATAGTTTGTAATTCTTCTAGGTTCTTTTCAGCTTTCTCTCTCTCTTCCATTGCTGTTTTTTCAGCTTTTTGCTGTTCTTCTTGGAGCTTCCTTTGAGTTTTGAAAATTTCTTCTAGGGCAGCTTCAGCCATCTTCTTTTCTTCTTCAGACCTTTTCCTCAGTTTTTCTTGTTCTTCTATGGCAGCCATCTGAGCTTTCTTCTGTTCCTCCAGTGCCTGTTTATGAGCTTTTTCCACAGCTTCCAGAGCTTCTGCTGCTCTTTCCTGTTCCTCCATAGCCTTTTTTTGAGCAAACTCATATTTTTTTAAGGCTACCTGAGCATTTCTTTCCAAGGCTTTTTCTTCCTGCTGTTCTTGAATCTGTCTTTGAATCTTTGACAATTTTTCTAAGGCTTCCTCAGCCATCTTCTTTTCTTCTTCAGTTTTTTTCCAGATTTTTTCCTGTTCTTGTATCACAGCCATTTGAGCTTTCTTTTGTTCTTCCAACACTTTTTTATGAGCTTCTTCTACATCTTCCAAAGCTTTCTGAGCTTTTCTCTGTTCTTCCAGTGCTTTCTTATGAGCAATTTCTAATTCTTTAAGGTTTTTGTGAGCTAACTGTCTTTCTTCTGCTGCTTTGTTTTCAGCTCTCTGTCTCTCTTCTTGTATTGTCTTCTGAATCCTGACAAGCTCTTCCTGGGCCAGCAAAACCATTTTATTTTCTTCTTGAATTCTTTTCCATTCTTGTTCCTGTTCTTCTATGGCAGTCCTCTTAGCTTTGTTCAGCTCCTCTAAAGCCTGTTTACGCATTTCTTCTACAGCTTCCAATGCATTCTGAGTTCTTTTCTCTTTTTCTAGGACTTTCTTTTGCATCACTTCTACTTCTTTTAGAGTCTTTTGTATAGCTTCTCTTTCTTCCATGGCTTTCATCTGAGCATTCACCTGCTCTTCCTGGGACTTCTTCTGATTCCTGAAAAGCTCTTCCAGGGCTATTTCAACCATCTTCTTTTCTTCCTGAATTTTTTTCCTTATTTGTTCTTGTTCTTCCATCACTGCTCTCTGAGCTTCCTTCTGTTCCTCCAGGGCTTTTATATGAGCCCTTTCTAAAGTTTCCACAGCATTCTGAGCTCTTTCCTGTTCCTCAAGACATTTCTTTTTAGCAATCTCCAATTCATTGAGAGCCTTTTGTATGCTCTCTCTTTCTTTCATGGTTTTTTCCCCAGCTTCTTCCCGCTCTTCTTGAATTTTTTTTTGAGTCCTGAAAAGCTCTTCCAGGGCTACCTCAGCCATCTTCTTTTCTTCCTGAATTTTTTTCCTTATTTGTTCTGGTCTTTCCATCAGTGCTGCCTGAACACCTTTTTGCTCTTTCAGAATCTTTGTGTGAGCATTTTCTATAATTTCCAGAGTGCCTTGGTTACTTTCTTGTTCCTCCAGGAAGTTTTTTTCCACATTTTCAACTTTTTCAAGGGCCTTTGATATTTGCACACTTTCTTCAATGATGCTTCTCTTACCTCTTCTCTGTTCTTTTTGGATTTTTCTGTGAGCCATGGAAATTTTTTCCAGATCAGCTTCAGACTTATTTTTTGGATTCCCCCTCCTTGTTTGTTCTTGTACTTCTATTAATGCTATATTTTGTTCTGACACTGCCATTTTCCCTATTTCTACCACTTCTGGAGCATTCTGAGCACTGTCTTGTTCTACCTGAAATTTATTTTGAGAAATTTCTAATTCTTTAAGGTTCTGCCATATGTTCTGTCTTTCCTGTCCCTTTATAGTTTTCCTCTGAAGAATCTCTGATTCTTCTAAAGTGTTTTGTGCACTTTGATTTTCTCCCATTACATTTTTCTCAGATCTTTTCTGCTTTTCCTGTTCCTTTATCTGAGCCACAGAAATGTTTCCCAGAGCTTCTTCCACCAACTCCTTTTCTTCTTCAGATATTTTCTTTTTTTCCTCTAAGGCCTCTTTATGACCAATTTCTAAGTTTTCCAGAACTAATTCTTCTAGGGATTTATCAGTTCTTTCTCTTTCTTCTTTGGCCACCTTCCGATTCTTTCTCTGTTCTTGGACTTTTTTCTGAACTGCTGAGAAGTGTTCCTCAGCTACTTTCCCCATCAATCTTTCTTTTAGAATATTTTCCTGTGCTTTCTTCTGTTGGTCTAATGCCCACATATGAGATTTTTCTAAAGCTTCCAGAGCTTTTTGAGCTCTTGCTTGTTCCTCTAGGGCTACCTCTTTAGCAATTTCCAATTCTTCTATGTCTTTCTGACCACCCCCTCTCTCCTTTATTGCTTTCTTTTCTGAACTTTCTTGTCCCTCATGAAATTCTTTTTGCATTCTTGAAAATTGTTTCATGGTAGCTTCAGCCATCTTTTTTTCTTCTAGGTAACTTTCTTTTGCTTGCTGATGTTCTTCCACAGCAACCATCTGAATTTTTCTTTGGTTCTCTAAAGCCTGTTTGTGGGCTCTTTCTACAGCTTCCAGAGTTTTCTCAGCTTTTTTCTGATCTTCCAAAGCCTTTTTCTGAGCAATCTCTAATTCTTCTAAAGCTCTTTGTGCTTTCTCTCTTTCTTCCTTAGCTTGCCTCTCAGCTCTTTCCTGCTGTTTTTGGACCTTTCTTTGAGCTTCTGCAAGTTTTTCTAAAGCTGCCTGAGCCATCCTTTTTTCTTCCTGTGACTTTCTCTGAGCATACTCCTGTTCTTCCATTGCAGCTATAAGGACTTTTTTTTGTTCCTCCAGAGCCTTTTTATGTGCTCTTTCCAAAACATCCAGGGCCTCCTGTGCTCTTTCCTGTTCTTCAAGAGCTTGTTGCTGAACTCTCTCTTGTTCCTCCAGGGCTTTCTTTGTGGCTTTTTCAAGCTCGTCTAAAGCCTGTTGTTGAGCTCTGGCCAGTTCCCTCAAGTTTGCCTTCTGTATTTTTTCTTGTTCTTCCAGGATTATTTTAAAAGTTTGTTCTTGTTCACAGAGTGCCTTTTGCTGTGATTTTTCCTGCTCATCTAATAATTTCTGCAAAGTGCTTTCTTCTTCATCAATTTCTTCTTGATAACTTCTGAGTTTTTCATCCAATTCTTGCTGAAGAGCTTTTAGTTGTTCCTCCAACTCATTCTGATGAACTTGGTGTTTCATTTCTTTCTGTTTAAGGTTCACTTGTTCTTTCAGTAAATTTTCTTGGAATTTTTCTTCTTCTTCTTGTTCCTCTTCTTCTATTTCTTCTTCTTCCTCTTCCTCCTTCTCAAAATAGTTACCTTGTTTCCTTTTGCTTTCCTGAAAGTATCTCCATCTGTTGTCTTGGGCCATACTCTTCTGTTTTGTCAGAACTATTTGCCTTACTTTTTGTTGTTCTTTGGTGTTTCCCCCCCAATTTTCTCTCCATTCCTCCACAATGTCCTTGTCATTTCTTCCTAATTCTGCAGATGTCATTTGAGATCTTTCTTGCTTCTTACAAGTTTCTTGAAGTTCACTCAAAAGATCCTTATCCTTCTTTTCATCAATTTTCTGTTCCTGCTTCCTCCTGAGCCTGGCGATTTTCTGAGCCTTTGGTTGTACCTCTTTTAGCAAAGCATAGGATTCTTCATCATAATCTAATTGGCAGGCCAAGGCAAGGTCTTTAGCTGCCTTTTGCCAGTAACCAAGTATTTGCAATGCTTTTCCTCGCCACTTGTAGGGCTGGGCTGAGTCAGGATTTATTTGTATGGCTTTATCACAGTCCCTAATTGCAGCAGTTGGCTTTTGTAATTTCAAATAGACCCTGGCTCGGTTTGCATATAAAATAGTAAGATGTGGATTGAGTTTAATAGCTTCTGTGAACAAATCTAAAGCTTTAAAAAGTTCTCCTTTATTGACTGCATCAAAAGCTTCCCTCTTTTTTTCATTGGCTAGTTTTCTCATTTCATCAGTTACTTTTAAGTTTTCATTTCCCATCTCCTGAGGAAGATCTTCATCTGACTCAATAACCTCTTCAGTATCAATTTCCAATTCACTGTCCTCACTTTCTGACTCACTTTCATATTTTTGTTTCCTCATAGGTCCTTTCTGAGCCCTTCTTTCATGCAGTTCAATGTGCTCTTGTTTTTCATAATCCATAAACTGATCTTGCTCTTGTACTGCAGACATGGGAAAAGTTTCATTTTGATCCTCTGAACAATAAAGAGGGAGTATTTTATAGTTTTTGGAATTATGCAGAATTGTCTTTTCCTCAGAAATGTGAAATGTTCTTGGGTCCTGTTCTTGTTTGCAAGACTCATGAATAACTGATTTATCTTGGGGACCATTTCCTTGTATTTTCCCAGAAGCTTCTTTCATTTTGCTCATCTTCTCTTTACATTCTCCCTGATTACTTCTTTCCTCTGGATTTTCCCACCATTTAATAATTTTCTCATTTTCTGTTTGTATTTCTTTCATCTTGGCATAAGTATCTTCATCATAATCTAGTTGACAGGACACAGAGAAATCTTTAGTAGCCTCCTGCCAATAACCCAACATGCAAAACGCCTCTCCACGGCACTTGTATGGTAAGGCCATATCAGGATTTAATTTTATGGCACTGTTACAATCCTTTATGGCAGCAGTTGGCATATGAAGTTTCAGAAAAGCACTGGCACGGCAAACATACAAGTTAGTAAAATGGGGGTTTAGTTTGATAGCTTTGGTGAATAACTCAGCTGCTTTTTGATATTCACCTTTCTCCATTGCATCCAAAGCTGCTTTCTTGTTTTCACTGGCCTGCTTCCATTTCTCATCTGTCTCCACATTTTCATATATTATTTCTTGGGAGTCTTTATTATGGTCTAGCTTCATTTTCTCTTCTTTATTCCTTACTACTTTGTTCTCCAGTTCTATGCTAATATTTTCCTCTCTCTGGTCTTGTTTTTGATCCTCTAAAATTATCTGGGCTTTCTTAATCTTCTCTAGTATCTCAGATTCCTTATATGTAAGGATGCACTTTGCTTGGCTTTCAGAAATTCTTTGAAATCCTGATTTTAATTGCTTTAGTACTGAACTGGCCTCTTTATCATATTCTAACTTAGAAGCTAAAGCAAAATCACAGGCTGCTTTTTTAAAATAGCCTAATTCCTTGAATGCTTTTCCTCTCAGTTTTAATGGTTCTGATGATTTGGGATTCAGTTCAATGGCCATGTTGCAGTCTTTAATAGCAGCATTTGGTTTTTGCAATTGCATATAGACATTGGCACGATTGGTGTAAGAACTAGAAATGTTTGGGTTGACCTCAATAGCTTCAGAGAACAGATCAACAGCTTTTTGAAGTTCAACTTTAGCTAGGGCGTCCAAAGCCTTTTTATTCTTTTCATTGATTTGATTCCTTACCTCATCAGATATATAAAGATTTTCGTATTCTATTTCTTGGCTATTATTCTGCAATTGTTCCATGTTTTCCTCATTACAGTTCTCCAAATTGTTTTCATTCCATGCATCTTCAGGAAGCTCACTGTCCCTCTCTTCTATACAGATGTC
The DNA here is from genome assembly GCA_022577455.1 of Arizona elegans. NCBI lineage: Eukaryota > Metazoa > Chordata > Lepidosauria > Squamata > Colubridae > Arizona > Arizona elegans. The sequence goes on from JAKOOJ010000004.1 coordinate 86,564,472, forward strand.
ATTTGCAGTAAGTGTCAAGGAACTGACTACAGTTTCTAATGATTCCCGGAGAAAAAGACGATCTTCAGAATTTGTAAAACTGAGATCAGACCTGAACCTTGGAAAATTACTTGATCCCATGATGAGGAAAAAAGTTGATTTAGTTGGATCTTAAAGGGAAGGAAGAATTAAAAAAAAACCTGATATAAGAGAGGATTTAATCCTTATTCTAATGAATGATTTTATGAAAAATGGCCTTCATTCCTCTCTGCCATGGTCCTACTTCTACTGTATACTACCATTACTACTTAATGAAATAAAACTTAGTGTTAGATTCAACAACAAAGAAAGTTTTATGATGTCATCAAACATGTCATCACTGGAATCCTCAAATATTGTGTTGTAAGAATTTCAACAGAAGCATCTTATCTCCTTTATTGATTGTTCTTGAATGAGGTTAATGGTAAAATATGTGATGGGGTGCTTATTTTTTTAAATGCACAAAAATGCTTCTAAATTACTTTATTATATAGAAAATTGTAATATACTGGTTTACTGAAATGTCTTACCAATATTTTTAATTAAAAACTACGAAGTATTCTGATTTCAGATGTCATTCAGACTTCAAAATTTGGTATATCATATTATGGCAGATTGACTATAAAGTGCCAAAATGCTATATGTGGCATGGATACTGCTAAAAAAAAATTTTTTTTTTTTTGCAGATCACCTTTAAATTGCTAGACTTGTACTCCTGAAAATGAAGTTGGGTTAAGAAATCTCTTTCTGAATGATCAATGATTTATACTCATCCAGAGCCAAGTTGATCGCATAGCTTCATTTCTAACTGATTTATGCACAAGAAATATTGTGTGTGAAACTAAGATAAAGGGAATAAACTAAGATAAACTAAGATAAAGGGAAAAGAAGTTATAGAAATGAATAAATGCAATCTGATCTTGCAGAGATGAATTCCAATATAGGTATTGTAAGATTCAAAAAAAAAAAAGAAAGAAAGAAAGAAAGAAAAAGAAAAGAAAAGAAAAGAAAAGAAAAGAAAAGAAAGAGAACTGCAGTTGAGTCACCAGAATGTCAAAATGAGACTCAAGAAGAGACTTGGAAAATTATTTTATTTGTACAAAGAAGAACTGGGTAGGCTTATGCCATATGCATATAGACAACAAACATGCAAAGAGAAAAACCACACCTAGGTAAAGCTTGTCTAAGATCATATACACTTGTTTAGCCAATCAGAGACAAAAGTTTGTTATTCAATGTGGGCAATGTCTTGCCCATGCCCTCCCCCCCCTCCCCTTATCCATGGAGTGTTCTTTGTCCATGCTCTGTCCGTGCTTTGTTACCTTACAGAGTATCCCTTGTCCTTGTGTGTTTGTGCTCCTAGGCAGCCATCCTTATCTATGGAGCAGGATGTTCCTGGGAACTGTCTCCAGGGATGTGCCTAGCTCTGAAGCAAATGACAGAAGCGACAGTTTATGATTGCTATGCAGAAAAACCCTTCATCCATGACTGGAAACAGAAATGATAACCCTCAGAATTATCTGGATTTCTGAAAGCCATTTTTAAACAGAAATAAAAGTGAAGGTAAATGCCTATAATTCAGTATTTTGTGTTTTGTTTGGGCATACACTTATTTTTGTTAGTGTGCGATATGATTTTGTCTATGTGTATGTTTCTTGAATAGTAACAATTTATATTTCTGCAAAATAGACATTGCAGGGATTTGGGGTAGAAATACATGATTTGACTTTTAGTATTTAGATGTCACCAATTACTTGGTCTCTGAGCCTCATTAATTTCATAGATAATATCTGAGCCACATTAGTTCACTTCTGTGAATGAATATTGCAGCAAATAAAATGGATTAAAACTGAGGTATTGTTTTGAATTCAGACTTTTAATTCTTATTTTCTTAGTTCATTGTGTAGTTTACTTTTGTTTTTGTATATTCTAGTTTACTATGGTGAACAGTGAGCATTTGTTCACTCTCAAAATTGCTTTTTACCCCGGAGTGAAGGGATAAGGAAGAATGGTTTAATTTTTAAATCCGATTCTATTTTATAGGTCATTCTTCCCTCCCCCCTTTGCTTTCTTTTTTATATCAATTTTATATTATATAAATACTGAGTTTGCATTTTTAGTGGTTCGGTATATATGTGGGTGCGTTGGACTAGAAGTTAAGGCACCAGGCTAGAAACCGTGAGTTCTAGTCCTACATTAGCGTGACCTTGGGCGAGTCACTCTCTCATTCCAACCAATCCTAGAAGGGATCTTACTATGGAGAAAATAGGAGGAGGAAGTCGCATTAGATATGTTCGCACTTTGAGTTATATATAAAAATAAAGGTGGGATATAAATAAATAAACAAACAAGCAAAACAATCTGTATCATTTTCCTAACACATCCTGAACTTCTTCGTGGTTCGAAATTGTGAATTCGAAAATCTGGGTCTAGTCCGGTAGACTTTCATTCATCAGACGGACACACGACATGCGTAGGAAGGAGCCCACGTGGCTCAGTTGAGACTCGGAAGTGTGCGCTTCTTCCGCAGGCGCCTCTTCCGGTTCCGCGCTCTCTTTTGCTACGTGTCTTAAGGGGCCTCGTTGGGTAGCGAGCAACTGTGAGTATGGCTTAATTACGGGTAATTCTGATTTTTGTTCTTCGAATTGTTCGCGAAAGAGAGAAAGAATGAGGTCTTGGCGTTTTCAATGCCAAGATTTAGTTAAAGCGCAGCTCTTTCCTCTTCTGGCTGGTTGCAAAATTTTGCAACCTCTCCCAACTTCAGACCTGTCGCTTTTTCATGGCCATAAGAAAGGGGTAAAATTGTCTTTCCTAAACTAATCCCAGGGGACGATTTTTCACCGTGTCCTGTTCGCTGTTTCCTGGTATCGAAAGCCGCACCTACTGTTTACGGGTTTATGTGTTTCCGTGAATTACTGGTAATCTTAATTTAGAACAAGCACTTGTATCTATAAAGCCCCAACGAATATAATGCCGTTCCGCACCAAACGGAGTCCAAGAAAAACAACAACCGAAGGAAAGCGGCAGAGTGGTTGCAGAAGAAAACCACTCTCTATGCATTGCTTTCTTTTTTTCCCTATAAAAATTGATGACTGTACAAACAAATAATGACTGTTTGCGTATTAGGGTAATTTGTAAAAGAATGGAACCATATTATCCCCATTTATGGAAAGATAAGCACATCTGAGATGAATCCAGGTAGCATTTTGTATATTATATATACCTTGAATTCTTGTATTTATTTATTGTAGATTTAAAATTTATATATAAATTTTGAAACACGTTCAAAATCTGTGGCATGTGTTCAGTTTGGTAGAATTAAGTTTTTTGCTTACACTGATCGTTCAGAATTTAGCCATATTTAGTCAAATGAGATAAGGTGACCTCTGGATTATTCCCAGCTTTAATTTTATTATTAATAGCCTCTGAAAAAATAACCACAGGCAACAGCTTTAAGTTTCTAAACAAGATCAATAATATCAGAGATACTTTTGATTAAACATTTATCTTTGCTTCCATTTATTTTGAAAGTTAATTTGTTTTTCAGTTCATCATGGATCAAGTAATGCAATTTGTAGAGCCCAGCCGCCAGTTTGTGAAAGATTCCATCAGACTTGTTAAAAGATGCACAAAACCAGATAGAAAAGGTAAAGTAATCAAGAGGAAAAATGGGAGAAAGAAATCTATGGTAATATAAAGTGTTAGAAACAAACTATTTCTGTAATCACAGTCGATTCATGTCAGGTTTCTATATCAAATCACATGTTTTCAATCTAATAATGAAACCTTAACCCTAAATGAGTGAAAGTAAAAATACTACAAATAGTAGTACAAATTGAAAATAATAAAAATACAGATTAAAAAACTCAAATATAAACAGTAAACTATGGTAGACAGTCAACAAATCTAAAATATATGTCTATTATACTCCACAGTGTTCTTAAAGTGTGGTCACACAAAATACTCTTGAAAGTCTTCAAAATTATTTAAAAAATAATGCAATATTAAAATCCTGTCATGAGAAGCAATAGTGGCAGAAAATGTGTTAATTTTTAATAAGGTAAATGCCAATAAACATAACCCATACAAACAACATCTTTGGGATCCTCCATAATTTTTAATAGTGTGAAAGAAAAAAAGTTTCAAAAACACTTCTCTAGTGTATTTAATTTAATTTTAATTTAATTTCCAATTTATATACCGCCCTTCTCCCTGAGGACTCAGGGCGGTGTACAGCCAAGATAAAAAACATAGAATACAAATATTAAAACATTTAAAAATATATATAGATTTGGGCCGAAAGTTAAGAATCACAAACTAATTAAAAAATTTAAAAATTTCTTCTAAGCCAACCCGGCTTGCTGGAAAAGATGGGTTTTCAGGGAACGACGGAAGGCATTGAGGTCATGGATTCTCCTTATCTCCGGGGGCAACTGATTCCAGAGAGTGGGAGCCCCCACAGAGAATGCCCTCCCCCTGGGGGCCACCAGCCTACATTGTTTGGCTGATGGCACCCTGAGGAGGCCCTCTCTGTGGGAGCGCACGGGTCGATGGGAGGTCGTTGGTAGCAGCAGGCGGTCTCGGAGATAGCTAGGCCCTATGCCATGGAGCGCTTTAAAGGTGATAACCAACACCTTGAAGCGCACCCGGAAGACCACCGGGAGCCAGTGCAGCTCGCGCAGGAGCGGTGTTACATGGGAGCGCCATGTTGCTCCCATCATTATTATTAAGTGTTTCATTTGTGAAGTATCCAAAAGATTTCTAGATCTATAAAATACAGTTTACATTTAAAAAGATACTGAAACTTTCTTCAGTTCTTATTTTAACAGTGCAAGAGGTACATTTTTGAAATAGGGGCTACAAGGGGACTTTTTTGATAAAGTAAGCAGAATGATTTGAACTGGAGCCCAGAAATATGTAATACTAGCTTTATCAGTAGTGAGTACATTTTTTCTAAGTGAAAAGTTGACCTTTTTCTTAGACTTAGAGAAGATAGTTCTCACACAAATGCTGAGTCTAGAAAACACTCAAGAAGTCTGATTGCTCTTCCTTCATTTTTTTGACAATAGCCAAAAAAGCCAATGTAATCGTAGGCTGCATAAATAGAGGGATAGAATCAAGATCATGTGAAGTGCTAGTACAGCTTTACAAAGCCTTGGTAAGACCACACTTGGAACACTGCATCCAGTTCTGATGACCACAATATAAAAAAGATGTTGAGACTTTGGAAAGAGTGCAGATAAGAGCAGTAAAAATGATTAGGAAGCTAGAAACTAAAAATTTTGAAGAATGGTTAAAGGAATTGGGTGTGTCTAGTTTAATGAAAAGAACAACTAGGGGAGGCATGATAGTGTTGCAATATTTGAGGTGCTCCTACAAAGACAGGGGATGTGTGTGTCAAATTATTTTCCAAAGCACCAAAAGGCAAGACAAAAAAGAATGAATGGAAACAAGGAGGGAAGCAACCTAGAACTAAGGAGAAATTTCATAACAGAGCAATCAACCAATGGAAAAACTTGCTTTCAGAAGTTGTGGGTGCTCCATCACTGGAGGCTTTCAAAAAGAGACTGGGTAATCATTTACCTGAAATAGTATAGGGTCCCCTGCTTGAGTGGTTTGGACCAGAAGACCTCCATGATCTAACTCGATTATTCTATGTTCTAAAAAAACCCAATAATTAATTCCAGTATTCTAAATGCTTTAGGAAATAACATAATATTCTGTAATACCTGTCTGTTTTGTATGACTTAATTGACTTCAGGTCCTACCAATTAAACAGTGCAATCTAGTGTGACCCAGTGACTGACCCTCTTCTTTTGAAGCACCTGCATTCATTTGGCCCCAACCTTTCCAATTCAAAAGAACTCTAAAGAGGTGGCTGTCCCCTCAGGCCTTAGGTTGGGTACCTGGTGGGTTCTTCTCAGTTGGGAATATTTTTTAAAGCATTCTTTTGAAGCCAGCATGTATTTTTAAATATGGTGCTTTTTAATTTTTTTGTAAAAAAATTATCATTTTTAGAGAACAGTGACTCAGGAATTGGATAAATATATGTAATTTTTAAATTCCAGAATTCCAGAAGATTGCCATGGCAACAGCAATAGGTTTTGCAATAATGGGATTTATTGGTTTCTTTGTAAAATTGATCCATATTCCAATCAACAATATTATTGTGTAAGTAAATGTGTTAAATGTTATTTGTTGAAAAAGATTTGACAAAAAGTTCATCATAGTTCCTAATATCCTCTTCCCTCTTTACGCCATCTGAGAATCTTGTATGTGACAACAAAATAGTCTGTGATACATGCATTTACTTAGAATATTTCTATGATAGTTTGCTATATAAAAAAATGCCAAAATGTTACAAAGCAACTACCCATATTTTTCGGAGTATAAGATGCTCCGGCGTATAAGACACACATTATTTTTTGGGGAGGAAAACAAGAAAAAAAAAATTCTGCCTCTGCCTATCAGCATCCATCGATATTCATCTGGCTAGCGTCCTTGCAGCAAATAGCAAACAGCCTGGTCAGCTTCAGCACATTATCGCAGCCTGATTCAGCAGGAACAGCTGGTTGGCAGGTGGATCAGCCTCCCAGAATACCCCTAATCAGCTGTTCCAGGCTGCAGGGATTGCCCCAGAGCATCGCTGCCTCCGTGCCTTGTGTTTTTGGCCTCTGTGCCTCGTGTTTTTGGCCTCCGAATGCTCCATTTTAGACCCGCTCCAGGCTGCAGGGATCACACAGCACATCGCCGCCAATCGCTGTCTCTGCGTCTCGTGTTTTTGGCCTCTGCACTCCCCATTTTTGGTCTCCATGTGTCGCATTTTCGGGCAGTTCCAAGCAGGGATCCCTGCCTGGAACCGCCCGAAAACATGATGCGCAGAGGCCAAAAATGGGGCATGTGGAGGCCAAAAATGTGATGCGCAGAAGCCAAAAACGCAATGTGCAGAGGTGACGATTGGTGACTGTGCTGTGGCAATCCCCACAGACTGGAATGGGTCTAAAATGGAGCGTTTGGAGGCTGAAAATGTGATGCACGGAGGCCAAAAATGAGAGGCATGCAGGCAGGATGTGCTATGACGATCCCTGCAGCCTGGAACAGGGCTAAAACGGCGTGTGAAGGCCAAAAATGGCTCGTGGGTGGGGGGTGGTAGATGGGAGGGGCTACATTCAGTGTATAATACACACCCAAATTTTCATCCTCTTTTAGGGGGTGGGGGGAAGTGAATTCTATACTCCAAAAAGTATGGTAAATACAGACATAAGCAATATGATTTTTTTAAAAAATACGAGACATTAATAGTGCTGAGATACCACTATATTCTTATTGGTTTTTTGAACAAAGTAGTTTCTTTGAAAAGGGGCATTTCTAAGGCAGGATACTACTAGTGAAAAGGCCTTCTCCCTCATAGTTATTTAATAATGACACTCAAGTAAAAGATTGAATATTAGCCTTGATTTTATAAACAGAATGACAGATTTCAATGAGTAAGTTGACTCCTGCCTTTTGAACTAATTCACAAAGCTAGACAATATTCTGGGGCAGTGCCATATGCCATAACATAATATGCCATATACTCACAAGAGTATAAAGGAGAATCAACAGGTTGATCAATTTCAATTAGAAAAAAAAATCATATTAATACATTTGAGCTCCAAAGTAAGAACTAGATGTAATAGTACCATCAAATTGTGAATAACATCGAAAAGAAAACTTAAATCAAACAATGTTTCCTCAAATCAGGACTACCATGTTTCCCTGAAAATAAGACCTGGTCTTATATTTTTTTGCCTCCAGAAGAGACACCAGGTCTTATTTTCGGGGGATGTTTTACAAGCTTACTTTAGGACCTGCAGCCTAAGCCAGATTTCCCACGCCCCGACACCTGTGTCACATCACTGATAACACCACTTTCAGCAGGATGCTGTGTGGCTTGTCATGCCAGTGACTCTGTTTATGGCAAGAGACTGTATGACACATCGCACTGGTGCTGACACTCAGCCACAGAAGTCAGGCAGCAGTGCAACAGGTGTTGGGGCATAGGTGGCCTGGTTGCAGTGATCCTACTGTAAGCGGGTGCGGGGTGCATCCGCACTGGGGAGCTGCTCTTCCAATTCATGGTGCTCCCCTGCAAAAATTGTTTTATTTGTGGAATAATTTTATGCTTCATTTTGGACTACATAAATTATCTATTTTGGTGGGTTATTTTGTTAGTATATGGGACTGACTACTTTGATGGTGAGCTATGTCAGCAATGAAAGAGAGTGGATGTAAAAGCAACTTTTGATATTGGGTTTTGAAAGTGCATGTATCAGTCTCCCTGCAGGATTTTATTTAAAAAATAAATTTCAAAAAGTTTTTTTCTAATTGAGATCCAAAGTAATTTTAATTGAAATTTAATTTTAGTCAATTAAATCTATTTTCCAGATAAGCTTCTTCCATAAAATGGTACACAGTCTTTAGAACCTTAATTAGATCTTTTGGTGTGCAGCTTGTGTGTAACCTTATTATTTACTAACTAATCCAGCATCTTGAATTCATTGAATTGTCTACTGATCAACACATTACTTATTACATACTTTTATATCAATACATTCTCATTCTTGCACTGAGTTTGTTAATTTTGGGGTAATAATTGTGTTTCTTGAAATATAATTCCACAATAATATCATTGACTATCATGGGGCAGTGTCTCAATTGTTCTTTTTTCTTTTTACAGTGGTGGCTAAACACATCAAGAAGACATTACTTTGTGCATGGTAAAAATAGCAGATCAACGTGGACTTTCTGACTTCATTGTCTGTGTGGATCTTTTTTAACTTGTCAATATAAACTAGATCTTAAAAATAAAATTTGTGTGGTGACCTCCTTCCTTAACTATTGCATCGACTCTTGAAGATTAAACTGATGCGAGCTTTTAGGAAAGAGCAGATAACTTATGAAGTATTCCATTTCTTCTTGGAAGTTGGGAAAACATCAATGCTGTAAAAAAACTGAACAGCACTGAGCAGTTATCTATACAATTGACTTATTTACCATACTTTTGGGGTATATACACTTTCCCCCCTAAAGGGGGGTGGAAATGTCGGTGGGTCTTATAGATCGAATATGGCTATTTTTGGCCGCCTGAATCCCCCTCCTTCCCGTGCCCCATTTTCACCAAAAACAGGCCCGTTTTTTGCAAATTTGGGACATGCAGAGGGTTTGGGAGGCCTGCAGAGTGCTCCTGGGGGCTGGGGAGGGTAAAAACTGGATACACGGAGGCAAGAAACTATTTTTTTTCCTTGTTTTCCTCTTCGAAATCTTGGTGTATCCGAAAAATATAGTATATATCCCTACCTTGAATTATCGCTGAAGATGCCCAACTTCTGTCAGTCTTCATGCCAAAAGAAAATATGTATGTTTTGCAAAAACATAACTTAACAAATATATTTTAAATTATATTTTTATTAAGGCAATTGTAGATCTCATTACAATGTGGTATTAATTGACATTGCTTTCCAAAAGAACTAATTCCATTACATTTTAGCAAGCTTTAAGAAACAGCATTTGGAAGAATAGAGCCAAGATAAAATATAATTAACACTGCTTACATTATAGAATTCATTCTGATTTAATTTTATTTGCACAGACCTATATGATACTTAGCTGCCATGGGATCAGGAGATAAAGTGCACATATTAGATACTATACATACAAACAAACACATTTCCTGTTCTGTCAGTACTGACATACAATTTCTTTTTTTCCTATGTCCTTTTAATGCAAGCAAAATAACCGTTTCACTGCATCTTTCTTTCCTATGTTTTAATACAAGAAACTAAGTTTCACTATATCTTTCTTTCCTATGTTTTAATGAAGCAAAATAACAGGTTCACTATATTTTTCCTATATTGTTTTAATGCAAGCAAATATTGTGGATATTGATGTGGAGAACACACATTTATTTGTGTGTCTTCCACATCACAAATAAACCTCAGCTATTTGTGGTTACATCAATAAGAAGGAGATAAAAATTACTGCACTATTAGTGGGAATTGAATTTACTGAGTTCTTTTCCTTGTAGTGGACAAAACAGAGATGATCTCTGATAGAGCAGAGTCAATGAAATCCGGCTTTGTGCTTATGCACAGATATGTATTGAGGTCTGCAGGGGTGTGTGGGTGTTTGTACTCCTATGCAATTTTTGATTTGTACATCCTCGACTAATCTTCATGTATTTTTTAGTCACAGTAACTTATTATATGGGTATTAATTAGTAATTAATAAGAGGCATTGCTTATTCTAACCAAAAAACTTCAGCAAAGTTTTGCTAAAGAATTTGAGCATAGAAACAACAGCTGGAATCAGCATGGAATGTTGTATATATATCTGCTTTTGATTACCCATCTTACCGGTACATGTCTTAAAGCAAGTTTTCTATGCATTGGTTATATTTAAAAATACATTCAATGTCAGGCTTTAAAAACATGAATACAGATTTGCTTCAAGAACAAAAATATCATAAAATCTATGGCATTCAATAGAACGAAGCTAAATTTTAAAAACCAACTACGTAAAATGCTGAATTTTTATAAAATCATAAAACTTCATTTTTGAATTTCAAGTTGAATTAAGTAGAGTGACAATCTTTCAAGCATCCCCTTTATCTTTGATTCCCATTGTCCAAAGCAAAGGCTTGTCAGTTTCAATGGTCACTATCCCAGTTTTGTCATAAGTGTTTGATGTGCTGACAAGTGTTCCAAACTTCAAAATACTTCTATCTGTAATTAAGAAGAAAAGATTAAGATTTTTTGTAATCATTTAAATTTGTAAGTATTTGTATAAAGGTAGTCTTCTTTTAATTATGGTAATAGGGACCTGCAACCATGTCATTAAGCGACATAGTCAAGAAGTGTGATGTCATGTGACTGCACCGACTTGGGATGCCAGTTCATTAGGCGAATCCTGTGTGGTTGCAACTTCATAGTCAAGTTATCACTATTTGTGTCCTGCCAGCTTCCCCATGAACTTCACTTTTCAGAAGCCAGCAGTGAAGATTTGCAATTTCCCCCATTAACTTTGCTTGTCAGAAGCCGGCTGGGAACATGATCACATGACCCTGAGACAGTACAAGCATCATAAATACAGCTATTTGTCAAGCATACAAATTTTGGCAACGTGACTGGGAATGTTGACTGGGAACAGTCAAAACGTAAAAACCAGTCACAAATCATTTTTTTAGTACTATTGTAGCTGAATGATCATTAAAAGAATAGTTGTAAATTGAGGACAATCTCTACAGAATTCTTTTTTGATGAAATTTTCCAAATCATGATGGTTTGTTGCATATGTGCCATGACTCTTCCCAAAAATTAGGATTCTTCTGAAGGTTTGAAATATATTTATTTGAATCATACCTGAGTAATGAACAAATTATAAGAATATTATTTTTAAAAATATTTCAATTATACTAGATGACAAGATTTTAGAAAACTAACCTTTTTAAAAAATAAAGCATCCAGAAAAATCTTTTCAATCAACATCTTTAGATTTTTATTTACATGTTATATGTGTGCTTCTCCCAATTCTGGAAAAATAATTACAGGCTCTCAAGTCTGGCTAAGGGTTTACTCTCGAGTGTGGATACTTGTATGCTTCAACATTTATCACAACGTAGGGCTTTGTAAAGCATTCCAAAGGGATGCCTTGTCAGCAAAATAAAGTCCATGCAGAGACACCTGAAGCAGCAAGCCTCATGAGCCTCTCAAAAGATGCAGCTGGTTTTGTTTTTCAAGAAGAAGTGTTTTGTTTGTGATAGAGCATAAGCATTTTTTCTAATGCTTTATACAGCCTTATTATTACCGAGGATAGCAGCCCAGTATTGTATAAAAGCTGTACAGTATAAAAGTACTGTATAAAAGCTAAATTAGTAATAGCTTTTTGTATCCAGGAGATGGCTCTTTTCATCTATTTTCCAGGCAGGGTTCCTTGTGTTGTTTTATAAAATACTTTGGAAAAATGCAATTCATATGACACTTGTAAAAATGTTACAAGCTTAGCATATTTTTATTACTATCACTAAGAATAAAAAAATTAGACAAAAACATGGCTTGAATTAAAGTAAGGTAGCAAAACTGACATTAGAGGATATAATATATCCTATATATATATATAGGAGTCAGTTTGGTCTGCTGTTTAAGGCACCAGGCTAGACAAGCAAAAGCTCATGTCCTGCCTTAAGCTATGAAAGCCAGCCAGGTACTCACTCTCAGTCCTATTCACCTCATAGGTGTGAGGAAAATAGGAGGAGGAAAGTGGGATGGATATGTTCGCTGTCTTGAGTTATTTGTAAAACTAATAAAGATGGGAAACAAACAAAAAACATCCTGGAAACAATACTATCCCCACATTTTCTACATCAAATTTTTCAGTGGCAACTTACAAAGGGAAGAAACAATTGAAAATCTTAAATAATGTGCAATAATATGCATTCACAGTGTGTCTTCTGAGGGGAAAAAAATGTTACTGAAAGGGCCTTCTTTCCTTCCACTTTTCCTGGAAAATGGCTTTCAAAATTAGGAAGCAAATTTGAGGAGGTAAAATGCTCAAAAGTTTTAAATAGTGCATAAAAAGCAAAAGTCCAAATGTACAAAATGGAGCAGTGTTTTTTAGATTTCTGGATTGGGAATTGAGGCCTCTTAAGTACTGATTTAAAAATTTATCAATATCAAAAATAATTTTGATGCTTCCCTTTGTAAAACAACACAGTGAGTGGGCTATAATACTCATGCTCTCTTAAGTCATAGCTAGACTCCTACAATTGGATCAACATGAGACTCTTGAATATATTTTAGAAGCTTCAGCTGATACAGCATTCAGCTGCATTGTAGTTATGAACATATCACAGTATGACTACTAATTTGCATTGGCTAAGACTTTGTGGTACATATATTTAATGGTGATGTCACTGTCCAATGTCTCAGGGCCAGGAAGCCTATGAGAGACATTGGATTGAATCTGCTTGTCCAGTGATATTGGGAAAAGAACTTGTTGAATGTTCTTTCTAATGCTATCTGTTAGGATATGGTTTGAGCCTAACAAGTTGTCCAGGCAATATATGTGTCTGGACATATATGGACAACAATATCCTTAACACTATCTACTTGGACACCTGGGTGGAGCTTTCCCAGTGATGAGCTCCCTTTTTGGGAATAGCATAAGTCAGCATATACCACTTCTATCTGCCTTGGTTTCAGAAATAAGATGAACTCCTGATTCTTTGAAAGCTATTTGGGAATGACCCTATTCACAATGTATGAGGTGATTTCACGCTAGGTTTTGGATTTTATTTTTATCTTTCCTGTGGTTTGCAAAATTTAGTGACATAAATAGTATCAAGACTGGCCTCAAAATTGAGGTCCTTTTACAATGAGGCTGCCAGTTGTGTCACCCCAAATTCAGCCTTTTGGTTGAAGGCAAAAATCTTCCCTTTGGATTATTATACAATTCAAGGGGTAGAGAACATTCTTCTGTTCTTGATTGCTAATGGTCTCTGATGAATAAACTATATTCAACACCATATATACTGTATATTCAACACTATGTACTGCATCATTTTTAAAAATTGATTCCTGTTTGAATTTTTATTTAGCTTTCCATTCATCTCTCTTTCTCATATCTATCTCTTTTTCCTCTGTCCTTTTACAACATGCAGATCATCCTAATCCTTCCATTCCCCTCTCCATCCAATCAGAACTGATGAAGCTTTTTTGATGAGAAGTGAAATGTCTTCAAGGAAAAACAAAGTCCAGTTGCCTTTTCAAAAAGTACCTTTGAGAAATGCAGATTATATTCTAATAATTTCTTTTATTTAAAGGCAATATTTTACCAGAATTGCCTTTAAATAAAATAGTATTGTCAGAGGTTTTCTTTTTACTTTTTTATTCTTGATTTTTATTTTTTTTCCAAATTATTGTATTTTTTAATCTATAAAGGAATTGTATATAATACAGTTCTATGTGTCTGGATTCCTTCTGTCTTTCATTCTTGGAAGCAGTTTGCATCCCAGTTTGTCTTTGCATGTGTATATGAGAATTTTAGGGTCATATCCAACATACTAAATCTTCTTGAGGGGAGATTAGGAACTTCACAAATGCTGCATAAATGGAATGAACAAATTATCAAAGGCATGTAACTTGAAACTTCTCTAAATTGATTTCTCTGAATTTTGGTACTATTCATTCCTGCATAAAATTCTAGAATCCTTATCATTTTTCTATTCTGATGGAAATTGAAAAACATAGATATGGAATTTAACAAGTCTGATTTTATATATAGAGACTATATAAAATGTCCTGTTCAAATAATCCCTGCAAAAACTATATCTTACATTGGGTATGATTTTTGAAAAAAACATTTTAGATAGGGAAGAAAAAGTGTCATTTTCTTTCAGCTCCAGAGGTTAGCTGAGGTAGGTTACTTTTGGAGCAACATGTGGTAGGCTAAGCTGTTTCTCAGCTTTGGTCTATAATAAATCTGATGGTTTTTTTGCAGCCTTAAACAAAACACAAGACATCTTTTTTAAAAAGCCACTTATTTTAGTTTCAATCCTGGACATCTGCAATTCTTTGAGGCTGGGGAGAAAATGGTCCAGGAGGAAAAAAAATATCGTGCTTGCTTTTGAGTTGTGAAAAGTTACCTTCATTCTCCTTGCTAACACATGCCATAAAACAGCTTTCATTATACATTGCTGCTGTGGATTGAAAATTGCTTGAAGGTGCCTTGTGGATTCATGACTAATGCAATGTTATACTGGACATTATCTAACTCATACTCTCCTTGATGTCTCTGTGCATATTCAGCTGAATTTGTAATAGTTTCTTTCCTCTTGTAATACTTTGCAAGATTGGCACCACTAATCCCATGGAGGTGTCTATCTGAAGTGTCTGTCTGAAGAATTATTTCTTTCAATTTCCATTATTCTCATGAAGTACTCTAAACACATGGGAGAATTTCTAAAGAAAGCTACAATTTTAATGAGAATTTATACTGCCTTTAAGTGAGCATGTCTTAAGTAGATGATTTCTACAGAGAACAAGATACAGATGATAGGAGGACACTCAACATGGATGGATGAATCTTAAAATATGGTGACAACAATTAGGAATTATTGCAGATGGTAACTCAGGAATCAGTAAATGTAAAGCATATTAATATCACTTTGGAAGCAATAAGGATACATACAAATTTCAACTAATTGAACTTTAAATCAATTAAATAAAGGAAATATGTAGTTTAAAATAAATTTACCTTGATACCTATGATAGTAAAGGCTGGAGTTATAAAATAAGCAGTTTAATTTAATCTTAAATGGCTAGAAAGGGTAAGAAAGGGCAAGATAGAGTTTGGGACTGAATTTACTTTTAGGGAAAATCTTTTCTAGATATAAAAATTTAAAAAGGGAAAATCTGTAGAATTATCTCTGGGAAAAAAAGGATTTAATTTTCTGGTGAAAAAACTTTGTGCTTAGAAAATTACAATATTACAGAAAATTGCTAATTTCTAACTGGATTATTTTAATGTGGGCAAATGTAATCCTTTAAGTGCAGTCTGAAGTGGTGATATCTGAAAATAAAATCTGCTAATTGATTACATAAGTAAAGATTTAAAATCAAATTCAGCTCATGGTGACTACACAGACATGCCCATATAAATTTTCTTGGCCACAATAGAGAAGCATTTCACCACTGCCATCTGCCCTGATGCATATTTGAATTCGCAAGCAGCCTTTTGTCCTTCAGGTTCTTGGTATCTCCCATCTAAGCACTACTCAGTTTCCGCGCTTTTCCAGATCAGTCAAAATTGGCTAGGTGCAGGAGTGAAGATTTTTGTCAAAATGATGAAAATAAAATCACAATATGAGCTTTCACCGTTTGCAAACTTTCATGCAATGTCAACATACACAAAAGGGTTGAAATCTATGTTGCAATAGCACAGCATTGCTTTTATTGGCTTCCTGCCAACCCCAACTGAAGCCATGAGTGCTTCAGCATGATTATTTAACTTTGCTTTATCAGGGTACAATGAAAACAAGATAGAGAAAAAAAATGCAGAATGTGGGTTCTGGTATTCTTTCCAATATCTTAACAACTGCTCTGCTTTGGTTGTGTAATTAGGAGAGAGGCTCAGAATGATACAGATGCCAACATTAAAAAAAACCTGTCCATTTGCTTTTGCCATAGGGTTGTGCTGTTATTCTGGACAGTTTTTCTTCACTGTCCCCAGCTGAATTGGGCTGAAACTGAACTTCCTTCTGTTGGCTCCTCTTCCCAACCCATGTTTGGCCATCATTTTTGTTAGGTTCAGCTTGTAGCTTACTCCTAACTTGTTGGTCAGGCAATATATCTGTTTCTTTAAGAAACAACTGAGCCACGTAATCAGGGTTTGCTGAACCCTGTAATTAGGCTACAGTGCATAAATAAGCAGCGCAGAGAAGCGTTCTTTGTTCCTGAATGTTCCTGTTCCTGTTGCTTCCTGCATTTTGCTGCTGATTGGTATTAGACTGGATTGTTATATGGTACTGTATACCGAGAGTTACTAAAGTCTGTTTGCTTTGGTAAGGGAAGATACTTACTGGACTGATATTACTGTTTATGACCTTGGACTGTTTTACCTACACCGAGACTGCTTATTATCTTGTATATAAAGTATTTTTCTCACACGAGCTGCACGTTTATCTCCTTCCCTGTGTGTTTCTGCTCTGCTCGTTGCACAAGCAACAAATACTTTTTACACACACCCTAACATTGGTTATGGGCCCAGAACGTTCCAGGGCTCTTTAATTTGTTTTTGCGGAAGTGAGAAGTGCAGGCAGTGGGTGTAGTAGTCAAGATGATGGCTTTTGAGCAAGGTACAAGTTATTCTACCATAACCCGGTTGGATGGTACAAACTATGTTACCTGGTCCACAAAATGCTGTCTACTTTTGCGAAAGGAAGGACTGTAGGACATGGTTAATAATCCACCGGACATAACTGCATTGAATGCTGCTGACAAAGAAGATGCCAAAAAGATAGCGAAGTTTCACAGGGACAACGAGCGTGCTTTATGCATCATTGGCCTGACACTGGGAGACCAGCAACTTGTCCATTTCCGGGGCGAAGAGTCTGCTGCGAGGTGTTGGACAAAGCTAAAGAAGCTCTACGTTCATGACTCTGTGGGTGTCCATATCTACCTGACATGGAAATTATTTTGCTTACATCTTCAGAAAGGAGGAGACATGATGGCTCACCTGGACTCCATGACAGGGCTTTTCCAGGAGCTACATGAGAAAGACCTTGTGTTTACTGAACTGCAGCAGGTTTATATTATTCTTTCATCGTTGGATGACAGTTATGACTTTTTTGTTTCATCATTAGAAGTATTGTCTAGAGATGAACTAACATTGGCCAGTATAACTGGTAGGTTACTGAATGAGGCCAAACGTAGGCAAGAACGAGACCAGTTAAGGATGCAACAGCAACCAAAAGTGGAAGCTGTATATGAGAATGTCAATATTGTTAAACGCTGTTATGCATGTGGGGCTAAGGGGCACATTGCAAAATATTGTAAAAATAAGAAAGTGTCTGCTAGAAACTCTGCTAAACCCAGGAAAGGGTGTAATTTAGCAACCAGTTCATCTAGTAATATAAGAGATGATTGGTGGGTGATTGATAGCGGTGCCTCTTAATCCATAACAAAAAACAGAAAACTGTTTCTAAATATGAAGGAAAATACTAAAAAGGTCAAATTAGCTAATGGCTGGAATGTGACTGTAGCTGGGGAAGGACTTGTTCAATGTTCAATTAGTAAGCACCCTTTACCCATGCTTTATATCCCTAGTTTGAAATATAACCTTTTATCTGTAAAGTCATTACTACATTCTGGGTTTACAGTAACTTTTAAAAACAACAAATGTTTGTTGGAATATGAAGGCACTGTAGTTACTGCAGAATTAGAAAACGACTTATTTGTCATTAGGGATAAGTCATTACTGTTAGTTCAGTCAAAAGCTAAATTTGGAAATGTAAAGCCGCATGATGAATGCGTACATTTACTACATAGAAGGCTTGGTCATTTGAATGTCAGATTGTTGCATTCGACTGTTAAGCAGTCTAAAGGCATTAAGTTAAGGGCTTGCAGCAAATACCTGAACTGTAATACTTGTAACCAGCATAAAAGTAAAGTTACACCTGCAAACCGCTGCAATGGGTTTAAAACAACTAAACCTTTGGAGGTAGTCTTTTTAGACTTAATAGGGCCAAAGAAACCCAGTTTAGGGGGAGCATGCTATATTTTGAGTATAGTTGATCACTTTACCAGATATGGTTTTTGCTACCTTATGAAGTCCAAAAGTGATACGTTCCAATGTATCACAAACTGGCTTCGTTTTGTAGAAAGGAAGCAGAGGTTTAAGGTGAAATGCATTGTTACTGACAATGGAACTGAGTTTACTAACCATCAGTTGGCTAAGTTTTTGAAGGATGCTGGGATACAGCATAAACGTTCTGCCCCTTTTCGGCCGGAACATAACGCATATATAGAACGAAGAGGCCAGACCCTACAAGCTATGACTAGGACTATGCTGGCTGATGCTTGTTTACCTGATAAATTGTGGGGAGAAGCAATACTATGTGCCAATCATATTTTAAATAATGTGGTGCACTCCTCTACAGGAAAAATTCCTTTTACTTTATGGCACGGGAGGAAGCCTGATTTAAGTTATATACATACTTTTGGTGCACCAGCCTGGGTGCATATACCGGTTAGTCAGAGAAGGAAGGACCAACAGAGAGCAAAGAAAATGATTTTTGTTGGCTATGAGGCTAACCATAGGTCCTATAGGTTCTGGGAAAAAGGAACAACAAAAGTTTTGTGTAGCGCTAGTGCTAAATTCCTAGAACATGAAGGCTGGGACAGGTTAGAAAAAGCAGACTATGGTTTTACAGATGTGGATGTTAAGGTAGACCATATTCCTGATGATAGTTCATCTGAGATGGATGATAAACCATCTATTAAGGTTGAAGAACAGCAACAGGAATCAGGGTTAGGGGATGAACCCAATATACCTGATGTTAGTCCTGTTATGCCTAGACGATCTTCCAGGGACCGGCATCCACCAGATTGCTATAAAGCCACAGTGGTTTGCCAAGTAGATATCGAACCATCCAGTTATTATGATATAAAATTATATCCAGAAAAGGAGCAAAAAGCCTGGCAAGAGGCAACGGATAGAGAAATCTATTCATTGAAGAGGCTTGGTGTCTATGAAGTTGTAAGAATACCACTAAATGAGAAAATTATAGGCTGTAGGTGGGTCTACAAGATAAAGAAAAGTGTAGATGGGGTAGTAACTCATAAAGCTCGGCTTGTTGCACAAAGGTTCTCACAGACAGATAGAGACTATGATGAGGTTTTTGCTCCAAGTTTACGAGCGAGCACTTTGAGAACGATGCTGATTTGGGCAGCTAGAAATAAATGCTCTATTACTCATATAGATGTCGAGACAGCTTACTTGAACGCTCCGTTGAGGCATACAATATATATATGAAGAAACCTCCTGGTTATGATACACAGGATAGCACTGAGTGTTGGAGGCTACAAAAAAGCCTATATGGTTTAAGGCAATCAGGTTACGAGTGGAACCAATGTATAGTGCAGAAATTACATAACATTGGGTTCTATGAGGGGGTAGCAGATAAATGTCTGTTTAAAAAAGAACAGGATGGATGTTTCATTCTTGTTACTCTTTACAGACGACATTGCCATAATTACCAGAACTGGTACTGTATACCGAGAGTTACTAAAGTCTGTTTGCTTTGGTAAGGGAAGATACTTACTGGACTGATATTACTGTTTATGACCTTGGACTGTTTTACCTACACTGAGACTGCTTATTATCTTGTATATAAAGTATTTTTCTCACACGAGCTGCACTTTTATCTCCTTCCCTGTGTGTTTCTGCTCTGCTCGTTGCACAAGCAACAAATACTTTTTACACACAACCTAACAATTCTGTTCTGTTTTTTGAGAATTATCCTGCTGATAAATAGAGGGGCGTACTATTAAGTAGCTTTACAATTTTCTCTTCCAATATTGGGGGGTGGGTGGGGGAGACCTGAGAAATGTAAATAAGATGAGCTCTATACATTGATTTTGAAGGTACATCAATTAAAAAGCTGGTATTTATTTTGAACACCAGAATTCTGCAAGAATCTACACTAAACTACTGCAAATTTCTAGTTCTTGTATTGCTCCTTTAGTAGTAGGATACTTTATTATTACAGTTTTCTCCCATAGGCTATCTCTCATAGTCCCTATAAAGCCAAATTAGTTTGTTTTCATTATTGAAAATGCAGATTGGATAGTTACGACTACTTAAAGGCCTTTCCAAGGATTGATATTTTGAATTTTAGAAATAATTAATTTTTAATCAAAAGCTTTATTAAAATGAACACAAACTCCCATCTTGTCCCATGAGGAAAATTGCATATTTAAAATGATAAAAGTAAAGCCCAACAAACTAAAACAAAGTTAAATACAGGACAATAATTTGCACGCCTATTACCATTTATCTGAAAAAGTAGTCCCTAAAGTCCCTGTGTATGGAGGACATTTTGCAGTGAAACAAAGCTATGTTAGAATTCCACTTCACTGACTTATTTTCTAAGTAGCAAATGTTCACTGAGGTATGTGGTTTGAATGTCTGGTGGAGTAACTACAAAATTTTAACAAAAGTTTCTGCACTCTAGAAAGAGGAACAAAGGTGATTAGGGACTGAGACTAAAATGCCCTAGTTTCCTCCCGTATGGACTACTGTAATGCTCTGTACATGGGGCTCCCCTTGAAAAGCACCCGGAGGCTCCAACTGGTCCAGAACATAGCTGCGCGGGTGATTATGGGCGCAGCTCGTTACGCCCATGTAACACCTCTCCTACGCGAGCTGCACTGGCTCCCGGTGGTCTTCCGGGTGCGATTCAAGGTGTTAGTTATCACCTTTAAAGCGCTCCATGGCTTAGGACCTGGGTGCCTACGAGACCGTCTTTTGCCACCAATAGCCTCCCACCGACCAGTTCGTTCTCACAGGGAGGGACTACTCAGGGTACCGTCAGTCAAATTATGTCGACTGGCGATTCCAGGGGGAGGGCCTTCTCTGTGGGGGCTCCAACCCTTTGGAATGAACTGCCCCCGGAGATACGGAATATCCCTGATCTCCGTGCTTTCCGCCGTGCCCTCAAGACCCTGATGTTCCAACAGGCGGGGCTAAACATACGAACATGTGAATGATTTTTTAAATGTTATCTAATTCTGGGTTTTATTTAATTGACTAATCTAAGTAATAATTTTAATTAGCAATTTTATGATGTTTGTGTGTCTATATTTTTCTTGACTGTACACCGCCTTGAGTCCTACGGGAGAAAGGCGGTATAGAAATAATAAATAAATAAATAAATAAATAAATAAATAAAATGTATGATAAACAGTTGCAGGAATTAGGAATATCTAGTCTAACAAAGAGAAGGACTAGGGGTGATATGATAGTAGTTTTCGAGTACCTGAGGGGTTGTCACAACCACTTGAGGGCAAGACAAGAAGTAACAGATAGAAGCTTATCAAAGAGAGATCCTAGGTTTAAGAAGAAATGGCAGTGAAAACAATTAACCAGTGGAATAGCTTGCCTCCAGAAGTTGTGGGTGCTCCATCACTGGAGGTTTTTAAGAAAAGATTGGACAGTCATTTGTCTGTAATGGTATAGGATCTCCTGCCTGTGTAGGGAATTGGACTAGACAACCTCCAAAATCCCTTCCAACTTTGTTAGTTTGTATTCTGTAATATGGTGCTGTAGCATCTAAAGGGCTGGTCTAGGACAGAAGAGACTCAGGTATATATCCAGTTTCAGTCATGGAAACTCATTGGATGGTTTGGGCTAACTATGTCTTAATCCATTTTACACTTCAAAGGATTGAACACAGCTTCTGAGATGCTACAATCGATAAAAGTTACTCAGATTTGGAAATGAATTGCCTCAGTAAGTTATGGCTTAATGATTGCATAATTTGTCTATCCCTTTTTTGTTCTTTTTGTTGTTACTCTTCTTTTACTTGCCTTGAATGTTAGAATGCTAATAAAAATTTGTAACAGAAATGAAAAAGCAAAGCAAACAAACAAAACTCATTTAATTTCTATCGAACCATTTAAAAAAACATGGCTGTTCACTAAAATCCTATCTTAGGAAAATAGATGAGTTTAACAGGATTTGGTGTGCTGTATTTTATAGTTTTTTGGTTCTCAAATTTCTTATCTCCAACTTTTCATAGCTTACATGTGCTTGCCTTAGAATCTTAACTACAGAGGACTGTGTAAAGCATTCTAAAATAGTTATTCTGGATAGCAACCAAGTCTTGGATTTTCGCTGACATTCCTTAACTAATGTTTCTCAACACTAACATCTTTAAGACAGGTGAACTTCAATTTCTAGAATTCCCCAACTAGCCATGGTGCTGGAAGCTTCACTTGACTTTTGAGGAGTATTTGGGGAAAAAAGTGGGAATTAGGGCAACAAACTAAATTTTATTTCATTTACATTTAAATTTGAGCATAATAAATATAACTAGTTTCCATTCATGTATTTAATACTTTCTTTTTACGACCTTTAAAAAATGTCTATTTGTAAACTGATATCATGAATTTTAAGGTTGCATCCAAGGTCTTCAGAATCATAGGGTACTTTGATCTAACCACTTAGATACTCTAAATTTTCTGGAAATAGTTTTTTTTTTAAAAAAAAAAACTTTATTGAGGTTTTTTACAAAACAAAGAAAAGAAATAAAAAAAAGAGAAAAAGGAAAAACAAACATTCAAACAGAAACATAACACACATAAGTATAATAACATTTTCAATTAGTATCGGATGTGCAGTGTTTTAACTATTTACATAAATAGTACTTGGTGACATTTCAACTCACTTTTAACCAATATTTAACACACCTTTAGATCTTTCTTTCATTTTGTCATGCAACTACTTGTACCACCTTTCCCACACCATATAGTAAACTGACTTCTCATCATTTAATTCATAAGTTAATTTAGTCATCTCTGCGCACTCGAGTATTTTCTTAATTGTAAGCTCTTCTGGTGGTTGAGTTTTCTCTTTCCAGTACTGTGCGTATGCCAATCTGGCGGCTGTAATTATGTGGATCATTAAATGTGTCATTTCCTTACTATATTGCTTCTTTATTATTCCCAGGAGGAAAATCTCTGGGGTTAGTTCAATATTTTCGTCAATTATTTCATGTAACCACCTCCTAATTTTATTCCAGTATCCTTTCGCTTCCGGGCATGTCCACCAAATGTGAAAGAAGGTGCCTTGACCATAGCCACATTTCCAACAGTTAGGATGTATATTGGGATATATCTTTGCTAGTCTGGCCGGGGCTAGGTACCATCTATGCAACATTTTGTAATGGTTTTCCTTATATGCCACCGCTCTAGTGAGTTTAAGATTTCTGTTCCATGCCTCCTCCCATTCCCCAAAATTTATATCGCGCCCTATATTTTTCTCCCATGCAATTATTTGGTTCTTTGTGACATCTTCAAACTTATCGTCGCCTAATAAATAATTGTATAGTTTTGCCAGAATCTTTTTATTTGTTCCCATCAGGACTTTATCCAATCCATTTGGTCCAAGTTCTAAACCGTATTGTTCTTTGTCTCTCTGATATCTGGATTTTACTTGAGAATAGGTCCACCAATCTAAAATTATTCCTTGCTCTTGTAAGGTGTCATTTGGTTTAAGCCTCCCTCCTTCGTCTAAAATATCTTTATATCTGCCCATTTTCTCCCTCTCCCACCTATTTGGGTGGGTCAGGGCCTCCATTGTTGAGAGCCAATTTGGGATTTTTTTTTGTAATATTTTTGCCTAATCTGAGTCCATGTTTGTATCAAGGAGTCTCTAATTTTATGTCTATGGAAATGTGTCTTCCTTTTCTTCTCCGTGTCCCAAATGTGGGCGTGCCAGCCTTTTTGCAAGTCTTGGCCTTCTAAGGTAAGAATCCTCTCATTTTCCAGGGTGATCCAATCTCTTATCCAAACTAGCTTAGCTGCCCTGTAATATGTTTCCCAATCCGGGAGTCCAAATCCACCTATATCTCTTTTGCCCCTTAAAATTTTAATGGAAAATCTCGGTTTTTTCCCCTCCCATATAAATTCTCTGATGATTTTGTCTAATTCTAGAAAAAAAAATTATCTAAATTTATCGGTATATTTTGGAATAAGAATAATATTCTGGGGAGGATGTTCATCTTAATTGTGGCTATCTTGCCCAAAAGTGATAGTCTTATTTTTTTCCAGCTATCTAGGTGTTGTTTCATTTTTCTAATTAGGGGAGTATAATTATCGTCTTTCAGGGTCGAACATCTTGATGTAATCCAAATTCCTAGGTATTTAATTTTTTTGGCAACCTGTAATCCTAATACTTCTTCTATCTCGTTTTTCTGGCTCTCAGTTGTGTTCTTGATCAATACTTTGGTTTTAGTTTTGTTGAATATGAAGCCTGCCACCTCTCCATATTTACTTAATTCATCTAGTACTTTAGGTCCCGATTCTATGGGGTCTTCAAGGATTAGAGCTACGTCGTCTGCAAATGCTTGCGTCTTGTAGGTCTCCTTCCTGATCTTCAATCCTTTTATTTCCTCATTAGTTCTAATTTTCCGCAGAAGAACTTCTAGGGCCAAAATAAACAATAAGGGGGATAGGGGACAACCTTGCCTTACTCCCTTACTAATTTGGAATGTTTTAGTCCTATCCCCATTCACCAGGATACTCGCCTTTTGGTTATTATAAATAGATTTAATCATCATTTCAAAATTTGTTCCGAATTTCATAATCTCAATTTGTTTAATCATAAATTTCCAATTTAGATTGTCAAATGCCTTTTGAGCATCGACAAAAATCAGAGCCATCTGTTTTCTGGGGTGTTCTTCATAATACTCTAGTGTGTCTAGCACAATTCTCAAATTATCCCTAATTTGAGGGATAATCCCTAAAAATCTGTTCTGGTCTTTGTATATCCAATTATTTAAAATCTTTTTCATTCTTTCTGCCATTATACCCATGAATAATTTGTAGTCAGTATTTAGGAGTGAAATTGGTCTGTAATTTTGAATTTGTTTTAGGTCGGCACCTTCTTTCGGCACAAGTGTAACATGCGCCTCTTTCCATGACTCTGGAATTTTATGGTCTAACAATGCATCATTAAAAATTTCTACTAATTTCAGTTGGAGTGTTTCTTCTAATTTTTTATATATTTCCCCTGGGAAACCGTCAGGTCCTGGCGCTTTATTGTTTTTCAATTTGGAAAGGGCTATTTTTAATTCTTCAATTGTAATCTTTCTGTTGAGCATTTCTTTCTCATCATCAGTTATTTGTGGGAGCTCTGCTTTTATCAAATATTGTTCTATTTTGTCATCCGGTATCTCCTCTTCTTTATATAGGGATTTGTAGTATTCTCTCACTCTATCTTTTCCTTCCTCGTTAGTCAATAATTTGCCTTTAGAGTCTTCTAAGGTATGAATTATTCCCCTTTCATTTTCCTTTTTTAATTTATAGGCCAGCCACCTGCCCGATTTGTTAGTATTCTCAAAAAGATATTGTTTCGTTCTTTTCATTCTTTGTGCCAGCTCTTCTTGCTCCATGATATTTACTTTATGCTTCCACATCATCCAATTTTCTTTGGCTGCTTCATCTTCTGGGTTATCTTGGAGTTTTCTTTCTGATTCTCCTATATGATTTAAATAGTCTTCCAGGATCTTCCTTTCTTCTTTATTTTTATGTGCAGTATATGAAATCACGACTCCTCTCAGTTAGGCCTTCATTGTATCCCATACTATTGCTCGGGATGTGCCTTTGTTTTCATTTTCCTTGAAAAAGAAGTTTATTTCTTCTTTGAATTTTTGTATACAGTCTTTGTCGCCCAATAATTTAGCACTGAACCTCCACCTCCATTGGTATTTTCTCTGAACAGGCTTCCATCTAATTTCTAGTGGATTATGGTCTGCCCAATCATTTGGGTTAATTACAGGTGTTCCGATTTCTAACCCCAAATTCCTACTAACCCATGCCATGTCAATTCTGGACCACGACTTTTGTGCATTTGAAAAGAAGGTATATTGCCTATCGTTTGGGTGCAAGGTACGCCAAATGTCAATTAGATCCAATTCATCGACTAACTTGAAAAAAGCTCTCGGTAAATTTGTCCTTTTTTTTTTTTCTTTATTGCTTTTGTCCTTCTCCGGATCCACAATGCCATTAAAATCCCCTATCATACAGATTTCGTTATATGCCATTTTCACTAATTGTTCATGGAGTTTCTTAAAAAATTCTCCCTGTTTTTTATTTGGGGCATAAATGCCCACTAATAATACCTTGGAATTCCCTCTCTTAATTTCAATCATGAGGATTCTACCCTTTGTATCTTTGAATTTCAGTTCTGCTTCAATTCCTTTTTTTACGTAGATTACCACCCCCCTCTTCTTTTTCTCTGCCAACGAATCAAATGTTTGGCCGAATTTTTTATATTCTAAACATTTACTCTCTTCTTTTTTTATGTGTACCTCTTGTAAACACATTATATCAACATTTTGTTTACCTAATTTTGTTAATATTCTTTTCCTCTTTTTGCAATCATTTAGTCCATTGACATTTACGGATATTAGCTTCAAGTCATTCATCTCTATACCCCTATCTGATTATTGGTTCTTGTTTGTTTCTTACGGCCCTTACTGGTCTTGCTTTCTTCTCTTTGGCTTCTTCTTCTTCTTCTGTCTTCTCCTCTACAGTTGCTTCGTTCGTGTTCTGTTGGTGTAGGGCTTCCTCCTCCACTACTACTGTTTCTAGTTCTTCCTTGCTACCTTGCTCTTCTTCCACACCTCTCAACTGGTCAAGGAAATCTTGTGCTGTACTCAGGCTTTCTATTTTGATTTTTCTTCCTTGCCAGGTTATTAGCATCCCTTCTGGGAGAAGCCACCTGAATAGTATCTTTCTTTTATTCAACTGTATGGCCAAAAATCTGTATCCCTTCCTCATCTCCCGGACTCTTCTTGGTATCTGTTTTAAGATTATTATTTCTTTTCCTCGATATGTTATCTGTTCGTCTCTTGCCATGTTGTATAGAATATCTTTAACTTTTTTCCGTGCGAAGCGGATATGTACTTCTCTAGGAAGCTTGTTCCTTCTTGCATAGTTAGTCTGGACCCTGTATACGTCATCCAGCTCCCTAATTATTGCCTGTTTGTCTTGGTGAAGTGCATCAGCTATCAGCTCCGCCATCTTTTCACCTAGGTCTTCCTCTTTATCCTCAACAACATTCTGAAATCGCAAATAGAAGGAAGCCTGGTCCATCTCCAATTGGATTATTGAGTTTTCTAACTCTTTATTTTGACTTGTTAATGTTTGATCCACAATATCCAATTTCTTTTCAGTTTGGTCAATTCTTGTTTCAGCTTTTTGAATTCGTTGTTCATTATTAACCATTGATGTTTCAATTTCATTCATTTTCTGGTCCAATACATGTATGTCTGATTTTAATTCGACATGGTTATTTAACAGTTTTTCCTGCATTGCCATCATCGTTTCTTGGATCAGGGTTAATGATGCTTGCAGAGTTTGCATTGCCAGGCTTTCTGTTGATTTTTGTGTCGCCGGAGAGGTTGTCACTATAGTGGGATTAGAGGGAGTCTTTTTTCCTGTTTTCCCCACTGTGGATGACATGCTTGTCATTTCTTTCAAAATTTTCTTTTGCTCTCTAATTATCCTATCAATGTTACTCCAAATTCTCATTCGCCAGTTAGCGCCTCTATAATCTTTTTTAAAAAAAAATATATTTATATATATATATATATATATATATATATATATATATATATATATATTCCTATATCTAATTTTTCCTTCTAAATTTATAAACAAGTATAACTAGTTTTCCGGTGGGCAATCAATATCAATATCTATAAGGTGATTTAAATCTCTTCCTCACAATACCTTATACTCAATGTATCATTTAAATATATTAGATATTAAATTGGCTTAGTAGATATGAGTTAGACAGTTCAATACTATACAATCAATATATTAGTTAATCAACAAGTCACAATCAATGTATCAATATAGCAGTTAATTTGGCTAAATATTGTACTTTTAAATGCTTAAAGTACTATGAATACTGTAAATGGAAATTTTTGAATACTTGATTTTAAATACTGCAATTGCAATTTTAAATACTATAAAAATACTGGTAAATACTATAAATGCTAAGCAGCGGAATATATATAGAAGGATTTAAAATATCATAACTTGAGAGTATATTATATATATCTAGACCAAGAAAATACTGTAATTCTTATATTACTAAATATTAATAAGTTAATATGTAAAATATGCAAAGTTACTATAGATACAAGTGAGTATACTTAGATAATTAATTAAATGAATGCAAATCAAATAACACTATATAAGAGTATATCTTGTAAGCAAGTAAAGTCAGGACTTAAATAGCCTAAAAATTAACAGTTCTTATTAATAACACTATTACTATGCAGAAGGTCAGGGAGTTGAGGACAGCGTTATCAAAAGTAAAAAGAGTAAAGAAGAAAGCTATCAAGTTACAATAAGGGACAAATGATATTTTCCACAAAGATAAAGTTTTTTTGATTTTGATTTTTTTTTTCACTCAGTCATCAATCTCCTCCAATCTCCTCCAATCCTTCCTTAGCCACAGCCGAAGCTCTATGATAAATCTCGCAGCTAGATTGTCTCTATGCCTGTCCTTTTCAGCTTTTGCTCTGTCAGGCTTCTTTAATGGCTGCACTTCCTGTTCTCCGGTACAGGCAAGTAAAGTCCGATCTTCAGCTTAATTCACCTTCCTGCTATGGCCAGCAAATGAGGAACAAAATTTTTCTGAGTTCTTATGTGTTCCTTGCTTTCTGTGTCCACCAAACCTCTTTTTACGCAGGCAGTTTCAGCGTCCTCAGACTTTCCTTTTCTGAGCTCTGTGCCTTGGCAAACTGCTCTTTGATCTCCAGCGCCGCTCGTTTCCACTCTGAGCCCCTCGCTCTCGTCTACGCCGACTCCTTTTTGATGTTCAAATCCACATAGGCAGGGAAAGTAGGTTTCGATCACGCCACTGCAACCTCCGATCTTCCTTGCTTCCTTCTAGTTGTCAGCTACCACAGCTTCAAGTCAGCCATTGAGAGGCTGACTCATGCTGGTTTGACAGAGCCGCCCGGATTTCGTGAGAAGTGCTTGCGCTTCACTTTCTCGCTTGCCGGACTCCCTCTATTGTCCGCGGGGCTCTCCAGGTCCCGCGCCCCCGAAGGGATCCCCAAAACGTGGTGACAGGCGGTGTTGAGGAGTAGCGATCACTCACTCAGCACCATGTCGCCGCAGCTCACCAACCGGAAGACCTCTTTCTGGAAATAGTTTTTGTAAAGCAGAGCCATGACCAAGCCACAAGATAATTAGAAGTTGTAGTATTTGATCCTCCATAGTTACTTTAGAACCTTATGCTTAGTTGAAAGTTTTCATATGATAGAAAGCTTCAGAGATATTCTCTGCTGTCCTAAAACATGACCTATGAAGTTTGGTTCATAACCAACAGACTTATATGCAAATTAAATCTCATAGGAACCAGTTTTAGCATGGAGCATTTAAAAGGAAATAAGTTCCCTTATGTTTAATAAAATATAGAAAACATAGATACAGGAAATGTGGAAAGTTGGGATGCTTTAATGAGGCATCATCTCTAGGTTTCACAGTGTTCATTTTAAATGGAGAATGGGTTGATTGATTAACTGTTTTCAGTAATGTGAAATTCCTCTTTCTTTCTAAAGATTTACCGTATTTTTCGGAATATAAGACGCACCGGAGTATAAGCACCTACCTTTTTTGATTATTTTTTTTAAAAAAGTTTTTTTTAATTTTTTAGACAAACACACATACAAACATACAATGTATTTTCTTTGAACAGAGTGTTTGGCTGGTTCACAAATTTAAACAGTGTTTAGTCATTTCAATTAAATTTACAATTTCTATATTTCCTTTTTGCCATATTTATTCATCTATTTTTTTAAAAAAACCAATATTACCCTTCATTCTCATCTCTCATCTTAATCAAATTCAATTTTTCCCTTCTATTCTATATTATACCCCTTCCCATTGTCATCTATTTTTATATCCATCCTCACATTGGTTAATTATTTAATATTATAATTGTTTAATACAAATTCAACATTTTTATATAAATCAATTAGTTATAACTATGTTTTTTGTATATTAATCAATATGAACATGAATATTCCAATTATTTCCATGTAATCCAATTTCTTACAAATCAATTAATTATAATAAACCAATAATAATAATAATAAACCAAATAATTTTCCCCATATATTCCTCCAAACCACAACTTAACCATTTCTACTTTCAACACAATATACAATTAATAGTATCTCAATTATTACAATTCTCTAGTTAAATAGCTTTTTTTCTTTTGTGTTTTAAAATCTTGAACTCTCCTCTTTTGCCCTAAATTTCCCATTGTTTGCTCCTACCTTTTTTGGTGAGAAAAAAGAAAAAGAAATCTCTCTCTGCCTCATTTTGTCATGTTGCACCAAAGAACCTGCTTTACTTTCAGTTTCGTTTTTTCAGCATAGCTAGGGAAAAAAAATCTACTCCAGCACTTTTTGCAGCAAGCAGCAAAGCCCTGCGCAAAACAGCTGAGAGCAAATCAGCTGGGAGTCGGGAGGCCGATCTAATCAACTTGTGCTAATTAACCTATGCTGAAGCTGAAAGGGGCTGATTTTTCTTGCTGTTTGCTTGCAAGAAGGTAACTGCTGCAAGGCACAGGCCAAAGGGTGGGGGCCAGTGGGTGGGCAGGGCTACATTCGGTGTATAAGATGCATCTAAATTTTCATCCCCTTTGGGGGTAAAAAGGTGCGTCTTATACTCCGAAAAATATGGTATTTTGTGTAACTCAATTCACTTAGGTGGGATTATTTGTTCTGTTAGAAAGAAAGTCCATTTATCTTTATACTGTTCTGAAGCAAATGATCATTATCACATAAGTCAGCTAAAATGATTATCTACAATTGTTACATAAGTCTCATAGGTTTTGCACTTTCTTTTCTTTCATCCCTTTATTTTTACAAATCCTGTGTGGAAAAGAGCAAAACTGAAGTAAATTTACCAAGCATTCATAGTAATAAATGTGGGATTGCAGAATGCATTTTCAGGACCAATGTCCTCATCATAGTTGGGAAGTTTGCATTTGGTTGATGGGAATTTTGCACATTAAAGATTCCTGGTTTCCAGACAGCAATCACATTCAGCTGAAGTCAGTTTCCACTTCTGCTCAACACAATTAGCTAAGCCAAAGGAGGTAATAGGACAGCATGCATTTGTTTGCCCTCCAAGATCAGTATTGCAAACATCTGAAAAAAATTACACTAAGCTTGACAAGTCCAATTGAATGTATTTAATGTATACAAAATACATTGAATGTATTAATACATATACATACGTACGTACGTACATACATACATGCATATATATGTTTTCTGAGGTTTTCGCAGGTGTTTGTATGTAGGTCTTTGGTTATTCGGGTTTTCTCCCACGTAAGAGTGGCAGTGTCTTGGCGACGTTTCGACGAAGTCTCATTCGTCATCTTCAGGCTGGTGTTTTTGGCTTCGTGCTTCTAGGAGCAATGTGTGATCGCAACTGTTTTTTCCTTTTAACTGCCAGTAGGGGTGTGAACTGATTGGGTGGGAGCTTGGCTATGTTCTGATCAGGTGGAGGTGTGTTCTGATTGGTTGGGGGTTTGGCTGTGCTCTGATTGGATCCACCCCGCACTTTGGGACAAATCCAAACAACTCGCCGTCTGGAGAGCCGAACATAGACCACCCTCATGACAGACACACACCCCAACAAACTCCGAAGACTACAAGAATGCCAGAAACAAACCCCTCCCCCGTCACAGCCACACATGAAACGAACAGTACATAACATCTCAGATAGGATCCTCCCCAAAGCTGAAACCAATGTCCTTTCTAAAGGATTCAACTTTGCAGTCGCTCCCAAACACATCCCCATTGAAACCATTATATGCGGAGTTGAAACCAGCCTGACCAAAATCAACCCCGACGACGCTAACAGAATCAGACTCAAAATCACCAACATCCTCTGCACCAGCAAGCCACCCAAAAGCAACTTACCCATAGAGGAATAGACAGCACTACTTAACCTGAAAGAAGACACCAGCATAATAATCCTACCAGCAGACAAGGGGAAACGCCACGGTGGTTATGAACACATCTGACTACCAAACCAAATTAACCAACCTACTCCAAGACTCCACATACAAAACCCTAAACACAGATCCCACCACCTACCTGGAAAAAAACCACTAGATCCAAAATAAAAGCCTCCCCCATCAGCGAAGTGATCCAGCAAAGAATCATTCCCAGAGAGAAATCATCCAGATGCCCTAAGCTCTATGGTCTCCCCAAGATACACAAAGAAGGAACCCCACTTAGACCCATAGTCAGCTCCATAGGGTCACCTCTACAAAGCCTAGCCAAATTTCTCGCCAAACAACTACAGCCCTATGCAGAATCCATCACCTCACATGCAAAAAACTCATTCCAGTTCATAGAGATCATAAAGAAACAAAACTTACAGCCCAGCGACCTACTTGTGAGCTTCGATGTCATATCCCTCTTCATTCAAGTGCCAATCAAAGAAGCCTTGACAGCTATCCAAAACAAATATAACCCCCCCCCCAAGCACATCTTAGATCTGACCAACCACTGCCTATCCAATACATACTTCATCTATAACGGACAAAAATTCAAACAAATAGAAGGAGCACCCATGGGATCACCCCTCTCACCTGTCATTGCAAACCTCTACATGGAACACTTTGAAACCCAAGCTCTAGAAAAATCTGATCACAAACCCAAACTCTGGCTCAGATACGTAGACGACACCTTCATAATCTGGCCACATGGGAAAGATAAACTGAACAACTTCCTCACACACCTCAACAGCCTACACCCCAAAATACAGTTCACCATGAAACAGAAGCTAACAACCAACTTCCCTTCCTGGATGTCTTAGTCTACAAGAAATCAAATGGCTCCCTAGGACACACCATCTACCAGAAGAAAACACACACAAACCACTAACTGCACGCACTCTCACACCACCACCCAGCACAGATCAACTGTAGCCAAGACACTCATCTCCAGAACAAAACGCTCAGCTGATGAACAACACCTAAAAACCGAACTACACACTTTCACTAACGTACTAACATCCAACGGATTCCAAAGAAACAAGATTATCAACCTAATCCAAAAAGAAACCCCACTAAAATCCAAGATAGAGAACAAGAAAACGGCAAAGCCCTCCTCCTATATATAAAAGGCATCACAGACAGAATCAGCAAGATCCTCCACAAACACAACATCAAGACAGCATTCTGCACAAACCGAAAAATATCCACTATCCTAAGAAACCCCAAAGACAAAATTGAGTTAGAAAATCAAGGAGTATATGAAATCCCATGGACCGCCTGCCTCACCACATACATTGGACAAACCAACAGAAGAATAAATGCATGCATTGAAGAACACAAGAACTCAGTCAGAAAAGAGGAACCAACTTCTTCCCTGGTCCAACACTTTAAAGCCACAGGACATAAAATTGACTTTAAAAAGACCAGAACTATCGCTAAAACTGAACACTTTAACAACAGAATAATCAGAGAAGCCATTGAGATAGAAAAACGCCCACCCAGCATGAATAAATGAGATGATACCTCCCGCCTACCAGCCATTTGGAAGCTTGTCCTTATTGACAAACGAGTCCCTAAGACAAAAAATGACACCAGACCCACACTCACGAAAACCACACAGGATGTCACCACCACACATCCATGCAAAAAGCAGACCCAGACTCACACCGATGATGAGGCATGACCACGGACCAGAAGCCAGATCACAGCTGCATCATTAGCCACTTTAAACCCCTCCAATCCATACATGTAGCAAACTGACACCCACCATGAAGATGTGACATGACCACGAACGCAAAGCCAAACAACAACAATGCAGCTCACCAGCTCAAATCCCCCTGCAACTCAGACTAACCCGAGCACAACCAAGCCCCCACCGAAACAGAACACACCCCCATCCAATCAGAGCACAGCCAACCCCCATCCAATCAGAGCACAGCCAAGCCCCCAACCAATCAGAACAAACCTCCACCCAATCAGAACACAGCCAAGCTCCCACCCAATCAGTTCACACCCCCACTGGCAATTAAAAGGAAAAAAACAGCTGCGATCACATATTGCTCCTAGAAGCATGAAGCTGAAAACACCAGCCTGAAGATGACGAATGAGACTTCGGTGAAACGTTGCCAAGACATTTCCAATCTTACGTGAGGGAAAACCCGAATAACCAAACACACACACACGCACACACACATACACACACGTTTTCTTTTCTTTTCGTAGGTCTTTATGTGTATTTCTCTTTAGCCAGGTTCTTCCTACGTAAACCAAGCTGCAGAAAAATCTTGGTTTACATAGGAAGAACCTGGCTAAAGAGAAATAAATACACACACACACACACACACACACACACAGCAATAAGTATTGTTTGAGAACCTGTTTGGGCAAATGGTTAAGGCTCTGGATTAGGAGTGGATGAATGAAGCCACTTGGGTAATGTTTGGGCCAGTCACTCTTATTCCTAGGAAGACTGGTCAATAATTTCCAAAAATGTTGATTAGCAAACTGCCAAGTAATGTCTGAAGTCAAGACTGACTGAAAAACAAAAAGCAAAGTATTAAATTTTGTTATCTACAAAATTGTTTCCATTCTTATAAACTGCATGTTACACGTAGATACCCTTTTATAATGAGAGCAGCCATTACTGGAGGAGTAATCAAAGAATTGTTCAAGACAGACTTGAACATAGCCCTACCTAACAAAATGCAATTTAGTGGTGAGAAAAGTAAAAAGTAAAGTTTTATACTTAGGTAATAAAAACCAAATGCACAGATATAGAATAAGTGGAACTTGGCCCAACAACGGTAATTGTGAGAGCGATTTAGGAGTCCTAAAGTGAACAATTACCTAAGTATAAGCCAGCAGTGTGCTGCAGCTGCCAAAAAAAACTGGTGCAGTCCTAGGTTGACAATTGATTTTCACTGATCTATTCAAACTATGACTAAGTTTGGATAAGGTTCTCAGCCTGCTATATGCAGTAATAATGATTTGGGATAGGATCTGTAGAAAAGCAAAACAAAATCAGTTACTACAATGGGAATCATAGAGCATCACAATGTAAATGTGGCTGTCCATCTAGAACAGCTTTTCCTGATCTGATGATATTTTCCTTGTATGAAACAGAATTGTGTAATAGAATAGCACTGAAGATGTTACCTAGTTGGGTAATAAAACATCAGCAAGAAAACAACCAAGGTCAGAGAGCACCAAGGACTCCCTAGTCAACCTGAGCTACAGATATTTTTTTCTATTGGTACAGATAGAATAACTAGCATTTTAGTATTTTTTTTCTCTATAATTATTATAGATTTTGATTTTGCACTCTTATTTTATACTATGATTGTTTTAATAGAGAAAGAAAAGAAAACCTTTGGCCAATGCTATAGAATTAAATCTTAATTTTGGAAACATTTTGTTCCCATTTGCTAGTTTGTAATTAAATGCATCTTTTTAAAAATGTATGTTATTTCATCATTTTATTAAGCCCAGGAGCTATCCTTTTGATCAATTTCCTATTTATAGCATACCTGCTTTTTCAATTACAAGTCATTATTATTGTTTTTTATTTAATGACTTATTTATGAAAAATTCTATGAATATTCACTACAGGGAGAACATGTAGGAACTCTTGGATTTCAAATTGAACAAACATCTGCAATGAAGTAATTTAGGAATTCAGCAATCCTGATTAAACCAACCCATCAGTTAAGGTTGGGGGTGTGGTTTTATTTTTATTTTTTTTGGAATGGGTACAAGAAAAGTCACTACAACTTGATTAAAAATAAAAGAACTTACAATGAGGGGAATCTTTCTTATCAAATAATCACTTTTAAAGATAAGATCCAAAGTTGCACAGCAGAGCAGTGATGCGTGTCACTACGGCCCGTTTCTAGAAAATGAAGGAAATGAAGCTAGCTTTCAATTAATCAATAAACCTAGTTTTAAAGTATAGTCTGCCCTTGGAAGGGCTTTAGTGAGTTCTTATCAAATATGTTTAATTTACAGACCAGGCTATTTATCATCTTGTCTGAAATTTTCTTCTGGAGCGTATTCACTTTCTTTCACACCTTCCTACAAATGCACATAGATAAAGTCAGCTTTTTCCCCCCTCACTGTACTACAGAGAAATCAGGACAGAAGGAGTATTTGTGAAGCACATCGATCTAATCTACTTCAAATTCAATATTTTTTAGGCTTTGTAGTTCTCAAAACTTTGCAATTTAGCTCCTGGTTTGTGCTCTAATGATGCTCTGTGAAGTAACAATCTATTTTTCAGTACTATATTTATTTATTAAAATAAGAAAAAAATGAGAGGCAGCTATGGTGGCACTTCTTTGTCCCCCCAATGTTTAGTTCATCCTTGTGTGGAATTTAGAACTGTGATCTTACCTGCATCAGAAGTCTGAGAAAGAAATAGAGACAAGAAACTGGAATTTGAAGAGTAATGTATGACATACTTAAGCACCATAAAGCAAATGTTTTTCACACTTTGAACAAAACTCTTATCTATCCTAAAATGCCTCAGATCAATCAGAAAATCAGAAAAATGCTCAATCAGAAAAATGCTGCTCAAGAGAAAGATTTTTCAACCAACTATATCCAGATGTGAGGGAAGGGTACCCAGCTTTCTTTACTTCTGATGACCTCAATAGGTCATAATACTACTTGCATGTTACCGTTCACAGGAGATTTTAACCTCCACATAGATATTTACTTAAATACTTAATTGACTTAACAATACTAGCAATACATTTAAAGTTAATCAGTTCTGATCAGTATCCTTCAAATAATAAAGGAATTACTTTGGAGAACAAATTGAGTATATGGAGAAGTGATTTGTAGATTGTGTATTAATTTGTTGTTGTTGTTAGTTGCAAAGTCATGTCCGACCCATCGCGACCTCATGGACAATGTTCTGCCAGGCTTTCCTGTCCTCTACCATCCCCCAGAGTCCGTTTAAGTTCATGCTGACTGCTTCAGTGACTCAATCCAGCCACCTCTTTCGTCCCCTTCTTCTTTTGCCCTCAATTGTTATGTACTAATAGCCTAGGCCATAATTTTTTCTTCTACTTTAAGAGATATAATTAAAAACTATGCCTGAATTTTGTAAGATGGTCACCTTAACAATCCAGCACTAGAAAATTAGTAGTATGCTTTAAAAGAAAAAAAACACCCTTTTTTTTGTACAAATAAGTACAAGAATAGACCCAAGAATAGACCCATAGACAACAAACAACCCATTTGCCTTAAAAATAGCCATTCTTTAAAATTCAGAGACAATTGTATGACAGGTGTTCCTTCCACTTTGCTACTGTTGAATTTTGAAAAAAACAAGTTTTTATTTTTAAGGAAAAGTAGAATTATTTTTTCTCTAGTTATGACTAAAACAAAAGGACTATCAATATTTTGCTTTTCTTTCCTAAGAAGTTTGTCCTGTAAGGGTGGAAGGGAATTACCAACACATAAACTTGAAATATGAAATTGCAAATAAATTCCACAAAGTGATCTTGACATTCTGACAGCTGCAATTTATCATCACAAATTACTCTGCTCTGCTGCAAACTTTCTGCCATATGAAGACAGTGATTTTTAAAAATTGCCTACTGTCCTCTTTCATAATGAACTTAGTTTTTGAAGAACTTGATTCCTACAGATAACAAATACCTTGGTGCAGAAATCCAGTGATACTGGGACCTTGCGGTACACCTGGAAAAATATTCACATACTATTGATAACCAGATGAAAATCATTTTTCTATCTAGATATTGCAATATATTGCTTAGGGGAGAAATCAGAAAACATGAAAAATGAAAGGGATCACAGTAGTAAACATATTTGTCTTAGATATCCCTTCTTTATTTTAATCAGTAAATGTTTTATATAAGTTAACATAGAGCTGCTGTTTTGTGTTTTCTATAGCCATAGTTCTAGAAAACGTGGTGCAGTGCATGAGATAAAATTGTGAGCCAAATGTACTTAAGGGTTTCATCCAGAGTATTGGACATGACAGAGCAAAACCCAAATCTAATACTTGATTTACTGTGAATTTTCCTAATAACTCTATTATGCCTAAAACCTTTGTTAAAAGATATGTTTTGGAAGGAGGTAGCTGGTTTAGAAATAAGAAATATGAATAATTAATAAAAGATTGAACATAGGAATAAATACTTTACTTGTTACAGCAACTTGACAATGGAATCAGTTACCAGGTTATAGTACAAAATTTATTGGATGTAGTTGAAGAGAAACAGAATATTTAATGGAATTTTAATTTAAATAATGATCATTTGGGAGGTTGAAAAAGATTTTATACACTTACCACTATATGACTACAGAAAGTTCTTCTCCCCCTACCTGAAGTTTTTTATTTTTTATAAAAATATCAAATCAATACGTGAACAGTATGGAACCTGCGTGTCATACATTCTCCCCCAGTTCCAGCATGGCTCACCTACTTCTCTCCAGGACCAGTCTTATTTGTTGTTCTTTGGTTGTCCCAGCTTTGTGGCAGCCATCTTTAGGCTGCCTTTTCTTCTTGCAATGGCTGAGAGGGAAAAAAAAAACCCAGTCCAGACAAGAGAGCTGCGACTCTCCTCCACTTCACAGGGTTCCTCTCTTTGCTTCACCATCCCTACAGGGCAGCTTTGGCTCCCTCCAGAGCCCACAAACTGGAAGAATTCAGCACAGGGAACACAGAGACCTGTTCCTCTGTGTCTGAAAACACTGCGACATCAACCCTGAGACATCAGATTACAGATAGTTCTTGAATTATGACTAATTTATCTGGAATTACAGTTGTAAGTTGTGCAATAAGCGGGTCATCATGTGACCAACTCAATTCTATGACCTTTTTTACAGGTAATTGTTTAAACAAATGCAATAGTGATAAAGTGAGCACCATGGTTATTAAGTAATCCATTGTTTGCAATGGATATTTTTTGCCAGAAATTAGAAGTAAATGCCAGTTTCTGTCAATACACATTGTACATCGCAGTGATGAGACTGCAGGTTGCTGCAAACAGCTATAAACATGGGATGGTTGCTAAGCACCCAAAATGCAATTATGGGACTATATGTAGAGGAGGGTGACATTGGATCTTCGAATTTGGGTCATAAGTATCTTTTGGGAGCATCTGTCATAACTTTGAACAGTTGTATTTATTTGTTCAACTTATATGCTGCCCATCTTGCCTGGAGGTGATGCTAAGCATCTTACAATAATTAAGGTTGCTAATAACCTGATCATTAACTATGGACCAACTGAATATTATGTGAACAATTCTACTTTGTTTTAATTATTCAGTGTAACATATTTCACAGGGTTATGAGGATAACATGGTAAGAGAACTATAAACAATATAAAATATTATAAGACTTTTGAAATTCATTAACACTTCCTAGGACTAGATTCAGATATGATATTTAATGTTGCTTCATTCCTGGAGGGAGAAATAGCAAAAATCATCAGTTTTCATGTCAGCAAAACAGCTCTGTTGGATTCATTCTATTAGGATAAAGTGGAAGTAATCAAGCAGAATACCTCTGCATGATTTCTTTCACATGATTTTAGAGAAAATTCTTTTCCTTTGTAATTGATCAATAAAGGAAAAATATCCAATTTATTGTTTGTTTTAATAAACTATTGATTGATGAATTACTAAAGGATAGACTGGAAGGAGAATTTAAAGACAATATAAAAATTATATTTGTTAAATACACTGTGATAT
Source organism: Arizona elegans (assembly GCA_022577455.1). Taxonomy (NCBI): domain Eukaryota; kingdom Metazoa; phylum Chordata; class Lepidosauria; order Squamata; family Colubridae; genus Arizona; species Arizona elegans. Next base: position 86,604,581 of record JAKOOJ010000004.1, read on the forward strand.
CATATGCAATAAAACAAGGATACAGAAATTGGATTTTCTGAGTTTCTGGTTGATGTCCCCAAACTTTGCAAAATCCAGCCAGTAACTGCTGTTGGGAGAGCCTATGGAGTCATAGCCGGCTTGTAGAGGTGGTGAAGGAAGGAGAGGTACTTTGCTGATCATGAGGAACTCGCAATTTCCTCGCTAGGTCCGAAACAAGCTCTCCCAAACGACAGCAGGGATGATGGCCATTTTTGGCAGTTACAAGCTGGGACAACTGGGACCACAAGATTTGTGCTGGAGGAGTTTGTGAGCAGCACACTGAAAGTGATGAGATAATTACCAACTTTAAAGACCTGATTCAAATACAAGAATTTTAAAAGATAACCCCCGAGCCTAAGAGAGCGGCAACTAAATACACGGGGAAAATAAATTGAAAATCAAGAGGCAAAAGAAGCCCAAGGGAAGCTTTAAAACACAGAAAGCTTGAAAAAACCTTAAACAATTTGAAGGTGATTTTTGGGATAAACTGTCTTGTTTATTTGTATAAACAAATCTGGATTTATTGGATAATCAGTTGTCTTTGACAGACTGTTTAACATTGGATTTGGGAATAAGAGAGCTATCTATTGGAAGAAGAGAAGTACTACAGCACTATAGCCGTAGTATACTCAGTGAAAGTCAACTCAATACACACTGTCTAATACACAGAATAGAAGTAACAACATCTGGAAGATGGCCTGACCTTGACTTTATGTTAGAAGATGACTTGGATAATTTGAGAATATTTAATGAGTTTTTTTCCCTTCTGAAGATTTTTAAAAGGAACTAACTTGCAAATAACTAAACTTTATTAAAATTTATTAAACTTTACTAAAATTATTAAAAACTTTATTGGATTATGGTTCTGAAAGATTGGAGGAATCTAGTGGATTAACTTGGATTGGACTATTAATATTATTCAGCAGAACATTCTACGAGACAAAAGAAAAACAGTGACAGAAGTAAAGAGAAAAGAAAGAATGACTTTAAAATTTGGACAATTGGGAAGATATATAATTGGAAAACTATAAGGCTGTAAATTACTAAGAATTTTACTGTAAATTACTAAGAATTATAAGGCTGTAAAGAATTTTAAAGATAATAAATTTAGGGGTTTTGGAAGTATAATTATGGGATTGATGAAATTTTATTAAGCAGGAGTTTTAAAATATTGAGACGTTGGAACTATAGAAATTTATTGAGTAATTTTTATTAAATTGTTATAAAATGGATTTACAGGGGATAATAGAGGCATATGAAGAAATATTTTTTATGCTAAAAAGTTTGTGTGAATCTATAAAGAACAATAAGGAGACAAGGGGATTGTTTAAAGACACAGAAATGAATGCAGAAGTCACTCAACAATTGAGGGAAAAAGAGGTACACGATATTCAAGAAATAGATGAGAAATTAGAAGAAGCAGTGGAAGGGAAAAATCAAATAAGATGTAAGAAGCTAAAAATAAAGAAGAGAAAGGATTAATGAATAGGAATCAATTAGATAACCCCTCAAAAGCTTATAATAGAACAGAGAGAAAAGAGAAAAATCTCTTCAAGAAAAAGAAGAAAAAAAATCTCTTTAAAAAAAAGTGATTACCAGTGGGGACTACTTATTTTATATAATAGCTATTTAAAAGAAAACTTTATATACCCTGTTTTCCCTAAAATAAGACATTCCCTGATAATAAGCCCAATCAGGCTTTTGAGCGCATGGCAATAAGGCCAAGTGCTTATTTCAGGGTTCAAAAAAATATAAGACAGGGTCTTATTTTCGGGAAAACACAGTATCAGCAAACAAAGTTTAAATATAATACTAGATTAATCATGGATAGAAATGCTCTGTCTTCTCAGACCAGTATGTGAGGGAATTTAACTAATAATCTTTTATTAGCATTTAAATCATGGACTATCAGGAAATAATACTGGGGCTGGATGTCAAACATAAGCAAATGTCCATTACATACAGCAATGCCTTCTTTAAACATTTAGACACTTTTTTCTCCAGTCTTTTGGATGAAAAGTAAAGATATTGTTTTAGCAACATGCTCCTCCACATTTCCTTTTTTTAAAATATTACTGATTTTCATTTAAAAAAAAAAACCTGTGTAATGCGGTTGTAACCTAGGTCACAATAATAAACTGTTTGATTGATTGATGTTAGGGCTGGAATCTAACTTACAAAGTTCAAAAACGTCCTGGACTAAAATAACTGGAAACCAATTCCATACCATTGCAAAGAGGACTGCATCAGAATGTTTATAAAGTCTTGAGGCATTAGCCTCAGTTTATCTTTTATGGAGACTTTCCAATTAGCTTAGTAAATCCTGCCATTAGGTGGAGCTCCTATTTCATGTGCGTATTGTACTGCATGGATTATGAGTATATGATTGATTGAACCGTGCAAGACCAAGTGCACATGCCGTTGATTTTAATATAGAATATGATATAAGCAAAGCTCCTATTAAGCAAGCTCCATTAGCTGTTCCCTCCAGTTGCCTAAGAACATTTATATTGTGCAGAAACGTTATGTCTTTGTTGCTAAATATGTAACCCATGTAACCTAAATATGTTGAAAAGAAAGACAAAAATGTAAATATTTCACATTTAATTATTATATTTTAATCTGTTCAAGAAGAGAAGTTAGGGATGATTCAACTACAAAGTAATTCAAAACAAAAAATAAACATCCTGCCTGATCTCCTTGGATAGTCAGTGTTTTCCTGATTCCAATATTTTATGTTCCAAAAGGACATAAAGGCAAAAGGTCATGAATAATGGCAAGCAGCAGCTACGGTCCTCAACTTAAAACAATTTGTTTAGTGACCATTCAAAGTTACAGTGGTGTTGAAAACAGTAATCTGGATCATTTATCACACTTACAACTATTGCAGTATCTCCATGGTCCCATGATCAAAATTCAGACACTTGGCAACTGACTCATGACAGCTGCAGTGTCCCAGGGTCACATAACCCTGACAAGTAAAATCAATGGGAAAGTCAGATTCATTGAACAACAGTGTTATTAACTTAACTTCAATGATTTAGTTAACAACTGTGGCCAAAAAAGGTAATAAAATAGAGCAAAACTCACTTAACAACTTTCTCACTTAGCAACAGAAATTTTGGACTCAGTTGTGGTCATAAGACGAGGACCACCTGTATTTACCATAAAGATCTCCAATTCCTCTGACTTTTATCAAGCAGGCTGGGTGGAAGGACAGTTGGCATACACTTGCTTGTTGGTTTCAATGAGAAGTGTTTTACATATATGAAAATTAAAATATTTGAGAGCAAAGCTGTTTCCCCCATCATTCTTGGCTGATCTTTACATTATTTGCAAGTAAAAATCACCATTATCTTTAATTTTTTAAAATATTTAGATGGAAAATACCTGAGATACATACTTTGCTATTCTCTACTCTCTTATGCTCCCACAGCAATCATTAATCTATTGATTAAAGATACTTTGTATTGGTTGGAACCAGTGGAACCATTTTTTTACTACTGATTCTGTGGCCATGGCTTGGTGGTCATGTGACTGGGTAGGCGTGGCTGGGTGGTGATATGACTGGGTGGGCATGGTCCCAGTCAATGTCACTCACATCAAGGGGTGCCTTGCCTGGCCCCTCCCGTCCCAGCCATTTCTTGTCACACCCAGCCTAAATGTATCTATAGTTCTGTAAAAATGTTGTTCACCTTTTTTTGACTTTCTTATCTCCATACTATAGGTGTACTTTCATGGACCACTGAAAGGAGGAAATGGTTACATGCTTTGTCCAAGAGGCAACAGGCTTTTAAGGGGCTGCCACAAAGGGTGGGGGGGCAATGTATTTTCCAAAGAAGCAGAGGGCAAAACAAGAAGCAATGGATGAAAACTGAACAGAGAGAAGCAACCTAAAACTAAGGAGCAACTTCCTGACAGTGAGAACAATTAACCAGTGGAACTGCTTGTCTCAAGAAGTTCTGGGTACTCGATCACTGGAAGTTTTTAAGAAAAGACTGGGCAGCAATTTCTCTTAAATGGTATAGGGCAGTGATGGTTAACCTTTTTGCCATCGCGTGCCAAGAGGGGGGGCAAGGGAGGGTTGCGCGTGCACATGTCCACGCGCATGTGTGCGCAACCCTCCCCCTCCCAGCTCCTGGCACATGATGGCCTGGTAGGCCCGTTTTTCTTTCTTACCTGGTTCCAGATCCTCTCTATTTATCTGGGAAGGGCGAAAACAGCCTTTCCCACTCCCTCGGAGACCTGAAACGGCCCATTTCTCAACTCCTGGTGGGACAGGAAGTGACGTTTTTTGCTGTACCCAGCCTCCAGAGCCTCTCTAGGAGTCTCCAGGAGCTTCTCTAGCAGTCTCTGGAGGCTGGGGACAGCAAAAAATGTCACTTCCTGTTCCACCGGAGTTGGGACATGGGGCCTTTCAGGCCTCCGAGGGAGTGGGAAAGGCTGTTTTCGCCCTTCTCAGATAAATGGAGATGATCTGGAGCCAGGTAAGAAAGAAAAATGGGCCTTCCCCACCTCCCCCAGGCCCTCTGGAGGCAGGAAACAGCCTGTTTCCCTACTTCTGATGGGCCCAGAAGGCCCGAAAATCAGCTGGCTGGTGTGCACATGCGCCACAGAGCTGAGCTGGCATACCCACTAATATGGCTCCGCGTGCCACCTGTGGCACCCGTGCCATAGGTTCACAATCACAGGTATAGGGTCGTCCCCCCAAGGTCCCTTCTAAATGTTATTCTGTTATTCTGACACCTTTCCCAGTCCCTCTACTTATATTTTGGCATCCTCAATTTTCCTACCTGAACAGGGGGTTGGTCTTATAGTTCAACCTTCTGCTCAAGGCAGAAGATCTCATACATACTTGCAGGTTCGCAGAAATGCTGGCTTTGGCTGCAAGAACTGCAGGCAGCCTTCCCGGCCACACACTTCCTTGTCCTGCCACCGCATGAGAGGTGGGAGACATTGAGAGAATGTGCCTTGTCTTGTCACAAAGCCCTTCATGATGGAGCCCTTCCTGGGGAGCAAATCATGGCTTGGACGAACTGATCCATCCCAAAGGTGAGCTCCAGAGTGGTGGCGGTGGGGGTAGGGGCAAAAGGTAAGCTCCAGAGTGGTGGGGGCGGTGCTCCGGGTGGATGTCCTGGGGCAGCAGTCTTGGCCAAACCACAGTGTCTCCCCTGAGGCTGCCTGCCCACCTGCTGGCTGGGTTGCCCCGGAAGCAGCATATCTTCTGTCATGGGCTGGATGCGGGACCTAAGGTGGAAGGAAAGTCAAGCGGATGGAAGTCACCCAAAAGCCCTGTGGAAGCTGAGCGCGCCAGGCCCAAAAGGTGAGTGAGTCTCACTGTGTACCCCTGAAGTGGCTCTTTGGCCAAGTGCAGCAGGTCTCCCTCCCCTGCCGCCAGCATCAGCCTTACCTTCTAGATCTTCCATGCACCTCCACCAGCCTGAATACCATGCCCTTCAGATTCCAACGGGGCCAGTGCATGGCTGCCCATGAAGGTAAGGCTGATGGCGGCTGGCCCTCGGGGAATGGAACGGGAACGAAAGTCTGACCCACCTTATATCCAGAGGCACAATGATTAGTGCCTCTGGATATTACTGGATTTTATGGATTACTTTCCATAAAAATTGCCTCTTGAGTGGGGAATGAGTGTTTGCAGTTCCCCAAGAAATTTTCCTCTAGTTCTAGTTATTGCCAATGCTGAGAAACAACGATGTTGGGTATTTCTTTGTACATTTTAAACTGCAATTTCAATTATTTGATAAAAATATCTTTATAAAATATAGAGGGATTTACTCTCAAGTAAACATACACAGGAAGTAATATCTTGTCAGCTACCTTGGAAAAAACAAATTGGAGGAGGCAAAGTTTTTAAAATCTATAATACTGCTCTCTGCCTGTAAGCATTTGTCAATCTTAACAAGCTGTTTTCAAAAGTAAACATTAAAAATGGTGTTTTAAATGTTTTTAAAACCCCTCTGACTAAAGTGAAGCTTCATGTATATTTGCCTCAATGCACGCATAAATATAAGAAACAGCCATTAATCATCTGTCAACATGAGCATCAAGTTCTGCTAATAGTATGACTACTAAATAGTCACTATAGCTCAATCGTCAGGCACAGAATTTAGCTATCACCCAATATCAATTCAAATACCATTTTTCTCTTTAAATAAAATGATGAATATGTTCAGTTGACAGCTAAATAATTATCAATAATCAAGCAACATTTGCATATATATGGCCATGTGAAAATTATCCTTCTAAAATCAAGTGTTCATCCTTACAAAATACCTTTTGACTTTAGGGCATGCTACAGTCCCAAATCTGATGTGACTTTGGAGGATATAAACTGGTTAATGTATATTATCAGTGAAATTTGTTGACATTCTTATCTTTTCAAAACATGGAGATTGCTTAAAGAGAAGTTTGCTTATGGCAAATTTAGAATGAGAGGAATAGAAATGCTGAAAAATGTTACTCTGACATCTACCTTAACAAGCCAGAACACTTTGGTTTAACCTTACATATACTGCTATGCCTTCAGAATGTATGTCCATGTCTTTAAGTGTACAGATAAACCTCAACTTATGAGTATTTGTTCAGTGACAATTCAGTAAATTTTTAACCAATTTTTTAAGGGGTCCCGGGGGGGGGGGGGAGGGAGAGTTGGATTAGAAGTAGGGCTGTGGGTATGGGGGATAACCCACTAAGAGGAGGGCCAGATATGGCTGTGAAGCGCGGCATGGAGGGTGGGGGGCCCGGGGTCGAGGGGGGGGGCTAAAGTGTATCCAGATAAAGTTTCTACCAGCAGTACCGTGGGTGGGAGGGGTAGATATGGCGGGAGCAGGAGGCTATATTGTGTTATGGGAGCGCGCACCCGCTATCTACGAGCTGTGGCGTGCTCCGGTCCCCAAAGCTCCACTCGTTCTCCAGGTGGCGCAGCCCCTCAGGGCTCTGGCCTTTGGCTGATATTGTGCAATGCCAGGTCTGTTGTAAATAAAGCCCCCCTCATTTGTGATCTTGTTCAGGAGGGGGAAGCAGACCTGGCAGGTATTACGGAAACCTGGCTGGGCCAAGAGGGGGGGGTCCCTCTCATTGAAATGTGTCCACCAGGTTTCTGCGCATTCCATTGGCCGAGGTTACAGGGTAGGGGTGGGGGGGGTAGCGGTTATCATTAAAGAAGATCTGAGACCGAGGGAGGCCACTGTTCCTCAGACGGCCGGCTGTGAATCCCTCCTTGTGAGATGGGGTAATGGGGTTCAGATGGGTTTGCTGATCACGTACCTGGCTCCCTGCCATGTGGCAGCAGCCCTGCCCGAGCTACTCGTCATCGCCGCGGTGGCGGTTGATACCCCTAGGCTTATGGTCATGGGGGATTTTAACCTGCCATCCATGGGTGAGGCGTCTGAGGTGGCTCGGGAGTTCATGGTTTCCATGACAGCTATGGACCTGACCCAGTTAATTCATGGCCTATCCACACGGGGGAAACACACTGGATCTGGTTTTTGTCTCTGGACAGTGGTTGAGTGACCTTGAGATAGGGGATATAGTTACCGAGTCCTTGTCATGGTGAGATCACTCTCTCCTTCGTCTCGACTTTTGAACTGCTGCACCCCGCCGCAGGGAGGCGGAGCTGGTAAGATGGTTCCGCCCCAGGGGCCTGATGGAACCTGACAGGTCCCAGATGGAGCTTGGGCCATTTCCTGAGGCTCTGGCTCATGCCTCGACTGGAGACCTAGCGGCCGCCTGGGATAGGGTGGCTGCTGAAGCTCTGGATCGGGTTGTGCCTTTGCGGCCTCTGACCCAGTGCCGATCTCATTTGGCTCATTGGTTCACTGAGGAGCTGAAGGAGTTGAAGCGCCAGAAAAGATGCCTAGAGAGTAGTTGGAGGCCCAGTCTTTCTGAATTGGACCGGACACTGGTAAGATCTCATATTAGGAATTACCTAGTGGCGATAAAAGCAGCAAAATATAGTTGTTTTGCTGCTCTTATTGCGGCATCAGATAACCGCCCGGCCGCCCTGTTTAGGGTGACCCGCTCCCTGCTCCACCAAGAAGCGCGGGAGGACCCCTTGGAGGGTAGAGCCAAGGATTTTGTTCAGTATCTGTATGACAAAATCACTCAGATTCGGGACTCCGACTGGGTAGTCTCAGGGGGAGGGACTAGGGCAGGTCTTGAGAATGTTATATGGGATGAGTTTGATCCTGTGACCCCTGAGGACATGGACAGGATTCTGGGCAGACTGCACTAGTCAAAAAAGGGCTGTGAAAATATTTACAGACTCCTTGCATCCTGGACATAAATTGTTTCAACTCCTACCCTCAAAACAACACTATAGAGCACTGCACACCAAAACAACTAGATATAAAAGCCGTTTTTTCCCGAGCATCATCACTGCTAAACAAATAATTCCCTCAAACTATCAAACTATTCACTAAGGCTGCATTACTATTGCTATTGGTCTTCTCATCGTTCCTGCTGTATCCAGGCTCCCCTCTAGTCTATAGATGCAGCCATGCTCTGATTGGCTGTTTCAATTCAGGCACGAGTATACAAGGAGCTGTCAAAGGCTGACAGCTGCTGCCCCTGTTAGCCGAGCAGCCTTGCTGGTCGCAATGCTAGTAAACCTGTTAGAACAATGTTAGTGAAATAAATCCTGTTATCTTTTACCTCAACCTGTCTTGCCTCAGTCTGCTTGTCCCTAACAGGGACATAACAGTTCCTGTCACCTATCTCCTACCACTTGTGACTGCATGACTGTAATTTTGTTGCTTATATCCTTGCAATTTATATTGATATTGATAGTTTCTTAGTATGACTTGATTGCTTATTGTACCGAATGATTGTCACTGGGTGTTGTGCCTTGTGATTCTTGATGAGTGTATCTTGTCTTTTTATGTACACTGAGAGTGTAGCATCCTCTGCCCCGTTACCGCCAGCAACCAGGGGGCGTTTCTGATTGGCTACAAAGATGACAGCTCTCTCGGCGGAAAGCACAGGCGTTTGTGATTGGCTAGACCTTCTGATCTAGCTGGTGTATAAATAGCGACTCTGTTGTAAGTGTTTTCTGAAGCATTCTGGTTACTTGTTGTGTTAACAATAAATTAGTTGTGTAGAGTTAGTCTTGCCTCAGTTAATATCCATGCACAGTTTACGAATACAACACTAGCAACGAGGTTTTGGGGTGACTGAGGAGACTCAAGGTACGCATCCGTTGTCCCTGCCGTGCTATGATGTCTACCCTGGCCATGTTCGCCCATTTCGAGCCTGCCACAGAATCCTGGGATGCCTATATGGAGCGTTTTGAATGCTTTCTCCAGGCAAATGATTACGCTGGGCTCTTCAGTGACAGGAAACGAGCCCATTTCTTAAACTCCTGTGGCCCTGAAATATTCACAACCGCCCAGGGCATTGATGGTACCTCAGCTCATATCTATAGTACCCTGGGACATTCTTTTGGCCAAACTATGGGCTCATTACGCACCCACTCCATCTCGCATTTCCTGGCGGTACGCTTTCCACCAAATCCTCCAGAGGGAAGGCGAATCCATTAACCAGTATGTGGCTTCCCTCAGATCCGCAGCGATTGAGTGCGAATTCCGCGATTTGGATGACTCCCTGTTGGAGCAGCTAGTGTGCGGTGTAAGGGACATCCGTTTGCAACGGCGTCTCTTAGCACGAACTGACATTACCCTTCAAATTGCTATCGACGAAGCCTGTGCATCGGAAATGTCAAATAAGTTGACATCTGAGATGCACCGGGCGCATATCGCGGTTCCGCCTAGCCACGCTGCTACTGTCCACTATGACGAAGAATTGTCCGATGGCACCACCGATGATGAGACTGAAGTGGGCCACCTAAAATCCCTGCCAGGAAAGAGGGCACCAGGGAAGAAGACTCTGCCAGCTGCCTGCCTGGGTTGTGGCGAGAACCACCCCCGTTCCCTTTGCCGTTTTAAATCTGCGATCTGCCGGCGCTGCGGGAAAAAAGGCCACCTTGCCAAAGTCTGCTGCGGGTCTGCACCGGACACTGGATCTACATCGGACCAACGTTCTGTTAGAAGACCCCTGCGGGGTCCCGCCAGGCCCCAGGAGGACTGTTTCACAATTTTTTGAGATGACACCCACCCTGCGGTGTCGACCAGTCAGGTTTCCTCCAGTTTCAGGAAAAAATGTTTTTCCTCACAGTTAAGATAGAGGGTGGTCCCTGCCAAATGGAGGTGGATACGGGCTGTTCTAAGTCTATCATTGCCTGGAACACCCTACACAAACTACTGCCTACCCTACCTAAAAGTCACCTTTCTGCCTGCTATACCAGGCTTCGTGATTATCAGGGGAAGGCCTTTCCCATTATGGGACGGGCTACCCTCTGGGTAGAGAAGGGGAATTTCTCTGGTCACCTCCCCTTAATCAAAGTCAAGGGTCACCTTCCCAGTTTACTTGGGCTAGACTGGTTCGAGGCTTTAGGCCTCTCAGTTTCCGGCATTCACTCCACCTCCACAGATGGGTTTGAGGCTCTGACCACTGACTTCGCTGAGGTTTTCGATGACACCTTAGGTAAATACACAGGGTCCCCTATTTCCCTTAGTCTCGACCCACAAGTGGCCCCTATTCGACTCAAGCCCAGGCGGGTGCCATTTGCCCTCCGCCCAAAGGTGGACCAGGAACTGGATAAGTTAGTTGCTCAAGGGGTTCTGGAACCCAAAGACCACTCCCCGTGGGAGACCCCCATTGTCATACCAATCAAACCCGATGGGTCTATTCGCATCTGTGGGGATTTTAAATGTACCCTCAATCGGGCCTTGCAAGCGCACCCCTATCCAGTTTCTGTGGTCCAGCACCTCCTCCATTCCCTGGGTCGAGGCACCATGTTCGCTAAGCTGGATATGGCTCAGTCCTATCAGCAACTGCCTGTGGATGATGCCACTGCGGCCGCCCAAACGATCGTCACCCACAGAGGGGCTTTTAAGTGTCACCGCCTCCAATTCGGAATTAGCGTGGCTCCTGGTTTATTCCAGAGCCTCATGGAGCATTTGTTGCATGGTATAGCTGGTATCATCCCTTAATTTGATGATGTTTTGGTTTCTGCAACTAGCAAGGCCCAATTGCTCCACCGATTACATCTCGTCCTCACCCCTTTTAGGCAGACAGGCCTCAAACTTAAAAAATCGAAATGACTGTTCAGGTTTTTCAAGAACTTCTAGACTCTTTTAATTCTGCTCTTTTGGACACAATTGAAAGAGCTTTTTCAAAAAACAGCTTGGAAAATCATAAGCAGTTGTTGGAGGGATCAGCAAATTCTCAAGCTGTGACTGTTCAGGTTTTTCAAGAATCTCTAGATTCTTTTAATTCTGTTCTTTTGGATACAATTGAAAGAGCTTTTTCAAAAAACAGCTTGGGAAAGCATAAGCAGTTGTTGGAGGGCCAGCAGGAAATTACTCAGAGGAGTTTGTTTTTGGAAAAACAAGAAGCTGTCAGGATTGAAAGGCAGGCTGGCACAGTCGAAACAATGATTTTGGCGGACATTTCCATTCAATTGATAGAAAAGCAACAAATAGACTCTTTATTGCAAGCTGACAATCTTTATGGCAACAAATTTTGGCTATATGGACAAAGGAATGGACTGAATGATAATACAAGCAAGAAGAGTCAAAATGGGGATTTCAAATTACAAAATGTGACCTCAAGAAGAGAGCGAGTATTTCAGAAACATCAACCTCAAATCAACATTTTAAAATTTTCAAAAATAAAATTGGGGGGACTGTTGAAAGAATTTATAAAAAAAAAAGGATTGGAAAAAATATAGAAAGAAGAGAAGAACAGAAGATTAAGAAAGATATCTTCCTGTAGATTTTGAAATTTGCATTTGGCAAATATGTGTTTTAATGGTATTAAGAGATTTTTAAAATGTTTAACATAAGATTATATTATTTTAAAAGATATATGAGATAAATTGTGTAAGCTTGCAGGATGCCCAACTTTTTGAAGCAAAGAGGATTAATGTTAAATTCAGAATCCTATTACAAAAGGATAATTAGTTTTGGATAAGTAAAAGGGCTGCTTTTTAAAAAAGTTAGAAGTATTAAAATGGTTAATTGAAAATCTGAAAGATATCCTCCTGCAGATTTTGAAATTCATATTTGGTAAATAAGTGTTTTAATGGGAAACTCCTAGGAGCCCTTGGTCTCGACTTCATATCGACCTGGCAGGCCCATTCCAGGGATAGACCATATTAATAGCTGTCGACGCTTATTCTAAGTGGGTAGAGTTAGCTCGCAAGTCCTCTACCTCATCAGAGGCTGTTATCCGGGTCCTTCGCACATGGTTTACTACCCATGGCCTGCTGGACCTGATTGTTTCAGACAATGGCCAACAATTCACTCCGCAGTTTTCCAGGTGTTCCTGGCCGAACTAGGCATCCACCATGCCCCAGTGGCCCAGTTTCATCCAGCCAGCAATGGACGGGCTGAGAGGGCAGTTAGATCAGCCAAGGACATCCTGTCCAGACTGGGGCCGGCCAACTGTGGGGAGAAGATCACAAAGTATCTCCTGGCACAACACACCACAGTCCGGACGAGCTTCTCATGGACCGCCGCCTCAGAACAACCCTGGACAGGCTACACCCGAACTATGCAACAGATACTCCCCTGGACTCTAACAGTAGGGTCAGGACCTTTAACCTGGGGGCCGAAATTATGGGGGGGAACCTCGCTGGCTGCCAGGTCAAATTTCCAAAATAACAGGGCCCTGTTCTTATAGGATCTTGCTCGAGGATGGTTGAAGTTGGCGCCGACATATTGATCAGATCCGGGGGTGACTGTTTGTTTCCCCTCCAGCCCCAGTCGGGTCAGAACCTAGACTAATTGCAGTGGCGGAGTCCGAAAACAACTTCCAAGCCGGAGCCACGACCCGCACTCCCTCCTCTCTGTCAGCGCTGTCGGCTGACATACCTGTGGATCCAGTCATTCGTCTGCCGCTGGAGTCTCTGAGCGAGGCCAGGCCACCAATGCCTAAGGAAACCGGGAATCCAGGGCTGGCAACATCAACCCCACCATACATCGAACCATTCGCTCCGGAACTGCGGTGTTCCAACAGAATATGCAGGCCCACAGCGTACTTGTCTGACTACGCATGCGCCATCTGAGGGGGAAGGAGTGTAGCATCCTCTGCCCTGTTGCCGCCAGTAACCAGGGGGCGTTTCTGATTGGCTACAAAGATGACAGCTCTCTCGGCGGGAAGCACAGGCATTTGTGATTGGCTAGACCTTCTGACAGCCAATGTATAAATAGCGGCTCTGTTGTAAGTGTTTTCTGAAGCGTGCTGGTTACTTGTTATGTTAACAATAAATCAATTGTGTTGATTTAGTCTCGCCTCAATCGATATCCACGCACAGTTTACGAATAAAACAGAGAGCATATGCATCAAAGACAAATTCTTTGTGTGTCCAATCACACTTGGCCAATAAAGAATTCTATTCTATTTTATTTTACTGATTCAGGGCTGGGAGGGACAAAGCCTGGAATGGCTTGCATTGAGGGGGATAGTCACTTAATAACCTGCAACGCTTAATTAGTGATGACAATTAGAACTGCTGGGATTGTAGTTGCTAAGTGATGTGGTCATGTGACATCTCAGTTTACAATTACATTGTTTAGTGGTGGAAATGCTGGTCCCAACTCTGGTTGTGAGTCTAGGAGTATCTGTACAACATACTTCTGTTTCTTTCTCTAGTCAGTTGCAACCCGGAAAGTTGTATGGAAAGGTACATACTTATAAAATGATTTGCATGTGTGAATTAGTTAACACAGATCAAATACTACCATTTAAACTGGCCCAATTATCATATTGTGCAATAAAGAAAACAAAGGGGGCTACTGTAAGAGGAAATTAACATAACACAGATGTACTTTTATCCTGAGATCCAATGTCTCTGTTCATATAAAATGACTGAGTTTCTCTCTCAGGGTAAAGATTGGCAGGAAGTGATAATTGATACGATGTTCAAAGAAAGAAAGGGCTTTTTCTTACATTTTTTCAGATGTCATAAAGGAGGATGAGAGCTGCTAATTTCAAATTGACAGGACAATGCATACCAACTACTGTAATGGCAAAAACGTAACTCAGAGAGACATTGCAAAGGTCGTATAGGTAATCCTAATTTATGTCTGGTTACTTAACATTCATTCTAAATTACAGGGATGGAAGAAGTGCTTTGGGCCATAAAACATTTCTTGCCATCCTAAAATTTCATTTCACTTCCTGCCTGCCCAAGGTCATGTGATCACATTTTCGGTACTTGGCAACTTGCTTGCCTTTCTAACTAGTTGCAGAGTCCCACAGCCATGTGACTGCATTTGTGAGCTTTTTTGCTGGTTTGGAAGAATGGATTTGCATTTACAATGGTGGTATTTACTTAACAATAGCAGATTTGATTATCAGCCATGGTGATCCCCTTAATAATTGCTACAAAAAAGTTGTAAAATTAAGTCTGGCAAGGTAGGAGCCTCGACTTACAATCATAACAACAAATGACCAGAAATCTGGTTCCATCCTGATTGTAAACTGAGAACTATCTGTAAATATGGGCATTGGCTGCAACGTTCATTTTTCATTACCATTGTAATTTTAAATCGTTGTTGCTTGAGACAGTACTATAAGAAGACTACCTGTATTATGCAAATAAGACATCATTTGAGAGATAACTGCAATTTACATTATAAATACTAAATGGCATTGAGAATTTTGTGAAGAGACTTCAAGAGAGATTCTAAAAGAAACTGGAAGAACAATGGCAATTCACAACTACAATTTCTATCTGTAGTAGATAAGTTTCTTTCCAATAGAAAATCTTAGCTGGTGGTTGATGTGAAATATAGGATTTGGTTGCTGTCCAGTTCTTAGCATCAGATATTTTAATTAAATGTCAGCTGGTAAATGGGCTAAAGAAGCTTTAAAAACACTGTTAGTCCTTTCTGTTCTTGTGATATTTTGGCACACAATGATGCTACAGGGCAAAACATTATGTATCTTCATTAAAGTAACAGTCACTCACACATTAAAACAACACTTACAAATAGTGTGTATTTTAAATGGTTTTTAAAATGCCTAAAATGTCTTTTCTGCAAAAGGTTACTGAAAAGGTAGTGGCCTCACAGTTTCACATCCAGAGCACTGGATGATCTTGATTGGACTCATTTCAATTGGGCTTTCAACCATATCATTTACTGAAAGTATTTTGATCATTTTGAAAGATGATCCATATCAGAAACTACATAAGAGAGTATATATATATATATATATATATATATATATATATATATATATATATATATATATATATATATATATATATATATAAACAATGACTAATTTTTTGAAAAAGATTATTATTCAACTAAAGCCAGAATTTTTTATTGGAACTAATGGGTAGACAACTAGAAAAGTTCTATGGAAGATTTGTACATGGTAACTGCAATGATACCATAATATGCACAAAAATGGAAAGATTCTGAAATACTCTTAATCGCTGGTGAAAATTATAGAATTTACAACGATGACATAATTAACTTGCTTGAATAAGGAAAACAACTACATTTGTCAGTGACAGGAACCTTTTATGGACTTTTTGCTGGAAACAGACCAAAGATGAATTTGTTGTTTATGTATTTAATGATTACAAAGGGTAGAATAGATAGTCACTTTTGTCTAGTGGTTAAGATACCAGGCTAAAACTAGGCAACTGTGATTTCTAGTACTGCCTTAGCCACTTAGACAGCTGGGTGATTTTGAACCAGTCACTCTCTCAGCTCAAACCACCTCACCACAGGGTGGTGTTGTGGGGACAATATGCGGAGGAAGAAGTATTAAGCGTGTTCATTGTCTTCAGTTATTTATAAAAAGAATAAAGGTGAGTTAAAAAGTAACAAAAAAGATGGGAATAAGGGAGCCACAAACTACAGAGAAACAAAATAAACATAAATGCATTTATAATTGCTGTAAAGAAAATCAGAAGCCACTTCTTGTGCTAAAGAGAACTATTTTGAAGATACAAATAAACCAGGTAGAGGTAGATGGTTAGCATATAAACTGAAAAAAGAGAGAGAATCAAGAAAAACAATAAACTAATGGATGACCAAGGTCAGATTAGATATGGAAATAAAGAGAAGACAAAAATTATACAAGACTATTATAGAACACTGTATGAGCAAGAGAACAGAGGAGGAAAATGTTATAGAATACTTGCAAAAGGCGCAATTACACCAGATTTTTAAAGATACTGAAGCGATGTTAGAAGGAAATATACGATGATGGAATTGACTGAAGCACTTAAAAAACAAAAGAATGAGAAGGCACTGGCCTCGGATGGGTTACCAGCAGAATACTACAAGACATTACAGGAATCACTGAATCTCCCATTGTTAGAAGTTATGAACAAAGTTATGCCCAAGAAGAAATTACCCAAATCATGGTCAGAAGCATATATTACACTTGTTCCAAAGGAGGATACTGATCCACAACAAATTAAGAATTATAAGCCTATTTCCCTACTAAATTCAGACTATAAAATCTTCGCTTCAATATTGGCAGAAAGACTTAAAAGATATTTAAATAATTTTATACATTCCAACTCTAAATGAGTTTCTGCCAAAAAAACAGATTAAAGACAATATGAAAATAATTCTGGATACATTGGAATATTATGAGGCACATCCTGAGAAGCAGATGGCTTTGATATTTTTAGATGCTCAGAAAGCCTTTGATAATGTGAACTGGCGATTTATATTATTACAGCTGGAACAGATAGTTTTGGTAGAAAATTTATTCAAGCCATAGAAGCCATATACCATAAGCAACAGCAAAAGTAATAATAAATGGAGAATTCACAGAGTCTATTGAAATAAAAAAAGGTACAAGACAAGGTTGCCCACTGTCACCTTTATTATTTGTGTTAACATTAGAAGTGCTAAATAGAAATATTAGAGAAGATAAAGATATAAAGGGAATGAAGATTCAAAAGGAAGAATATAAATTGCAAGCATTTGCTGATGACCTGGTTTTTATTCTTGAAGATCCACTAGAATAATAACTAAATTGATAGATAAAATGGGAGAATATGGAAAAGTTGCTGATTTGAAAATAAATAAAGACAAAACGAAGATCTTGACAAAAAACAAAAAGAAGAATTGGCGGAAACATCGAAGATGCAGGTCACAAATAAAATCAAATATTTGGGGATACATCTGACAGCAAGATGCAGTGCACTCAAAGAGAATAATTATAATAAACTTAAGCAACAGATAGAGACTGACTTGGCAAAGTGGAGAAATCTACAACTTGTAATTCTCATTTTAATGGTGTAACTTAGTGTGACGAGGTTCTATCTGATATTCGGAGCCTCCAGTATGACCCCAAGATGAGTCACCACCGGCCTCATTTTTTTTCTTGCATGGACTATGTGTTGGTAGGCTCACATGCTTGCTGGAATACTGAGTCAAACACCTTTTTCTAATCAATGAAAGCCATGCATAGAAGCATGGTGCACTCGTTGTGCCTTTCAATTACTTGCTGAACAATCTGGATATGATCTATTGTGCTGTAGTCACTTCTGAATCCTGCCTGCTCCTTCTTTGGCTGTGCATCATTTAATGTTCTCAATATTCTTTTTGCTGTTATCTTGGTGAAAACCTTGTAGATGACTGAAAGAAGGCTTATTGGGTGATAGTTCTTTATATCAACTTGGGCCCTTTGTGTATAAGAATCACTTCAGTATTTTTTCATGCACTGGGTATTTTTTCTCCTCTGTGACATCATGAGTATAGTTTTGCTAGTTTCTTATTTAAACTGTGACGACCAGCTTTCAGCATTTCAACTGCAACACAGTCATTTCCTGAAGCTTTGCCATTTTTCATTGATTTTATAACACTTTATACTTCTTCTACTTGGATATCTGGCATTTCCTCTTTCGTGGGTGTTGTTACTTTTGAATGATCTTTTTTTTTATTGAAAAAGTTTTTCAAATACAGATTTTTCCCCCCTTCCCCCCCTCCTCCCTAACCCCCCTTAACCCTAACCCTCACCCTCCCCTCCCATGGCTTCTTCAAGATAAAACCATTGATATCAAATTAAATAATACGTTACCATCCTTTTACACCACCCCCCACATGCTAACCATTTCTTTCTAACATTGTTATCATATCCCCCTTATACTATACATTTCAAAGCAACCTTCAGCTATAAAACCATATAATAAATCCTAATTTGACATTTATTCAACTCAAAATCTACCCATTTCCTCCACCCCCATACATATATCTCTTAATTCAAATTTTTTATATATATTAATATCTGAGCCTAACATCCCTTTTCCTAAACTAAACAATCAGTAACCTAACCTATCTCCACCCCTTTTCCTACAGGTCTACATACATAGTATTTTAATATTTTTGATCTTCTGCCCACACCACACCACTAAGAAATATTTCCATATATAAATAAAATCCTCAAATGACTTTAAGTAATCCATATAATAACTTCTGTAATGTCTTTCAACTAGATTATTAATTTCATCGCCCATGTAAGGGTAACATCAAGCTCTAGTTCCAACAGTATGTTCAGTATCTTCAATTACAATCTGTCCACATCAGTAATGAATATTTTCGTGTATAAAAAACCACCCGAGTGACTTTATATTTATATTCCATATAGTATCTTCTGTAGTGTCTTTCATCTAGATTATTAATTCCAACCACCGTGTTAGGGTAACAACCAGATCTTCTGCATGCCCCAATCCCATAGTTCTCGGGCCTTATAGCTCAACATATACATAATCGATTTTTCAAAGAGTCCAGAATAGAAAGTTCCAATCCACTCAGTTGGAGGCCAACTTCCACATCCCAAAAGCACAGCACTGCAGAGATCTGTTATTCTTCTCAAAATAGTATAAGTCAGTAATTTGCCTCAGTTATATTTTCATGTATCAGCCTTCTATAAATCCCGCTTATTATATTTAATCATCTCTTAAGTAACTGGCATTAGTCTGTTGGCTAGTAAAAAAGAAAAAGAATTTTTTTTTGTTTAGTTTAAAATGTTTTAGTTTTGTAGAACCTGCTTCTTCTTTTCTTAACTTGTTGTGGTTTAGATCTCCATCCTGGTTGCCTTTCTAGGACTTGTATATCAGCTGGTTGATTTCCATGCTGGTCTGTAACTTGATAAGACATCTCATTAGAATCCAAAGCTGCCTCTCTTGTATTTATAGGTAGTCCAGCTATAACCTCTGAAGGAAAATCCAAAAGCGACTCGTCCGAAAGGGCCTCTGTAACTTGTTGTTTTTCCATTACCTCCATCTCCATCTGCTTTGCCTGGGTTTCAATCTCTTGTTCATTTCGCATTTCTTTATTCCCGTCCTGTCCTAACACTGATGGCCTGGATGGAGATGTTGAATCCTTTTTAAGAACCTTGTAGTAAAATTCTTCCGCTTTTCCAACAGTATTTAATTGATATCTTTCTCCTTGGTGTCTCAATATTATACCAACTGGAGCATCCCACCTAAATGGGATGTTTTGTTTCTTTAGCTCAGTCACCAAAAACCCAAATTCCTTTCTGTCCTTTAATATCTTAGACGGCAGTTCTTTATATATCCAAATCTTCCTTCCGTTCATTTCTAGAGTGGAGTTAAAAGACTTTTGCACAATATCATTTCTTATTCCTTTATCAGTAAAGTAAATCACCACTTCTCTGGGCAACTGCTTTTGCTTTGCCACCCAAGAATTTACTCTATAGGCCCTGTCAATCTTACAGGATACCTTTTCAGGACTAACCTTTAAAATCACAGCCAGAACTTCAGCAGACATCTTTCTCAAATCATCTCTATTATTTTCCTGTAGTCCCCTCATTCTGACCGCAAATTGCATGGACCTGTATTGCATCATTGTGACTTCTTTTTCAATCCTTTGTTTTATATTATCTGCATTATAAATCTCGTGATCAGGGTTTCCGGTTCCGGTCATCGTGACAGCAAGATGGATTTGGAGTTAGCTCCTGTCACGATCTTGCCAATCTCTTAGCCTGGGCGGCTTTGTTTTGCCAGCGGCAGCCCCGGAGAGGCAGCCGCAAGCGGAGAGGAGCTAGGAGCGTGTTAGGAGTGGCAATCCGGCACGTGTAAGCGAATCTCTCCTGTCTCAGGCTGAGAAGGCAGCGCCAGTAATGGCGGCTCCGTAGCGATGACTGCCCATTTAGGAAGGGAAACCTGATCGCGACGGACAAGACGCCCTACACCTTCAATTAAATAAGAGCTAATGGAGACGGTGTTTTGACTCTTCTGAGAGCCCCACTGGATATGCTGAGGTGGTGAGATCTATGAAAAGTGCCCTGTGTGTGGTTGGAGCAAAGACGGGATAGCGGCTACGTGTGTCCCACTCCTTATTTGTGGAGCTGATTTTGAACTGTGCTGGCTGAATGGAACATTTGAAAAGGATCGAGTTGTGAGTTGTACCTGGTGGAGGGTGTGATTGATTTTGGGCTGATCTCCTGCTCCTTTCTTATATTTTCTACAGAGAATTTGGAAGGACCTGTGACTGAACAAACAGCTATACTTTTTGCTAGAAATCTATTACCCTTTCCCCACCCCCTTTTCCCCTCAACGTGCTTACTAAAGAGTGTGTGTGCAGAATAGCGCTATACCCCCATCTAGTGGAGATCTTTATTATAACGTGTGTATAGCAACTTGAGGAAGAGAAGAACTCTGCCGAGTAATATTTTTTGGATTTTTTTTTCTTACCTTTCTTTCCTCTCTGAATTATGTATTGAATACTACCCCTACTACCCATTAGACTGCTCACCTGATTAATTTAAATCTTGCTTACCCCTGACTACCCCTTTTCTTTGGAACTGATCGGATAAAAACTCCTCCAATCAAAATGTCAACGGCAACATCAGTGGTAACCGCAAAAACTGGGAAAAAAGTCCTGACACTCCCTATGGTCGCTGCTACGGCCACACCCACCTCATCGCCTTCGTCTGCCAGGTCACTGGATGATATGGTTGCTGCAGGGAAACCACCATCGCTAGCAAGCTTACAGAACATGCTGCAGGCTATGTACGAAGTGATGACCAAAAATCAAGAAGCTATTTCTAAAAACTTAGAGGACCTAACACTAGATATTAAAGGGGAGTTGGGAGCTGTTAGAAATGATATCAAAATGTTGAATGAGAGTTTGGAAGGTGTTCAGGGGGTCTTGACGCAACAGGAGAGTAAAATACAAGACATTGAAAGGAGGATGGGACGATGTGAGGAAAGACAAGATGGAGAGGAAAGGGAGCAAATAGCGGTGAGCAGGGTCTTTGAAGAGGAAATTATTTTTTTGGAAATGGACAGATCATCTTTCTACTTGAGGATTCAAAATGTGGTGGAAGAAAGGGGGGAGCCATTAAGAGATATAGTAGCAGAAATACTGGCTGGGACTTTGGAGATCACAAAGGAAGAGGTTTTGAGGGATATAGACGACGTGTTTCGGGTTCACACGAGTTATGCCAGGAGACAGAAACTTCCAACTGAGGTTCATATCAGACTATCTAAGAAAGCCCTTAGGGAAGAGGTAATTGCGAAGGCTAGAGATAAAACAGTAACCTATAAGGATAAACAATTGATATTTTTGAGGCAGCTCCCTAGGCGGGTTCGGGAAATACGGCGTAATTATCACTTCTTAACGGCCCAACTGAGAAAGCATAAAATATTATATAGGTGGCTACTCCCAGAAGGTTTATTATTTACTTGGGCAGAAAAAAGGGTGAGAATCGATAATCTTAGAGACGCTAGAGATTTCTTTATTAGACATTTGAACCCCTCAGAAGCAGACGTGGGAGAAGAGTTAGAGAGCAAGAGCGGGGAAGAAGTACTAGAGGAGGAAGAGAGAGGGGAAATAGAACAAGTAGGTGAAAGGAAGAAAGGGAAAGGACAAACTCAGACTCAGGTAGAGAGGGGTGTTGAAACAAGACAATCAAAAAAGAAACCTCAAGCAGAAGGCAAGTAAGGGTAATAAGGAAGACGGGATGGGGGAAGAGATGCGTCTAATGTCTGTGAATATCAATGGATTGAATAGTCCAAATAAAAGGAAAAAGGTTTTTACTAAATTAATGAAAGCACGTTTGAATATAGTATGCCTCCAAGAGGTACATATAAAAAGAGATCACCTCTACCTATTGAATTATAGCAAATTGGGTCAACTATATACATCCCTAGCAGAAACAAAAAAAAGAGGAGTAGCTATTTATGTACAAAAACACATAAAGTCGAGGCTGATTTTTGCAGACGAAGATGGGAGACTGTTGATGGTTGAGGTAGAAATATGTGATAAAAAATGTTTATTGGTTTGTATATACGCACCTAATGGAAATCAGAAAGTTTTTTTTCAGATCTTACACTCTAAACTTGTTGAATATGATTACCCACATATCTGTGTAGTGGGAGACTTTAATGCTATAGAGGATAAAAGCAAAGATTATATATCTGGAAAGAGGAAGCAGGAAGGAGAAAAGAATACGGTAAAGAAAAGGCTGCCTTTTATCTGGCAGCAAATACAAGAAGAATTTGGACTTAGAGACATCTGGAGGGAAAAGCACCCAGATGATAAACAATATACATACTTCTCTGCCAGGCACTCATCTTGGTCGCGGATAGATGCGGCGTGGCTGATAGGGGAATTGAGTCAGGGGATACAGAAAGCAGAAATAGGCGTCAATGAGTGGGCAGATCACAACCCTCTTTGGATAACATGGGGAAGCCGGAAAATAAGGCCTAAGTGGAGATTGGACATAGGAGTTTTTAAAGATGAGCCATTCTTAAAACACCTAAAGAAAGAGATGGGGTTCTTTTTCCAGGAAAATAACAGGGAGGATGCATGCCCTTTCAACGTATGGGACACAGCGAAGGCTGTGTTTCGTGGTTTGGTGATTAACTATATGGCAGGGAAATGAAAGAAGGAAAGGGCTGAGCGTAATAAATTATTGGATGACCTGGTAAGAAGTGAGGCTATGTTACAGCGGGACCCAAGCAATATAGGATTTAAAATGAACCTGAAAGTAGCACGACACCAAATTAATTTATTAGATCAACAGGATTTGGAGAAAAAAATAAGATGGATGAAGCAAAGATACTTCGAAAGGGCAAATAAACAAGGGAGGTGGCTCACTTACCGTCTAAATAAAGAAAAAGAAAAGAACAGAATTCATAATTTGAGAGATGGGAAAGGCAATTGGATTACAGGGGAAGAAGGGAAGAAAGTAATTGTACAGGAATTTTATACTAATTTATATTGTAAGGAAGATAAGTCTGAGTAGGAAATAAAGAAATACTTAGAGGAATCAGACATACCCAAAATACCAGACTTATCTAGGGAAGTATTGGATGAAGAAATTACGGAGGGGGAAATTGAA
This sequence comes from Arizona elegans, assembly GCA_022577455.1. Lineage (NCBI taxonomy): Eukaryota > Metazoa > Chordata > Lepidosauria > Squamata > Colubridae > Arizona > Arizona elegans. Next base: position 86,628,032 of record JAKOOJ010000004.1, read on the forward strand.
AGGGTCATGGGAAAACAAAAGACAGGGAAAACTCCCGGTACAGATGGCCTACCGATTGAATATTACAAAGCATTTTGGGAAACATTAGGTACGCATATGACTGAACTATTTAATGGGGTAATTCGGGAGGGACAGATCCCGAAATCATGGACAGAAGCACTAATAACTCTTTTGCCAAAGGACAATAGTGACCTATCTCAGATTCAGAATTATAGGCCCATTTCACTTCTTAACGCGGATTATAAATTATTTGCAGCGGTTTTAGCAGAGAGACTTAAAGGGTTTCTTAACCAATTTATACATGAAGACCAAAATGGTTTCTTACCAGGCAGACAGATTAGAGATAACGTAAGAATAGTTATGAATCTTTTGGAATATTACGAAACTCATACTGATAAACAATTGGCCCTGGTATTCATGGATGCACATAAGGCCTTTGATCGTGTGAATTGGAGTTTTTTAATAGGTTTACTGCAACATATGCAATTTGGAGAAAGATTTATTCGGGCAATCCGTGCAATTTATTCAAAGCAGACTGCTAAAATCTCAATTAATGGTGATGTATCCAATCAAATTGATATTGAGAAAGGAACTAGACAAGGGTGTCCGCTTTCCCCATTGTTATTTATTCTGTCATTAGAACCCTTATTGAGGGAAATTAGACGTAATATGGGGATAAAAGGTCTTTATATCCAAAATCAACAATATAAGGTGCAGGCTTACGCTGACGATTTAGTATTTATATTAGAAGATCCGTTGATATCGGGACCGTGTCTGACCCAGGAAATAGAAAAATATGGTAAGGTGGCGGGATTAAAAGTCAATAGGGAAAAAACTAAAATTATTGCCAAAAACTTAACAGTAAAGCAAGGGAAAGAATTAGAAGTGAATTTGGGGTTCCAAATTGTAAACAAACTAAAATACTTAGGCATTATTATATCAGCCAAATGCTCCACGATCAAAGAGGACAACTATTTGAACCTTCTCAAGAGAACAGGTCAGGATCTAGAGAAATGGTAGAGTATGCAGATATCCCTACTAGGTAGAATAGCAATTATAAAAACTTATATACTTCCGAAATGGAAGTATATACTTCCACTTTTCCAACAGTATTTAATTGATATCTTTCTCCTTGGTGTCTCAATATTATACCAACTGGAGCATCCCACCTAAATGGGATGTTTTGTTTCTTTAGCTCAGTCACCAAAAACCCAAATTCCTTTCTGTCCTTTAATATCTTAGACGGCAGTTCTTTATATATCCAAATCTTCCTTCCGTTCATTTCTAGAGTGGAGTTAAAAGACTTTTGCACAATATCATTTTTTATTCCTTTATCAGTAAAGTAAATCACCACTTCTCTGGGCAACTGCTTTTGCTTTGCCACCCAAGAATTTACTCTATAGGCCCTGTCAATCTTACAGGATACCTTTTCAGGACTAACCTTTAAAATCACAGCCAGAACTTCAGCAGACATCTTTCTCAAATCATCTCTATTATTTTCCTGTAGTCCCCTCATTCTGACCGCAAATTGCATGGACCTGTATTGCATCATTGTGACTTCTTTTTCAATCCTTTGTTTTATATTATCTGCATTATAAATCTCGTGATCAGCTTCCTTTTTAGACTTTACTTCTGAGCAAATGTCTTGAATATTTATGAAATCATTTTCAATTCTTTGTATTTTATTGTCCAGATTATAAATCTTATGGTCAACTACCTTCATTTTAGACTCTAGTTCTAAGTTGGTATCTTTATCCATATTTATAACTATTTCTGAAAAAGTTTTCAAAGCTGTTATAATCTGTTATTTCAAATTGGCATATTTTTGTTGTACCAACTCCTTAATTTCCTGCCTGAATTTTTCAAGATTCTGGTTCACAATCTCATCATGTCTTGCCATCTCCTCCAAGACAAATTCCTTTAGGTCTAAGCTATTCTTCTGAGTCTGCAAGTTCAAAACTTGTTCATATGGTTTGTAAAAGGGGGACCCCCCCCTCTGCTTGTTTGTCTGGCTTTATCAGTTTTAACGCCATCCTGCCACACAGACAAACTCTTTTTAAAGAAAAAGACTTCTCTCCAAACGATATCAATATCAAGTCTCCAAGAAGGAAGAAACATAAAATAATTTTTTTTCTTTTAAATTCTAGCCAGCGCTATTATTTCTGCTACTTTGTAACATGTTAAACTATTCAGGCGGAAGGACTTTCGCTTTCAGCTTTCTTCTTCTCAAGCCTCAGCCAGTCGCCATTTTAAACTTTTTTTTCCTTCGCTTTAAAATCCCTTATAAAATTGTTAGAAAGACTTGCGATTTAGGGTCCCAGATCCAGATTTCATCCTATTTGTTTAAACAATCTGTTGATTTTCATTGAATTGATTGATTCCGTCGCCTGGCTCTGCAAGAAGCAGAGTTCCTTCAAAACCCGGAGCAGCGGCGAGCTGTATGGGGAGCCACATTCTGCTTCCTCCCCAAGAGTAATAAAAAACTCTGGGGAGTTCGCAGAGGGCTCTATGATCTTGATCTTTGAATACAGGGGTGGGATTGAAAAGTTTCAGCAACTGGTTCGCTGCCTGGTTGCTGGGTGGGCATGGCCATGGGGACATAGTCTACTTGGCCTCCTACACCATGGAAGGGGGGCATTTTCACCCTCCCCAGGCTCTGGAGGCTTTCCTTGAGCCTGCAGGAGGGTGAAAATGGCCGCCCTTGGGTACCAGAGGCTGGAAATGGGCCCATTTTCAGATTTCCAGTACTTCCAGTAGTCCCGTTTTTCGCCCTCCTCAACTCCAGACACTTTCCTGTAGCATCCAGAAGCCCTCCGGGGGCCAGAAACGGGCCCATTTCCGGACTTCTGGTAGGCCCATTTTTTGCCCTCCCCAGGGTCCAGAAGCTTTCCTGGAGCTTCCACGAGGACGAAAACGGCCTCCCCCAGGCTCTGTAGGCCGGAAATGGACCAGTTTTCAGACTTCCGATAAGCACATCTTTTGCCCTTCCAGAGCCTCCACGAGTGCCCTGCACTTACCTGGCATCAAAAATGGGCTGTGTGGAGACTCCTGGGAGGGGTGGGGTGGGTGGGGAGAGCCAGTCCTTGGAACAACCAGTTTGATGAACCAGATTAAAATTAACATCCGGTTCTCCTGAATTAGTCCGAACTGGCTGAATCCCACCCATTTGAATAGCTCTGAATAGACATTTCCAATTATCTCTAACATTTCCTGTCTACACACAAAGCCATCTTCATGTTTTAACACAAAAACCTTCTTTCTTGTATTTATAAGCTTGCATTTTATTCTATTGAAATGTTTCCCTATGAAATGCTTCCCTATCTAGAGTGGGTGAAGCAGCTACCTGAATTATAAAGCAATACTCAACTTTAGATGGTTGTTCACTCTGGCCTCATGTGATGCTCTGCCTACTGAAATAATGGAAGGGAAATTCAGAATATTTCTTTATGAATGATTAGTTATATCTTTGTTGACCACAATGGAATGCCTAAACCATGCTTTATTATGCTGCCTCATCTAGAGAAATATTAGGAAGAGGTACATAATATCTCTTTTAGAAGACTTCCCAGGATATACTGATCTTGTTTATATTCAACTGCTGTGGAGTGATCAGTACAATCTTGAATTTCTGGCAGTGATCAAGTTCCGCTTTGTAGCATTTAAAATTAGAAGCTATATACTGATCCAACAAAGGAAATATTCTGTTGCTGTTTTTTTTAAAAAAAAACTTGCTTTAGATCTTTTTATGTTCTTTTTATTGACTTTTAAACAATAAGAAAATATCCAGGGCCTTTTGTTTTCCTTTGCTTATTTTGGTCTACAAATATAAACTGAATAAATAAATAAAAAAATAAAATTTGGGACAGAAAATTACAAGGGAATTCCTATGAGAAGAAGTCTATTTACATGGCATTATGCAATTCATAATAGTAAGAAAGAATACATTAATAACTGACAGTGACCAGTCTAGCAAAAATTTCTCCAACTGGGAAATTTGTTCTCTTTACTACACTATTTTAAAAAGCCCTACCTTTTTGTTAAATAAAAGAATCATTAGATAAAAAATATTTCTATGTAAAAAACAGAATTGTTCCAAAACAAAAAAGTGAAATTATCATTAGGACAACTAATTTAAGATATTATCATTAGAGTGCAGTCTCTCTCTCTTCTAATGTAAGGAGAGCTGCCGATGATCAAACAACTTTGTGTTTGTAATCTGACCAAATGTCTGTGCAACTCCTGTGTTTCAATGGAAGGGGAATAGTGGATTCAAGACAATAATCCATGTAAGTGCTCTCAATATCTTTTTATTTTAGGTTCCACATAGACATCTGAGGGACACAATTTCAGAAAAAAAGAGAGAAAACAAGAGGTTAGTATTACAGAAGATAAGATGTACTTATTCAATTAAGAATGACAGGTAGAGATGAAAAACAGAAGGTGACCCAAGCTGTTATGCTTACTCTTACATTGTTTTATATCATCAGCAAGCCAAATTTATCATAATTCCACAATAGCTACTAGAATGTTGTTTTAATATTCCTTTTCTGTGCCCAACTAGTTTAATAATAGTGACAGAGGAAACAAACTGATACTGAGCTCTGTTCCGGTATTGCAGTCCCTTTGGAAAACATTTGTCACTTACAGAGAAAGTTGTAGGAAAGAATGACACTACAGTATGTTTACTATGAGGTGAAATATTTCAAATTCAGAATGCCTTGATGTTACAGTTGCCTGCCTTCAGATGTCATTTCGGAACTCTCCTGACCACAAAGTAATGAGATGATTCCTGTCATACAGACATGTCCACCGCAAGGAAGTAAACTGATGAATAAGAAATTTTTGTGCAAGTTTTCAATGAACAATGTTATGTACATATAAGTTGTAGTATTGATCCAAAAACTTTCTTAAGAATAATCTTCTTATAGTCTCAGAAAGGATAAAAAAAAAAAAAAATCAAAGTTTCAGTTTTTAACAAATCTCTTTCCAGACAAACAAAAAGAAAAACTATTACCATTGTGAATATACCTGTCAATTCGTAAAGCATTCCTGGCCTGCTCTTGAGTTGCCATAGGCAGGAGGTGGGGAAAACTGACGGAGCAACACGGCAGCAACCAGAAGCACATTCCACGCATACCTTTCTCAAGGCTGTAGCCTAAGTTACCAGACCCAACGGGAGAGGTTTGTTCTCTACAGCCCGCAAAAGTGTTCCATTGGAGAATGTGATTTATGACACAACCTGGTAGGAGGAGGGGAAACAGGGTCATAGTTGGGACATAAATTACGTGGGGCAGAGCTGACTCCACTTGGGTATGTACTGACATGTTGCTTCTAATAAATAATTAGATTTCTTTTGAATCTTGGCTCGAGGCTCATGAATTAATTAGGGTATCCGTCGGACCCCTGACAGCAAGTAGCTCTCTTCTTAAACTAATCAAGATTACTGGGTTTCCTGGGTCCTAGCCTCCCCAGTCACTCCCCGACATCTGTGGTGCTTGGACAGAAACTCAGGTAACCATGGCTGAGGACAGACTATACGAAGAGCCTGCTCCAAGCGACTGAAAGGGAGGCAGAGCTCACCTTCAACCTGGCAATTCCAGGACCCAGCAGCCTAATTGCAACCTGAGTACAGCTCTCCCTGGACATCAAAGCTGAGACACCTGCTCCAGCAACCGCAGCAAGAAGGGATGGGTATTGGTGGAAGATAACCCCTAAAGCAGCTGAGGTCGAGATCCCCCAACGCTCAGAAAGGGGGAAAGCCTCTGGGCAAGCTGGAAAGAGTGGATTGGATGTGGACTGGGCACAGGCCAGGCTCCCAAAGCTCCTGATGGAGCCTCTGGGGAGTTTCATAGAGCAGCTGAGGGAGGAATTTGACTGAGCCACCCTTCATGATGAGGGACCATCATGCCACCCAAAAGAGAGGGAAGTGCAGCTGGTCCCTTTGAAGTGAAGAGACGAAGACGAGACAGCCCCCCTTCTCCACCCACCAGAAGGAGAAGGAGCCTGAGGCTGCAGCCAGTGCCTCTTCCACACAACAGGCAAACCGCCCAGAGCAGACAACTACCTCACTCTCTCCAAACCAGAGCCAAGGAAGATGCCAGCCACATCAAGCGCAGGCTTACAGGGCCAACAGGAGGAGGGAGGAGCAATGCTGAACGAACCGCCCCAATTCAGGGAGAAATTTGATGGGGACTCAGACTAGCTAACTCTATTCCTTGACTCAGCTGAAATCCACCTAGAGCAGGGGTGAAATGCTACCGGTTCGGACTGGTTCAGGAGAATCAGTAGAGGAGATTGGGGCTGGTTTGCTGTACTGGTAGTAATTGCTGGCTGGCCATGTCCCCAAACCGGACCATGGTCCGCAGCCCTTCCATGCTTCTCTGACTTCCATGCAGCCCTCCCGTGGCCAGCTTGTGAAGACAGGCAAGCAGAAGGCCATGTGGAAGGCAGACAAGCATGGCAGAGCTGTGGGGAAGGGAGCTAGTAGCTTACTCCCTTCCTGGCAGCCTTCCATGCTTGCTTGCCTTCCATGCTGCCAAACTCATTATTCGGAGCGTCAGTGATATAAGGAAACATCTTCCAACTCTTCAAGATTGACTTTAAGAGTGCCTAGAAGCTGACAGCAAAAGTAGGGGCAGAAGGGGCAACAGGGGCATGTGTGTGTTTGTGTATGTATATGTGTGTCCCTTCGCGGTCCTCCTCTCCCAGGTGACAGTCAAGGCTTCGCTGCCGCCTCTTTTCCTCAGAAGGGCAGTGTCTGCCTCCAAAGGACACACACAGACAGACCTCTGTCGCCCCTCCCCGCCACTACTACTTTTGCTGTCGGCTTAAAGTCGATCTTGAAGAGCTGGAAGATGTTTCCTTAGATCGCCACCAAACTCATTGTTGGGAGCATCAGTGATCTAAGGAAATGTCTTCTTACACCTTCTCCTCCCCCCCCCATTTTTCTATTTCTGTACCTGGATTCTGCTAATTACACCTTCTCCTCCCCATTCCCCCGTTTTTCCATTTCTGTACCTGGATTCTGCTTCTTACAACTTCTCCTCCCCATTCCCCCCCCCGGTCATTTTTCCATTTCTGTGCCTGGTTTCTGCTTCTTACACCTTCTCCTTCCCATTCCCCCCCCCCTTGTTTTTCCATTTCTGTGCCTGGATTCTGCTTCTGCAAGAGAAAGCTCTGATGTTTGCTTGGGTGGTGGAAGGAAACTCAAACATTGGGGGCTTCAGAAGGGCAGAATGTGCTTCAAAATGTGCAGCTCCTGATTCTAACAGTGAATGATGTCAACTTGGTCATGCCCAGTCAGTCACATGACCACCAAGCCACACCCATCAAGCCACACCCACAGAACCGATAGCAAACATTTTTAAATTTCACCCCTGACCTAGAGCACCATGGACACCTCTACCCATCCCCCAGAACCATGGTGAATACCATTGCCGAGGAGCTATAGGGAGAAGCAAGGAAATGGCTAGCAGCCCTCCACAAGAGGAGAGCCCCCTAACTGCACTACGAAGATGACTTCCTACGACTACTAGAGGCCAGATTTGAGGAGGTGGAGGTGGACCCATACGCAGAAAATGAGCTTAGAAACCTAAGGCAGAAGGGCGACTCATCAAGGAGCACATCTGTGAATTCAGGAGAAGCTACCCCCTTTGCCAGAGCGGCTGTTAGTTCATTTTTTCAGAACAAGCCTGGACAAGCAAATTGCCCAGGTAACCGCCTACTAGGACATCCCGAACCGAGTCTCTGAGTGGTTCCGAGAAGCCATAAAAGTTGATGGTGGATTGCGTTGCAATGACATGAGAAAGCAACTGGACACTAAAGAGAGAGGTCAACCAGATCAAAGGCCACCCAGCCAATGGGGAACCATAGCCGGCCCCAAAACTAGCCCTCCCATGAAGTCTGCTGAAATGCTACAGATGTTGGGGGAATAGGCCACATGGCATTAGCATGCGCAATCCCAGCCCCAAAACCAAGGCCAGAGCCAGAGCCATTACCCAGGGCACGACCGGAACGAGGCCCCACACGTGCCACCAACACCTCCTGGAATGTTGTGGCCCTGCCCTCTGAGCCTATCTCATCAGAGGAAGAAGGCTCCGAACATGAAGGAGAGGAGTCAGCCAGGCCTCCCTCTCCAGGCCCCTCCCCTCTGGCACTGCCTCAGGTGCTGGCCGAGGAAGGGGAGATTGGCCAGGAGCCAGGTGTCTCTGATGAGGGCGAGGAAGGAGAGTCGTTGTTCCTGGATGCACGCCAACGAAGGCGTGATAAACGGTTGCAGCAGTTAAGGAGGCGTGCTTATAGCTGAGTCACTGGACCACACCCCAGAGACTATATAAGAGTGGGTGGTGGCTGGTAAAAATCTGTGATGAACAAAAACTAACTCTGGCTAGTCACTTGAACAACGTCTGAAGCTGCCAAAGAGATATTGTTTTGCTGGACTATTTGCAATGCGTATGTAATTTTATGTTATCTGTTGCAGTAAAACTCTTGGCAGACAGTGCTTATATTGTTGCCAAGTTTGAGATAACGACCTGTGTGTGTGCCAAGTACTTTCTTAACCCTCGGCTGGCTGTGTTTGTGTGTGTAGACGGGGACAGATCATGAAAGGCCCTCAGGCTGCAGAGGTCCCTCCCTACCCAGCTGAAGGGGGGGAACCCCAGGTAACAATGACCAGTCACCAGAATCCTATGATAGTGAGGACGAGGGCGAAAACAACCCAATGGTGAATGAACCAATCCATCCTTTCATTTTCCCAATATACCTCACAGCCCCAAAAACAGGAACCCAGGGGACTTTTCAAGCCCTAATAGACTCAGACTGCACTAGATGCTCGATCAACCTAACCACGGTCCTGAAACTGGGGATGAGAGCAAAAAGACTGGCCCACGTGATCCGATTCAAACAGATTGATGGGTCCCTATTGGGGGACCCTATGCGACTCACCTGACCAAACCAGTGAGGCTAGAGCTAGCGAATCACTGGGAAGTAATTCAATTCGTAATAGCCCCCAAAATGACAGACACAGTCATACTGGGACTCTCCTGGCTAGACAAGTAGGGACCGACCATCTGGTGGCAAGGGGGCAGCTGCACACTGAGGACAGCAAGGGGACCCCAACCCTCTCCACACCAGCAAATAGAAGCACCGCCCGCACAGGGAACCCTCCCAAAGGGGCCACCAGAACAACTGGCAGCCACCTCCGACAAAACCCCAGAGGCCAAGCAGATCCCAAGACCTTGCAGAAGTATTCAGTGAGACCAAGTGCAACATCCTACGCCCCCCCCCCCATGAGACAGACTGAACCATCGAAATCATTCCTGGGGCAAAACTACCAAAACCCAAATTGTGTGCTATGACACAAATATATAGACAAAAACCTAGCGAGGGAGTTCATCGAGCCAGTCAAACCACGGGTTGCAGCCCCAGTCCTATTCAAAGAACAAAACTTTGAACTGGAACTCTGAGATTGTGCATGGACTTCCGTGATATAAACTGTGTGTACACAACCTATATCCCCTCCCTCTCATGAAGGATATGCCATCTCACCTAGGCAAGAGCAAAATTTTAATCAAATCAGACATCAGAAAAGCATACTACCAAGAACGCATCAGGGAGGGAGATGAATGGAAAACAGCATTCAATTGCTCCCTAGGGAGTTTCCAATTCAAAGTGAAGTCTTTCGGACTGCAGGGAGCCCCAGCGGTGTTCATGCAGTTAATAAACTATGTGTTGCATGAGCACCTCTATAACAGGTTCTCGTCTACCTGTACAACATCCTGTACAACATCCACAATCTGGGTCCTCATTTACCTACCTTTGAAAGGATGGAAGGCTGAGTCAACCTTGAGCCTGGTGAGATTTGAACTTTCAGTAATTGCAAGCAGCAGATGTTAATTACAGTGCTTTATCCACTGTACTATAGGCTCTTCTATGTACTATGTACTGTACTGTACTATGACACACCCTGGGAGGATGGGGGAAACAGGGTCATAGTTGGGACGTAAATTACGTGGGGCAGAGCTGACTCCACTTGGGTATGTGCCGACATGTTGCTCCTAATAAATAACTGGATTTCTTTTGAAACTTAGCTCATGAATTGATTAGGGCATCCGTCGGAACCCTGACAATACCAATTAACAACAACAACAACAACAACAATAATGTACGACACTTTACATTCTTGAAGTGACACTGACAGGTTGCCAAGAAAAATATGGGTCAGAGGGCTATTGCAAACCCATCTAACTGTAGAAGAAGAAAAATGAAGTTTTAATGATTATGTGAACCAAAGCACAGAAAGATTGCTGCAGGTTGTGAAAATGGAGATTATAAAAACAACAGAAACAAAGGCAGACTATAAGGAAAAACAGTTGGATAACAGATTAAATGGATGGAAAACCAAAGCTCTGCATGGACAGCACTTGAAAAACATTGAAGGAAAGTGTGATAATAACTTGACATGGGCATGGCTTAAGAGAGGAACCATCAAGAAAGAAACGGAAGGGTTAATACTTCCTGCTCAAGAACAAGCACTAGAAACCAATGCCATGAAAATGAAGATACAAAAATCCACTGACAATCCAAACTGCCGACTTTGCAATGACAAAGTTGAAACTGTTTCAGACTTGTGAAATGTGAGTGCAGCAATTTTGTGCAAATTGATTACAAAGTTAGACATGATCGAGTTGCTAAATTAGTCTACTGGTCATTATTTTAATCTGTTTTTAAATTATTGGGGTGTTTTAATCTGTCTGGGCCAAAATGATTTAATTTGATTTTATCTGGTTTTTTAAATTTTTTGTATCTATGTATTTTATTGTTTGGCTGTTCACCGCCCTGAGTCCTTCGGGAGTAGGGCGGTATACAAATCAAATAAATAAAATAAATAAATAAAATTATGTAAAAAATACGACATACCTGTATCCAAAAAGTCACGGGAGCACAAAGTGGAAAAAGTTATTAAAAATGAGACAGTGAAGATCTTGTGGGACTTTCAAATACAGATGGATCGTCATTTGGAACATGACACGCCAGATATCACAGTTGTTGAGCGCCAAAGCATACAGTTTATTGATATCACTGTACCAGGAGACACCAGAGTCAAAGAAAAAGAACTAGAAAAAAATCACAAAATAACGTGACCTGGCCATTGAAACTATACAGCTATGGATGAAACATATCACAGTGATATCCATTGTCATTGGGACACTTGGTACCATGTCCAAGAATTTTACAAAACATATCAAGAAATTGCAGCTTCCTGCAATAACACCAGCAGAACTGCAAAAAACTGTGCTACTCGGAACATCATATATTTTAAGAAGATACTTGGTTGATACCTAGGACGCTGGTAGCAACCCGTATAAACCATTAGCACCAGTCAATCATATTTGTGACATATTTTTAAATGTTCAGTTGACTGAGTTTCATGTTTAATGAATAAAAAAGATAAAAAAAAAACTTAACAGTAGCCATTCCAAACAATAAATTATGCTAATTTAGCTTCAAGAATGAAACAGAATGAAATAAGAGCCTTGGTAGCACAGTGGACTAATGCACTGTTATTAACATCTGCTGCTTGCAATTACTGCAAGTTCAAATCCCACCAGGCTCAAGGTTGACTCAGCCTTCCATCCTTTCAAAGGTAGGTAAATTGAGGACCCAGATTGTGGGGGCAATAAGCTGACTTTTTATAAATATACAAAAGTATGAAGGCTATTGCTTAACGCATTGTAAGCTGCCCTGAGTCTCCGGAGAAGGGCGGCATATAAATTAAAGCAAAAAAACAAAAAACAAAAAACAAAAACAGATTTGTTCCAAAGATTAAATTCCATTCATATAAACCTTGTTTAATTCTTTACATTTTTCAGTTAAATATGCTTGTTTATTTTTCTGACTTCTGACCATAATAAAATATCTGACTGGCTGTCTTGGTTTAGTTTAGGTTTTAGGTTTTATTAAATTTGTATACTGCCCTACTCCCGAAGGACTCAGGGCGGTGAACAGGCACAGGATAAAATACAGAAATACAAAAGTTAAAAACAATTTAAAACCAAATTAAATAATTTAGCACACGACAATTAAAATTCCAATAAATTTAAAACAAATTAAAATTTCAATTTAAAATTTAAAAGAAAGGGGAGAAAAATTAGGCCAGGCCGGCTTGCTGGAATAAGAGGGTGTTAAGAGCACGGAGGAAAGTGCGCAGATCCGGGATCCTCCGTATCTCCGGGGGGAGCTCGTTCCAGATAGTGGGTGCCCCCACAGAGAAGGCCCTCCCCCTGGGGGCCACCAGTCGACACTGCTTGGCTGATGGCACCTGGAGGAGCCCCTCTCTATGAGAGCGTACCGGCCGGTGGGAGGCTATTTGTGGTAGTAGGCGGTCCCGTAAATAACCAGGTCCTAAGCCATGGAGCATTTTAAAGGTGGTAGCCAAAACCTTGAAGCGCACACGGAAGACCACCGGGAGCCAGTGCAGCTCACGCAGGAGAGGTGTTACACGGGAGCGCCATGTTACTCCCATAACCACCCGCGCGGCCGCACTCTGCGCCAGTTGGAGCCTCCATGTGCTCCTCAAGGGGAGCCCCATGTAGAGAGCATTACAATAGTCCAGGCGGGAGGTGATGAGGGCATGAGTGACTGTGTGTAGGGAGTCCCGATCCAGAAAGGGACACAACTGGCGAATCAGGCGAACCTGATGAAAAATCCTCCCGGTCACGGCCATCAAGTGCTCTTCTAAAGACAGCCGTGAATCCAGGAGGACACCCAAGTTGCGAGCCCTCTCCGTGGGGGCCAGCGATTCGCCCCCAATAGTCAGCGATGGCGTCAACTGACTATATCGGGACATCAGAAACCACAGCCACTCGGTCTTGGATGGGTTGAACCTGAGCCTGTTCCTCCCTATCCAGATCCACATGGCCTCCAGACACTGGGATATCACTTCAAGGGCATCGTTGGGGTGGTCCGGGGTGGAGATGTACAACTGAGTATCATCAGCGTACTGATGGAACTCCATGGATGATCTCACCCAGCAGCTTTACATAAATGTTGAACAGAAGGGGCGAGAGGACCGACCCTTGTGGCACCCCACATACGAGGGGCCTCGGGGTCGACCTCTGCCCCCCTGCCAACACAGACTGCAACCGGTCAGAGAGAAAGGAGGAGAACCACCGAAGAACAGTGCCTCCCACCCCTAACTCTTCCAGCCGGTGCAGCATGATACCATGGTCGATGGTACCAAATGCTGCTGAGAGATCTAATAGGACCAGGACAGAGGAGCAACCCCTGTCCCAAGCCCTCCAGAGATCATTGACCAACGCGATGACGTTTCTGTGCTGTGCCCAGGCCTGAAGCCCAACTGGAACGGATCCAGATACGTCGTTTCATCCAGGTACTGGGGGAGCTGTCGCGCAACCACACTCTCAACAACCTTCGCCACAAAACAAAGGTTGGAGACCGGATGATAATTAGCCAACACTGCTGGGTCCAGGGAAGACTTCTTGAGGAGAGGCCTTACCACCGCCTCTATCAAGGCAGCGGGGAAGTCACCCTCACCCAACGAAGCATTTATAATCCCCTGGAGCCATCCTTGCGTCACCTCCCGGGAAACCAGCACTAACCAGGAGGGGCACGGGTCGAATAAACAAGTGGTCGCATTCAGTCTACTCAGAATCCTGTTCACATCCTCAGGGGTCACAGGATCAAACTCATCCCAAATAACATTCTCAAGACCTGGCTGTATTTAACAGCCACATACTTAGGGATTCCTTGATGAGAGTCTGGAAGAAGCACCAATTCAAATGGGATTACAAAATACCGTTATAGCTGGATCTTGGTCATATCATGTGGAATATAAATATTTATTTATTTATTTATTTATTATTTAAATTTCTATACCGCCCTTCTCCTTTCGGACTCAGGGCGGTGAACAGCCAAGATAAAAACATCTGTACAAACATCAGTTAAAAAATAAGTTAAAATAATTTATAAAATTTGGCCTATAATTTAAAAACTTGCCAATTAAAATCAATATTAAAATATTAAAACTAATCCTAAAATCAAGACAGACCGGCTAACTGAAAAAAATGAGTTTTTAGGGCCTGACAAAAAATCCGAAGGTCGGAGATCACTCGTATCTCTGGGGGTAGATTGTTCCATAGGGTAGGTGCCACCACAGAGAAGGCTCTCCTCCTGGGGGTCATCAGCTGGCATTGTCTGGCCGACGGTCCCCTGAGGAGGCCCTCTCTGTGGGAGCGAACCGGCCGGTGGGAGGCTATTGGTGGCAGAAGGCGGTCCCGTAAGTACCCTGGCCCTAAGCCATGGAGCGCTTTAAAGGTGATCACCAACACCTTGAAGCGCACCCGGAAGTCCACCGGAAGCCAATGCAGCTCGCGCAGGAGAGGAGTCACATGGGAGCGCCCCGTCGCTCCCATAATCCCAAAATATAATGTCACTCGGGGGGTTTTTATACAAAGAAGTTCTTTTTAATGATGGGGCGGATGGCAACTGAAGACATTGAACACACTGTTGGAAGAAGGGATCAATTTAACTTGTTTACAGTATAATCAACTTCAATTGAGATGGAAAGAAGATCAAAAAACTGGTATATAATGATGCACGAAGAAGAATTGGTTAGACAGATAAAAGAGAAAAGCCCAATGCATATTAAGAGGGTTTATAATGTTTTGAAAGAGATTCAGAAACTGAATTGGTTAAAGATTGCATGATAAAGTGGGTGCAAAATTTTGCAGAACCAGTTATGTTGGAAACATGGGAAAAAATATGGATCCAGAATGTTAAATTTACAGTCGCAGAATTTGAGGGAAAATTTTTATAAAATGTTTTATAGGTGGCATTTAGATCCCAAGAAGTTGTCGTGCATGTATCCTAATGTTCAACCAAAATGTTGGAGATGTGATTGTTTAGATGCTACATATTATCATATATGGTGGACTTGCAAGAAAGTGAAGGCTTTTTGGATAAAAATTTGGTGGGTTATGCAAAATGTCCTGAAGAAAAAACTCCAATTCTCTCCACAATTGTTTTTATTTGGTATAGTTAAGGGTTTTACACTGGGTGAAACAAAGCTAATATTGTATATGGTGACAGCAGCTAGATTATTGATAGGTCAATATTGGAAAAATGATGCTATGCCCACTGTTGAAGAATGGACTTTGAAGATGGCCAGTTTTGCAGAGATGGCGAAGATTTCAGCATATCTAAAAGACCGGACTCAAGAGACTTATGTATGGGATTGGAAGAAGTGGATAGATTATGTACAGAATAAATATCAAACTAGGAAATATCAGATAGCTTTTAGCTGAATGTATTATACAAGGATAGAATAACTGAATGTTATGATGAAATGAATAGTATACGGGGTGGAATAGCTAGAGGTTGAAGTATTATAAAATGTGATTTTGATTTGGATTTCATCTTGAGGAAGTCATGGGGGGAGGGGAGGGTTAGGGAGGGTTTGGGGGGGGGGAAACTGGGGAGAAAACACATTTGTAAAACTTTTTAAATAAAAAAAAAAGACCTGTCCCAGTCCCTCCCCCTGAGACTACCCAGTCGGAGTCCAAATCTTCCCGGATCGGAGTGATTTTGTCATGCAGATACTGAACAAAATCCTCGGCTCTACCCTCCAAGGGGTTCTCCCATGCTTCCCGGTGAAGCAGGAAGCAGGTCACTCTAACAGGGCAGCTGGGCGGTTATCTGATGATGCAATAAGAGCAGCAAAATAGCTACATTTTGCTGCTTTTATCGCCACTAAGTAATTCCTAATATGAGATCTTACCAGTGTCCGGTCCGATTCTGAAAGACTGGCCCTCCAACTACTCTCTAGGCATCTTTTCCAGCGCTTCAACTCCCTTAGCTCCTCAGTAAACCAAGGAGCCAAATGAGATCGGCGCTGGGTCAGAGGCCGCAAAGGCATGACCCGGTCCAGAGCTCCAGCGGCCGCCCTATCCCAGGTGGCCACTAGGTCTCCAGTCGAGGCGTGTGCCAGAGCCTCAGGAAATGGCCCAAGCTCCATCTGGAACCTATCAGGTTCCATCAGGCGCCTGGGGCCGAATCATCTTACCAGCTCCGGCTTCCTGCGGCGGGGTGCAGCAGTTCGAAGGTCAAGACAAAGGAGAGAGTGATCTGACCATGACAAGGGCTCGGTAACTATATCCCCTATCTCAAGATCACTCAACCATTGTTCAGAGACAAAAACCAGATCCAGTGTGTTTCCCCCCATGTGGGTGGGGCCATGAATTAACTGGGTCAGGTCCATGGCTGTCATGGAACTCGCCACCTCAGATGCCTCACCCACGGATGGCAAGTTGAAATCCCCCCTGATCATAAGCCTAGGGGTCTCAACCGCCACCGTGGCGATGATGCTGAGTAGGTCGGGCAGGGCTGCTGCCACATGGCAGGGAGCCAGGTACGTGATCAGCAAACCCATCTGAACCCCGTGACCCCATTTCATAAGGAGGGATTCACAGCCGGCCATCTGAGGAACAGTGGCCTCCCTCGGTCTCAGATCTTCTTTAATGATAACTGCTACCCCCCACCCCTACCCTGCAACCTCGGCCGATGGAATGCGCGGAAACCTGGTGGGCACATTTCAACGAGAGGGACCCCCCCCTCTTGGCCCAACCAGGTTTCCGTAATACCTGCCAGGTCCGCTCCCCCCTCCTGAACAAGGTAACAAATGAGGGGGGCTTTATTTACTACAGACATGGCATTGCATAACATCAGATGAAGGCCAGGGCCCTGAGGATCTGCGCCACCTGGAGAACGAGTGGAGCTTTGGGGGCCAGAGCGCACCACCGCTCGAAGACAGCGGGCGTCTGCTCCCCTAAGACGATGTGGTCCCCTACTCCCGCCATATCTATCCCTCCCACCCACAGTACTGATGGTAAAAACTTTATCTGGATGAACTTTCGCCCCCCCTCGACCCCAGGCCCCCCACCCCCCGTGCCATGCTCCACAGCCATACCCGGCCCTCCCCTTAGTGGGTTATCCCCCATACCCACGGTCCTACTTCTGATCCAACCCTCCCCCCCGGAACCCCGTAAGAAATTCGCTAAAACTTTATATAAAAAACCCCTCAACCCCCTCTTCGCGACATGCCACTTCTCTGGGTTCCAAAGCCCTTCATCGAGGTAGGCCTTCGATAACGTGGAAGGCCAGGCTTGCGAGAGGGGGGAGTCTCGCAAGGCAAAGAGCTCAGCTGGTGAATACATTCCCACAAGTCCGCCTGGGGAAATGGAATAAGGCTAAGGATTCAATGATGGTGCATTTAAAGGTCCAGGAGAGACAGTCCACCATTTTGGTGCGGATCAAAACCGGGGCTCCACTGTCCTCTCACGGCAGTGGAGAGGAGTCTTAAGCCGATGCCCTGAAAAGCAATGACCAAGCCACTCTCTCACGGTGGCTGGTATCGACAGGTCTAATTCGGTGGCAGTAACAGCAAGGTGACTCCCTCGGTGACCACACCCAGGCTTAAGCCTCTCCTCACAGCAAGGCATTATAAATGTGACTGGGACTGATGATATAGCCGGAAACCGGGGGTCAATTATAGTCAGGTCTGGTCTGTCTGTCTCTCTGTTTGCCTGGCTCTCTCTCTCTTCCAAGAAAAACATATGATTCCTAAATTGAAATGGGTTGAAGAAATTGAGAAAGAATGAAGGTTGCAGCTTTTCATGAATGCCTTCTACTTTGTTGGCAAAGTCAACCATAGCTTCATTACTTTTCTGCTTTTCGCTTCTGCATCCAGCCACTCTTGCACAGGGATTTTCGGTATGTGAGACATGGCCCAATCCACTTTTATATGGGTTCTAATACTAATAATAGGACACTAGATCATCATGTATTCAATTTTCAAATGATGGTTCTGTCTAAAAGATACTAGCAGAATACTCTTCAGGACTTGAAATGGAAACATTTGGGTAAAGCAGTGATGGTGAACCTATGGCACGCGTGCTAGAGGTGGCACACAGAGCCCTCTCTATGGGCATGTACGTTATTGCCCCAGCTCTGTTTCGGGTCTTTGCCGTGCATGCACATGTGCCTCTCGCTGGCCAGCTGGTGTTTGGATCTCTGTCACGCATGCGCAGGCACACATGCGTGTGCCATGAGCCTGCATGCACAGGCCATGAGCCCTCATGCGCCCGCGCCTTACAGTTTGGGCACGGGTGCATGTGTGGGGCACGTGCATACACGTGGCCTGAAGTTTGGGTATGCACATGCACTTAGTGCACTCAGTGTCTAAAAGGTATGCCATCAATGGGGTAGAGGAATAACTGAAAATATTTAGTAAAAACAATGGGAATGTTTCCATTCTTCCTTTTAATCTGTTTTATGAAAAAGCAAAGGCAGCCTTCAAAGTTAGTCATATAATAAAATAGCTGTGAAGCATCATCCTTTTAAATCATAATGAAATGTGGAAAAGAAATCCTACTTTATTCAATCAAATTAATTCATACAATTGTTTTAAAAATATTAGAGATCAAAAGGGCAGATACTTAACTTATCTGTTCTGCTATATTCTATTTAGCTTAAAGCTATAAATAATAACGAGAGAAAGAAAAAAAGGAGAGGAAAATAGAGTGCTTAACTATTTATAACATTTTGAATTCCTAATGGATTACAGATTATTTGATTAAATATTTTCATACTACACAATGTTTAATCCTGATAGGGGTTGTGGATAAGGACAATAGTTCTGTGTCATTTTTTGAAAAAAAAAATACAATCAAAACATTTGGCAATTGGTTTTGCATGGGTGGAAGGGTAATGAATGGGTAATGAAGCAAAATCATCTTAGAATTTTCAATGTGTCTTCTTCATAGGGAAATTTATCTACAATATACATGGTTTTTTAAAAAGAAATGTTAGCTGAAGGTGATAGAAATTAAACTCCACATCTGAGTGATGATAGGATGTATTGTCTTTAAAGTCAGTCTTAAAGCTACATTACCTATGAACATGCAGATAGAATCTTGCATCCATTTATCATGGAATTGTCTTTAGATCTTTCAGAATTCAGAAGTATTGAAATTGCAAATCTATAGGAAAACCATGGGGGATGCCACTTTACTGATAATTTCCCTAGAGTCACCTTTTTTTCTTCCTTGTCTCAGAGCCCACAACTCTTGCTATAGACAAAAAGATGATAGGTATCATGGGATACTACACGGTATCCCATGTAGAAAATTAGCATTACTGGTGTTCAGGGGCAAGTTTCAAAATCCATCACTACCGGTTTGCTCATAGGCACTCACACGAAACGCTTCTGCGCATGTGCAGAAGCGTCCCGGCAGGTGGGCGGAGCCTCCTGCTTCCACCGCTACTGATTGGCCTGATTCGGGGCGAACGGTAGCAATCCACCACTGCTGGTGTTCCTTTTATTTTTTATTTTATTTTGAATTTGTATACCGCCCTTCTCCCTGAGGACTCAGGGCAGCAAGTAAAAACATCAAGTACAAATATTAAAATACAATTAAAAAATATATAAATTTGGCCCCATTAATTAAAAACGATAAACAAAACAATTAAAAACACTTAAAAAAAACTTCAAAGTTTAATGAGCCCCAGAAAGAGAAGTGATAGTTTGATCATTTAAACATTGGAACATGTACAAAATATAAGTTCACAAAGTATATTAGGCTCCGGCTATACAATATATTGTAAATTGATTAATTTTAATCTCATTATTTGGACAATATCCATTAAAGCTTTTCTTTTTTGGTATACTTTATACATTTTTTTTGGTAATTTCATAAAATCAACTATTCTACAAAATAAATGAATGTAGAAAAAACAGCTGCTCCTTAAATTTTCTAATACAACCTGCTGATTGTGCCATCTGCCTGTGATCCAAAAAAGAATCCTTGTAACCTACCCAAAGGGAAAGGGTATATGAGGCAATATTGGCAGTTTTTTTCAGAAATTCAAGCTACTTTAAACATATTTAGTATATTTAATATATTTCTAACATGTTGTTTTCAGTTAGATTACTAACAGCAATTAAGGATTAAGGAGATAATTTAGAAGTCCAGATGGAGTAAGGAGTTGAACTAATAGGATGGACAAAATAAATGAATTTCTGACCCAGCAAGACTGAGAAAGAAATGGCAGAACACAATGTGAAATGCAGATCAGCCCAAAAAGGCAAAAACAACTATCACCAACTGTTCTTCATTATATATGAAAAAAATTAAAAAATTCTATGATAGCAGTAGGAAAAAATAAACTTTGGAAAAATGTGTTTGACTTAAATTTATTTTCTTCTGGGTACCAAGATTCAAAGCATCTTGCAAAAATGTATAGAATTTTACCTAAAAGTATAAATAAACTGAATTTAAATATTCCATTAACACTTGAAAAGCAGCTACTAACATATGGCAGCTACCCTGAGACATGCTGGCAATTGTTATAATGTCCTTGCTGGGAAGACGGCAATGCAAACACTCAGCAATTGTTGGTCCTTTGGCAAGCAACTGGCCTTCTTCTCCTGCCTCACTTCCATGTTATTAAGATCCACATATTACATATTTGAGAAAGAAAGAGACGTTTGACTCAGAATAAAAAAGAGCTTCAAAGCAGTTCACTAAAATAACACTATGATCACAGAAAGAATTAACAAAATCTATGGTAATCAATGTCAACTTGCCGCTGTGCTGGAACGAACGAGAAGAAAACGCCACAGACAGCAGTTGAATGCTTCAGCAGTTTAATCTGTTCGGGCAGCTCGGAACACAGCAAGTGGTACAAAATGCGATCAGCATAAAGTCGGCGTTAGGAGCGGCTGCCTCCTTACGCCCTTTTAAACACTCGCGCCAATCGCTATAATGCCCTTCCGGGTACGGTGCCACTGGCGCATGCGTGCAGCGTCTCCTCCGCGGTCCTAGCGCCCATAAGGTATCTGAACAAGACCTACCCTATGCCGGCCGCTACGTGACCGACCGCCTAGATTAAAGATACCCCCACCACCAAAGTGTTTGTGAGCCGCCAACCACCCCCTTCCACCCCGTCAGGTCCCTCATTGGCGTTGACGTCAGCCAGGGATTCAAGTGTTCTGTGCCGCTGCGGATCACAGTGTCAAGGGGATCTCGAAAGGCGGCACCCCCTACCACGGCTGCTCCTGGAAAACACAAAGGAACATATTAACATCCGGTTACGGCTTCAGACCTCTACCCCAGCGACCAGGTTTCTGTGGATGGCGTATGTGGAATTGTTTAAGCAGGCGATGAGCATGTACATCTTTAGCCCTCACCCAGGATGCATCCTCAAACGGGTACCCTTTCCATTTGATCAGATAGTGTAAATGACCTCTGCTGATCTTAGAATCTAACACCTCTTCTATTTCATATTGGTCTCCGTCTACAGGGCCAGGCCTTTCCGATTGCTCGTGAATACTATCCACTGGTTTTAATAGGCTGCTATGGAATACAGGGTGAACCTTGCCTAATAGTGGTGGTAATTTCAACTCCATGGTTACTGGATTAATTACTTTTGTCACAGAAAAAGGTCCTATGTATTTGGGTCCTAGCTTACGACTAGGTGTTCGTAACCTTAAGTATTTCGTAGAGAGATAAACACGATCTCCTACATCAAATGGTTTATGTTCTGCTCTTTTCCTATCTGTTTGGGTTTTGTATGATTTTGTTGCCTTTTCTAATGCTTCCTTTATTCGTGGCCATTGGTCCCCAATGTGTATAGCCCACGTATCAGGAGTCACTCGTTCCTGAACTTGTGCATCTAATTCGGGAATGGCAGAAAACTCTTTTCCTGACACGATCTGGAAGGGGGTGGCTCCAGTACTACCATGGATCGCGTTATTATATGTTACTTCAGCGAACGGGAGTAGTTCCGACCAATCGGATTGTTGATACGATACGTAACAGCGTAAGTATCATTCAACCATGGCGTTAGCCCTTTCGGCGGCCCCGTTAGTACTTGGATGGAAGGCTGAACTCAGTCCCTGTGACGACTTTATCATTCGGATAAATTCTCTCCAAAACTTAGCGGTAAATTGAACACCCCTGTCAGAAATGATACGTCGGGGCACTCCATGTAATCGGTATGTATGCCAGATGAACATCCTTGCCAGCCTGCGAGCCGACGGTAGGCCGTGACAAGGAATAAAATGGGCCTGCTTAGAAAAAAGGTCAACTACGGTCCATATCACAGTATTTCCGTTACTTTCCGGAAGGTCTACAATAAAATCCATTCCAATCTCGTCCCAGGGCCTTGTTGGTTCTGCTACAGTCTGTAGGAGGCCGAGGGGTTTTCCTGGTCGTGGTTTCGATGTGGCACAAGTTTTGCAACTATTTACATATTGTTCAATCTCTTTTCGCATGCGTGGCCACCAAAACTGCCGTCGTACGAGATGTAATGTTTTGAGAAAGCCAAAATGGCCGGCTGTTTTTGCATCATGACATCTATTCAGTACGGCTTGTCGCAAGGATGCGGGAACATATAATTTGTCACCAACCCATGCAAACCCGTTACGTTGTGTTATCATAGTCCGGTGTTTCGACAGCC
Organism: Arizona elegans; assembly: GCA_022577455.1. Lineage (NCBI taxonomy): Eukaryota > Metazoa > Chordata > Lepidosauria > Squamata > Colubridae > Arizona > Arizona elegans. Next base: position 86,650,568 of record JAKOOJ010000004.1, read on the forward strand.
ACTCATCAGTAGCCAATGCCCGTTGTAACTTATCGTTCCATGTGGCAGACTGGTTGGTCTGTGACGTTCGGCCCACGCGTTGCTTTTCTGGCATCATTGCTTGTACCACCTCTTCTCGTTTACTAGCATATTGTGGTAATCTCGACAATGCATCGGCCAAAAAGTTTTTCCCTCCCGGCACATATTTCAAATCAAAATCGAACCGTTAGAAATACTGGGCCCACTGTACTTGTTTGGGTGACAGCCGCCTAGGATTCTGGAGGGCCTCTAAATTCTTGTGATCTGTCCATACCTCAAACCGGATACCGCTGCCTTCTAACAAATGTCGCCATGTAAGTAATGCCCACCGTACCGCAAAAGCCTCTTTCTCCCAGATAGCCCAGCGTCTCTCAGTAACAGTGAATTTACGAGACGTATACGCACATGGGTATAATGTTCCTTTCGGGTCCTTTTGCAACAAGACCGCACCTACAGCAACGTCGCTGGCATCCGCTTGTACAACGAATGGTAATGTTGAGTCTGGATGTCGTAAAATAGGAGCTTGCGTGAACATAGTTTTCAATCCATCGAACGCCTTTTGACAATCCGGAGTCCAGAGCAGTACCTGTCCTGGTCGTGCTCTTATGCCGTTTGTTTTTGTACGTAATAACTCGGTTAACGAGACTTCCGGTTTCCTCGTCTTTGGCGGCGACGGTGCTTTCTTTTAGCACCGCCACCCCCGCCGCTTGTAGAGCCGCTTCCTGACTGCGAAGCGGCTTGAAATCTTCGAAATCCTTAGGATTAAAGAAGAAGAGGCAGCAGGGCACAGGTAGAGCCCCTGCAACCCCCCCAGGGAACTGTTTCTGGGGAGGAAGCAGGCGCGGCTCCCTTACAACCTGCTGAAACTCCGGGCGGCGTGGGACGTCTTCTGCTTTTGCAGAACAAGCCGACCTCAGGAAACCTTTAAAGAGCGAGGAAATAACTCAAATAAACATCCGCAATCCACCTGAACCCTGAAATTTTGAACTGCAAGTATTAGTTCTTTGCTGAACTTTTTTACTGAAGTGAAAGTCTCGGAATGAGTGAAAGTGATTGAAAAAATATGGCGCTCAGCAAATGAATTAGTGGGTGTGGATTGGTGAAGTTATCTTGTCTTGCTACAAAGTTAAAAAGTTGTTACAGAGTTGCTCCGGCTGCAACAGAAATAAGAGGAAAATCTCTCCCTTTTACTTGTCTTTGCTGCATTATAGCTTTGTCTTGAGTAATTCTGGGGGACTTTTTTAGAAGGTATTGTGGAGGTGGCAGAAGAGGCGGACCCTCCCTTTTTAAGAAAGCTAGCTTACGTGGCAGGATGGCTTCAAAAAAGCAGGAAGGCAAAACAGGGGGGGGATCCCCCCCACGTAAGCAGGATACGCAGTCACAAGCCCAAAAAAAAGATTTGGATATGGGAGAATTAAAAGCATTCATTTCAAATATTTTGGATGAGAAATTTCAAGACATGGATGATAAAATAAATAAAATAGATGAAAAAATTCAAAAGTCACAACAGGAAATTATGCAGGAAATGCAGCAGAGCCAAAAGATGGTGACCAAAAAAATAACGGATGTGGCGTCTGGTCTGGCAGGATTTATTATGAAAGTTGAGACAAAAGTGGATGAATTTAAATTAGAAGTTAATGCTAAGATGAAAAATAATGATCATAAATTTCTTGATGTTGATGACAAGATGCAGAGAGTTGAGAATGATATTGTTATGATGCAATTTCGTGCAATGGAATTTGCTATAAGGCTTCGAGGAATTAGAGAAGAGGAGAGACAAGATTTGAGACAGGTCTGTGCCGAAGCCCTAGCTGTGATTTTAAAAGTTGAACCTGAGACGGTTTTTTGTAAAATAGATAAAATCTATAGAGTTAACTCGTGGGTGGCCAGACAAAGACAACTGCCTAGAGATGTGGTCATATATTTTACAGACAGAGCAATAAGAAATGACATTTTGCAAAAATCTTTTCTCACTTCTGTGCAAGTGAGCGGATCCAAGATTACAGTCTACAAGGAGCTCCCACCTAAGATGTTGAAATCTAGAAAAGAGTATGGTTTTCTTGTTAAAGAACTGCAGAGTAATCAAATCCCATTTCGTTGGGACGCCCCAACTGGCATAATTTTGAGATATAAGGGAGAGAAACACCGTCTGAATACTGTGGAGAAGGCGGAGCAATTTTATAATGACATCTTTAAAGAAAGAACCCCATCCCCACGCACATCTACAGTTTTGGAGATTAAAGAGAGGGATAAGAAGCAACCTCAAGAATGGCAACAACAATCTAAGGAGGAATTAGCAGAGTTGAAGGGTGCTGAAGGAGGTTTTCTGGATGAGCCCTTGCTGGAACCTTCCCCAATCTCGGAGCTGGCTTGGGCGGCTGAAGTTAAGGATCAGCGTATAACTCGAGCAAAAGCCAAGGAACTTAAAGAAAAGTTACAGCAGGAGAGACAAGACAAGGCTGGGGCTGTGGGAAATGCAGGACAGAGGGTCTCAGATGAAATCCTAAGGTTCTGCGCTTCGCTCCAGAAGGAGAATAATGATGATTAAATGTTTATCTTGGAATGTGAATGGGTTGAATGTAACACAAAAAAGGAAGAAAGTATTTGCATATTTAAAACAACATAATAATGATATAATTTGTTTACAAGAAACGCATATTACAGTTCAAGATCAAAATTATTTGAAAAATTCCAAATTAGGAACACATTTTATATCTTCAACTAACCAAAAAAAGAATGGTGTGGTCATTTATGTAAACAAAAAATTAACAGCCAAACTTATAGAAGCTGATCAAGATGGTAGGTTTGTAGCAATTGAATTACTTTCTGCTAATAGTCAAATTCTTCTGATAGGAATTTATGCTCCTAATCAACAACAGGACTATTTTTATAAAATGCTGCATACTAAAATACTTCAATGGGATTATAGATCTATTTTAATTATGGGAGACTGGAATGGAGTAATTGACTCTAAATTAGATAAAAAGACTTTGGCAAAATCAAGAATTAGATTACCACAGATTTTTTTTGATATGAAAGAAGACCTGGAATTAAAAGATATTTGGAGAATATATAACCCAAAAGAACTGGACTATACTTTCTTCTCTGACAGACATAGATCCTTTTCCAGGATTGATTTTATTTTGTTGTCTGATGATTTACTTGTTAGGACAAAAAGAACAAAGATTCTGCCAAGAACTTTGACTGATCATAGCCCAGTCTGGATAGAAATCGAGACTTGTAAGAATGAGAGACGCTCTTGGAGATTAAATGAAAACTTGTTTAGATATGAGAAAAATATAATAGAACTTAAAAAGCATCTGAAAGAGTTTTTTGAAATGAACTTGAATAAAGGCACCCCAATGGAAATTGTGTGGGACGCAAGCAAAGCTTATATGAGAGGGGTGCTTATACATATGAACTCTAAACACAAGCGGATTCGACAAAAGAAAAGACTTGAATTGGAAGCAGAAATAAAGGACAAAGAACAGTTACTTATTAAAAATCCAACAGATGAAAGAATACTTAGTGTTATAAAACTTCTGAAAGACCAATTTCAAATGCTTATAGCGGAACAAGTTGCAACAAATTTACAATATGCGAAGCATAATACATTCTGCAATGCTAATAAACCAGGCAGGTGGTTGGCTTACACATTAAGGAAGAAACAAAGCATACGGACTATTGATAGTGTTGATATTGGGGGGAAAGAAGTTTTTCAACAGAATTTAATAAAAGAAGCTTTTCTTCAATATTACACTAAACTATATGCCAGAGAGGAGGTGCAGAACGGACTTATAGAAAAATATTTGGACAATAAAAGAGTTACAAAAATCACTGAGCAACAAAAAGAAAGAATGGATTATCCCATAACAGAGGAGGAGATAATAGCAGCAATAAAACAATTAAAAACAGCCAAAGCTCCTGGAACGGATGGTCTGACAGCAGTGTATTATAAAACTTTACAGGCAGAAATGGTGGAACAACTCAGAGACTTATTTTGCAACATACAACAAGGGGGAAAAGTACCTCCATCATGGACTACAGCTTATATTTCTTTGATACCAAAAGAGCAAGCAGGTCCTAAAAAACCGGAGAATTACAGACCAATATCTCTTTTGAATACGGATTATAAAATTTATGCAAAAGTATTAGCCAACAGACTGATGCCAGTAATTCAAAAGGTGATTCATGATGACCAAGCGGGATTTATTGAGGGTAGGCACATGAAGGACAATGTAAGGCAAGTAATAGATTTATTGGAATATCTTGAGAAGAATAAACAGATCCCTGCAGTGCTGGTCTTTCTGGATGCAGAGAAGGCCTTTGATAGAGTGGATTGGAATTTTCTATTAAAGACATTAAAAAAGATGGACTTTGGGGACCAATATATACAGGCGGTCTCAGCAATTTATCAAGAGCAAAAGGCACAGATCATTATCAATGGAAGTTTGATAACAGAGTTTAAAATTGAAAAAGGAACAAGACAGGGATGTCCACTGTCCCCATTGTTGTTCATTTTAACACTAGAAGTCTTGTTAAATACAATAAGGGATTCTAACACATTGAAAGGTATAATGATAAGGCAAGAGGATTACAGAATAAAGGCATTTGCAGACGATCTGGTTGTTACCCTAACACAGCCAATGGAATCGATAATCCAGATGAAGGACATTATACAAGACTTTGGTAAAGTTTCAGGTTTCAGATTGAATCAGAGAAAAACTAAGATGGTAGTTAAAAATATGACACAAGATCGTAAACTGGAGTTAGAAAGGAGGGCAGGTTTTGAGATTGTACCAAAGGTAAAATATCTAGGAGTTCAGGTTGCAGAATCAAATATGAAATTGTTTCAAAATAACTATGAGGCGTTGTGGCGAGAGGTGCAAAAAGATATGGAGACTTGGAAAAAACTGCAGCTGTCTTTACTTGGAAGAATAGCAGCAGTTAAGATGAACATTTTGCCAAGATTTCTTTTTTTGTTTCAAACGATTCCGGTGCTCAAAAATGATAAACAACTAAAAGCATGGCAAACTGGTGTCAACAAATTTGTCTGGAACGAGAAAAAACCAAGAGTAAAAATGAAAATCATGCAAGACATTCCAGAAAGGGGAGGTCTCAAACTTCCAAACCTACAATTATATTATGATGCAACAGCTTTGACTTTAGTAAGTGATTGGTTTGGAGGAAAAAAGACTGGAATATTGAATGCAGAAAGTTTTGATCTGGAATTTGGATGGCATGCTTACTTATTTTATGACAGCAAAGTGGATAAAGTATTTAAAAGCCATATACTTAGAGATTCTTTGCTGAGAGTTTGGAAGAAGCACCGAAACAACTGGAATTATAAAATACCGTTATGGTTGGATCTTGGTCATACCTTGTGGAATACAAATATAATGTCACTCGGGGGGTTTTTATATAAAGAGGTTCTTTTTACAGATGCGGGCAGATGGCAGCTGAAGACATTACAGACATTGTTGGCTGAAGGGATTAATTTAACTTGGTTACAATATAATCAACTGCAATTGAGATGGAAAGAGGACCAAAAACTGGTATTATGATGTATGAGGAAGAATTAGTTAGACATATAAAAGAGAAAGGCCCAATGCATATTAAAAGACTTTATAATGTCTTGTTAGAAAGGGATTCAGAAACTGAACTAGTCAAAGATTGTATGGTTAAGTGGGCACAAAATTTTGAGGAACCAGTGATGTTGGAAACATGGGAAAAAATTTGGGTTCAGAATGTTAAATTTACACAGTCGCAGAATCTGCGGGAAAATTTCTATAAAATGTTTTATAGATGGCATTTAGATCCAAAAAAATTGTCGTGTATGTACCCTAGTGTCCAGCCTAAATGTTGGAGATGTGACTGCTTAGACGCTACATATTATCATGTTTGGTGGACCTGTAAGAAAGTTAAGGCTTTTTGGGTAAAAATTTGGTGGGTCATGCAGAATGTTCTAAAGAAAAAAATTCAATTTTCTCCACAACTGTTTTTATTGGGTATAGTTAAGGGTTTTACATTGGGGGAAACAAAATTGATACTGTACATGATAACTGCAGCAAGATTGTTGATAGGTAAATACTGGAAAAATGAAGCGCTGCCTACGATTGAGGAATGGACTTTGAAGATGGCCAGTTTTGCAGAGATGGCGAAGATTTCAGCATATCTAAAAGATTGTTCTCAAGAGACCTATGAATGGGAATGGAAGAAGTGGATAAATTATGTTCAGCACAAATATCAAACTAGGAAGTATCAAATAGCCTTTATTTAAAAGCGTTATATAAGATAGAAACATTTTAGGGTTGAGGATAAAAATTTGCTAGAAAATGTTATATTAAGATAGAAATATTTTAAGGTTAAGGATGAAAATTTGTTAGAAAATGTTATATTAGGATAGAAATATTTTTAAGGTAATCAGGATGAAAATTTATTTGAAAATGTTATACCAAGATAGAAATAGGTTAATGTAATGAAGATGAAAATTTGTAAGGGGGAGGGAGGGGTTCAAGTTTTATATACAAAGGAGGGTTTTTTCCTTTTATCTGACATGAGCATACTAGGAAGTCTGGGGGGAGGGGAGGGTTAGGGTGGGCTGGGGAGGTTGGGAAGTCTGGGGGGAGGGGTAGTGGGGGGGGGAAAAAAAAGGGGGTGAAAATGTAATTGTAAAACTTTTGCAATAAAAAAAAAATAACTCGGTTAACGGAAGGGCTATATGGGCAAAAGCTTGGAATAGAAATTATAATCTTACTAAATCAGCAACTTATAGGGAGAACCACTACAAAACATTTCATAGATGGTATCTAGCCCCAGCTAGATTAGCAAAAATATTTCCTAGCGCCTCAGGAATTTGTTGGAAATGTGGAAAGGAGGTTGGCACCTTCTTTCATATGTGGTGATCCTGCTCAGAGACAAAAAAGTTCTGGACAAAAATATGAACTTGGCTGCAGGAAATAGTGGAAGAAGATATAAACTTATCTCCAGAAATTTTCCTACTAGGAATGATGGGAGACGGACTCTCTAAGGACAAGACACAATTAATTATACATATTATAACAGCGGCCAGATTAATTTTCGCAAAATACTGGAAAGATAAACAAATCCCTCCAGAGATGACAATAATAAATAAAATTTTGGAATGTGCAGAAATGGTAAAATTAACCAGTATGCTTAAAGATGATGAGAATTCGAAATTTAAGGCAGTATGGGAAAGGTGGTACAAATGGTGGAATAATAGAACAAGACTATAAGGATATGCCTATTTCTAATAATGATAGATTTGAAGATACTTGCTGTGTATATACTGTATATATGTAACCACACGATACCTCAGATGTTACCTGAGATTTGAAAATTGCTTTTTTTAAAAAAAACTTTTTTAAAAAACTAATAAAGTATATTTAAAAAAAAAAATAACTCGGTTAACGGAAGGGCTATATGGGCAAATGTGGGGATAAATTGATGGTAGAAATTAGCGAAACCGAGAAAACTTTGTAGTTGTTTTCGTGTCTTTGGCGCCTGCCATCCCAATATCGTATCCACTTTCTTCGGGTCCATTCCTATCCCAGCTTCAGATATGCGGTACCCTAAGTAATCCAGCTCTGTGCGATGAAACTCGCACTTTGAGAGCTTCACGAATAGTTTTGCCCTAAGTAGTTTGGTTAACACCTGTCTCACCAAACCTATATGCTCCTCCATTGTTTTGGTATAAATCAAAATATTGTCTAAATAAACGAGCACACCTCGATCCAGGTGCTCGTGTAATACTTCGTTTATCACCTGCATAAACACGGCGGGAGCACCCTGTAAACCGAAAGGCATCACACGAAATTTATAGCTCCCCAAAGGACAGTTAAAGGTGGTCTTCCACTCATCACCTGGCTTTATCTGCACCCTATAATAGGCTTCTCGTAAGTCCAGTTTGGTGAATACTTTCCCACTTGACAAGGTGGACAATAAGTCCTTCATCAGAGGCAAAGGGTATAAATGCTCGACGCACACAGGGTTTAATCCCCGGAAGTCCACACACCCACGTAGGTCCCCATCCTTCTTTTCTCGAAACAACACAGGAGCGGCCAAGCGCAAACGACTCGGCTGGATAAAGCCTCTAGCTAGGTTCTTATCAATGTACCGTCTAAGTTCCTCCAATTCTGCTTTGGTCATGGCGTACATACGCGGCTTGGGCAATTTAACATCCGGTTTTAGCTCTATGGCACAGTCGGCGGCTCTATGAGGAGGTAATACCTCACATTCTTCCTCTTTAAACACGTCCGCTAAGTCCTCGTATACATCAGGGTATCCTGGCTGGGTAGGGTTGTTGGGACCCTCACACTGTACTGCTGCTTGGTCTACATGGAGTTCTGGCTCTGGTTCCGGACCAACGCTTAAGCGGAGCCGTCTGAAACCCCCCTCCCACCATATTCTAGGTCTCCATTTATCGAGCCATGCCAATCCCAATATAACAGGCTCAACCATAGTATCCACCACTACAAAGCGGATGTTCTCCCAATGTTCCCCTATCTCCAACCGTACCAATTCAGTTACTCGTGTTGCTGGTTTACCACCCAAAAGTGACCCATCCATTTGCTCAAACCTAAGGGAGGTTTGCAACTTCAGTGTTCACAATCCCAACTCTCTCGCTACTGCTTCTCGTATGAGACATCGAGTACAACCCGAATCTATCAAGGCATGTTGTTGGACTACCCTTAGTGTTTGGGGATGCCGAAGCACAATGGGAATAACAAAAGGGTGTATCGGATCGCTCACCATAGGATCTACTGGAGCATCCTCTCCACTGCTGTTGGAAGCCACCTGCATCACCTCACGTCCAGCAGGCATCTCAGGCTCTGTCCGCTGACCACGGGCCGTCGTCGGCGTCGTTGCTCTGGACCAATCTGACGATGACCGGACTCTCTCTCGTTCTCTGCCAATCGATGGTGGAACTCGGGAGGTGGTGGTAGATGCGACAGCTGGTGCGGGACAGTCAGCTGCTCGATGGCCTAACTGATTACAACGAAAGCAACGGATCGTCCCTCTGCCAATAGGTACTAAAGAGCGAGGCGGAGATGAGCTCACCCTGCGTTGAGGCGACGGCCTCTCTATGTTATGTCGGGGAGGGAGCGGATAGCTAGCCACCCCCCGCGCATGGAATTCTTTTAAACCAATGTCCAGGTCTACTGCGGCATTAAACCACTCCGACAGCTTTGGTGGTAAGCCCCTGTAAACACAGGCTTGTCTTAGCTCTCTTTCCAGCCCCATCCGGAACTGATGCACTAAGAGACGTTCAGGCCAAGATCGTAAGCGGCCGGCTACAGTACGAAAGTCCTTAACATATTGTCTAGCAGGGCGCCCTCCTTGTCTCAACGCTACCAGTTCCTCTTCCAGAAGTTGTGTTCGCGAGTGGTCCTTGAACCGGGAACGTAATGCTTCCAGGAATAGACCCACGTTTGCCAATTCTTTTGCATGATCGCTGTGAAGGTCAGCGACCCAATCCGCTGCATCACCTGTGAGGACAGTAGTGATGGCGACCACAACCACCCACTGCGACGGGTATAAATGGCCATAAAGGTCCATATAACTCAAAATCTGGCTTAGAAATAAAGATACTCTATCCGCACTGCCGTCAAAACTTGCTTGTATAGGGGGAGGGCCCCAGGGTAGTTGCGGTTGGCCCAACACGGGCAACCCCCAGGGAGGTGGACCCACCCCCTGGGCATCCGGGACAACACCCATCCCGCCTACCGGCGGACCAGAACAGTCTCAGCGAACCGAGGAACCCATAAGGTGGAGCCCCTGCCTGCGTTCGGTCGTTCCACGTAAAGGCCCCTCCCCTGGTAACGAGGCTGATCCAACAGGGGGGTTTTCCTGACTTCCGGGACGATCCACTCCTTTTTCGATACGGAGCTTCGGGTTGGCGAGATGGAACTGGGTCTCCGTACTGCTCCGGATCTCCCCCAGCCCCTGCCAGGCCTCCTGCTCTGGCAGCCACGGCTGCCAAGATGGGGCGTCCTTGAAGCTTGCCTCGCCAAATTTCTCACGTAGCACGTCCAGGGTGGAGGCTCCCACCCCCGTGGAATATGTGCGGTCATAATCATCTTCCTCCATCCAACGCCGCTCCCTCCATCCCCGGAACGATGGGCCGCTCGACTGAGGAGTCACCTGCCTCGTATCGTCAAGAACGGGGCTCTGCCACCACTTCCCCGCAGCCGTCGTCCCCTCGCTGGCCGCCTCTGTGGAGAGGGTCTCTTGCAACGGTGGTAGCCGTTCTTTGGGCCGCACCACCTGCAGCTCCGTCTCCCCCGTTGTCTGGACCACCTCCTCCATGGTCTCCTCTACCGCCTCTTCCTCCAGCCCCGGTGCACCGGCCTCCGTACCTTCCGCCATGTCACGGCGCCAGTCAAACCGAGTTTTCAAACGCCGACTTTCTGTCAACTTGCCGCTGCGTTGGAATGAACGAGAAGAAAACGCCACAGACAGCAGTTGAATGCTTCAGCAGTTTAATCTGTTCGGGCAGCTCGGAACACAGCAAGTGGTACAAAATGCGATCAGCATAAAGTCGGCGTTAGGAGCGGCTGCCTCCTTACGCCCTTTTAAACACTCGCGCCAATCGCTATAACGCCCTTCCGGGTACGGTGCCACTGGCGCATGCGCGCAGCGTCTCCTCCGCGGTCCTAGCGCCCATAAGGTATCTGAACAAGACCTACCCTATGCCGGCCGCTGCGTGACCGACCGCCTAGATTAAAGATACCCCCACCACCAAAGTGTTTGTGAGCCGCCAACCACCCCCCTTCCACCCCATCAGGTCCCTCATTGGCGTTGGACGTCAGCCAGGGATTCAAGTGTTCAGTGCCGCTGCGGATGACAGTGTCGAGGGGATCTCGACAATCAAACTAAAATAAATCCAGGTAAAATGAAATCATATTACATATTGGTTACAACTGAAACATCTTAGCTCTTCGCCTAAGAGACAGCAAAAGAATGAATAACTAAATCAAATCCTCTAGGGTATGACTCAGTGGCGGGTTCCTCCCGGTTCAGCCGAGCCGGTAGAGGTCACCGAACCGGTTCTCTTTGTTTGGGAGCTGGGCCCCCCCGCCCCCCACATTATTCTTACTTTTTATTTGGCCCCGCCCCCAATCTATTCGCTGCCTCCTGAGTCCCAGTTGATCGGCTAGAAGGAAAAAAAACTGTTTAAACTCTTGCCGTGGGGCTTCAAAGGGCCGCCTTACAGCTGATCAGTGTTAAAAAACAGTGTGGAGTACACCAGTGCACTCGAAAAACAAATGGGTAGACCAGTACCTCCAAAAACAAATGGGTAGACCAGTGCCTCCAAAAGCAAATGGGTAAACCGATGCCTCCAAAAACAAATGGGTGTACCGGAATGCTCCAAGAACAAATGGGTAGACTGGTACAGCTCTGCAAGCAGTTAAAAGCCTGGTAGACCAGTAACTGTGCTAAATCCTACAGAATTGTCACATGACTATCAAACCATGCCCACAAAATAAGCCATGCCCAAAGAACTGGTAGTAAACAATTTTAGAACCCACCCCTAGTATGACTGTGTACTCTCAACTCTATCTGAAGTGAAAAGGCACTTGTACTAAGAGAGGTGATTGCAGGAAAGTCAAGCAAAATCTAAAATTCCAATGCGCTAATACAGAAATAAAACCTTTGGTTTCCCCAAGCCCTCCCCTGTGGTCCATCCATGTGTAGCCAATCCAATACAGCCGAAATGTTCTGAGAAACTCTGATGTATTTGGCTGGTAAAATTCCACACTCAAGGAAACGGCCTTGAAGATGCCAGCACCAGCATGAACTGAATTCCAACTGCCTCTGTTCTTCCTCAACTGCCAATCCTGCCCTAATTTCTCACCATACATTGCCCATTTGTTCTCACCTCCGACTCTCTTTGATGACAAAATGGCGGCAAGGTGCCAAGTCAGAGCTGACGGTTCTGACATCGTATCTCATGATATTTGTTCCTGTCAATCATTTATCTCTTTTCAATGGAATATGGACTAAAATCTCTGACTGCAATTGCAAGTTGATTTGCTGATCTTTCATAGCAATAAATAAAATTTGATTTGATATGACATAATATGAAAAAAGTTTCTTGAAAATAATCCATATAAATAAATTGGAGTCAGGCCATATTTAGAAAGTCAAAAAGTAGGTAGCGGAAATGACCCTAACTGTTTGCATCAATACAATCTTTTGACATTTTCAAAGACAGTATGTTTTATTAAAAAACAAACTATGTCTAAAAATGTTTCCCATACTTACTGTGTTTGATTGGCAGTTATTCCTCTGTATCATCCTCTCCACCTGAATTACTTAGTGAAAGTAATAGCAATAGAGACAACTAATAGTGATGTCCATTCTGCAAACAAATGTCAAGTTATGTATTCTGATGCCCATTCATGAATACTTGGGAGACACTATCATGAAAATCGTGTTGGCCTTCTGGAAGGCCCTTAAAACAAGTTCTGTAATCTGCCCTGGGATCCCATTATAGACTGGTGCTTCCTAGATAGATAGTGGTGTCAAAATGTGTATGGGAGGCTATACAAATATAACAATGTCTGGATGACTGTATATGTATATGTATATGCATCTCCATATTCAACAGCATACCCAGTATTTCTTCTAGTATCTAACTCAAAATAACTCAGTAAGCGTCCAAAAATAGAATGGATTAAAACTATTGACTGTTGCTTTAACCACTACGTAACATTAAACAATATCTTTTTTATTCAGCTGCTCTTTCTCGTTCAAAGCAAAAAAGAAAAAAGGGTCATACTCTGTGAAACTCCAGTGGGTGTTAAAATAGTAATAAGAAAGTAAGTACTCTAATGAAATTGAAAGACAGCTAAAATTCATATACTTGCTATGAAGAGAGAAGAAGAAGAAAATGTAGCATCTTACAATCTATCTACTTTTGCACATTTGGGGCCTTGTTCTGTTTCAGTTCTGGGCCACATACTAGCTTATATATTAGTTGTCATGGAAGCAAGAAAAACACAAAGGATAATGCAGTGTGATGCCACCCACAATTTCATTGAGCCACAATGTATTTTAAAATTATGAAAGATGGGGAGCAAGGAACCCTTCATTTCTATTCATCCTGCTCAATTTTAAGTGTTTTATTTATATATCTTGCAGAACAGGATACAATTAATGCTCAGTGTCACATTAAAAGTGATGCTTGGCAAATGCTTTCAGCTTTCTAACAGACAAATGATATTAATAGGGAGAAAAAGTAAATTGAACTCCAGGGAGCTGGATATAGAAATCAACCCAAGTTTAAAGTTGTAAGGAAAATAAGACGCATTCTGTTAGAGGTACTGAATACTATTCTGTAGCAATACAAATGCCAAATTTATATTTAATGTTGATTAATAACACACTAACATCGCTAACAGCTGCAGGCTATAGTGCTCTTTCATATTCTAGGACCTGAGCGCAGTTTTCAAAGATTGAACAAGCTTCTAATGCTCTTGAAAGAAGCAGCAGGTAAGCATTATAATAGCTATTAAACACAAATAAAGGAGAGTTATGATGTTTAATTACAGAGAACATTTTATTAAAATAGTTTTTTCCTTCTAAGCACCTTGGCTGGCCTCTTGGTTTAGAATAGAATTTTATGGTCAATTGTCTATTAAGGAGAGATTAATGGCATCTGTGCATCCATGTGTTATCACAGATGTATGAAGTGAGTACAGTAATCAGGTGTACCAAGCAGGAGTTAGAATTTTGATAACAAGACTGAACCTCAAAATCAAGATTATTGAATAAAAGCCATAAAAGTTGATCAAACTATATCATAGAATGAAGTGCTATATATATAATAAGAAAATATAGCACAGTAAAATGTAATACAATTTGTCAGTAAAACCAAATACAAATCTGTCCTGAACTTTTAGAAAAGTTTACCTCCTACCCTGATGAATAATAAGAAAAACCCAGAACATAATTGGATTCTTACCATTATCAGAAATTGGTAAAATACATTTGTTCATATAATATAACATCAATAACAACAGTCTTATAATATGGCCCAGATAGTAATTATAGACTATCTGAAAAATTCAGTTATTCCAGATTTATTTACTGAAAGCAAATATCCCCTTTCCAATTTCTAAATTTAGAAGCCATCTGTTTAGAATTTTTTGACTAAGCAAATGAAAGGCTTCAAAGATCAATAAGGTACATTGCTGTGGACAACATACTGATCTCTCTCCAAAAGCAAGCTTAATAAAGGTGATCTAATTTCTTCATATCAGAAATGACCAGGGATTTAGGAGCACTTTAAAAACTTTCAAAATCTAGAGATCAATTATGGAACCAGCATCAGGTGGCTGCATATAGTCTTAAGAAATACATGCCAACAGATATGCATACCAGTGATGTACAAAATAAACATGACCACTCAAAAAGGAAGACTTATGAAAATTAGCTCAGACTGCATATGAAATTACAGGTATGCCTTCAGAAAAGAGAGTAGGGCATTCATTTTTTAAAAAATTACATGATGTTCATATAAATAGATTCTTGCAAGAACTAAATTTGACTTGGAATATTTCACTACAGCAATCAGCTTTGCCCAGAAATCCCTAGAATCATATTTATAGAATGTTACAAATGACCACACAATTGCTGTTCTCAAAATAGCACTTAGCACTTAGACTTATATACCGCTTCACAATGCTTTACAGCCTTCTCAAAGCAGTTTACAGGCTGAGCTGGTGGAAATTGAACTGTCGAATTGCTGGCAGCCGGCAAATCAGCAGAAGTAACCTGTAATATTGCATTCTAACCATTCCACCACCATGGTTCCGCTTGATGTTTGATACTTTCCCTGAGCTGATATCTAACAGATTGCAAAAATTCAGCTGGTCTTCTTCCCCTCATTTTCTTTTGACATGTTTTCACATGGAGAGAAAAAAAAAGCCCTCCTCAGTTTAAAAGTGACAAGGTGCTCAGCAACTTTTTAATAAAGCTGATAAAATGGTGGGCAGACTGTATAGTGCCTTGATTTAAGCAATGAAGGAGCAGGGGTTATGAGTTAGGAAACAGATTGAGGTAAGAATTCCCACATAGAAATTCCCATCTTCAATCCTAGTCAGAACTTAATCCAATGACTTCGTGGAAAACAAGGGCAAGGTACCAATGTTTTTTTCATTTGTGCAGATAATGAGTTTAGTGTTCTATATCATCAGTCTTAGGAGGTCTTCTGCAATTGAAAGTTCTTGCTTAACTTCAACTCCAGCATTACCATGCAAAGACATGCTTACTGCATTAACACTGGGCCTGTGATTGCATTGCCACTGTTTCACTGATTAAATAGTTGAACTCAACAGTTGAACTGTAATACCCTGTATAATTTCACTAGGCTCCTCAATGTCAGAAATGAACTTTTTTTGGTTTGCTTAGAAATAATAATAGTTGCTCAACATAATAATAGTGGAGAGGGCACTTGTGGTATGCTGATTTCTGCATTTTCCCCTTGCTTAAGGGTCGCGAAGACAGCAATATCCCAAAGATGCTTTTCCAAAAGGCAACTGGACTTCCTTTGTTTTTTCCTTGAAAACATTTTGCTTCTCATCCAAGAAACTTCTTCAGTTCTGACTTCAATTCTGAAGCTTCTTTAGTTTACTTTTTCAACTGAAGGAGTTTCTTGGATGAGAAGCGAAATGTTTTCAAGGAAAAAACCAAGAAAGTCCAGTTGCCTTTTGGAAAAACATCTTTGGGACAATCATTACCTGGATGATTGAGAATCTCCATAGAGAATCTCCATAGAGGATAGCAATGGTTATTACATATATGTGGGTCTATGAAAAAGCTTCAGTAGTTTTGGGGATGAAACCCAGTAACTGTGAAAATTCTCCTTTTAATTAAGTGTGTAATTCATTTTTCAGATAATTTTTAAACTTCAAGAATAAAGACCCCAGACAGAAAACACACAACCAAAAAAATGGTTTAATGTCAAAAATTACTAAGCTTGGTCTGTTTAAATGCAATCACCTCTATACATCCAATCTAATTTACTGAACATTCCTTGTGAAAGCAGTTGAAGAGTAAGTCCACAACCATATATTCACCTAGGTATATTATAATTCTATTCCTTTACATTCTGTTCCATTTTTTCCTTTCTAATTATTTTGCACATGGTCAGTTTTCTTAACTTAGCCTGGATTTCTATGAACAGTGCAAAGATCCCTCATGTCTATGGAAATTCTCTGTCATCCAGGTCATGATTGTCCCAAAGGTGCTTTTTCAAGAGGCAACTGGATTTTCTTGTTCTTGTTTTTCTTTGAAGTCTTCTTGAAAAAATTGCCTCTTGAAAAAGCACTTATGGGATCCCACATTTGCCTATATTT
Source organism: Arizona elegans (assembly GCA_022577455.1). Taxonomy (NCBI): domain Eukaryota; kingdom Metazoa; phylum Chordata; class Lepidosauria; order Squamata; family Colubridae; genus Arizona; species Arizona elegans. The sequence continues at coordinate 86,666,971 of JAKOOJ010000004.1, forward strand.
AAATATGGTCCATTACTATCCTTACTGAGCTTGCCAGTGATACCTCAATGACGTATGTCAATAATTCAAAAGAAGTGAATAATATTGCTCTGTAGACTAGACACATACAAGTCAATTAACCTTTGAGTCAAGAAATAGGCTTACTTTCCCAACTATCCCTTACTTATAATTTTTAAATAACATTTACATTTTTGTATGAATCATTTTGCAGATTTTAAAAACAAGAATGCAGTACAAGATATCAAAATAAAATAAGAAAGAGAGGGATTTGCCATTGGAGATGAAAACAATATTTTTGTTTACTTTTTCTGTAGAAAATCTACAGAGAATGACAAAACTGTCATAATGGGTGGATGGATGGATGGATATTGATTTACTTCAACCAAATCTAATAATCCCTCTATATGAGTTCTCAAAATCTGTTGTTTTCATGTTATTCTGTTGTGTCCATGAATATGATCCAAATACTTCTGGACGGTGTATTTATCTTAATGTGATGCGATACTGAACACCTTGACTTCAATAGTTAATCTAGAGAATGAATTATAATTTTCCTTGAAAATATCCTAGTCTTGATTTCTATATTTCTTATGTTGTTAAAAGAACAGTGTCCTCGGAAGTCTATTAGATTTCCGCTGGCACCGCTGGCGCTGCTGCAGCTCCTTTGTGAGCTCTTACTCCCGGGATCTGTAAAACCGCCAAAACAGCGTAAATCAGCCGTTTTGGCAGCTGGAACTTCCCCCTCGGGCAAAGAGGGGGAGGTGAATGCTCAGGTGTATAGGGTAGAGGCCCCCAAAACCTCCAGGATTAATCCTGGAGGAGCAGAGGGTGAGGGCTCCCCAAACACCTGGAAAGCAGCTCCAGACTCGGGATTCCGTCTCTGACGGATCAAGGCGCCGTGACCATCCCTGTGAAACAAGTGATTTCAAGGATCGATTTTTACGCAGGCAGAACAAAACAGGAGAGCTTCTCGCAAGTATTTTTCTTTCCTTTAACTCTGATGAATAATGAGTCCTTTCATATTTGAATGAAAGTTTTAAAGAGATCCAAAATGGCGCTGATAGGGAACGGAAGTTTAAGAAGAAAGTGATTGTTAAAGCTTGTTTGTGCTTGTTAAGGTCGTTATAGCTGTCAGTACTTTGAAGCTTTGCTGAATGAAGTTTACAGCATAAGAAAAGATGGTCGAGGCAAAGATTTTTGAAGAGAATGGAGGTTTCTCAGCACATAATTCAGCAAGTGTACAAATACTGATAATGGATTTTTTGGAAGCATGGCAAAAATCATTTATGAAAAGACTGGATGAGATCTTTGAGAAGTTTATTACTCAAATTGATAACAAAGATGCAATGTTGAAAGAGGAGGAAGAACAAGTAATTCAAGTAAAAACGTCTGAGGAACATGGAAAGGATGTTTTCCAAACTATGAATAAACTGATGGGCTTGAAGGAGGTTAATCCAGAGATATGGAGAGAGATCTATCCAGAGGTTTTGATGCAGATGAGAGGAAAAGTGCTGGGAGAAGCTTGGATTTTCAAGATATCAAGAAGGATTAAAAATGGAACATTACAATTTCTTTATAAAAATGGACTTTTAATCCTAATTAAAGAGGTGTGTTTTTTAAAAGGAATTACTTTGCGAGCTGCACAGGATTGGAAGATAAAATTACAGTTGAATACACAAGAGCTTGTAAAAATAAAAGATGGTGGAATAAAGCGGAAGAAGAAGGCTCGGAAAAAAACCAGGGGGAAATGGAAATGGAAGAATTTTATTCCTCTTTGTTAGGCAGGATAACATGGTGAATGATTGTATTGGTATTCAAGATTTTTATTAAGGATATGATTTGTTTGGTTTTGAAAAATTTTTTTTACTTATGACTGGATGTTTCAACTGTTATATAAATGTGAATTTTTACCTATGATTAGATGGATTATAAAAACGGATTTTTATGATTTAAAGTTGATTTTAGGTTAAAAAAGAAATTTTCTTTTGGAAATTTAAGGTTATATACATTAATGTTATTCTGTGGAGATGATTTTTATTAAGGATATGATTTGTTTGGTTTTGAATTTTTTTTTATTTATGACTGGATGTTTCAACTGTTATATAAACGTGATTAAGGATATGATCTGTATGGTTATGATTGGATGGATTATATCTAAAAATTACTTTAAGTAATGGATTAAAAAAGAAACTTTCTTTTGGATGTTAAATTTAAGGTTATAGATTTTTCAATATATTTTCAAGGGCTTTAAATTGTTTGTTTATTGTTGAATTAACTACCTTTAAGCAAGAAAAGTTATATTTTGTTTTGAATAAGGAGAGTTAAAGTACAAGGGATAGATAAATCTATAGAGAGTTAGTTTGTGGGGTCTTTTATTAAAGTTTGTTAAATGTTTTTACCCTGCACTTGTTCTGGGAAGTCCGGGGATGGGGGTGGGGGTTGGGATAGGAGGGGGGAAGGGAGGGGGAGATATATATATATATATATATGAATGATTGATTTTTTTGTTTATGATGTATGCTGACTATGAAATAAAAGAAAGGCTCTGCACTATAAAAGAACAGTGTCCTAAATTCCAATTATAGTATCTTCTAGATTTCCATCCTTCTTAGTTCCCTAAGGCTATACAAGCATTTAACCCATCAGTTGCAATTAGTATTTACGTCCATTTCTTCAATCCCAGACTGTAGGTATTTCCATCCCTAAACAGTTCCAATAACTATTTTTCACCTTTAAATACAGTAATTATTGGAACTGTAAGCAAATAATGAAAAATGACTAGGCTCAAAAACTATTTTTACCTATAGTTAATTCTGTCTCCTGAGATTTATATTAGATTAAGAAATTCACAAAATACTATATATCAACAAATTCATTGAAACAATGAATTATAGGTAATACTCAACCAGTAATTAATTAATTAATTCCCATGCAAGTTCTGACAGGTTCTGGAGAATCAGTAGCGGAAATTTTGAGCAGTTCAGAGAACCGGTAGCAGAAATTTTGAGTAGTTCGGAGAACCGGCAAATACAACCTCTGGCTGGCCCGAGTGGGGTGGGAATGGGGATTTTGCAGTATCATTCCCCTGGAGTGGGGTGGGAATGGGGATTTTGCAATATCCTTCCCCTGCCACGCCCACCAAGCTACGCTCACAGAACTGGTAGTAAAAAAATTTGGATTTCACCACTGACATAGATCTATTACTGAAATAGAACTGGTAATTCAGGATGATCTGAGGTTTTGGGTTACAACATGGTTGTATTTTGGCTTTGAGAGCAGCATTTGATCTTACTTCAAGTGTACAAGTACAGGACAAAGAAAGAGAGCACTAAGACAAATATTCAATTTGATTTAAAATTAGACATCTGTGTAAATGTAAATATTCCCATATGTTTAATATTTCCCCATTATGTTATTTTAATATAACATGCATGGAAATTGAACAATATATATACACACACATACTCTTTTACATTTAAGATATTGTCTGGAAATCGCATGTGATTTTGAGGGCTACAAGATTTTTAGGCTAGAGTGTAAACATCTCAGATCATCATACTTCCTCCTTCTTTTCAACCATGTGCTAACATGAAGAACAGAAATCTTGTCTGTTGGTTTGCTTATATCTCACCCTTATTATTTTTACAGATAAGATGGTGAACTTATCCAATGAACCTTCATCTATTTTCCTCACAAAAAACAATCCTGTGAGGTGACTTGAGTTGAGAGAACGATTGGCCAAAGTCACTCAGCTGGCTTTTATGGATAAGGCAGGACTTGAATTCATGGTCTCCTGCTTTCAGGCCTGGTGCCTTAACGACTAGCCCAAACTTGCTAATGTAGAGAATTTAAAGCCATTGTGACTTGAACCCTGGGACCTCTGATTGATATGTAGCATTTATCCAACATATACAGTATGTTACATATTACAAAATATTAGATAGTAATGTAATGTAATGTAATGTAATGTAATAAGAACCACATGGTCTAGGTCCGTGATGGCAAACCTATGGCATGAATGCCAGAGGTGGCATGCAGAGCCCTCTCTGTGGGCACGCATGCCGTCGCCAACTGCTCTTCTGGTTTCCAGTGCGCACATGCTTGCCAGCCAGCTGGTCTTTGTGCACACTGGAGTGCCAGAAACCTAAATACTAGCTAGCCGATGCGCGCATGCGCCCTGGCCATGTTCTGGCATGTTCCAGTTTCTGGCGGGTTCCAGTTTGGGCACTCGGTGCCAAAAAAGTTCGCCATCACTGGTCTAGGTCTATAATAGGGGTGAAATATTATTACTACCCATATCATTGGGTATTGTGCTGCTACTCCTTATATCAGCAGTGATATGGGTCCTAACCAATATAGTCAGATTTTCATCCGTAAAGAGAATATTTTTACAGTCAAAGACATCATTACAACTATAAAGTTAGGGCCGAGAAAGCCCTGAAATAATTAATGATTTTCATTCCAATTCTTTTATTTTTTTTATTTATTATTTTTTTTTATTGAAAAAGTTTTACAATTACATTTTCTCCCATTCCCCCCCCCCAACCCTCCCTAACCTCCCTAACCCGCCCTAACCCACCCCTCCCCCCCGGGCTTCCACATAATCCAAATCAAAATCCCCTTTTTATAAAACTTGAACCCCTCCATCCCCAATATATTTTTTCGTCTTCACTAAGTTCAAATATCTCTATTTCTATATAACACTTTCAGTTAAAAGCTATCTGATACTTCCTAGTTTGATATTTGTTCTGTACATAATCTATCCAGTTTTTCCATTCCCATTCATAAGTCTCTTGTGAGTGATCTTTTAGATATGCTGAAATCTTCGCCATCTCTGCAAAGCTGGCCATCTTCAAAGTCCATTCCTCGATAGTGAGCGTAGCTTCATTTTTCCAATATTGACCTATCAGTAATCTCGCAGCTGTTATCATGTATAATATCAACTTTGTTTCACCCAATGTAAAACCCTTAACCATACCCAATAGAAACAATTGTGGAGAAAACTGAATTTTTTTCTTCAAAACATTCTGCATGACCCACCAAATTTTTATCCAAAAAAGCCTTCATTTTCTTACAGGTCCACCAAACATGGTAATATGTAGCATCTAAGCAATCACATCTCCAACATTTTGGTTGAACATTAGGGTACATGCACAACAATTTCTTAGGGTCTAGATGCCATCTATAAAACATTTTATAAAAATTCTCCCTCAAATTCTGCGACTGTGTAAATTTAACATTCTGGACCCAGATTTTCTCCCATGTTTCCAACATTACTGGTTCTGCAAAATTTTGTGCCCACTTAATCATATAATCTTTAACCAATTCAGTTTCTGAATCGCTTTCTAACAAAACATTATAAAGCCTTTTAATATGCATTGGACCTTTTTCTTTTATATGTCTAACCAATTCTTCCTCATGCAACATAATACCAATTTTTTGGTCCTCTTTCCATCTCAATTGAAGTTGATTATACTGTAACCAAGTTAGATTAATCCCTTCATCAAACAGTGTCTCTAGTGACTTCAGTTGCCATCTGCCCGCATCTGTAAAAAGAACTTCTTTATATAAACCCCCCCCCGAGTGACATTATATTTGTATTCCACATAATATGACCAAGATCCAGCCATAACGGTATTTTGTAATCCCATTTGAATCGGTGCTTCTTCCAAACTCTTATCAAAGAATCTCTAAGTATATGGCTTTTAAAAACTTTATCCACTTTGTTTTCATAAAATAAGTAAGCATGCCAACCGAATTCAAGATCAAAGCTTTCTATATTCAATATTCCAGTCTTTTTCCTTCCAAACCAATCACTTGCTTGAGTCAAAGCTGCTGCTTCATAATATAATTGTAGGTTTGGAAGTTTAAGACCTCCCCTTTCTGGAACATCTTGCATAATTTTCAATTTCACTCTCAGTTTTTTCTCGTTCCAGACAAACGTATTCAGTCCACTTTGCCATTCTTTCAATTGTTTATCACTTTTAAGCACCGGAATCATTTGAAACAAAAAAAGAAATCTTGGCAAAATGTTCATCTTAACTGCTGCTATTCTTCCAAGTAAAGACAGCTGCAGTTTTTTCCAAGACTCCATATCTTTCTGCACTTCTCGCCACAATACCTCATAATTATTTTGAAACAATTTCAAATTTGATTCTGCAACCTGGACTCCTAGATATTTAACCTTTGGTACAATTTCAAAACCTGCCCTCCTTTCAAGTTCGTGTTTTCGATCTTGTGTCATATTTTTAACTATCATCTTCGTTTTTTTTCTGGTTCAGTCTAAATCCTGATACTGTGCCATAGTCTTTTATAATGTCTTTCATCTGGATTATTGATTTCATCGGCTGTGTTAGGGTAACAACCAGATCATCTGCAAATGCCCTTATTCTGTAGTCCTCTTGCCTTATCACTATACCTTTCAAGATATTCGAGTCCCGTATTGTATTCAACAAGACTTCTAGTGTTAGAATAAATAACAATGGGGATAACGGACAACCTTGTCTTGTTCCTTTTTCAATATTAAAGTCTGTTGTCAAACTTCCATTAATAATAATCTGTGCCGGACTTCTGGTTTGCTGTTTGTCCCCGCTGGACGCTCCTTTGGGATCGTCGCACCCACTGCCTGTAAAGAGCCGCCTTTATAGCGGAATGGCGGCTCGAAAAAACTCCGTTTCCATGAGGAAACGGAGATAGAGCAGGCTGGGGTGGGTTGAGTCCTCTGCCTAATCCCAAAAGTTTTTTTTTTACTTTTGGGACGGAGCGGAAGAGACTCCCCGTATCCCCAGCCGATGCTCCGGGCTCTGGGAGATCTCTGCCACACGCAGAGCTAGGTGGCAAAAGCAAGCCTGTAAACTTGTTAAACTAATTAAAGAAGACGTGAGCTGGACCGCTGACCCTGAGGCGCAAGTATTTTTTTTTCTTATTTTAGAAAAGTTACTGAAGTTGTTTAAGAAATGAAAGGAAAAAAGATTTTTTAAAATGGCGATTGCTGAGGCTTGAAGAGAGGCTGAAAAGGGAAAGTCCTTCCGTTTTCTATTACAAAGTAGCGGAATGAATACTTCTGGCCGTAATTGAGGCAAAACCTCACTCTCACTCTTGCTTTTTCTTTTTTTTTTCCTGGGGATCTGATATTGATCTTGGTTGGAAACAAGCCTTTTTTTTCCCTCTCTTTTCCACTAAATCTTGTCTGTGTGGGAAATGGCATCGGGACTTACACAGCTAGACAAACGGGGGGGGGGGGAATTTCCCCCATTAATAAATTACATCAACAAGTTGTAACTCTCCAGTGTCAGAAACCTGATTTTAATATAATAGAATTTCTTCTTGAAGAGATTGTAAGAAGGGATGAGATTGTGAACCAGCAACTCGAAAAATTTAAGCAGGAAATTAAAGAAATTGGTGAATTGGTGAAATCAAAGTTTGACTTTTTGAATTGAAAGATTTTAAATACAGCTAATGGTTTATCAGACTTTCTGATTCGGTTGGATGCAAAGACTAAATTATTAGAGTCTAAAATGAAGGAAACTGAGGAGAATTTGGATGACAAGATTCAAAAAATTAAAAAGGATTTGGTAAACATTCAGGATAATAGCTCAGAAGACAAACCTAAAATGGAGGTTGACCAAAAGACTAGTAATGAAGAAAATGTGCAACAGAGGATTGAAAGAGAAGTTTTAATGATTCAATATAATTTTACAGAATATGCAATTAGACTGAGAGGTCTGCAGGAAAATAATAGAGATGATTTAAGGAAAATATCTTCTGAAATTCTGGCTGGGATTTTAAAGGTTCAACCTGATGAAGTGTTTTGCAGGATTGATAGAATTTATAGAATAAACTCCTGGTTGGCAAAGCAAAGGCAATTGCCTAAAGATGTGGTGATCTATTTTACAGATAAAGAAATTAGGAATAATATTGTGCAGAACTCTTTTAATTCTACTTTGCAATTTCATGGAAGAAAGATTTGGATTTTTAAGGAGCTCCCGACTAAGATGCTAATGGAGAGGAAGAAATTTGGCTTTCTAGTGACTGAGTTAAAAAAAAGAAATATCCTATTTAGGTGGGATGCCCCAGTTGGTTTAATATTGAGACACCAAGGAGTAAGATATCAACTGAACACTGTTGAAAAAGCGGAAGAATTTTATCAAAAAATTTTAAAAATGAACTTAACATCTTTAGGCACAATACAGGATAAGCAAAAGGAGTTGGAAACAAAAGGAAAATATCAAATTACAGAGGCTGTGGTGGATAAATTGTCTTTGGACTCCCTGGATACCCCAGCTGGACTGTCTATAAATAAGAGAGCAGTGTCATCCGACTCCAATGTGATGAACCACCAAGTCACAGACAAGTGCGCAAATCAACCAGTTGATATACAAGTGATGGAGAAGAAAGATGAGATGACAAAACTAACCCAACAAGATCAACTCATAAAGCAGAATGAAAATCGATCAGCCGACACACAACTGGTAGGCACGAAACGAGGATGGAAATTCAACCCGCAAAAGAAAAAGAAAAGAAATAGATCTCATAGAAACAGCAGTTTCTAAACCAAGCAACAGTGAAGCCAGGGACTTTAAAAAATGAATGAATATCTGAAAAGATAGTGGAGGCGAACAATTGTTTAATACTATCCTGAGGATTGTGGCAGATCTCTGTAATGCCGTGATTTTGGGATGTGAAAAGAGCCTTACCTTGTTGGATTTGAATTATCTACTCTGGATTTCTTTTACTGGTAAATATATTATAATTATTTTGAGTTACAAGGCAGGAGAGTTACGCTGGGGCATGCAGAAGATCTGGATGTTACCCATTAGGAGGATGGGAATCAACAATCCTGACGAACACCACAACTATAACTATATGGATATAATTATAATGTCACTCGGGTGGTTGTTTTTACTTTTATATATATACGAGGATATCTACTACTGATGGGGGCAGAAGATGATTGAAGATTTTGAACAAACTGTTGCACCAGCATGTTATTTTACCCTATTATGAGTGATGGATTTAACAATCCAGTGGAAAGACACCAAAGAAGATATTATATGGATTATAAATTTAAAGTTATTGTCTTTTTTCTTTTTACAAAATGGAATGCATATATAGATATGTATATATCTTAGTAAAGTGGGCAGTGGATTATATTTAGAATTGTATTGCATGATTTTGTAGGAATTGAACGGTTGAAATAGATTAGTTTACTGATTGATTAGTCTAAGAAAAAGGATCTTTAAGTCATATATTTAGGGGAGTGGAGGAATTGGATAGAACTGAATAAATGTTAAATTTGGATGTAGGGAGAAGGCCGCTTTAAAATGTTATATTAATATATATAAAAGATTAAATGTTAAATTGTAATAATACACTATAAGTTTAGGGGAGGAGAAAAAGGGCAGATTATCGTAAAAATGGGAGTTATAAGAATAATATGCTAAGGGTCAGTATTCTGAGGAGGGAGTAAGGGAAAGGAAAGATATTATGTATGTAATTAGTTATGAAATAGCCTATTGTTGTGAAGAAGTCACAGGGGGGGATGGGTGGTGAGGGGGGGTTAGGGAAGGGGGGGAAAGGGGGAAAAACTTGTATTTGAAAACTTTTTCAATAAAAAAATAATAATAATCTGTGCCTTTTGCTCTTGGTAAATTGCTGAAACCGCCTGTATAAATTGATCCCCAAAGTCCATCTTTTTAAAAGTCTTTAATAGAAAATTCCAATCCACTCTATCAAAGGCCTTCTCCGCATCCAGGAAAACCAGCACTGCAGGGATCTGTTTATTCTTCTCAAGATATTCCAATAAATCTATAACTTGCCTTACATTGTCCTTCATATATCTGCCCTCTATAAATCCCGCTTGATCATCGTGAATCACCTCTTGAATAACTGGCATCAACCTGTTGGCTAGTACTTTTGCTTATATTTTATAATCATTATTCAGAAGAGATATTGGTCTATAATTCTCAGGTTTTTTAGGACCTGCTTGCTCTTTTGGTATCAAAGAAATATAAGCTGTTTTCCATGATGGGGGTATTTTACCTCCTTGTTGTAAATTACAAAATAAGTCTCTAAAATGCTCAACCATTTCTGCTTGCAAAGTTTTATAATAAACCGCAGTTAAGCCATCCGTTCCAGGAGCTTTAGCTGTTTTCAGTTGTTTTATTGCCACGGTAATCTCCTCAACTGTTATAGAATAATTCATTCTTTCCTTTTGTTGGTTGGTAATTTTTGTGACTCTTTTATTTTCTAAATATTTTTCTATAAATCCATTCTGCATATCATCTTTAACATATAATTTAGTATAATAATCTACAAAGATTTCTTTAATCAATTTTTGTTGAAAGATTTCTTTCCCTCCAATATCAATGCTATCAATAGTCCGTATACTCTGCTTCTTCCTTAAAGTGTAAGCCAACCATCTGCCCGGTTTATTAGCATTACAAAATGTATTGTGTTTCGCATATTGTAAATTTGTTGCAGTTTGTTCCGCCACAAGCATTTGAAATTGATCTGTCAGAAGTTTTATAGCACCACGTATTCTTTTATCTGTTGGATTTTTAATAAGTAACTGTTCTTTATTCTTTATTTCTGCTTCCATTTCAGATCTTTTCTTTTGTCGGTTCAATTTGTGTTTAGAATTCATATGAATGAGTACCCCTCTCATATATGCTTTACTCGCATCCCACACTATTTCAATTGGGGTACCCTTATTCAAATTCATTTCAAAAAATTATTTCAACTGCTTTTTAAGTTCTGTTATATTTTTTTCATATCTAAACAAATTTTCATTTAATCTCCATGATCTTCTCATCTTTCCAATCTCAATTTCTATCCATACTGGGCTATGGTCGGTTAGAGTTCTTGGAAAAATCTTTGTTCTTTTTGTCTTAACAAGTAAATCATCTGATAATAAAATAAAATCAATCCTAGAAAAAGATCTATGTCTATCAGAGAAAAAAGTAAAGTTCAGTTCCTTTGGGTTATGTATTCTCCAGATATCTTTTAATTCCAAATCTTCTTTCATGTCAAGAAAAGTCTGTGGTAGTCTAATCCTTGATTTCGCCAAACTCTTTTTATCTACTTTAGAATCAATTACTCCATTCCAATCTCCCATGATCAAAATAGATCTATAATCCCATTGCAGTATTTTGGTGTGCAAAGTCTTGTAGAAGTGATCCTGTTGTTGGTTAGGAGCATAAATTCCAATCACTAGAATTTGGCCAATTACTGTGTGCAGTTCAATTGCTATGAACCTGCCGCCTTCATCTGCTTCTATGATTTTAGCTGACAGTCTTTTATTTATATAAATAACCACACCATTCTTTTTTTCCAAATTTGAAGCTATAAAATGTGTTCCTAGTTTTGAGTTTATCAAGTATTTTTGATCTTGTGTTCTGACATGAGTTTCTTGTAAACAAATTATGTCATTATTAAATTGTCTCAAATATGTAAATAATTTCTTCCTTTTCTGTGATGAATTCAATCCATTCACATTCCAGGATAAAAACTTAATTGTCATGTAGACTTTTTTGAAGCGACGAGTAGAATTGCCGAATATCTTCCGAGGTCTTCGGCTTTGCTCCCCTCATGGCTTCACTTTCTTGTGTAGTACTCTTAACTCCCTTCTTGTATTGTTGTACCTTAGGTCTTTCCTGTTGTTGCTTTTCTTTAAGTTGCTTAGAAATTGCTCGGGTTACACGCTGGACTTTAGCTTCAGCCATCCGGACTGGGTCCAAAGCCACATCTTTTGTAGTCAAAATTGGAGAAGATTCTAACAGGGGCTCCTCCAGAAAACCTCCTGTAGCACCCTGCAATTCCACTACCTCTGGTTCCACCTGTTTAGGCAGCTCTTCCATTTCTTGCTGAAGTTGCTTCTCTTTGTCACTCTCCTTTATCTCCAAGACAGTGGATGTACGTGGGGATGGTAATCTCTCAAGAACAGTAGAATAGAAGTGTTCTGCCTTCTCAACAGTATTTAATCGGTGTCTTTCTCCATTATACCTCAAAATTATACCAGTGGGGCATCCCACCAGAATGGAATTTGTTGTTTTTTTAGTTCATTCACCAAAAAACTAAAATCTTTTCTGTCCTTTAACATCTTAGGTGGCAATTCTTTATAAATTCCAATCTGAGCTCCCTCCACTTGCACAGCAGAGAGAAAAGCCTTTTGCAAAATATCATTTCTCATTCTTCTGTCTGTAAAATATATCACAACATCTTGAGGCAGTTGTCTTTGTCTGGCCACCCATGAATTCACTCTGTAAATTTTGTCTATTTTGTAAAAAATCTCTTCAGAATTAATTTTTAACAACACAGCCAGAGCATCAGCACAAATCTGTCTCAGGTCTTGTCAATCATTCTCTCTAATACCTCTAAGCCTTATGGCAAACTCCATGGACCTGAACTGCATCATCGTAATTTCGTTTTCAACTCTCTGCATTTTATCATCAACATCAGAAATTTTGTAATCAGTGTCCTTCATTTTAACATTCATTTCTGATTTAAATTCTTCCAGCTTAGAATCCGTTCTTATAATAGCCTCTGACAGGCCAGAAACCACATTCATTAATTTATTAGTCACCTTGTCATAATTCTCTTTCACCACCTTTTTAATTTCATTAATTTCCTGCTTAATTTCCTGTTGTGATTTTTGAAATTTATCATCCAGAGCCTGAGTAATAAAATCTTTTAAACTTTCAACATCAAAATCTTTTTTCTGACTCTGCTGACTGGGAGGAAGCTGCTGCTCAGACTTATGTGTGGGGGATCCCCCCCTGCTGCCTTTCCTTCCTGTTTGTTAGAAGCCATTCTGCCACGTAGGCTAGCTTTTCTGAAAAAGGAGATCCTTTTTCCTTTTCCACCACCACAAAGTCCTCTAAAAAAATCCCCCAGGTTTAATCAAGTTGGAGAAAAAGTTTGAGCTGGAGCAAGCTCAGGCTTATTTTAAAAGAATTTTTCCTCTTCTCTTTTCCCTCCTTGTTACAAGCAATGCAACTTTGTAGCTAGTTGAAATAACATTACAAATCCACTCTCACTCTCAGCTTGTTAACGCTGGAGCCGGGCGCCATTTTTCAAGCCGCTTTCACTCGCTCACACTTTTACTTGAATCAAAAAGTCACAAAAGTAATAAAACTTGCAGTTTCTAGGTTTGAGGGTTCAAATTGTTGTTTCCGCTAATTATTGAAGTTAATTTCATTTAAACTGAGAAGTTGCTGCAGCCGACTTGCTCTGCGCAAGGCAGAGTTGTCCCACGCCATCCGGAGTCTCAGCAAGTTGAAAGGGAGCCACGCTGTTTCCTCCCCAGTAGCGATTTTCGGGGGGGTCACAGGGGCTCAACCTGCTCCTTGCTCACTCTCCTCCTTCAATCCTGCAGATTTAGGAGTTTTCTAGCCGCTTCTTTGGTTCGAAGCGGCTCTACAGGCAGCGGGGCCGGCAGTCCAAAAAAAGGGACCGTCTTTCGTCGGGAGCAGACAAATCGGAAGTCCATTTTCATTCCAATTCTTGTCAGCAGAAAAGACCTCCACAATGTGAATGGCTACATTGACAGACACTCCTTACAGATTTTAATTTAGCATTTGTTGACCATGACAATGGAGCTGATAAATGTTCTGAATGTATAGGTTTAGCACAAACTGTGACCACAGATTTCATTTGTATTGTAGCAAAGACATCAAAAGTATTACATGGCATTCTTAAGCAGAGTGGTTTGTTCAACAGATGGCAGTATATGTCAAGCAGTGGGATTTTGTTTTCCTGAAATGTGTAGGGATAGAAAAAAATGATGATTCAAATGGTCTCATATAATCTATAAATCACATCAGTTAAAATATTAGAAAAAGAACCACTGGATAGTTTCCAATACTTTTGGATTTCATTTCTAATTACCCATTATTAACACTTTAAATACTGCACCTTCTGCCTTGGCACAATGCTTCTAAAATAAAGTGCCAGAAAAAACAGAGTAGTTAATAAATGAAAATAGAAATTGGCAGAAAAGTTCTTTTGTAATCAAGGATTTCAACCAAAAATGAAAACTGAGAATTAGAAAGGCACCTATATTCTCCAGGGTAAAATGAGTGAAAGAATTCCGCCCCATCTCTGACAAAGACTTCAACAAACTGAACTATTTTCATAAATTTGATATAATATGAACTGAACTGAGTCCAAATACTTTACATAAACAGATTCAGAATTAAATTGCACGTTTCTACTATATTTCTGTGGAAGGAAAAAATAAAAAGCAGTATATTTACTTATGCTGTTTTTCTTGACGTTTACCTAAATAAAACAAGAGGTTTTAACTAAAGTATATATTAACAGAATTATAAAATAGAAAAAGTTAGAAGGGACTTTGGAGGTCTTCTAGTCCAACCCCTGCTCAAGCTATTTTTATTTAACCATTTTAGACAAATGACTGTCCAGTCTTTTCTTAAAAGCCTCTAATAATGAAGTGCACCTTCTCTGCACTCTTTCTAGAGTCTCAACATCTTTTTATATTGTGGTGTGACCAAAACTAGATGCAGTATTACAAGTACAGGTAGACCTCGACTTACAACAGCTCATTTAGTGACCGTTCAAATTTACAATAGCACTAAAAATAGTGACTTATGACAGTTTTTCACAGTTACAATCTTTGCGGCGTCCCCATTATATGATCAAAATTCACATGCTTGGCAACTGGTTCTTACTTATGACTTGTTGCAGCCTCCCAGGATCACGTGATTAGTTTTTGCAAACTTCTGATAAGCAAAGTCAATGGAAAAGCTAGATTCCCTTAACAACCAGGTTACTAATTTATCAACTGCAGAGATTCACTTAACTACAGTGGCAAGTAATGTCGTAAAATGGAGCAAAACTCACTTAACAAATTCTCACTTAACAACATAAATTTTGAGCTCAATTGTGGTCCTAAATTGAGGACTACCTGTATGGTCTTATCAAGGCATTATAAAATGGTATTAACACTTCATGTGTTCTTGATTCTATCCCTCTGTTAATGCAACCTCGGATTGAGTTGATTTTTTTGATGGCTGCAGACTCCAAGATCTCTCTCACAGTTACTGCTATTGAACCAGGTTTCACCTAATCTGTACTTGTGTCTTTGATTTTCCTTGCCTAAGTGTAATACCTTCTTTTCTTTCCACTGAATCTCATTTTGTTGAATAGGGTTCAGTGTTCAAGTCTGTGCTAATATGAGCCAGCAGTATTCTGGCTCATATTTGTATCTTGAACCTGTCTTCTGGCATCGAGCCTGTCTTCTGGGGATGTTATGTTATGTTATGTTATGTTATGTTATGTTATGTTATGTTATGTTATGTTATGTTATATTTAGATTCTCCTTGTGGTTATAGAAGGTTGTAAAAGTGGAATGCAAACCTACTACTAATTAAAGGACAAACAAGAAGATGACAATGAAATTGGAGGATGTGGTCAGGAATGGGGAAGTAAAAACCACTTTTAATGAGTAAGGTTTGATCTAGCCACTGCCAACAATTGAAAGGTTATTGTCACACAAATTTGTTCTAGAGTTATACCTTAAAGATTTATCACTGAATAGGTTTTTAGGGGGTTTCAGTTTGATGGCTAAGGCATCAGGTGAGAAACAGGAGTTCACCAGTCCCAGTCCTGCTTTAGGCATGAAGCCAGCTGGTTGGTTTTGGATTAGTCACTTTATTTTATCCTTAGAAAGGATGCAATGGGTAACCATTACTGAAAAACTTCACAAGAAAAGTTCAAGGACTTGTATAATAGTTTCTGAAAATTAGACACAACTGAACAAGGGTAAAAAATATTTTATGATTCATGAAGTTTTCAATTCAGTTTCCAGATCAATTGAATATGTCTTTGAGAAAGAATATTATACAGTATACGTATTCAACTTTTATTGCTTAGGCGAGAGGGAAAGGAGGCAATTGGAAATGACAAAGAGAGATATATTGAGATTTGCTTATAGCTCATTTAAGAAAACAGTGATTAGATATGACACATATATCCTTCCACTAATGACCAAATAAATGTGGTATCTACCCAACTTTATCAAATAGTCCCTGACCACTCAACCCAATACAGCACAACCAACACAAACCCTAAAAAGAATTGCACTGCTATACATCAAGAATATCTCAGAAACCACCAACAGACTATTGCAACCACATAGTTGGCATGCAAGCCAACTAAAGCCCTTCAAAACATTCTAAGCAAACCAAAAGACCAAGCAACCTAGAAAAAAAACAGGAGTCATCTACAACAGGGTCCCCAACCCCCAGTCAATGGACCAGCACCGGTCTGCGACATGCCAGAAACGCATAAACAAGTAAAGCCCCATCTGCAGGATGCAGGCAGCACATGAAACCACGCCTCTCTAGTCCATGGAAAAATTTCTTTCCACAGAAGTGGTCTCTGGTGCCCAAAATGTTGGGGACCACTGATCTACAACATTCAATGTAATGACTGCAACAACCACGATGTAGGACAAACAGACAGAAGACTGGCAGAACACATCTATGAACACCAATTGGCAGTAGAAAGACATGATGAAAATTCAGATATACAGATATACAGAATAGTAGAGTTGGAAGGGACCTTAGAGGTCATCTAGTCCAACCCCCTAATCAAGCAGGAGACCCTATATTATTTCGGAGAAATGGCTGTCCAATCTCTTCTCCAGGATTGGGCACCCACAACTTCTGAAGGCAAGCCATTCCATGGTTGTTTGTTCTCACTATTAGGAAATTTCTCCTTAGTTCTGGGTTGCTTCTCTCCTTGATTAGTTTCCATGCATTGTTTCTTGTCTTGCCTTCTGATGCTTTGGAAAATAGGTTGACCCTCTCATCTTTGTGGAAGCTCCTCAAATATTGGAACACTGCTATCATGTTTCTCCTAATCACTATCCGATACCTACAACTGTTCTATATATGTTTTAGCCTCCAGTCCCCAATCATCTTTGTTGCTCTTCTCTGCATTCTTCTCAGACTCTCAACATCTTTTTTATATTGTAGTGACCAAAACTGAATGTAGTATTGCAAGTGTGGTCTTAACTAAGATTTTGTAAAGTATTACTAATGTTTCATGTGATGTTGACTCTGTCCCTCTATCAATGCAGCCTAGGATTGCATTGGCTTTCTGGCTGCTTCTGAATACTGTTGGCTCATATTTAAGTGATTGTCCTCTTGGACTCCAAGATCTCTCTCACAATTACTGACATTAACCAAAGTTTCACCTATTCTGAACCTGTATATTTGGTTTTTCTTGCCTAAGGGTAAATTTCCCCACTGAATTTCATTTTGTTAGATAGGGTCTAGTGTTCAAGTCTGTTGACATATTTTTGGATCTTGAGCCTATCTTCTGGGTTCTTGACTATTCCTGACAGCTTAGTGTCATCTGAAAATGTGATGAGGTCTCTTCTATTTCCTCATCTAGAAGATATTGAAGAGTAATGGACCTAAAATGGAACCTTGGGATATCCCACTGCTAACTTCCCTCCATGTAGATGTAGTTCTGTTGAGGACTACACATTGAGTACGAGTTGTCAATCAGTTATAAATCCATCTGGTTTTGGTGTTATCTATCCCACATTTTTCTACCTTACTAAGAAGTAGGTTGTGGTCTATTTTATCAAATGCCTTACTGAAATCTAAGTATACTATGTCCACAACATTTCACTGCTTCACTCTATAATTTCACAAAATATAGATAGACTTAACCATAGTTTCAATTGGGAAAATGTGACAATCCTAGACCAGGCCAAATCCAAAATGTTAGGGAATTTCTAGAAGGCTGGCACTCTAGACAAATTAGCCATCAATAGATACAGAGACATTAACAACATCTATAGATTATGCAAAGGAAATTATCAACTAGCCCAAAAGGGAATAAAAAGACCTAAGCACCTGTCCACCAGCAACTAGCACCCAGATCAGCCTAGATTAACTCCAGGATTAACATCAGACCAACAAACAAGTAAACAATACACCAATCAAGAAACTGCCAAAGAAGGCAACGGTGAACAGCCCAACCAAAATATCTCTAAGATCACCCTCACCAACACTGACAGGATAAGCCATCAGAATATACGTAAACTGACAGCCAACCGCACTCCTTATTATCTTTGATGATGTTACCTAGTTTGGGTAAAGAAATATCTGCAAGAAAACAAGCAAGCTTAGAGGCCACCAAGGACCCCTCATGTCAACTGTGAGCTACACATATTCTTCTTTATTGATAACTAGTTTAGCAAGGTAAAAATGCTAACCAGTGGTGGGCTGCAATTTTTTTAACAACCGGTTCTCTGCCCTAATGACTGGCTAGGTGGGCATGGTTGGGTGGTCATGTGACTGGGTAGGTGTGGTCAACTTGATGTCACTTACGTCGATGGGTGCTTCACCTCGCCTGCTCTCACATGACCGTGGGAAGTGTGGAAAACAATCATAAGTCATTTTTTTCAGTGCCATTGTAACTTTGAATGGTTACTAAATGAACTGTTGTGAGTCAAGGATTACCTATACAGAAATACAAAAAGCTTCTTTGCTTGCAAAAAACTGTCCTAAATACTAGTCATTAGATTAGAAATGGGGGGAATGCACACTGAAGATCAATGATTCACAGCCATCATGGAAACCTAAACCATTCTGTCTGAATACCTTCTTTTTCTTTCCTCGGCAATAACTGCGACCTGGAGGTACAAATCAGGCAGGTTGCCAGAGCACACTGAGGAATTAAGATAGTTAAAATACAAGGATAACTATCAGCAGTCAAGTTAGTCTTGCTCAAGTTGCTCTCTGCTAAAGTGAAACCCTTTAGCAAAGAGGTCATTTAAACTCTCCAGAAAGTGTGTGAGTATATTTGGGCTACAAAATGCTGAAGAGCTAAAGAGACAAATTAACATCTTGAGTGAGGCTAATCCCATTCTGTCTTTGTTCAAACCTTGCTGCAGGGAATTTTTGCCTATGAATATAGCTATCTATCTCTTTATCTCTTAAGTGCTGATATCTTCTGTGGGCTATTAAGGAAGGTAGGAGCTGCTTTCTCCCTCTAAGAAATCATGTTTCTCCATTTCTCATCCAGGGAAATATATTCTTCCTTTTTAATATTTCTCAAAATATTTCATTTTTCTAGGAGAGGAGTGGATGCTAACTTTCTACAATTGTGCCATGTTACTATGCCATATTATCATGAGAGAAAACTAAAACAAATTGAAGGAGGATCCACTTATTATCAGTGAGGAATCATGTGCCTTGCCCACTCTGAAGCAATGCAAGACACTCCGGTCCCAAAGGTGCTTTTTTCAAGAGGTAACTGGACTTTCTGGAAACTAAGAAAGTCCAGTTGCCTCTTGAAAAAAGCACCTTTGGGACAACCATGATCTGGATGTGTGAAGAATCCCCATAGACAAGAGACTCCTGTGCTAAGTGAACTGACAAAACACCCAGGAGAAGCAATCATTAGTTCCATTTGCACCACTTAATGATACCAGCTGGTCTCACTCACCTCACAAGATATCCTTAGGTAATTATCCAGATTTAAGGAAAGATCACATGCCCCCAGAAAGGCAGTAAAAAAATCAGACAGAATGCCAAGCTTGCATCCTGCCTCTCAGCCATTTCTTATATTGCTATGCCAACCTTTCTGTAAATAGCTGTTCCAGCCATGTTAGAAGTATACTCCAAAAAGCTTAAAACAACTCTTTAACAATCTTTAAGAAAGTAAAGCCCCAGGAATAAAAGTACCACAAAAAACTGGGAGTGGGGGGAGGACTCTGGAGAAGCTCAGTTTATAGACAGAAAGTCTGGATGTACTGCTAGGGCTTAACCCAGAGGCAGTTTCTGAAAAGACTTAAAGCAGCAGGTCAATTAAGATAAGGATTAGGCTAGAAATACAGGCATACCAGAATGTTTCCTTCCTGCCTCCCTTGCAGGATTAGGCCTGTAAAGTAGGAAAAGTTTTCTTCCAAGAACTGCTCCAAAAATTAACATCCAGTTCGGGAGAACTGGTGCAAACCGGTAGCAGCCCACCTCTGATGTTAACTACTTTAAAAGAAAAGCAGACTTGATCAGGATTTTTTTTTCTCATTACAATGTTTTGTACTGACAATATAATCTAATAATTGTGTATGTTTTTTACCAAATATGTTAGTATACTTTGCACATTAGTCTGGAAATTATTATTTCATATTGTAAACTGTTTTGGAAATCTTGATATAAAAGAAACATTTGAGCTATCCTAAATATTAAAGAGCAAATCTACCTGGAGATGGAAAGTGACAAATGGAAAAGTGACAAATCATCTTCCACATCTACAATGCACTCAAGGTAGGCAAGAATTGACTTTTTAGAACCAGAAACAGGAATTCTCTTTTAACTGAAACCAGATATGCTAAAGAGTTTAATTTCCAGGCAATTCTGAAAATAAAATTTGAATTGAAACTACATATATTTTTATTAGGCAAGATCCCAGAGAGTACAAATGAAAAGCCACACACAATTTATCAAGATATATGTTAATGGTGGTAAGAATCAACCTGGCACAATATTGGGAAAGAGAAAACTTGTTGCCAATTTAAGACTGGAAGACCAAACATGTGGCAATGGAAAAACTGTCTATATAGATCTTCCTTGCTTAATGTTCACTTAATCGACAAGCATATGAAATCAGTCCTTTTAGTTTGGGGAAGGCATGTGTCATTTGATCAGTAGGGTCACATGACAATTGTGATTTGGCTGCTTAGCACTGGTATAGAATTACAGAGTACTGTAGTCATATCACTGCCATTTATGACCTTCATTGCTCACTTTTGACAAGAAAGTCAGCGAAGAAGCCAGCGGGAAGTCACAAATGTGATATGATGTGCTCAATTATTATGCAACTTGTTTAACAAACACCTGCTGAAACTGCTGCAATTGCTGACATAAGTCAGCAAGTTACCTGTTTTTTCTCATAATGACAACATCATTTAGTGACAAGAGTTGCCAATTCTAATTATGGTCATTACCTAGGATTACCTGTATATTTTTCACATAAATCTAACAAAATTCAAGCAGTAATGTATATCCCTTATATACAACCTATGACACAGTAAGGCACATAAATAAAGGCATTTTGAACACAGTTTTGGAGGAAAAAGATAAACTGTTTAAAAATTATTAAAATGATGTCAGCAGAAATGAGTAATAATTGCAGAAGTTTAAAGCAAAATATAAAATTACTGAAATAGTAGTTAACAGCCTGAGGGTGAGGGCGTGGAAGAAAATAAGGACAAAAGGATGGCTCGATTGTTGTTTCTTATAGACACATTTTTCTCTGTTTTTAATTTTTTTGTAAATTATTTAAAGGTCATCATTTGACAAACTTTTCAGTGGCAACAATTTTAAATAAACATATTAATAACAACATAGATGAGTTAGGGATATACTATTATATATGAATGAAGTATGTTCCTTTCCTTACCCCCCCCTTCATGTTTTGTATTTCCTGCTGCTTTTTCCTTAATTTGTAAAAATAAAATTGTTTTTAAAAAAGATTGTGTTGCTTTCAGAGACATTTTTCCTAGGGCAATATTCTACAATCTGATTCCCTTGGCTATGCTGAAGCTTTCAGCTTTTAACCAGCCTCATTCTTTTCCCCAGATTCTAACAGGCTAAAGATGATTTCTTTTCATCTTGTATAGAAAAAAAAAGTAATTCAATAATAAAAAAGATATGATGATGACCTGTACAGTTATATTCATATAGTACAGTCTACCTACAACTATTAGAATAGCCCATGCCAAATGTGGCATTTTAAATATATTAATACCTGGAAGTTATGTATTAGGAACATGAAGTGTCTATTTCACTACCACAATTGGTAGCTGAAGATAGCTCTTCACCAATGGGAGATCATTAGAAATGTTAGGACTGCAACTGCCAAGGCAACTAAAGGAAATTCTGGAAGTTGCAGTCCCAGCTCCTCTGGATCCCAAAAGTGGGGGGGGAAAAACAAATGGAAAAAAGGACAAATAATAAAAGACTTAGTATATTGGTTCGGGAATTCTGAGACTTGAAGTCCACATATCTTAAAAGTTAAGTTAACCCTAGAAATTTGCCTCAGTTTTTTAAAAATAATAAAAGCTATTAGTTATTATGAGGTTTTTTTTACAAATGAAATTATATGTGTCCTCTATATGAGGTAAAGAATGGAAGTGTTTCACTTGTACTGGACTATTGACATTGCAAATTGAATTTGATGGATGAAGCTACATTTTAAAAAGGATAATGATCACACCACCATAACTAATTTCTGAGGTTAAAATTTGGGAAGGGGGAGAAAATAAAAATTCTTATTTACAAAAGTGATCATGATCTGAATGGTCGATCTTGTTTCCCAGAACATGAAATGATTTGATTTATTATTGCTTGAAATACACTGATGATTACAAGCAGAGCAATACTTTGCAAACAGGACATTTTAATTTGAAGGTAATTGCTAACCAATTTAAAAACTACATGTTTAAAAATTACTGACTCACATCTACAAATCAGCATTTGATTAGCAACTACAAAGTGACAATAAAGGCATAATCAAAAGTGAGAAAATCTTTTGATTAATAATGTGTTAATAAGATCCTTTGACAATGTACTTTTGCCTTGTGCAATTATGCTCTGATTTCTGTGTGTATGATTTAAAAACACCAGTTTCTCCTCTTTAAACATTAGATCCAACAAACATCTTTGGAAGATGAATTCCAGCTGTTCTACTTCAAAATTAAGAAATTTCTTTTCAATGAACGTTCATGTTAATTCAGTTGATTAGAGTATTAGCCTTGCAACCACAGTTAAATAGAAAGCTAACCTGAACTGATAGTATGTAATATAAAGAGCCCTGATGAATCTTCATCTACTGTAAAGTTTGTAGTAGTAATTGGCTAGGTATTTCCAGAAAGCCAGAAGCCAGCCACAAAAACAATAATTTTCTTCTATGGTCCATTTTCCTAGCATTCACTAACATTTAAATGTACACTGCAAGTAGCATTTTGCTTTGCTTATATGTTTTGAAGACTTCAGGTAATTACAGTAGAGGAAATTTGTCTTATAGTAACTCTTAGGAGGAAACATAAGTACAGAACAGAATAGTATCACATCCACAATGTATTTCTTGTTGCTTGTTTATTTGACCCAACTCCTGCAATATTAAGAGCAGAACAAAGTCAAATTGGAACCCAAATAAGGAACAGGAAATACAATTGATCAATTCTGACCTATTAATCAATAAGGCTTCTTTGCCAGGAATGGTTTCTTTGCCAGTGGCTGGTTTCCTTGAAATGCCTTCCTTGGTTAAAACAGGAAGATGCTATTGTAGTTGGACTCTTATTTAGAAGCTTTAGTTGCCATCTGAAAACTCAAAGCTGTCTCATGCCCGCCCAGTCCTTAATTTCAAACAATTCCCTGCAATGTTCAGAATGGAATAAAAGTTAAGATTATAGATTTTTCTAATAAATAAAAGATATGGACACCACAGACCTATGCCTCATTGAAGTATTTTGCACATTGTATTTATACCATATTAAGAAAAGCTACAAACAATTTTCCATGCAGTGTAATAATGACTCATTTGGTACTTCATTTCTATAGTATATACAGAGTGGATGCAATGTTACTTTATAAACGTGTATAACTTTATACAGGTAGCAGCTGTATACCCATTACTTACTGGGTACATCTACAAGAATATAATTACTCAAACAATTAACTATGCACTCATTACACATGATATCTTACATTTTTCTTTATATAAGTTAATGCTATTTAAAGGAGCCTGTCTGACAGTGCAAATGAAAATCAGGTTAAGTGCCCAGATAAGTTAAAAGTATTCATAGGCAAGTCTTACTCTCAGGTAGCTTTACATAGGACTATAACAGGGGTGAAATCCAGCAGGTTTTGACAGGTTCTGGAGAACCAGTAGCAGAAATTTTGAGTAGTTCGGAGAACCGACAAATACCACCTCTGGCTGGCTCCAGAGTGGGGTGGGAATGGAGATTTTGAAGTATCCTTCCCCTGCCACTCCCACCAAGCCACACCATTACCCATCAAGCCACCACGTCCACAGAACCTGTAGTAAAAAAAATTGGATTTCACCACTGGTCTATAACATTTCCTATCAACAGAAGAGACAAAGAAATTGAAATGTTCAAGCAACCAACTGGTATTTGCTACCAAAAAATATTGCCACAGATTAATCAAGTATAAAGCCAAGCATACTGTATCTAGTTAGCTTTTTGAACAGAATAGTTTCTGAATTTTGTAAAATAAAGCCTTCCCTAGTGTTACAACTCTAGCTGTAGTTAGGTCAAAGCTCATCTTTGTCTTGCTAATGTTAATGTTTCCGAAGAGAAAAAATAAGTGTTCATATTACCTGCAAGTGGCAGCATAGGTGCAACAGGGAAAATCATTAAATTCTTTGGCAATCTTGTATTTCTGTATGGTTCTTCATAATTGCCTTGTATTCATTCTCAAACTGATCTCACAGTTTAAAACTAATATATAAATATGTGAGACCTTTGAAGAATAACAGCCTTCACTTGAGACTTGTGGCTTTATGTGCTCTATACTATATAATTAAAAGAAATTCAGTTCTGAAATGAAAGCTTTAGAATATGACATTTACCTGCCTTTCCATATTTAGAATGCACCCTTTCCCCCTAAGAGCAGTTTTCTACACTTCTAGCTTCTAACTTAACACTTAAGCTTCTATTATTAAAGCATACTGTATGTTGTGGTCTGATAGTGTCAGGTGCAAGCAATCAGAACCCATCATGAATAATCTCAAACAGAAGCTTTACTACAAGAATCTTTTATACAAGAATCTTTACAGATTGCATTTCTTTGCATGCAGTCAGATGAGAGATTCTGGGGAGGTCAGGCCTGTGCCACTTACTGCAGTATGAAGACTAAACCTGCCCTCCTCTTAACACCTTCCTTCAGTCTAGGTGAAGATACTACCAAGATACAAAGGTAATTCAGGGGCATATTTTATTCCTGATTTTATCTTGAATATATTTTAAATTGGAATCTCTATTATAATATGGAATTTTTCATATGGATTTGAGTGGGGAACTTCCTGGAAATATGCTGTCCAATAGATGCTGAAGAAATTCAAAACTTGCATTCTTCAAAGCATTATTCTTGTAAATTTAGTTCTCTAGTTATTGTAACAATTTTTTTTGCTATATTGTACATAATGTTACATTAAATGTAATATATCCTGCACTATACTTGGTCACATGCTTTATTTTATTTTTCATTTATTTATCTACCACTTTGCTCTTATGCTTGAGATTCAGGAGAATAGTAGACTCTCAGGAAAGTTAAATGCTAGGTTTTTGTGGATTCCATCTGGAATTTAATTCTTCTGGAAGAAGTAACATTTCTCTGATGATGAACTGCCTATATATTCAAATGGTACATTAACAGCTCCTAGCTCCTTGGTTAGGACTTGAACTGTTAAGTTTTTACCAGTACCAGACTATGAATTGAATTAAAGATTAACCATAGTAATAATAATAAATAATGCAATGGAAGTACCAATACTAATAGATGCCTTGGTTGTAATCTCAAATCAAGTAGTACACCACTTGAACACAATTGGCATTGACAAATTCATCATTGGTCAATTGCAAAAGGCAACTTTGCTCGGAACAGCTTACATCCTGCAAAATGCATCACAAATACAATTGACTGCTGCTAATGGTTGATACGGGTTGCTGCCAGCGTCCTAGGTATCAACCAACTACCTT
The DNA here is from genome assembly GCA_022577455.1 of Arizona elegans. NCBI lineage: Eukaryota > Metazoa > Chordata > Lepidosauria > Squamata > Colubridae > Arizona > Arizona elegans. Next base: position 86,692,739 of record JAKOOJ010000004.1, read on the forward strand.
AAGGTGTACGATGTTCCAAATAGCATAGTTTTTTGCAGTTTCGCTGGTGTTATTGCAGGAAACTGCAATTTGTTGATGTATTTTATAAAATTCTTGGACATGGTACCAAGTACCCCAATGACAATGGGTGACACTGTTACATGTTTCATCCATAGCCGTGTAGTTTCGATGGCCAGGTTGTGATATTTCATGATTTTTCCAGTTCTTTTTCTTTGAGTCTGGCATCTCCTGGTACCGCGATTCAATAAATTGTATGTTTCGGTTTTCAACAACTGTGATATCTGGCATGTTGTGTTCCAAGTGACGATCTGTCTATATTCGAAAGTCCTACAAGATCTTCACCTTCTCATTTTCTATAACTTTTTCCACTTTATGTTCCCATGACATTTTGGATACAGGTAAGTCGTATTTTTAACATAATGACCAGTGGATTAATTTATCAACTCAGTCGTGTCTAACTTTGTAATCAGTTTATACGATTTTCCTGCATTCACATATTAAATGTGAAACAGTTTCGACTTTGTTGTTGCAAAGTCGGCAGTTTGGGTTGTCGGTGGATTTTTATATCTTTGCTTTCATGGCATTAGTTTGTACTGCTTGTTCTTGAGCAGCGAGTATTAAACCTTCCGTTTCTTTCTTGATGGTTCCTCTCTTAAGCCATGCCCATGTAAAGTTGTCATCACATTTTCCTTCAATGTTTTTCAAGTGCTGTCCATGCAAAGCTTTGATTTTCCATCTGTTTAATGTCATCCAGCTATTTTACCTTATATTCTGCCTTTGTTTCTGTTGTTTTTATAATATTCTCTGTTTTCACAGCCAGCAGCAATTTTTCTGTACGTAGGTTCAAATAATCATTTAAACTTTGTTTTTCTTCTTCTACAGTTTGATGGATTTGCAATAGTCCTCTGCCCCCTATTTTTCTTGGCAGGTACAACCTGTCGATGTCACTTCGTGAATGTAAAGTGTGGTACATATTCAAATTCAATTGGGACATTTTCCGGTCCATATTTGCTTTCAAAAATGTACAAATATTTTTGCTGATTCCAAAGTTTTCCAGACAGATGTTAATCCAGCTGTGGGGTAATGAGTCAAATGCCTTCTTGTAATCAATCCATGCCATATTTAAATTTGTTTTTCTTCGTTTTGCATTTTTAGTACCATTTTGTCAATGAGCAGCTGATCTTTTATTCCTCTTGATTTTTTATAAGTTCCTTTTTGTTCTACTGGATACAAACTATTTTCCATCAGATGATGATGATGATGATGATTGATTTAATCTTCAATTTGATTCACAGTCTGGGGCTGGTAAAAACAGTTCAAGTCCTAACCAGAAGAACATAACAGCTGTTAAGGCAATGTCTAAATATATAGGCAGTTCCAAGTAAGACGTTTTTTTTTGCAAAATCAGAATATTCAGGTCCGATAAATTCAGAATTTTCGTGTATCTAGGCAGCCCTTTGGGTTTTACTATTGGTACAACCATTGATTTCTTCCTCCACAATTGCTCAACTTCAATTTGCAGATCAGAGTATTTTGTTATTTTTTCTAGTTGTTTCCCTTCAATTCATGCAACACCTGGTACTATAATAGCAATGAACCAGACTTTTTTCTTTTCCATAATAGTGATGTCAGGCATGTTGGGGTCAGATGTCTGTCTGTTTGGATTTGAAAATCTCACAAGATCTTGACATGTTCATTTTCAAGAACTTTGTCAATTGCTAAATTTGAACCCAAACTTCTGGCAAAGTTTCCAATGTATGATTTTGGCAACTCAATTATGACGTTGTAAATAATCAGTTTGTGAGATTTTACTGCAGCCACTGATGATGATGATATTATTATTACTGTTATTATTATGCTACCTGAAATCATGAGAATAGTGGAATACAAATGGTTATAACTAAATAGATCAACACTAATGGTAATAAAATAGAATATCTGAGACATTCCTTGAAATGCACTTGAAATGCAACAACTATTTTACTAAAGCTATATAAGAGCTGGACAGTGCCAGAGAGATCAGATGAAAATTCCTTCAGTGCAATCATGGAAGCAAGATAAGGTAAAAATATATTAAACAAATTAAAATACTTTAAATTGTTGTTGTATATGTATCATTTATATCAAAAAATGGCAATGAAATGGTTTTAGCAATAGCAATAGCACTTAGACTTGTATACCGCTTCACAGTGCTTTACAACCCTCTCTAAGCTGTTTTATAGAGTCAGTATATTGTCCCCAACAATCTGGGTTCTCATTTTACTGACCTCAGAAGGATGGAAGGTTGAATCAACCTTCAGCCAATGAGACTCAAACTGCCAAACTGCCGGCAGCTGGTAATCGGCAGAAGTAGGGTTCAGTACTGCACTTTATATAAATATAAAACTGTAGCCTGGGTGTGCTTTATTGAGTGCTACTTCTGTACATTTCTGTAAGAAATTGTAAAAAGAACCTCTCTCTCTAATCTTGGTTGTCTACTATAGTTACCTTACATAGCATCAACCTTGACGTATTACAACATCTGTTTTATTGTATTCATCTGTTTTATTGTATTCAATTCAATATATTGTATTGTATTCAAATATGTCCCCATAGACAATAAAGGATTGGTTCCCAAAGGCACATAGCAAAATATTTATAACCAAAACAGTTGCTCAGGGCTATTGAATTCAAGAGATTAGAGCCATGGCATCAATACTGACATCTTATCTTTAAAGGACCACAAAGCTAAGAAGACAACAAGTAGCTGTGAAGAAGACATGCTGCTTTTAAATGTAAGAAAATTCAGCAAGCAAGTTGGACTGTTATTAAATGAGTTTTTATTTGAACCTTATGTTAGGAAACTGCCAGCTAGGCTAGAAGAGGTCAAGCAAGTATCCAGCTTGGAATCATTACATAGCTGCAAGCAGCATCCAGACCTCCCCCAAGATCCATAAAGTCTTTTCTGGACATTCCCAGGGGAAAGCAAGCAGTCTGGGGATATTCTTGCAACATTTGTAAGAGACAATAAAGCTATTTACAAGTGGCTCTGGTTGCTTGCTGCTGATACCATTCTCCAGTTCAAATAGAAGGTTATACAAAGGAAGGCAGTCAAACTCACTAATCAATAAACCTGTTTTCATTAATAGATAATGTCTGAGTGAGGATTGGCTCCAATTGAAAGAGGATTGGCTCTAATTACAGTATGTAATCAGCATTTGGTCACATGGAAAAGACCATGTGACTATATAGAGGAATTTACATCTGACAGATTGCTCCATCCAGATAATCATAATTTTCCCAACCAAATTGTCTAAGTATCCAAAGGTTAAGTGATTTAATTACTATTTGAAAGTTTATTTTAATTGTATTGCTGCAATAAATCATTACTCATATTATATACTCTTAAACAGCAAGAAGTAAAGTGCTATACATTTTGATCTACTGATTGTGTACATGCTAATGAAATATTGAAAAATTATTCTAAAATAACACCAAACCATTCATTTTATAATATCTCATAAAATTACAGGGCAAATTTGATTATTTTAAAGATCAGAAAGGAATCTTGACTAACCTATCCTAATTAAGAAGAGACATGTTATCAAGAAATAAATTCTGTCCCTTTCAAATTGGGACTATTATAATATATGTATGTTCGTGTATGTACCCTAGTGTCCAGCCTAAATGTTGGAGATGTGACTGCTTAGACGCTACATATTATCATGTTTGGTGGACCTGTAAGAAAGTTAAGGCTTTTTGGGTAAAAATTTGGTGGGTCATGCAGAATGTTCTAAAGAAAAAAATTCAATTTTCTCCATAACTGTTTTTATTGGGTATAGTTAAGGGTTTTACATTGGGGGAAACAAAAATGATATTGTACATGATAACTGCAGCAAGATTGTTGATAGGTAAATACTGGAAAAATGAAGCGCTGCCTTCGATTGAGGAATGGACTTTGAAGATGGCCAGTTTTGCGGAGATGGCGAAGATTTCAGCATATTTAAAAGATTGTTCTCAAGAGACTTATGAATGGGAATGGAAGAAGTGGATAAATTATGTTCAGCATAAATATCAAACTAGGAAGTATCAAATAGCCTTTATTTAAAAATGTTATATAAGATAGAAACATTTTAGGGTTGAGGATAAAAATTTGTTAGAAAATGTTATATTAAGATAGAAATATTTTAAGGTTAAGGATGAAAATTTGTTAGAAAATGTTACATTATGATAGAAATATTTTTAAGGTAATCAGGATGAAAATTTATCTGAAAATGATATATCAAGATAGAAATAGGTTAATGTAATGAAGATGAAAATTTGTAAGGGGGAGGGAGGGGTTCAAGTTTTATATACAAAGGAGGGTTTTTTCCTTTTATCTGACATGAGCATACTAGGAAGTCTGGGGGGAGGGGAGGGTTAGGGTGGGCTGGGGAGGTTGGGAAGTTTGGGGGGGTAGTGGGGGGGGGGGGAAAAAGGGGGTGAAAATGTAATTGTAAAACTTTTGCAATAAAAAAAAAATATATGTATGTTCAATAAAAGTTAGGCCCAAACACTTTATTTTGAATAACAAAAGAAATGGCCATTGGAGAGATATCAACATCCCTAATTGAATAATAATAAGTTTTTTATATAATCTATCTACTCCCAATGCTCGATTGTTTGTTTGTCTCTTGGGAAATACTATTTTAGAATAATTTAGCTTCTACTTTCCAAGAAAAAAGCTTTCATGAATATAAAGTATTCACCAATATATTTGCTAAGAAAAACAAATATGTCAAACTGGTTAGGCATCTGTCTTTGTACAGAGAATTCCTACCCAGAAAGTGAAAATGAAAAGACATATTCTATAAATGTTAATACACAGCTATTTCTATAGACATGCAAATAACTATCTAGTTTCTTTGTAATAATTATGCTGAAGCAAGATAGATTTTAGTTTGATTGCTATTCCAAAATTTGTTTTCCTATCTAAATTTATATTTAATTAATTGATGCTTGTGTGTGTGTGTGTGTGTGTGTGTGTGTGTATGTATTATTACAAAGCAAATTGTCAAAACAGTTCAATCTGTAGTAAAATTCGTGGGGCAGATTGATAGAGATCTAGTTATAGATACACAAGCAGACATAGAGTTATGTACAGAATATATAAACTTTATATATGCTAAATATTTTGAAAAAGCAATTTAAAAAACACAAGGCACTTCACTTCCATTATTTTACATCCAGAAATCAAAACCACAAACATAAAAAATAGTCTCTTATTATACAACTTTTTTAAAGCTTGAAAAGTTGAGACAAATGAACTGCAAATTTAGGGTGAAAATCAAAACACACATGCTGAGATGTACTTTATTTATAGTGTTTTACCCAGCAGGATGTGTAGGACATCCACCCCAATATGGTGCAGCATTTTCACATACTAAAATCAATGGTCTAGGCTCCAGTTTCTTTATATGAATCTATATGTCCTCAATGGAATTTTTAATCCTCTGCTCTTTATTAAACTTAATGTAGGCAACTGGTGGTGCATAATCAGCATGTGTTCCCTACATCAGAAATTTTCCAAGCATGCTACTAATTATAGTTGTATCACACTATAATATTGGATGTCTACAAGTTGGCAGTGAAAGAATACAGAAACATGTCCCAAAGGTGTTTTTTACAAAAGGCAACTGGGCTTTCTTTGTTTTGCTTGAAAACGTTTCACTTCTCATCCAAGAAGCTTCTTGGATGAGAAGCAAAACATCTTCAAGCAAAAACAAAGAAAGTCCAGTTGCCTTTTGAAAAAAGCATCTTTCAGACAACCATAACCTGGTTGACTGAGAATCTCCACAAACAATACAGAAACACCTTACTTTTTCTTGCCATCTAGTGATCATCTGAATCTCTGTAGATGAGATCTAGCAGTCTATTTAATTGCCCTTGTTTATGTATCTATAATTCCTATTAAATCCTCTATTATTATTTTTTTATAAATAACACAATTAATATACTCATCACTCCTTCTGTTTGCCCTACAACAACCACCCTGTGGAGGTGGGCTGAGAGAGAATAACTAGTCCATGGTCACCCAGTTGATTTTCATGCCTAGGGAGATACTATAACTCACTGTTTCATAATTTCTAGTTTGGTGCTTCAATCATTAAACCAAACTGGCTACCAATCTCTATGCAAGTGAAACCCATTTGGAAGGAGAGGGCTAAGTTCTACTCCATAGGAATCCTGCAACATTTCCAACATCTGAAATACAATGAAGTGAAAGGGGCAAATGGTTTATTTTCCCTCCTATTCAACACTGTTATGATTAAAAAGGATTGCAGCAAACAGGAAAACAAACACGTTCCTATTAAGTATGCTAAATATTTAAAATCAGCTAATCCTCTTTTCCCTTAAAATGTACAAGTGAGTAAGATCAAATATTTTACTTGTCTGTTTTCCATCTATAAATGTAAATATATGTATTCATTTATATCTATACAGATGACTATCCTTTTCCTAGGCCCTTCTGGATGACAAGAGTGGTGAGCTTTGCTGAGGACTGGGAGTACTTATAACTTTTGTCATTGAAAGTTTCTTGACAAAGAAAAAATGATGATACTGGCTAGGAGCGAATATTGCCTTCCTCCCAGTCAAACAGACCATAATTATCCTAGTCTTTCTTGCCCTTCTCCTCAAATATTTAAGGTTTCTCTAATTAACTGTTTCTAGGCAAAATGCAATTTCCCCAAAATGAATACTGTAATATTAATTAATTAATATGAATGGAATGCTATCTGTAATATACAGTTAACTAAATGCACTAAAACCATATAGTTCTTTACATACCTACTTGAAATGAAGTATTATAGAACATAAAATAATAGATTTGAAAGGGACCTTGGTGGTCTTTTAGTCCAACCCCCTGTTCAAGCAGGATATACCATTTCAGACAAATGGTTGTCCAGTATGTTTTTGAAAGCCTCCAGTGATGGAGAACTCACAACTTCTGAAGGCACGTTGTTCCATTGGTTGATTGCTTTAACTGTTAGGAATTTTCTCCTTAATTCTAAGTTGCTTCTCTCTTTGGTTAGTTTTCATCCATTCCTTCTCATTTTGCCTTTTGGTACTTTGAAAAATAGCCCCTTGATTTTGTAGGAGCCCCTCAAATATTAGAACACTGCTATCATGACTCTCCTAGTCCTTGTTTTCAATAGACTAGACATATCCAATTCCAATAACTGTTCTTCGTATGTTTTAAGCTCCAGCCCCATAATCATTCTTGTTGCTCTTCTCTGCATTCTTTCCAGAGCCTCAACATCTTTTTTATATTGTGATGACCAGAACTGGATGCAGTATTCCAAGTATGGTCTTACCAAGGCTTTGTAAAGTGGTACTAGAACTTCACGTAATATTGATTCTATCTCTCTATAATTATATTTTTAATTAATAAAATTATATTTTATAGAGTAGAAAAAAGATATCTTACTTACTGAGGTTCCATTTTAGACCTGTTGTTGTTACACATTCACAAGGATTCCCAACTGGAATTAGACCACACCACTTCCCTTCAAGTCCAGTGTTCACAAGAAGTTTGTGCTTGCCCTGTAACACATAGACAATGCTGATGCAGGCTTAAAGTATGCAAAAACAAATGCTATGATATAACAAGTAAAGTAGACACAAGCCAAATCTGAGACATTAAAATATGGTTTAAGGTTTTTTAAATCCTTTGAATGTATTCACACTTACTTATAAGTTCCATTGAATTTAGTGTTGCTTTGATTGTTCAAAACAGAATGTACATGAAATTTGCACCTTTACAAGAATATAGATTATATATTTCTATGATGAAATATATTCTTAATATAATGTAAACTCAAAATCAATTTAAATTCTCATTGGTTATGACCTAATCTAGTTATTGACTGCATTGTGGATCACCTAGATCAAGTCCTAACCCAGTCATTGTCCATTAATTAAGTTTCCAACCTACCCTTTGCAGATGATTGGGAAAACTAATAACAGGAAAATATTTGCATTCCAGACAAGAGCTGAACCACAGAAGAGCTTTTTGAAATGTGAAACCATTAGGGTTATACAATAAATGAAATGAAATGAAATGGATAATTGGCTATTAGCCATGAATACCATGAATCTCTGCGTTCAGTGGCATAAAATTTGTGAATATCAGTTGCTAAAAGAAAAATGGAGTAGGGTGTCTGTAATGATTTATAAAAATTATTTACTTAATTTCCTATCTAACTTTAAACCACAATTTTCCAAAATAACTAATTCTTCAAGAGGATCTCCTTTCTCATTATTGGAACAAGTTATTGGGCTAGATGTAGATTTGATCTGATTACTCATTATGAATTTTACTAAAACCACTGGTTTCAGGTTCAAAACATATGACAAAAAAATGACAAAGATAACTGGATTCAAATTTGCGTATTGTGATGCACATTTTATAATTTAATCTATCTCCCAATTTGGATTCTTAGGAGCTTCAGGTTGCATATGTTTATATAGTCCTCTCCACTCAAGATGATTTTAGTTTATTTATTTAAAACATTTATATAGCCATTATCTTCTAACCAACTCTGGGCAGCTTCCAATCAAAAACTGAAACAACATATAGAATCATATGAAAACTATAAATTAAACAGATGAAAACATTAAGAAGACCTGGTGCCAAGTCAAATTTCTAACATGCAATTATTCAAATTTATCCCACTTTAGCACTTATGGCAAAAGCCAGGTCACCAAATCTTTACAGGAGGTTTAGAGGCTAGAGGTCTCCCAAACTTCAGGGACCACTGCAAAGGCACGCTTTCTAGCTCTCATCAGATGGCAATATTTAGGGAAAAGGACTAGGAGCGTGCCTACCCTATATGACCTCATAGGATTGGTAGATGTCCTCAGAGATATGGCCCTGTACCATATAGAGCTTTAAAGGTAATGACCAGGACCTTGAATTATGTTCCAAGAGGCACTGGAAGCCAGTGCAGCTTGTACATAAAGGTGTTACATGAGGATACCTTGGGGTTCCCACTGCAAGTCTGCATTCTGGAGCAGTTGAAGTTTCCTGGTGGTCTTCAACACCAATCTCATATAAAGTGTATTGCAATAATCCAAATGGGAGGTAACCAAGGCAAGAGTGATCGTGAGCAAGTTTAATTCAGTTCAAGAGAACAATGCTTTCAAATTTCCAATTTTACAAAAAAATGGTGAGAAGGTTTTAATGCATCTTATTTTAAATTTTGGATTAAATAAACGTTTATTAATTCATCTTATTTGTCCATTAGAGCTTTCATTTAAACTATTTAAAACCGATTAAAAAAGAAGTTACAATGCTATCCATTTAAAAATGTTGAAATATTAAGCACATGTTGAAAGTCTGTCACTGTAATAAATAGAATTTCAAAGGTCTATAGAGATTCTCAGTCATCCAGGTTATGGTTGTCCCAAAGAGGCAACTGGACTTTCTGGTTTTTCTTTGAAGATGTTCTGCTTCTCATCCAAGCAGCTGAAGAAGCTTCTTGGATGAGAAGCGGAACGTCTTCGAAGAACCAGAAACTCCAGTTGCCTCTTGAAAAAGCACCTTTGGAATAGAATTTCAGAGATTTTTTTTTTTTTTCTGGAGGGTTCTTGCCTCAGCACAAGGATGGCTGCACTACAAAAACTAGTTAGGTAGACCATATATGAGCACTATTCATAAGGTGTGGCACATATCACAACAATGTAAATAAATAAGCAACCTAAGTTATCTGGATCTACAAATGCAGTTATGTACCAAATCTAATCTGATGCTCAGCTGACTCTTGCACAGAAAAGACATCTCTCTTGGGCACAAATAAAGCAATGTGATTTGATGTAGATTCATCCTTCAGCTTTAAACTTGAAAAGAGAGAGAGAGAGAGAGAAAAAAAATAAGTTGAGGAAATATTGACTATTCTCTTTTATGCTTTAGCCAGTTCCAAACTGGCAAAGTCAAAAAAAGCTTTAACTTTTTTGTTTCTGAATCCAGGTCATTTTTCTGACTATGCCTTTATGAATGTTACTGTTGGCAAAAATCATGTTATATAACGTGACCATATTGATTTTTATCTTATTAAACCATTAAAAAAAATTGATCAATCAAAAAAATTGATTCTGGTCTTTCTCTATTTTCATTTTATATCTGGTAATGAAAGATTAAGATCAATTTTCAACTTCAGATATATGAAGATCCAAGGAGTATTTAATCCAAACCAAACCTGTGTTTTCCACAGTCTTTATTATACAGCTTTAATCATTTTTCATACACTTACACAGCATTTTGATTTAACAATTCTAAAAATTCTTTACATTTGGGTTTAAACTAAAATATAAATAATACATAATTGAAGGCTGAAAAAAATTAGTCCTATGGTGATCCACAGTTTATTATTAATTTACTGTATAGTTGCATGCTTTGTGGGGGATTCTCTTAATGATCTGTTCTAGTGGTAAACAAAATGAAAACATCTCTAACATGAACAAATTGGTAATTGCTTGCATTCTTGCAACCTGTAACATAAAAGTAAATATAACCTTGGACTGCCTGTCTAGATCCTTGCTGGTCATTAAAGATCCTACATATTTGTTGTCTATAGGTCTGTCTCCATGATCTCTAGTGAAGGAAATGCTGTTGTTGGCTTTGATTGGTGTTTTGCAATATGTGTTATCCAAGTAAGTTGGATTCCTAGCCTAACCAGAATTCCTAACCAGAATTTCTAGTTAGCATATCAAAGGCTGGCATTATTTTCTCAATATCTGGCTTTCTGAGCAGTGAAATCATTTATAAAGAACATTCAGTTCTATGGAACGCAAAATGAAGTCTCAGCTCAGATTTCAGACTAAGCCTTCAATATGATTATTCCTGTTGCCATAAGTGAAAATGATTGCACTCAGATACCCAGTGTGTAGTTGCTTTCTTCAAAGTTGCCCTCATTCCATTCCACATTCTATAGTCTTCTGAAAAGACATTACATGACCATGCGGCCAAATCCATTTGTGAGATTATTTTTCACTCAAACCATTCCTATTGTACATATAGTGCATTACCATTTAGGATATCACCATACTGAATGAATTAATTCAAAATGACAAGTTTGGAACTCTATGGGTTTCTTTAATTAAATAATATCAAGACCCAGGAAGTGCAGCTTCTCTGTTGCAGCACTGCTGTCTAGAATAAAGTTCTACTTAAGATCCAATCCAGTTGATGTTCCAGAGGACCATAAAGATTTGGCTGTTCTGCCAGGGTTTGGGTTAATATCTGGAGCCCCCTTTGTTAAATGTTAGATATGATGCTTTGTGATATTTTATCAGGTTTGCCATATTGTTTTTACTTCTTTTTCTTCTGTTCTAATTTGGTTTTGTTATTGCTTACATTGTTTTTAATGTTTTTTTTTAATTTTTAAAATTTTTATTAATTTAAGAAACCACATAATACATTTATAAATGCAAGTAAAACAATTTACAACAAACATCATCTTTATAACATCTACCTATATCTAAATTGTTACAATATCAATATCCTATATTCTTCAATATACAATATTTCTCTCACCTTATATAATGATATTATTTTATTGATATCTCGTGTCTCTTAAATTTCATTTGATGTAAAAATTTATTTTACTCTATTGATATCTTTTCTTTTATTTAATTTTTCTTTCTTTCTTCTTTTCTTTTTTTTCCCCACTTCCCTCTAACCATTTATACCATTTTTGCCAGACCAGATAATATTCAGATTCTTCCTTTCCTTGGATCTCCTTGGTAAGTTTATCCATCTCAGCGCATTCCATAATTTTGGATATTAATTTCTCTTGAGTCGGGACCTCTTCTTGTTTCCAAATTTGTGCGTATATAATTCTTGCTGCAGTCAAAATGTGTGTTATTAAATATATTATTTCTTTTTCATATTTGCTTGTAGGTATTCCTAATAAATAAGTTTCTGGCTTTAAGGGCACCTTTTGAGTTATTATTTGTTCCAGTTGCATTTTTATATTGTTCCAGAATTTTTTAGCTTTGGGACATGACCACCATATATGATAGTATGTCCCTTTATGTGCTTTACATTTCCAACAGAGTGGAGATGTGCCGGGAAACATTTTAAAAATTCGCGCCGGTGGTAGATGCCACCTATAGAACAATTTATAAGCATTTTCTTTGTATGGTACAGATAATGTTAATTTATTAATATTTTTCCACAAATTTTCCCACTTATTTAATTCTATTGCATACCCAAAATTCGTCGCCCATGTGATCATATTCTCTTTAACTACTTCCTCTGCTAGTTTATATTCCAATAGAAAATTATAAATTTTGGTTATTAATTTCTCATTGGGGCCTAATAAAATTTTATCCAACTGATTTGGTTCCATTTGAATTCATTGTTTAACAAAACATTGTTTTTAATGTTATTTGGTGTATTGTGGGCTGATATGAATTCATTTGGAATAAAATTGAATAAAGTGAACAAAACCTTTGTGTATTGTATACCAGGGGTCCCCAATCCCTGGGCCATGGTCTACTACAATGCGGTGGTCTATTTAAAATCAGGCCAGGTGGCAGGCTGGTGTAGGTGCATGCATGCCCAGCTTGACTTGTGTGAGTTGTGCGCCAGGGTGTGTGCATATATGTGCGCAGTTCAATTTACACAAGTTGAGCTGTGCACACATGCACATGCACAATGTCCCACTGCTTGTGCAGCTCAGTTCCCCTCCCCCCACCAGGCTGCCAAGCCACAAAGGTTGTATGCCACTTGATGATACAATAAATTTCTCTCCGACCGGTCGCAGTTTGTGTTGGCAGGGGGGCAGAGGTCGACCTCGAGGCCTCTCACTGTGGAGTGCCGCAGGGATCGGTCCTCTCGCCCCTTCTGTTCAACATTTATGTGAAGCCGCTGGGTGAGATCATCCGTGGCTTTGGGGTGAGATACCACCAGTACACTGATGACACCCAGCTGTACATCTCCACCCCAGGCCACCCCAACGATGCCCTTGAAGTGATGTCCCAGTGCCTGGAGGCTGTGCGGATCTGGATGGGGAGGAACAGGCTCAAGCTCAACCCTTCCAAGACTGAGTGGCTGTGGCTCCCGGCATCCCGATATAGTCAGTTGACTCCATCGCTGACTATTGGGGGCGAGTCTTTGGCCCCCACTGAAAGGGCTCGCAATCTGGGAGTCCTCCTGGATAGGCAGCTGTCTTTGGAGGAACATCTGACGGCTGTTACCAGGGGGACCTTTTATCAGGTTCGCCTGATTTGCCAGTTGCGGCCCTTTCTTGATCGGGATTCCTTGTGCACAGTCACTCACGCCCTCGTCACCTCTCGCCTTGACTACTGCAACGCTCTCTACATGGGGCTCCCCTTGAAGGGCACCCGGAGGCTCCAGCTGGTCCAGAATGCAGCAGCGCGGGTAGTGATGGGAGCAACATGGCGCTTCCATGTAACACCACTCCTGCGCGAACTGCACTGGCTCCCGGTGGTCTTCCGGGTGCGCTTCAAGGTGTTGGTTATCACCTTTAAAGCGCTCCATGGCATAGGGCCTAGCTATCTCCAAGACCGCCTGCTGCTACCGACGACCTCCCATCGACCCGTGCGCTCCCACAGAGAGGGCCTCCTCAGGGTGCCATCAGCCAAACAATGTAGGCTGGTGGCCCCCAGGGGGAGGGCCTTCTCTGTGGGGGCTCCTACCATCTGGAATCAGTTGCCCCTGGAGATAAGAAGGATCCATGACCTCAATGCCTTCCGTCGTTCCCTGAAAACTCATCTTTTCCAACAAGCCAGGTTGGCTTAGAAGAAATTTTCAATTCTTTTAATTAGTTTGTGATTCTTAACTTTCGGCCCAAATTTATATATATTTTTAAATGTTTTAATATTTGTATTCTATGTTTTTTATCTTGGCTGTACACCGCCCTAAGTCCTCAGGGAGAAGGGCGGTATATAAATTGGAAATTAAATTAAATTAAATTAAATTAAATTCACTCAGTTGAGATACATACTTTCTTCTGCATGTATATATCAATAAGAGACTTGAAGTATATAATTTTATACTGACTCAAATATACCAAAATAATCATAATTTATATTGCTGGATGCATCTGTCATACTAAAGTACCAGACTAATCCTAAATGATGTGAAGATTAAGGAAATTAAGGATAATGTCATTCTGAAACAGCTACTTCCCCAGTTTGCTCTTTCATGCTCAGCCTAATCCTGTTCTTTCTACCTAATAGTTGTAATTGGAACTAGGTTTGGCTTTTCCTCTTCAGCATCAGCTTGGTTGGCTAGTACCTCTTGAAGGACATCATACTAGTTAATTCTTTTATGTTGTAAGCATTTTCATGTATCATTTGGTTGGAACAATTTCCTCTCATATATAAGCCGTAGGCAACTGAACAGACTAGATGGTACCTTTGCAACTGAACAACTGAGGACGCTGGAAAGGAAAAGAAGTTGGCCTGTTATGCTCCTGTTTCTCACTGATGCAAAAGCAGATGTGAAGTGTCTTCCTCCTTTATATTTAGAGTCTTAACTGACTAGCAAGTCCCTGTTAAAACTGACCAGGAGTTACTGGGGTTTCTCTTGAATTCCTGGGATGTTGTCAATGCCATTGTTCTAATCCTGAACATAATCCTTTTTATACCATTTAGTTTTAGGTTATAATATGCAATACCAGAAAAAAGCACATATACTGTAAGTTGCCCATTTTAAACTATACTTTAAAATTAAAAATTTGTCCATGGAGAAGGCACAGTCAAATTCAATATCTCTTTCACCCTGCCTTATTTCAATGACTTGTTATTAAACATATTGCAGTAGCTCAAATGAAAGTACTTCCTCAAAACTATGCAAGTGTTTTAAAGCAGAATGTGGTTCTTCCTGACATCTCATTTATCACCACAGTCACAGGGCTAATTAATTATTCCTACAGAATTCTGCTTTTTTGGAATATTACAAAGGATATTAGGAATGAATTTGCCACATAGTATGGGATGATAAAATAAAATAATTACATAAAAGCAAGTGTAAGCATACAAACACACAAACAATAGCAATTACTTGAAAATGAATCTGTATGGGGCAAAAATGATATATCCTCACATACAAGGACATGTGCACAAGCTGAAATTGAATTAGATTTAATACATTTTAATTTATATTAAGACATGTTATTTAGTCATAGATAATCTTATCTTTTACATTGGGAAGGATAGCCAATTTTATGAAGAATAAACTCCTAAAAAATAGGTTATCTGTTTTTTAATTCCACTGCTTTTTAGGCATAGTCACATGCTTGACTGTGTTCTTGCTACTTTTGCTATTGTTTTATGAATTAATAGTTTTGGAATAGTGAATGCATTTTATTCTAGTTTTTCTGCTGCCTTGAGAAACAGTTCTGAATAACAGATTATAAAACCATACTCTTTAAAAAGTAACTTGTCTTTATTATTAAAACTATTAAAGCAAGAAAAGAAAATGTAAGAAACTATAGATGTTTTAAGACTAGAAAAATGCCTAAGAAAGGCTGACATTGAAATTAATGAAAATTATCTAGATGCATAGTAGAACACAGCCCATCAGCACAATATATTCTGCACTTTCCTTTCACTTGTACCTATACAAGCCTGGTCTTTTCCAGAACTTTCTGCATCAAGCAAAACTAAATAGTGTATGAAATATATTTAGAAACCCACACATTTCCCTCTTAGTGTGGAAGACATTGGGCTGACCTGGTTTATATTGGAATTCATTCCCAGCTGTGGTAGACAAAGACTTGTCTATGCTATTTCAAGAGCAAATTCCTGAGTCTGCTTTTAACTCACCTGGATTTCAAACAAAGTAATAAGTAATACATCACCTACTGTGCTTTTTTGAACGTCTGTGTACACGTGTGAAGACATCTAAAGAAATTTAGAGAAGTGATTATACAGTACAAGGAGAATGAAACTAGTACAGTAGCTGTAACCATTTCAAAATTAAATTTTTCTTGTTTCTTGAATTGTTGTTTATATTTTAAATGTTATCTGATGTAATAAAATTAATGGTTTCAAAGCAGGGAAATCCATGGGAAGTTCAAAAAGTCAGGTTGTTGTACATGGTTGCATATGCCATCTTGAGTTTTTTGACTCCCTCAGCAGATGATCCAGTGCCAGAGTATCTGTTTATGGAAACCCACTTACTCAACATTAAATTTACCAACATCATCTCTTGGGTTAATGGGTTAGGAAGAATGAATGCATAACAGAGAGCCAGTTTGGTGTAGTGATTAAAATACTGGCCTACAAACCAGAAGATCATGAGTTCTGGGACACCTTTAGGCACGAAAGACTGCTGGATGACTCTAGGCCATTCACTTTCTGTTAACCCAATCGTTATACAAGATTGTTGTAGAAAAAATAGGACATAGCAGCATTAGGTATGCTCATCATTTTGAGTTAATGATAAAAAAGGTAGACCTAGTTAAAAAAGAAAGAAAGAGAGGAATCCCTGTGGATTTTACTCTGCTAGCTCTAGCCAACTGTAGGGGGTGATGCTCATTTCTGTTTCAATGGCCAAAGAGTCAGCGCTGTCTGAAGTAATTTCTACTATCGTATAGCCAGAATGACATCCTGAAGCACTGTTATCTTTACTACTAGTTTGGCAGGAGCTGAGCTGAGAACGGGAGTTCACCCCATTGTGTAGGACTCAGGTCTCAAACCTGAGCTGTCGATTTTCCATCCAACAAGCCAACCCAGTGTCTTAACCACTGAGCCATCATGCTGCCTTATGAATAATGATAATAATAATAAAATAAATAACAATAAATACAATGGAAGATCAGATTGAAAAATAAGATCAGTATGCCAAAATCAGGTGCAAGCAACCTGGATTAGATGAAAGAAAAGAAGCTGAATAACAAGAAGATCAAAGAATACCTAATCAAGAAATATCACCTAGAGCCGTGATGGTGACTTTATGGCATGCCAGCTGCTCTTCTGGTTTCCAGCCAGCTGGTCTTCACGGGTGCTGGAGTGCTGGAAAATAGCCCAGAAAACAGGTATACACACTCTGGCCAGCTGGTCTTCGGGTTTTTGGTGCTCTGGCGCACACGGAGACCAGCTGGCCAGCGGGTGCATGTGCACCAGAAAGCTGGTACACTCGTTCTGGTTTGGGCACTCTGTAGGGTTATTACAATGTTCATCTGTATGGTTTTTGGAACTGCAGTTACACGAAATTGCAAACATCAGCAATTCTCATCTTTGAGCAGTGTTTCTAGCATGTACAAGGACACAGGGTGAAACAATGTATAACTTGTAACATTTGCTGCTTTCAGTGTATCTTGTGTAACTATCATTGTGTGTGAATACATGCATTTTCTCATGAAAACCAATGATGTAATTACTAACCAATTATTGTGCCTTGGAGATTTGTTAACCAATAATAAAGTAACACGCATAGTAGGTGAGAACTTAGAAACTTAGAAACTATATAAACTATGTCTGATGCTCAATAAAATTGCTGTTGATTATACTCTCAACTCTGCTATCCGTGGATGTTTTCCTTTCATACATCTCATATATCTTCAGCCTTCGGGAAACGAATGCAACATTTGGCGCCCGAACAGGGACCCATATTTCATCTGGCAAGGACAAGAGCGCTGTCTCAATCTTATCTCTTATAAGATTTCTGTAAGTATGGGCTCTTCGTTTTCTCAAGAACAAAGGAAGCATGTAGATGATTTACTTTATCTTCTTAAAAAGTCTGAACTTTCTATTTCACAGAAGGCTCTTTATCGGCTGATACGAGAAATTGCCTTAACTTGTTCTTTCTATCCTGATAGGGGTTCTTTGAAATTGTCAAATTGGGATAAGGTTGGCAAGGTTTTGCATTCTAATACAAGCTTAAAGGTAGATATTTTGCATGCTTGGCATCTATGTAGACATGCTATAGTAATGTTTGGTAGGAAGGAAGAGGAGTTTTCTTCTCCTTTAACACCTCCTTCTGAAGTTTTGATTTCTGATTCTAAAATACCTCCTTCTGACACTCTGTCTGAATAGGAAGCTTTGACTTCTGATTCTAAAGCTGAAGTTTCTAAAGCTGAAGTATTTCCTTCTGCTTCTTCTGATAAAGCTGAAGTTTCTAAATCTGACATTCTTCAATCTCCTGCAACTCTTTTAACTTCTGATTCTAAAGCTGAAGTTTCTAAATCTGAAGTACTTCCATCTGCTTCTTCTAATATAGTAATACCTTCTGCTCCTTCTGACACTGAAATATCTTCTGCTCCTTCTGACACTGAAATACCTTATGCTCCTACTGATATTGAAAAGATTTTGAAGCCCCTTTCTGAGATTTTAAAACCTCTTTCTGAGATTTTGAGACCTCCTTCTGAGATTCTAAAACCTCCTTCTGATTCTTCTGTTCCTTCTGCTATTGAACAAAAGAATTTAAAATCTCATTCTATTTCTTTTGACATTGAACAGAAACTATCTAACATTGAACTGAAACCTCCTCCTTCTAATAATGTTCTAAAGTCTCCTTTTCAAAAGATGGTTGAAAATTGCAAGGCAGATGTTGCTATTTCTGGGGAAGAGTTAGCTGAATTGTTGTCAGTATGTCCAGTGCAATATCAACCAGGACCACAAGATGGACAACAGATTGCAGAATGGGAAGGTTTGCCATTTCAAATTTTGCGAGAATTGAAGAAGGCTATTTCTGATTATGGAATTACTGGGAATTTTACTAGAGGTCTTTTAGAGGGAATTAAGAATGGGTATACTATGGTACCTCAAGATTGGAAGCAATTGTTTCGGATGATTTTGACTTCTATGCAGTATGTAGTGTGGGAAAGTGAATATTTGCGTCACTCTCATGCAGCTGCTTTAAGTGGTGGTGGTGCTTACACAGTAGAACAATTGTTTGGATCAGGTCAATTTGCAACCATTCCTACACAGCTTGTTCTTCCTCCTGCTACATTATCTGTAGTTTCTGAATGTGCTTTTAGAGCTTTTTTAAAAGTTCCACAAGCTGGTGAGCCTAAAATTAGTTTTTCTAACATACGCCAAGGAACAACTGAGCCTTATGCTGATTTTGTAGAAAGACTTTCAAAAGCTCTACGTCAACAATTGGATAATCAAGAAGCAGCAGCAGAATTATTGCATCAATTGGCTATTGAAAATGCTAATGTAGAATGTAAACGTGCGCTCCAACCTTTAAGAGCTACAAATCAATATACTTTGGCAGACATGTTACGTGTTTGCCAGGAGATTGGATCTCAATCATATAATATGCATTTATTAGCTGCTGCAATTCAGAAAGGAAGAAAGCCTGCGGGGAATTGTTTCAAATGTGGCAAAATAGGTCATTTTCAGAAAGATTGTCGTTCAACGCCATCTACTGGTAGTGATCGTCCTACAAAGAAATGTCCTATTTGTAAGAAAGGCTTTCATTGGGCAAATCAATGTCGTTTTCGTTTGGGAAACTTGCAGGAGGGTGTGGCACCCACCCAGAAACAAAAACGTGCCTTTCCCGTAAATCTTCTCCCCCTTCCTCCTCTCCCTCTTTGTGCCTCCTCAGCCACAACAGGTAGCGCTGGGATCGATCTAATTACTCAAGAAGACTTGGATTTTAAATTTCCTTTAGAAGTTAAACTTGTTTCTTCTCAATACACTGGTCCTCTCCCTTCTGGATTAGTTGGTATTATTTTACCTCGCTCTTCTGCTCATAAGTTAGGATGTTTTGTAGTCCCATGAGTTATTGATTCTGATTACACTGGAGTCATTCTTATGCAAATTTGGGTTAATATTCCACAATTTCTTCCTAAAGGATCTTCTGTTGCACAACTTCTTTTTCTTCCTTACAAGGTACCTAATCCAGGTACTAGACAATGTGGTAATTCTGGATTTGGTTCAACTTTTAATTCTATAGGACTTCTTCAGTCTATTAATTCTTTTAGACCACTTCTTACTTTATATCTTAATAAACAACTTTTTCAAGATCTACTAGATACAGGTGCCGATGTTACTGTCATCTCCCTTTTACAGTGGCCTGTGCAATGGCCTAAACGTGATGTTCATTCCTTGTGGGGCATTGGTGGGTCTACAACTGCTTGGCAAAGCATTCATCCTATAGTCATCACAACTTCTGCTGGTAAGTCTGTCTCTTTACATCCTTACATTTTAGATATTCATACTAACATCTGGGGTAGGGACCTTCTTTCTCTTCTTAATGCTCATTTGATTCTAGATGATGGCACTTCCTCTTAAATGGCTTTGTTCTACACCTGTTTGGATTGAGCAATGGCCTTTATCTTCTGAAAAATTGATTGCTCTTCATTCCTTGGTACAGGAACAATTGACTGCTGGTCACATTGAACCTTCCACTAGTCCCTGGAATACTCCTGTGTTCGTTATAAAAAAGAAAAGTGGTAAAAGGCGCTTTTTACATGATTTGAGAAAAATAAACGACTGCATTCAATCGATGGGGCCTTTACAATGTGGCCTACCTAATCCTAATTTAATCCCACAATCTTATAAATTGTTAGTAGTAGATTTGAAAGATTGTTTTTTCACCATTCCTTTACAGTCGCAGGATAAAGAAAAATTTGCTTTCACTGTGCCTGTTTTAAATAATAGCCAACCTACACAACGATATCATTGGTCTGTTCTACCACAAGGTATGCTCAATTCTCCTACCATTTGTCAATATTTTGTGGATCAAGCTTTGCAACCTTTTCGTGCTCAATTTCCTTCTTTTCTAGTTTATCACTACATGGATGATATTTTAATAGCAGGTCCTGATTTTGATGAAGAACAAGTGCTACAAGCGTTGACTACCATTGTAGCCAGCAGAGGGCTCTACATCGCTCCTGAAAAAATACAATGTACTGAACCTTATTCATATTTGGGATTTAAGTTTTACAATCTTCTTCCATTCCTATCTTACCTGAACTTAAAATCTTCATATACTTTGGTCCAATGGCAAAAACTTTTAGGTACAATCATTTGGGCTCGTCCATATTTTCAAATTTCTACAGGAGAAATGTTACCTCTTTTTTCTTTGTTAAAAGGTTCTAAGCATTCTGAAGATCTGGTGTCTCTTACTGCTTTGCAAAAGAAATGTCTTCAAAACATTCTAAATAAACTTAAACTGAGATATGTTGATAGAATTGTCTCTATTGCTACTAAATTATGGTTAGCAATTCTTCCTACTTCACCTTTACCTACTGGTTGTCTTTATTCTCCTTTTACTGAAAAAATGATTCATATTCATGAATGGTTGAATTTGTCTGCTTCTCCTCCTAGAAATATTTTTCCTTATCAACAAGCCTTAGAAGAATTGATCATGAAAGCACGACGAAGATCTTTGCAATTAATAGGTCATGATTTGGATGGTATTGCTTTCACTCGTACTAAACTTGAACATGAACACTTAATGACTGTTTCTGACTCATATCAAATTGCTTTTTCTCAATATCTTGGTGATATTCAATATTCTTTACCTAAAGATCCTAGAATAGTTATCACAAATACATTAAATTTTTCATTTTCTTCTAGTTTTACTCGTTCTCCTCTTCCTGAAGCTTTAACAGTGTTCACAGATGGATCACCTACTCGTGGTGTTGTGGTTTGGACGGATGATCAACAATGGTTTTCTAAATTCACTTCTACTCAGACATCTGCCCAACGTTCTGAGTTGGCAGCTGTTATTTTGGCTTTGAGATTGTTTTCTGATCAGCCTAATAACTTAATTGTTGATACAAAATATGTCTTTCTTGCAATGCAATCTCTTCCTTATGCATATTGTTCTGTTTCTCTTGATGTTAATCTTTTATCTTTATTTTTATCTTTAAAACATGTTTTGGAAGAACGTGTCTTTCCGTTATATGTTGAGCACATTAGGAGCCATACTCCTTTTCAAAATTCTTTAACAGAAGGCAACAGACAAGCTGATGAAACTCTAAAAGATGTCACAATTCTTTTTTCTGATCCTGTTGCTAGTCATTCATATTTTCATCAAAATGCTAAATCTTTGGCTAAACAATGTTCTGTTCCTATCTCCCAGGCTCGTGATATTGTTCGGGGATGTACTTCTTGTCAACAATTTGCAGTTCCTTTTCCTATGGGAGTAAATCCTCGAGGAACAAAAGCCAACCAAATTTGGCAAATGGATGTCACACAATTTGTTACTTTTAAGCCATACACATATTTACATGCAACCATTGACACATATTCTCATTTTTTATGGGTTACTGCTTCTAGACATGAACGCACTTCTGATGCAGTGTCTCATTGTCTTTCTGCTTTTTCTGTCATGGGAAGACCAAGTCAATTGAAAACTGACAATGATCCAGCATATACTAGTAAGGAATTTACTTCTTTCTGTCAACAATGGAACATTCAATTGATACATGGAATTCCTTACAACTCTCAAGGGCAAGCTATAATTAAGCGAGCTCATCGTACATTCAAAGCTACATTGACTAAATTAATAAAAACTGAATCTGGTCCATTCCATTTGCGAAAGATTCAAAATTTGATCTCTATTGCTTTGTATGCATGGAATTACTTAACATTTTTAGATTCCTTTTCAGAAATTCCAGTCAATTTACATTTTCATATTCAGGATCCTGTTTCACAACCTTTGGTACTCTATCGTCAACTTCCTGATCCGGCCTGGCGTGGACCTACAAAACTTATAACCTGGGGTCGTGGTTACGCTGCAATTGAAGATCTGCAAATGAAACAAGCTGTGTGGATTCCAGGCCGATGTGTTCGTCCTTATCATGGAAAAACAAATGAAAACTCTCAAGTTACAACATCCTCCACTCTTGACTTGGGACCAATTTACGATTATTCAAAAGCTAAACGTATTTTAGATAAAGTAGGGAATTATAGTTATTGTACTCAGAAATATTGGTTATGGGGTAATATTAATGAAACATCACAAGGTCATAATATTATACCTGATATGTATCCTGATGATTTTCCTATTTTTCAAGTCACTGACGTCTCTGATATGGGATCAAGTGGATCAATCTGTGCTGGATGGCAATTAAAAGATCCTGCTATGTGGTTTTTCTTTGATAAATATGCAACAAATGTACACCCTCAAAACTATCAATGTGCTGCAATTGGATATTTGTCTTTACCTGTACAAATAGGTGTTTCTGATAGATTGTCAACTCGAAGGAGACGTGCGGTCATGGGATCAACATGTTCTGATGAAGTTATTATTGATACTCAACTTTCTTCATTGCCTACTTTTGGACGTGCTTTAGCTGGAGCCATAACTGGAACTATTACTTTGGGATCATATCCAGGAATAATAGCTCAAGAAAATAGACATTCTATTCTGGGACTAACATGTCGATTGGAGAAATCTATTAACGCTACTGCTGCCATTGTTCGAGATTTGCAAAATGAAATCAAAGAACGAAATCACGATTTTATTCAACAACGCTTTGCTATAGACTATTTGTTAGCTCGTCAAGGTGGATTTTGTACCTTGGTTGGTCAACGTGCTTGTGCTGTGCATTTTCATTCACTTAATAAGACTATTGAAGATGAATTAGCTAATTTACAAGCTGATATAAAAAATAATGTACATGTGGACTTTTCTCCTTTTGCTTGGCTAACTGATTGGTTACCTGATCTTGCTTGGTTAAAACAATTGTTTTTTTATGGTGTAATTGTACTTGCATTACTTATACTTTTTTGTTGTTGTCTGCAATGTATTCCTATATTTTTTGCAATGTTTCGCAAGTCACTTCAGCCTACTTTGAATGTGATTCAATTGCGTGATAAATTGATAAATTTCTTGATAAATTTCGTTTTCCTTCATTAAAATGAAAAGCGAGGAAATGTAGGGTTATTACAATGTTCATCTGTATGGTTTTTGGAACTGCAGTTACACGAAATTGCAAACATCAGCAATTCTCATCTTTGAGCAGTGTTTCTAGCATGTACAAGGACACAGGGTGAAACAATGTATAACCTGTAACATTTGCTGCTTTCAGTGTATCTTGTCTAACTATCATTGTGTGTGAATACAAGCATTTTCTCATGAAAACCAATGATGTAATTACTAACCAATTATTGTGCCTTGGAGATTTGTTAACCAATAATAAAGTAACACGCATAGTAGGTGAGAACTTAGAAACTTAGAAACTATATAAACTATGTCTGATGCTCAATAAAGTTGCTGTTGATTATACTCTCAACTCTGCTATCCGTGGATGTTTTCCTTTCATACATCTCATATATCTTCAGCCTTTGGGAAACCAATGCAACACACTCAGTTCCAAAAAGGTTTGGCATCACTGACCTAGAGATAAGAAAGATCAAGGAAGCAGTAGAAATTTGTATTTCACTTCAATACTAGCTATAAGAGGAGTTGAGGCTAATTAGATATATATTTTAAATTGTTGAGTCCTCACAGTTACGACTCTACGCGGCCGTGGCTGTTGCCGGGCTAAATTGATTGGTTTTGACGCGAGCAGCTGAAGTGGAGGGAAATCATTGCTCGCTCATTGGTCCTCGCGTCTGACAGCTCGCTATTTAAGTGGCTGTCAGGAGTCGCGTCCCGTTCTATTGCTTATCATAAATGGTGGTTCTTGTTTGGTGTCTTGTTAATAAAGTTGAGTTCGAGCAATCAAGCCTCTGCGTGTGTTTGCCCACTGAACATTACATATGGCGACGAGGATGGGATGTGCATGAGGTGATGGTTGCCGGACACTCGACCGAGCTGCAGCGGGGAGCATATCCAAGCGAATTGACCATGATGGCAATGGGTCTCCCGGCGTTCACGCATTTGACACAGCCTCGGAAACCTGGGAGGATTACCTCGAGAGGTTTGAGTGTTTCCTGCAAGCGAATGACCTATCCGAGGTATCTAGCGCTCGAAAGAGGGGTTATATCCTCAGTTCGTGCGGCCGTGAAATTTTTGGGATGGCCAGAGCCCTGGCCGCTCCTCAGCCTGTGTACGCGGTGCCCTGGGAGACTTTGGTGGAGAGGCTTAATCATCATTATTCTCCTGCTCCATCAAAGATTGTGTGGCGGCATGCATTCCACCAGAGGTCACAAAGAGAGGGAGAGTCTATTGATGATTATATGACTGCCTTGAGAACAACGGCACGGCATTGCGAGTTTCGTGACCTTGATGACATGCTCTTAGACCAATTAGTGTTTGGGGTGAGGAACCTGAAGCTACAAGAAAGACTGCTGGCCCGTTCCAATCTGACCCTCCCTATTGCCTTGGACGAGGCACGGGCTGCCGAGATGTCTGCTAAGTCTGCAGCAGAGATTCAGCGCTACCAGTCGGGGCGTGGAGGCCAGACCAGTGGTCATCCATCCGTTCACTATGAGGAGGCGGACCATGATAGTGTTTTTGATGGAGACGATGATGTGAGCCGCCTCAAGATTAACCAGAGGAAGAAGTGGGCACCCACTGCTAAGAAGCCTCAGGACTGTTGCTCAGGCTGCAGTGGGTCGCACAACCGCGCCGATTGCAGATTCAAGTCTGCCGTCTGTCGGCGCTGCGGGAAGCGAGGGCACCTGTCCAGGGTCTGCCATCTGCCTTTCCCATGTTCGGACGACATGGAGGAGCTGGGATTCAAGCGGCAGAAGATTAGACGGCCGGGTCGCAGAGAGAGAGAGAGAGAGAGAGAGAGGGCACTCAAAGCCCTGCTTCCCTCTGTTTCCTGGCGGCGTTTGCAGCCCTGTCACATCACGTTGAAGGACTACCAGGGGGAAGTTATACCAACCCTAGGTTGTGGTTCAATCCACGTGGCCTATGGCTCATTTTCTAGCCACCTGCCCCTGGTCATTGTACGGGACAGCCTCCCCTCCTTACTTGGCCTAGACTGGTTCACTGCCCTCCGCCTCGGTCTCTCTGGTATCCACACCACTGGCTCTGATGTCGCTGCTGACATTATGCGCGAATTTGCTGACGTTTCTGATGGCCGCCTCGGTAGATACAATGGCCTCCCTATTTCATTTAATCTGGACCCTCAGGTGGAGCCCATATGGCTGAAACCACGGAGGGTGCCCCTTGCTCTGCAGCCCAGGGTAGACAGGGAGCTAGATAAGCTTATCGCCCAGGTCCTTCAAGCAGTCGAACATTCCAAATGGGAGACCCCGATAGTAATTCCCCTCAAGCAGGATGGCTCCATTAGAATATGCGCTGATTACAAGGCGACCCTAAATAGGGTTCTTCAAGCCAACCATTATCCGGTGCCCGTTGTCCAACAATTGCTGCACTCCCTGGGCCGGGGAAAGGTCTTTGCAAAACTGGACCTAGCCCAAGCTTATCAGCAACTTCCAGTTGATAGCGAGACGGCCCTGGCCCAGACGATTATCACATACAGGGGTGCGTTTAAGTGCACCTGGCTTCAGTTTGGTGTTAGTGTGGCCCCTGGGATATTTCAGAGCCTTATGGAGCGGCTGCCCCATGGGTTGCAGGGGGTGGTGCCCTATTTTGATGACGTCCTGATCGCGGCTGCGGATCAGGGAGAATTCGTCAATAAGCTCAGGGCTGTCCTTACTCAGTTTAGGAAGGTGGGATTGAAACTGAAAAAAGAAAAATGTCACATCAGGGTGC
Organism: Arizona elegans; assembly: GCA_022577455.1. Taxonomy (NCBI): domain Eukaryota; kingdom Metazoa; phylum Chordata; class Lepidosauria; order Squamata; family Colubridae; genus Arizona; species Arizona elegans. The sequence goes on from JAKOOJ010000004.1 coordinate 86,719,308, forward strand.
CCCGGGTCAAGTTATTGGGGTTCCTCATCAATGCTTCTGGCATCCGGCCCGCCCCGGCCAAGGTGGCAACAATCAAACACACCCCTACCCCCACCTCCAAAGCCCAGCTCCAGGCCTTCCTTGGCCTTCTCAATTTTTATTCCATTTTCTTGCCCCACAAGACTTCCTTGGCGGAGCCTCTCCATTGGCTCCTTGACTCCAAATCCCCGTGGCGCTGGGACCAGTGCACCGCCGACTCTTTCAGAGCCGTTAAGGACGTCTTCTCTTCCAACGCTGTCCTGGTACAGTATGACGACTCTTTGCCTCTCTCCTTAACTTGCGACGCCTCCCACTACGGGGTGGGGGCTGTCCTGAGCCACATTTTGCCAAATGGCGCTGAGGCTCCTGTTGCCTACTATTACAGGACTTTGTCGGCTGCGGAGAGGCACTACAGACAGATTGATCACGTGACGTTAGCAGCTGTAGCAGGAATCAAACGATTCCACGACTACATGTATGGCAGGTTTTTCTACCTGGTCACTGATCACAAGCCTCTCCTGGGGTTGCTGCCAAATCTTATCCCCGCGCATGTCGCGCTGGGTGGAATTTTTGGCAGCTTACTCCTACCAGTTACTATATAGGCCAGGTAAGGCTATTGGGCACGCTGACACCCTCAGCCGCTGCCTGCTTCCCTTGCTGTCCACGACCCAGCCCCCACGGCAGCTGTCCTTTCAGTGGACGAACTGCCTTCCTTGGTGATGGCGGCGGACGTTCGCGCCCACTTGGCGATGGACCCGGACCTGTCCAAGGTACTAGACTGGGTGCGCAGGGGATGACCAACCTCACAGGGCTCTGCGGAGTTTCTTCCATTCTTCCGCAGGCGCCACGAGTTGTCAGTGTTACAGGGCTGCCTCCTTTGGGGTACCCGGGTGGTCATGCCCCTAGATCTTAGGGGCCAGGTCCTGGCTGGCCTTCACACTGCCTACCCGGGGGTGGTTCGAATGAAGGCCCTCAGCCGAAGCTACCTGTGGTGGCCTAGGTTTGACCAGCAGGTTGAAGACTGGGTAGCCCGTTGCTGCCAATGCCAGCACACACGCCCAGCTCCCCTTACAACACCCGTACAGGAATGGAAGCCACCCAGGGCACCGTGGGCGAGGGTCCACCTAGACCTAGCAGGGCCCTTTTTAGGCCAAACCTTTTTGATCGCGGTTGATGCCCATTCTAAATGGGTGGAACTTGCCATAATGCAATCAACTACCACCACGGCCATCATCAGGATATTGGAGGGATGGTTTGCCACCCTTGGGTTGCCGGATACCATAGTCACCGATAATGGGCCTCAGTTCACTTCGGCACCCTTCCAGCTTTTCCTCGCCCGGTTGGGCATCTGCCATGCCCAAACGGCACCACTACATCCGGCTGCTATGGGCAGGCAGAGAGGGCTGTATGATCCTCCAAAGAGGCGTTGCGCCGTTTAGGGTCCACTGATTGGCACCACAAAATTCACCAGTATCTGTTAGCCCAGCCCACAACCCCTTATGCCACGATTAAGCAAAGCCTCGCAGAGCTTCTCATGGGCAGACGGCTCTGGACAACCCTAGACCTCCTGTATCCTAACTACGGCCACAAACCGCCTTCCGGAACGAGCATTCCACCAAGGGTCTTTGGTGTGGGGGACCTGGTATATGCACTGAAATTTGATAAAGACCTATGATGGCTACCAGGACGAATAATTCAAATTACCGGGCCCTATTCTTATAGAGTCCAACGGGAGAATTTGGAGACAGCATGTAAATCAGCTGAGACGGCGGGCTGCAGAACCAGAGCCTCAGCCTACGTTAGATCCTTCAGCGCCAACAACAGAACGCCGTCCCGATGACGTTCAGATCCCGCCCAGCCTCCCCTGACCGAAGCGTTCTCGCCGGAGGGCTTACCTGACACCAGGGGTCCGGCGATGAGTTCGAGTCCTTCTCCATTGAACGACGGTCCACTTCCTGCTGTGCCGGAGAGAGAAGGCGGGGCTCCGCCTGAGTCATCGGCCGTGCCCGTGTTGAGACAGTCTGGGAGGCGCCGTCATCATCCTACATATTTGGAGGACTACGAATGTGCGAGCCGGGTGTGAAGGGGTGTTGAGTCCTCACAGTTATGACTCTACATGGCCGTGGCTGTTGCCGGGCTAAGTTAATTGGTTTTGACGCGAGCAGCTGAAGTGGAGGAAAATCGCTGCTCACTCATTGGTCCTCGTGTCTGACAGCTCGCTATTTAAGTGGCTGTTGGGAGTCGCGTCCTGTTCTGTTGCTTACCATAAATGGTGGTTCTTGTTTGATGTCTTGTTAATAAATTTGAGTTCGAACAACCAAGCCTCCCTCCACCTGCGTTTGCCCACTGACCATTACATAAATGATATTTCAGCATTAACTGCAAGAGATTAAAATCCTGTGTAAATTCTTTAAAACATATAATTTTTAATTAATTTTAATTTAATTAATTTTAATATAGATATTTAATTTTTATAATTGTTTAAAAGAAAGGCAAATTATTTTAAGATTTATATTACAATTTTAAAATAAACATTTTAAAAGTTTTAAGATGCTTTGAATTTTAAATGAAAAAAGGAACCCAAAGGCTAATAAATTACACAAAATTACACAATGTTAGAAATATTTCTAAAAATGGCTTAAAAAATTCTCAAGATTCTACTACTGGGAGCAAGTGATAATTTACATTTCTTACAATTTTTACATTTTTTTAATATCCTTTTAAATAACTGAAAGCTGAGAAAGGTCAAAAAATAAAACTATTTTATTTTAAAACAAACCTTTTTAAAAAAAATAAAGAAGGGATCGACATTGGAACTATTGGAAGTATTTGCAACAGCATTTACAAGAAGACTAACATAATCATGGGAAAAAAATACGACGAGGAAATCAACCTTTTCTTCAAAGCACCTGAAAGCAGGACAAAAAGTAATGGATGGAAATTTATTAAGGAGAGAAGAAACCTAGAACTAAGGAGAAATTTCTTGACACTTGGAATAATTAATCAATGGAAGGACTTGTATCCATAACTTGTGGATTCTCCAACACTGGAAGTTTTTAAGAAGACATTGGACAACCATTTGTCTGAAATGATATAGGGTTTCCTGCCTGAGTAGGGCCTTGGACTAGAAGATCTCCAAGGTCACTTCCAACTCTGTTATTCTGTTAAGCTTCTGTCTTAGGCCCAGTATTCATCAATATCTTCATAAATGATTGGATGAGGTGATGAAAGGGAAACATTTACAGATAACACCAAGCTGGGGGAAATAGCCAACTCTATTAGAAGGATCTTGACAGACTTGAACACTGGGCCTTATTTAACAAAATGTAATGTCTTACACTTAAGCAAGAAAAACCAAATGCATAGGTGATACATGGCTCAACAGCAGTAACTGTGTGAGGGATCTAGGTATCCTGGTGGACAACCACTCAGTATGAACCACTAGTGTGCTGCAGTGTAAAAAAGCTGATGAAGTCCTAGGCTGCATCAACATATGGCTAGTATCAAGATCACATGACATACTTGAGACTTCTGGTTGGCGTCGCGGGGACACAGACGGGGAAATGGCGAGCTCTGCTGAGCCCTGCCAAATCCCCTCTGCTAAACTGCTGCCGATAGGTCTGCGGACCTCCCCTGTCTCCTCTGACCTCCCCAGGGGGACAAGTAGGAACGCCTTGGGCGGCCGAGAGGAACGGGCAGGTTCCTCGGGGCCGGAGGCTTCTCCTTCACGTCGGCGGCAGCAGAACGGCAGCCATGGCGGCTGCCCTGAAACCGCGGCAACCGGGAACAAGGATTGTGCTGGAGGAAGAAGATGAAGAAAGAGCAAAAATCAAGAAGCCGGGTGAGTGACACCAACCCAGGCAATATAATGTACCTATTTGGAATTATTGGAAAATAAGACCCCAAAATTAAAAGTGGCTGCTGGACTGCGGGGTTTAAAGATTGAAAAGAAAAAAAAATGGCTAAAAGACCCAAATTGAATTTTGTTGCAGTAAACTTAAACTGGATGATTTGGTATTAATAAATTTCTGAAATTTGACTGTGCCTTTAACTGGAGTGGAGAGGAGAAATGGATATTCCTGAGAATTAATGCCTCTAAAAGAAAATGAAGCTAATGAAGATAGACAGATGGATGGCTACAAAATAGCCATGGAGTCTGCAGTGATTAAGGGAAGTGGATTGAAGAGATTTCCCTTTCTGGGTGGAAAAGAAACATGTTAATTGGCTTTTTACCTTGGATTACTTGAAATTAATATTGGATATAAGGATTTTGGAGATTCCTACTCTGTCCCAGATGATTTTAAGAAAGAAGAAAGAAAGAACATTTTGGATTTTAACAATGGAGACTGACAAAACTAGGTGTGGCATAGTTAACAAAGACAGGAAGCTGATGCACTACGCTTGGAACAGACATTTTAAAAGTTTTAAAGGGACATACAGAAATTCTTTACTTTGAACTGCTGAACCTTGAAATAGGGCACTTTGGACAGAGAGGAAAAGGAAGAAAAGGAAGAATTAAAGTGGATAAATTTAAATGTGACTAACTGAAATGTAAAGTTTAAAAGCCTATGTATATATGATAAAGTTTAAAAGCCTAGGCATATATGATTTTTGGATAAAAACAGGAAGGGTTGTGAAATAATAAAAATAGAAAATAAGAGGTGGCAATTAAAATAGTGGATGATATCAAGGGGATAAAAATAATAAAGAAGAATATATTTTGAGGCAGGAAAATTTTAAGAAAATGTACTGTTTAATGTAATACGTTTTAATTTTAATTTGCAAACAAATGTTAAACTGATGAATAAGGATTGATTGAACAAAATACAAGATACACAGATGCTAGTGATTAGTCTTGAATTAAGGTAATACAAGTTGGAAATGATGACCATTATGAAATATACTGAGATTTAAATTAAAAGAGCAGGATGGAAAAATGATATAAAACAGATAATTATATTACCGTTAAAATGTGTGGGATGGATACCAACTAGATAAGAGTTTGAGACTCGGTGGAAATACGTTGGAAATTAATTCAAAATGCTGGAAACAGCCAAACAAATAGGAGGAGAGTTGGAGGAGACTATGCTGGTAATCAGCCAAACAATGGAGGGAGTTAAGGAGGAGACTATGCTGGAAATCAGCCCACAAAATGCTGGAAGTAAGTCAAACAAATAGGAGGAGAGTTGGAGGAGATTGAGGAACTACTCTGAAATCAACTAAATAGTTGGTGTTTTGGAGGGGATCAAGCTGAGAATTAATCAAATAGAACAAGCTGGAAGATAGTTAAATATTAGAGGGAGATATAGTGGAAAATATATTAGAAATTGGAGTAAATAAAATATGCCTTTGTGAGAAATCTGTGTAATATGTAAACTGGGAGGAAAAAAAACTAAGGTAAACTGATTTGAGGATAAGGGTCAAAGGATTAAAATTAGACAAAATGTTGTTTTATAAAATATAATAAAAATGGAGTGGTATTGAATTGAAACTAAGAATAAATGGTGATAAAATTGTAAGGTAAACATTTAACAAGAGGTTAGAATATTATTATTTAATAAAAATTATTTTGATATGACTCGTATAAGATATAAGGTAAAGAAGAATAAAGATATGTTTAGAATTGTTATGCAGATGTAAAAATGAGTGAAAGTGAATTTGAAATTAATTTTGGATAGATATAATGGATTTATATAGATGAAAATGTTAAATTTGAGGTAAAATTGGTTTTTTCTTAAGTTTTGAATTTCTTTTTTATCTTCTTTTTTTTTCTTTTTTTGTTTATTTATAAAAGATGTAATGGAAATTGTGAATTGAGCTTGTGAAAGGAATGTAAGCGTGGTAACCATCTATGACTGGATCGAGATTTTTGCTCTTGAAAGTTATGTTTTTATGTTTAAATTTGAAAAAATAAATAAAAAATATTTACACACACAAAAAAAAGATCACATGACATACTTGAACACTGGGTCCTATCTAACAAAATGAAATTTAATATAGAGATAAGTAAAGTCTTACATTTAGGCAAAAAAAATCAAAAGTACACATATAGATTGGGTGAAACCAGGCTTAATAGCAGTAACTGTGAAAGGGATCTTGGAGTCTTAGTGTACAACCAATTAAATATGAGTCAACAGTGTGCGGCGGCAGCCAAAAAAGTCAATGCAATCCTAAATTGCATTAACCGAGAGATATAATCAAGATCAAATGAGGTACAAATATCACCCTATAAAGCAGGGGTAGGTTCTAAATTTTTTTACTACCGGTTCTGTGGGAGTGGCTTATTTTGTGGGTGTGGCTTGATGGTCATGTGACAATTATTTAGGATTCAGCAGAGGTACTGGTCTACCAGGCTTTTAACTACTTGCAGAGCTGTACCGATCTACCCATTTATTTTTGCAGGTACTGGTCTACCCATTTATTTTTGCAGGCACTGATCTACTCATGTATTTTTGCAGGCACTGATCTACTCATGTATTTTTGCAGGCACTGGTCTACCCATTTATTTTTGCAGGCACTAGTCCACCCATTTATTTTTGCACCGGTCTACTAGTTTGTTTTCTTTTAACACTAATCAGCTGTAGGGCAGCCCTTTGAAGCCCCGCGGCAAGAGTTTAAACAGTTTTTTCCCCTCTAGCCATCAGCTGGGACTCAGGAGGCAGCAATAGATTGGGGGAGGGCCAAATAAAAGGTAAGAATAATGCAGGGGGGTGGGGGGACAGAACCGGTTCGGTGACATCATATCGTCACTGCTACTGGCTCGGCGGAACCGGGAGGAACCGGGATTAACCCACCACTGCTATAAAGCCTATAAGACCACAACTAGAATACTGCATCCAGTTTTGGTCACCACGCTATAAAAAAAAATGTTGAGACTCTAGAAAAAGTGCAGACAAGAGCAACCAGGATTATTAGGGGACTGGAGACTAAAACATATGAAGAATGGTTACAGGAACTGGGCATGACTAGTCTAGTGAAGAAAAAAACCATGGGAGACATGATAGCAGTGTTCCAATATTTGAGGGGCTGCTACAGAGAGGAGGGCTCAAGCTATTTTCTAAAGCACTTGAAGGTTAGACAAGGAGTAATGGATGGAAACTGAACAAGGAGAGATTCAACCTGGAAATAAGGATAAATTTTCTGACAGAACAATCAACCAATGGAACAGCTTGCCTTCAGAAGTTGTGGGAGCTTCATCACTGGAAGCTTATATGAAGAGACTGGACTGCCATTTGTCAGAAATGGTATAGGATCTCCTGCTTGGGTGGGGGATTGGACTAAAAGATCTACAAGTCCCTTCCAACTCTGTTAATCTGTGTCTGTGTCTATTAGTGCCTATTTATACCGCACTGGTAAAACCAACTTGGAATACTGTATCTGGTTCTAGTCACCATGATCCCACCCCCCAAAGCTGAGACTCTAGAAAGATTGCACAGAAGAACAACAAAGATGATAAGGAGCCTAAAGTATATGATGAACAGTTGTGGCAACTGGGTATGTCTAGTCTAACAAAGAGAAGGATCAGGCTGACATGATAGCTGTCTGCCAATATTTGAGTGACTGTCACAGAGAAGAGGGGGGTTGAGGGCAAGACAAGCAGTAACAGGTGGGAGCTTATCAAAGAGAGATCCAACCAAAAATTAAGGAGAAGTTTCTTTAAGTGTGTACAATTAATTAGTGGAATGGCTTGCCTCCAGAAGTCATTAGTGTTCTATCACTGGAGATTTTTAAGAAGAGATTGGTCAGCCATTTGTCTGGAACAATATACAAATCTCAAGCAGAAGTTTGGACCAGAAGACCTTCAAGGTCCCTTCCAACTCTGTTATTTTAGTATTATATTCTGTATTTCATGGTCAAACTAGCAAATTGCCTTTTGGGCCATAGTGTTAATAATGAAAAAAATGTATTTTATTATCTAGATGTCTTCATGTTTAATATTCTACAAGATTGTCTCTACTTTTTGATTTTCTCCTACTTTTCTCTTTTTGTTGAAATTTTGGCTTCTGATTTAAAAACAAAATATTCAAGCCACCTGCTTCTTTCAATCTGGTTCCAAATATTTCAGCTAAATAATTTGCCTGGTCTTAGAATACAATTAGATTATTTATAATCTCTGTGGCAGAATTTGATGGCAGAGGAATGCATGCTCTCCATGTAGAAAATGTGGCATTTATGCCCCACAAGTTCCCATCCTGAATCTTGGAAAGCAGTGAGGAATATACTAACAGATTAGTAAAGTCACCCAATAGGACGAAACTCCTTATTTTTATAATGAATTACACTATCATCCTAACTGGCTAACAAATTTGTGTGATTTATTGTTTCTTCTCAAAATATATGATTTGCTTTCTATACCAAATGTAGGTCTTTTAAGGTTTTATTATGCACACTATATGCAGTATCGCACTGGTTAGTGTGAAGTTAAATGAGCAAATACAGAATAAACTTTTCAATATCATATATTTTTAGGTACAAGGTTTTTTTGTCAAAATTTCAGAAGTGGTTTTTCATTGCCTGTTTCCTACAGCTGAGAGAGTCATCCAGCTAGCTTCGTGCCAAAAACTGTAGTAGAAATCAGTATCCTAGTTTCTAGACTGCTGCCTTCAGTCCTAAACCAAATGGGCTCTCTAAGCAATCATATGAGGAGGCACCAAAGGAAAATAAATTAAGTATTACTATTGACACACAGACTTAAGGGCAGATTTCTTGTTTGATTCTTTTCATTCTTTAAAAAAGTTCCAAGTCTAATATTTATATTACTTAAAAAGCCCTACATAGGGAGGTACTGTGATGTAACAGAAATCAGCTTGCCCAATGCATGATTTTACCATCTGAACATCTAGAAGCATTTTTTTGAGAGTCAACACTTGCTCAAAGTACAGAGGATATGAGGAAAGCGCCAGGCCTTCTCAGCAGTGGTGGAATTCAAAATTTTTTACTACCGGTTCTGTGAGCGTGGCTTGGTGGTCATGTGTGGATGGTCATGGCTTGGTGGTCATGTGACTGGGTTGTCATGTGACTGAGTGGGTGTGGCCAACTTGAGGTCACTCACATCAAGGGATGCCTTGCCTGGCCTCTCCTCGCCTCAAAGGCCTCAATAAAATACAATTTCCCTATTTATTTATTTACTACTATTGAACATCCAAAATATACTATTTAATCCTATGTATATATGCCATATGTGTACATACATATTACATAGTATAGAGTGTGTATAGACACACAAAAAGATACATTATCTACTATATATACTGTATATGTATGTATACACACACACACACACACACACACACACACATTCAACCTTACTTATTGCATTTGGAAAAAAACACCCAGAGTCCACTTTCTGCCACACATTTAACTATAACTTCTGTACATTAGAACATTACATACACCTTCAGATGTTCTTCCCTAGCCTGCACATGACTGTTAGAGCCAGGAGATGTCATGGATTGAGTAAAATATGGTGAAACTCACTTAACAACACTCTTGCTTAGAAAGGGAGCTGCAGGCAGACAAAGAGAAAAAGAGGCTTCCTTCCCTCACACTGGCTGCTCTGTTTCCCATCCCCATTAAAGAGGATCCTGGGCACTGCACTCAATATGGAAATGAGAAAGGGAGCTGCTGGTAGGAGGGAAAGGCAGGCAAAGAGAAAAAGTGGCATCCTTCCCTCACACTGGCTGCTCTGTTTTCCCTCCCCATTAAAGGGAATCCTGGGCGCTGCACTCAATAGAGAAATGAGAAAGTCAGTCACTCACCCAGGCAGATCAGGGCAGTTCAGCTGGGCCATTCAGATGCAGCCAAAGGCACGCAAGCTGGCTGTCCTTCAGAGACTGTATGATCGAGGCAAGCAAGGGAGCCCAACAGAGAGCAGCAGCAGCTATGCCAGGCGAGCAAAGGAGAAGAGGAGTGACTGGATGGGGTGGGGTGGGCGGGTTCAGCCAGAAATTTTACTGCTGGTTCACGCGAACCGGCCAGAACCAGCTGAATCCCACCAGTGCTTCTCAGGGTTATCTCCCATTCTTTGCATTAGTTATTCTCAGGCTATACTCTATGTCTGGCTCCTATTGTTCCAAAGTTGATGAAAATGGGCGTTGACTTACCTGAACGCTTCTTCTGGTTGCACTGGCTCCAGTGGTCAGGATTGGGTAGTGACACGCTCCAGTTATTGATTGAGTCTGCAAAGCTGAGAAGCTCCTCCCCTTTGCCTTGCCTCCCAGCTTTCTGATGAAAGACAGCAACGCAGACAGGCACTTTGAGCTGTAAGGTAACGAAAGAGAGATCCACAGAATCTTCCCCACCAACGAGGGCACCAACAGGGTGGGGCTGACCACTGGAGCCAGTGCAACGAGAAGAAGCGTTCAGGTAAGTCAACGCCCATTCTCGTTGATCCTGGCTCCAGTGGTCAGGATTGGGACATGCCCAAGCCTAACCCTGTAGGGAGGGACCCGCCCGAGGGGGTGGGGAAGTTCCCAGATGAACCTGTTGGAGGACCCTGCGCCCGAAGGCAGCCTCGGCCGAGGCAAACCAATCGAGACGATAGTGTCTAACAAAGGGAGTGGGGGAAGTCCAGGCGGCAGCCCTGCAGATTTCCTCCAGGGAAGCCTGAGTAGCCCAAGCGACCGAAGTGGCCGCACTACGGGTAGAGGATACGGCGAGGAACCGGGATGGAGAGGACCTCATAAGCCTTTGCGATGGTGGCGCGGATCCAACGCCCCAAAGTGGCTGCCGATACCTTCTTGCCTAAGGAGGATGGCTGAAATGAAAGCAGGAGGGCTTCAGTCTGGCACAGAGAAGAGGTGCGTCGGAGGTAAATGCGGAGAGCCCTTCTGACGTCTAGTGTGTGCCAAGCCCTCTCGAGTGGATGTGTAGGATGAGGGCAGAAGTCGGGAAGGACTAATTCCAGGGCCCTATGGTAAGGGGAATTAATCTTGGGAAGGAAGGTGGCGTCCAATCTGAGAACAACCCTGTCGGGATGGAAGATACATAGGTCCTCTCGGGCTGAGAGGGCAGCCAAGTCCGACACCCTCCTGGCCGATGTGATGGCCAGAAGGAAGGCTACCTTATACGATAGGAACCGTAATCCTACTTCCCTAAGGGGCTCAAACGGGGCCCTGGTCAGGGCATCCAGGACCCGAGGAAGATCCCAGGTGGGATATCTATGGAGAGGAGCAGGCCGAAGGTTGGAGGCTCCCCTGAGAAATTGCTGAATAAGCGGGCGGGAGGCTAGGGAACCCTGTGAACCACAGCAAAGAATGGAGGAAATTGCCGCTACTTGCCTGCGGAGTGTGTTGGGAGCCAAACCTGAGTCAAGGCGATCCTGAAGATAGATGAGGACCTGCTCCGTGGAGGTTGCCATAGAGGTGATGGAATGTCTGTCGCACCAAGACGAAAATGCTCTCCAGGTGGAGTCGTAGATCCGAGTGGTTGAAGGCCTACGAGCCGCCTGGATAGTCGCGACGACTCTGGGCGGAAGACGACAGGAACTCAGGAGACGCCGCTCAATCGCCAGGCGGTTAGTTGTAGCCATGCGGCGTCCGGATGAAGAAGAGACCCTTGACGGAGGACGACTCTGTCCGGAGGAAGACGCCATGGAGGCCGAACCGAGAGGGCCATCAGATCCGCGAACCAAGGCCGGTGAAGCCAATGGGGGGCAATGAGCAGCAGTTCCGCCTTCTCCTGTAGCATCTTCCTGATGACCTTGGCGATGACTGGGAGTGGAGGGAAGGCATACAGAAGGCCTGGGGGCCATGCACTGTGGAGAGTGTCCACGGCCTCCACTCCTGGTTCCGGAAACCGTGAAAAGAACCTCTGGGTCTGTCGATTGGACTGTGTGGCGAAAAGGTCCAGGACTGGAACCCCCATCAAGGATGTGACTTCCGCAAAGAGCGGAGGGTCCAGAGACCACTCCCCGGGGTCCACCGGGGTCCTGCTCAGCCAATCTGCCTGAGAATTCTGGAGACCAGAGATGTGGGCTGCCTTCAAAGATTTGAGGTGTGTCTCCGCCCAGGAGCCCAGTCTCTCGGCCTCCTCCATGAGGTGTCGAGATCGGGTCCCTCCTAGGCGGTTTACGTGGGCCTTGGCGGCCACATTGTCCGTCCTGACGAGGACATGCTTGCCCTGTACCTTGCGGGCAAAGACCCGAAGGGCCAGGTGGATGGCCCGGAGCTCCAACCAGTTTATGTTGTGCTCTAAATCCGCTTGAGTCCATCGACCCTGAGCGAGGGAAGAGGAAAGGTGGGCCCCCCAGCCGTGAAGGCTGGCATCCGTAGTCAGGATCAGACACTGATGATCCCTGAACTCCCTCCCCTGGAGGACGGCCCCCGAGTTCCACCAATCGAAGGACCTGAGCACTTTGGGGGGGAGGTGGACAAATCGATGGGAGGACCCCAACCCCTGTTTCTGGTAAGGGAGGAGGAACCACTGCAGGAGCCTGCAGTGGAGACGGGCCCAGGGAACTACGCCAATGCAAGATACCATCTTCCCTAGGAGTTGGGAGAGGGAGGCCAGGGAAGAGCCCTTCGCTGTCCTCACTGCCCTGACCAGAGACCGCAGACTGGCCAGGCGATCCCGGGATAGACCTTGCATTGACCCGTGTCAATGATGGCACCTAGATGCTGGAGACGAGTGGTCGGGACAAGATGACTTTTGGCCTGATTTATGGAGAACCCATGGGCCTCCAGAACCCGGATGGTGGTCGAGAGATCCCGAAGAGCCTGGGGCTCTGAGACTGACTGGACCAGAAGATCGTCCAGATAGAACTGCATCCGGATTGGGATGGCCCTGAGATGGCCCGCTATGGCGGCCATCAATTTCGTGAATACCCTGGGGGCCGATGAGAGGCCGAATGGGAGAGCCCTTCAGATGATGGGATGTCCCTATCTGGGGACAAGGCAGGAGATAGAACTTGGCCCGGATTATCCCCTTTCTCAGGCTGAACCTGGGGATCCGGATTTGCTGGGCCTGCAGGAGCAGGTATTGAACCTGCAGAAGGGGCCACCCCAGGAGATGGATGGGGGCTAACGGAGGCTTTCTCCTGCAAGGAGGCTGCCTGGATGGCCTTCTGGATCGCCTTTTCAATAGCCTTATGGCGCTTTAGCTCTTCCCTGGACAAAGCAGAAGATTGGGAAGGCTTAGACCCCTTTGTGATATGATGGGTTTTTTTGCTTTTCTTAGCAGGAACAGGGTCAGAAGATCCAGGTTCTTCCTGCTGTAAGGGTTGCTTGGCCGATCTGGAAGGCCGATGGGAAGCCATGAGAACTCCTCAATTCCCCTGAGGGAAGGGCAGGATTCAGAGGGGAAGCTGAAAGAAAGGGCAAGGCAGACAGTTAAAGAGGCCTTTAGCCCTCACAAGGCCTCTAGTCGCAACGAGGCCTTCCCAAAATGGCCGCCGGTACACTTAAAATGGCCACCGGGCCTTCCCAAATTGGCCACCGGTACACTTAAAATGGCCGCCGGACCTTCCCAAAATGGCCGCCGGTACACTTAAAATGGCTGCCAGGACTTAAAATGGCCACCGGGACACTCAAAATGGCCGCCGGAACATTACGAATGGCCTAGGAAACCCTAATGGCCGCCCGGACTCTTAATCCAACTCCCCTCTTACTTACATTTGGAATCCGGGTGATTGGGAGATGATCAGCAGAGCCGATCCACCCGAGGGGCTGGGGCTGCAGAACGAGGGTCTCCACTGCTATGCTGAGCCCAGAAGCCGCCCGGCAGGGGCTGCGGCTAACAGGGGCCTCAGGCCTCGTGGTCAGCCTCCAAAGCGGCTCCGTTGATAAAATAGCCTCTCCAAAGCCTCTGCCTGGCCAGGCAAGAGGCTAGCCCCTTGTATGCAGCAGTAGAGGGAACAGGCCCTCCACTCTAGGGTGAGGACCAGGCTCAACCAGCTGGGAACCTACAGTCCTCACCAGCCAAAAATTGGCCTCCAGCGGTCTCGGGTACGAGCCCCTTCGCGCTGGGAGCTCTACCAAAAATTTTTGGGAGCTGTAGATGAAATTTGGTGGCAAAAGGGAAACTTTTGCCAGAGCTAGGCTCAAATGTGCCTTTCACAACCGAATTGAGTCAGAAAGCTGGGAGGCAAGGCAAAGGGGAGGAGCTTCTCAGCTTTGCAGACTCAATCAATAACTGGAGCGTGTCACTACCCAATCCTGACCACTGGAGCCAGGATCAACGAGAATTACTTTATTTCAATTACTCTAAATATACTTAGTATATTTAGGAGTTTGTTTTCAATTATAACTGTTTTTGTTGTTGTTTTCTTGTTTCACCATTCAAAATCTTAGAAGACTAGAATGGCAAACAGAAATGGAAAAATAAATGAATAAACAAAGAGGGAGGGAAGGTCAAGAAAGCAAACAACCCCCCCCCCCCATATTGTCTCCATCACCATCACCATCACAGAATTACAAAATAATAGACTTGGAAGGGACCTAGGAGGTCTTCTAGTCTAATCCCCTGCTTAAGCAGCAAGCTCTATATATTATACTTCTTAAATACTAAAAATGGTCAATAATATTCATTATTCAATAATCTCTACAATGATTCTTTAATACTATATATCAGAGGTGTCAAACTCGTGAGGTCACATTGTTGTCATGTGATGTATTACAACTTTCCCCCCCTCATTAAATCGGGGGTGGGCATGGCCAGTGTGTGATGCATTCAGCCTGTAGGCCTTAAGTTTGACACCCATGCTACATTTTATCTTATATTGCAGCTAGACCTGACACTGACTGATGGCTTTCCTAGGAATCCTGACTGAGCTCATGAGACAGCTGATAGAAATTCCCTATTCAACTTCATTGGCCACTGTTTTTAGAACTTCAACTAAAAGTGTACCTGAAGTATGTACCTTACCATAGCAATGGATTTATCAGGTAACCTTCAACACCCAACGTCTTTCCACTTTATCTTTTCAACAGGAATACAGAAACAATATTCACGTAATTATAAAGTTGTTGAGAGATTTATAAGAAGTGAAATACTTTGGATGCTACTTAGTAGCATCTAGATGTACCAACATATTCAATTAGTGTTCCTTAACATAAAATCTTGTGCATCTATTATGAATTTAAGTGCAATTTCATCTGATGGTACTTTCAAATATATATCACAACTTCATGCTCCAAACTACAATTCAAAAGAATGTGAATAAAACTGCTTTTGATTTATACATTTCAAGCTACATAATGATTGCAACAATATATAGTTTATGATCAGTGAGCTGCTCATGATGAAGTTAAACAAACTCTTGCATAAACACAGCAGATAATGGCTTTGACATTATTGGCATAAAATCAGGCACAGCTTGATTGGAACAGCTTTATATATAATTATCCAATACAACAGCTTACATTCACTTTTGGAGGCCAAATCACAGTTTTAGAGATACTATATCTAACCATTTTCTGGGAAAGAAAAAAACCCAACTTGCAAATGGTGGATAAAAGAACAACTGATATGTCTATCAGCAGTTGGATGCCTGTACTGTCATTTTCCTGGACCTATTTCTAAATCATTTGTTTGCTAAAACCCCAAAACTGTGATGATTTCTCTATACAATATAACTGTGTTACTTATTTGCATTTGGTCTCCAGGTCAACTGGCAAAACCAGATCTTCAGGTTCTTGCAGAAGGACAGAAGAGTGGAAACAGATTTTACTTTAAGATGTTCCAACAATTGGCATTGCAGCAGAGAAGTGTTTTATTCTAGATCCCAATAGTTGGAGTTCTTTGACCAATAGGATCCAAAGCATGTCCTCTGTAAACAGGATAGGCCTGTTCTAGAGGAATAGGGCAGTTTATCAGGTAATCTGGACCTATGCAATTAAAGCTTTAAAGATCAAAACCAACATCTTGAATTGTGTTTGGAAGCAAACTGGTAGCCAGTGAAGTTTGTGAAACAACAGTGTAATATGGGTCACCTAGGAGCCTAAAGGATGCTCTCGTTGCTGCACTTTGTACCAGCTGAAGCTTATTAATTTCAAGGGTTGCCCCATGTAGACCACATTGCATTAGTCCAGAAAAGTGATGACCAGTGTTTGAGTAATTGAGCACAGGGACTCATGATCTCAGAAAGGTTGCAAACTGCACAAACCAGGGCTGTGCAAAAGCTCTCCTAATCACACCCATCACCTGCTTTGCCACAGGTATTGCTCCCGAGCGGGGCCAAGGCATGGTTTCTCAGATAGGCATATGGCCTGCCAAAGCTCAACCCAGCATTGCTATTCAATCCATTGCCCCTGTTTCTATTACTGCCACACAGCCTGTCACCACTTTGCCTGCTGCCGCCACTGGCCTGTTATTGCCACCTCAGGCATCATTGCCACCTGATTTGTTACCTGGTCTGGCACAACCCACCTGTAGCCATTGCATGCCTCACTGCTGATGTTTGTTCACTGCTGCATAGTTTGTCACCACTTGGCCAGCCACCACTGCTTGGCCCATTGCCACTTGGCCCGTTGCTGGCACCTGGCCTATCATAACTCTTACTTGGCCCAAATGGACTGTCTGGCCCATTGCTGTTTGGTCACCTGTGACTATCTGCCTGTTTGGTTACCTGCCATATCACCATGGTCACTTGGCCTTCTGCCTGGCCTACTGACGTGATTGCTTGGTCCACTGCTGCTAACCACTCACCCACTGATATTTGTTCTGCTGCCACTGCTCCACGGTCTGTCACTGCTTGGTCCACCATTGCTACTTGGCCTACCACCAGTCAGCTTACTGCTGTTGCTTGGCCTACCACCACTTGGCCTATAGCTGATGTCAATCAGCCCATTGCCACAGCCTAGCCTGTCACTGTAGCACATAAACCGACCAAAGTCCTCCAAAATATTCTAAGTAAACCAAAAAACCTAGCAGCCTCTGAAGAAAAAACAGTCATCTACAACATACAGTGTAAAGACTGCAACAGCCACTATGTAGGACAAACAGGCAGAACACATCCATGAATACCAACTAGCAGTCAGAATACATGACAAAAACTCGTTAATTTCACAAAATATGGACAGACTTAATCACAATTTCAACTGGAAACTGTTATGTCCTTATAAGGACATCCGCCCTGATAGGCTGCTAGCCATCGGGCGGGAGATTTGAATCCCTGGCAAGTGGCGGTGCGTCTGCCGGGAGCGAATATAAGGAGAGCTCCGGCAGCACACGGGCAGTCTTGCTACTGTTTCTGTTCTTAATAAAAGTTACCTATGTAACGAGGTGGTCACGTCTTCCATTCCTGCGCCGATCTAACACCGGTGACGAAGGACTAGAGAGAAGAAACGAACCTCACGGCACCAAGTCAACAAGACCAAGACTCCGGCACCTGAAACTACAGAGGGCATTTCCAAAGGCATGGCATCCGCTGAAGTCACTTTGCCAGCCCTTGCTCCTTTCCGCCCAGGGAAGGACAAGTGGAAATCCTACGTAGTGAAATTCCGGCAATACCTGAGAGGCAACAACATCAGGGATGCCGATGATGACCGGAAAAAGGGCATTTTCCTGGCCAACTGCGGCTCCGAGGTCCTCGATATGGCAATCGATCTCGTAGCACCACGAGACATCGAAGAAGTGCCATGGGCAGACCTGCTGCAAATCCTGGAAGACCACTATGCCCCAACAGGAACACCGGTGGCGAACCGTTTCACCTTCCATTAGAGGGACCAGATGGAAGGTGAGACTATCAAGGAATTCGTGGCCGCCCTATGCCAGATCGGAGCCAGCTGTGAGTTCGACCACGTGGACAATGCCATCGCTGACCGCGTGGTTTTCGACATGAGGGACAGAGGCCTGCAGAAGAAATTCCTGAGCAGGAAGAAACTCGTGCTCAAGGATGTGGTGGAGGAAGCCACCGCATCCGAAATCTCGGAGAAAGCAGCTGCCGCAGTAAGCAGAGCAAAGGGAATCCACAAGATTCGCTCCACAGCGCAATCATCAACAGAGGATTCCACAGCTGGATCCGAGTCGGAGGGGGAGTCCACCGTACACAAAGTATCCAGACCCCCAAGGCGGCAAACCGCCCAACGGAGCCACAAGGGGGAGCGCTGCGCCAGCTGCAGAGGGGACCATGCCAGGGCGACCTGCAAGTGGAGAGATGCGACCTGCCGACGCTGCAACAGAAGGGGTCACATCGCCGAAGCTTGCAGAGCCGAGGAACCAGCCCCAGAGCCCTCCAGCCACCGTCCCCGCGAGAATCGGAAGGAGTACCAGAGATCATCGAAACGGTCCTCTGGCCCTTCCAGACGCAGAGACGACGAGTTTCCCCGGAGTGGAGCGGTCCACCAGACGACCATCGCACACACGACTTCAGACAACGCCACCAAGTTCCACGTGACCATCCACGTGGAAGGAGCACCCTGCAACATGGAGGTAGACTCTGGCTCAGTCTACTCCATCATGGATTGGCAGCAGCTGAAGCGCCTGCATCCCAGCATCACCAAGCGAGAGCTGAAGCCACTACACTCCAAGCTCGTCGACTTTGGGGGAAACCCCATCGGAGTGTTAGGAAGAGCCTACATCCGAGTCACCTACAAAGAGTTCGAAGGCAAGCTCCCCATCACCATCGTGAAGGACAGCCGACCGAACCTGCTAGGAGTGGAGTGGTTCAAGCCGCTGGGGCTTTCAATCGAAGGCATCAACCAAATTCGCAGGGACGAACTCGACAACCTCATCGAAGAGTTCAAGGAAGTCTTCGATGGTAAGCTGGGGAAATTTGTGGGGAGGCCAATCTCTTTCAATCTGGACAAGGGAATCACCCCAATTAGGCTCAAGCCCCGCCGAGTTCCGTTTGCCCTGCGGCCCAAAGTAGACGAGCAGCTGGATAACCTGATCGCCCAGGGCGTCCTGGAACCGATCGATCATGCTTCATGGGAGACCCCCATTGTGACCCCACTGAAGCATGATGGGTCTGTGCGCATCTGCACCGACTACCGTTGTACCATCAACAAGGCGTTGGCACAGAGCGCATACCCAGTCCCAGTGGTGCAACACCTGCTGCATTCCCTGGGATCTGGATCAATTTTCGCGAAACTGGACCTGGCCCAGGCTTACCAGCAACTGCCAGTAGACGAAAAAAACGGCGGAGGCTCAAACAATTGTCACGCACAGGGGGGCATTCAAATGCAACCACCTCCAATTTGGAGTCAGCGCTGCCCCCGGCATCTTCCAATCCATGATGGAACGCCTTCTCCAAGGCGTTCCAGGGGTGGTGCCTTACTTCGACGATGTGCTCATCTCCGGTGACTCAAGAACTCAACTCAAGGCTCAGGCTTGTCCTGCAGCGATTCAAGGCCAAGGGCTTGAGGGTCAGGCGGGACAAGTGCATCATAGGAGTACAGGAAGTCGAGTTCCTGGGCTACCTCATTGATAGCACAGGCATCCACCCCACCAAATCAAAAGTGGAAGCAATCCATGAAGCTCCAAGCCCAAAAAACAAAACGGAGCTTCAGGCATTCCTTGGGTTGCTCAACTTCTACGCCATTTTCTTAAAACAGAAAGCCACAGTTGCTGAGCCGCTCCACCGCCTGCTGGGGAAATCGGTCTCCTGGAAGTGGGGCCAGGAAGAGGAAGCAGCGTTCCGGGCCATCAAAGGACTATTGACGTCCAAAAGCGTCCTCATCCAATACAGCGAGACGCTGCCCATAAAGCTGACTTGTGATGCGTCTCCATACGGGGTGGGGGCAGTCCTCAGCCATGAACTGCCCAACGGCACGGAAGCCCCAATTGCCTACTTCTGTAAGACGATGTCCGGCGCAGAGCGCAACTACAGCCAGCTGGACAAAGAAGCCCTGGCAATCGTGGCTGGAGTGAAGCGCTTCCACGAATACCTCTACGGAAGACGCTTCACCGTAGTCAGCGACCACAAGCCACTCCTGGGACTCCTCACAGGCGACCAACCCACCCCGACCTTCATGTCCCCACGGATGACGAGATGGGCCATCTTCCTAGCCGGCTACGCCTATAGGCTCGTGCACCAGCCAGGCACAGCCATAGGAAACGCCGACGCGCTCAGCAGATGCCCGTCAAAGAATCCAGTCGAAGACCCAGCCCCCACGCTCCATCTACTCCATATAGATGACGACGCCAGCTGTCCTGTGTCATCCGCAGATGTGGCCGTCCACACCCAAAAGGACCCCACACTCCGCCAAGTGAAGTCCTGGATCCTCAGAGGGTGGCCATCGGAAAAGCCAGAGGAGAAATTCAGCCTGTTCGCCAGGAAACAGAAGGAGCTGTCCACCATAAAGGGCTGTCTGCTATGGGGAGACAGGGTGCTGATCCCAAGCACTCTGCAACGGCGGACGCTAGAAACGCTGCACAAAGGGCATCCGGGCATCGTCCGCATGAAGGCCCTGGCACGGAGTTACGTCTGGTGGCCCTCCATGGACAAAGACATTGAGCAATGGGTCTCCAGATGTGACCCGTGCCAAGAAGTTCGCCCAGCGCCGCCGCAATCCGAAGTCGCGAAGTGGGAGACCCCCAGCAACCCCTGGTCGAGGATACACATCGACTTCGCGGGCCCGATGAAAGGACGACACCTCCTCATCGTGGTAGATGCCTTCTCCAAGTGGCTCGAGGTGGTGCCCATGGCATCTACCACAACGGAAGCGACGATCCGAGCCCTGCGCCGTCTGTTCGCCACACATGGACTACCGGACGTGCTGGTCTCGGACAACGGCCCCCAGCTCACATCCCTGACCATGGAGTCCTTCCTGGCAGGACTGGGCATCCGCCATGCCCTGTCCGCCCCCTACAGGCCGGCCGGAAACGGACAAGCAGAACGCATGGTCAGACTGACCAAAGAAGCCCTCACCAAGATGGGCCCGGGAGACTGGCAAGAACGCATAGACAACTTCCTCCTCACCCAGCACATCACGCCACATGCCACCACCCACAAGAGCCCGGCCGAACTGCTGATGGGCAGAAGGTTGAGGTCACCCTTGGACCGGCTGCACCCCCAATACAGCCCGGAAGTGACCGCAACCGCCAGCCGCCCGCTTCGCGCCTTCAGCAACGGAGATTCAGTTTTCGCGCTGAATTTCAACGGCTCTCCAAAGTGGCTGAAGGGGAAGATTGCCAGCACAACCGGCCCCAAATCCTACACTGTCGAGTTGGAAGATGGACAGGTCTGTAGACGGCACATCGACCAACTCCGAAAAAGGTGGGGGGGGCACATGAAAACCAGCCTGATGAGGGAGGCCTACAACACCCCGACGAGGTAGGCCTCCAACACCCCGGCGAGGTAGGCCCACCACACCCAGAGGAGGTAGGCCTACAACACCCCGGCGAGGTAGGCCTACGACACCCCAACGAGGTAGGCCTACCACACCCCTGCGAGGCAGAACAGCGCCATCCCGACGAGGTCGGCCCAGCCCACTACCAGGTACTGTCACGTCGGCAGTCCAGCGAGGTAGACCGGGGCCAACCGCACGGGGATGGCAACACCAACCCAGCCAGGTGGGCACCCGGCACAACAGGGCCAGGGAACACCAACCCAGCCCGCAAGTAGACTGGGACCTGCCCAGAGGAGGAGCAGCGCACCCAACCAGTGACGGCAGCCATCACCAGCCCAGCCCGGGAGACTGCAGTTCCAGGCGAGTAGACCGGGACCCAGCCAAGACGGGCACCCCACTACCCATGGGCGAGGGTGGCACATGACTCCCCAGCGAGAGGGACCCCCGCCCATCGCAAAAGACAACCTGGAAACAACAACCCAACCAGGGGGACCCCAGGCACCACCTGACGGTAGACCAGGGTCTAGGGGGAAGGGAAAGCCGACAACAACCCGGCGAGGCAGACCTACACCACCCCGGCAGGGGAGACCTCCGCCGCCCCGCAGAGGTAGCCCCTCAACAACATCCCGACCAGGTCGACCACCGCCAACCAGACGGGGGAAACCTACGTCAGCCCAACTGAGGGGACCAACGCCACCCCTGCGAGGTCGGACAGCACAACACAAGCCAGCACCACCCGCAGACGGCGGACCGGGCCCGAGGGCACCAAACGGAACCACCACCCGAACGGCAGCAAGCCGGACCGCGACTGAACCACAGCGCCCGGGGAACCAGGGAAGAGCAAGCAATGGACTTACCGAGGCTCAGACGCTCTTCCCGGGTCGGAACCGAGCGACCGAGACGAGGCAATAGACCCACAGGCCAGGAGGAAGACCATCAGAACCAGCCATCCAAGGTCTGCGGTCCGGCCGGAGGCGCTGGGGGTGACCCCGCTCACTCGACAGCCGAACCAAGCCCGGTTCCGGAGGAGGAACCAGGAGACGAAAGAGCCCCGTCTGTCCAGGCCGGAGACAGAGAAGAAGTGGGACTGCGCAGGTCAGCTAGGGTGCCGAGGCGTCCTACGTACCTGCGCGATTACGTGACTTTTGTGAACGAGATTGACAGTTCGGACTAAGGGGGGAGGAGTGTTATGTCCTTATAAGGACATCCGCGCTGATTGGCTGCTAGCCATCGGGCGGGAGATTTGAATCCCTGGCAAGGGGCGGAGAGCTCCGGCAGCACACGGGCAGTCTTGCTACTGTTTCTGTTCTTAATAAAAGTTACCTATGTAACGAGCTGGTCACGTCTTCCATTCCTGCGCCGATCTAACAGAAACCATGACTATCCCTGACCATACCAAGATGAAAAACACTAGAGAATTTCTGGAAGCTGGGCACTCTCATAAATGAGCTATTAATAGGTACATAGACATAACTAACATCTATATACCATCCAAAAGAGAATAAACAAGCCAAAAAAGGAACAAAATAACCAAACACCTCTCTACCAGCAAACACTACCCAGAGGAGCATAGATTAATACTAAAATTAACAGCAGACCAACAATCAAGAAGTAAATAATATCCTAATCAAGGAAATGTCAAACAAGCTAATAGTAAACAGCCCAACCCAAACAGCCCAACCCAAAAACCACCAAGATTACTCCCACCAATACTGAAGGGCAAGAAAATAAACTGAAAACAAGCCTACTTCCTTTCTAGTTTTGATGATGTTACCTAGCTTGGGTAATGAAATGTCTGCAAGAAAACAACCAAACTCAGAGACCACAAAGGACCCCTCAAGTAGAAATATAAGTCCCAAGACAATAGGGCATCTTTCTATTTTTGATCCAAAACAGATGTAAAATATAATTTAGCCTCTGTATAAAAAAACTGATGTTTCATATTTCTAAGATCAACAATAATAGAAAATAAAGCGTGTGTGTGCTTATATGTATTTAAAAAGCTCATAGTCTGAATGACTGAGCATATTAGCAATTCCTTCAAAGATGTAACTGCTCTTTTAAAATAGAGAAATAAATAGCTTTGATTTGCACATAAAGTATTTTTTTATTTCCCTTCTCATAAAGTAGAATATAGAAATTACTGTTTTCCATTAAGCAGTCTTTCATCTGCACAGTTTAAAGTGATTTCTGAGGGGGAATTCAAGCAGGTTTTCTGTACAAACAGCTCATCAGACTATAACAATTTTAATATATAGCTTGACTTTAGTATACATTATATACTTAAATGGTTGAGCTTTCATCATATTCCATGACTGCTCATCTTGCAATCGTTTTGAAATCTATGTATAATAGAAGTTTTTACTGTGGCCTGAAATATAGCAAATAATATACTACAAGGTAAGTGCCCTGCAGGTCTCAAAATATCACATGTCTGAATGAATTAATATCTCAAAAATGTGTCCCAAAAGAGGGGGAAAATAGCTCAAATTTAGAAATTACACTCACTCTAAAACAAATTTAAGGATTTTATTTTCCCCTACTGCATGTGCTTGGAGCCCACAATAAGCTAGTAAAACATCTAGGCCAACTTTTTGATTCAGGAAACTAAAGCAAAAACAAAACAAAACACTATCTTGAATTTTTCACATCACAAAGAATAGGTGGAAAGCAATCCATAGCTTATATTATCTATAAACTATGGAATCAAATATAACTGAAAAGTCAGATATGGCATCCTATCCCTGGTTTAGAGGCTATGATATGAAAGTAGATAGAACATCAATATTTACTGTAGTAGAGCTATTCTAATATACATGACAACAATTCATGCCATGGTTACATTACAGGGAAAGATAAATACATTAGTAAACACGCCTCCTACTTGACTCTTTTCATAATTCTTTTCCTGATGCAACTATTCGGGTCATAGTCTACTTTCACTATGTAACAGCCTGAGTTGCTTAGTTCTATGTTATATTATGTCTGTTAACAATGATTTGTATTTGTCTTACTAGATCCCAAGTATTGTCAATCTTATCATATTGCATATATTATCTATTCTATGACTGGATTTGAAATATTTAGGTATTTTAGCATAATTCTTCATTTTCCCTTTGATAGACAGAACATGTGATTCTACTAATAAGTCTCTAGCCTCACAGTAAACAACAACAGCACAGGATATTTACTTAGTTTTTGGAACATAGTGGCCAAGATGTAACAGTTTGGTAAGGTCCCAGTCATAATGATTTATTCATTATGCACTTACTGTAGGAAATGTATTTCTCTTTTTTAAAAAAAGCATTTAGATGATTATTTGTTGTCAACAAAATTACATCAATTTCAGATTTCTAAATTTATCTCAAGTTAGTTTAGACTAATGGATTAAGGCACTGGACTAACAGTAGGAAGACTTGATTCTAATCCTGCACAGAAATCAAATGAGTAACTTTGAGTCAGTCACTCTTTCTTACTTTAGGAGATTACATGGATTTGCCTGTATATTACCATAAATCATGTCCAATGCTGCATTTAAAAAACAGTTCGTAAATACAGTATTTATTCTGTCTCATTTGCAAAATTGTTTACGTGTTCACAATAACTTCTTGTAAACAATTATTTAACCTCATTTGTGAATATATTCTAGTTTTTTGGCTCTAAAAGTATTATAATTTCTTATTGGAATATCAAATGAACTTTGCATGCATCACTTTTTTTAAATCTTGAGAATCTTATAAGTTTAGAAAACAGTGTTTACTTCTATATTTCAATTCATTATCCTGAAAAGTATTCTGTTTCTAATTAAGTTTAAGAGATGTGTGTGTGCGTATGTGTGTGTGTATGAATGGATGGATGAATGGATGGATAGCTGAAATTAGATACCGTGTTTCTCCGAAAATAAGACATGTCCCAATAATAAGCCCAATTGGGCTTTCGAGCACACATGCTATAATAAGCCCCCCCAAATAAGCCCCCCCCAAAAAAACTTATACACATGTGCAGCTGCTGTGCAAACAGCATGAGGTGAGGAGGCAAGGCGGGGGGGGAGAACGGAGGGGGAACATGCCCCACACATTGTAGCTTGAGCACCCCTTCTCTTAGTGGTGGCCGCAAAGAGCAGCCGCAAACAAACTCTTGCCAGCCCTAGCCCTGTCAACCTGGGGGGACGGGTATTGGCGCTGGAGCTCCGAGCAATGGCCGGTGTGGGCTGTCTGCACAGCCATGAAGTAGGATCTGCGTGGCTGGTTCTTGCCTGCAACATTGCCAGCGAGGATCAGCTCAGAGCTACTGCTGCTGCCGCCCGAGATCAGCAGGCCCGATTTGGTGAGCCGGATGCATCGCTGCTACTCAGGAGAAGAGAGAGAGGAGGCGCTGCCATTTCTGACGTTCTCCTCCTCCTGAAGAGCAGCAGCATGTTCAGCTCCCCGAATCAGGGTTAGGGTTAGGATGAGGGAGGAAAGGAGAGCAGGAGAAGAAGCCCCCCCCCCCCCAGCAGTGTGTAACTTGAGAATCAGCACCTTCGATTCTTTTAAACTCTTCCCAGCCATCCTTTTGTTCTCTGCTTCGGCTCTAGGGGGGAGAAAAGGGGAGCAGAAGAAGAAGTGCTGGCTTGGATTGCAAAAGCTTGCAGAGCAAACAGGAGATCTGGGGTTTGGACGAGCGGAGAATTCTTGCTTCTCCACTCCCCACTCCTCCCCATCTGCCACTTCCCCTCACAGGCCGAGATCGCCAAGGCTGATTCGGGGAGCTAAACATGCTGCTGCCGCTCAAGAAGAGAAGAATGTCAGAAATGGGCTCTCTCGACCCGGTCTTATTTTCGGGGAAACATGGTACTCCTGAGGAACTTCCTATGCAGAAAATTATTTAGCTAGAAACAACTAATATATTTTCTGTGCTTCAGCCAAAGCAAAGTTATTTCTACTGATTTCCAAAATATGTTTTCATATGGATTGCAGATGTTTTTGATAATCTAAAAAAGATCCAATGTCAGTCAAATCTGAATTGGCATAAATATACAATAAAAGAATCCCCTTTAAGGTACTTTTAACTCTACCAAATTACAAATCAACCATTTGCATAAAGACAAAGTAAGGTAAAAACAAAAAAAGCTACATTGTGGCTATGATTACAACTTAATGTCAGTTAAATATAGGATTAAACAGAGTTAGCTAATTATATAATTATTACCCTGAAACAAATGCTATTTAAAATAAGCTTAGCTAGATGATGCCATTTATATTTTATTTCAGAACATTTTTTCGGTATTTGATTGCATATATTGATTTCATAGCTTTAAGTGTAATAAGTTTTATGGAAGGTATAAGATGCATTGATTAAAAAAACAAGTTTCATTTAACTTACAGGTTGAAGTAGATATATTAAGGAACACTCTTGAATAACTATGATGGGAAAAGAGGTTATCTTAACTGCATGGAAGAGAGTTTCCACAGATGCCATGATTTGGTCAAAGCGACCTCCAAGTCCACCCAAAGTTATAATCATGTCCATCTAACAGAAATACAAAACACACAGAGAGAAAAAAAATAAATAGAATGTGAAGAAAGATCCAAAAATACATTTTGCACCTTTCCTATAAAATATAAATGCACATGTTTACAAAGCATAAATATAATTTGAGATGTTGAACAGATTTTAGAAATATCAACAATATATTTACAATGGTGAGAGAATTTATAAAACAAGCATATTTGAATATATTAGCCTCATTCAATTTGATCCTCTTTTTTAGATGATGATGATGATGATGATACAAATATCTTGGTCTTGATTTTCTAGGTTGTAATAACAATAGAATGAATAGAAATTTCATTGGTTTTCTGAATGCATCTTAATGACAAATCCATGGAACACGAAGCAAATGTCTGGGGTTTTAAATTGAGCCGAATTATTTAATAATTTTAAATAATTTTAATTGATGTTTGTCTTGTGCTTTTAATAGGCTGTACACTGCCCTGAGTCCTTCGGAAGAAGGGCGGTATAGAAATAAAATTATTATTATTATTATTATTATTATTATTATTATTATTATTATTATTATTATTAAATAGTAACTCAGAGTTGTGGTCGCCATGTATTATAATAGAGACAATAGATTTTGAAAATCAGTTGCTAAGTAATATGAATAAGAGGAATAAAATGGCTAGATAAGTTCTTCGTCCCGGAACTAATAGAACTTTTCAAAGGATGGGATGGGATGGGATGGGATGGGATGGGATGGGATGGGATGGGATGGGATGGGATGGGATGGAATGGAATGGAATGGAATGGAATAGAATAGAATAGAATAGAATAGAATAGAATAGAATAGAATAGAATAGAATAATAGAATAATTTGGCCAAGTGTGATTAGATGCACAAGGAATTTGTCTCCGGTGCAGAAGATCTAAGTGTACATGCCAAACAATACAGTAATCATAATCATAATCATCATACCAAAACAGGGGATAATACAAAAAGATAAGAAGGCTAATACTAATATTACAACATGGATAAATATACATAGATAGTACTGTGAGAGTTAGGTATTCAGCAGAGTGATGGCACGATGAAAAAAATCTGACCCTATGCCTAGTTGTTTTGGTATGCAACACCCTATAGTGGAGTCCTGAGAGAAAGAGGTGAAACCGTTTTTGTCCAGGATGGGAGGGGTCTGTAGATGTTTTCTCAGCCCTTCTTCTGACCAGTGCAATATACAGATCTTCTATGGGTTAGGGTTAGGGTTCAGACTGGTTACAATTGTTCTTTCTACAGTCCTATCTGCTGGAGTCTGTACATGTCTTGTTTGGTTGCTGTACCAAACCAGGCAGTTATTTATTTATTTAATTTATTTGTCAAGTATGTATTAGATAATATACTGTATATAAGTATAAGCATGAATTGAATACATAAAATGAATACAAATAAAGGGAACATTAGGACAGGGATGATAGACACACTGGTGCTCTTATGCACACCCCTTACAGACCTCTTAGGAATGGCGTCAGGTCAACAGAAGACAGTCTTAGGTTAAAATTTTGGGGGTTTGGGGATGAAACCACAGAGTCAGGGAGTGCATTCCAAGCACTGACCACTCTGTTGCTGAAGTCATATTTTCTGCAATCGAGTTTGGAGCGGTTCACTTTAAGTTTGAATCTATTGTGTACTTGTGTATTGTTGTGGTTGAAGCTGAAGTAGTCATTGACAGGTAGGACATTGTAGCAGATAATTTTATGAGCCACACTTAGGTCATACTGAAGGCAGCATAGTTCTAAGTTTTCTAAGCCTAGAATTTCAAGTCTGGTGGCATAAGTATTTTGTTGTGAGCAGAGGAGTGGAGGACTCTTCTTGTGAAATATTTCTGGACACGCTCAATTGTATTAATGTCCGATATGCAGTGAGGGTTCCAGACAAATGAGCTGTATTAGAGAATTGGTCTAACAAATGTTTTGTATGCTTTGGTTAGTAATTAATATTACCGGAGAAGAAGCTACACAAGATTAGGTTTACAACTCTTAATGCCTTTTTGGCAATGTTGTTACAGTGGACTTTGGCAGTTAGATCATTAGATATGAGTACTCCAAGGTCCTTTAGAGTGAGGGTCATCTACAAGGTCGTGTCCACTCAGCTTGTACTTTGTGTTCTGATTCCTTTTGTCAATGTGTAAGACAGAGCATTTGTTAGTTGAGATTTGGAGTTGTCAATTGTTTGACCATTCCGACACTAAGTCAAGGTCTTTTTGAAGAGTAGCAGCATTGTCGGTGGTGTTAAATAGTATTACTTCATCGGTGAAGAGTACACAGTTGCTTATAATATGATCACAAAGGTCATTTATGTATAGTATGAAGAGGGTTGGTCCTAGAACGCTGCCTTGGGGGACACCACTATTAACAGGTGCAGGATTTGATAGGGCACTCCCTATTTTTTTTTTAAAAAAAAATTTATTTTATTTTTTCCAACATAAAGAAAATTTTTTCAAGAATGAAGTCTTGGTCTGGTCACAAATGGGTACACTAATTTAACAAATGAAAAACAAAGAATTTTAACATAAATTCCAACATCTTAATAAATCTCATCATACATTCTAATCTCCTACTAAGGCAAAGCTCCTTTTTATATTCAATTATAAATTTAATTATAAATCAGAATTCAATACTGCTTTATCTAAATTTTTTATCCCTTGCTCCTTTTAATATCAACATTAAGCACAAAAACAATCTTTTCTATTAATCTATATATTCACCTTACAATTTTATCACTACAAATCTTAATTTCCAAATGTATACAACTCAATTTTTATTTCAATGTATTAATCAAAATTTCTTTCTATTTTTCTCATTTTCTAAACCCAATCTGTCCTATCCTATTCTTAAACTTTTACACAGAGATCTCAAAATTTACCATTTCATTTTAATTATCACCCAACATTTTTTCCCACCCCTTATTAATAATTATTCTTCAATATATTCTCCTCATTCTCCTCCATTACTCCATCTATTTATTTGGCTGATTTCCAACATAGCATATTTTGGCTGAGTTACCAGCATATTATCCTCCTTAACTTCCCCTTTTGTTTAGCTGATTACCAGCATTTTCCATTGTTTTGGCTGATTTCCAGCATGTTTTGTTTTGGTTGATTAACAGCATTCCCGTCCTTAACTCCACCTAGTTTTCTGGCTGATTAACAGCATTCTCCTCCTTAACTCCACCTATTATTTGGCTGATTTTCAGCATTTCATTATTTGGCTGATTTCTCAGCATATTCTCCTCCATTAACTCCAACTTCTATTCTACTAACTTACTAAAGATTTCTTTTTCCATATGTTATCTATTAACCCATTATTTCCAACTGTACTCTTCCAGGGTGTTTATTTCTTAATAATAAATAATATTATTTCTTAATATTAATCATTCCAAGATATATTAAGTGCAATTACAATTATAACTTCCATCTGTGTACCTTAATCCATCGTCTAAAATCATTAACAATTGATCATAATTATCATCCACCACTTTGTTATCAAATTAAAACTAAAGCATATCACAACAAATTATGCTTTTATAAATATATCACTTTTAGTCACCTTTACTTCCCATTTCTATTTTTAATATTTCTTTCTTTGTTTACCATGAACACTTATTTTTATTTAAAACTCATTTAAATTTTGAACCATTTAAACAATTAAACATTCAAACATTGCTATCCAATTTATCTATTTTGCTTCTTCTTTTCCTTATCTGTCCATGTGCGTTTCAATTCAAAGTCAATACTTTCACACTTAAAACTCTGCATATCCTTTTTAATTTTATTATAAAGTCTGTTTCCAGTAAAACATCAACTTCTCCACTTCTAGTCCAGCAATAAAGTCTTTTATTGCTGCGCTAGTTAATTAAAAGTTTATTAAACATTATATTTCTTCTTTCTTTATGTAGCAATCTAATGACAGAATAGGAATCTCCAAAGTTCAAAAAGCCATAGTTCTTTTCAAGGCAATCCACAATATGTAATAAGTCAAATGGTTCTTTTCAGAGAACAAGTTACCGCAATAAACACTTTCACTTAGTCACAGCTTCAAACGCCATTTTGAAACATTTATGTAGCAATCCATTTTATCTCTTTGTCTGTCTTTTAAAGGTGGCAAATCCTTAATTTCGCTTTTCTCTTTTCAAGTTCATTTCAGTTTTAACAAGAAAGTTCAAATATCCAGCTCTGTTAATAAGCAATTCCATCCAATCAATCAGTGGTGAAATAAGATTCTTAAAGGTTTAAAACTTCTTTCCCCCCCTTTCCCCTCAAAAATCTTCAAGCCCCTCAGATCTTCAGCCGCTAAGTAAGGCTGGGGGTCTTATTTATTAATATCCTCTTTAATGCGTTGTTCTCACCTGGGCTGGTGTCACTCACCCGGCTCCAAAGCATTTTGTCCTTTCTTCCTTCCTCCTGCACTTCGCTTGTCCTGATCTGTCACAGTCTCAAGGCAGCCGCCATGGCTGCGGTCCCCCGCCGCTGACTTAGAGGGTTGCCTCCGGCCTCCAAGGAAGTTGCCCGTTCCTCTCGGCCGCCCAAGGAGTCCCTCTCTTTTCCCCTGTCCCTTCAGGACAGGGTAGGTCCGCAGCGGGGCTCATCAGAACCCCATTTCCCCGACTGTATCCCCGCAACGCCAAACCAGAAGCCTTCAGGGTGCTCCCTGTTTTGAACACTTGTCTGACAGGAACGTGGCTATCCAGTTATGTAGCGGTCTGGAGATGCCATAGGATTTTAATTTTAGAAGTAGTTTGTCATGTACTACTGAATCAAAGGCTTTATAGAAGTCTATGTAAATTGCACCTATTGCTTTGTCCTGATCGAGATTGTAGTCCATATGTTTTTGAAGTGTACAAGTTGTAAATTACAGGTTTTTTTTTCTGAAACCAAATTGTTTATTAGAGAGTAGGTTGTTTGTTTCTAGGTGAAAGGTAATGGATTGGTTAACGATTGATTCCATGACTTTGCAGGTGACACAGCAAAAAGAGATTGGTCTGTAATTTTCAACTGGGCTGGGGTTTTCCTTTTTGAAGATAGGGATGACCATGGCTAGTGACCATAGGTTGGGTTCGGAGCTGGTCTGGAACGATTTTTCAAAGATTATGCTTAGAGGTTCTGCTATAGCAGTGGAAAGCTTTTTTAAGAAGTGTGCACATAGTCCATCAGGTCTAATAGATAGAGATGGTTGTAGTCTGCATAGTGCCTTTTCAACGTTATCTTCTGTGAAATCTATTTGTGTTAGATCATTGTAGTTATTAGTGGTACGACTAGGGAATGTTGGGCATGAGCCATTGCTGTTTACAAAGACTGAGCCGAAGAATGTGTTAAAGAGGCTTGCTTAAACTGCTTCATCATTGCATTCTTTACCGTTAGGTCCTTTTAGGGGTGGGATTGTTTACAAAATTATAGAAGGCGTGGTTGGATTTAGTGGTCAGGTGGTTTTCTTCTTGTTTGATGTGGTAATTGGTGCATTCAGTCTTTATTTGTTGGCATATATTTTTGTAGCAGCTTTTAAAATAAGCTAGTTTTGTTTTTTTGTCAGAGGGAATTTTTTTTTGGTTTGGAGTTTTCTTATTGATATGGGTAATTTGTTTTTCCTGATTTTGGTGGTGATTAATGCTACATATAGTTTAATAACTCTATTGACTTCAAGCAAGAAAATGTTATAATGGTCTTCGGCAGTGTTACAGCCAGAGAATAGAAATTGCCAATCAAGAGATGAGAGATCGGTGTCTATGAGATTATAGTTGGCTTTCTTGAAGTTGTAGTTTTCTTGAAGTTATTATGGTGATTTTTGTAAGGGCATATATTGAGACAAAAGTCAATCATGCTGTGGTCACTATTGGAAAAGGGTTCTTTCATTTGTAGTCCATAAATTAAGTTTAAGCTGTTGCAGAAGATGCGGTTGAGGCAGTTGTTGAGTCTAGTGTTGTTAATTACTAGTTGATTTAGACCTAGATTAGTAACAGCATTGTTTAGGATTGTATGGATGGGTTCAGTAGTACATTTGTTTATTGTCCAATTAATAAGAGGTAGGTTGAGGTCACCAAGAAAGATGAGAGAGTATGGGTAGGAGGCTGCCCATGTTAGTACTGAAGTTAACTTGTTCGCATGTGCGATGTCGTAGTCACAGGCTCTGTAACATGGTAAGAAGTGAAGAGTGGTGTTTAAGGACAATTCACAGATGATAGTTTCCGGAAGAGCGAGTTCATGTGCAACTTGAATATTTTTTAGGTTTAGTACACCCGTCCCTTACTTCCTCAATACCAACCACTAGTGACCTTAAATGCAAACTAATAAACGCAAGAAGTATAGTAAACAAAATGCCCGAACTCCTCCTCTTATTAAATACTATTACATTTGACATTATATTTGTCTGTTAAACATGGCTAAACACATCCCTTCCTGACTCCATTATCACAGTAAGAGACTATCACGTTTACCAGTCTGATTGTGAACCGCAGAGGAGGTGTAATTTTTCTATAAAACTGTATCAACAACTCCTGGGGCAGTCTGAACTTCTGGAGTTGATGTAGGAAGAACATTTTTTGTTGTGCCTTTTTAATGATGGCTCCAATGTTGATTGTCCATTCCAAATCCTGGGAGATTACAGAACCCAAAAACTTGAAGGACTCTACTGGGGATATTGTACCGTTGAATATAGTAAGAGGTGGTAGAATAGAAGGGCTCTTTTTAAAGTCCACTCTCATCTCTACTGTTTTAAGCATGCTCAGCTCCAGACTGTTATGGCTAGACCAGAGGGCCAGTTGCTCAACCTCCCATCTGCAGATTCATCATTGTCTCAATGAGACCATAATGACTTTTGTATCATCTGCAAACTTCAGTACTTTAACAGAGGTGATGCAGTCATTGGTATATAGAGTGTGAAGAGCAATGGAGAGAATTCTCAGCTTTGAGGGGTGCTTATGCTAATTGCCCAGATATTAGATGTATGTCAGGTTTCGTTGCTATCTTAAATAAACTTCATTCTCAAATGCAAGATCTCTAATGAATCTTTTTTTTAATTTAAGAATAGAAGAACGACATCTCTGAACTCTTTGTGCAGCCAAAACTGGCCCCTCCTTCCAACATCCTCCCTTTCTGTTCTTCAACCCCAATGTCTCATTGGCCATCATGCAGATCCATCTCTTCGTCCCAAGCACTTTCTTTTCACAGGAATTTCCCCCCTCCCTCTGTCACCCAGGTAACGCTATCTACTAAAAGCAGGAAACTAGGTAAAAGTTCATCTCAGCATTAGAATAAAGCTTCTTCCTCTTTCATTCATGTCAGCGCTGGAGGAGAACATAATTTGGAACGCTGACAATATACTTTTCTTTAGCTTCACCTGTTGCTTCCTATCTATTAAAAAACTAATAATTCACTTACAACTATGGACAGGCACAGCTAGTTTAATCAGTTTAAATGAAGAATTTCTGGAATAATTATTAATTTTTACATATGGGCATATCAAATTTTCAACTTTCAATTTCTAGGTATTGGGGTGCTCAAAAGTTGTGACATGCCTAAGGGATTGTAAAGATATTTTCATTACTTTAATATAATTTAGATATGCTTGGTAAGTAACCACATAAATATAACTTTTTAACATTTTTTGTTTCATTTAAAAAAATGTGAAGCATCACTGTTCTATGATAACATTACACTTTAAAGTCTTATTTGAATCAATATTTTTCTTTATTGCATTATTCTGTATTGTGTAAATGCATTGGTGAGATCCAAAATACCTTTGTAGAATCTGTTACGTTGCTGTTCTTGCAAAAACACTTTCTCCATATTCACAGTTATCCAAGCAGGAATGGACTACTGGCTTTTCTAACTAGCTTGTGGGCCACAGGTTGTTTTCCAGTGATACAACCCAACAGACAGGGTGGGGCTAAAGGTTTTGGCACATTTGTATGTGAATGAGAAGAGAGTGAAGAGAATTGAAGTGTATCTATTTATAAAGACATTGCATTCCTACTTATTTTATTGTTTTGATAAAAACTTGGTTTAGGAGTTTTTTTTTTTTATTGAAAAGTTTTACAGAAAAAAAAGATTTCCCCCCCCAATTCCCCCACCCTTTCCCTCCCCTCATCCCACCCTCCCCCCCAGACTTCCCAGAGCAAAATACAAGATATTTCAGTTAACAATCATAAGCTAAATTAACCTATCTATCCTTAGACTACTAAATCCCCCCTGAAACCTTAACTCCACTATAGATAACATAATACTTCTAATACTTAACATTCATTCATAAGCTATTTGATATTTTCTTGTCTGATACTTATTTTGAATATAATCAATCCATCTTCTCCATTCCAATACGTATCTTTCTGTTTATAGTCCTTCAAATATGCTGAGATTTTCGCCATTCCTGCTAAATTCGTTACTTTCAGTATCCACTCTTCAATAGTAGGCAAAGAGTCCTTCTTCCAGTATTGCGCTACCAACAGCCTAGCTGCTGATATTAAGGTCAAGATCAATTTAGTCTCTAATACTGTACAATCCGTCGTTATACCCAGTAGAAACAATTGAGGAGTAAATTTCAACCTTTTTTTCAGAATGTTCTGAATCACCCACCAAATTTTTATCCAAAATGCCTTGATTTTCTTACAGGTCCACCATATATGATAATAGCTTGCACCATCACATTCACATCTCCAACATTTAGCTTGCAAATTAGAGTACGTACATGATAATTTTTTAGGATCTAAGTGCCATCTATAAAACATTTTATAAAAATTCTCTCTCAAATTTTGTGCTTGCGTAAATTTAACATTTCTGACCCAAATCTTTTCCCACGTTTCCATCATCACTGGTTCCTGAAAGCTTTGTGCCCATTTTATCATACAATCCTTAACCAATTCTGTTTCTGAATCTATTTCCAATAATGCGTTATACAACCTTTTAATATGCATCTGACTTTGATCTCTAATCTGTTTCACCAAATTTTCCTCATTTTGCATGACACCAATTTTTTGATCTTCCCTCCATCTAGCTTGAAGCTGACCATACTGAAACCAAGTATAAATTATCCCTTCTTCTTTTAATACATCTAAGGATTTCAATTGCAACTTACCCCTTTCCCAAAAAAGAAGCTCTTTATAAGTAATCACCTCTGTTTTTTGTTCTATACTTACATTTTCTATTGCATGTCTGGGATTTGCCCATATGGGTATCTTATAATTTAGCTTATATTGATACTTTTTCCAAACCCTCAGCAACGCATTTCTAAGTATATGACCCTTAAACACTTTATCCACTTTTTTTTCATATAACAGATAAGCATGCCATCCATATAACAAATCATAACCTTCTACATTTAACATTCTCTCTTCAGTTAAATTAAACCAATCGCTAATTTGTGATAAAACAGCTGATTCATAGTACAATCTTAAATTAGGCATTTTAAGACCTCCTCTCTCACGTACATCCTGTATAATTTTCAGTTTCACTCTTGGTTTCTTCCCGCCCCAAATAAAAGTTTTAACCCCTTTCTGCCATTCCCTCAAGTTTCCATCTTTCTTAAGCACTGATATCATTTGAAACAAAAATAAGAACCTAGGTAATACATTCATTTTTATTACTGCTATCCTTCCCAGTAGAGATAGTTGTAGCTTTTTCCAATTTTCCATTTCCTTCTGCACTTTTTGCCAAAGAACTTCATAATTATTTTTAAATAATTTCGTGTTTGAGGCTGCAGTATATACTCCTAGATACTTAACCTTTTTAACTATTTCAAACCCCGTTATTCTCTCTAAATCTTCTCTTTGAGATATGGACATATTTTTAGTTAGCATCTTTGTCTTGTGTTGATTTACTTTAAATCCAGATACCTTGCCATATTGACCTATTATGTCCAACATATGTGGAGCCGCTTCTATAGGTTGAGATAAAGTAACAACCAGGTCATCTGCAAACGCTCTTAATCTATAATCCTGCTGTCTAATTACAATTCCTTTTATTTTATCAGAGTCACATATCTTATTCAACAAAACATTTTCTTTCAGGCCTCTCAATCTCAAGGCAAATTCCATGGATCTGTATTGTAACATTACCAATTCATCATCCACCCTCTCTGTTTTAGTCATAATATCTCCCACTTTGTTTTCCAAATTCAAATTGGCTTCGTTAATTTCTTCCACTCTCTCTTCCACTTGAATAACAAGTTTTGACAATCCTGATACTGCAAAAACAATATAATCTCTTATTTCATCATGCTTTATTGCAACAACTTCTTTAATTGACTTTATATCCTCCTCAACTTTCTTTAATTTCCCTTCCACAATTACTGTTAGATTATTCATTGCTGCAGCTTGATTATTCATGGCTTCTTTCATAAATTCTTTGAGATCATTAAGAGCAGCCTCCTGACTCTGTGAATCAGCCGGAAGTTGTGCTTTCTGTGTCACCACTGACACAACTGGAGAACCTCCTCCTCCTTTAGCAACTCCTGGCTTAACTTGTTTAGAAGCCATCTTTTTTTTTTTTAAAAAAGGATCTTTTTTCTTTTCAAAGCCACAGAGTCCCTTGAACAATTTTCAAAAGCTTGTAATTTATAGTCTCTAATTTATCAAGCAAAATAGTCTTTTCACCACAAGCTCTCAATTCCCAGCAGCTTTAATCCATTCTCACAGAAAGTTCTCAATAAGCACTTTCGTTTCTGACTTTCACTTTCACCCATAACAAAGGCGCCATCTTCAGCATCCAGCTCAAAGAAATTCAATTTGAAACAAAGTAAGTCCGGAGTTAAGCACTGTTATTTTAAAGCTTGTTCTCCTGTTTCCACTCTGCCTGTGCTTGTAATCAATCAAACTCACTTTTGACAGGATTGGTCGCGGCGTCTAGCTCTGTTTAAAGAGAGTTGTCTCGGATTCGGAGCTTCTTGGTGGGCTGACTGGGGAGCTCTCACCCTCCAAGCTTCTGGAGTTATTCCAGAGGACTTTCGGGGAGCTCTACTCACACCCACCAGCTCTCCTCTCCTTCTTCTCCCGATGGACAGGTTTTTCAGCTGCCAGACAGCCAATTAGTGCTGTCAAAGCGGCTTTTACGAAGTCACAGGGCTGGTGGTCTAAGGAGACCGTCCACGAAGCCTGCGGTGTCAACCAGAAGTCCGGTTTAGGAGTTTTTAACTGTGGTAACTGTTTATCAAAAATTAGCCGAATATTATCATGTGGGATTAAATAGTTTTTATGTTATCTTTTCTATTGGGTCTAATGGAAGGGATAATGGAAGCTTAGTTTTAAGCTTCCTCTTAGGATGTGTATAGTATAATCAAAGAAATATGAAAATAGTATAAATTACAAATATGCATCAATTCAGCACATTAAAAAACTGGAGAAAAAATTAGAAAAATAATGTATATATATTTATAGAATCAATTATAATCATTACATTAAAATTGCAACCTACATGCATTGTAAGATATCTATTTCATTTTATAGAAAACAGTAGCTAGATCAGTGTACATATCACAAGTATTTATCAGAAATAATAACTGCATAACCAATTTAAAAAAAATGGATTAAACTGATTATCTTTTTCCATGTCAGCATAATATTTTAATACAGTGTTTCCTTAAAAAATGTAAATCAGACGGGATGTTTAAATTATAGTATTAAAAAATCAAGAATAGATAATTCTTAATGTTTGTTACTGCAGTTACCTGGAAAATAATATATTTTTGAATGGTACGCTTTAATACTTTGATTAATTTGTCTATATTAATTTTAAATTTAAAGGTTAACACATTCCCTATTTACCCCTATCTGGGCAATTAAAAAGAAAATACATTTATTACAGCTGAATCTAGTATCGAAGTGGGAAAGATATAATGCACTGAATATTCATTCAACTCAGCTCAAACAATCCTACTTGGGATTGTTTTTAGTTTATATCTAGGCGTATTTCTATGCTCCTTTGATTCAACAATTTTGTATTCACAATGATATGTTTGTTCTTTTACTTTAGTGACTGACAAAATTGTTATGAATTCATAACTTATATTTTCTGTATTGAATGCAGCAGTTTCTCATAAAAGCCAAGTTAAACATAAAATTTAAAGATCCAGAACACTAAAAAAATAATTATTTATTTTTAAAATTAAAAAGAACTATATCAATTTAACAACAGAAACAGCTGAAGGAAAACATGAGAGGTAAGCATAAAGGACTGCAGAAACTGCTAAAAAGCAGAGTTTGGAATGGTCATTTTTTTTTATGCAAATGACTGGAAATTCTTATATCACATCCTGTGCTAAGCACTTTGGGCTACAAGTGTATTGCATAGTTTTCAGTCAGTAGCTACAGTCTCCACAGCCTTCCATTTAAGGTTGATGTTTTTCAGATCTTTCTGAAATGTTTGGCCTTCCTCTTTTTCTTTTGACCATTTGGTGGTATCCAATTGATTGCGGTCTTTGTTTGACATTGCTCACTCATGCGGAGCACATGTCCAGCAAAACACACTCTTCATTCTTTCACCATCTCAGAGAAGTCTTTGGGAATTACATCTTTGTAGAATATCTTCATTTGTGACATGGTCCGGATATGAAATATGAAGATTCTTCTGAGACAATATTGTTGGAAGATGTTGATGTTAATTCTTGTTATAGATTTTCAGATTTCACTGGAGTATATGGCAGTTGATATGACAATAGCATTAAATAATCTGATTTTGGTTGCTGTGCTTATGGTGGATGTGGTCCATGCTGAACACATTTGTTGGAAGACTGCAATTGTTTTACCTATTCAGCATTTTACTTCTGCTTCTGTTTCCCCTAGCTGTATCCATGATGCTAGCAAGATAGATTGTTTTACAAATTTTAAGGGCTGTTTTTTAATGTTATTGGACTGCTGTCTTGAACAATGCCAACTTGCATCAGCTTTGACTTGTCTACATTATTTTTTAAGTCCACTTTACTGTCTTTAAAATAGAATTATCATAAATTATTCTATTTTCCTATTGCAACTCCTCCAGGAAACTAGTGTATAATAATATTGGACTGCATTGTAAAGTTGTAATATGCCTGCTTTATTTCACTAATTCATGGATTAATAATAATGTCTATCTTAAAAGTCTAACATAGCCATTTTGTACTTATTTATATATATTAGTCTGCCAATCAAACCTGACAGCAGCCTCCAATCTTTGGGTGTCAGGGACCATTTCTGTGAAGGGCAGTTTTTCCGTGGACTGGAGTGTGTGGTTTTATGTGCTGCATGCATCCCGTATGTGTGAGGATAGGGCTTTGCTCGCCTGTGTGGCCCGATTCATTTATAATTTAAAGCTTCAAATGCCCATAATCAGTGCGACATGATCTTTGAGAAGAGCTGTTCACAGAAGATACTACTGTTACACAGGTATAGAATCCAGAAGCAGCTGCTCAGAGACAAACAAATATTTGATAAAATTACACTGTTCATGACACTCTCTCTAAACTGCCTTTAGAATTCACAGGGAAGTAAATTTACAATAAAGTTCAGATGAATCTATGGGCATATTCTCTATTACCAGTCTTCTGGGAAAATATAATTCTGTGCTAGAAAAGGTTAAGAATGGAAAGGCAAGGTAACTAAGTCCTGACATATAAAATGAATTGATTAACTCAGTGAAGGATAGAATTGTAACATACATAAAGAAAGGTTTGGAGTTTTTTTCTGTTAATTATGGCTACCAGGAAAGATATTGGTATGAAATTCAGCTAGCTGAACTAAATCTCTATTGACAGCAAATGAATGAATGCTAGAAGATAAAGATAAAAGAGGCCATTTGGCCCCAGAAGATCAATTAATAACTTGTTTGGCCCATAGCATTTTAAAACTCATTGATAGCAATAGCCTGGACATGTAAACATTGTAAGTCAAGTCTTTGGATTCCATGAGTAAACTAATATGAGAATAAAATAGTAGATAAATTATGGAACACTGCAGTGGTGGGTTTCAAAATTTTTTACTACCGGTTCTGTGGGTGTGGCTTTGTGGGCGTGGCATGGCTTTGTGGGCATGGCAGGGGAAGGATACTGTAAAATCTCCATTCCCAACACACTCCAGGGGAAGGATATTGTAAAATTTACATTCCGTCCCCAATCCAGGGGAAGGTTACTGCAAAATCCCCATTTCCTCCTGATAAGCTGGAACTTGGGAAGCAGAGAATAGATAGGGGCGGGGCCAGTCAGAATTTTTACTAACAGTTCTCCAAACTATTCAAAATTTCCACTACCGGTTCTCCAGAATTGGTCAGAACCTGCTGAAACCCACCTCTGGAACACTGGGGTTGTATTCTAGTATTTAAGATTTATAGCACAACAAGCAGGAGTTACATATGTAGACTGTGCTATCCATATTCTTAATTTAATCCTGAATTACACTATGTTAAACTATTGGAGAAATAACTTCAGGAACTCTCTATTATTGCTTTATACACAGTGTTAATGGCGTTCTCTCTCCAAATGTGTAAGATTCCAATCCAATATTATGCAGAAAGCATTCTGTATAATTAAATGGTCAGCACTCTATAAATCTCTTCAGCAAGGTGTCAATGACATTATTCTCTTGGGAAAGCAGTTAGAGTTCTGAAATCTCAAATCTCAAACTGAAAAAGATTTTTTCCTGTATTGTTCAGAAAAGTTTTAGAATCTACCAGCTGCCTTTCAAAACTCTTGCAGTCGAAACAAACTGACTTAAATAAACTGTGAAATTTCTCTAGACTTGTTTATAATACCATGTGAAATAGCAGATATCTGTTACTGACTTGTACCAAAAATATTTTCTTTTAAGTTTGTTAATTTTAAAATTTCTGCATGTTTTAACAAACTTACATAAACATTTAACAATACTTGGAATAATATTTTTAAATTATCTCAAATGTTGAATGGTCATCAGAGATCTTTTTCACCATTCTAAACTTAGGCTAAAGCAATAACCCATAAAAATATCATCATCCTTTAAGCCCACAGAACCTTTCTTAAGACTGAAAAGAACACTCTCAAGTTCAGCAGAATTAAGGAAGAAAAGCAAAACTACTTAAAATTGAAGTTTCCCCTTCTATATTACCGCACTACGACTTAAACAGAAAATACCTCCACCACTGTAGGAAGTGGTGAAAATACATTCAGAAATAAATATTTAATTTTATTAAAATATAGAACTAATAATGAGAAAGAAAGGCCTGAAATATGCTATTCAGAACAGAGACAGACAGAATCACAGATAAGGCATTTCATATATGAAAATTTCTGAAATCTTAAGAGCACCATTTTTCTTGTAGGAGACTGGGGAATAGGGAGACAGTTCCAAGAAGAGCTTCTTGATGCACAGAGGAAATGAAAAAGCTACACTGGCTGTAAAATGAGGGAACAAAAGTGATTACTCACATGAGGATAGCAATGGCAGCAACAACTGCGGTCTCTTTTCATATAGGCACCTGAAAGGTTTGTGACTAGGACACAGCTCTCTAACTGGCAGCATGACTAATCCCTTAGCAGCAGCTCCCTGAATTACTGTACTTTCCCCTCTTTTCTAGTGGTTTAAATCTCCTCCTTTCTTTCATCTTCTTTCTCAGCTCCTAATCAAACACATTTATAGGGACTATATGCCCATGTTTTCTTGCCTGCCTACATGTCTAATTGACTATATTTAATACATTATGTTCCTCGGATGTCTTCCCTTATTCTTATCTTTAAGAAATAGCAGGGTTTCTGGTATGACTCAATGTTTTGGGTAGTCTTTCTTGTCAACCTTATTACTGCTTGAACCAGGTACCAGATTTCTTCTGAAAGAAGTGATTGTTATGAAGTTGGGTTATATACTGTATGCACTGCATTACTTATTCTTTTAAATAAACATATCTTATTTTTGAGGCCAAAGCATTGCATTAACCTAGGTTAGTAAATAAATATATGGGCTAAGGAGTGCTGGGTATTTAAAACCCAACACATCTATGTTAAAAGAGTTGGATGTTTGTTTGAATTTCTTTTCAAAGACAGCCTGCTATATGAAACCTAGAATAGTATAGCTCAAATGTATAATCTATTTTTGCTTCATTGTGGTTATTTGAAACAGCTGCTGGCATCTTAAAGACTCTATCTTGTAATTATGATATAAATATAAGGAAGATAACTGATTGGTACAAGTAGTGAGGAAACACTATTTCATTCCTTCCTTTCCCTTTCCTCCAGTATATTTATATGCTGCAAGATTGTGAAATTATGCACAAAACAATCCAAATTTTATATATAAAGAGATTTGTTTAGCATTCTTATGAACTAACATCTAAGAATTTAAATTTATTTGATGCATTGGTGTGTTGCTAAATTATATCAAGGGAAATTGATGCAATGTGTAATAAAAAAGGTGCTGGTTAGCCGACACAAATTAATTTCTTTCCCAATGTTTTTCAAGAAAATTCAAGATTTCAAAAGTTATAGATAATGTTGCAGCCCCAGGCTTATAGTGTGTTTGACCTGATCATAAGCAATGTATGCAATAATTCCTGCCCATATATGAAAATAAAAGATGTCTCTCTCTTTTAAGAAATATTTACTTCATCATACTCTCAAAATACATCACTTAACCTATGTTGAGGCTAACTGAGTAATATTATCAAAAATGAAAAGTGACAGACTTTCATCGAGCCTGTCCGAAAAATTAAAAAAGAAAAAAACCAAAGCAAACAAAACTCTGCAGTTATATATGACTGCATTTTCAGTGTAAACATTTATTTATTTAGCGTATGGTTGGTCACACACAGAATTAAAACACTTCATTTTTATAGGTTAAAAACAATTAAAACAATAAAAAAACAGTAAG
This sequence comes from Arizona elegans, assembly GCA_022577455.1. Lineage (NCBI taxonomy): Eukaryota > Metazoa > Chordata > Lepidosauria > Squamata > Colubridae > Arizona > Arizona elegans. The sequence continues at coordinate 86,762,882 of JAKOOJ010000004.1, forward strand.
AAAACCTAAAAGGAAAACAGAAATAACATTTCAAAGTTTAATGTCGAGTTTGGAGATCCAGTCAGTAGCTGCCGTTGTTATGCAGAGGAAGTCCCTAGAATCTCCTGGATACCTTCTGTTAGGGCATTCCCTCACTATATGCTGGATAGTCTGTCGAGGGGCCCCGCAATCACATTGTGCTGAAGGTGTCTTTCCCCATTTATACAGGGAGTCAGCACACACCCCATGAGTTGTTCTAATTCTATTATATGTCACCCATATGTGTCGGGGTAGGCTAAATCCTGGAGGTATACTACTAGGACTGATATGCTCGGAGATATCTTGGGGGGGAACAGCTATTCCACGCCTCCATCCACTTTTGTGTGGTGTTCTGATGATCGGCCATCAACTTACGCGCTGTCAAGATTGGTGAATTTCTTGACTTTAATCGGCATCTTAAGAGATCAGGAATGTATCCATGTATGGGTAGAGAGGAATTTAATAGGATCTTACTATACTCCTGAATGAGAGCTTCTTGTCGTCGTAAGTGCGGGGGGAGTATGTGACTAAGAATTGGTAACCAGTAATTAGATGTAGATTTTATGCACCCAGTAATTAGCCTCATCGTATGGTTAAGTTGAACATCAATAAGTCCTCTATGTGAGCTGTTTATCCATACAGGTGCACAGTATTCCGCTGCAGAGTAGCAAAGCCCGAGGGCTGCACATCGGAGAGTTGGGGCTGAAGCTCCCCAAGTTGTTCCGCATAGTTTTTGTAGGATGTTATTTCTGCTGTTAACCTTGGCAGCCATATTCTGGATATGTTTCTTAAAGGACAGGGTCCTGTCTAAGGTGACCCCCAGGTATTTTGGTGTTGCCTCATATGGGAGCAGTTTGTTATTTAGGTTATTGAGTTCTCTTTTTGCCAATTTGTTGTTGAGGTGAAAACATGATGTTTTCAGTGTAAACAACCTGATAGAAAAGAGACATGATTAAAAAAAATAAGGAAGCAGTACAATATATCCTTTCCATTATTTGTATCTTTGCAAAAGCAGCATGTTCATACTGATCTCAAACTGCTACCCACAGCTGACATTACATATAAGTTGTGTCACAATATAATTGAAGAGAAAAGTTACACTGTGTATTGTAACATGCATTCAGATCAATTATAATTCCCAAAAGAGATGCTTCCCTCTTTTGTCCATGGTGTTACTTGTTAAGTTTCAAAGATCAGATATTTATGGAGAACAACATCCATCACCAATCTTAACAATGGACTGCATTATTAGGAAAAGCACGTGGTGATAGATATATTATTGAAACACCATAGCAGACTATATGGCTTGCATTGTTCTCACTGTAATGTTTGCTTTAAGAATTCTTTGGCGGGATCACCATCTGAGCTAACAACCCATTCTTTCATAGAAGCTACAATGAACAAAGCAGTAGAACCTAAGTAAATATATTTTCTACCTGGAGTTCAAATATGCTAGCCTAATAAAAAAATTCACTTATTTTTTTATAGGAGAATGCAAGTGAAATCATAAGAAAAGAGGGTTACTATTTTTCTCTAGCAGTACTGCATATATAAAATTATTTTTAAGCATCAAAGAAGGAATAGCAATTAATGAGTGGAAAAAAAGCAACTGACATGTGCATCGGGATGAAATTCAAAATTTTTCCCTACCAGTTCTGTGGGCGTGGCTTGCTGGTGGTGGTCCTGTGGTTGAGTGGGTGTGGCCAACTTGACATCACTCATGGCCACGCCCACTCAGTCACATTGCAGTGAAAATGACCGGAGCCAGTTTGCTTCTTGAATGCACTGCTGCCGCCCTGTTCCATGCGCCAGTTGTTCACACACACATCGTTGCCTGCTGCCTCTGTGCTGGAGGGACTTGCCTGGGCAAGTCCGAGCACAGCGGTGCAGCAGACAACAGTGTGCGTGTGCGTGGCTGGCGCATGGAACAGGGTGGCGGCGCGGAGCGGCTCCAGTAATTTTCACTGCAAGAAGCCTGCAGCCGCTGTCTCTTTTTCGGTGCAAGAAGCATCCAGCTGCACTGAAAAAAGAAGCGGTGGCTGGAGGCTTGTCTTCCCTGGCAGCCAGCTGCAGAAGGAAGGTAAGTGCACAGAATGGATACCATACCAATGTGGCTCGGATGAAACCAAAAGAGCCAGGCAAGAAAGTCTGTGCTGACAGGGGTGAATAGCAGCCAGGACATCTCAACCCCGCTCTTTCCCTAGAAAGTGGGGGGAATGGCACTGATCCTCTGTGAACGAAGCCAGTGGTGAAGCAGGCTCCTTTCCAACCACCTCCCAGCTCTTCTTCTCAGAGTGAAGGTCCTTCTTATCTTAATGTTACAGAAGACCTTGCCCGGGCAGGTGTTCAGCCTCGGAGGTTTATCGTCAGTTGCCGGGGCTTTGCTGTTTTCGGACTGAAGCCCCATTATCTGTTCAGACTGCCAAAATGCCTGTACCTCTTTGCCCTGAGTCCGCGTTGCGCCTCCATTGCTGGCCGAAGAAATCGCAGCAGCAATAGGATACCTTGATTCTCCCCATAAGCCCCTATGGAAAGAGCAGGAGCTGCAGTTTTTATAAGCCTGCCCTACGCTCCGAAATGCTGAGGTTATGTGGCTTTCCCCTCCCTCTTTTCTCGTCTACGTAAAAGCAGTCCAGTTCCCAGTGGCTACTCCAGAGAAGCAGGTGTGGGTTCCAGTTTGGCTCTTTCTGGGGACTTTTGGTAGCCCCGCCAGACTTCCCGCTTTGTTTGGCTTTACTTGCAAAGTGTAGGAAGTTGGATGGACCCTATTTGGAACGTCAGCAAATTCTTTGCCTCCAAGTTCCAACTTCAAATCTGCTGAAAGGAGATACTGTTGGGGTGGGCATACCTTCCAGTCTCCTGGAAGCGCGCTCACTCTGCACACTCCTTTCCTACAGTTTCCGGTTGTTTTGCCAACATAAGGATGCGTTGCGTGGTGAACGGAGAGTGGGTGGCAGGCGGGCAGGGCCAACCAGGTATAGTTTTTACCGGTTCGGCAAACCATTTAAAATTGCTGCTATCAGTATGCACGATCTGCTCCGAACCGGTCAAATTTCACCCCTGATGTGCATCTACGGAGTAGACTAAGCATTCCTTGCCACAGCTTCAGAAATGAGTTTAATGAGCAATTGCTCTTTGCAAAGAAAACTTACATATAGCTTTATGTGGGAAATGGTCTAATGAAAGCTTACTTTAAGAATCGAGTTCAACAAAAAATACAGAACTATCACCAGCATGAATGACAGACCAATATGAAATGGATAGGAAAATGGGAATTGCTTGGTATTGCCTTTTACTGATGAATTACTGAAACTGGGTAGTAGAACAGTTTTGAAGTATTATAGCATTGGTTTTCAAAGCTCAATTAATTTCTAGAAGCAGATGTATTCTGACCAATCATATTTCTGTCCCACCTGGAACTAGTTATGATTCAATAAGCATAGATATTATCCATCGACAGTAAAGAGTGAACTCTTTATTGCCAGGTGAATCTTTGTTCATTTCCCAACTGTCTGGAAGAACAAGGATTTTGATTTACTACACAGCCCAGAGAGACGAACTAAGTGACAATGTTTGATCATGCACAAGTAGAATAAATGAATCACAGAATAATATTCAGTACTAGATAACAAGTACCATATTTTTCAGGGTATAAGACGTGTTAGGATATGGTGTAGTCTAACAGGTTGTCCAGGCGATATATGTGTTCTATGACTTTAACATGAATATGTATTCTATGACTTTAATAAGTACTGCTGAGTCATTGTAATGCTGAGTCACTGTATCCTGATTGGATGAGCTCTGTTGTAACTGTATTTAAGAAGGGAGCTGAAATGTAGTCATTGATAATATGCTACCATCATGTGTGGAGATGCTATCATCGTGGGTGGATATGCTACCATTGTGATCTGTTACCAGCATGTATGTGCTGCTGTTTATTACCTACTGCTGTTTTGTATGGTAAGAAGACATTTATATCACTGGACTGATTTGACTGGCAAAGACTTGGATTGTTTAAAGACTATGAACTTGTTTTTCACTACAAAGTAAAAACTTTGATAAACCAGTTTGTATGTATTTTATTCATCGCTCTCAGCACCATTTCCCTGTGCTCTACGCTCTGCTGGTTGGTTAACACAATATCCTTAACATTGGTTATGGGCCCAGAGCCAACCAGAACTAACTAGGATTGTTCAGAGCTAAATAGAGCTATATAGTGAACTGAGAGTTAATATGAATAATACAGAAAACTATGTTTGTGATATATAATCCAAGTGAAGATGGTACAAGAACTAGCATTGAATATTTCCATGATAACCCGGTTGGATGGAACAAACTATGTATCCTGGTCTACGAAATGTAATCTACTTTTGCGTAGAGAAGGACTGTGGGACGTAGTAAATAATCCACCGGATGTAACAGCATGGGATCCTGATGACGATGAAGATGCGAAGAAATTGGCCAAATTTAATAGAGACAATGAATGAGCTCTTTGTATAATTGGACTGACACTAAATGACCAGCAACGTGTCCATATTTGTGGCGAGGATTTTGCTGCTAGGTTTTGGACCAAGTTGAAGAGACTATATGTTCGTGACAGTGTTGGTGCTCATATATATATCTCACACGGAAATTGTTTAAACAACATCTTCTCAAAGGAGGAGATATGATGGCTCATTTTGAATCCATGACCAGAATTTTCCAGGAGCTGCATGAAAAGGAACTTGTTTTCTCTGAACTACAACAAGTTTATATAATCCTTTCTTCTTTGGACGATAGTTATGATGACTATGTTTCTTCACTAGAGGTTTTGATCAGAGATGAACTTACATTGACTGGCATAACCGGTAGGTTACTAGAAGAATCCAGAAGAAGACAAGAAAGGGATCAATTGAGAGTAAAACAACCAAAAGAAGAAAAAATGTATTCAACTGCCTGTTTTGTAAAATGATGTTTTGCTTGTGGGGCTAAAGGGCATATAGCTAAGTATTGTAAGAATAAGAAATTGTCTGTTGGGGACAATAATAGACCCAAGAAGGGTTGTAATTTAACTATATCCAGTTCAACTACTAAAGTTAACCAGAATTGGTGGGTTGTTGATAATGGTGCTTCTCAATCTATCACTAGGAATAGAAATTTTTTTGTTGAATTGAAGAAGAGTAACCAACATGTTAAATTAGCCAATGGTTGGAAGGTTAAGGTAGCTGAAGAGGGTGTTGCACATTGGTCATTTAGTAATGAACCATTGCCAATGTTATACATTCCTGGGTTAAAATGTAATTTGCTATCTGTTAAATCTTTATTGCAAGTCGGGTTTACAGTAATATTTAAAAAGGATAAGTGTATAATTGAGAAAGATGGAACTGTTGTTACTGCAATATTAGAAAATTATTTATTCATTTTACATGAGAACCCAGCATTAGTGGCTAATTCTAAGTCAGTTTATAGGAATGATAAACCACATGATGAATGTATTCATCTGTTGCATCGGGGACTAGGGCATATAAATTTCAGGACATTAAAGAAAACAGTTCAGTTATCTGAAGGGATATAACTACAATCATGTAGTAAGTATTTGAATTGTAACGCCTGTAGTCAGCAAAAAAGCAGGGTAACCCGAGCAAATCGTATCAATGGTTTTAAAACCAAAAAGCCATTAGAGGTAGTGTTTGTAGATTTGATTGGACCCAAAAAACCCAGTATAGGAGGAGCCTGCTATATCCTAAGCATAGTAGACCATTACTCTAGGTACGGATTCTGTTATCTAATGAAAATGAAATGTGAAACATTCCAGCATATAAATAACTGGCTGCAATTTATAGAAAGGAAACAGAAGTTTAAAGTAATGTGCTTAGTAACTGATAATGGCACGGAATTCACTAACCAAAGGTTAGAGAAATTTTTGCAAGAGGCAGGAATACAGCATAAACGGTCTGCACTGTATAGACCACAACACAACACTTATGTTGAAAGAAGGGGTCAAACATTACAAGCCATGACTAGAACAATGTTGGCAGATTCTGGTTTGCCTGAAACCTTATGGGGTGAGGCTGTTATGTGTGCTAACCATGTACTAAATAACGTACATTCATCTACGGATGAAATACCATTTACATTATGGCATAGGAGGAAACCAAACCTTAGTTACTTGCACACATTTGGAGCTCCTGCTTGGGTACATATTCCATCTAATGTGAGGAGGAAGGAACAACAGAGAGCCAGAAAAATGTTTTTTGTTGGCTGTGACTCAAATCATCGGTCCTTTAGATTTTGGGCACCAGGAACTACTAGTGTTTACTGTAGTGCAAATGCAAAATTCCTGGAACACGAAAGATGCGAGAAACTTGAGCGTGAAGATTACAGACTGGATGACAATAATATTATTATTGATAATAAAATGTTTAACGATACCCCTGATGAGGATATAGACAATGTAGAGCTCTCTATTAAGTATGAAGAACAGGAAGTAGGTTTAGGGGAGGAGATACCTGCAATGAGTCCTGTATTGTCTAGGAGATCTAATAGGGAAAGACATCCACCTGATAGGTATAAAGCAACCGTGGTTTGTCAGGTTAACATAGAATCTTCAAATTATGAGGACATCAAGATGTATCCTGAAAAGGAGCAGAATGCATGGAAGGAGGCAATGAGTAAAGAAATCAACTCATTAACTGAATTAGGAGTTTATGAAAATGTTAAATTACCACCTGGAGAGAAATTGATTGGTTGTAGATGGGTGCATAAGTTAAAGAAAGGTATAGATGGGACTGTAACCCATAAAGCTCGCCTTGTAGCTCAAAGTTTTGCTCAAACTGAAAAAGATTTTGATGAGGTGTTTGCTCCGAGTTTGAGAGCTAGAACATTAAGAACAATGCTAGTGTGGGTGGCAAAGAATAAGTATATAATTAACCATATAGATGTGGAGATAGCATACTTGCATGCTCCATTATGACATACCATTTATATGAGAAAGCTGTTAGGAGTTAAAACAAATAATCAAACTGATTGTTGGAAATTAAAAAGAAGCCTTTATGGTTTAAGACAATCAGGGTTTGAATGGAACCAGTGAATAGTTGAAGAGCTTAATAATATTGGATTTCAGGAAGGTGTAGCAGACAAATGTCTCTTTAAAAGAGAAAATGACTGTTTAATATCATTTTTACTATTATTTACTGACGATATAGCAATAGTAACCAAAACTGATCAAGAAGCAATGGAGATTATTAGAAAGTTGCAAGATAAATTCAAGATCAGGAATTTAGGTCATATTAGACATTATTTGGGCCTTGATATTGTTCAAACAGCTAAAGGATATAAATTGTCTCAGTCTAGCAAAATAAGTTAGATGTTGAAACGCTATAGTATGGAGCTATATAAGCCAGCTAAAATGCCTATGGCACAGGATTTTCAACATGGAGAAATCCAAAGTCCTGGATTTAGTAAGGAGATCTATCAATCCCTAATTAGAAGTCTATCATATATCAGCAATTGGTCAAGACCTGATATTTCATATAGCATAAACCAATTAGCAAGATATAATGCAGAGCCAACAGATAAGCACTGGCAGGCCGCAAAGTGGATATTGAGATATTTAAAGATGACAATGCATTATGCATTATATTTAGAACCTAACCGTGATCTAATACTGAGCGCATATGCTGATGCCAGTTTCGCTACTGATTTGACCACCAGAAAGTCTACATTAGGTATTGCGATAATGTTAGGTGACTGTCTAATAGGTTGGAAATCAATACGGCAGAAACATATTAGTCGATCCACTATGGAAGCAGAATTCTCCTGTTTGTCACTAGTATGTACTGATCTGATTTATTATAAACAACTAATGATGGATGTCATCTTGAAGGTAGATTATCCAATTATAATTTATGAAGATAACCAAGCTGCTATAAAAATGGCGACCAATTTAGCGGTTAAGACAAGGTCTAAGTATACTGATATTTGTTATTTAAATGTTTGTCAGAGTATTCAAAACAACATGGTCCAGCTGAAATATTGTATGTCCGAAAACAATATTGCCGATAATTTCACCAAAGCGCAGGGTGCAGTCAAACATAAGATGTGTTGCGAAAACTATGGTTTGAGAATATGAACTGTTATATATTGGCCTGTCCAAAGGGGAGAATGTTAGGATATGGTGTATGTCTAACAGGTTGTCCAGGCAATATATGTGTTTATTTATTTATTTATTTATTTATTTTTAAATTTGTATACCGCCCTTCTCCCTGAGGACTCAGGGCGGTGAACAGCCAAGTAAAAGCATAAACTACAAACATTAAAATACAATTAAAAAGATATATATAAATTTGGCCCCATGATTAAAAACAATAACAAACAATTAAAAACATTTTAAAAAGTGTTAGGCCAGCCTGGCTTGCTGGAAAAAGAAGGTTTTAAGGGCATGGCGGAAGGCACTGAGGTCTTGGATTCTCCTTATCTCTGGGGGCAGCTGATTCCAGATGGTAGGTGCCCCCACAGAGAAGGCCCTCCCCCTGGGGGTCACCAGCCTACATTGTTTGGCTGATGGCACCCCGAGGAGGCCCTCTCTGTGGGAGCGCACAGGTTGATGAGAGGCCGTCGGTAGCAGCAGGCAGTCTTGAAGATAACTAGGTCCTATGCCATGGAGCACTTTAAAGGTGATAACTAACACCTTGAAGCGTACCCGGAAGACCACTGGAAGCCAGTGCAGCTCATGCAGGAGAGGTGTTCTTTGGGAGCGCCATGCGGCTCCCGTGACTACCCGCGTGACCGCATTCTGGACCAGTTGGAGCCTCCGGGTGCTCTTCAAGGGGAGCCCCATGTAGAGAGCGTTGCAGTAGTCCAGGCAAGAGGTGATGAGGGCATGAGTGACTGTGCACAGGGAATCCTGATCAAGAAAGGGCCGCAACTGGCGGATCAGGCGAACCTGACCAAAAGTCCCCCTGGCAACAGCTGTCAGATGTTCCTCCAAGGACAGCTGCATATCCAGGACTCCCAGATTGCGAGCCCTCTCCGAGGGGGCCAAAGACTCACCCCCAATAGTCAGTGATGGAGTCAATTGACTATATTGGGATGCCGGGAACCACAGCCACTCAGTCTTGGAAGGGTTGAGCTTGAGCCTGTGTCTCCCCATCCAGATCCACACAGCCTCCAGGCACCGGGATATCACTTCAAGGGCATCGTTAGGATGGCCTGGGGTGGGGGGAGATGTACATCTGGGTGTCATCAGTGTATTGATGGTACTTCACCCCAAAGCCACGGATGATCTCGCCCAGCGGCTTCACATAAATGTTGAACAGAAGGGGCGAGAGGACCGACCCCTGAGGCACTCCACATATAAGAGGCCTCGAGGTCTATGACTTTAATAAATACTGCTGAGTCATTGTAATGCTGAGTCACTGTATCCTGATTAGATGAGCTCTGCTGTAACTGTATTTAAGAAGGGAGCTGAAATATAGTCATTGATGATATGCTACCATCGTGTGTGGAGATGCTATCATCATGGGTGGATATGCTACCATCGTGATCTGTTACCAGCATGTATGTGCTGCTGTTTATAACCTACTGCTGTTTTGTATGATAAGAAGACTTTTGTATCACTGGACCGGACTGATTTGACTGGCAAGGACTTGGATTGTTTAAAGACTATGAACTTGTTTTTCACTACAAAGTAAAAAACTTTGATAAACCAGTTTGTATGTATTTTATTCATCGCTCTCAGCACCGTTTCCCTGTGCTCTATGCTCTGCTGGTTGGTTAACACAACAATATCCTTAACATTACGCACCTGAATATAAGACACACTTTAGTTTTTGGGGAGGAAAATAAGAAAAAAGCTGATCGGCGGATGGATCGGCCTCCTGGAATATCCCCAATCAGCTTTTCCCAGAAGTGAATTTTAGAAACAAGTTCATTGGTTGTGAGCTCTGTGCCTCGCTTTTTTCTTTTTTTTTTTTGCCTCTGAAACTTCTGAAACTCTGTTTCAGAAAAAACTTTTTCTTCTGCCTCTGAAAGCCTTCAAAACAGAGCTTTAGGAAAAAAGCCTCTGAAAGTTTCAGTGTCTTTTTTCCTTAAGTTTCCTTTCAGAGGCTTTTTTTTCTAAAGCTCTGTTTGGAGGCTTTTTTTCTGAAACTTTATTTCTGAGGCTTTTTTCAGCCTCTGAATCCTCCGTTTGAGAGGCTGGTCGGGGCTACATTCAGAGTATAAGACGCACCCAAATTTTTCCCCTCTTTTTTTGGGGAAAAAGGTGCGTCTTATATTCTGAAATATACAGTAATCTTTTGATTGTCCTTTAGAAGTATATCGTTACCTAAACAGAGAAACAGAATGACTATAGCAGACTACTATTGTCTGCTTTTAAAAGAAGAAAACATCATTTTATTAAAGAAGAGAGGTCTGCAGCAAGACAAACATAGATGCTTTTTGCTTAACAAAGGATACTTTTGATGACAATGTGTATAGTTGATCGGCCACAAATCTAACATTTTCACTTCTTTTTCATCAGTTTAAAACAACATTCAATGATAGTGTTGGAATACTAGTTTCTCCAAATAAATCAGCACGGCTTGTGCTCCATGGCTTGTCCTTGTCATTTGAAAGAGGCAGTTCTATTGTTTAATGTTTGCAATAGGTTCCTGCTGCTACATTAGGCAGATGTCGCAAATTGCCTATCTTGACCTTTTCCTTGATACAGCACAAACTGGTAATTTCTCCAGGAAATAGAAACACATGATAATGGGGTAGACTTTAGCCATGGCACCAACATTCACAGAAATATTACATTGTGCAAGTCATGCATTTTGCCTAGCTCTTTCTCTACTGAGGTTTTGTCAATGAAGATGGGTATTGTTGTGTTGAGGAACTCTCACAATAATTAGTGTTTGCTACATATTCTTGAGTTGACCTTCTCTTTCCTCTGGCATCTTGTCTTCTTCTTCTTCTTTTTTTTTTGTATTCTTCTTTTTTTTATTTTTTTTTATTGAAAAAGTTTTCAAATACAAGTTTTCCGCCTTTCCCCCCTCTTCCCTAACCCCCCCTCACCACCCATCCCCCGTGACTTCTTCACAACAATAAGCTAATTCATAACTAATTACATAATATTTTAGCATTCCCTTACTCCCTCCTCTAAATACTGACCCTTAGCATAATATTCTTATAACTCCCATTTTAGCAATAATCTGCCCTTTTTCTCCTCCCCCAAACTTATAGTATATTATTACAACAACATAACATTTAATCTTTTATATATATTAATATAACATTTCAAAGCGGCCTTCTCCCTACATCCAAATTTAACATTTATTCAATTCTATCCAATTCCTCCACTCCCCTAAATATATGACTTAAAAATCCTTTTTCTTAAACTAATCAATCAGTAAACTAACCTATTTCAACCCAGTTTCCTGCAAAATTACCATGCACTACAATTCTAAATATAATCCACTGCCCACTCTGCTAAAATATACATATATCTATGTATACATTCCATTTTATAAAAAGAAAAAAGACAATAACTTTAAATTTATAATCCATATAATATCTTCTTTGATGTCTTTCCACTGGATTGTTAAATCCATCGTCCATAATAGGGTAACATAGCATGCTGGTGCAACAGTTTGTTCAAGATCTTCAATCATCTTCTGCCCCCATCAGTAATGAATATCCTCATATATATATAAAAGTAAAAACAACCACCCGAGTGACATTATAATTATATTCCATATAGTTGTAATTGTGGTTTTCATCAGGATTATTAATTCCCATCATCCTAGTGGGTAACAGCCAGATCTTCTGCATGCCCCAGCGTGACTCTCTTGCCTTGTAACTCGAAATAGTTATAATATATTTATCAGTAAAAGAAATCCAAAGTAGATAATTCAAATCCAACAATGTAAGGCTCTTTTCACATCCCAAAATCACGGCATTGCAGAGATCTGCCACTGTCCTCAAGATAGTATTAAGCAATAGTTCGCCTCCACTGTCTTTTCACATATTCATTCATTTTTTAAAGTCCCTGGCTTCACTGTTGCTTGGTTTAGAAACTACTATTTCTATGAGATCTGTTTCTTTTTTTCTTTTTCTTTTGCGGGTTGAATTTCCATCCTGGTTTCCTTCCTACAAATTGTGTATCAACTGATCAATTTTCATTCTGCTTTATAAGTTGATCTTGTTGGTTTTGTTTTGATATCTCATATTTCTTTTCCATCACTTGTATATCAACTGGTTGGTTTACGCACTTATCTGTAACTTGATGATTCATCACATTGGAGTCGGATGACACTGCTCTCATATTTATAGACAATCCAGCTGGGGTATCCAGGAAATCCGAAGACAATTTATCTACCACAGCCTCTGTAATTTGATATTTTCCCTTTGTTTCCAACTCCTTTTGCTTGTCCTGTATTATGCCTAAAGATGTTGAATTCATTTTCAAAATTTTTTGATAAAATTCTTCCGCTTTTTCAACAGTGTTCAGTTGGTATCTTACTCCTTGATGTCTCAATATTAAACCAACTGGAACATCCCACCTAAATAGGATATTTCTTTTTTTTAACTCAGTCACTAGAAAACCAAATTTCTTCCTCTCCGTTAATATCTTAGGCGGGAGCTCCTTAAAAATCCAAATCTTTCTTCCATGAAATTGCAAAGTAGAATTAAAAGAGTTCTGCACAATATTATTCCTAATTTCTTTATCTGTAAAATAAATCACATCATCTCTAGGCAATTGCCTTTGCTTTGCCAACCAGGAGTTTATTCTATAAATTCTGTCAATCCTGCAAAACACTTCATCAGGTTGAACCTTTAAAATCCCAGCCAGAATTTCAGAAGATATTTTCCTTAAATCATCTCTGTTATTTTCCTGCAGACCTCTCAGTCTAATTGCATATTCTGTAAAATTATGTTGAATCATTAAAACTTCTCTTTCAATCCTCTGTTGTACATTTTCTTCACTACCAGTCTTTTGGTCAACCTCCATTTTAGGTTTGTCTTCTGAACTATTATCCTGAGTGTTTGCCAAATCCTTTTTAATTTTTTGAATCTTGTCATCCAAATTCTCCTCAGTTTCTTTCATTTTAGACTCTAATAATTTAGTATTTACATCCAACTGAATCACAAAGTCTGATAAACCGTTAGCATCTTGTCTTCTTAATTTGTACTTTTCCTTGTGATTCTGGAAATGTGCATTCCTTTCATCCTTTCTTCATCTGTATTCTTCCTTGCTGCATCTCAATGTTTAATGTCATCTTGACTATGAGGTTCCCCCTCACTTTCCACATGGCACAATTATGCTGATAATATTTTATTTTAATTTATTTTACCACAATATTATATGTTGCCATTCTCATCTCAGAACAGTTTAGAATTCCCTTTCTCTCCTCCATTTTTACATTGAGTTGTTAAAAACCACAAGATAACAGTTTAAAAAATAGATACAGGTGGCTTCCTATAAGCTTGAGTGGAACCTTGGTAGTACAGGGGTTTAAGGCACCCTGTTATTAAGCTGGTTATTAAGACCAACTGCCTGCAAATACTGCAGGGTTCGAATCTCGCCAAGGCTCAAGGTTGACTCAGCCTTCCATCCTTTCTAAGGTAGGTGAAATGAGGACCCAGTTGTGAGGGCAATAAGCTGACTTTGTATAAATATACAAAAAGGATGAAGGCTATTGCTGAGCACATTGTAAGCCGCCCTGAATCTTCGGAGAAGGGCGGCATATAAATCAAATAAAAAAAAAACAACCTAGTCTACTTGATCTCCAACAGCTGAAGTGGTGGGGGTGGGGCTGGTCTACATTCAATTTCAGAATGGAAGCATTTGAAAAATAAATTAATGTATTTTCCTGGGATCAGAAAGATCCAGTTTCTATTCCATTCTATTCCATTTGCAGTCGCAGTAGCTTACTTGGTAACTTTTAGACCAACCTAGTTCACAGGATTGTTGTAAAGAAATATAGGAGAATGGAACAGTGTTACGTCTTGAGTTCCCAAAGAAAGATGGCGTATAGATACATGCACAGAAGGGGCACATAAACAATACAAATATTGGGGCCTTTCTTCATGCACCTTAAAGATGTTGCTTCTTTAAGAGCTACAGTGACTCAATTTCTTGCTGCTGGGTAGGGGAGAGAGCAATGGAATGGAGGACTGGTTGAGAAACTGTCACCAAACATTGAAAATGAAGATCACATGATTGCAAGCAGCAGCACAGCAACAGCAACAGCCAGTAGCACCAAAGCAGCCACAACATTCCTAGGTTTTATTTCTTGGTGAGTCATATGAGATACACCATTTCACCCAGGTAAACTTCATGAGAGTTTTAGTAGTATGTGGATTCAATTCTGATCACTCTTCAGAAGCCTTAAGAGTTTCACCAGCAGAAACAAGAAGAGATATCTTCTTGGCAGTTCATTATTTTTTTATTCCTGCTTCCTCTATATATTTATTTGCCATTATGTTAGAGAGTGAACATAGCCAGGAAGAGTCATATGCCAAAATGTGTATAGACAGAGTTGCTAGCATTACCTGCAAACTGCTTTTTTCTATTTTCTGTTGAAGTATCTGAAGGCACTTGGTGAAATCTGTTAAGTCTTGATCTGGTGTCTGTATGAGCTCACATCCCTATAGAGTGGGAAATTAAAAAAAGTTAAAATCTGTATTACCTTACAATTTTAGAATGAAGCAGAGTTGTTTATATAGCTTTACTAAATTCTGTGACATCTATTGAAACATAGGTGAAATTGGTTCCCAGAATTGCTGATATAGAACATCCAGTATTATTTAGAGCAGCATTTGAAGATGATTTAGGACTCACATTTAAATCAGACTATGTACAGGACAGAGTTTAGATTAGAAGTATAATCTTTAGGATATTCCCCTGAAATGGTAGGACTTCCCCAGAAAATGGCATGCTGAATCGTGAGGCTTTTTCTCTCTCTGCTGAAAAACAAATGATTCTGTTGCCAAAGCCAGCTCTTTGCTATCCAGATTTGTGCTATCCAGATTTGAACAGGAGTAACTACCATGTTTTCCCAAAAATAAGACCTGGTCTTATATTTTGGGGGGCTCCAAAATAAGCACTAGGTCTCATTTTTGGGGAAATATGATTTCAGGGTGATCAGTCCAGCTGGGTGCCTGCCTGCTGGCGTGCACAGAAGAGACAGCAAGTGCATGGGGACTGATGGCATCCGGCAGCAGCTGCGGCCCCTTTGTCAACTCTGGGGCTACATGGCCTGGGCAGCACAGGTGAATTGATTCCCTGTCCAAGCTGCAGACGAAGGCAGAGGCACGGGGGAGGCAGGTGATATGGAAAGCTTTCCACGGGAAAGCTGAGAGTCAATGACCAGCCACTGGAAGCTCGTCTGTGGCACCGGCAGCGATGGCATTGGCAGCAGATGGAGGCAGAGGCATGGGGTGGAAGGCAGGCAATCCCAAAGTGCTACATGAGCTGCAGGCAAGCTGAGAGACACAAAGATGAGCTGGCCACCCACTGCTCCAGCCTACTGATTCTCAGCTTTCCTGCAGCCTGTGCGGCATGTCCGGATGCCTGCCTCCTCTCTTACTTCTGCCTCCATCTGCTGCTTGGAGAGATAATCAATTCACCTGCACAATTTTAGGTGCACCTCTGTTTTAATATCATTTATTGAAGCTTAATTGTTAATAGCCTGGCTGAATGCTGATTTGCTTACACCCTTTTGCTTGGTTACAAATGTAAAATTTGTCTTATTTTAGAGTTTTAAAATACTTTCTCTTTCACTGCAAGGAAATTGACAGCATAAATTCAAATCATTTGTCAGCTTTGCTTTCTTTGAAGCTCGCTAGCAACTGCAATAAACAGGGGGAAGGGGGCATTTGGGAGGGGAAGAGTGCTGGAAGTGGGAAAGGAATGCTATGGGAAATTGGGGAGTATGGACACTGACAGGAACCAGAGATGACAAACTGAGCTATCTTCTTGCCTTCAAGGACATTGGCCTTGGGAAAGGAATTACTACAGCGCCTGAGGCACCAGGTTCCCAAAACATCAGAACAAGACCTGATTGGACTATTCTCCTAGGGAGGAGGGTTTTGGATGTTGGGGATTGCTTTCAATATATGATTTTCACGCAGTTTTTCTTAACAGAATTTGTTAAGTACCTAACAGAAAGTATATTTTCTCTAACCCCTATGGAATCAAGGGTTGTTCTTACCTAGGGAACAAGCTATGGCCAGTCTGACAGCATTCTAAAGAAAATATCCAGATACAGGCAACAATAGTTAAATCAGCCATGCAATTGGATGGATTGAAAATAAATTCCCTGACTTCCGGCGTGATGTCATGGTGTTGTGATCGAATCGAATTTCCACGCTTGGAAGCCAGTAACGGTGAAAACTGACTCTGGAGAAGTCAGTTATGTAGAGGGGAAATTCTCAGGGTAACAGGGAAGTGCGCGATCCCGTTACCGAAGAAAGAACCCCTTAATTTTCAGCGTGGAAGGGACCAGTTGTAATGGTCAGATCCGCAGGTGTGATGGCCCATTTGAATAGAGAAGGAAGCAAGAAGTGGAAAAACAGCTAGAAGCATTGGTGAATAATGATGGGACAAAGTGAGTTACTGAGCTACTTCCCTAAATTGGTGGAACTTAAAAAGTGAAAACAAGGGAGTCTCTAAAAGGAGGAAAAGTGGTGCGTCAGGTGGTGGAGCAGAACAGCGTGAAAGAGGTAGAAGAGAGAAAAGAGGGCGATTGGAGGAGCTGAAATGAAGGGAAAAGAAGAGAAACTTGAATTCCAGTAAAGATTGGGACTAATTCGATTGGGATTTGAAAGTGAAAGAAGGTGGACTGTAAATACAACAATCTAAATGACGAGGTTTGGAGTGTGGATTAGAGTGACAGCAACAGTGACAGTGCATATTAAGAGGAGCAGACATCTTGACGAAGGAGTTAGAAAGTAGCGAACGGAAGAGGATTGGACAGTGCAAGGAAGTAGGAGAATGGAGTAGTTGTTTAGAATCATCAAGAAAATTTAGGCTGGGGAGATTAGAAGCCAGAAGTGTATATTGTGTATAGTGTCTATTTAGAAGAGCCTGGTGGCGCAGCAGACTAATAGCCTGTTATTATCATTCAGCTGCCTGCAATTACTGCTGGTTCGAATCTCCCCAGGCTCAAGGTTGACTCAGGCTTCCATCCTTTCTAAGGTAGGTAAATTGAGGACCCAGATTCTGGGGCAATAAGCTGACTTTGTATAAATATACAAAAGTATGAAGGCTATTGCTTAACGCAGTGTAAGCTGCCCTCAGTCTCCGTAGAAGGGCGGCATATAAATCAAATTAAAAAAAAATAATATGGTATATGTCTAGATTTTCTCTATTTTTATTATTGTTATTATTTGTCATTCAACTGGCTCTTGAAAATAGTGATATATTATAAAATAATGTATATAAATAGATAAATCTAGTTGCAAATAGGGGTAAACAATTTATATTTGGAGTAATTATTATTGTTGTTTTGTCTTGCCTTGTCTTTCTGCCTATATATCCTTCCTCTAGTTTGAAGTAATATACTCTTGTTTACTTAGGTATTGTTAATTGAATTTAGAGTGAAAGTTGATATTCATAAGGTTGGAAGATAGAATTAATTATTAATTGTTCTTTTATTATTAATTATACTATTAATTAATTAAGTATTTAATTACTCTAGTTAATGAATTCTAAAAGAACTGTATTGAGGGATAGATAGAAAAGATAAACTACAGGAGGAGGAAGGAAATAGATTTTTATATGGTTTTGTGGAAGAAACTTTTTGGGAAATTAGATATGTCAAATACAGCAACAGTAACCAAAACTGCAAAGGCAGTTGACTGCCTCTCCAGCAGGACAAAAACTGATAGGAGATATGTTGGTGAGGTGAGAAAACAGGGACCCCAACGAATCTACAAAGCATGCAGACAACTCTGAATATGATTCAGGAGATTCTTCTGAAGACTCAAGAATCGATTGGAAAGAATCATGAGGAATTGAAAAATGACATGGACGAAGTTAAAGATGACATAAGAAAATTAGATGATAGAATAGGAGAAATACAAGAGACGATTGTTAAGAATAATCAGAGGATAAAAATAGTGGAGGAAAGAATGGAACAGACAGAAAAAAAACTGGAGGAGACAGAAAAGAAACTGATGGCAATGAATCGAGAACTTGAGGAGGCAATAACATTTCTGGAAATGGACAACTCTGCGTTTTACTTATGATTTCAGAATATACAAGAAAATAAAGAAGACCTCCTGAATCTTATGATAGAGTTGTTGGCTGATAGTCTGAAGATGAATAGAAGTGAGTTGCAACATGGTATTGATGAGCTATACAGGGTGCATACTAATTATACATGGCAGAATAAATTGCCATGGGAGGTACATATACGATTTACTAAAAGAACAATTAGAGACGAAATTTACAGGAGAACGCAAGATACAACATTGACATATAAGGGAAAGGAGATTCTGACTCTTAAACAAATACCCAGGAGGGTAAGGGAGCAAAGACAGAGTTACCACTTTCTCTCTTCCCAACTTATCAAATATAAAATCATGTTTTGGTGGCTTATCCCAGAGGGCTTGCTAGTGTCCTGGCAAGACAAAAAAATTAGATTAGATACAATAGACAAGGCCTGGGAGTTCTACAAACAGTGTATAGCAATAGATGAACAGAGGGAGAGTGGAGAGGAGATAGAGGTTAAGAGTCAGGAAGAAGGAAAGGAGTTGGAAACAGAATTACAGGAGAAGACTGAAAAAGAGTAGCAGGAAAGAATAGGGACAAAGTCAAGAACACAAACAGAATCGAATTTAAAGAAAAGAAACTAGGGTCATCAGTAGATGGTAAATAGACGAAAAAATTAAATTAATTTCTATCAACATCAATGGTTTAATTCTCCAGCCAAAAGGAGACAAATTCTAGCTAAATTACAAAAGCATAACACAGATATTACATACCTACAAGAAACCCACATCAAAAGACAATAAGGACATTTATTGGAAGCCCCTAAATTAGGAAACCTCTACTCAGCTCTTGCACCACAAAAAAGAGAGGAGTTATAAAAATAAAAAAACAGAGGAAGATATTATCGTTTACTTTTTTTGATATGATACAAGAGCTGAATCTAAAAGATATCTGGAGAGAACGAAATCCACAAAAAAACAAAAAAACAAAAACAAAAAATATATACTTTTTATTCTAACCCACATGATTCATGATCCAGAATAGATACGATTTGGATGGATTGGGAATTAACTGAAAATATAGATGAAGTAGAAATAGCAACTAATATATGGGTATATCATAGCCCATTAATACTAAAATGGAAAGGAAGGCCTAAGCTAAGAGGAAGATGGACCATGAATCAAAAAGTGATAAAAGACAAAAAGTATACAGAATGGATGAGAAAAGAATTGGATTTCTTCTTGAAGGAGAATCTAAACGAGGACACGACTTTACAGAATCTTTGGGATACAACCAAGGCTTATGTCAGAGGCCTAATGATTGCATAAGGGACAAGGAGAAACAGAAAAAAGGAAACAACAATTGGAACTAAAAGAGAAATTGGAAGAATTAAAATGTAAAATGCAAATATCCCCGGATAAGAGAATTAGAGAGGAAAGAGATCTGACTAAACATAAAATAAATTTGCTCTCTCAGGAGGAAATGGCCCAAAAGCTTAAAACAGTGAAGCAGATACACTTTGAACATGCTAATAAGCCGGGGAGATGGCTGGCCTACAAATTAAAAAAGGATAAGGAAAAGAGATCAATAGTATAATTGTTGAGCTCGCCCTCACGCTCGACACGACTCACCGCCGATCCCTCACCCTGCAGCTTCGGCGGTGGATGGCCAGCGGGCACAAAATGGTGGCACATGGGGGTGGGGCTTGGGGCGCTGGGTTAGGCGGCCAGGTGAGGTGGCGGGGTGCGTCGGATGTAGGACTTCTTGTGGCTGCAGTTTCCCGCATGCAACGTCATCCCAGCTGAAAGGATTCCGCCGATGATTCGCTGGTTCGGGGGGGGCGGATGGGCGTGGCATGGGCTACGCCCTACAGCAGCTGGGCGGAGAGGCATAAAAACGCTATGAACTACACGCCCGTAGCGCCGTTTTTAGATCGCTTACGACTGCAGTATCCTTTGTTGCTATGAAAGTAAACCATCATCCCAAAGCAAAACGTTGTCTACTGGTGATTTACTGCGTTTCTTCCGTTTTGTCGTCTGAGGATCCTGAGAGGAAAACGGCGCTATTCTTTCTACTTCAGCGGAGGAAACAAACAGACGGATGGCCGAAGGTTTGGATCCTGAGTTGTGCGTGGCGGAGGACTCCGGTGTAGAGCAAGCAGAGGCAAGCGCAGGGGGCTTGGACGAGGCTCCCACCCGTCGTTCGGCCGAAGGAACGGACGGGGAGTCAATGTGAGGGGCCAGGCGAGCCGGAGGGGAAGACAGCTACAACCTCTGGAGAATGGTGGCATAGCTCAGCCCTTACCGGTCCTAGTAAGGGAGCGCTGACCCCACCCTCCACGGATGAAAGATTCCTTAAGTGGAGAGAGAGGCAGTGGGTTGATGATGAGGAAGGGGGGGAGTGGAGTTATTCCACCGGTCTGGGTCCTTCGACTCTGGATGTCCTAAGGGAGAAGTTTGGGGAGGCCAGCTTTCGGGACGCACAGTCCTGGCAACCATGGGCTACGGGGGGGGGGGGAGTCCTCTGCAGCTTGGCAAGGGGTTTCTACAACTACAACAGATACCCGTTTCCGTCTGGCCAGCCCTAAATTGAGGGCGGACCGGGGGCCCTTGGACAGAGACGTGAGACCTTTCCCCCTACAGATGGCCAGGAGAGGTCAACGAGTCGCCCGGATGCCAGGGGTCGGCCTGCACAGGAGGAACGTTGGGCCGAATCAGGGCGGCGGGTACCCTCACAGAGCTTCAGTGGCACACCAGCTGGTCAGCCCAGGTCCATACCACCTTGGACGGCGGGGCCAAGGGGGGCCCAGCCTATGTGGGGCCCTCCTCCTTTCCAAGCAACGTTTGATGGGAGTGTGGATCGAGTGGCAATCTTTGTCAGCCAGGCTATCAGTTATCTGGATCTCTATGGCTGGTTCTACCCATCCCAGTGGTCCATAGTGATTGCCCTCACCACCGTTATGGCAGGAGAGGCTGCCGACTGGGTGGCAGACCTACACAGTGACCACGCCCGTGAGCTAACCGATGTTGGACTTTTTCTGGAGGGTCTTCGGGCCCGGTTCGAGGATGATTCTAGGACCCAACAGGCCAAAGGGGAGCTTGTGTCCTTGAGACAAAAAGGCCGTCCTGCCAAGGACTATGTGAAGGAATTCCGGTCCATTGCTGGGCAGTTGCGGGCGTGGCCTGAACGTATGCTTGTGCATCAATTTCATTTGGGACTGGATCGGGACTTGAGACAGGCATGCGTATATCGGGGACTACCACCGCGTCTGTCGGAGTGGTTTCGAGCAGCCATAGACCTGGATATGGGGCTGAAAGAGTTCCGCGGCAGACTCAGTGCAGGACCATCAGCCCAGGTGAGGAGGCTGCCAGAGCGACCTGTGGCCAACCGAGGAAGTGCACCTACAGCGCTCGGAGACTCTGTTCGCTGGCCGACGTTTCGTTGTTTCCAATGCAATCAGATAGGCCACCGTGCTCTGGACTGCCCTCTTCCACCCTCCCAACAACCCGTAAGCTGAACACCCGCAACTGGGGGGAAGGGCCGTGAACACCAAAGAACAACACCAGAACGGTCCAAGGTCGTGGCTCAGGCTCGACCGTTCGGTAACGACACGTCACCAATCGAGCCTGCAAAACGTTCCAGCACTGGTGAGGCGTTCGTTGTAGAGGGGGATAGCGACGAGGAGGACAGAAACCGGGATCCGATGGTGAGTGCTCCCGTTCGTCCTTTTCTGATCCCGGTTACGATGGAGAATACACGACGGGGTCTGGATGTACAACAGGGAGCACTAATCGACTCTGGCTGTACTCATTGCTTGATGAGACGAGCATTAGCGATGCAGTTAGGGTTACGGTTATATTGGTTGCACTCACCTATTAAGTTTGAACAGGTGGATGGGTCAATGTTGGGGTGGGGCTCCTGCTACGCAGGTAACCGAACTAGTACAATTAAGGATAGGAGAGCATAAAGAGTATCTCCGGTTCATAGTAGTGGATGTCATGATCGAGCCCATTATCCTGGGGTTAGCATGGCTGGACAAATGGAAACCAACTATCTGGTGGGAAGGAGGGTATCGCAAGCTCCGCCTTGAAATAGGTCCTGAACCAAGTGCTCTTGAACTCTCTAGTTGGTTGCTGGAAGGGAACGAACATAGGTCGAGACCCCTGACACCGGGGGTTCCAGCAGTGTATACAGATCTAGCAGCTGTATTTGACGAGGCGGAGTGTGATATATTATCACCTCACTGTAGGACAGATTGCGCTATAGAACTTGTATCTGGTGCGAAGTTACCTAAACCCTGAATGTATGCGATGACACCAAGGGAGGTAGATGAATTGCGTAAATATATCGACAAGAACTTAGCCCGGGGGTTTATCGAACCCAGCAGAGCCCATATGGCTGCTCCAGTACTGTTCTGGGAGAAGAAGGATGGGGGCCTTCGCTTATGCATCGACTTCCAGGGTCTAAACGCTGTGAGTGTAGAACCACTGTATCCCCTCCCGTTGATAAAAGACCTTCTGGCCACATTAGCGACGGGGCGATATTTCACCAAGTTAGACCTGCGGGAGGCGTATTACAGGGTTAGAATCAGACAAGGGGATGAGTGGAAAACCACGTTTAATTGCCCCCTAGGAAGTTATAAATTCCGGGTTATGCCATTCGGACTGCAAGGCGCCCTGGCAGTGTTTATGCAATTAATCAACGAGGTTCTCCATGAATATCTCTACCGTGGTGTCTTAGTGTACCTGGACGACATCCTGATTTACACGAGAACAATGAAGGAACATGTACAGTTAGTCCGTCAGGTATTGCGGCGTTTATTGGACGCTAAATTATATGTGAAAGTGTCAAAATGTGAATTCAATCGTACTCAGTTGGATTATCTCGGCTAAAGGATTTCTATAGACGGTTTGACAATGGATCCGAAGAAGGTCAGTACCGTTTTGGAATGGCAAGCCCCAGAAACAAGGAAACAATTGCAAAATTTCCTCGGGTTTGCCAATTTTTATAGGCAATTTATTCCCTCTTTTGCCCAGATAGCATTGCCACTCACTGACCTTTTGCAAACTAGGGGACAGGTGGGAAAGCCATGGCCCGGTCAGAAGCTGAACTGGTCATCGGCTTGTCAGACAGCTTTCAACACCTTGAAAGCTCGGTTTGCACAGGCCCCAGTACTAGAGCATCCCGATCAAGAGACTCCGTTCATAGTGCAGGTGGACGCAAGTGATGTGGCCGTGGGGGCTGTGTTGTTGCAACCCAATAGCCAATGGCAGTTGCAGCCATGCGCGTATACGTCCAAAAAATTCAGTGCCACGGAACGGGGTTGGGCTATATGGGAGAAGGAGGCTTTTGCTGTCCGCTGGGCTCTCCTTAGTTGGCGACACATTCTAGAGGGGGCCCATACCCAGTTTGAGGTCTGGACGGACCACAAAAACCTGATAGCCTTACAGACCCCCAGGAAATTATCTCCAAAACAGGTGCGGTGGGCCCACTATTTCCAACGTTTCAACTTTGTCTTGAAATATGTACCGGCAGGAAAGAACTTCCCCGCTGACGCTTTATCACGACTACCCCAATTCCACAGTAAATGGGACGACGTTGTACTGACTCCTCCCAACACTTTATCAGGCTATCCTCCCTGATAAAGCCCACAGTGGGAGGGCGGCGTCCAGTGCAGAAAACCAACGGTGTTGGGAGGAGTCAGTACGGGAGGCCACAGCCCAGGATAAGTGGGTGGCAGAGAACACACAGCTCGTCACATATAACAACGGACTAGCTTGGAAAGGAGATAAAATGTATATCCCTAGTGTATTGCGGCAAGACGTCCTCAAAAGTGTCATGATGCCAAAACCGCCGGTCACTTTGGGTTCCTCAAAACATTACACCTGACCCGGCGCCAATTTTGGTGGCCACGTCTGCGATCTGACGTGGATGCGTATGTCACAAGCTGCACTGTTTGTGCTAAATCAAAACCACGGCCAGGGAAGCCCCTCGGTTTACTACAACCAGTTGCAAATCCCATTAGGCCTTGGGATGAGATAGGTATGGATTTTGTGGTCGATCTACCAGACAGTAATGGGCATACAGTCATATGGACGGTGATAGATCTTTTTTTGAAACAGGCTCATTTCATCCCATGCAACGGACTGCCATCAGCCAGAAAGTTAGCAAAACTGTTTATTCAACATGTGTACCGGTTACATGGGGTGCCTCGGCGTATCATTTCAGACAGGGGGGTGCAATTCACGGCTAGATTTTGGAGGACTTTTATACAAGCCATTGGCTCGACGCAAGGGCTCAGCTCAGCATTCCACCCTAGCACTAATGGAGCAGCTGAGAGAGCCAACGCCATGGTAGAACGCTACCTTCGGTGCTACGTCTCGTATCAACCAACCGAGTGGTCCAGTCTCTTGCCATTGGCTGAGGTTGCCTATAACAACGCGGTACATAGCAGTACTGGTTTTACACCTTTTCGTATTGTCTCAGGTCGTGAGTTTGTAGCGATAACCGAGTTAGAAGACCTACCTAAAGGCGAGCAGAATCCACAGGAATGGGCGGATAAAATCCGCACACTATGGCCACAGGTTAGAGAGGCATTAGATGAGGCCGCTACCGTGTATAAAGAGCATGCGGACAAGAAACGGGCCCATATTGATCCACTCAAGGTTGGGGATCTAGTATATTTGTCCACTAAATATATCAAACTGAAGGTACCAAATTGGAAGCTGAGTCCGAAATACCTAGGCCCTTTCCCTGTACTTCGGATAATAAACCCAGTTACTGTGGTTCTCAAACTCCCACCTTTATTAGGGAAGATACACCCCGTGTTCCATGTGAGTCTGCTAAAACCAGTAACTCGTGTCAGAGATAGACCGCCTTGTCCGGGAACTGTAAAGGATGATCAATATGAGGTTGAAGACATACTAGACTCAAAACTGAGTAGGGGCCAACTCAAGAATCTGGTTAAATGGAAGGGATACCCTGAAGAGGAGGCATTCTGGGTACCTGGGGAGGATGTACACGCTAAAAAATTACAGAAGCGGTTTCATCGCAAATACCCTATGAAACCGAGTCCACCGGAGATAACAGGAGCTAACGAGTCTACTTTGTATCTTTCAGACCACACCGTGGTGAAGGGGTGCCGCATGTCGAGCTCGCCCTCATGCTCAACACGACTCACTGCCGATCCCTCACCCTGCAGTTTTGGCGGTGGACGGCCAGCAGGCGCAAAACGGTGGCACATGGGGGTGGGGCTCGGGGCGCTGGGTTAGGCGGCCAGGTGAGCTGGCGGGGTGCGTCGGATGTAGGATTTCTCGTGGCCGCAGTTTCCCGCATGCAACATCGTCCCAGCTGAAAGGATTCCACCGATGATTCGCTGGTTCGGGGGGGCAGATGGGTGTGGCGCGGGCTACGCCCTACAGCAGCTGGGCGGAGAGGCATAAAAACACTACGAGCTACACGCCCGTAGCGCCGTTTTTAGATCGCTTACGACTGCAGTATCCTTCGTTGCTACGAAAGTAAACCATCATCCCAAAGCAAAATGTTGTCTACTGGTGATTTGTTACGTTTCTTCCATTTCGTGGTCCGAAGATCCTTAATTGGAAGAATTAAAATGTAAAATGCAAATATCCCCGGATAAGAGAATTAGAGAGGAAAGAGATCTGACTAAACATAAAATAAATTTGCTCTCCCAGGAGGAAATGGCCCAAAAGCTTAAAACAGTGAAGCAGATACACTTTGAACATGCTAATAAGCCGGGGAGATGGCTGGCCTACAAATTAAAAAAGGATAAGGAAAAGAGATCAATAGTATAATTACAGGACGAAGAGGGGAACATTCAACATCAGTTAGATGAAAAAAAGAGAATAGCCACAATTATTTTGAAATAAGTAGAGGAGAACGTAGAGGAGGAGGATATAAAGAAATATTTGAAAGATAGAAAACTTCCGACAGTATCAGATGAAATGAAAGAAATGTTAAATAATAGAATTACTATGTCGGAAATGAAGGGGGCTATTCAGAAACAAAAAAATAGCAAAACACCAGGACTCGATGGCATTCCCTCTGAGTTCTATAAGGAAATACAGGGGCCAGTGGAAGTATTATTGCTGAATTTATATAATGAAGCACTAGGACAATCTAAACTACCACAGACATGGAGAGAGGCACTAATATCACTCATCCCAAAGGATGCTACAAACAAATCAATAACTACCGCAAATCTCAGTGCTTCATGTGGATTATAAAATTTTCGTAACAATAATAGCTGAAAGGGCCAAATTTTTTTTAAAGGAAATTATTGATTCAGATCAGAATGGATTCTTGCCAAACAGATATATAAGAAATAATACACAAATTTTTGTTTGTGGATGCTCAGAAAGCATTTGATAATTTGAACTGGAACTTTCTTATCAACCGACTGGAAATTATGAATTTTTGGGAGAAATTTACAGACTTAATTAGAACAATCTATTCGAAACAAACTGCGAGAATAATAATGACTGGAAAAATGACAGAGAAGATTAATATAACTAAAGGGGTAAGACAAGATGCCCCCTGTCACCCCTATTATTTATATTGTCTTTGGAGATACTATTAATACAAATTAGAAAAAATCAAGCAATAAAGGGTTTGAAAGTGAAACAGGAGGAATACAAGGTCCAAGCATTCACAGATGATCTAGTTTTTATCATGGAAGATCACTTGAAGATGGGAACCATCTTGATAAATGAAGTTGAAGAATTTGGTAAAGTAACGGGGCTTAAAATAAATAAGGAAAAAACCAAAATGTTAATGAAGAACTGTACAAAAAAACAACAGGAAGAATTGGAAAAGAAATTGGGGATTCAAACTGCTAAAAAGGTGAAATATTTAGGAATTTGGCCTACAGTAAAATGTTCTACAATAAAAGAAGACAATTATGATAAACTAATACAATAAATACAAAAAGATTTGGATATCTGGACCAAATTACAGTTATCCTTAATAGTAGAATAACTGTAATAAAGATGAATGTATTACCTAAATTGTTATATCTGTTTCAATTGATACCAATTAGACTAGGGAAACAATTTTTTGAACATCTAAATAGAATGATAGGTAAATTTATTTGGCTGGGGAAAAAAGTCTGAATAAAATGTAAACATTTGCAGGACTCCAGAACCAAAGGAGGATTCGGCCTACCCAATTGGGAATTATATTATCAGGCAGCTGCAATAACTTGGTTAAAAGATTGGGTTCAATTAAGAAACAAGAGAATATTAATATTGGAAGGCCATGACCTCCAATTGGGATGGCATGCGTTCCTTTGGAAAGGGAAAATTAAGACACATACATACTTCCAGAGACAACTAGTGCAAAATGCTTTGATCAATATTTGGAATATTATAAAGAAAAATCATTATATGAAAGTTCCATCTTGGATATCAACAATGGAGGCCATAATCTATCCCAACGTATTGGGCTTAAATAAAATAGTAAGATATTCAGACCTATTAGATGAACTCAGAAATTTAAAGTCAGAACAGGACCTAATAAAACAAGGAATAAAAATTGACTGGTGGCCATATTTACAGATCAAAATATAAAAAAGACAAGGAACAATTTGGCATATACAGAGAACAATTGGAACTTGATAAGATATTACTAGGATCCGGGGGGAAAATGATCACAAAAATGTATAATTTTTTGTTAAAATTTAAATTGGAAGAAGAAACCGTGAAAGAACAATGATTAGTTGGGCAAGAAATTTTGGACATAACATTCATTTGGATCAATGGGATAGATTATGGGAGAGAAACTAAAAGCTAACGATGTCACCTGCTTATAAAGAAAATCTTTACAAAATGTTCTATTGATGGCACCTGCCACCAACGAGATTGGCCAGAATGTTCTTGAACAGGTCTCCGAATTGTTGGAGGTGTGGTCACAAACAAGGGATGTTTGTGGACCTGCCCTAAGATTAGGAAATTTTGGGCTAAGATAAAAAAAAAAAATGGCTGGATGAAATAACAGGACAGAAGATAGAAAGAAAACCGGAACTATTTCTCCTGGAAGGGAAAATGGAAAAAATATACAATATATCATATGTGTATAGTGTAGGTGTATGGTGTCTACAATGGCGAGTAGAAATGTGATAGCACAAAATTGGAAACAACCAGATATCCCTTGGACCAAATTATAATAAAAAAAATATATGAATGTGTAGAAATGGACAGATTATTCATGCAGATGAAGGAGAAGGAGGACTCCGAGTACTATTTAATATGGAATAAATGGTATTCCTAGATGGAGAGTAGACATAAAACTTAAGAGATACTTTTGTTATGAGATTGAATTGTAAATAGAAGTTAAGATAATTTAAACAAGGATGTAAGTTTAAGATAGAGATATTTTGTGTAAAGAGGTTGAATAGGTTAGAGATACCAATGCAGAAAAGTTGTTACTAGTATTGAAAATTCAGTATTGCTTTTTTTTTTAATAAATTTTTGTGTGAGTCTTGTTTTTTGTGTATTATGTTTCTTTTTATACTCTGTATTTTAATTTTTGGAAATTAAATAAACATTTTTTTTAAAAAAATAAATTTTCTGTTAACAGTTTTTTGCATGAAAGTGATTTGATCTGAGTTATACAAATTTCTACTTTGCTATATATATTTTACTCTATTTTAGAATTTTTTCTAAAATAATTCTATTGCTTCATTTTATTTTTGCATACATTCTTTTTTACTTTTTTAAAAATGGGAAATTTCTTTTTACACGCTTATCTTAAGCTTATCTTAGCTTCTTCTGTGGTTAATTTGATATCGAACATCAATTCTCTTTGTTATTGAAAAAGAAGTATCTATTTTCTGCTGTGAAAGCTTGGTTATAAGAGATATTCAGATTAAGAAACTAATTGAATATTATACATTATACATGTTCTACAATTCCCCCAAAAAGAGACATAAAAGAGAGATGGGACTCAGACGACTTTAACATTAAATCCTTCTTGGAAACTATTGAAAACAAACATGTTTGCCAATTTACAAGTTTTAAATGAAAAACTAGATAAAAGTATTGATGAATTTGTCACAATTTCAAATCATCCTAAAGAAAACATCCAAATACAGGCAACACCACTTTAATCAGGCATACAATTGGATGGACTGAAAATGAATTCCTGTTAACAGATTTGAAAGAGGTATTTGCTCGAAAACAAGAGATTTGCTAAAAGTCACTGAAGAGGGCATTAATGAACAGGACTTTCTTATAAAAGAAAGTTAATGAAGTTCGTGAAATAGATCCATCATGTGTAACTAGGAAACAGTGCAGTGGTGGGTTCCTCCTGGTTCGGTCCGGCCGAGCCGGTAGCGGTGACGATATGACGTCACCGAACCGGTTCTCCCCTCCGCCCTCCCACCCACCCATGTTATTCTTACCTTTTATTTGGTCCCACCCCCAATCTATTGCTGCCTCCTGAGTCCCAGCTGATGACTAGAGGGAAAAAAGCTGTTTAAACTCTTGCCGCAGAGCTTCAAAGGGCCGTCCTACAGCTGATCAGTGTTAAAAGCAAACAAATGAGTCGGGTCGTAAGTGCGAGGACTGGTCGTAAGTGCCTTCCAGAAATGACTCTGACCAGCTAGCCACGCCCACCTAGTCACATGACCTTCATGCCACACCCACAAAATAAGCCACGCCCACAGAACTGGTAGTAAAAAAATTTAGAACCCACCCCTGAAACAGTGGTCAAGAAACATTGTGTTCCAATTTTCAGAAAAATTTAGTGAACAACAATGGAGATATCCTCAATGGAGACCTACATTTTTTGGGAATGAGAAATAGCTGTTTGGAAAGATTTCATTTATAATTTTAAAGAAAGGTAAAGATGATAAACTGGAAGGGCTTGTTTCAAGAATCAATCGATGTTATTTGATCCTAAACAAATTAGAGACAATGGTTGCAGTGGGTTTATGAGAGACTATTGGCTATTTGAGGACTTTCTGTGAATTATAATAGAGTGTTAACAGAGGGCTTTAAAGTTTAGCTTTGTTATTAGGACCACCTAACTTTTTTTAATAGTAGGTAGATGGGAGGTCAAATTAATTAATAATAGATTTTTATAAATGTTTAATGTTTTTAATGTTACACCGCATATGTGCAAATATGGATGTAGAAGTTCATAAGTTATGCTCCTGTTTCGCAAGAGAGAGAGACAACTATTATTGCTGAAATATATTTATAAGTATTCAACCAGGGAAACATTTTATGTATATGTTTTAATATTTTGTTCTAGAAACTTTTTTGTTTTTATTTTGTCCTTTTTTTTAATTCTGTATTTTATTCTCTGTTCTGTGTTTTAACTTTGGAAATAAAAAAACTAAAAAAAGTATAACCTTTAATCCTACACAAAGTTTCTTAGTGGCCCTTACAATTTAAATTATACATCAATGGTTGGTTAGCTCTTGTTAGCTAAGGTCTTCAAAACTCTCAATAAGATGTCCACAACATGAGATCCAAAGGCTTCTAAAAGCTATTACAAAATTAAATTATCAGATTGTAAGAAAGAAATTAAGTACCTAACTGGAGAAGAATTTGGTTACTATACTCATAACAAGTAAAGTATAAAGAAAAACAAATCAAAATTAATTTTAGTTTATCTTTTGAGTTTACACCTGGTCTGGAAGAAACTGCACTCCATTCTCTTAAAGTTTGGGATCAAGGCATCTGAAAGCATCATGCACTTTTATACTTGACTGTATAAAAGTGTGTAACTGTATATACGTATATGATATGTATATGAAAAGACGCCTGGAGAGCGATTGGAGGACAAGCCGATCTGAATCTGACCGAACACATGTGAGATCTTATATTAAGACCTACCTAGTGGCGATAAGAGCGGCGAAGTCTAGCTACTTCTCCGCTCTTATTGCATCTACAGAGAACCGCCCAGCTGTGCTGTTTAGGGTGACCCGCTCCCTACTTCAGGTGGGGGTACGGGAAGATCCCTTAAAGGGTCGAGCTGAGGATTTTATACAATTTCTGCATGATAAATCGCTCAGATTCGGGAAGGCTTGGACTCCGATTGGATAGATCCAGGGGAGGAGACGGGGGCAGGTCTTGAGAGCGTTATCTGGGAAGAGTTTGACTCTGTGGCTCCTGAGGACGTGGACAGGATTCTGGGCAAGCTTAACGCTGCCACATGTTTATTGGACCCGTGTCCCTCCTGGTTGGTACTGGCCTCCCAGGAGGTTACACGAGGCTGGCTCCAGGGGATTATAAATGCTTCTCTGAGTGAGGGTGTCTTTCCTGCCACCTTGAAAGAGGCGGTTGTGAAGCCCCTCCTCAAGAAGCCTTCCCTGGACCCGGCTATATTATCAAATTATCGTCCAGTCTCCAATCTTCGCCTTGTTGCGAAGGTTGTTGAGAGTGTGGTGGCGCGACAACTACCCCGATACCTGGATGAAGTTGTCTATCTGGATCTGTTCCAGTCGGGCTTCAGGTCACGATACAGCACGGAAACGGCATTGGTCGCGTTGGTGGATGATCTCTGGAGGGCTCGGGACAGAGGTTGCTCCTCTATCCTGGTCCTATTAGATCTCTCAGCGGCTTTTGATTGACCATGGTATCTTACTGCACCAGCTGGAGGGGTTAGGAATAGGGGGCACCGTGCTTCGGTGGTTCTCCTCCTTCCTCTCTGACCGTTCGCAGTTTGTGTTGGCAGGAGGGCAGAGGTCGACCTCGAGCACTTTATTTGTGGGGTGCCACAAGGGTCAGTCCTCTCACCCCTTCTGTTCAACATTTATGTAAAACTGCTAGGCGAGATCATCCGTGGTTTTGGGGTGAGTGTTCATCAGTATGCTGATGACACACAGCTATACATCTCCACCCCAGACCACCCCAATGATGCCCTTGCTGTGATGTCCCATTGCCTGGAGGCCGTGCGGATCTGGATGGGGAGAAACAAGCTCAGACTCAACCCCTCCAAGACCGAGTGGCTGTGGCTTCCGGTGTCCCGGTATAGTCAGCTAGTACCATCACTGACAATAGGGGATGAGATCTTGCTCCCCACAGAGAGGGCCCGCAACTTGGGTGTCCTCCTGGATTCACGGTTATCTTTAGAAGATCATTTGACGGCCGTGGCCAGGAGTGCCTTTTATCAGGTTTGCCTGATCCACCAGTTGCATCCTTTTCTGGATCAGGATGCCTTGCGCACGGTCACTCATGCCCTAGTTACCTCCCGTATGGACTACTGTAATGTTCTCTACATGGGGCTCCCCTTGAAAAGCACCCGGAGGCTCCAACTGGTCCAGAACGTAGCCGCGCGGGTGATTATGGGCGCAGCTCATTACACCCATGTAACACCTCTCCTACACGAGCTGCACTGGCTCCCGGTGGTCTTCCGGGTGTGATTCAAGGTGTTAATTATCACCCTTAAAGCGCTCCATGGCTTAGGACCTGGGTACCTACGAGACCGTCTTTTGCCACCAATAGCCTCCCACCGACCAGTTCGTTCTCACAG
Source organism: Arizona elegans (assembly GCA_022577455.1). Taxonomy (NCBI): domain Eukaryota; kingdom Metazoa; phylum Chordata; class Lepidosauria; order Squamata; family Colubridae; genus Arizona; species Arizona elegans. Next base: position 86,795,580 of record JAKOOJ010000004.1, read on the forward strand.
GAAGGGACTACTCAGGGTACCGTCAGTCAAATTATGTCGACTGGCGACTCCCAGGGGGAGGGCCTTCTCTGTGGGGGCTCCAGCTCTTTGGAATGAACTGCCCCCGGAGATACGGAATATCCCTGATCTCCATGCTTTCCGCCGTGCCCTCAAGACCCTGATGTTCCAACAGGCGGGGCTAAACATACCAACATGTGAATGATTTTTTAAATGTTATCTAATTCTGGGTTTTATTTAATTGACCAAACTAAGTAATAATTTTAATTAGCAATTTTATGATGTTTGTGTGTCTATATTTTTCTTGACTGTACACCGCCTTGAGTCCTACGGGAGAAAGGCGGTATAGAAATATAATAAATAAATAAATAAATAAATAAATAAATAAATAAATAAATAAATAAATAAATAAATATTTGACAAGGTAGAATTAACTCTAACTAACAGCTCTTATTACTTGGAATTCAGTGTTAAAGTTTATTTAATTTATATCCTGTCACAATTATAGAAGAATCTTAGGAGGTAACAATAACAAATAAAACATAGAAACAGAGACCAAAAAAATCTTATAAATACATTTTAAAAACTCAACATCACTACTAGATTTCCTTCCTTCCTTCCTTCCTTCCTTCCTTCCTTCCTTCCTTCCTTCCCTCCCTCCCTCCCTCCCTCCCTCTCTCCCTCCCTCCTGTTTAGTTTGACTGTAGTTGAGAAAATACACAAAACTGCTGACTTCAAATTTATTATGCCATGTTTGTGATGGTGGCACAATCTGAAGGGTAGATTAAATATTTGGATAAATGAAAACAGAACTGAGTTCAGATGTATTTATAGACAAGTATTTTAAAAACTCTCAAAACCAAAGTACTTTTACTCTATTTTACATGAAAATGTTTTAAATCATGTAATAGATATGATCATATCAGCAGGACACCATTTGAAACAAACTATGATTGAACATTAAAGATTCAACACAAAATTTATTGTTCACCAGTGGAAACAAGGCATGCATGTAGAAAAAAATCCCTTCTAACCTTGCTATGTGTTGTGTCTTCCTCAATTTTGGATCTTCTATCAGAAACCTGGGATTTTGAGGATGCAATATCTCAAAATCCCAGATTTTGATATTATGCAATATCTCAGCTTTCCTTAGCACTGCATTCCTCTGGACAGAAAGGTTTGATATTGTTCTTGGACCTGTTGAACACACTTTCCCAGCTTGAGTCAGAGCCCTCAGTGCTCCCACCACCACTGGGAACATATTGGCCATTATTTTCCCCATCTGTCTAATTTCTCCTTCAAGCCCTGGAGCTTTTCCAGCTTCTCATACTCCTTCATAATATTGCTTTTAACTTTGCACCACTATTTCTATCAACACTGCTGTCTTCTGTTTCTTGTTCTGATGTTGATTGGCTAGTAACTGTCTGTCCATCTGGATCTTGAAGTCTCATGGTGTCTTAGCCCTGTTATTCTCCACAATCTCCTGTTGTGTTCAGCAGCTGGACCTGGCAGGATCTAGTTCATTCACTGTTTAGATGTTCTTCTAATGCCTGCTACTTTGTTGGGCCAGTGTATGTTTTTCCTGCCTGCATCTTATACTCTGCCACTAGATATTAGACTGTCTCTGAGACCTCTCTGAACAATCTGTTGCTTCAGGTGTTCTTTCAGCAGCTTATTTTCGGATGCCACCTTATTGATATATTCCTGGATGCCCTGGGTCTCATTCAGGATAATGGCTTTGACACTTACCAAACTCCATCTGCCCTCTTGCTGCTGATGCATAATCTATGGGTGTTGGGCTTTCTGCATAAGGAGCTTCCAGGCCCTCACATCAGCAGCCTTCATATCTTCTTTGGGCTAGCTCCAGGATATCTGGTGATTTGCAGGGAATATGTGTTGATGGTATGGATCTTATTCTTCCCATTGAGCTGGCTCTTCAAGACCTGTCTTATCCTTTACTGGTACTTGGATGCTGCTATCTTCCTTGCCTCCATATTGTGGTTCATATGTCACTGTGGGATACCAAGTCTGTACCTGGTCTGTGTATCAACTATGTGACCCGCTGGCAGTTACATAACCATCAGTCTTAACTACTTCCCCTCTTTTTACTACCATCCAGCCACACTTTTCTAGTTCAAGTAACATCCAAATGTCCACACTGTAGATCTACTGTCAGATGTATCACCATTCATTCTTAGCATACATTAATATCAGCTATGTAGAGGTGGTTGATGGTGATTCCACTCTTGAACTTAAATCTGTATCTAGCCTTTGTGATTATCCAGCTGAAGGGGTTCAAGGTTATACAAAAAAGCAGTGGAGCCAGTGCATCATCTTAATATATCTTGCACTTCATGGTTTTGTGAGTTATCTTAAATTGATTTCCTGATTGAAGTGCAATGGGGATCTGGAGCAAGGTGTGCACATTGATAATAATTACTAGGATCTGTTAAAATCAACCAGATTTCTTGTTCCTTCTATTTAAGCCAGGAAAAGACATAATTTCTTTTGTTCTGTGAGTATCCTGACATTCTACAAACACCTTATTTCTTTTGGATTTTGAATTATTGCTACATCACGTAGAACTTACTATTAAATTCTTCATTGCAATATTTTGTTGGAATATTCTGGGAAGTATTTTCAGCTATAATATTTTTTGGTTTATGAACCTATTAATATTTTCATTGTTACATTGCTGAAATGATAGCAGAGAGGAAACAGTAAGAACTGTAGTAAGATTTCAAGTCATACATACATTCATACTTTCAAGGAATATTTTAATCTGATTAATAGGGAAGGGAGAGTTACTGCTGTATCACACTCTATAAATGGCATTATAGAGTCGTAAAGTGATTGATGGGGAAGTTTGGTCCTTCACCACATAAGATGAATTTCTCTACTAAGTCATCATTTCAGCTTGGAAGGGGGCTGATGCCTGCAGTTTTTAAAGTGCTTGGAGTCATGATAGTTCTCTTCCACATGAATGGAAGATCATTCTTTAAATTATGCAGGCTAGTTATGCAAAAACTTTTCTTATTTTTATCTAAGAGAAAAGTTTCAGGAATAAAAATATTGGACAAATTTCAAAGATTCAAACAACTAATCTATGTACGGTATCAGGAATAGATGAGAAATCTATGTTAAGGAAATTTATCCCTCATAATTGATTTTTCTTAGGATTACTTTGAAGTATTTACTAATATTGAGCAATTCTGGTCATTGTATGAGTGAATTACTGGTGAATGACTCATAAGAACTGATGTGGAAATCCATGTTCATATGGAGGTTCAACAGTATTTATTCTTTCACTTATGTGAATGCAGAACCATATCAAGGAGTATTTATATTTTAAAACAAAATGAACTCCTAAGCTAACGTCAATTGTTCTGCCCCAGCTATGGAACCCAAGAAATGTAGCACACACAAAACTCCGAACAACTCTGTTTACTACAAACACAGTCTTTTTCAAGTACAGGATATTACTAAAAATGTCCTTAACAGCCTGCCAGAAATTCCAAAGATTAGATAAAGGCTTACAAGAGTTGGCAATTAGCCCAGAAACCAGGTTTGCAAAGAAAATTCACTCTCAAATGCTCAACGGATGACCGGATGAACACACGTTGTTTCTTGCAACGTTTGCCAGCTGTGTGCAAACTTAAATAGGCTAAGGGAGTGGCCAATTAGCCCCAAGCCTTACTTTCGAGGAGACCTCCTCCTGAGTAACCACTCATGCCTTTTGGTAGCTCTGCGTGCTCGTGCATTGAGAAGAGGCTCTTCACTTGAAGGAGCCTCTGGAGGATCTGAAGGCCTTGGCTGAATCTCTGCCTCTAGCACCACATCTTCTTCAGCCTCCTCGCTGTCCGACTCGAGCACTGGCTGCACAGGCTTCTGGTGCGACACCACACCAGCCTCCTCGTCATCAGGATCAGCCACAATCCACGCAGGCCGCTGGCAGGCCACAACATCAATCTACTTTGAAGGTACAAATCTACTGGCTAAACAACTGTATGTCTGATGACAAGATATCACAAACATAAATATATCTTTTGAATTGTCCAGTCACAGTTACTGAACTAAAATATTAATTTGCATATTGCAGCAAATGAACTGTGGACTATTCGGTTTATTTTAACTGTTGGGAAAATAAACAAATTTCACTACAAATATATCAGCATATTAAAATTACTTTTTAGCAGGATTTATTTCAATTTTCATTAATTCAACCGCAAGCATGTCACTACAAGTTGAGGAATCATGACATAATCTATATAAATAAAAATGTATATGTCCATTTGTACATAACCGCACATCTCCGAAAGTTCTTCACCGATTGCTTTCAAATTTTGACACAACGTTGCATTCGACTACGGGCGTGTTTTTATATACCTATATTATATACATGTCATACCTGTGACAGGTAAAAACATGAAAAACATTGGAAAACATTGAAAGACATTGACAAACATTGAAAAACAGCGCCATCTGCTGGACATAAAACCAACATGGCAGCCTCCCAGCCCTGATTACGCTCAACAGATTTCTGCTCCTTATATTTAGACTCTCCATATTGCTTCCAAGAAACTGCGCATTTGGAAGGCAGAGACGCCCGAGGGCCATATCCTGCCACCAGGCTCGGCAGGTAGGCAGCCGGCTACCCGCCGGGAAGCCCTCGCAGCTGGCGCTTCTAGGGCTGGGCGGGGCCTGCCCGAGCCTGGCTCTGACCTCCCCCTCCCCCAGCCACCCCGCAAACTAGCCTCGCCCGCCCCCTCGCCAGCCGCTCTTGGGGCTCCCTCCAAAGAACACCTGGCAACGAGGCTGCCTGGATCCATCGAGCGGGAACCCTCTGTCCCTCGCCTGGCCCAAATCGCACCTGGCCCAGCGCTACCATGGGCCCCGAGGTCAGAAAGACCAGCCGCTAACCGGCGCTATGTGAATCCGGTCGGTGAGTGGGAGATAGAGGCAACTGGAGCCTCGGGGTCGCCTTTGACCAGCGCTGCCTTTGATTCCCAGGTGGGTGCTCTGGCAGTTCACGGAGCCTACACGAAAATTTTGCCCTCTGGTAGAAAAGGGGCTCCGGGGAGGCTTCGGGGGGCGGAAATGGGCAGGAGGGAGGATGGCCGGCCCTCCTTCATTTCACCTGGAAGAGCGGGGGATTTAATCATTGGCAGGCAGGGGAGGAGAACTACGCAGCAGGGGTCCAGTGTGGTGTGCGTGATTCCTGGCTTTGCCGCTTTCTTCCTTCAGCCGGGAAGCTCCAAACCAGCCTCGAATCTTGGCCGCACCTCCTCCCTCACCCCTTCCCTTCTCTTCCCTAGTATGCATCTCCCCGTTGAGCCTCCCTCTGTGTAGGGAGGACGGAGGTGGCCCACAAGCTTCTCCTGTGGTGCGGAGAGCTGCGAAGGCCTGGCCTGAAAAGATAAGGGCGATGGCGGGGGATGCAGAAGAGGCTGGGCCAGAGACAGAGATAAACAGAAAGAGAAAGAGAGAGAGACATGGAGAAATAGAGAGAACCGGGGGGGGGGGGGAGAGAGAGATACATACAGAGATACAGAGAGAGAGGGTGGGAGAGAGAGACACAGAGAGAGATACAGATGGGGGAGAGACACATAGAGAAATATGGGGAGAGAGAGACATAGAGAGATACGGGGGAGAGAAAGAGACATAGAGAGATACAGAGAAAGGGGGAGAGAGAGACACATAGAGAGATACAGGGGGGCAGAGAGAAAGACATAGAGAGATACAGACAGGGGAGAGAGAGAGACATAGAGAGATACAAAGAGAGAGGGGGAGACAGAGAGGGAGGATTTTGTTGTTCCAATTGTTTTTTAGCAACTGGTTCTCTGCCCTAATCACCACCTGGGTAGGCATGGCTCGGGGGTTGTCATGTGACTGATGAAAGTGAGTGACGTCGAGTTGGCCACGCCCACCAAATGTTCGTGGAGAGTTTGGAACTTCAGCCTCGTTCTTTTGGCCTAGCAGAAGCACACGGCTGGGCCACAACAACACGTGGCCGGGTACAGCTAGTAGTAAATAAATTTGTTACCTTAAAGGTTTAAGCTTTATCATATATAGTATGTTAGTTGCAATGTGTAGAAGCATATCTGCAGTGCTACCCCCCCCCAAATACATTGTCGTTTGACACAAGTTTCAATGTAGTATATTTAGACAGCTTGAAAAAGTGAAATAGTATAATCAACATAGGATTTTGTTTGAAATCTTATTGATTCATGATAATTACTGTATTTCTCACATCCAATAGATGTGAAATTATACAGCAGATGATAAGAGGGATGGCTAATTTTTTTTTGGGGGGGGCAGTGCTCCTGCTAAAGTAGAATTGAACAAATTCTGTTTCAACATGCTGAAATCCTTTTTAAGTTCAGAAATATGAAGAAGTCAATTTGTAATTTGGTTCAATAATTACAAAGAAAAGTATAAGTAGAATATGTTTAAACATTTCATTTTTAATTAAATAATTTCAAATAGGCTTAGAAAAATCTACCCACAATTCATACCACATTATATTCATCAAGAATCTTAGATATGGTCTGTTAGGATTCCCAGCAAGCATAATGACAATAAATGAAGATATTATCATTTTGTATTTACATAGCCATAAAATGACATTCTTGAATATTCTTGATACTAGTGACATTATATACCATAGTTCAACATTTCCTAACCTTGTTCTTCTTAAAATAAATATTTAATTGTAAAAGTAAATAGGATTTAACAATCGTTTCAAAGTTAACTTATAAAATCACTATCTAAATGCACAATAATATATATTTTAATGTCCTACCTGAAGAGAGATAATTCTAATAATAAGAATCCTCAGCCACCAAATCATCTTAAATGATTTAATAGACTTGTAAAAAAATATGTTTAATATAAAATTAAATAGCCTGAAAACCCCTTCATATGACGGTAAAATGAAAAGAAATGAATGAAAAGTGGGTATTTATTAAGCTATATACAGTGACTAAATTTTAGATTACTGAAAGAGTCCCTCTAATGGAAATCCACTGCCAAATGCAGGTTGATTATGATGATGACTGTTAATGTGAGTACTGTGCATCATTGAGCCAAAAAATTTAAAGATGGTGAACTGGGAAGGGATGATTTGGGTAATTAAGAGTAAAGTGCATGATCTGTAATAGCACCTGAGAAGTTTCATATGAGAAAGATTGATGAAAATATTACAGAGAATTAATAGATAACTCAAAATTGCCATGAAACCTGATATTTTATAGGTTTGTGTTGGTCATAATGTTTTTCAAAATTGAAAAGTTTGTGCGAGACAGGTTCCTGACAGGATCCTAACATACATTCCATACATTTTTAAAAATAAAGTCAACAGGTTGAAAGGGTTGTCTGCAGTTAGTTGAAGAAAAAGTGTGAGTTTTTTCATTACAACTTTGAAATATCAAATATTCAAATATATGAATGTAACAAAAGTACAAATGAACCAAAAAAAGGTACATGATTTATAGGCCCATTGGACAGACTTTCCTATTGCTTTGTATTAAAGCAAGGATAGCAAATTGGAAGCCTGCAAGTCATAGTTATCAGATCTAAATAAATGTATCTAGCAATAAATAATAGGATATGTTTGCTGCAAAATATCCTATTTGTGGAAAATCAGCACTGCAAATATTAACTTAAGCTAAAAATTACTTTTCTAGTAATTTTTTTAAAGTAGGAAAACAGTAAAAAAAGTATCCTCTACCTGAAGTGCGGAATGTTCTATCATGTAAAATTTCTTTTAAAAAATACTAATAAGGAATCACTAAAGCTAATATGGCTGTTAAAACAGTATCTTTTTTCCCCCAACCTCTCAAATTAGCTTAAATACATTTGGGTTATTTTAATATATATCAGAAAAGTGCTTAATTTGAGTGAGGTCCAACTCAAATTGTTCGGAATGTTTGAAGCACAAACAATGCTAATAAAAATACTATATGATGTATATGAACTAAAAAAGGGAAAAACTCTTAAAAAATAAATAACATATTAACATAAGCTCAAAATTGAATTTTGTTTACTTCAAAAAAATATTATGTTTGTCTTACATAATTTTAATGCCCTATAAATACGTATGAAGACAGTTGGAATGATATAATTTTATCTAACTATATGATATAAATTTGATATGGTCCTTGAGTTTAACAATTGGTTTATTGTAATTGTTCATTTTAGTACTTTAGTTCAATGTATTGTATACTGGGCTTCAGTAGGCAAGAACCAGACCAGCATAGCTACAACAGGATTTATTGACTCAAACTGGAACTGAGGAACAGCAGGCAAATGCCTGTAATTTATTCTCTGGGCCCACAGGATCTTAAACAATCATAATGCTTGAAAAACCCACCTAAATATGAATGTTCAAACTTTCCCTCCAAAACAGTTGGCGTTAACAGTGAGGGACATCTAAAGGTTAGTTTCACTTTAGCAGGGCTTAACAGAACTATATACATTCAATACATACACCTCTCCTCCCTAGGATAGTTCTTATCCTCAGTCTGTTCAATAATCATAGTCTTTGAGATAGGCTGGGAACACAGATCCTGGTGGATTGCCACAATATTACTGGAGAGTCCCACTGAAGTGGAGTATCGTACATCTCCAATTGGACAGTCTTGATAGCTGTTTTGGTTGCCTGTGAGTGGCGGCAGGTCTACGACCCTTGGTATCTCCGTTTCTCCAAAGGCGTCATGGATGGTGTAGGCAGGTCAGAGGAAAACAGTTTTCTTGTGGGTCTAATAAAACCTTGGGATCCTCATCCGAGACTGGCCTGCCGACTCCATAACTGATCAATGTGGCGTCTGATTGTATGATCATCCCCCAGAGTAACCTCATATGACAAGGGACTCATTACCTTAGTTACTTGTAGCTGCCACCCACGGTGCCCCCCTCCCATAGTTCCTGGCCCAGACAAAGTCACCTGGCTGTAAACTCCTAGGGGGAGGGTGTTGGCTGAGCCGTCTCCACTGCTACTCTGTCTGGGTGAAGTTGGTTGAGCTTTGTTGTGAGCTGACAGCCCCACCTCAGCTCCGCTGGACTGTGACCAGTTGTTGTACTGTGAGTTGTGTCTTGACACAGGAGGAAGTTCGCCAGGTGGTGATTGTAGTCCCTAGTCATCATCCACTTGAGCACCTTATTTGTGGTCCTGACCATTCATTCAATCTGACCATTGGTCGCAGGGTGGAGCGGAGGTTGCATGTCAAATCATGTTGGTGTTGAGGAATGACTGAAACTCTTCTGCCATGAATTGTGCCCTGTTGTCGGACACAATTACATCTGGCAGACCATGTGTGGTGAACAGCTGGTGCAACTCTCAGATGACCCTGGTCATTGTCATCAATGAGACCGGTGCCACTTCCAACCACTTGGAATAACTGTCCACTACTATCAGGAACACCTGACCATGGAAAGGGCCAGCAAAGTCAATATGCACATGAACTCATAGGGCTTGCATGGTCTCCCAGCATTACACTGGTGCTTGTGGCATCTCCAGTCAGATTTCTTGGCAGGCCTGGTAACTCCTTACTTATTTCTCAATGTCTTTGTCCAGGCCTGGCCACCACAAGCAGCTGTCATAGTGATAGGATTTGCGGCGTTTGGTTGTCTGCTTTGAAGAGACCAAGCAGAGGTTTGTGGTCTGTAAAGATGGTAAAGATTTGTCCATATAAGAAGTTGTGGAACTTCTTAATGCCGGCCACTATGGCGAGGGCTTCCTTGTCTATCTGGGCATAGTTCCTTTCAGCCAATGATAATGTTCTAGAATAGTATGCGATGGGGGTCTCTCTACTATCTGACATCCTGTGGCTTAGTACTGCCCCAATGCCAGAAGTTGAAGCATCGCAGGCTAGTGTTACTGGTAGGGTTTTGTTGAAATGAGCTAGGACGGAGTCTGAGGATAACAATGATTTTACCGCCTTGAACGCTTTGTCTCGAGTGTTCAACCAGACCCAGAGTGCTTTTTTGTCCAGGAGATGGTGTAGCAGTTCTGCCATGGCACTCTTATGCAGTAAGAAGGCATGGTAAAAACTGAGCAAGCCCAGGAATGCTTGAAGCTCCCCCTTGGATTTTGGCGTGGGGGCTTGCTGAATTGCCTTTAGCTTTGCTTCAGATGGGTGGATTCCGGCAGTGTCAATGTGGAAACCCAGGAATTCTGCGGATTCCATGCCAATCTGGCACTTTTCCTTCTTGAGTTTTAGGTCTGCCTCGCGAAAATGTTGGAGTATTGTGCGGAGACGTTCCACCACGACTGCTGCTGATTCCTCCATGATCAGGACGTCATCCAAGTATGGGAAGATACCAGGAATGTTCTTCAGTGTTCATTCATAATACTTTGGAACAACCCTGGTGCTATATTTACTCCAAACTGCAAGCGGTGCACTCGGAGTGCACCTCTGTGTGTAACTATTGTTTGTACTTCTGCGGTAGTGTTGCCTACCGGTAGCTGCTGGTTGGCCTGGGCGAGGTCTAGCTTAACAAAGATTCGTCCTCCCTGGAGTGAAGAGAGGATGTGGCTTACCACTGGTACAGTGTAAGCATGCTGCTGTAGTGCCTTATTTATGATGCACTTGTAGTCTGCGCAGATGTGAATGTCCCCATTAGGCTTAACTGGAGTCACTCTAGGAGTCTCCCAATGGCTACAATGCACAGGTTGGAGCACTCCCTGCTGTACCAGCTTGTCTAGTTCTGCATCAATTTTAGGCTTCAATGCAAAGGGAACCCAGTGCGGTTTTAATTAGATTGGAGTTACTGCTGGATCGAGGTTGAGTGAAATGGGTGCCACTTTGTATTGTCCCAGTTCAGTGCTGAATACATCAGCATATTGTTGGCATATTGCTTCTAGATCTGCTATTTGGGTTTGATGAATGCCTGTTACCCTGATGTCCAGGGCCTTGAACCAGTCCAGTCCTATGAGGCTGGTGCCCCTCTACGACCACTATGCTGAGGGGATCCTCAAACTCTCTAAATTGTACCCTAATGGTAGTTTGCCCCTTACAGGAACGGACTCTGGAAGTCCGTTAGCACTAAACTCGATGATTTGAGCGAGACTCGCCGTTGGCTACATTTGCCAATGTGGTCAAAAATCGTGGATGATATAATGGACAGGGCTGACCCAGTATCAAGTTCCTTGGAGCATGGGACCTCTTGAAGTTTTAGTTGGAGTGTTATCTTTTCTTTGATGGGCGTTGTGCCCGTGCATTGGATGCTACGTCTTTCTGAGCAGTGTTCAACTCTGTTCTGTCCTGGGGACCTTTTCCATTTGTGCTGCTGTGTTGCAGATTTCATTTCCCACTGACGGCCTCTGCAAACTATGGCAATGTGCTCCTGCTTTCCATAGGCACGGCATACAGCTGTGCGGAATCTGCACTGTGCTTTTTCATGTTCTCCCCCACAGCTTGCACAGCTCTGTGGGGGAGTTGCTTGCTCTGTGAAGTGTGGCTATAGGGGTGGTTCTCTCTGCAAATGATCAATTTCGTCACTCCCACTGACTCCCCCAAGCTTTCTGCAGTCTCTTGGTAGATCGCTGAGGGGGCTAGTATGTGTTTTTGGTGGCTGGACAGCCTCCAGTAGCCTCATCCACTAAGACTTCCTTCAAAGCATCTTGGAAAGTCAGTTTCTCCATGGCGAATTGGCCCTGCTGTCATTCACTATTATGCAGGCTGCAAACAAGCTTGTTTCAGAGATGGTCTTCCAGATCAGAGAACTCACATTGGCACAAAGCTTGGTGAAGGGCTGCTACAAACTCTGCTGCACATTCCCTGGATCTCTGTTCTCATTGCTCGAATGCATGGTGCTGGGCAACGACCAAGAATCTAGGCTCAAAATGTTTCTTTATTTTTTTCTTGAGGTCTGTGTAGGCCACTGTCTCTATGCTTGCTGGTACTATCAAGTTTTCAGCAATATCAAACATGGCTTGTCCACACACACATAACAGGGTTGTCACCTTCAGGCCATTGTCCATGACCTGGTTAGCCCGTATATAGTTGTCTATTCAGGAGACGCATGAGCTCCACTGTTCCGGATGAGTAATATCGAACTCGTTGACCAGTTTAGCAATTTTGAAAAGGCTCCTGTGGTGATGGTTAATGCCTGTCCTACTGCGGGTGGAGTTGGGCTGCGCTTAGGAGTCCTGAGGATGGATCCCTCACGTGTGTGTGCCTCCAGTGTGTCTTTTTTATTGTATAGTGGGCTTCAGTAGGCAAGAACCAGACCAGCATAGCTACAACGGAATTTATTGTCTCAAACTGGAACTTTGAGAAACAGCAGGCAAATACCTGTAATTTATACTCTGGGCCCACAGGATCTTAACCAATCATAATGCTTGAAAAACCTGCCAAAATATGAATGTTCAAACTTTCCCTCCAAAACAGTTGGAGCTAACAGTGAGGGTAATCTAAAGGTTAGTTTCACTTTAGCAGGGCTTCACACAACTATATACATTCAATACATAACACAATGTATATTAAGTTTTTTCTAATTAAAAAAGAAAAGTTATAATATTTTAAAGGTTATTTTCTTATTTCTTCCAATGGGAAGAATACTGTTCAAACAGTATTCAAAACTTTGCTAATACTCATGCAGTTCAAAAGGAAATATGATTTAAATCATTATCTGAATATCCATTCTTTCTCATAGATTTGAGTAAGTTGAACAAGATTCTTCTAAAAACAGCAAGTTGATTGTGCACAGGAAGAAATACCGCCCATAATACAAGAAGAATTAATGAAATGCCATAAATAACATCTGTGCACTTACTGTAGATCATCTTGCTGACAGAAGGTATTGCTATGCAGACTGCTCAGCTATCACCAATGAAGCAAAGCCAATTATTCTGATAGGTTCATATAATAAATTGCTGTTATTAGTCAACATCAAACTGTTTCATGAAGTTCTGCAGGAATTAACCTGAAATGGCACTTTATTTTATATGCTAAAAAACTGCCATACAAATTAAAGGGTAGGACTTCACAGATATTTATTTACTTTCAATTACAGCATATCCAATTTATTAAATTTTTGTCATGTTTTGCTTCTTAACTACAAGCCTTCATTCAACAAGCTGACAGTTAGACTGTGCTGTTTTCCCATCTCTGGAAATCAACAAATCTCAGTGATATTGAAAACTTGACCAAATTATTTTGTTCCTCGTGTTCACTGCCATATAAGAAAATGTTTTTGAGATGCTCCAAATAAAGTGTAATTATGAAATCTGATGTGCAGTTATAAAAGTAAATGTTGTCCAGGTTGAAACAAATTGCAGAGGATATTGAACAGTTTTGATTGTGGTCTAAGATGAAATGCTATTCCTTATTTAAGAAATCCAGCAAAATGGGAAGTGATCACTGTAGGGACATCCATGCAGGAATTAATAGAAGTCAGCCTGGATTTGTAAGAACATATCATCCCTATGCAAATTTCATATTTGTACAGGTAACTTTCTAGAGGAGTTTGACAATTGCATTCAAAGAGTTCCTCACCGAACTGCAATGATATAACAAATGAAATACCACAATTTTAATGCTGACTCAAGTACACTTCCACACTAATCATTTATGATTTTGGATTAAGAGGTGGAGAAATATTTATCAAGTTTCAGATTCAGGGGACAGGAAAAGAAACAAATTTCAAAATTATAGAGATGTTGGTTAAAAGTAATGGAATAAAATTGAACAAGTGTCAATGCAACATTATACAATCAAGAATATATTCATGTTTTGCAAGGGACTAGCATCAGAAAAAGATCAGCATTATAGCCAAATATGACTAATATCTGTGACGTGTTTTCTAAAAAAGGAAATGCAATTTTAGCAGCACTAACAGAAAAGCAATTATTAATTAATAATTCCATTATATTCTGCAGACATCCGACTCCTTTAATACTATCTCCAGTACTAGTGATCACAAAAATTCATAAAAAAGGACAAATGCAGAGAAATATGTAAACTATATTAGCAACTGGGAATAATTGGTATACTTAACTTTGGGAAAAGATGAGTGAACCAAAATAGCAATTTTTAAGAACTTGAAGGACTGTCACAGAGAAGATGGTTAAAAACTGAGCCAGGACACATAATGATGATTATATATTGCAATTAGGCAGATTCCAACTGAATGTTAGGAAAAATAACCTAACGAGCTTCATAGGATGTATTCGATAGAGGCTGGACTATAAATATTATGTTGGAATATTTATATCTGAATTTTGCACTCTAAGCTAAGCACTATTTTGAATGGCTTTTTCTAACTTCATAAATCTATATAATTGTTCATGCCTGTTCATATGCAATTTTCTTTAATATATACAATTCTGGACAGGTAGTCCTCAATTTATGGCTTTTTGTTTAACAGTTGTTCAAAGTTATGCTGAAAAAGTGAAACCAGTTCTTTCACCTACAACCATCACAGATTCCCTATAGATTTATGATAAAAATTTGAGCACTTGGCAACTGGCATGTATTTATGGCAGTTGCAGTCTGAGGTCAGATTATTGTCATTTGTGAGATCTTCCTGGGAAGCTTCCAATAAACAAAGACAATGAGGAAAACTGGATTTGTTTAACCACTATATGGTTCGCTTAACCACCATGGTTAAAGCTCATAAAATGGGTGTGCTGTGCTTCATTTAACGACATCATTGTTTAGCGACAGAAGTTCAATTAGGACAGAAGGTCCTAACTGTTGTTATAAGTGGAGAAATAGCTGTATGCAATTTCCATATTAGGTAGCTTCCTATGAATATTTGAATCGTATCAGTTATCCTAAGGCAACCACAGAATTATAATGAAGAGATCATTGTTAGAAGAAATTTTACTGAGGGATCAGCAACATGAATTAATTATCATTTACTAATAATTAGGATTAACCAAGTACACTATTGTATAACTTTTCCATATACTACATTCAATTCACTGAAAACATAAACCTTGTCCCGATTGTGTGGGCATACATATACATACATGTTTATGCGTGTAAGTCTGGGAACTCGGGACAGTTGTAATATGTAAAGTTAAAGGAAAGGAAATGCAGGAAAAAAAGACTATAGTAATGTATAATGTTGGTGATAGTACAAACATTTGATAATTTATATACCTTAATTTTATTGTTGTCAGTAACCAGTACAATAAAACATCCACAATATTTAAAACCAAATCAAACAATATCAGCAACGTTAAGAAAACATATAGCTTGGCTAAAAGACACCTTTAAATCAAAATATGCTAAGAGGTTGCTCAAGCAAAACACATGCAACAAAGAAATTAAAATTAGCAATCTACATAATATAAATTTTGAAATAGCAGTTTAAGGTACAAATGTAAACAAATATATGTACATATACACATGTATATTCAAAAATAAAACCGTAAAATTCTCCAAAAGGGGTGTAAGAATGATAATTTCTCCTTCAGAGCTCTGTCAAACCTGAGAAAAATATAGTACAATAATGACATGGCACGTACACCCCAAAACCTATGATAAATGCTGAGCCCAAGCCATTTTTGGCTATCTATACCCAGGCAAGAAAGCTGACAGCTCGGATTAAAGACCCAAGCTCCATGCAAAGGGCGCGCACCTGTTCTTGCCCAAGCTCTTGCCCACTAGCAGTCTGAAAGCAGGCAAATGTAAGTATATTAATAGGTACCACTTTGGTGGGAATGTAACAGGGTTCCACGTGCCTTTGCCATATAGCCATGCTGGCCACATGATCACAGAAAATATCTTTGGACAATGCTGGTTCCCTCAACCAAGAAACAGAGATGAGCACTACATCATCAGTGTCAGATGACAGAGTCAGATATAAATGAATATGGAAACTTTTACCTTTTTACTGAGGCAGGTTCAATTGCTCTTCGTTATTCTTTGCCTGATGTTACATGCCCCCATGCAAAAACTGGCAAACTCACATGTTATTTGATATTAGAAAGTAGAAATTGCTTATACTGTTGATTATTGTATCCACTTTGATGGTCATATGGGATAATTAGAGGATTTCAAGATTCTATGTAGCAATAAAGAAGAACATGTTCAATATTTTCTACCTACCTCACAAGAGCCTATTTTTAATGAATATTGTATCCTTTTGTTCTTTCCAGCCAGAAGAGTTAGAGCACTGACAAAAGCCCTTCTCCTATTTGGGGTGTGTAAGCTATATAACTGGTGCTATAATGTATCTCCAGTTGTCTGCCATAACAAGCTAAGTGGTATTACCATCATCATTTGATATTCTACAGTATGTTGAACAGAAGTGTGATCCTTATTTGCTCACAGATAATAAGTACATGGGGGGAAATCCTAGGAGATTGAGCTTGTCAAGCATTTACTAAATCAGACTGTTAGAATTTGTAAACCTGATAATATATAAAATGTTACAAACACTTGTTTATATTGTAGTTGAATTATATAACTATTCCTTGGAGTATTGTTACAACAGAAGCTTTCTTCATAAGTACTTATAAACTTCTTCCAATATCTACATCCATGAAAGTTTCCAATGAATGCAAAGTAAATGTATAATATACTATATTATATCTACAAGTAATTAACATGCCATTAATTTTCATTCTTAAGCAGTTTTGCTTTCTCAGCCTGATACTTTCACCTATTATTCAGGAAAGATAATCAGAAATCAAGAGAAATCAAATTGATAACATTTATCCTCTTGTCAAATGATTATGGACTAAAAGGAACTACTGTATAATCTTTACGTAAATTTGCTGACATTTGAATAAAAGCATGTTGACAGATTCACAGAGAGCTTAATTCCATTAATTTGAGGTGACAGAGGAGTGAAGGTTAAGCAGAGAAAGACTGACATTTCAGCAAACTTTATACTAATGTGTTTATTAAATGAAGCAAAATGTATGATGTTCCCAGTAGCTATTACTTGTGATTTCAAGTAAACTTAAAGTGTCTTTAGATGACTTCAACTTTCATATAGCAAATGTTAGTCAATGCACTTATTAGGATTGAGAATGGGCGGTAAGCATAAATCTTTTATGATAGCAATAACACAAAATATTGCTTATAATGTCCAAAGTTTTTAGTTGTGTTTATTCCTAAATTAAAAACTATTCCTATTATAACTGATATTAATATCATCCTCACTGTATTTCCAGTTAATATTTCTGATTGATTTAATCATTCTTTCGTA
Organism: Arizona elegans; assembly: GCA_022577455.1. Lineage (NCBI taxonomy): Eukaryota > Metazoa > Chordata > Lepidosauria > Squamata > Colubridae > Arizona > Arizona elegans. The sequence continues at coordinate 86,812,746 of JAKOOJ010000004.1, forward strand.
TTCCATATTATATTATTCCTGATCTGACTGCCACAAATGAGAAATCCAACAAAACGAATTGGAAGTTTTTGGCAGCATACATTAATTTAGATAATAGTATTCTATAGGTAAGGAATTGTAAACCAGTGGTAGGGTGCTAGCCTCCATGTTGTAAGATTATTATTTATATCAGTAATTAGGTAAATTCAAAGAAGATAAATGGGCTCATTTACCTGGACTTTGATTGTTTTATGGATCTTGAGATCTGTTTGCATTCTGCCTATTGCTTCCTGCTCTAATACATTTACTTTCAAACTTTTAACACAAATATCTACTGAAAAATGCACAATTTTCCCCTCATACATGTCTACAAATAACACTATTTAACAATAAAAAAATAGTATAATAAAATGAAATATATAACTGCATCTAAAGAGTTGCTTAGATTCATAACATAAGTTATTTTTAATTCTTGATTCAGCAATAGTAGAACTTATTTGAAAAATATTTATTTAGCTTTTTCACATAAAAAGGACTTGAGAAATCAAAGTTAAGAATTTAAAATGTAAATTTGTATCTAACTTTCTAAATATTTTCCTTGTTCCAGAAAAATATAATTCTTTTTTCAAGTCATTTATTTACCAATTGACAGTAATCATGTTCATATACACAATTCCATCCACCAGCATATAATAATGAAGACTATAATACGTTTGTCTTTAATGTTGCAGGCACATAAAGGGCTAACATAAAACTCAGAGGGTATTTTTTTGAAGTAGAGGAATTAATTTTCAGATTATGAAATAATTATCAGGACATTTAAAAAAAAATATTGGCTTAAATCCATCTCACAGGAATTCTTGAAGAGGTAACTTTTTAGCAATGATTGGAGGGGCTTTGATCTATATCACCTTCTATTTCATTTAAGCAACTCTATAAAGAATTATTATCTTAATAATTTGGGATTAAATTTTCATGGTTTTTAGCTTGGTATTTTCACTACTACATTGATCTAATCTCAAAAGCTATAAGATATGTAAATAATTAAATAAACTAAATATATTGGTTTCTTAAGATCCTCAACCAATAATTGCTTTACTTATTTTTTCAGAATATAGCTAATAGTAAGTCAAAGATCTGTTCTAATGTTCTGGAAGTCCACCTTAGCCAAAATCTCACCTGGAAAAATAACACAATCCAGGTGGTCAGGAAGGCCCAACAGAGACTCCATTTCCTTAGGGTCTTGTGGAAAAATCAGGTGGAACGACGACTGATGACTTCCTTTTACTAGACTACAATAGAAAGAGTCCTTACATATCGTGTTATGGTATGGTATGCTGCTTGACAGAAAGGCATTACAGAGGGTGATGAACACAGCACAAAAATTATGGGCTGTCCCCTGACATCACTGGACGAAATCGCCAGGACCCGCTGCCTTAAAAGAGTGAGGAAAATCCTCAGGGATGGTTCATACCCTGGTCAGCACTTCTTTACTCTCCTACCATCAAGAAAGAGATATAGAAGCATAGCCACCTGAACGAACAGGCTGAAAAATAGCTTTTATCCGTGGGCTGACAGACTTCTGAAAGCAACATAACACCACTATTAGGTTTAATTTGATAGACTTGCAGGGCCAGCGTAATGTGCAACATGTTCATACAGATGTAATATAATGTTACATACATATAGATATATGGGAATGTGTGTTAGTTATTACTTATTTGGGTTTAGGAGGGATTGTATTTCTTTCATTTATTGAGTTATTGAGATGTATTTTGTGTTTTGGGGTGTGGGGGCTGCACCAAGGAAGGCTCATTCAATTTCATTGTACCCATGTTGTGCATTGACAATAAAGGTTTGATTTATTATTATTTCTTTTATTCATTAAACATGAAACTCAGTCAACTGAACATTTAAAGATGACTGAGTTTCATATTTAATGAATAAAAGAAATAATAATAACAATAACAACAACAACAATAATAATAATAATAATAATCCCCTCCGAGGAGCTCTACCTTGTCGTGGTGGAGGGGCTTGCGTGCTCTAGTGATCCTAAGGGCTATGCTGAACAGGTGCAACCGTATCAGACAGACCTTAGGTGAAGGGCCAGACAAAATCTGCTCCACAACCCATTCAAACATGGTGAATACAGAAAAAATGAAATTTATGCCGGCTGAACCGTCGCCCGGATTAACAAGGGTTCCGTTGAATGCTATGGCTCCTGGGCATTCTACGCAAAATGAGTTAGAGGGCTCAACTCCCTCTGCTAGGCAACCAGGGCATGGAGCTGACAAGCTACTGGAAGAAAAACCCAAAAAGCGAAAAATCTGGGCCAGGGAAGAAAACACCTCTATTATGGAAGCTTATTATCAGTCTGAGCCAGCAAAACATGGATTTCAAAAAAGAATGTATCAGATTTGGAAGATGAACCATACGGACTGTGACACCAGTGAACAAAGGTTAATGGACCAACGACGTGTAATCCTAAACCACAAATTTTTCACTACAGAAGAATTAATAGCAATAGAAGAGAAAGCAATTAATGGTCTGAGTACAACAACAAAGAAGAGTAACATCAAGAATGATTTCCAGACTCAAAAGCAAATTGAGGAAGAAAGGGAAGAAGAGGATACTGAAATGGATGAAGATAAAGAACAAGGAAGCACTAAAGAACAAACACCAACAGGTAGTGCTCAATTAGCTGCAAAAATAAAGCACCAAATGGAAGATGCTGAAAGAACACGTTTGCCAAAGCTGAACCAAGTGAACCGGAAAGAATTGAGAAATGTACTAAAAAAGGTCAATGAGGCTGTGCAAACTATTCGAACCACTACATTAGCCGAAACAACCCAACTGATGTATGCAGCAGCTGTCATAACCACCAAAGAACTGGGGTTGAAAATACAAAAGAACCAAAGAGGCAAGAAGGGGAAGCCTAAGTGGAAAATTTCGTTAGAACTGAAGATCAAAAAGGTACGTGGAGATTTGAGCAACTTGAAGAACCTAAGGCAAGGTCAGCTAAAGAACACGCAGGTCAAAAGCAGCCTAGAAGCAAGATACGATCTGAGGAATAAAGAGATTGCGGTAGTAATTGAAGAGCTGAAGCAGAGGGTTGTTGCCATCGCTGAAAAGATTAAAAGGTATGAAAACCGAGTAACTCAGTTCAAGGAAAACTCACAGTTCAGAGCAAATCAGCACCAGTTTTATAAGAGTTTAGAAAATGGAAACGGAGTAACAACAAATGAAAAGCCTGATAAAGAGAAAGCTCTGAAATTCTGGAAGAATTTGTGGGAAAACAACAAGAAGCACAACAGAAATGCAAAATGGATCAAACAGGTTGAGGACTCTATTAAAGTGCATAAAATGGAAGACGTGAAAATAACAAAAGCAATGGTGCAAAGACAGTCAAGAAAAGTGAAGAACTGGAGTGCACCTAGACCGGATGAACTGCATGGCTTCTGGTTAAAGGCACTTACAAGTCTGCACAAAAGATTGGCAACCCAGATGAACCAGATCCTAAAAACACCTGAAAATGATGAATGGATGACAACTGGAAGGACATTTTTGATCCAAAAATATAAAGAAAAAGGAAAGGACCCTGAAAACTATAGGCCAATCACCTGTTTGCCAACAACATACAAGCTTCTTACTGGTATCATTGCAAACCAAATCTATGGATACCTGGAAAGAAATAACTTGCTTCTTGTAGAACAGAAAGGATGCTGCAAAAACTCAAGAGGAACAAAGGATCAATTGCTGATCGACAAGCTAATCCTAAAAAACTCAAAGAAAAGACGAACCAACCTATTCATGGCTTGGATAGACTATAAGAAAGCATTTGATTCAGTTCCCCATAGCTGGATCAAGAAATGCCTGGAAATATTAGGCATCAGCAGCAACATACAAAAATTCATGGAATCTTCAATGAACCTCTGGAAAACGAAACTTATGGCTAATGAAGAAGAACTGGGTGAAGTTGAAATTAAACGAGGCATTTTCCAGGGCGATTCCCTTTCACCCCTACTTTTTATACTCTCAATGCTACCACTGACAATCATTTTGAAGAAGATGAACTGTGGATACGAACTTGCAAAGAAAGGACTGAAAATCTCGCACTTGATGTACATAGATGATTTGAAGCTGTTTGGTAAAACAAAAGCTGAACTGAATTTATTAATTGAAAACACAAAAGAATTCAGCCAAGACATTGGTATGCAGTTTGGAATTGACAAATGTGCAACAATAGCAACCAAAGCAGGCAAAATCATAGAAGAGGATGGAATAGAACTAGAGAATGAAGAAATGATAAAGGCAGTAAAATCAGAAGAAGGCTACAAGTACTTGGGAATTTTAGAAGCTTCTGACTTAATGCATAATAAAGTCAAGGAATTAACTTCAGCCAAGTACATTCGGCGAATTCGTAAGATATTAATGTCCAAATTGAGTGGAGGAAACATCATAAAAGCCATAAATACCTGGGCTATACCTGTGATTAGATACTCTGTAGGAATAATTGACTGGACCCAGATGGAGTTAGACAATTTGGACAGAAAAACAAGGAAGCTTATGACAATGAATCATCCCTTGCACCCTAAAAGTGATGTTGACCGATTATATTTACCAAGAGCAGAGGGTGGTCGAGGACTCCTACAAGTAAAGCAGACTGTGGAAGAAGAAAAATGCAGCTTGAATGATTACATCCAGAAAAGTGAAGAACCAATGATTAAGGAAGTAATAAAGGAGGCCTTTTAAAGACAACTAAAACAAAAGCAGAATATAAGAAAGAAGTAACTGAGCAGCGAGCTGAAAATTGGAAACACAAAGCTCTGCATGGCCAATACTTGAAAAGTATTGAAGGCAAAGCTGACCAGAAACTAATTTGGAACTGGTTAAGATCAGGAGTACTGAAAAAAGAAACAGAAAGCTTTATTTTGGCAGCTCAAGAACAAGCCCTAGCCACAAACTGCATGAAGGCAAAAATTCAACATGTCACCACCAACAGCAAATGCCGCCTCTGCAATGAGAAAGATGAGACAGTCGACCACCTGATCAGTGGGTGCAGCAAAATTTCACAAACTGACTACCTACAACGCCATGACCGGGTTGCTAAGATCATTCACTGGAAATTGTGCCAGAAGTTTGGATTTGAGTACAGCAAAAACCACTGGGAACTTCAGGTTGAGAAAGTTTTAGAGAATGAGAAACTCAAGATCTTATGGGACTTTAGGATTCAGACTGACAGGCACTTGGTCCACAACACACCTGACATAACAATAGTTGAAAAGAAAAAAGTATAGTTCATTGACAATGCAATACCTGGTGATGCACGGATTGAAGATAAGCAGCAAGAAAAAATCACAAAGTACTGGGATTTGCAAATTGAAGTTGAGCGACTGTGGAAAAAGAAATCGTATGTTGTCCCGATTGTAATTGGAGCCCTTGGAGCAATATCCAAAGGGTTACCCCGCTATTTAGAAATTCTAAATTTGCCGGACTTGAACATTTTGACTCTACAAAAAACCACCTTACTCGGAACAGCTTACATCCTCCGACGATACCTTAACAGTTCCTAGGTCCTTGGTTAGGACTCGAGCTGCTGAGCTATTAACTGGCCTCAAAGGCTGTGAATCTCACTAAAGATTAACTAATAATAATAATAATAATAATTTGTTATAGTCACATAATTCTATTTACATCATTGGAAATTCCATATATTTCTTGTATCAAACCTGCGTACAATTCCTCCAATGCATGAGAACCCTCTATTAATCACCTATTTTTTAATTAATATTTTCAAAAAGTAGATATGAGTCATGAAAATTGATTCCTCTGAAAATTCTAATTGGTGAGATGCAAGTGTGTAACTCTATGGTGCACACTATTCCTCAATAATTTGTAACTTCTTTACTGTTTGCAATATGATGATCCAATAAAAATGGGACAATTCTCTTCTGCCAATTCCAGTAAGCCAAATGGCTTGTATGCATAAAAATAAAATCAAATTCAGTCATTTAACTATATAATTTCTTCTTAAAACATATAAGAGAATTATAATGTCAAATTCTCAGATCTGATTTGAGAAACTGAAAACACTATTTTTATCATTAGCTCCATTATATGTAGCTAACCCACTAATATCTGGAGCTACAAGAAAGAAAAGAGATCTTGGTCCTGCTTCTAAATATTCCAGATCCCAGTTCCTAATATCTCTAAAAACTCTTTTGTGTAAAGACATGAATTAGTGAAACATGTGAATACATGAATTAACAAATACCTTTCTCCCTTCTTTTAAACTTCTAAATGGATAAATTTCTTTATTATGTAGTTCTGCCTGCAATTTGAAATGAAATAATTCAAAATTTTACCCAAATCATATTTATTTCATTTTTCTAAGGTGGGGGAGGGGAAGGAGAGAGAAAGATTATGAACAGTTGTCATCTGTTTGTACAATACATTGTTATCATTTCTGGTTATCTTATAAAAAATTGTTTTTCATGCTCAAAAAATGAAATTATTCTTCAAAAATATAAGCAAATAGACTTGGACATAATTGCATGAATAATATTTAGATATAGCTTTGCCATGATTGTATAAGATCTATTTGTGATATCCAACTTGAATAGTAACATTTTCTTCACTTCAATTGCAGGGGCAGTTGAATATCTATATATGTCACTCTATATTTTGGTTTTAGCAGATGCCCATAATAAAATGGCTAATAACAGGAAATTCCATTGATTTTTTAAAAATATAATACTATAATACTAGGGGGCATAATGGCTCAGCAGTTGAAGAGCTGAGCTTGTTAGCTGTAAAGCTGACAGCCTGGGTTTGAGCACCATTTAATGGGGTAAGCTCCAGGGGTGGGTTCTAAATTTTTTATTACCGGTTCTGTGGGCGTGGCTTATTTTGTGGATGTGGCTTGGTGGTCATGTGATGGTAGGTGTGGCTTGGTGGTCATGTGACCGGGTGGGTGTGGCTTGGTGGTCATGTGACTGGGTGGCATGGCTGGTTGGTCATGTAACTGGGTAGGCGTGGCTGGTTGGTCGTGTGACTGGGTGGGTGTAGCTGGTTGGGCATGCCGGGTGTTTTCAGGTATGTTTTTCATAGGAAGCTGACTCTCTTGTTATTCCATGTAATAATTAAGGAAAAAAGCTCTGTGTTATTTCAGAGATATGAGTATACTTTCAGTTGCTACTTGTTAGTAAATATCCAGCACAAACTTGATTTTGTAAGTAAATCACCAATCCACTCTTAAATCTATGATCAATCTTGGTAAAAACTCAGAAAGACTCAGAAACTCCAGTACAGTTGAGAAAAAGTCTCAAAACCAGCATAACACAAGCATTATTTCATTTTGTAAAGCTGCTTTCACGGTAAATATGGAGTTTTGCATAATTCTTCCCCAAAAACAGTTTTACAAAACACTAAAGATAGGCCACATCCACACAATCTGAATTTCCACCCACCAATCCCCCACAAAGCAGCTGGAAATCAAACTTTGTCTTCATTTCTTCTGACCTTGAATTTACCAGGGACATCCATGAGCCAATCAATCCTCTCTAAGTGACCAATAGCAGAAGAGAAAATCAGTAGCAAACATTCCTTCACCCCCAGAAACCATAATGAATTAATATACACACACTATTCTACGTGCAATTATCTGGTGATTTGCCTAAAATTCTAAGAGGCTGCTATGATAAAAAGCTATTGCAAGAACAAGCCAGTTGTTTGCTTTTTTTTTTTAAAAAAAAGCAATAAAAGGTTTCCCAACTGCCTTGCTAACATTCCTCTATTGCATTCAAAAGCTCTTCAGAATTGGGAAATCATAGCATGTTGATAGTTTTATAATTAGCATTTTTCTCAAGAGTGAAAGAAAGAAGGAGATGAGTTCTATCTATGAAGGGAGAAGTTATGTGAACAGGATACTGCATCTATATATACCTCAGAAAATGGCAAGAGCTGCCTGCCCAGAAAGTTTGCAGAAACTCAAGGGGAGATGAGTTTTGTTAGAGTTTCCCATAAAACAGGGTAGAATTTGACAACTCCAAAAGCAGACAATAGAGTGAAATTACTCAGGTCTTGACAATATTTTAAAGCCATGTAAAAAAATCTGTGCCATCTCCAGCATTTCTAGAACTTTTCCAGATTAAAACATAGAAAACTAGTGTGTGAGGTTCTCATCTATCATTGAACCTGACCACTGGTGAAATGTAAAATTTGTTACTACCGTTTCTGTGGGCGTGGCTTGGTGGGGGAGGTAATATGACTGAGTGGGTTTGGCCAACTTTTTTTTTTAACTTTTAAAACCATTTTTTTCTACAACCTCTTTGGCTGAAGAGGTTGCAAAAAAAATGCTTTTAAAGCCTCTGACAATCCCAGCTGACTTGCCTGATCGGCAGAGGCTTTCTTTTTTTAAAAAAGCCTCTGAGATCCCAGCTGACTTGCCTGATCGGTATCAAAATAGAACCTAACAAGTTACCAGTTTTTATCCTACTTGAGTCTGATACTCATCTTACAAAAAGGTAGATTTTAAATTCTCTCTTTTATAGAAATTTGGTAAAATATTAAGATAAAATATATTTTAAATAGCTTTTAAATAGCTTTTTGATTATTTTTATGAGTTTTAAAAAATCAGAGTGTGACTGAGAAACTCAGCTATAGTGGCCAGTACTTATAAGCTTCCTATTTGTAATGGCTAGTTCAAGCAGATTAGGAAAACCAGTATGATAAGTGGGAATAAATTAGTTGTCTAATATGTTTTGTAACAAGAAAAACATATTAGCCAAAAAAGACACTAACAACAAACATATCGAATTTATGTCCCTTAGACAATATAAGGTCAGTGACAGCAACACATGGTTACCTTTATAAAGCTGCCAGAGTCAGCCAATATTATGCAATTAACATTAAGTTACACAATTGAAGGATGGAAAAAGTTAAACTGTGTTAAGCCTTCACACAGTTTAACACCCTTATTTTAAAACTCTCACTTCTCATTGATATGATTGAATAACTCCTCTGTTCCCTCTGACCTTCAGAGTCTGAAATATAAAGGCAGAGGTGCAAATAATGTCTGGAAAATCATTTTCTGCTTATTTGATATGAAATGAATTAACCGGTGGTGACGTCACACTGTAGCAGGACGAATGAAGTGAGGCTCCACTTGTTTGTACCTGATTTTTTGTATTTTTGAGGCTTTTTCGGCAGGTCGGACATTGGAGAGATCGACGAGGTGGAGGGGTTCTATTGGAGTTTGAACGAGGAGTAGTGCGAGCTCCCGTTCAGCAAGAGGAGCCCTCTGATACATACGGAAGAAATCTGCATGATAATGGTGGATCCAGAAGTGTGATGGCCCGATGATTGGTACAGGGAGAGAACAGTGGAAAGCGGCTTGAAGAACCAGTGAGAGAAGATTTAAAAGAGACAGAAAGGGAAAACTCTCAAGGATTATAAAAGGACTCGAGACAGAAGCAGTAAAGTGAGTCTCCAAGAGGGGATTGAGTGGCGAGTCAGTGGTGGGAGCAGAGATCGTGAGCTGTCAAAAAGGGAGAAAAGAGTGATTGTGCGAGCAGGAGCTAACAAGTGGATTGGGTTTTGAGTGTTGCATTATTAGTACTAGAAAAGAATCCTTATTGTTTGGGATTGTTTCTGGAAAAAAAAAAAGAGAAAGTGTTGGTCATGCTGGATGCGTTGGAGATGAGATAAGAAACTGTGTTACAGACAATGGAGGTGACTGGGCAGTTTTGATTAGATTAAAGAAGACATTTTGGAGGAAGAGGTGGAAAGAAAAAACAGAAGAAACCCAGACGCAGGACCCAGAGAGAAAGAAAAAGTAAAATAGAAGATATTATGAATTTAGACATGGACATCAGTCTACAAATCTACCAGTCCACAAGAAACTTTTAAGAAACTTTAAAAGAAACTTTAAAGAAACTTTAAAAAGTTAATTCATGAAAAGATTACAGAGTAATAAGTAAGACTTAAATAACAATATATTTATATTTATATACTAGCTGAAATATTCATTATACTTATAATCAGATAGTCATATATATATATTTTGAAATATTTATAACTTACATGAACCCATATTAACCTTTGTCTACTCTTATACTTAGATATTGTGATATATAGTTAGATTTAATTGTAAGACAAATAGACAATGTTGGAGAGGATTGGGACTTTAAGTCAGGAATACAACGAGCGAACATAATTATAAGTTACTTTTTGATAACATTTACAATTTATAATATTTTATAATATTCATATATCATTGTAGTGTATATATAGAAATGTATTTAAGATTGATAACTGTAATTGAATCTTAAGAAAGAAGTATATTTAAGAATTACTTATTATTATCTATTTATTTACTTATTATTAATCATTAGTTAATTGTTAATTATTAATCAATTGATTGTGAAAAATTGGTAGTGAATTAATTAAGGTTTATATTAAGAGACAAGTGGAGATATTATAACAATTGTATGGAAAGAATCTAAAGGAATTAAGGAAGGATAGTGATTGAAAGAGAGGAATAGAACATGGTTGATTATATGGTACTGTGGAAACATTTTTTAAAAAATATCAAAATGACCAATACAAGTACCACATTCACCAAAATAGGGGGGGGGGAAATAACTTCAATAGCAGCTTCCCCCTCAGGATCAAGATTTACGGAAACTGTGCTGGGAGGTGAAAAATCTGGTTCTACCGTTAACTTACAGAGTATGCAGTACACCCTACTAGCAATACAGGAAACAATGTGAAAAATGCAGGAGGTTATATCATGCATTTCTCATGAAGATATTAAGAACGATATGGGAGAAGTAAAGGGGGAGATAGGTAACTAGATGACAAAATAGGTACAATGCAGGAGATGATAAAAAAATTAACAAAAGATGAAGTTGGTAGAGGTTAAAACGGATCATACGGAAAAAAAATTAGACATAGCAACAAGTAAAATGGTGGCAGAACATAGGGAATTAGAAGCAGCTATAATAAATTTGGAAATGGAAAAATTGGTGTTTTACTTCCACTTTCAAAATATTGTGGAACATGATTCTGCTGGAAGCATCATGGCAAGACAGTCGGGAAATAGTGGGCTCCAATGAACCCTGCAAAATCCCGTACTGACAAACCGCTGCTAAGGTGTCTTTGGACCAGATCAGTTTTGTAGGTGCAGAGAAGAAGGAGAGGCACCCTGGAAGACCAAGAGGAACAGGCAAGTTCCTCGAAAGTCAGAGGAAACTCTCTCCGACTCGGCAGTGGAGGGGGGGGGGACATTGTGGCCAGCACTAAGCTGGGTAACAGGACCAAGTTTTGAGCAGGATCAGTGATTGGAACTGAGTACTGATGCCGGGTGAGTGATTGTAGCTCATAGGCAAAAAAAGAAAAAGATTTTTAAATTGGTTAAAAGTGCCCCAGTGAAATAACAGTGGCTAATGGGTGTGGGGGAAAGAAAGGAAGAAGACTAAAGTAGAAATTTAAAGTGATAAAACCCAAAAAGAAAATTGACTTTTGGACAAAAATATTTGGAGAACTTTAAAAATTAAAGGAAAAAAACCCATAATTGGTGTGAAGAGGATTGGAAAGAAAGTAAAAATATTTTCTTGAATGTTGGAGAAAAAACAAAGAGGAACTTAAAATTAAAGCCCTGTAATAGAAGTTTTTTATAAAAAAAAGGGGGGGGGGACGGATTTTGCAATTTGGATTGGACCATAAATTGATTTGGGGAAATACAAAATAAAAAAAAAAGAAGAGAAAAAATTAGTAAAGTTTGTTAACGTGGACTACAAACAAATGGGTACTTTTTTAGGCTGCTGATTGGAATTATGGATTGTAGAGAGACATCTTCAGGAGAAATAAGATCATTACAATACTGAACTTTTACTTTGAAAAAGAAAAAAAAACCTTGAACTTTGATAGTGATAACAGCTGTGGGAACTTCTAAGGAGGGTTTGTTTGTCTGCAAACGGCTTGACTTTGATGATTAAAAAAAGTGGACTACAACAGAACTTAAAATTGGAATAATATTAACCCAGAAATAACAAAATGGTGCAGGAACTTATGGAAATGATGAAAATGATGCATATTTCACTGAAAACGGAAGTAAGGGAAATAATTATACTGTTGCTTGGAAAACCGAAATCTGATGATCCAGAAACTATGTTAGAGTACATTCAAGCTGACAAGGAAACAATGAATGAGAAGCAAGAAAGGGAAACAGAAAATAAAGAGAAAGACAAAGAGATTGACGATGAAAAATGAAATGATTATATGGGTAATAATAATAAAAAAGAGAAGAAAACTAAGAGTAAAGGGGGAAGCTTTGCAATAGAGATTAATTTTAAAGATTACATTGGGATTAACAATGGAAAAAATAGAGAGGGTGGAAAGAGACAAAGAGGGGAAAAAGGGTGGAATGGAAAAAATATAAAAAATTTAAATAATTACACTGGGATTAACAGTGAGACAATAAGGAAGAGGAAAAAGGGATGGAAAACAATGGGAAGTACAGGGCAAAGAAGAGTTCAGGATTTTAAAACACCAAAAAAAAAAAAAATGGGGGAAGAAAAAGAAGAAAATTTAAAAAATGGAAGAAAGGAAGAAAGAAATGAAAGAGGAATATGTTGTATAAATTTAGAATTAAAATATGAATTGAAGTAAGATCTATAGATACAATGAATGTTAGAAAAGGTAATAGCTGAGATTGTGATATGTGGAAGGCATTGACTGTAATAAATGAAATTAATTAAGTAAATATAAAATAACGGAAAATTATATGGATGTATGAATGAACTGAAACAAGATTTAGAAATATGAATACATTTAATATATGAAATTATAACAGTTGGAATATTTTTAATTGTAACTAGGGAAATTGTAACAAGTGGAATATTTTTAAATGCAATTTTGGAATTTAATCAAAAAAAAAGTGGAAATGATATTGTACTATGAATTAATTAGACTTGTTGTGAAATTAGAAAGGATTACGATATTGTCTGAAGAGGTATAAATATATATATATTTGAAAAAGTAATTGAAAATTAGAGTGAAGATTTAAGGAAAAGGATTGTACAAAGTAACTTGGCTTATTATTATTATTTAATAAGAAAAGATTGCTATATATGAAAAAAAAGAAAAAGAAAACAATAGAAAAGAAATGAATGATTGTAATGCTGTATAATTAACTGATTTTTATTAAGATGTTAGATTGCCGGGAAGCCAGCACTAACCAGGAGGGACATGGGTCCAATAAACAGGTGGTCGCGTTCAGTCTGCCCAGAATCCTGTCCACGTCCTCAGGGGTCACAGGATCAAACTCATCCCAGATAACATTCTCAAGACCTGCCCCAGTCCCTCCCCCTGAGACTACCCAGTCGGAGTCCAGATCTTCCCGAATCTGAGTGATTTTGTCATACAGATACTGAACAAAATCCTCGGCTCTACCCTCCAAGGGGTCCTCCCGCGCTTCCTGGTGGAGCAGGGAGTGGGTCACCCTAAAGAGGATGGCCGGGCGGTTATCTGATGATGCAATAAGAGCAGCAAAATAACTACATTTCACTGCTTTTATCGCCACTAGGTAATTCCTAATATGGGATCTTACTAGTGTCCGGTCAGATTCAGAAAGACTGGCCCTCCAACTACTCTCTAGGCATCTTTTCCGGCGCTTCAACTCCCTCAGCTCCTCGGTGAACCAAGGAGTCAATTGAGATCGGCACCGGGTCAGAGGCCGCAAAGGCACGACCCGATCCAGAGCTCCAGCGGCCGCCCTATCCCTATTGTATGTATGGTTGTGTGTTTGTGTAAAAAAATAAAAAAAAACTTTTATAAAAAAATATATTATGGAACACAAAGAAGAAGAACTCCCCAAACTAATGGCTGAACTCTTGGAAGAACCATTACAAAAAAGTAAACAGGAGCTGGAAAATGAAATTGACGAAGCATACAGGATTCATACGAATTATGCACAGATAAATAAACTTCCGAGAGAAGTTCATGTTAAATTTGTGAGGAAAAAAAACCAGGGGTGAAGTATATAACAAAACAAGAGAAGATCTCCTGATGTATAAGGAAAAGGAGATCATAGCATTAAAACAGATCCCGAAAAGAATAAGGGAACAGAGACGAAGCTACCACTTTCTTTCCACACAGCTGTTAAAATATAGAGTGATGTTCCGATGGCTCATCCCGGAGGGGATGCTAATAACATGGCAGGAGAAGAAATTCCAGATTGACACCTTGGAAAAGGCACAGGAATTTTTTGACCACTATAAGTGGGGAGGACGAACAGGATAGTAGGGAGGAAGGAGAAAGTAAAAGCCAAGAAGATCAGATATCTGAGGAAAAAAATCATGGAGCAAAATATAAGAGACCAGAAGGAAACAGAAGGTCAGGTGAGAGAAGGAGCCAGAACAGCATGGACTGTGAACAGAACAAGGAGAGGCCTAAGACCAACACTAATAGATAAATAACAAGATGGAAAATGAAATAAAGATGCTGTCATTAAACATAAACGGCATCAATTCACTCATTAAATGTAAACAAATACTAGCAAGACTACAAAAAGAAAAGATGGAAATCATTTGCCTCCAGAAGGTACACATTAGAGAAAAGCATAGTCATCTTATAAAATGTCCCAAATTAGGGGAATTATATGTGGCGCTGGCACAAAACAAGAAAAAAGGGATCGCTGTATATATAAAAGATTGACTAAACTCCAGAAAAATATTTAGTGACAAAGATGGAAGCATTTTAATAACGGAAATAACTACAAATTACAAGACAATAATTCTAGTGATAATTTATGTGTCAAACACAAAACAAGAAAAAATTTATAACAAATTACATAGGAAATTAACGGAATTAGACAGTGAAAATTTTTGTATAATAGGGGATTTTAATGGAGTAGTAGATAACAAACTTGATTATTTATTTATTTATTTATTTATTTATTTATTTATTTATTTATTTATTTATTACATGTATTTATATGCCGCCATTCTCCCGAAGGACTCAGGGCGGTGAACACAAATTAAGAAACAAGTACAATAAAATCATAATTTAATCCAAATAATTAATTAGTAGTAAATAATAAAGCCTGGAATCAGTCTCAGCCTATTTGTTTGAAAAGCCAAGTCTTCAAGTCCCGATGATTATAGGATCATGAAGAAGAATAAATATAAAAGACGAAAATTACCTAGTACGTTCTTTGAGTTGATGAAAGAGCTAAATTTAAGAGATGTGTGAAGACAATTGAACCCAGAGAAAAAACAATATACCTTCTTCTCCTACTCACATAACTTGTGATCATGCATAGATGTGACCATAGATATGATTAACAAATTAGAAGAGATAGATATAATGCCAAACACTTGGGTGGATCATAGTCCCTTAATATTAAAATGGAAAGGTAGGGGAAAAAAAAGGAGATGGACCTTAGATCAAAGAATTATAAAAGAAAAATTGTATAAGCAGACAATGGAAAGGGAATTAAATTATTCCTTTAAGGAAAATAGAAATGAACGTAAGACTCTACAGAACTTATGGGACACTGCCAAAGCATATATGAGGGGAATATCTATAGCGTATGTGGTGAGGAGAAATAAAGAGAAAAGGGAACAACAGGCATCAATACTGGAGAATCTCAAAAACCTAGAATTAGCCCTACAGAAAAAACCCCAGAATGAGAAAATTATAGAGGAAATAGATTTAATGAAGCATAAAATCAATATATTACAACAGGAGGCAATGATATGTAATATAAAATCGGCAAAAAAAAAATACTTTGAAACAGCAAATAAACCAGGAAGATGTTTAGCCCACAAATTGAAAAAAGAAAAAGCTGAAAAATGGATACATCATTTACAAGTTGAACATGAAAATTTGCATTATAAGATTGATGAGAAAAAAAAAACATTATTCAAAAGTACTTTCAGACACCATATTGCCAAGAAAATATTGCAGAAGAAAACATTATAAAATATTTATGGAGAGAAATTTGCCAGATATACTGGATGAAGATAGGGAAATGTTGAACAACAAAATTACCTTAAGAGAGTTGAAAGAGGCAATCAAAAAGCAAAAACATAATAAAACCCCAGGGCCTGATGGAATTCCGGTGGAATTATATAAAATATTTCAAGAATCTTTAGAAGAAATTATGTTGGAAATATCTAATGAGGTATTGGAGAGAGCTAAAATGCCAAACTCGTGGACAGAGAAATACATAACATTAATCCCAAAAGAAAATACAGACAATCAATGCTTCCAAAATTATAGACCAATCTCGCTGTTAAATGACGATTACAAAATTTTGGCAACAAGAATGGCAGAAAGACTAAAAATAATACCAAATAAAATTATTCATTCGGATCAAAATGGGTTTTTACCTTCAACAACAAATTAAAAACAATACAAGAATTATCATGAGTATATTAGAGTATTATGAGTCCCATCCTGAAAGACAATTGGCATTAATTTAGTGGATGCACAGAAGGCGTTTGACAACTTGAATTGGCAATTTTTAACTGTTCAATTAATTGGGATGAAATTTGGTGAAAAATTTATAGAAATGATTAAGGTAATTTATTCAAATCAAACTGCCAGAATTATGGTAAATGGAGACCTAATGGAAAAATCAATATAAATAAAGGGGTTAGGCAAGGTTGTCCATTATCTCCGCTCTTATTCATTCTTTCATTGGAAGTTTTATTGATTCAGATAAGGGGAAATAAGGAAATGAAAGGGTTAAAAATTAAAAAAGAGGAATACAAAATATAGGCCTTTGCAGGCGATATGGTGTTCATAATAGAGACCCTTTGGAAACGGGAGAAGTGCTACTACAGGAAATAGAGAAATTCGGCATAGTCGCGGGCTTAAAAATAAACAAAGATAAAACAAAGATACTCACTAAAAATCTTACGAAAGGCCAAAGTAAGAAATTAGAGGAGAAATTAGGAATTCAAATTGGAAAAAAGGTAAAGTATTTGGGTATTTGGATAACGGCAAGAATATCTTCAATAAAGGAAGATAATTATTTGAAACTACTGCTGCAAATTCAAAAAGATTTAGAGAGTTGGGCGAAATTACAAATATCATTGATTGGAAGAATTGTTACTGTAAAGATGAATATTCTACCAAAAAATTTATATTTATTTCAAATGGTACCTATAAAATTGGGGAAAAACTTGTTTGAAAAATTGAATAAAATTATTAGTAAGTTCATATGGTTGGGGGAAAAGCCTAGAATTAAATTAAAACTCTTACAAGATTCTAGAAATAAGGGTGGCTTTGGCCACCCTTAAAAAGATAGGGAACTTTAACATCAGGCTGTAGTAATATCATGGCTCAAAGAATGGATAAATTTAAAAAATGGAAGAACACTAACGATTGAGGGGCACGATTTACAGAGGGGTTGGTATGCCTTTATTTGGGAGGGAAAGAACAAAGCCCACACATATTTTCAAAGACATCAGGTAAGAGAAGTATTGTTAAAAATCTGGATGAAGATTAAAAGAATTTTTTATACAAAAGTTCCAAGATGGATATCGATGATGGAAGCCTTGATCTACCCCAATTTAATTGACTTAAACAAAATAGTAACCTATAAAGAGTTGTTAGATGGACAAGGAAATTTGAAGTCTAAATAAGAATTATTAGAGGAAGGAATCGAAGTAGATTGGTGACCTTATTTACAGATCCAAACAAAATATAAAAAAGACTTAGAATTATATGGATTTCAAAATGGACAACAAGAAATGGAAAAAATATTAACAGGGACAGATGAAAAGATAATTACCAAAACGTATAATTGTCTCCTCAAATTTAAAATTGAAGAGGAAACGGTGAAGGAAACAATGATAATTTGGATAAAATTTTTTGGATACAACATAGAATTGGAGTATTGGGAAAAAATATGGGGAACAAATTATAAAATGACGTTGTCGGCTGCCTATAAAGAAAATATTTATAAAATGTTCTATAGGTGGCATTTACCACCGATGAGATTAGCCAAGATGTCTCCAAACAATTCACTGAACTGTTGGAAATGTAACCATTCACAAGGGACATATTATCAAATGTGGTGGACATGTCCCAAAGCAAGAGACTACTGGTTAAAAGTAAAAAAATGGTTGGAGGAAATGACTGGGGAAAAAAATTGATATAAAATCTGAATTATTTTTGTTAGGGATTATAAAAGAAAAAAATGAGTAAAGAAATTCAATACCTCATACTCCACATAATTACGGCCGCCAGAATTTCATTTGCCCAAAACTGGAAACAACAACATGCTCCAACAAACACGATGATTATAAAAAAGGTGCTGGAGTGTGCAGAATCAAATAAGCTAACAATGGAACTTAAGGACAGAGAGGAAACTATTTATTATGAAACATGGAATAGATGGTATGATTGGCTGGAAAAGGAATCTAAAATTAATGGATAGTGTATAGCAAAAGAGAAGATATTATAATGAAATGTTATATTTAATGTGTAGTAGGTATGTATATAAAATGTATTGATTATCTGAATAAGTATGTAACAAAAAAGCTGAAAGATAAATTGGATATTACTAAAAATGCTGGTATTGGAAAGCTGTAAAAGTGTAATTAAGATTTAAAAGATGTAGACGTTGAATAAAAACAATTTTAAAAAAAGAAATGAATTAACCGTTTTCTAACAGTAATGTTTTTTTTTTTCTAATTAAAAGTTAATGGTTTTAAACAATCTGTTCCCTCTTCCATCTTCATGAAAGAGAATTCAATACTATTTTTATTACAAGATTTAAACAACTATTTTTATTTCTTATTCTCAGAACAGGACCTGAGATGATGGATAAGATAAATTGTGTGTCTCAATTTTAAAATAAATCTGTGATCAACAGTACCTGAAGGGAAGAGAAGTTTCCACAGATATTACTAAGGAAATATAGATGGGTACATTAAAGAATATATGGATTTCTGAAATTTACAATATAGGGCTACTAAACAGAAATACATAACTGATGTCCAAAGATTAAGAATAGCAGCCACTGACCAAAGGTAATGACAGGTGGTTGCTGAAACAGCTTTGTATTTCCAGGGAATTTTGGTTGAGCATCTTCTGTACTTTCTAATTTCCTTTCTCTTTCTCTAACTCTAATTTTGTGAAGGAAGGAAGAATAAAAGGAAAAACGTTGTTTCGGTGCAATCTATTTCAAATACTACTTTGAACTCTATCTCCACCATTGTGCCTAATAAATGTCTTAACTAGCTACTGAGCTCCTGGTCAATGTTAAATGCCACTATCTCTGGCATTTAAAGTGGTACATTGAAGTCCTGCCCTTTTTGGACCAAATTAAAACCCATGATGTCCAAAGACTGTTTCTGCTGTGAGCTTCTGAGTAATTATTATTAATCAAGAAATGAACCCTTTTACGTTTCCTTTGCTTTAAACAAGGTAAATACTTTAAATGCAACTTTACCCCTTTCTTTCTCTTCATAATAGTTTTCTATCTGTCCTGAGCCTTCTCCATGTAAATTTCTCTGTGCTTCAGTCAATAAAGAAACAGAGCTTATGCTACTAGAGAAAGAGTTCTGTTACCTTTTTAAAAGAATTTACTTACCTTCTCTATATAATATTCTTTTACTTCAGGTAAAATAGAGTCAAAGTCCCCACTGATATAATCAGGCAGAAAACTGAAAGAAAAATAATAATATTCAATCAATTCTTTTTAATAAAAGCATTACATTTAGAAATATCAAATATGAACAAAGAGCAATAGTGAGTGAGTGCAAAACCATTGAAATAGCAGCAGCATCTAGAATTAACATGAGATTAATAGCTACACATTTCTAATTTAATTTTCTAATGAATATATTACGTTGTAACAATTTGCATAGATGCTGAGATATGCTAGATTCATAACTGGGAAGAGAAGTATAGTAACTGTAAGCAGGAAGCAGATCATCTTGACCCAAGCTGATTTCCAAATGAAATTTTCAGTGAAACTGTCTTGGATAGCATCCTAGATAATTTGGAAGGCCTGAATGCTCGTCTTTTTGACCTATTAGCAGCTTTTAATAATATCAAGCATGATATTTTTCTTGATAGTTTAATCAGATAGATTTCTGATGGTATCACTTGGAGACAGAAGGAAAGAGATATTCTTCAAAACTCAATATTGTATAATATGTCTCGTGGCTCTATTTTATGAACAATGCTCTTTAATATCAATATGAAACGGATGGGGGGGATGGATAAGGTAACAATCTTCAGTTAAAATTCAGTTAAAAAACTATCTGCAAGTAATTAATTGCATGGAAGATAATAAATTGAAAGTGAATCACAAGAAGATATAGGTACTAGTTGTAAGGAGCCAATATACAACAAAGATGGTACATTTTTTCTCTTCTGAATACACATTTTCATAAAAGAAAAATCAGAAGGAATTTAAACAATAACCTACATAATCACTTTTCAGATTCAGTGGCAGACCAAGAATATTCCTTCCTGGAAGAAAATTATCTGTGGTATTAGTATTTTTTAACATACTTTTCAGTTCAGAAATGTTAATTATTAAAGAATTCAGTAACAAGATTGGTTACTGAGATCAAGAGTGGTCTCAGCAAGAAATCCAAGTTACCTTATTATAAGATTATCGAAAAAAAATTGCAACTATTACCATTTTTTTCCAAATACAAAATGTTGATTATGATTGTGAAGCACTACACACCTCAAGAACACGTTTCTCTCTATATGATAACCCCCATGGACCAATCACTGGAGGATGTTCACCTACAACTGCTGAATATTAATCTTGTGAAAACTTGGAAGATGTTTCATGCATTATATGCTGAGCTGATCCCTTTAAAAGATCATAACACACCATTTTGAATACACTTTTAATTATGGCTTCCATAATTTCCAATATTTCTGGTTTCAATTCATTTATTTTAATGCAAATCACTGAGACAACTGGTATTGAGCATTAAACTGTAAGTTTAACAATAAATATGTACTGCCCTTCCTTGCAAATATTAATTAATGATATTAATTATACCTTGTATTGCAGTACTTTTTAGAAATGCTGTGTTTTTTCAGCCTAGACCTTATTCAGAATCTGCATATCCTCCTTATAATTCACAGCATTTATGTAGCAAGAGAAGGCAAAAAAATAACAGTAATCAATTTTGTGAGACATTTTGTCCATGCATTGAATATTGTGAAATGGAAAAACCTGCTCTTTACTTACCACAATGAACTACCAAAAAGTATAGGAAATTTATAGAGTACTGGGGCCAAAGAACTGAAACCAGAAAGAGAAATTAGGGTAGTCTACACAAGAAAAAATATTGAAATACTGAAGCCTAAAACTTATTTCCTTAATACCAGAATATAAATTGCTCTTCTTGTTTTTCATATCTTCACTGAATTACAGAGCAAGATGGAATTTGATGGATATCATTGCATTTCACAGGTTCCAAAGCAAACATACTTTCACTTAAGAATTAACACAATGTACATATACCAGGATCTGCCATCCTAAAACAGAAATTACAATAGTAACATTAAGTATTGAATTAGGATTAAAATGCAGGTAGTCCTTGTTTAACAACCACTCATTCAGTGACTGTTCAAAATTATGATGGTGCTGAATGATTGATTGCTCTTCATATTTATGGTCACCACAGTGTCCTGCAGTCACGATTTGCAAATTTCTCTACTAGCTTCCAACAAAGAAAGTCAAGAGGGATGTTGCAGGAAGACACAATTACATGAGGCCCTCATTTAGTGACCCATGTTATCCTCACTTAATAGCAATTAGCACTTAGAATTATATACCGCTTCACAGTGTTTTACAGCCCTCTCTAAGCAGTTTACAGAGTCAGCATATTGCCCTCAACAATCTAGGTCCTCATGTTAAACAGGATTGCCTGAACTGTTGTTTCTAAGTGGAGTGGTCAGACTTTTTTTCATTCATGACCAGCTGCTTAATGATGAATTTTCCAGTGCCAATTAGAATAATTAAGTGAGAATTACATACGCCAGTAACAATGAAATATAGAGTTTGATTTTTTAAAAGCCAAAACCATTTAAACCCTTTAAAAACATTTTAAGCATCAATACTTATGTGTCAATATTTTATTTAACTACATTCTTTTGCTATCTAGCTTTTTTTTTTTTTTATTGTAAAAGTTTTACAATTACATTTTCACCCCATTTTCACCCCCCTAACCCTCCCCAAACTCCCCAACCCCCCCTCCCAACCCCCCCTGACCCTTCCCTCCCCCCCGGACTTCCATAGAATATCATTATCCCCTATACAAAAACCTTGAACCCCCCCGACCCCCATGTCATTTTTCATCTTCACATAGTTCGACTATTTCTATCTTAATATTAATACTATCAATGAAAAGCTATTTGATACTTCTTAGTTTGGTATTTGTTCTGCACATAATCTATCCACTTTTTCCATCCACATTCATAAGTCTCTTGTGAGCGATCTTTTAAGTATGCTGAAATCTTCGCCATCTCCGCGAAGCTGGCCATCTTCAAAATCCATTCTTCTACGGTGGGCAGAGCTTCATTTTTCCAATATTTACCTATCAACAATCTCGCTGCTGTAATCATATACAAAATCAACTTTATTTCATCCACTGTAAAACCCTCAACTATACCCAATAAAAAAAATTGTGAAGAAAATTGGATTTTTTTCTTTAAAACATTCTGCATGACCCACCAAATTTTTATCCAAAAAGCCTTAACTTTCTTACAAGTCCACCAAATATGATAATATGTAGCATCTAAACAATCACACCTCCAACATTTTGGCTGAACATTAGGGTACATACACGACAATTTCTTAGGATCTAAATGCCATCTATAAAACATTTTGTAAAAATTTTCCCTCAAATTCTGCGACTGTGTAAATTTAACATTCTGAACCCAAATTTTTCCCATGTTTCCAACATCACTGGTTCTTCAAAATTTTGTGCCCACTTAATCATACAATCTTTAACTAATTCAGTTTCCGAATCCCTTTCTAACAAAACATTATAAAGCCTTTTAATATGCATTGGACCTTTCTCTTTTATATGTCTAACCAATTCTTCCTCATGCAACATAATACCAGTTCTTTGGTCCTCTTTCCATCTCAATTGCAATTGATTATATTGTAACCAAGTTAAATTAATCCCTTCAGCCAACAGTGTCTGTAATGTCTTCAGCTGCCATCTGCCCGCATCTGTAAAAAGAACCTCTTTGTATAAAAACCCCCCAAGTGACGTTATATTTGTATTCCACAAAATATGACCAAGATCCAGCCATAGCGGTATTTTATAATCCCATTTGAGTCGGTGCTTCTTCCAAACTCTCAACAAAGAGTCTCTAAGTATATGGCTTTTAAATACTTTATCCACTTTGCTGTCATAAAATAAATAAGCATGCCATCCAAATTCCAAATCAAAACTTTCTGCATTTAGTATTCCAGTCTTTTTCCTTCCAAACCAATCACTTGCTTGAGTCAAAGCTGCTGCATCATAATATAACTGTAGGTTTGGAAGTTTAAGACCTCCCCTTTCTGGAACATCTTGCATAATTTTCAATTTTACTCTTGGTTTTTTCTCGTTCCAGACAAACTTGTTCACTCCAGTTTGCCATACTTTTAGTTGTTTATCATTTTTAAGCACCAGAATCATTTGAAACAAAAAAAGAAATCTTGGCAAAATGTTCATCTTAACTGCTGCTATTCTTCCAAGTAAAGACAGCTGCAGTTTTTTCCAAGTCTCCATGTCTTTTTGCACCTCTCGCCACAACACCTCATAATTATTTTGAAACAATTTCATATTTGATTCTGCAACCTGAACTCCTAGATATTTTACCTTTGGTACAATCTCAAAACCTGCCCTCCTTTCAAGCTCGTGTTT
This sequence comes from Arizona elegans, assembly GCA_022577455.1. Lineage (NCBI taxonomy): Eukaryota > Metazoa > Chordata > Lepidosauria > Squamata > Colubridae > Arizona > Arizona elegans. The sequence goes on from JAKOOJ010000004.1 coordinate 86,836,643, forward strand.
ACGATCTTGTGTCATATTTTTGACTATCATCTTAGTTTTTTTCTGGTTCAGACTAAAACCTGAAACTTTACCATAGTCTTGTATAATGTCCTTCATCTGGATTATTGATTCCATTGGCTGTGTTAGGGTAACGACCAGATCATCTGCAAATGCCTTTATTCTGTAATCCTCTTGCCTTATCATTATACCTTTCAAGATATTAGAGTCCCTTATTGTATTTAGCAAGACTTCTAGTGTTAAAATAAACAACAATGGGGACAACGGACATCCCTGTCTTGTTCCTTTTTCGATTTTAAACTCTGATGTCAGACTTCCATTAATAATAATCTGTGCCTTTTGCTCTTGGTAGATTGCTGAAACCGCCTGTATAAATTGGTCTCCAAATCCCATTTTTTTAAAAGTCTTTAGTAGAAAATTCCAATCCACTCTATCAAAGGCCTTCTCCGCATCCAAAAAAACCAGCACTGCAGAGATCTGTTTATTCTTCTCAAGATATTCCAGTAAATCTATAACTTGCCTTACATTATCCTTCATGTATCTACCCTCTATAAACCCAGCTTGGTCGTCATTAATCACCTCTTGAATTACTGGCATCAATCTGTTGGCTAATACTTTTGCATAAATTTTATAGTCATTATTTAGAAGAGATATTGGTCTATAATTTTCCGTTTTTTTAGGACCTGCTTGTTCTTTTGGTATCAAAGTAATATATGCTGATTTCTATGATGGGGGTATTTTACCCCCTTGTTGTATATTACAAAATAAGTCTCTAAGTTGTTCCACCATTTCTGCTTGTAAAGTTTTATAATACACTGCTGTCAATCCATCTGTTCCAGGAGATTTAGCTGTTTTCAATTGTTTAATTGCTGCAATTATTTCCTCAACTGTTATAGGGTAATTCATTCTTTCTTTTTGTTGGCTAGTAATTTTTGAGACTCTTTTCTCTTCTAGATATTTTTCTATAAGTCCATTCTGTATGTCATCTTTAGCATATAATTTAACGTAGTAATCTACAAAGACTTCTTTAATCAGTTTTTGTTGGAAAATTTCTTTCCCCCCAATGTCAATACTCTCAATAGTCCGTATACTCTGCTTTTTCCTTAAGGTATAAGCCAACCATCTCCCCGGTTTGTTAGCATTACAAAATGTATTATGCTCTAGCTTTTCTTGTCATTGGATATAATTACACATCTGCCTTGATGCACTGAAACAGTAACAGACAAAGTAACACATAAAATGCTGTTGAGATTGCATCAATAGCTTTAAAAAGCCTCATAAGTAGAAGATCAGTTAATGTTTCTCTTCTCTTTTCAATACCATATGGAATAACTGGTTGCCAGAAACTGAAAGAACTGTTTGTGAGGTAACAGTTATCAAGATGTATTTGTTTTTTAGACTGTCAAAAGATACTCAGTTATTTGCTGTTTACTTAACTACAGTGGTACCTTGATACTCATCTGCTTTGAAACTCATCAAATTTGGTACTTAAAGCATTTTGCTGTGAAAAATTTGTCCCAGTTTGTTTTGCACTCAATGCACAAGCTGGAACTTGTTACTGTTGGCTTCCTTGTGACTCGCTACATTATTTCTTATGTTTGTTTCTTTGTCTGGTACTCATCATTTTTGGTACCTCATCACATCTCCTGGAACCAATTCATGATGAGAATTGAGGTATCACTGAATACTGTATTTTATAAATTAGTCATTCAAATATAATATAAGCTCCATGATTTTATAGGGTTTCCTTTCTCTTAATGGAGATGAAATATTTTATTTTCTAAATTATGATTTTTTTTCTTTAAGTACTATTTATCATCTTAGTGGGGCTAATTGGATTATCACTGGACTACTGCTTCAAAATGCTAGTCGGAGGTCAGGATTCAAAGAGGAATGTTAAGTGTAGAAATGTTCTCAAAGATATTCTCATTGAAAAACAATTTGTCAAATCTCCTGGAAAGTTATTGCAAAATGCAACACAACCTTCAGCTGTGGTTGTTTTGAGAAACAGAAGAAGCTGCTACTGTAGTTAAGAGGCCAAAAAGCTGCATTTCATGTCTAAGATATGGTGCTCTGATCTTTCTGTCAGAGAATGAGAGAGAAGCCTCCATTGCCTCTTTGGTGGATATTACTAATCTTTTCCTATTTTGGTTTTAGTTCTTTCTCATTGCTAGTAAAAAGTATCCCTAAAAGTTAATGATCCATCATGTCTGAGATTCATAATGGTAGCAAACAAACAAAAAAGACCCGTGGGCATTTTACTCTGTTTTAAACCTATAATAACATCTCTCTTAAATATATGTCGTCTTGCAGTAAACAACACAAGAACTGTTGTGTTGAGATTTTTAATTTACTTTAATCATCTTACTTGGTATTTTACATCAATTTATAAATTTGCGCAATCTATTCTCCCCACAATTAGCATTTACAAAGATACATTGCACGTTATATAGATAGCATTGTGGAGATGCTTTTAGAAACTGGCTGAAGCATGCAGAAATTAAAGTAAGCAAATTCTTCTTTAAGTTGAGCTTGACTCCTGGAAACTTTGTGGACATGTTATGCAATTTCTTTGGCAACAACAGGAAAATGGTTTATTATTTTCTTTTTCCAAGGTTAGCTTTTAACCTTGATATTTCCAGGAAGCTTTCTATCCAAGTACTAACCAGGCTTGATCCAGTGGTGGGTTGCTCCCAGTTCGCACCAGTTCTATAGAACTGGTAGTAAAACCGGCGGGAGGCTCCGCCCACTGACCCTGACATCACCAAAACGCTTCTGCGCATGCGCAGAAGAGCATGCACGTGTGCGAGCAAAGTGTGTGCACGGCCCCATTGCGAACTGATAGTAAAGGTAAATAGAACCCACCCCTGGCTTGATCTTAATCAACTTCCTAGTTCACCCTGACAAATCAACATGCACAAGAGTGTAATGTATAAATAAGTATCATACATAGAATTTCTATTTATAGATCAAATCAATGTGCTTTCAGCTACTTTGGCACATATATATATATATATATATATATATATATATATATATATATATATATATATATATATATATATATGGAAAGTCCTTGCAGAAATGCAATCAATAACTATTGGCTCATAATGCTAAGCCAATATTGATTTCAATCAATCCAGAACCAGACTTTCAGAGTAATCCTGCTCTTTCAGTCAAATCTTAATTTATTTTCTGTTTTGTTTTTTGCTGAAAACATAAGAGACATCTTGCAGAAGAAAAATAACTGACTAACTCTAGAATATATTTTAAATTGATTGTGAATGTATATTTTGTGAATTGCACATAGTATTATGAATTAACTGGTGTTTGGTACCTGAGTTTTTTGCTTTTTTAAATTTGATTTGAATTTATGTTTATAGGATGTTTTATTTGAATTGGTAGGGCCTGTTTTATCGTATCTAACTGGTTTGTCATTGATATATATATTAATTTTTTTGATGAGGTTTCAAAATTTATTTATTTTTTATTTAGTTATTTTTTGAGTGATCTACTAATGGGAGAAGATGGTAGGGAAACAATGAGCAGCCGGGAAAAAGCAGAGCTGCTTAATTCATTCTTTGCATCTGTTTTTACATGAAAAGAAAAAGTAGCACAATTAACCAAAAACAGAAGCATAAAAGACTAGAAATACAAATTAAAATAGGTGAGAAAATGGTAAGACTACACCTGTCTACCCTAGACATGTTCAAATCATCAGACCAGAGTTTTGAAGGAGCTGGCAGGCATGATCTCGGAATCATTGAAATATATCTTTCAAAGATCTGGAGAACCAGAGGACTGCAGAGGACTGAAAAAAAGCTGATGTTGTTCTCATCTTCAGAAAAGGGAAGAAATGAATCCAGGATACTATAGACCAATCAACCTCACATTAATATCTGGGAAGATCCTGGAAAAGATAATCAAGTAACACCTTGAAGCAAGCAAAGTTGTAACCAGAAGCCAATATAGGTTTGTCAAAAAAAAAATTCATTCTTTGAAATAAAGACACTAAATTAGTGGACCACAGCAAAATGTGGACATATTATATTGATTTCAGTAAGGCATTTGTCAAAGTAGATCACAGCCTACTTATTAATAAATTAGAAAAATATGGGATTGACAGCATCACCACCAGATGGATTTATAACTGGCTGACAAACCACTCTCAACATGTAGTCCTTATGGACCTATATCTACATGGAGATAAGTAATCAGTGGAGACACCAGATTTCTGTTTTAGGTGGATTACTCTTCAATATCTTCATAAACGATTTAGATGAGGGACTAGAAGGGAAGCCATAACCTACTACTTGATAAGAAGAAAATGTGGGTTAGACAGCATCAGCACCAGATGGATTCGTAACTGGATGACCAACTGCACTCAGTGTGTAGTCCTCAATGGAACTGCATCTACATGGAGAGATGTGTGCAGTGAGGTAGTGGGGTACTGCAAGGGTCTGTTTTTAGGCCCAATTCTCTTCAACATCTTCATCAATGATTTGAACAAGGAGATAGATGGGGAACCCATCAAATTTGCAGATGACACCAAACTGGCAGAAATAGCCAACATCCCAGAAGAGAGGCTTAAGATCCAGAAAAATCTTTTTTTTTAATTAAAAAGTTTTGTAGAAAATACAAATATTTTCACCCCCCCACTCTTCCCCCCTCAACCCCTCCCTCCCCTTTCCCACCCCCCTTCCCCTCCTTCCCCCCCCACCCCCCTCCCTAGACTTCACAGAACAAGCACAGGGTATAGCATTCACAAATCAAAAGCTAAAATATGCTAACAAATTATTACATTTCATATTCTCCCTAGATCCTTAACTCCTTATAATTCAAAAAACAAACATAAACTACTTAAAATTACTTCATTCATATGCTATATGAATCTTCTTATTCGGATACTTCTTCTGTATGTAATCGATCCATTTTCTCCATTCCGATATGTATCTTTCATTTGAATAGTCTTTAAGATATGATGAAATTTTCGGCATTTCTGCCAAATGCACAACTTTTAATGTCCATTCCTCAATGGTGGGTGGATCTTCCTTCTTCCAGTACTGTGCCACCAGTAACCTGGCAGCCGTTATTAAGTTCAAAACTAACTTAGTCTCTATTACAGTACAATCCATGACTATTCCCAACAAAAAGAACTGTGGTGTAATTTTAATTTTTTTCTTTAAAATGTTTTGAATAATCCACCATATTCTTATCCAAAAAGCCTTAATTTTTTTACATGTCCACCATATATGAAAATATGTAGCATCTTTACACTCACATCGCCAACATTTAGATTGTAAATTTGGATACATACAGGCTAATTTTTTTGGGTCTAAATGCCATCTATAAAACATTTTATAAAAATTTTCCCTTAAATTTTGTGCTTGTGTAAATCTTACATTTCTAACCCATATCTTTTCCCATGTTTCCATCATTATTGGTTCACCTACATTTTGTGCCCATTTTATCATACAGTCCTTGACTAACTCTGTTTCTGAATCTATTTCCACTAGCGCATTATACAACCTTTTTATATGCATTTGACCTTTATCTCTTGTTTGCTTTATCAAATTCTCATCCAAAAAAACTAGCACTGCGGAGACCTGGTTATTCCTTCCCAAATGCTCTAATAAATTAACAATTTGCCTTACATTACTTTTCATTTGTCTCCCATTTATAAAACCAGTTTGATCATGATAAATCATTTGCTGCATAACTGTCATTAATCTATTTGCTAAAATTTTAGCAAAAATCTTATAGTCTGTGTTCAATAATGAAATCGGCCTATAATTTTTAGGATCTGTATTGTCATGCCCTTCTTTTGGGATCAACGAGATAAATGCTGTCTTCCAAGTTGGAGGCACCTCTCCTCCCTGTTGTATATTGTTAAATAATTCTTTCAATGGTTCCACCATTTCCTCCTGTAAAGTTTTATAATAGATAGCTGTCAGACCGTCCGTACCAGGAGCTTTACCCACTTTCAACTGCTTAATTGCTAACACAATTTCCTCGGAAGTTATCATTTGGTTTAAACTATCCCTCTGCTCATTTGAGTTTGTATAAATATTCTCTTTCTCCAAATATCTATCTATATCTATATCTTTAATTTTATCACCAGTATACAGCCTCGAATAAAACTCTAAGAAAGGTTTTTTAATCAATTGTTGCTCATAAACCTCCTTACCCTTATATCTTATTTTCTCTATTGTCCTTGATTTTTGCTTTTTCTTTAACAGGTATGCTAACCACCTGCCTGGTTTATTGGCATTATAAAAAGTATTATGTTTTGCATATCGTAAATTAGTTGCCACTTGATCTGCTATTAACATGTTAAATTGACCTTTCAATAAATTGATTGCCTCTTTAATTTTCTTATCTGTTGGATTGACTATTAAAGCCTGTTCCTGTTTACTAATCTCATCTTCTAATTCTTTTCTTTTTGCCCCCTGTTTCTTTCTATGTTTATTATTCAAATATATCAAAATTCCTCGCATATATGCTTTACTTGCATCCCATACCATTTCCATAGATGTACCCTTTTGCATATTCATAACAAAAAATTCTTTCATAAATTTTTTACATTCGTTTACATTTTCTTCGTATCTAAACAAATTATCATTTAACTCCAGGACCTCCTAGACTCTTTTCCACACTCCAATTCCAACCAAACTGGACTATGGTCTGTCAGTATTCTTGGGCAAATCTTCATGTTCTTCACCCTAGATAAGAGATCATTAGTAATTAGTATAAAATCAATCCTTGAAAAGGATTGATGTCTGTCTGAGAAAAAAGTAAAATCTTTTTCTTCCGGATTTCTTTCACGCCAAATATCCCTCAGCTCCCAATCATCCATCATCTCCCAAAACGCTTTGGGCAATTTTGCTCTTGTTAAAACATTTTGTTTAGGTCCCTTCTTATCTTTTTTAATATCCAAGACCCCATTCCAATCCCCCAACAGGATCTAAGTTTTATATGCCCATTGTATCAACTTCAAGTGTAGCAAATTGTAGAAATTTTCTTGTTATTGATTCGGGGCATAGACTCCAATTACAAGTATTTTTTCTTCTTTAATTAAAAGTTCTATTGCTAAGAATCTTCCTTGGTCATCTGCTTCAATTAATTTAGCAACTAAGTCTCTTTTCAGATATATAACTACCATTTTTCTTTTCTGGTGCTGCTGCTACGTAGTGTGTACCAAGTCTTGCATTTATCAGGTATTTTTGGTCTTGTACTCTTATATGAGTCTCTTGTAAACAAATCACATCATTTTTAAATTGTTTAAGATAATGAAATATTTTTCTTCTTTTCTGTGGAGAATTCAAACCATTATTATTCCAAGTCAAAAATCTAGTTCCCATCTCTGGGCCCTTGAAGCAACTGGAGCAGATTCTGGTGGTCTTGTCTCAATTGACCTTTAGGTCTTGCTCCTCCCACTGCTTCTGTTTTGGTAGATTCTTGAATTGTTTCTTGAGTTGCCCTCTGGAATTGTTGCTGTCTTGATACTTCTTTGAGCCTAGCTGTCACCGATCTGGTCTATCTTTGATCCTTAGGTTGCGCTAAATCAATTAACTCCAACTCTTGAACAGCCATCTGAATTTGTAATGGTTCTTCTCCTTGGCCTGTCAAAACTCCCCCCTGGACTACTGTCAGGAGGTCTTCTTTTTCACCTTCCATCACATCCTTCTTTCTTTTGCCTTCTGGTGATTTGGGTGATTTCGGTGTGCCAGCCTTTAATACATTAATATAAAAATCTCTTGCTTTCCATATTGTGTTAAGCCGATAACCTCTCTCCTGAGTAAGTCACCATTAATCCATCTGGCACCTCCCATCTGTACTGTATCTGGCGTTTTTTCAGTTCATCCACCAGAAAAGCATACTCCCTTCTGGCTCTCAAGATCTTAGGGGGGATTTCTTTCATTGTCATCACTTCCTGGCCTTCAACCCGAAGTTTGTTTGTAAAAGTGGCCTGTAGAATTTCATTACGTACTCTCCTTGTAGTAAAATATATCACAATGTCTCTTGGTAAATGTTTCTGTCTAGCAACCCAAGAATTAACGCGATACAGTTTGTCAATCTGCCAGCCCAGATCATTTTTTGACTCCCCCACCAACGGTGCCAATACCTCAGACATCATTTCTCTCAAGTTCTCTTGTTTGTTCTCCTTCACCCCTCTAAATCTTAAAGCAAATTCCATATCTCTGTATTGTATCATAGCTACATCATTTTCAGCCCTCTGAATTCTGTTCTGAGCTTCTCCTAATTTATTATCCAAAATTACCGTAGATTGTTTAACTTCTTCAACTTTATCATCCACCATTTCAATATTGCCTGCCAAACATTTAAATGTCTTTATGATATCATCCCTAATTTGCTGATTCTGAGTTGCAATCTCATCTGACACAGCCTGTATTTTTTCATTGGTTTCATTAATTTTTTCATTAATCACAATAGCAAGTTTCTCTTGTGTAACTTGGAGGGCTTGTTGTAACATCTCCAACGTTAAAGTCTGTGGATCTGCTGGAGGGACAGAAGCTTGCAATCTAGGAATATGAGCTGGGGAGCTGCCAGCACTTCCCGTTCCTTTAATAGGAACAGTCTTTACCAGTTTTGAGGCCATCTCCAATTTAAAATTCTTTATATTTTAATCAAAAGCCAAAAAAGAAAAATTCCTCAAGAAAAATTCCAAACTTAATTAGCGTTTTAAAACCCTCCTTCTATCAATACAGAGTTCTTTCCAGGCAAAGGGCTGCCAGCAAAATGAAACTTTCTTTGACTTTCACTTTTCCCCGCCCCTTCAGGCTTCAATCGCCATTCTGTTGCAAAGTGCTAATTATTAGTTCCGAAGGAGGCTACAAATGTCGGAGTTAGGTAAAGATACTTGCAGTCTGATTTCTCCTTGCTTGTTCTGCCTGCTGCTGGTTCAAAATGTTAAAGTCCCCTCATTTCCATCGGCAGAATTGGTCGCGGCTTCTAGGTCCACTAATTAGCGGATTCGTCCCTGGTCCGGAGCGGCTTGACAGGCTTTTAGGGAGCGCACACCCTTCGTGCCCCAGGATCCTTCCTAGGGCGTTTGGGGGGCTCAACCTCCACCTGTCAGCTCTTCTCTCTCCCCTTTGCCCGGGGAGAGGGTTCCAAGCCTCCAGACAGCTGTTTTTTGGCTGTTCTGGGGTTTAACGGAACCGGGCATCGGGCGCTCGTAAAAGAGCATCTTCGAGGATCACGGAGCCAACCGGAAGTCAAGATCCAGAAGAATCTTAACAGTCTGTTCTGTCCCCGTCTCACACACGCACACAGTCAGCCAGGAGTTAAATAAAACTTGCAGATAATAAATTCCTTTGATAACAGGATTGGCAGCAACCCAGTAGCTGCTTGCCAAGAACTTTACTCACAGAGAATCAAAATAAATACACAAAGCCACAGAATTGTCAAGTCCAGTCTGTATTAAATCCAAGGCAGGCAGATAACGTAGTTTCAGAGATACAATGCGACTCGCTAGTTGTTTAGTTTTGTCCATCAAGAGCCTGAATGGCCACCACACCCCCTTTTATCCCCTGTGGGGTGTGGTCCAGTGACTCAGCTTAATCTCTGGCACGCCTCCTTTTCTGCTGCGTGCGCTTGTCTCTCCAACGCTGGCGTGGATCCACCAAGACTTATCGTCGTCACTGTCCAACTGCGACTGCTCGGTGATACCTGGCTCCTGGCCAATCTCTTCTCCTTTGGGAGACACCTGAGGCATTGCCAGAGAGGAGGGTCCTGGAGAGAGAGGCCTGGCCAACTCCTCTCTTTCACTTTCAGAGCCTTCTCCCTCTGATAAGATGGGCTCGGGAGTAGGAGTCACAACACAGTCTTGAACATAGGGCCGTATCCCACAAATGAAATTCAGTGGTGAGAAAAGTAAGGTTTTCTACAAGTATAGAATAAGTGGAATCTGGCTCAGTAGCAATAACTGTGAGAGCTTGGAGTCCTAGTGGACAATCATTTAAATATGAGCCAGCAGTGTGCAGCCACCAAAAAGGACAGTGCAACCTGACTGCATTACAGAGGAATAGAATCAAGATCAAGTGAAGTATTAATATCGTTTTATAATGCCTTGATAAGACCACGCTTGGAATATTGCATCCAGTTTTGATCACTACAATATAAAAAACATGCTGAGACTCTAGAAAGAGTGCAGAAAAGAGCAACAAAGATGATTAGGGGGCTGGAGACTAAAACATAGGCCCTCAATCCCTGGGCCGTGGCCCACCACTAGGCCTCAGCCCATTTGAAAATGGGCTGTGCAAGTAGCGCACAAAGCTCCACAAATGGATCTGCTGTGGTCTCATACATGCTACCACTCGCCCAAAACCATATCCTCCCCCCCTCAGTGGGCTAATACATATGAAGAATGGTTGTAGAAACTGGTTATGACATGGGGTCACATGTGTTCCATGCGAGGATCTGTCGCAAAAAAGAGAGGGTCAACCTATTTTCCAAAGCACAAGAAAGCAGGGCAAGAAACAATAGATGTAAACTAATCAAAGAGAGAAACAACCTAGAACTAAGGAGTTCTAAAATTGATTGCCTTCATAAAGTTTGGGTGACTTTTAAGATTGGACAGATATTTGCCAGAATTGTATAGGATCTACATTATCAGTTATTTTTTCATCACATGAGTGAAATTTTCTTGTGCTCTGTCGGAAAATATATAGTTTGATCCTTAACTCTTATTTAGGCTTAACGATGCATTGGGAGTGGAAAAATATTTATAGAACGAGGAATGATAGCATTTAGAGTAAAAAAAAATCTCATTTAGTTTGAGAAACAAGTCCTTGTTTTATTGCTTTTGCCTCTGAATTGCTTAGAGACTTACGTAGGATGAAAAACAAGCTAGGAGTAAGTGCAGATATTTGTTGCATGCATAGCAAGTGATTATTAAGAAAAGTCTGATTTGTTGTCCACTCATGGCTTTATAATATATTTGTTTAACTAAAAATCCTGGTTTTTAACCTCATCTGGAGCAATAAAAATAACTGACAAATAGGCTCAAAAAGACTTATATATGATCAGGCCAGTGTATATAAATTGCAGCTAATTAACACTCACTATTCTTCACTTGTGATACATACAAAATGGTATTACCCTCAGTAAATGCTGGCTAAAATCCCTAAGTAAATCAGCAGCAAAATGAAACAACTATCAAGGTATTTCAGAGAAAAGATGTTCATTCTGGTACATAACTCATCAAATAGGCATTAATTCTTATATGTACTGTATGGAAGTATACTATAATAACATGTACAGCATAGAAATGTTGCCCCATTATTTGGCTTGATTTTCCAAAAAAGGCAAGTGTAAGATTTTTTTTTTTTAAATTTGATTTATATGCCGCCCTTCTCTGGAGACTCAGGGCGGCTTACAGTGCGTTAAGCAATAGCCTTCATACTTTTGTATATTTTATACAAAGTCAGCTTATTGCCCCCACAAACTGGGTCCTCAATTTATCTACCTTAGAAAAGATGGAAGGCTGAGTCAACCTTGAGCCTGGCAAGATTCGAACTTACTTTAATAGCAGACAGCTGGTGTTAAATTACAGTGCATTGTCTGCAGAGCTATCCAGGCTCTGATTTGTAAATTATGCAATTAACTCTCAAGTAGATGATATGATCATGCGTTTATATTACTCTTCTGCTAAGACAATTTAGCCCCCTGTCCAGCTGAACACACAATGTGAATTTCAATTTATTGACATTTAACTCTATCAGTAACCCTCCAATCTCCACGCTGAACCCCAACATAAATGCTATTGAATCTGTTATTTTTTCTTTCCATTCTGTGAGTTATTAAAACACAGCCAAGGGCCTATTGCTCATTGGTAGAACATGCTATTTGCATGCAAAAGACCCTCTCAAGTCTTGGAATGTGCAAGTTAAAAAAGAAAATCAGCTAATGTTATTCATAAGAACTCTAAGAACTTATAAAATGTAATGCAACAGATGGATGAACAATATGGTTTTGATATAAAGCACCATCCTATACTTTTATGTAAAACCATTCTTATAGGGGAATTAAGGAATGGGCATACTAGCATGGGAATTTTCATAATCATAAATTTAGCATTCTAATTTACACTGAATAAGGAGAAATAATAGGAGAACCTCCTCTTAGTATAAATAGCAGTGTAAAGTTTGCAAACAACTGAAGATATTACAATTTTTGATAAACTTTCATATAGTTGTGGGTTTTATTTTTGGCTGTACACCGCCCTGAGTCCTTTGGGAGAAGGGCAGTATAAAAATTTAATAAAATAAATAAATAAATAAATCATTCCCTCACCCCCTAGGATAAAGACCATGCTATTATTATATAGATGCCATTTTATAGTTTCTTAGTTTACTAAGTAACTAGCATCTCATTTAATTGTGGAAGGTCATCTTTAAATGCATGTAATTAAGATGTACAAAAATATTTTTTAAGTCTATAAACTTTGTAACTTTCACTATAGGTATTTTAAAGTTTTAATTTATTTTTAATAAATTTTTGATTCTGGAAGTAGTAATATATCATATTGGCTGAATTAATTACTACAGTAACAAAATGCTAGAGCAGGTGTATAAAAAGTTATTACTATACTTGCATTAGTGAAACTGCTGAACTGGAGTTCATATACAGGTTATAATATAATTTGTTTCAACCTGAAGATCAATCTAGATTAGTTAAATCACTACAACCTTAAAATCTCAAATGTGTAATATCATGTAATTTGGACTACAGGTAGTTCTCGACTTACAACCATATGTTTAGAGACTGTTCAAAATTAAAATGGCACTGAAAGAAGTGACTTATAACTGTTTTTCACAATTATGATATTGCGGCATCACCATGGTCATATGATCAAAATTTGGGTGCTTGGCAATTGGTATGTAATTATGGGTTAGGGTTAGGGTGATGATTACCTGTAGAATGAATTGTGTCTGGACCAATTTCCACTTAAGGTAATATTCACCTCTAATGTGAATTTCATTTGATGAACTGTTAATCTAACTTTTCAAACCAGTTCTCCATCCCAAAACTTTGTTCACATTTTTTCATATATAAAATTCATCATATTTTTTGACCATATAAATATATCAACTACAGTAGATTCTTGCTTATGTAATCTCATGCCACTAAAATTAGTCCAGCTTTCCATGATGTGTCTAGGCCTCTTTTTATTTCATCATTTAACTTGGGGGGTATTAGCTTGACTTGATCTGATGACTGATTTCCAATGTGATACAGCCTAGGAAACTTCAAGGGATTTTTTAATGCCTTTTTATGCATTTTATGGTTGGTTGCCTACAACTAAATTCTCCAGGTTAAAAGTATCAGAAAGCTACAGTATCTATGAAAAACAGCTGTAGCTTATATAGCCACAGGTATAGTTATGTTAATTCCTAATTATATGCAAAAATGGCAGATGTGATAGCTCAGTGAGTTAAAGATGCTGAGCTTGTCAGCTCGAAAGCTGCCCAGGTTTGAGATCCGATTGTTGTGTGACAAGGTGACCTCCCGTTAATTGCCCCAGTTCCTGCAAACCTAGCAGTTCAAAAGCAAAATGTGAGTAGATAAATAGATACCACGTCTGTTTAAATGTTAACAGCGTTCCATATATCTCGGTATATAGTCATGCTGGCCAGATCACCATGGAAGTGTCTTTGGAAAATGATGGCCCCCTTGGCTAAGAGAAGGAGATGGGAGTCGGACATGACAGGATATGGGAAACCTTCATCTTTATGCAGAAACATGAAGGGCAATAAATTTGTCTCAATAAAGCTTTTAAGAAAATATCCAAATAATAAATATTTATAAAAATGAAACATGTTAAAATAGGGCCCGGCTCTCTTCCAAAACAATTGCAAATATTCCAAAACTTTCATATCAAGTTTCTATTAAACAAAACCTGAAAACCTTTGCTGCTTCTTGAATATCCATGCTACTTATGCAAATAATTATTGGCCTAAAACTGTGATGGCGAACCAATGGCACGCGTGCCACAGGTGGCACACGGAGCCATATTGGTGGGCACACAAGCGTTGCCCTAGCTGAGCTCCAGTGTGCATGTGCATGTTGGCCAGCTGATTTTTGGGCCTTCTGGAAGTTGGGATACAGACTGTTTCCGGCCTCTGGAGACCCTCCGGGGGTGGGGGTGGTGAAGACCTGTTTTTTGCTCTCCCCATGATCCAGAGACTTTCTAGGAGCCTGGGGAGGGTGGAAACAGCCTTCCCAACCCCCAGAGGTCCTCCAGAGGCCGGAAATGGTCCATTTCTCGACTTCTGGTGAGACCGGAAGGCCCATTTTTTGCTCTCCCCAGGCTCCAGAGGCTTTCTAGGAGCCTGGAGAGGGCGAAAAACAGGCCTACCGGGCCCACCATGCCATCACGTGCAAAAAGTGGGGGGAGTGCAGGGGGTATGTGTTCACGTGCACAGGGCAGCAGGGTGCATTGAACTATGGCTGTGCGCCCCGGCCAGTTGATTTTTGGGTCTTCTGGAAGTTGGGAAACAGGCTGTTTCCAGCCTCTTGAGACCCTCCGGGGGTGGTGGTGGTGGAGAAGATCTGTTTTTTGCTCTCCCCATGATCCAGAGGCTTTCTAGGAGCCTGGAGAGGGTGAAAGCGGCTTCCCCCCCCTCCAAGGCCGGAAACAGCCCATTTCCTGACTTCCAGTGGGTCTGGAAGGCCCATTTTTCTCTCTCCCCAGGCTCCAGAGGCTTTCTAGGAGCCTGGGGAGGGCGAAAAACGGGCAGGTTCATCGACGCCCCCCTCCCGCTTATTTCGAGGCCAAGAAGGAATACAAGCTAGCCCTTTCAAGAGCCAAGCAAGACTGGCACTGGCTAAAGTGGAATGCAGTACTAAAAGCCGCGAAATCCAACAACCCTCGAGATTTCTGGAGTCCGTTAAACAGGAGGCCAACTAGTAGGCTCACTCACTCCATCTCTGCCACCACATGGGAACTCTTTCTACGCCAAGTCTTTTACGACACCGACGTGCCAGTTTCTTTGACCTCAGGCTCTTTCCCTAACCACCTTCCCAGATGGCCTCCTGTGGAACCATCCATGATTGCCAAACTAATCGGACAACTCAAACTTCGAAAAGCTCCCGGCCCGGATCTCATCCCAGCCGAAGCCATTCTAGCCCATAAGGACTGGTGGAGCCCGGTTCTCACCGAGGTATTTAATGCGATCAACCAGACGGGCCTCATCCCCAAGTTCTGGAATGATGCCATAATTATCCTAATATATAAGAAAGGCGCCCATTCCGATCCCGGCAACTTCCGTAACATCAGTCTTCTTTCAATTTTGGAGAAACTCTATGCCTGTTATCTCCTGTCCAACCTGGAGTGCTGGGCTGAAGAGGCTGAGGCCAGAAACAGCCCATTTCCTGACTTCCAGTGGGTCTGGAAGGCCCATTTTTCTCTCTCCCCAGGCTCCAGAGGCTTTCTAGGAGCCTGGGGAGGGCGAAAAAACGGGCCTACCGTGCCATCACATGCAAAAAGTGGGGGGAGTGCAGAGGGTATATGTTCACGTGCACAGGGGGGCAGGGCGCATTGAACTATAGCTGTTGGCACACGCACGCGACCCCCCACCCCGCAATCCCACTTTTGGCACGCAATAGCAAAAAGTTAGCCATCACTGGCCTAAGGCCTTAAATACTTTGCATAATTTCATATGGCATTGCCTTTCTAATTCAACATTCAGCTCACTCCTCTTTTTCACTTTCTCCTTTTGTACAATGAAACCAAGTCCTTCCCATTTTCATTTAACATAGATTAACATTTAATATGATAAAAGGTGTTGAGGATGTCTCCACTCCTCTCTTAGTAGAGACCTCACTATATTTTGGTTTTAATTCAGAAACAACAATCATCCATAAATATGAAAAAGAAAAATTTTCAACATATAATTCCATGTTTATGTATCATGCAAAAAAAAAAAAAAAGATTAAAAAGAAAAAGAAAAAAAATCATTTCAAAGATGAACTAAAACATGTACAGGCACAGATGGCTAGGTGCCCTTTTACAGAGAAATATAGAAAAAGAAATATGAAGCAGCTATTATACAGTAATATCACAAAAACTATGTTAATGTGTTTATGGTAGACATAGGGAGAAAATTGCAAAGACCTGGTAAAGTCTTGCCTAATCATTTAAAACAAAAGAAGGATAGGGTAATTATTCCAATTAGAGATAAAAGAGATAAAATTTACAAAACTTCAACAGATATACAGTAAATTGTCGGGAAATGAATAATTCTAGATCCTGAAGCAGAAGGTGGATGCAAAATTTATCTCAGCTACCAGAGAGTTTATCTTAAGGTCAAAATCTGGATTGATCTAATATTCCAATAAAATATACACTGTAATAATATGTGAAATGGTTTCATCTTCCTATTGGTCACATGGGCAACTTCAGGGATTTTACTATACCTGCCTTGAAGAAGTGCAGATAAAAGAATGTTACATCTAACTTTAAAGAATTGAGTTTATCTTAGAGAAACTAAATAAGTAGCTAATTCCCTTATGCCTCTGTTTATTGTGTTTGGAGCACTAGTTAATGCCAATCCGAAGTTACATATCCCAGGCAATGTACTGAATAAAGATATAGAGGCCTTTTAAAATTACCCATATTTTTCAGATTATAAAACGCACTTCCCCTCCCCCTAAAAGTGGGGGAAAATTGCAGAGCATCTTAAACACTGAATGTTGCATCAGCCACAGGGGGAGGGGGGAGGGAGTTGGTGTGGCGGTGGCAACGGCAACAGGCAGCTGATTGGCAGTATTCTGGGAGGCTGATCCAACCGCCAATCGGAGAGATTTGTTAAAGTGTGGAAAATTGGCTGATCCCAACATTGCCTGCCCTGTTCATTGAGCAGTTTGCCGAGGACGCCCTGCCACCTGCCACCCCCACCAGGCCTTCTGCCCCACTACCTGCTGCTTTGTTGCTGGGCCTGCTATACTGCCATCGGGTCTGCCACACCACCCCAACTTGCTGGGTCTGTCGTCCCGTTGCCACCTGCTGCCCCGTTCAACTGCCATCACCTGCCGCCCCGCCATCGGGCCTGCCGCCCTGCCGCCACCTGCTGCCCCATCGCCACCTGCTGCCCCATCGCCACCCCGTCACACTGCTGGGTCTGCTGCAATGACGCCACCTGCTGCCCCATTGCACTGCTGGGCCTGCCGCACTCCACCGCCTGCCACACTGCCTGGACTGTGAGCCCAGAGACACAGAGAAAGGTATGGCTTGGCTTCCAGACCCAGAGAGGGCAGGCAAGGATTAGGGTTATTGGGACATGCGTGGTGAGACGGAGCTCCTCTTGCTGTTCATTCCCCCCCCACCCCATCACTGGGCATGGCATGGCTTCCGGCCCCACCTCAGACATTGATGCAATTTGGGGGTGGCAGACTGTGTTTTATTAGCACAGGCAGACATGCTACAGCCTGCCTGTTTTTCTTTGTAAAGATAACATGGCTAGATTTTTTTTTTTCCGGGAGGAAAAGAATCACCAATGTCCTAAAATTCTCAGCTTGCTATTGTTAGTTTAGGGCGGGGTTGTAATGAGCTAAAGAAGCTAAAAAATTCTGGAACAATATAAAAATACAACTGGAACAAATAATAACTCAAAAGGTGCCCTTAAAGCCAGAAACTTATTTATTAGGAATACCTACAAGCAAATATGAAAAAGAAATAATATATTTAATAATACACATTTTGACTGCAGCAAGAATTATATACGCACAAAATTGGAAACAAGAAGAGGTCCCGACTCAAGAGAAATTAATATTCAAAATTATGGAATGCGCTGAGATGGATAAACTTACCAAGGAGATCCAAGGAAAGGAAGAATCTGAATATTATCCGGTCTGGCAAAAATGGTATAAATGGTTAGAGGGAAGTGGGGAAAAAAAAGAGAAGAAAGAAAGAAAAATTAAATAAAAGAAAAGGTATCAATAGAGTAGAGTTCTTCTTTATCTCTGCTTCCATTTCCAATCTTTTCTTTTGTCGGTTTAATCTATGTTTAGAGTTCATATAAATGAGTACCCCCCTCATATATGCCTTACTCACATCCCACACAATTTCAATAGGGGTACCCTTATTCAAATTCATTTCAAAAAATTCTTTCATTTGCTTTTTAAGTTCATTTACATTTTTTTTTCGTATCTAAACAAATTTTCATTTACTCTCCATGATTTTCTCTCAATCTTTCCCATTTCAATTTCTATCCATACCGGGCTATGGTCGGTTAGAGTCCTTGGGAAAATCTTTGGGTTTTTTTGTTTTTACAAGTAAGTCAGATGATAATAAGATAAAATCAATCCTGGAGAAGGACCTGTGCCTGTCTGAGAAAAAAGTAAAGTCCAAATCTTTTGGATTATGTATTCTCCAAATATCTTTTAATTCCAAATCTTCTTTCATGTCGAAAAAAGTCTGTGGTAATCTAATCCTTGATTTCGCCAGGCTCTTTTTATCTAATTTGGAATCGATTACTCCATTCCAATCTCCCATAATTAAAATAGATTTATAATCCCATTGCAGTATTTTAGTGTGCAAAGTTTTATAAAAATGATCCTGTTGTTGGTTAGGAGCATAAATTCCAATCAGAAGAATTTGGCCATTTACCGTATGCAGTTCAATTGGCATGAACCTACCACCTTCATCTGCTTCTATAATTTTAGCTGACAGTCTTTTATTTACATAAATGACCACACCATTCTTTTCTTTCCAAAGTTGAAGCTATAAAATGTGTTCCTAATTTTGAGTTTATCAAGTATTTTTGATCTTGAGTTCTGACATGAGTTTCTTGTAAACAGATTATATCATTATTAAATTGTCTCAAATATGTAAATAATTTCTTCCTTTTCTGTGGTGAATTCAGCCCATTCACATTCCAAGATAAAAACTTAATTGTCATCTTCACCTTTTTGAAGCGACAAGCCCAATAGCCGAATATCTTCCAAAATCTTCGGTTTTGCTCCCCTCATGGCTTCACTTCCTTGTGCAGTACTCTTAGCTCCCTTTTTGTATTGTCTTTCCTGCTGTTGCTTTTCTTTAAGTTGCTTAGAAATTGCACGAGTTATACGCTGGTCTTTGACTTCAGCCATCCGAGCCGGGTCCAAAATTGGAGAAGATTCTAACAGGTGCTCCTCCAGAAAACCTCCTGTAGCACCCTGCATTTCCAATAGCTCCACCTGCTTAAACTGTTCTTCCATCTCTTGCTGAGGTTGCTTCTCCTTGTCACTCTCCTTTATCTCCAACACTGTGGATATACGTGGAGATGGTGATCTCTTTTTAAAAACGGTAGAATAAAAGTGTTCCGCCTTCTCAACAGTGTTCAACCGATGTCTTTCTCCATTGTACTTCAGAATTATACCAGTTGGGGCGTCCCACCGAAATGGTATTTGTTGTTTTTTCAGTTCATTCACTAAGAAACCAAAGTCTTTTCTATATTTTAACATTTTAGGTGGTAGTTCTTTATAAATTCCAATTTGAGCTCCCTCCACTTGCACAGAGGAAAGAAAAGATTTTTGCAAAATATCATTTCTTATTGTTATGTCTGTAAAATATATCATCACATCTCTAGGCAATTGTCTTTGTCTGGCCACCCAGAAATTCACTCTGTAAATTTTGTCTATTTTGTAAAAAATCTCTTCAGGATTGATTTTTAATAGCACAGCCAGAGCATCAGCACAAATCTGTCTCAAATCTTGTCTATCGTTCTCTTTAATTCTCTAAGCCTTATAGCGAATTCCATAGCCCTGAATTGCATCATTGTAATTTCATTTTCAACTCTCTGCATTTTATTATCAACATCAGAAATTTTATAGTCAGTATCCTTAATTTTAACATTGACTTCTGATTTAAATTCTTCCAATTTGGAATCCACTTTAATAATAATTTCTGACAGGCCAGACACCACATTCGATATTTTTTTAGTCACCTTGCCATAATTCTCCTTCACCACATTTTTAATTTCATTAATTTCCTGCATAATTTCCTGTTGAGATTTTTGAAATTTAACATCCATTTCCTGTTGAGATTTTTGAAATTTATCATCCAGAGCCTGAGTAATAAATTCTTTTAAACTTTCAAAATCAAAATCTTTTTTCTGACTCTACTGAGCAGGAGGAAGCTGCTGTTCAGGTTTGCGTGTGGGGGATTACCCCCCCCCCCGCTGCCTTTCCTTCCTGCTTCTTAGAAGCCATTCTGCCACGTAGATTAGGTTTTCTAAAAAAGGAGATCCTTTTTCCTTTTCCACCACCACAAAGTCCTCTAAAAAAAATCCCCCAGGTTTAATCAAATTGGGGATAGAGTTAGACTGAAGCAAGCTCAGGCTTATTTTTTTAAAAAATTTCCTCTTCTCCTGTTCCAGCTTGTTACAAGCAGCACTACTTTGTAGCTTGTTAAAATAACTTTACAAATCCACTCTCACTCTTAGCTTGTTAACGCTGAAGCCGGGCGCCATTTTTTTCAAACTCCTTTCACTCGTTCGTACTTTTACTTAAATCAGAAAGTCACAAAAACAGTAATACTTGCAATTTCCAGATTTGAGGGTTCAAGTTGTTGTTTCCGCTAATTATTAAGGTTGATTTCATTCAATTTGGATGTTTGCTGCAGCCGACTTGCTCTGCGGAAAGCAGAGTCGTCCCACGCCGTCCGGAGTGTCAGCAAGTTGAAAGGGAGCCATGCCTGTTTCCTCCCCAGTAGCAATTTTCTGGGGGCCCACAGGGGCTCAACCTGCACCTTGCTAGCTCTTCTCCTCCAATCCTTCAGATTTTGGAGTTTTCAAGCCGCTTCTCAGGATTGAAGCGGCTCTACAGGCGGCGGGGCTGGCGGTCCTTAAGAAGGGACCGTCTTTCGTCGGAGGCAGACAAACCGGAAATCTCCTGTAGTGGTTCTTCTTGACCAGTCAAAACTCCCACCTGAACTACTGTCAGTAGTTCTTCTCTCTCTCCTTGCATTACTTCCTTCTTTCTTTTTCCTTCTGATGATTTGGGTGTCCCAGCCTTTAATACGTTGATGTAAAAATCTCTTCCTTTCCATATTGTATTAAGCCGATATCTCTCTCCAGAATACATCACCACTAAACTGGCTGGCACCTCCCATCTGTACTGTAATTGGCATTTTTTCAACTCATCCACCAGAAAAGCATACTCTCTTCTAGCTCTCAACATCTTGGTTGGGATTTCTTTCATTGTCATCACCTCCTGGCCTTCAACCTGGAGTTTTTTTTTAAAAAGTAGCCTGTAAAATTTCATTGCGTACTCTCCTTGTAGTAAAATATATTACAATGTCTCTTGGTAAGTGTTTCTGTCTGGCCACCCAAGAGTTAACATGATATGCCTTGTCGATCTGCCAGCCCAGCTCAGTTTTCATCTCCCCCAGCAACTGTGCCAATGCCTCTGATATCATTTCTTTCAAATTCTCTTGTTTATTCTCCTTCACCCCTCTGAATCTTAAAGCAAATTCCATTTCTCTATATTGTAACATCGTTACATCAACTTCAGCTCTCTCAAGTCTGCTGTGAGTCTCTCCCAATTTATTATCCAAAATTTCCGTAGATTGCTTAATTTCTTCAACTTTATCATCCACCATTTCAATATCACCTGCCAAACATTTAAATGCCAATAATATATCTTCTCTGATTTGCCGATTCCGAATTAAAATCTCATCTGAAACAGCCTGTATTTTTTCATTAGTTTCATTAATTTTTTCATTAGTTTCATTAATTTTTTCATTAATCACAGTAGTAATTTTGTTTTGTGTGGCTTGTAGGGCTTCTTGTATCATCTCAAACGTTAAAGTCTGTGGGTCTGTTGGAGGGGCAGAGGCTTGCAATCTAGGAGTATGAACTGGTGAGCTTCCAGCGCTCCCAGTTCCTTTAATAGGTACAGTGTTTACAGATTTTCAGTTTAAATTGATCGTTATATTTTAATCAGAAGCCAAAAAGAAAAGTTCATCAAAGTCAAAGAATTTTCCCAATCATAAATTAATGTTTAAAATCCTCCTTCTCTCAACACAACAGTTCTTTCCAGGCAAGAGGCTACCAGCGAAATGAAACTTTCTGTAACTTTCACTTTCTCCGCCCTTCCCTTTCAAGCTTCAATCTCCATTTTCCTGCAAATTGCTAACTTGTTACTTCCGAAGGAGGCTATAAACAGTGTGTCAAGCATCAAGAAGCACTCGACACCATGAGCAGGAACGCTGAGCCGTGGATGTCCTACCTGCCGGGGGGGGGGGAATGAGGCGGGCTGCACGGGTGCTGGTGATGGGATAGGATGGCGAATAGGCGTTACAGCACACGGGTGTTTACAGAGGCTCGCGAGGGTGTGAGGGGCGCAGAGGCAAGCAGCATAAATGAGGACAACGTGGATGACATCATCGGTGTGCGCACGGAAAGAGACGGCGGGAAGTTGAAACTCCGCGCAGCTGTCTGCCTTTAGGCAGGGCCCTATAAAAAAGCTCTGGGCGAAGTGTGCGATAGCCGCGACTTTGATTTGCTTAGCATTCCGACTTCCGTAAGAGCTGTTTGTCACAAATAAACCAAGTTACTCCAAACCTCCGAGCATGTTGCTTGTGTCTTTGCGATCACAGATCGAGGGAAGCCGAGAGGAAGACGCGGCTCTCCCCCTTTCACATAGTCTAGGAACCGGAGCAGCGCGATGGCCGAGGGCATAACCGGGGACGCGCTGCCCACAGAGACGCCGGGAGACGAGGAAGCGGCGGTGGATGCTGCCGTCGCCGAAGCGGCTGAGACGAACAAGCAGCTGGTGATGCGGCCAAAACGATGAGAGCAACCGAAGGACAGCACTGCAGAGCTGCGGGCGATGGTGGAACGTGAGGAGTGGGAGCTGCACGAGCCAGGAACGACTGAGACGCATACACAAGCCCCACCCTAGGCAGGCGCCCAGTTCCAGGGCTGGAGGGAACAGCAGTGGATCGAAGATGAAGAGGGGGAGTGGAGTTACTCCACTGGCCCAGGGGAATCAACTATGGATGTTTTGCGTGACAGATTCGGGGAGGCTAGCTTCCGCGATGCATCCTCTTGGCAGCCGTGGGCACCCACAGTGGAGTCGTCTGGTTCCTGGTCCGGTGGTACGGCGGGAAGCAGCTCAGACAGCAGATTCCGTCTTGCCAGCCCGAGTTTAAACCAACGCACACAGCAGGTAAGCGGCAAGCGGCCGAGCACTAGTGCCTTCCCGTCATTCAGTGGGAACAGCGTGCACCCTCCCACAAGAGCCGTGTCACAACACCGCAGGGAGAGAGGAGCAGACCATGGTAGAGGCGACCAGCAGAATCAACCCGGTCCAGGGCTTAGACCATCGCAGCCACATCAGTTAGACCCTGTGACGATGTGGGGGCCTGGGCCATGGACCCCTCATCAGACCCTCTGGGGCTTACCTCCGATACAGGCTGCTTTTGATGGCACAGCAGAAAAGGTGGTGCTGTTTCTCAGCCAGGTGATAAGCCATATGGACCTATATGGTAGGCCGTATCCATTGCAATGGTCCATGGTGGTTGCTGTGACAGCGGTGTTGACAGGCAAAGCCGCTGATTGGGTCGCGGACCTACACAGCGAACATGCTCACGAATTGACGGATTTTGGGCTGTTCCTGGAGGCGTTCTGGAACCGATTCGAGGATGAAACCCGAACGCAGGTTATTGAAGGGGAATTGGTGAATCTTAGGCAACATGGCCGCCCAGCAAAAGACTACGTTAAAGAATTCCGTAACCTAGCCGGGAAGCTCCGTTCTTGGCTGGAACGCCTCCTGATCCATCAATTCCAGTCGGGACTTGATAGAGACATCAGACAGGCTTGTGTGTACCGGGGTCTGGGGCCCCGCCTGTCTGAGTGGTACAAAGCAGCCGTTAGCTTAGACGTCGGGTTGCGGGAATTCAAGCCTCGTAATGTAAACCAAAGTCAAGTACGACGAGGGCCGATGGGCCGGTCCAGTGACAGGGGCATGGTTCGAACAGCCCCGTTGTTTGGACCCACAAGCGGTGAGGCGGGCAGACGACCGTTCCATTGCTTCAGGTGTAATCAGGAGGGGCATCGAGCAGCCAAGTGTCCAGTGCCGCCCCCCCGGATGTCTATCCCACGACCGCCGGGTCCGAGTACTACACCACAGGACCGGTCTGCACAGACACCAGAACGGTCCAGAGCGATTACCCAGACATCTTTGTTAGAGGCAACACCCCGCTCCATCACAGGCGGTCTACCGGGAACAGCTCACGTACCCGAGGCTACTAGGGAGAGTGATACCGAGGAGGCCGTACACGATCCTATGGTGAGTGATCCCATCCACCCGTTTCTGATACCAGTGACCCTTAGGCACCCCGCAATTAACCGGGAATGTGATCAAGATGCATTGATAGATTCCGGGTGTACCCGGTGCCTTATCCACTGGTCCATAGCAGAGACATTAGGCCTCCGGATATTAATGCTACGCGACCTCATTAAATTCGAACAAGTGGATGGCACTATTCTAGGGGGTGTACCCATCGCTAGTGTAATGGAGCCTATAGTTTTGAGAATAGGGGCCCATCAGGAACACATCAGATTCATAGTAATAACACAGATGATAGAACCAATCATTCTTGGTCTTGCCTGGTTGGATAAGTGGCAGCCACACATCTGGTGGGAGGGGGGTTTCCGTAAATTAAGACTCCCAATCACAGCAGAACCTTCTGTTGCACTCCAGTATGAGGCAGCGCCCCAACAGAAGTACCCTCCCATGTATGATGATCTTGCCCGAGTGTTTAGCGAGGACGAATGTGACGTATTACCACCACATCGAGATATGGACTGTGGTATCGAAATCATCCCCGGGGCTCGACTACCGAAACCCTGAATGTACTCAATGACCCCAAAAGAGTTAGCGGAATTACGCGCCTATATAGACAAAAACCTGGCGAGGGGTTTCATTCGCCCTAGTAGGTCACACCTAGCAGCACCGGTGCTTTTCCGAGAAAAAAAAGACGGGGGGGGGGCCTACGGTTATGCGTTGACTACTGAAGTTTAAACGCTGTCTGTGTCTAGCCGCTATATCCACTTCCGTTAATGACCGATCTGTTGACAACTCTGGGCACCGGGAAGATCTTTACAAAACTAGACCTATGTGAAGCCTATTATCGGGTACGGATACGTTCGGGGGACGAATGGAAAACCACGTTCAACAGTCCCCTTGGCAATTACCATTTCTTAGTGATGCCGTTCAGCCTACAAGGTGCACCAGCTGTTTTCATGCAGCTCATAAACGGAGTGTTACATGAGCTCCTATATCAGGGGGTCCTGGTCTACCTGGACGATAACCTTATCTATTCAAACACGATGAAAGAGCATGTCCAGCTTGTTAGATCGGTACTGACTAAATTACTGGATGCACACCTCTTTGTTAAGCTTTTGAAATGCGAATTTCACCGGAGGGAGATAGATTACCTTGGCTTTCGGATTAGTGATATGGGAATTCAGATGGACCCGAAAAAGGTGGAAGCAGTGTTGGCATGGCAAGCCCCATGAACACGTAAACAGTTACAGAGTTTTCTAGGGTTTGCGAACTTTTATCGACATTTCATCCTGTCCTTTGTGAAAATAGCATTGCCTCTTACCGAGCTCCTAAGAATGAAAGTTCTAATAGCACCCGGAGCGAAACCCAGGCCAGGACTTGTGCTGCAGTGGTCGTCTGAATGCCAATGGGCATTCGAAAGTCTCAAACGCCTCTTTGCCAGAGAACTCGTGCTAAAACATCCAGACACGTTACAGCCATTCATTGTACAGGCTGACGTGAGTGATGTGGCTGTGGGGGCTGTGCTCTTACAAAAGGACACAAACGGTGACTTGAGGCCTTCTGCATACACCTCGCGTAAATTTATGACAACAGGAAGAAACTGGGCCATTTGGGAAAAGGAGGCATACGCCGTGAAGTGGGCATTGAGACTTGGAGATATCTACTAAAAGGAAGCACAAAGCCCTTCGAGGCCTGGACAGACCACAAAAATCTAGAAGTGCTCCAAACCCCTCGAAAGTTATCCCCAAAACAGGTCAGATGGGTGCAATACTTCCAGCGCTTCCAGTTCTCTCTCGTGTACAAACCAGCATGTAAGATGTTTTTGGCTGATGCTTTGTCACGGATGCCTCAGTATAGAAGCAAAAGAGCTGAAGTCTTGCAGGCTTTGATTCCGCCCATGAAAGCATATATTCTGGGGATTCGACAAACCACTGACTGGCTGGCAACACTGCGAAAAGAACTGATAACGGATAAGTGGGTACAAGACAACCACTCTTCTGTCACCCACCGAGGTGGCTTAGTATGGTGGGGGGACAGGTTGTATATCCCCGTTTCATTGAGGCAGCGAGTATTGACTCAATGCCATGATAACAAAACTGCGGGGCATTTTGGATTCTTGAAAACATTACATCTAGCCAGAAAACAATTTTGGTGGCCCAAAATGAGAAAAGAGATTGACCAATATGTCCGCGGGTGTCATATATGTGCTATGTCCGAACCACATCCTGGAAAACCGTTAGGACTACTACAAACAGTGGCAGATCCGAGCAGGCCGTGGGATGAAATCGCCATGGACTTCATTGTAGATCTCCCTGACAGTAGAGGATATACAGTAATTTGGACGGTAGTCGATCTTTTTTCAAAACAAGCCCATTTGATTCCCTGTAAGGGCTTACCATCTGCAAGTGACTAGTCCGGATGTTCCTTCAGCATATTTATCGATTACACGGAGTGCCCAAACGAATCATTTCAGACAGAAGGGTGCAATTCACTGCCAAATTCTGGAGAGGTTTCCTTCATGACATTGGAACAACACAGGGCCTAAGTTCAGCATATCACCCCAGCACAAATGGTGCAACCGAGCGAGCGAATGCCATGGTGGAACGTTATTTACATTCCTACGTGTCATACCAACAGAGAGACTGGGTGGACTATTTACCATTCGCTGAAGCGGCATATAACAACTCGGTGCATCGAAGCACTAGATATACTCCATTCCAGGCCAAATATATACGATTACTGTTACCAAATAGAAAATTAGGTCCCAAATATAGGTCCATTCCCCATACTAAAAATCATTAATCCGGTAACCTTTATGTTAAAACTACCCTCTATACTTGGGAAAATCCATCCCGTTTTCCATTCAAGTCTGTTGAAACCGGTAACCGTACCCCCTAGGCCATCACAAAATTAAAGATATTATTGAGCACACTACGAAATTAAAGATATTATTGACGCGAAAAAACAAAGAGACCATCTACACGATTTGATTCGGTGGAAAAGGTACCCCGATACAGAGGCCTTGTGGGTTCAAAAAAAGGATGTAAATGCTCTGCGGTTGGTACGAAAATTTCATAAGGAAAACCCCCACAAACCGCAGCCAATGTACAAATGTAAACCACTGTTTGTTTTCTGTTCTCCTTTAGGCGGACACCTGGTAGGGGGAGCCGCCTGTCGAGCGTCAAGAAGCACTCGACACCATGAGCAGGAACGCTGAGCCGTGGACATCTTACCTGCGGGGGGGGGGGGAATGAGGTGGGCTGCACGGGTGCTGGTGATGGGATAGGATGGCGAATGGGTGTTACAGCACACGGCTGTTTACGGAGGCTCACGGGGGTGTGATGGGGCGCGGAGGCAAGCACCATAAACGAGGACAATGTGGATGACATCATCGGTGTGCACACGGAAAGAGAGGGTGGGAAGTTGAAACTCCATGCAGCTGTCTGCCTTTAGGCAGGACCCTATAAAAAGGCTCTGGGCGAAGCATGCGATAGCTGCGTCTTTGATTTGCATAGCATTCCGACTTCCGTAAGAGCTGTTTGTCACAAATAAGCCAAGTTACTCCGAACCTCCGAGCGTGTTGCTTGTGTCTTTGCGATCACAGATCGAGGGAAGCCGAGAGAGTGGAGTTAAGTGTAAATACTTGCAGTCTGACTTCTCCTGGCTTGTTCTGCCTGCAGCAATTGAAGATGTTAAGAATCCCCTCACTTGTTATCGGCAGAGATGGTCGCAGCTTCTAGCTGGGAAGACTCTAGCGGAGTCTTCCCAGGTCCGGAGCAGACTGGCAGACTTCTAGGGAGCCCTCGCCCTTCGCACCCCCAGATTTCTCCTAGGGCGCTTGGGGGGCTCTACCTCCGCCTGTCGGCTCTTCTCTCTCCCCTTTGCCCGGGGAGAGGGTTTCCAAGTCCCAGACAGCTGTTTTTCGGCTGTTCTGGGGCTTTTACGGTACCGGGGATCGGGCGCCCACAGAGCAGCGTCAGAGAAGTCAGCGGAGCCAACCGGAAGTCAATTGAAGAATCTTTTAGAGCTCCTCAAAACAAATGTATAATTTGCTCTGAGTCCCAATAATAGTAAGTAAATATAAGATTAAACAGTCATAAGGATGAAAATACTGGAGTATGCGCTAGAAAAAGCTTATATCCATTTGACTATAGTGTAATCTTGATAAGAAGCCAGATGTCTATATTTCAATAAAGCACTTCCATCATTATTGACTTTCTCACTAAATTTACAATCTTCTTCTAAGAAAGCATCCAGTTTTAAACCACCGCTCTAGAAAACCTTAATCAAAGCCACAGCTCTTTTTCCTTGAAGTTCTCACATAAGTCACTTTAATGGGAGCTGCACTTACAGTGAAGTGGTAAGTTAAAATGACAGTGACTATAACAAAAATGAAAGGAAATGGGATATATAAATGTTTACCCTGAAGACAAAAAGTCTGGAAAAGAAAAATAAAATTCTGGCCTGAGATTATACTTTTAATAAATATGGCACGATTAATCTATTGTATTTGCATAATACTGATCTGAATAAAGACACTTTAAAGAAATTTTCTTTCACTAATTGATTTTGGTTCTACCATTCTCAGGATTCAGCCATTTAATGGCTTTTTTGTTTTTTTTTACTTTGCACCCAACTGAAATCATAAACCAAGTTGTTTATTTTGCCAGACCACAGGGGGAAAAAAATCACAGATAGTCCACAGATGTGGAAATAATTTCACATTATGAAGGGGTTATGAATTTACTGAGGTATATAAGTGAACTGTAATTTAGGGCTCCCAGTCCCTGGGCAGTGGTCTGGTACTGGTCCGTGGCCTCTTAGGAACCCAACTGCACAAGGAGCAGGCAAATGAGGAAAGCTTCATCTGCACATATACGGGATCTAGTTGTGTGTGAAACGATCCTCCATCTCTCAGTCCATGTCTTCCATGAAACCGGATCCTGGTGCCAGAAAGATTGGGGATTGCTGCTATAATTATATAAATTCAAAACATGCCTTAAAAAGGTAAAGGTAAAGGTTCCCCTTGCACATATGTGCTAGTTGTTCCCAACTCTAGAGGGCTCATCTCCATTTCAAAGCCTAAGACCCAGCGCTGTCTGAAGACATCTCCGTAGTCATGTGGCTGGCATGACTAAATGCCAAAGGCTCATGGAACGCTGTTATGTTCCCACTAAAGGTGATCCCTATTTTTCTACTTGCATTTTTTTTAATGTGCTTTCGAACTGCTAGGTTGGCAGAAGCTGAGACAAGTAATGGGAGCTCATATGAATGTGCCATATACAACATATCTAAAAAACATTTCATATCTAAAAATGTTAACAACACTATTTAAAGAAAAAACTGCAATACAACCCAATTGCATATGCACAATTAGGAGTGCTATTTTTAGACAAAATCACAACTATTGCTAGTTATTTCTTCTAGTTAACATAAATTTCCGAGTTGCCTTTAATTGTCATTATTTAATTTCTATTGAGTGTTAAATAAGATGCAGACTAATTGGGAGGAGTAGATGCTAAATAATTAGTTGTAAAATAAAAATAATGCCATTGTCCCAATAGATATGACTCTAACCAATGAAAATATTTTAATATTGAACATAGCAGGTATACTATTGATTTTTTTATTTAGCACCTGAGTATTTTTATGGAGTGAAATATTCCACTCCAAAGGGACTAAAAACAATAGCAATAATGCCAGGAAATAGAAAGCAGATTAAAATTAATTTTATTTTACATGTAGGCAGGAAATAAAAATATCTGATATAAGTAGTTCTCAACTTACAACTGCTTGTTCAGAGACTATTCAAAATTACAACGGTGCTGAACAAAGGCACATATGACAGGTGCTCAAAGTTATGGTCATTGCAGCATGCCCCATAGTTACATGATTGCAATCTCGACTCTAGGCCAGGGGTGCCCAACCTGTGGGCCATGGCCCACTACTTTCTCAAGATATGCAAAATCATCTAACTCTGAAAATAGGTTTGTATTGCATTAGATATAAAGACCTTCCAGTGATTTTTTCCATTGTAAACTATGAGCCTAATTAAGTATAATGTGAATGGAAGAATAATCTAATTAGAACATCTACATTTTGTGGAAAGGGTAAAACTAAAGTCTCACCCTCTGGGTGAGATTCAAGGTGCTGGTAATTACCTATAAAGCCCTACATGGCTTAGGCCCGGGGTATTTGGTTGACCATCTGTGGCCAGCGACAGCTCCCCATCGCCTGGTGCATTCTCACAGGGAGGGCCTCCTTGGGGTGCCATCGGCCAGACAATGTCAGCTGGCGACCCCTAGGGAGTGGGCTTTCTCTGTAGGCACACCTACCCTGTGGAATCAGCTCCCCCTGGAGCTTCGGGTGGCCCCTAACCTTCGCTCTTTCCGCCGTGACCTTAAAACATGGTTATTTCGCCTGGCTGGTTTGGACTGAAGGGGTTTTAAAGGGGATTTTAATGGTCTTTTTATAATCTTATTGGGTATTTTTAACATTGATTTTGCTTGTTTTTATTGTTGTGAGCCGCCCTGAGTCCTTTCGGAGATAGGGCGGCATA
This sequence comes from Arizona elegans, assembly GCA_022577455.1. Taxonomy (NCBI): domain Eukaryota; kingdom Metazoa; phylum Chordata; class Lepidosauria; order Squamata; family Colubridae; genus Arizona; species Arizona elegans. Next base: position 86,867,499 of record JAKOOJ010000004.1, read on the forward strand.
CAAGTTCAAATAATAAATAAATAAATAAAGTACCAGTCCCTATAGCATTACATAGGAATTTTTTCATTCTCAATGCAATTCCCTCCCAACTGCCTCTCCAGCAGCAAATAAGGAAAAGCAGTCATTTGTTATAATTTTTATAATGATGAATTGAATATCAGCTTTGGAGTTAGGAAGCTTTTCAAGGCTTTTCTTCCTTCCAACACTCATTTATGATGTTTGCCTACCACCTAAAACAAAGCAGACTCTAGGCAACATAGAGGATTACATATCAAACCCAGTGCAAAATTAATGTAATTCTTAAAATAACAATTCCAACCTAATTCTTAATTAAATTTAAGTACCAGAAGTAATCAGTTAAAGCAGGAGTATCAGTCTAAAGGCCCATAGGCCAGATCCATGAGTGCTTAGATCTGGCCTTTGAGGCCACCCTGGAAACAGTGAAGGACTGGCCCGTGGTGCCTCTGTCAGTGAAAATGGGCTCCTGAACTCTGTTTCTGGCTGCAATGGCCTCCTGCAACCCTCTGCCAATGAAAATGGAGGATGGAAGAGCCATACACAACCCACCTGAGCTCTGTTTTCAGTGGCAGAGGGTTGCAGAAGGCCTTCACAGACAGAAACGGAGCTTGGAAGCCTGTTTTCGCTGGCAGAACACTTGGGCTGCCACAGGCGCCCCCTAGATGAGTGACATTGAGCAGGCCATGCCCACTCTGGCCACATCCACCCCAGCCCCCTGAGGTCAAACACAACCCTGATGCGGCCCTCAATGAAATCGAGTTTGACACCCCTGAGCTAAAACAATTAAAATTTGCACTGTCAATTTCCAAAGGCTTTCTGAAAGAATGCCTGAGAAGATCAATATCTATCTATCTATCTATCTATCTATCTATCTATCTATCTATCTATCTATCTATCATCTATCTACATGTACAAGGAAACAAGAAACAGTATAGACATAGACATGGACACATGAAAAAAAATTGGCACAAATAATTTGATATAAATAAGCAAACCATAGCCACAAACACATGAGTACATATAAATGGGAACAGTAGGACAGGTACGGTAGGCACACTGGTGCATTTATGGGCATCCCCTTAGGGACATCTTAAGAAACGTGAAAGGTCCACAGTGGACAGTTTAAGGTAAAAGGTATGGGGGTTAGAGAGACTAACAATAGGATCAGGTAGAGTGTTCCAGACATTTACTACTCTATTGCAGAAGTCATATTTCCTACAATCAAGATTAGAGTGAATTACATTGAGTTTGAATCTATTGATAGCCCTTGTGTTATTATGGTTAAAGTAAGGTACTCATTAACAGGTAGGATGTTATGGTAAATAATCTTGTGTACTAAACTTAGGTCGGAACGGAACTTAGGTAGACGGCATAGTTCAAGGCTATCCAGGCCTAAAATTTCAAGCCTGGTGGTATAGGGAATTTTATTTCGAGCAGAGGATTTGAGTACTCTTATAGTAAAATATCTCTGGACCCTCTCTAATGTATTGATATCTGAAATATTCCAGAGCAGAGGAACTGCTAAAGAGAACATCTGTCATCAAATCCGCTTCTGCTACATCTTCTGATAAGTTGAACCCCTCAGCAAGTGCTTGCTAACTGTCAAGATAAGATGGACAGAAACAATTGAGGAAAGGCCATCTTTATGATATCTCTGGGTTATATGGGACTGCATTCAGAAATCTACCATATCAGAGCATCTGTGTTGAAATTTCTGGGTGGTCTTCATGGGGCAAAATCAATCTGACAGGTTCAGCTTTCAAAGAAGCTGGCTGAAAAAAGGCTGTTCCAAAATGGATTGTCATGGACCTTTTTCAGTCAGCCTCCAGGAACCAGAGGCAATCCTGTGGCAGAAGCTTATGATCTTCTGAGGAACTTGACAGGGAAAAAACCAAATGGCGATCACATTTGTTTGCTAAGAGTCCAATTGCAATCATGTGACCGTGGGGGATTTGCAACTTTGAACACTGGTTGTAAATTCTTTTGTTCACCACCATTGTAATTTTGAATGGTCACTAAACAAATGTTTGTAAGTCAAGAACTACATCTACGAGATATTTTGTAGTGTTTTCATAAAATCATGAGATTCTCAGCAGCTACTGCAATACTGTGTATTGTTACATTTCCAAGAAAGCAAAATTATTCAGTTCTACAGCATGTATAGATTTACTGTTTTAAAGCCAATCAATTGATTAAAGTTGCATAATATCTTGTTAAAGATCATTTAATAGAAGATACAGAATGTCCTTGATCAAGAGTTATCTGATGAACAAACTAGCTTTAGAAAGAAGTGCGGCACTCAAGATCACATTTACAATATTAGATGGATTATGGAAAAGGCATGTGAATATCGAAAGGGTCCAAATATGTGTTTTATCGAATACAAAAAAGCTTTTAACTGCAAAACACAATAAGATATGGGTGGCTTTGCGTAATCTTGGTGTCACAATCCACCTGATCAGACTTATTGACTTATCAGATCACTGTACACTGATCAGGAGGCAATAGTGAGAACTTTCTGTGGTGCCAAAATTGGTTTGGGATCAATAAGGGAGTTAAACAGGGATGTATTTTATCATTTTTGTTCAATCTGTATGCTGAAGTGATTGTGCAGAAATTAGACCTGGAACTGTCTGATTTGGGAGTGAAGACTGGAGAAAGAAATATAAATAATTTGAGGTACACAGACAATCCAACACTATTGAATGAAAACAAGGACAACCTGTAAAAAATTATCTGGAAAATCAAGGATGAAAGTGATTAAATGTCTCATTCTCACGACCTCTAACTGGGTGAAACCCTGCATTATAGGGCAACAATTTTTGATCCAAAGTCTGTCAAAAATACCCTCAAGATATCCATTAAAAGAGATTGCACCAAAACATTGTCTTGCCATTGTGGATATGGAAATTTTATATATAACAAAAGAAATTGCATAATAAAAAACAATAATAAAAAAGAGATATCCTAACTTGCAGAATATGTCTCAAATCCAGGACCTAAGATTCTTGAGGAAATGAGATTTGAGATAGCACTGCTTCAGTCCTACTGGCTGCTGCTGATCTGCTCCTGCAGTCACATTGTCTTCATTTTCAACATTTCATAATGCTCTCCCAGCAGGCCTTGCAATCCCTCACTCTGTCCCCCATCTAGAAGCAGCCTGTTACCTACCTGTGGGAAAAGGAAGAGAAGAGAAAAGGAAGAAAGGGAGAGAGAAAGGGAGGGAGACAAAGGAGGAAATAACCTCAGCATACCATTCTCAACCCATTCCACTGCGTCAGGTGCTCCCCAGGTTATACACCCCCACATGCAACCTGTGCTTCTACCTTTCTTGACCCACATAGCACATTTTATATACCCAAAACACCCTTCTAAACCCCTGCAGCCCCCTTGTCTGTATTTCCTGAACCATCTGTACCTCTTGCATCCTACCCAACCAATGCTGCCCCCATGGGTGTGTTTCCTAACTCTCATTGCAACTCTTACATAAACTATAACCCACCTTGCAAACTTTCCCAGACCCATGCGGACATCTTGGGCACCTCATACACCCTTTCCAATTACTGCCGAAGTCCGGGATAAAGTCAATCCACCAAAATACCAAATCCAAAGTCTAGACCCAAGTCCAAAGGCACAATACTGGTAGTCCTCAACTTACAACTACAACAGAGCTCAAAATTTATGTTGCTAAGTGAGAAAGTGAGTTTTGCCCTATTTTACAATTTTTCTGCTCATGTTTATTAAGTGAATCAGTGCAGTTGTTAAATTAGTAACATGGTTGTTAAGTGAATCTTGTTTGCTTATTGAGTTTGCTTGTCAGAAAGTTGCAAAAACTGGTCATACATCTCCAGGACGCTGCAACCATTATATATATGAGTCAGTTGTGAAGCATCCAAATGTAAATCACACGACCATGATGAAGGTGTAACAGACATAAGTGTAAAAAATGGTCATAAGTCACTTTTTTCAGTGCCGTTGTAACTTCGCACGGTCACTAAGCAAATTGTTGTAAGTCAAGGACTACCGGTATCCACATCCAAGGTAACAAGTCCAGAATCCATTCACAAGTCCAGAGTGCAAGTGCACAGTCAAGAAACAAGATAAAAATCCATGAAGTCAGAACACAACCACAGCAAGAAATCAAACTAATGTTTCCAGTGTTGTGCTGCTCCACCCATCGGGCTAAGTAGATTTAACTCATTAGGAGGGGCGAGGCTACTTCGTTGCAAGTAGCCTTGGCAATCTCTGTTTGCACCTGTCTCCTTTCATCCCTACATGTCCTGAGATCTGGTGGAGGAGGAAATTCTTTCTCATCCTCACTGACCAACTGCAGCTGCGTTCCTTCTCTGCCCTGTACTTTTGACTGGGCACCTGAGCCTCCAACTTCAGCCAGTAGTTTGGTCGGTTGATTCATTCTGAGGTTTCTGGCCTCTCCTTCTCCTCTGGCCCATTCACTCGCTACTGAGAGACTTCAGCATCTTTCTGATGTACCCCTGTACCTTCCTACAAAGTCCCTGGAGTTGATTTTTCCTCATTGTCTGAGCCAGTATCAGGGGAAGTCATCACAGTAGCCCTTAAATGCCTGATGGTCTTGGACTTGCAGCTTTGCATTGACTTTTTCCTTGAATTCAAGGGAGGGAGGGAGGGAGAGAGGGAAGGAGGGAGGAAGGAAGATAGGTTGTATGTTACATGATTTAAATATTATTTTTAAGTAGGAATGTAGCTGGATATATGCTTCTTGAATATGGACACATAGATGTGTTCATATTCAAAAAGCATATATCACTATGATTTGGAACAAGGCTCATCTAGTTTTAGAGCTATGGTAATTTTGATCAAAGTTCTTAAATAAACCAGGATGATTATAAAAGTTCTTTGAACTTCTCTAGAGATGCATTATGATTTCATATATGTATGGCATAGTGCTGACCACTCAGTTCCATTTCTGTCAAATGCAGGTTGAAAAAGAATAAAAATTACACTGGAAACCCAAGAGAAATCTTATAACAGAAAAGGTAATAAAATAATAAATCTATAGGATATATTTCCCCAGCTTTGCCATGCAGTACCAAGTTGTACGCCATAACCATACTGTCTTTCTTAGCCACTATTTAATTAGTACATAATATTCTTCTTTCAGGCTTAATTAACCTTTCCAAAGAAGCTCTGACCTTGGTACTTTCTGCACATTTTTGAAGCCAAGAGGAATAATAGCAGAATTGTTCCATAGGGAAATTTTCTTCAGATTTAATGAAATGTAGAAGTATGTAATTAGAACTACATTCCTGCTTAATAAATAAGATTTAAATCATGTAGCACACAATCTAAATTAAGTTACAATTCAGTCCTAGGAAACAAATTTATTGAAAAATATGTATCAATAAATACGTATTCATTTGTTAAAAACGAAATTACCAAATAAATATGCCTATGATTGGCAGAGAAATCTTGTCAAATATATCAATTACTCCTACAATCTCTATGAGTACAAAATAAGATCTGTAGAGAGATTTATATTTAATCTATGTATAACCTTGTGACTTTGCTGTCAATTACAAAACTGTACAGCCATTTACTAAGTCAGTGTGATGGAATGGAATATTTACAAATTATCTTCCAGTGCTGATAATCCACAGAGCTTCATTTAAAAAGTAGACAGAATGATTCCTCTCCAAGATGGGTGCTGAACGGTAAGGATATGTTTCTCTTCTCAACGACCTGCCAACTTTGCTGTCTAAATTGGCTTTCTGGTAGTGTTGCTCCCTGGATTTGAATGGGAGCACTTTGGAATGGCCCAAGATGACTTTTGGATGGCTGTGGATCAGTGATGGGTTCCACTTAACTTTGCTACCGGTTCGGAACTGTGACTGTGTGTGCGCTTTGCGTATGCACAGCGCTTCTGCACATGCGCAGAACCTTCTGCGCATGCACAGACTGTCCATGATGACATCAAGGTGGGTGGATGGAGCCTCCCACCGCCACTACCAGTTCGCGGGAACTGGGGCAAACTGGTAGAAATCCACCACTGCTGTGGACCTATTTGTGAAGAGGAGTCTTGAAGATTCAAGTTCCCTTTGGGAGCAGTTGGAAAGTTATGGGCATTCATCTTTCTGTTGGCATTTCATTTTTTTTAGCATGCCAAAAATTCACTTTTTGCTTTGCTTTTTATCATTAAAAGTAGACCAGCTGGATGAATGCTGATTTATTTTAAACCCCTGCTGGACTTTACTGTTCTCTTTTTCTCCCTTTGATTTATGCTATTATTATAAATAAATGTTGCTTTCTGTATGGAAAGATGGCATGTCTTTGAGGGAGTAATGGCATCTAAAAGACAAAATTTTGCAAATTAAAAAGATACAAAACCACTTTTAATCTTAGATTGAAATATAAAGAAAACATCTTTCCTGTTTCCTTCTGCTTCTTTGTTCTCTAGTTAAGCTTCACAGAGCAACAAATTGTGTCTTCTCATTGTCTTGACACCCTGACAGATAAACCTTTCTGTCAGTCTTTTTTGCCAGTTTTTCTTTCATCTTTTCTTTTTATAGAGGCCACTATATCTGGGCTTCAAAACTCCAGATGGCCAGTAGAATGCAGCACAGGGTTGAGATTTTCTGTATCTGTTTGGATTTTTGGTCCTAAGCAACTTTTAAGCCTTTCTCCTAGTAACTGTCACTGAAAATTTATTAAATTCACTATTGGGACAGCTGATATTGACATGACTTTCTACTAAAGAAGACAAAAATCCTGTGGCTGTGCACTTGTGCATAACAGAGAGAGGAAAATGAGAAAGCTTGAGTACATAAAAAAAGAGGGAAGCATTTGTGCATGTGTGATAGATGAGAAATTGTATAGGTTTGAAAAGTATCTAAAATTGACCTTTTTCAAAAACACAGTTTACAGGGTTTTACTTCTAAAGACCAGAATAAAGTAAAGGAAATAATTCCTTATCATTTTTTTTCATGTCCTACTTTTTCAGTTACTTATTCCAGCTTTCCAAGGATTGTTTTGTCTGATCTTGAATGAATTGTTTTGTTTACCTTGAATGAAACAATAAAAAACTCAAATGCATTTGTGTATTGGTGTTATCACATGAATAATATAATGAACATTTCTGCAACTAGTTCATTAAAATGAGATTGGGCGTTTGTCCTACCTTAAACGCCAATTCTCTCTGGCTGCAGAGTGGTTCAGGAGTCCAATTTGCCTGGAGACTGAGTCATGATTTTGTGACCATGCCTCCACGTCTCTATGTCTGGCCCCAGTTTTTGGCGAAGAAAGACCTGAAAGAGAATCTGGACCAGAACATTGGTAAGTTCCGTATCCAGGCCCCGGCGAAGTAAGGGTGGGGCTGAACCATTCTGCAGCCAGAGAGAATTGGCGTTTAAGGTAGGACAAATGCCTCTTTCCTAACCTGCTGCAGAGTGGTTCAGGAATGGGACATACCCAAGCTTGCAGTTTTACGGGTGGGAAGCCAAAGGGCCTGGATCACACCTGGCTAGAACGACCTGTTGAAGGACCCTCCTCCTGAAAGATGCTTCCACCGAGGCGAAGACCTCGAGCTTGTAATACCGAATGAAAGGCGAAGGAGAGGCCCAGGTAGCCGCCCAACAAATTTTCTCAACGGAGGCTTGCGTGGCCCAAGCAGCTGTAGTCACTCCGCTACGAGTGGAATGTGCAATGGTGGTAGTGTGTTGCTTTCATAAGCATGAGCGATGCACACCCTGATTCAGCAACCTACAGTGGAAGAGGGTACCTTGGGCAGTAAGGGCAGTAAGTTGAAAAGAAACAAACATGGCCTAGGTCTTCCTGGAGGGCTCAGTACAGGAGATATATATTTTAAGGGCTCTCCGCACATCCAAGGTATGCCATTTTCTTTTCAAGGCATGTGAAGGCCTAGGACAAAAGTTAGGCAAGATGACCTCCTGGAACCAGGAGTTAACCTTGGGAATAAAGGATGGATCCAGACATAAGATTACCTTGTCTGGATGGAAAATACAGAGATCAGACCTCACAGAGAGGGCTGCCAGTTCAGAGATGTGCCGTGCGGATGTGCTAGCTACCAGGAAGACTACCTTAAGGGTGAGAAGGCGAAGACTAGCCGTTCTCAGAGGCTTGAAGGGGAGTTCCGTGAGCGCCCACAATATCTTAAGTAAATCCCACGTGGGATAACGGTGTATGACCGGGGGACGAAGGTTACTGGCTCCCCGGAGGAATATGCAGATGTCGGGATGCAGGGCATCCCTGCCCATCAGGACTGTGGAGAGGGCAGCTATGTGACATCTGATGGTGTTGTGAGCTAGCCCTTTATCTAGACCATCCTGCAGGAACTCCATAACCTGTGGAATGGAAGCTGAAACAGGGTTAATGTCGCACGCAGAGCACCAGCAAGAAAATACCTGCCAAGTGTGGTTGTATATCCGGATCGTGGACTGCCTGGATGGTCCAAATGACCCTGTCTGAATATGCTCGCCATCTCAGGAGGACCCCTTCAAGTGCCAGGCCACCATTGCGGCTCCGGATGTAGAAGGACCCCCTGGCTGAGAGAGATCCTTCAAGGGGGAATTCTCCAAGGTGGCGAAATGGAGAGAGCGACGAGGTCTGCGAACCATAGCTTTCGGGCCCAATGCAGCCCCACTAGGATCACCTCTGCCCCTTCTCTGATGATCTTGCAGATGACAGCCAGCATTAGTGGCAAGGGAGGAAATGCATACCCTGAGGAATATGAAAGGAGATCCAGAGGTCAGTCGCAGCGTAGCGCGTTGGTCCCTTCCATCCCCTGGGTCAGAAATCTTGTGAAGTAACAAGGTAGATGCGCATTGAGATGAGATGCGAAGAGGTCTACCTGTGGCTGGCTGAAGCAAATGCAGATGTCCCAGAAGAGATCTGGGTGGAGATGCCATTCGGAACCGTCTATTGTGGTCCTGCTAAGAAGTCTGCCTGCGTGTTGGAATTGCCGGCAATGTGATCCGCGTTCAGTGATAGAAGGTTGGCCTCCACCCATCTCCTGAGGCGGAGAGCTTCTTGCATCAGCTGTTTTGACCGGGTGCCTCCCTGGCAGTTGACGCGGGCTTTTGCCGTGGTGTTGTCTGTCAGCACGAGGATGTGTTGACCTCGTATCAGCAGGTGAAAGTGGTGTAGGGCAAGATGAATTGCCCGCAGCTCCAATCAATTGATGTTGTGTAGAAGGTCCTGAGGAGTTCAGCGACCTTATGTCACCTGTTGGTTGAGGTGAGCTCCCCATCTGTAGAGGCTGGGGTCTGAAGTGATGGTAATCCTCTGGGGCTCCCAGAATATCGTTCCCTTGTCGAGGGTGGTCCACCAGTGAAGGGAATGGCGAACTGCTAGAGGAAGCCGAACAGGGATCCGGGAGTTGGATAACTTGGCCTGTTCAAAGGGAAGAAGGAACCACTGAAGTTTGCGCAGGTGGAGACGAGCCCAGGGCACAATGACAAGGTTGCCAGAGGAATCTTGGGTTCCCTAAGTACCTGGGCTACCTGTTCCCTGATGGTTACCTTCCTGTCCTGTGACAGGGAGACTTCCCTCATGCTGGTGTTTATGAGAGCGCCTAGATGTATTAAACTGGTGACTGGTTCTAGTTGGCTTTTTGGAAAGTTGACTAGAAAGCCATGGCTTTTTCAGGTGTGAAGTGCTAATTGTATGTTCTCTCGAGCCCTCTGAAGGGAGGATGCCTGTACTAAAATGTCGTCTAACTATGCCTGAAGCCATACCGGTTTTAACCGTAGGTGGGCAATCAGGGCAGCTAGAATCTTTGTAAAACAGCGGGACGCCGATGCCAGCCTGAATGGCAAGGCACGGTACTGTAGATGACAACCCGAATAGCTGAATCTGAGGTATTTCCGATGCGACCAGGCAATCGGAATGTGAAGGTAGGCCTCGGAGAGGTCGATCAGGGCCAGAAGATCCCCTGGGCGAATTCCCTCGAGGATGGACTTGAGGGAACACATATTGAACCTCTTGTAGACCAAGTGGGTGTTGAGGTTTTTTTAGGTCAAGGATCACTCTCCAGCCCCCCGAACATTTTGGTACCTCGAAAAGGATGGAATAGTAGCCCTGTTTCCTTTGATTTGATGGAACTGCCTCTATGGCTGTGATGGTGAGGAGGTGCTCGATGGCATCCTCCATGTGAGCTCGCTTGGCGAGGTCTCGGGAGACAGGGGATGGAACGAAGTGGTTCGGGGGACTGGACAGGAACTCCAGCCAGAGGAGGACCCAGGAGTCTGTTGTTGTTCTTACCCACTGGTCTGCAAAGAGACTCAAGTGACCTCCTATGGGGGGAGCTGATGTGTCATCGTTGTTTACGGAACTGGTGACCCCTGTTCCGCGGAATGGGCATCTCTGGGAGCTGCTCTGGCAGCCCTTGTAACGAAATGGCTGCCTGTCCTGCTGCCTGAATTGTACCTGCAGGTATGAGCGCTGCTGAGACTGTCCTTCCTGAGAAGAAAAACGAACTGATTGTCTGCATGAATAAGGGGTAGCCCGTCTATCAGCCCTTCTAGTTATCGAAGGTAATACCTTGCGCCTGTCTTTGTCTTCTATTAGGAGACGGTCAAGGGCTGATCCAAACAGCTTAGTCCCCATGTAGGGGGCCGAAGCCAGAAACCACTTGGCCCTGATGTCAGCTGACCAAGACTTAAGCCACAAAAACTTCCTGGAGGTGATGATGGAAGCTAGGGCCCTGCAGCTATATTTAGCAGCATTGAGTCACATCTGTGGAGAACTGAGTGGGAGCAAGGATCTTTTTAAGGTCCTGGTGGAAACGGACCTCAGAGGGGGGCAATTTGGATTGTAGCTGCTGCAGCCACAAAATGGTAGAACGACTGAAAAAGGAGGCCACTGTGGCGGCATTAATGACACAGGCTGCTGCCTGATGAGTCTTACAGAATGAAGATTTGAACTTTTTGTCCTCAGGTTTGAGACCTTCAGAGTGATCCCCTGTTGCATATGGCACAGGAGAGAGCAAAGCCGTCACTGGTGAATCCACTGAAGGAACCTGGAGCAGCTGGTTGAAGATGGGAGCCGTGTTATAAAAAATTTTATCGGAAGAACTGGGAGTAGGGAGCATAGCAGGATTGGCCCATTGATTTTGAATGAATCCCAAAAAAGTTTGGGGGCCGGAATGAATAATTGTTTTAGAACTGGCTCTGAAAAAATCCCTTGTCCCTGGGCAGTAACCTGTTCAGAGGATCCCTCTTCTGCAACCCAGCTATGATTATTGCTTTGTGAAGCAAGGATTTGAAAAGCCCCACAGGAAAGAGACCTGTGAAGGCTGGGGTGTCTGATAGATCAGAATCCTTATCTTCTGATAGGTCCAGATTCCTTTGAGGCTCCTCCCCAGATACTAAATCTACGCTGCCCTCTGAAGGGGAGTGAACATGGTGAGATGGCTCAGTTAAACTGGCCTGTGGTGAGGAATGAGCCTGTTTGCTAAGGTAGTCTGATACCAGGGAAGTGGATCTGTGACTACGTATGCTCGCAGCAATGGCTGTGGAAATGGCTTTGGAGATCAGTAATTGGATATTGTCTGTTAAATCAGTCAGTTGGACCTCAGCGGAGTCTGCAGGTCTGTTAGTCCCGGGATTCCCATCGTGAGAAGAACAAGCAAATGGACAGGTCCCTGGCAGGAGCAAACTGAATCTGAAGGCGCAGAACTTGGAGAAAGGCCACCAGTAGCTTCCTGTATGGAAGCCTGTGGAGAAGGTTGACGTGACCCTCTGGCGATGAATGGGATACAGGTTGGTCACTGGACCTGGAGATAGTTTCCAGTTACTTTTGTCTTTTTTCTACAAGAGAAAATTGCTTCTCTAAGGCCTTTGTCTGCGCTCCATGTCTTTTAATTCAGCGCTGGACAATTGTGAGGCCTTGCTGCCATGCTTAGATTTGCATGAAGCTTTCTTATGAGTGGAAGCCTCCACATGAACCCGGGACTTGTCTGCCATTGTTGCAGAATTTGAGGCTCCTAATTGGAAAGAGGAACAGCTGCCCCCAGATGGCAAAAGGCCTTTCAAAGGGCGGCTTACACAGAGCGAACCTGAGTGCTGCCTGTACCTTGGGCCTCCCCCCCTAGAACAAGCCCCTTTGTGGCAATACTTGCCAAACTGCAGCCAAGGTTGATTGTTGCTCCCAATGAGAACTGCTCGCTAGAATGCTGGTGCAGATGACTTTGCTGGAACTCTTGGAAGTTGGAACTTCTCAAATCTGCTGCTATCCTATTTCCTTTCTGTGACCAGGCCAAAAAATGACTGCCCAGCTTCACATCTGCTTTGTGGAATAGCCACAAAATGGCGGTGGCAATAATGAAAAACAAAATGGCTGCCTCCTCCCGAGCACGCCTCGTGGTCATGCTGTAAATAAAATGGCTGCCTTAGAATGGAGGCGAAATGCTCCTCAGGGCACCTGCAGGCCTCAAAATTGCCTATAGCGATGTCGGTGGCAATGGCGGCAGCAGAGTGCTTCTCAGCTGAGAGGTTCCAGCCCAACAACAACACGCCGAACTAAGGCAGCGGTAACGGTGATGGCCACTGGGATGGTGAGCCACTTCTCAGCTGATGCCTCCTCCGAGGCCAAAACGAATAGTGCAGTGGCGATTAGAAGACCACCGCGCAGCTAAGCTCTTCGCCGCGTGACCAATGGGGCAAAGGCGGCTGCGGTAACGGTAGTAGTGGTGGTAGCAGCTGCGTTGGTGGGAGTTAGAGGGGGGGGTCTATCTTGCAGAAGATAAGACAAGGCCTAGAAGGCCAGAGCCCCAGGGGCTCCCTCCTGGATAGGTGGAGGTGGCGTTATCAGCCTAGACTGATGTGGCCAGCACTCTAACCTACATAGAAAAGTTCAAATTTGAAAAAATAAACCTGTAAGTTGATTCAGGAATTGGTGAATGAAGAGCAACTGCCAAAGATGTCTCTCTCAGATGGACTGGGTCGAAAACTGGGGCCGGACATGGAGACGTGAAGGCGTGGCCACAAAATCATGACTCGGTCTCCAGGCAGATTGGACTCCGTTAACCCATTCCTGACCCACTCTGCAGCAGGTTAGGAGAATCTACTGTGTCTATGTGGGTGAAAACAAGGCACATGCTAACATTTACTATTCCTGTTGGAACATTAATAAAAATACCGCCAATATTATATCAAATAAGGCTCCCAATTATCCTTCTCCCAATTATCCCACAGAATTTTATAGAATTTGTTGTCTACTGTAACAAATATTCCAAAAAAATATTAGTAAAATTGCATCAATTTAGAAATGCTCCAAAGTTCACTATAACAGTGTTGCTAAAAAAGCATTTAAAGTTGTAAAATTTAATTTTGCAGTTTTTTTTTCTGGAAACATTGCATTGCTAATTAGAATTTATGAAACTTAATGCTAGACCAATCTTAGAGTATTGTTCAACTGTTTGGAATCCCCACCATATATCTGACATCAGTACAATTGAGCGGGTTCAGAAGTATTTCATGAGAAAAGTCTTGCACTCTTCTGTACACAATAGAATTCCTTTTTCTGCTACTAGGCTTGAAATTCTCAGTTTGGATAACTTAGAACTGCATCGCTTACAGTCAGACCTAGGTATTGCATATAAAATTATACATAGTAATGTTTTACATGTAAATGACTTTTTTTGTTTTAATCACAACAATACATGCGCTAACAACTGCTTTAAACTCAATGTAAATCGTTCTAAACTTGACAGTAAAAAATATGATTTCTGTAATAGAGTTGTCAAAGTCTGGAATGCCCTATCTGATTCAGTTGTCTGAGCTACAAATTTTCACAGTTTCAGTCACAAATTGATTTCCGTGGACCTTACATCATACTTCAGTCAGTAGAGGGGGAATGTGTAAGTGCACTAAAGTGCCTATCGTCCCTGTCATTGTATTTTTATTCTTTTATTCTTGTTCTCATTTTTGCTTAACAATTGCAAATAAATAAATAAATGAATGAATGAATGAATGAATGAATGAATGAATGAATGAATAAATGAATGAATGAATGTTCCACTGATCGAGCAAGGCATTGATAGTAATTTCACTGCATCTGCAGCAGGGGTGAAATTTACTTACCTTTCCTACTGGTTCACAAATGTGCGCACGCTGTTTTAAGCTAAGTGAAACTTTAAGCCACTAGGCAGCTTAAAGACTCTGGATTTTTTGAATGGAGAAGATCAACTCTCTGCACTCCAGAGGTTCGAGCTCTAGAACCATGTGACATAGTGAGCACCCGTCACTTGCCTAACCTTCTGCCAACCAAGCAGTTCGAAAGCATGTAAATACAAATAAATAAATAGGTAATACTCTGGTAGGACTAACAACATAAGCAAGAAACTAACTGGCAGTGGACCTATCTAAATGTGAGGCAAAAAACGATTGAGAAAAAAGCCCCAGATGATGCTGACTGTCCTGCAGAATGCTATTAGCTCCTTGTATATGGAGCTAGTTCGCCCCCTGTGGTGCGTCCTGCATAGCGTGTAAAGATGAACTGAACAAACTAGCAATCAATGCCATATGCCAAATAAGTGTGTGTGTGTGTGTGGGGAACCTCAGGTATGCAAAAATGCCTACCAATATCATTCATAACCAAACTAAATAATGCTTCTTACACACTTACAGTGCTATCTATTTATCTATGAAAGATAAATACAAATACAAATACCTCCTATCTATATAAATATACAATTGGAAGATACGTCTTGTTTTTCCTACTTCCATTGCTTTAGAAAGGCACAAACTATCTGCAGTAAAGTGATGCAGCCATGTGTGCATAGAGATCAAAAAGAAGATTCTTCAGTCAGGATACTTTAGTTCTGTTGGGTCTGGGAAAATGATATACTATCCTTTTCAATTAGCCCAGCAGGATCCAATGTTGTAAGGCATCAGACACTTTATCTTAGAATTTAAAATAAATAGGTTTCTGTATAACAAATGTTACAATTGTTCTTCCCTTAAGATTTTATATAAACTGCACATCTACATGAATGATAGTTAAACTATAAAAAACCCTAATCCTGTATAGAAATTCTTATGTACTGAATGTTAAGCATCTCATTATTTTAACTTTTGTGCAACATTTTGTTGATTTTATATATCAGTACTGATCTTGCAAAGCAATTGTTTCTTAATGCATATTATTCTACATTTGAATAATTATTGTTCAGTATTTGGAGATTAATTTTTCACAAATACTATTTCTCCATATGCCACTACATTTATTTTATATTGATAAAGAAATGAATCCAGGGGAGAGGGAAATTATGCTTAAATCTTAAAGCATAGTTTAGATGGAATAATATATTAGTGAGAATAGCTGACCCTCCAGACTCAGGAGAATCTAGAAGAGGATTTTCTGCACAATATAAATTATTCCTTTGAACGTCTGCTATTATCAGGATGAACATGTTATTGTTCTACAATAAAAACATACTTAAAGATAAAATGGTGTCCAATTAACATTTACATCAAGAAAGGATGTATTTCTTTTTTGTAAATAATAAATTACAGAACAGGACAAATCAAAACAAAATTACCCATACTGAATATATACATATATATGTGTAGCTTCTTGACATAATAAATATGCAGATATGAAGCCTAATCCCTGTACATGGAAACATGCTGAGAAGAAGCATCAATTTTCATTCTGCTCTTATTTATCCAGTATAAAGTACATTCTCAGAAGTAGAGACATGGCAGTTATTAACTCTGGAAGTTATTTTCTACAAGGGAATTACAATATGCAGAATTTTGGAAGCAATAAACTGAAGAAAGGAATATATATTAAATAGAAACATCAAAATCAGATTAAAAACAAATCTTTGGAAAAGCCTTAAAGATAAATGCATTTATACTTGAAACGATGTTTCTATTTTTATTATATCCTGCATACAGTTTGTCTTCCCTGGCTTTCAGACTTCATTAACAGGACAGATTTAACAGATTTCAAAGAAATAGGAATCTGTTTTCAGAATATATTTAATCATTTCAGTGCAAAATGTTTTAGAATGCTAGGCGCTTGCTATTCATAAAAATGAAAGAAGAAAAACGAAGAGGTGGGGAATATAGGCTCATATTTATGAAGTTGCTCATATTCAGCACTTGTTTATATGAATTATATTCATATCTATTCCAATGTCCTTCCATATATTTGACAAACTAGCTCTCTCCCTCCAGTGCATTAAGCCCTAAAGTCTAGGAAAAGTCAGAAGATTTTCCAGGTTTTTAAAATTTCAGCCATCTCCATTCACAGTGAGGGTTGAGTGCTCTATATATTTATGCAAGCAGCAAATGTTTGACAGAATATATTAGAGCAAAGATACAACCCTTCATTTATCAGAGTTAGAAATTGGGCTGCAGGCAAGCAAGAAGCATATTATTCAGCTTCCTCTCTCCATCAATTCATTTAAACAACAAAACCTAAATGTTCCCATATAGTTTCCCAAACATCAGAATGGAAGTACTGCCCTCCCTAGTCTCATCTTCTCCATAGGATATTTTAACATGATGGAAAATGCTTACTCTCATTTTAAAGGCCTTCAGGCTTAAACTGAATGTGCATATAAATCAGCAGCTGTTGAGTCTAGACTTAATTATATTTAGAATAAATTTATGCCCAAGTTGAGTGTCAGTGATTTTAGTAGATTATTGTAAGTATGAATAACTCTGGACCCAACCTTTAGTTACTTGACATTAATTTTAATAGAGTGTGTAACAGCTATGCTACCAAATACTTATCCCAACCCAAAATGAAGAATGCAGCTGGATACAAATCTAAAATGGTCAGCTTGTTTCCTGCCTAAAGCAAGTGACCAAGAATCATCTTTTCCTCCAAACAGATTTAAAAATTCCAGCCCTAGTACTAAAACAAATCAAGAAAAATGGTTTATTACCGGATTCAGACTATTATCAGCTGATTGTTTTGATTTGTTCAATTAAAATTTTTTTTGATTGCTTGTTATATTGCCCTTCCATATCAATAATTTACAGTAAATCCTTAGCAAATGTATGTCATATTTTCATTCCTATCAAGTTTGCATTTAATTTTGAATCTGCATATATCGAAATAGCTTAATAATTTCAATGATCTCCTAAATTAACAAATAGAAGCTGATGCTAAGAACTAACTATACTGCTTTTAAACAACAATTTTTAAGGACTATCCTAATTTAAAAGGAAAATATTTTTTTTTTCAGTCAAGCTACTTAAAGTTATTTACAAACCAAGAATTAAAAACCTCACCCCTTACTCCAAGATGAGCCTATTCAAAATAAAAGGTACTTATGATTTAATTTAATTTAATATTTAAATTTATATACCGCCCTTCTCCCGAAGGACTCAGGGTGGTGAACAGCCATAGGTAAAAAACATAGAATACAAAATTTAAAAACAATTTAAAATATATTAAACAATTTGACCCGACAGTTAATAAGATGATAATCTTCTATCAGCCAGGTTTAGCCTGTTGACATTTCCTAGTCTCTCTAGATGAGAGATCTTAAACCTTTTATCCAATTCCTCATTATTGGACTGTTTAGGTAGTTGGATTGTCCTTCACACGACCATGCCAAGATGATATAATTTTGGCATACATTCAATAGTCCCGAGAAAGCTCCACACCCATTTGCACCACTCAAGAGACCCTGATGACACAAATAAAGGTCCAGATGGCCTTAATGACTCGCTAATAGAATAGCTGTCTGCAAGGAATATAAATTCTTTCATTCTCCATCATCCAGTCAGCTAAAGAAGCTTCTTGAATGAGAAGCAAAACCTCTTCAAAGAAAAACCAGAAAGTCCCATTGCCTCTTGATAAAGCACCTTTGGGTTCACGAGGCAAGAAAAGTCCAGAGTTCATAAGGCATGATTCAAGTGAAGGCACTCTGTCAATCGAAAGCAAAGCAGGAATCACAAAGACCAGAAAACACACAGCTAGGAAATGAACATGCTGCTCCCAGAATCACCTCCATCCAGTGGTGGGATTAAAAAAAATTTACTACCAGTTCTGTGGGCATGACTTGGTGGGCACGGCATGGCTTGGTGGGTATGGCATGCCTTGGTGGGCATGGTAAGGGAAGGATACTGTAAAATCTCCATTCCCTCCCCACTCTAGGGGAAGGATACTGCAAAATTCCCATTTCCTCCTGATCAGCCGGGACTCAGGAGGCAGAGAATAGATGGGGTGGGGCCAGTCAGAGGTGGTAATTACCGGTTATCTGAACTACTCAAAATTTCCGCTACAAATTCTCCAGAACTAGTCAAAACCTGCTAAATACCATTTCTGCCACCATCTGTCAGCTGTCTGCCAGCTTCTAGTGCAGCCATCAAGAAGGCTTTCTCCTCATGAGTAATCTTTCTCCTGCTTTTTCTCTGCCCGGTGTGTTCTTGGATCAGATACAGAAGGCAGTTCTTCTTCTTTATCCCTGACAAACTGTAGCTGCATGCTTTCTCCATCTGATGCCTCAAGGCTGTCCTGCTGCAGCTGTGCTTCAGCCAAATCACTCTCAGACAGCTGCTTGGAGCCACTGATCAACTCCCCTTCTGATCTACTAGGAACTGGTTCATCCTCCCCTGAACTGACATCTGAAGAGGTATCTGGGAAGCATCTGGGAGAGTCATCACAAGACCTTTCCCAATGCTTAAAGATGAAAAAGCTTCTTCAAAAGCAATCAGTAATGTTTGTGCTCCGATGTATGCTTTTTATTATAGCATGACTATCATCCTAATATTAAACCACCATTTCCAAGTCTCACTTCTTAATATCTATTAGATTCAATTAATAGAATAAGGTGAAGAAATGTGATATTAAAATTTGAATCACAGGGCTTCAATATAAAAATGACATTTCTATGTTGAATTGTAAAGCTTTCTATTTTGTGACATTATTGTGTTTCTACAGCCCATGGGTTCACATCAATATTTTTTCTTATAGAAATGGGAAAACACAATGACCTCAAGGTACTTCTTAAGTAACCTATATGTTTTTATGAGGTACCAGTAGCCTGGTATTATGTAGAAACCAGATAATGAAAAAAAATTAAATTTAATCAACATCCTTTGTGAAGATAAAATATGCTAAATTATTAGTACATTTTATTTATAAGCGTACCTGTCACGGTTTCCATTGGTGATACAGTGCAAATGATTAGCACCTCCATCAGCACATACTCTCAGAACCGCTGGAAAAAAGGATGCTGTTGTCAAAAAGCTGTCATCATAAATAACAAATTTATTTACATACAACTATTATTTTGTAACATGTGAACTTCAAATATTTTAATTTTTTACATAGTATCTGATTGATCCTGTTACTGATAAGTTGAATTTAACTACCATTAAATATAACTTCATTGTTGTATCTTTCTTGTTTGACAGTTTAAGGCCCTATACATGAGTTTACCATTGAAAAATGTTTACAACATCCATCAGGGTAGACTAAATACTGTGATTAAATTATCCCCCTCCTAAAAATATCTGCATTAGTTGTAAACTGTTTTCTAGGCAGATATGTGTCAACTATTTAAGGACTAAACAGTTTAGAATCTAAATATGCCCCATATAAATAGATCTAGGCATTCAGAGCTGCAAGAGTTTCTTTCCAAATCCTTTTTTCTACTTGGGCTTTCTATTGGACTTTCTCCTAAATTCTTTCCAAAATAACACTCCCAACTTTCTGCCTTGAAAAAACAGCATATCCCCATGCCACTCTTTTTTGTAAATTAGTATAACAGTGTTAATTATTTTTAAACTACAATTTTGTTTTAATTATTAGATGCCTCAAGTTTACAAATAAATACATTAATATCAATACTATTTTAGACAAGAAAGTAGTAACTAACTCTTAAGTATCTGAGGTATTTTTGCATGATATTCACCATACTGTATTCATTTCTTGAAATTGAATTTTTTTCATATTGCCCCTTCTCCCTGAACACTTGTTTGTATTGGCCAAATTTATTTTAAGATTAAGATTTCGGTAACTGTAACTCAATATGCTAGGATTGTGGTCGTAGTTAATTAGTAAATACATGTACAAATAAAAAATCACTTATAATTTTGTAATTTGTTAATTTCTTAACAAATTCTTAAAAATACACAGCCATAAAAAACAGTAAGAGTTTCTCTCTTTTTCAGAATAGGAAAAATAAAACTTTGCCAAAATGTTTTAGCAGTTTTATGATCTTTTTACATTGTTCAGTGTTCTACTACTTAAACATTCTGCCACTAAGATTTTCATTTCTGTATTTAATATATATTTAAATTATTAATCCTTGCTAGTTGAAGTATATTTCAAATACTCTTGAAACCTCTGCACTCTGCACTTATATAAAACATTATTCTTCCATGAATTTTTTTGAGCTCATTTGGAAGCAGTTAAGCGTCATTCATCAAGCGCAATTAAAATCTTTGTTTTATATTAACAGACTTTTCAAGTTATTTGCTACATATTTACTCAGCATTTCAATCATTCTGTACTTAGTTATTTAAAAAAATAATTTACAAAACATTGATCTTTTATAGCAAATTAATGATTCACACCAACACAACCCACAGAATGTTTTCAGTTATGTGTAAAGTAATTATATGATAAGCAAAGGGGAATCAGTAACTTCTACAAGCTATGAAACAAAGTGCAGTCTTGTTATTATTTAACAGATAAATATATAGATGTTTCCATTATTTAACACTACTGTTGGAATAATAGTTTTAAATTTCAAATGCAAATGGACAAAGGCGGTCTAGGGAGAAAAGAACAATCAAATAGTGAAAATGATTTATTTATTTTTTAGAGTTGCAAGAATGAAATAACATCATGGTATTGATAATGAGCTTAATGGTAGCTCTGCCAATATCTCTAAGAACACTGTAATACTTCATAATGTGCATGATTACTGCTCACCACAATACTGTAGCAATTTACAACTACACTTCTTGAATATGTACTGCTTAACATCTTTAAATGACAAAAACAAACAGATAATGAATATGTTTGTGAGTTTATATACCGAGAGACATGCACAATGAACTCACTTTGGGCCATTTCACACATTATATTTTAATTCTACACTTAAGACACTTGTATAGCTAATAATATGCACAGTGACTGTGAAAAACATGGTAGGTTTCAGCTTCCTGCTAACTGCATGGTTTGGTGAGTATAATGGTTCTATGAAGAATGTGAAATGGCTGTTAAACCTCTAATTTGTTTTCACATTTGAGAATTAAATTAAAGGGAAAAAAACTCAATTCCACCATTTTCTATAGGCAGATCATACATAAATGTCACAAAATTCGAGATTCTGCAGAAACAGAAAATATATCTATTTATTTAAACTAAAAATTGGAATATAATAAAATTATAATTTGAAATATCAGGTTAGTTTAATCCCTAACTATCCTCTATTATAGTAGCTTATTTGGATGAGTCAAGTTAGAGTAGTATATCTACAAAAGATCTCAGCCACATGGACTCATTCTTCTTAAATATGAAAATATTTTTAGTATTGAATTTCCCATTAATTATACATTGTGCAAAAAATGTTCTTTTTAACAATGAAATGACAATTCATTTTTAGAAATACTAGAACAAATGAAGTGCATATTATTAGCTTCTAATTAGGATTATGTCATCTGTATGTTCAACATAGATGTTCACAGGATCTGAGTAAACAGTCAGAAATTCCGTCCACCCAAAATCTGAGCATAGTAAGAAACAAACAACAAAGGAAAAAACAAAGAGTCTAGAGAAATGTCTAACCATTGTTTTATTCAAACAATAAAATGGGAAACCACAATTAAAGGAAGAAGACTGCAACCAAACTGAACATAATAAGGAACAATTAATTAAAACAGAAAATGAACCACAGAAGGAAAAATATCTATAACAACAAACCTATCTAAGTCCAAAATCAAAGTGTCATTTTTTTCCACCTCAAGCATAAAACAGTTTCCAAATAGAAACAAAATTAATTTTATTCTTTTTTAATCAGAGCACTCAATTTTGCCATCTCTGCTAACTTTATCAACTTTTGCAGCCATTCGTCCATTGTGGGAATCAAAGTATCCTTCCATTTCTGGGAGATCAACAGGTTCCCTACAAACCTAGCAAACAACTTTGTCTCAAAAGATAGAGAAGGAAACTAGAAGATCAGATACACTGGACTTAATTTTTACTAACTGAGATGAAATGATAGAAGGGATTGAAGATGAAGGAACTTTGAGGTAGAGTGGAATGATATAGGCTGTCCTGCTTGAGCAGGGGGCTGGACAAGAAGACCTCCAAGGTCCCTTTCAATTCTGATTCTGTTATTGTGTATTCTGTATGTACTTGAACAAAGTTCAAGTTTGGTTCCTATTGTTTATATTCTATACATAATTTACAATTATGTAATAGCCAAGGAGAAAACACATAGAATGTCACAGGGGTAAGGAAGGAAATTGAAATTTGCTGAAGATCTAGCAGAAAGAAAGAGGTATTAGAGAAGAAGGAAGTCAACAATTCCAGATTTAGGCAGGGATAGGCTCCTGAAGATAGTTCCTGATTGATAGAAGATAACCAATCAGCTGAAAGATATGCAGGAAAAAAGTAGAATGGTACAGGATTAGATGTATTTGATGCAGATTCTAAAGAGAGAGAAGAGGATTCAGAAATCAAAGTTAAAGAACTTCTAATTAAAGGATATTTATTCATTCTGCTTTAGCTAAATACTTCCACTGATCTGGAAGATTAGTATTAGTAAACTCAATACTTTTCTATCTTTAATAAGTTTTAGTCAGTTTACAAATGGTCCTTGCATGTTGTCATTTGCCTGTCCAATCCTGGAATTCCTCATACCTTTTATACAGTATGACTTTTTCCATCCAAAATTAAGTTCTGAGCTTGGTAAAAAGCTGCAGAAAAATGAATAGTTTGGATGATTAAATCAATGGAGTGTTAATGGTAGTGAAGATGGCTATGGCCAGGATGGAAAATGAATCAAATCTGTCTATCCTTAGAGAAAAAAAAAAAAGACAGCAATGTGGAAGAGGGCAGAAGATTTATAGCTCTAAATAGAGATCTTGATTGTGTTTCAAGAAGGACCCAGGCTATTTCTGGGACAAGGTAGAAAATTTAGAAAGCATAGACTAGAATTACTTTGGAATCTGCCATTCCAACAATTTGGTCCCAAAGACTACCTTACAACCAGAATGAATGGTTATGAGAAATCTATCTGGTCAATGTTTAGCAGTCTTTACAAGAATCCACTACAAGGCTTTCCTGAAAGAAAATACTGTATAATAAAATATTCCCAAACAACTGATGATAATCTCATAGAATGTGTGATATTCTGTACTGCCTCATAAAACAATGAGATGGGATAGTTAGATTGTCTCTAGCTCCTCTGCTCATAATTTTCATATTTCCACCGTATCCATTATCACATCATAGCTTTTTAAAAATCTCTTCATTGTTTCAATGTCATCATTTGTCATCATTTTCATTTTCAGGGTTTTAGAATAGAATAGAATTTCTCCTTAGTTCTAAGTTGCTTCTCTCCTTGATTAGTTTCCACCTATTGCTCCTTGTCCTACCCTCAGGTACTTTGGAGAATAGCTTGACTCCCTCTTCTTTGTGGCAGCCCCTGAGATATTGGAACACGGCTATGATGTCTCCCCTAGTCCTTCTTTTCATTAAACTAGACATAACCAGTTCCTGCAACTGTTCTTTATGTTTTAGCCTCCAGTCCCCTCATCATCTTTGTTGCTCTTCTCTGCACTCTTTTTGGAGTCTCCACATCTTTTTTACATTGTGGTGAATGCAGTATTGAATGCAGTATTCCAAGTGTGGCCTTACCAAAGCATTATAAAGTGGTATTAACACTTCATGTGAACTTGATTCTAACCCTTTGTTTATGCAGCCTAGAACTGTGTTGGCTTTTTTGGAAGCTGCTGTATACTGTTGGCTCATATTTACATGGTTGTCCACTAGGACTCCAAGATCCCTCTCACAGTTACTACTCTTGAGCAAGGTATCACATGTACTGTACCTGTACATTTTGTTTTTCTTGCCTAAATGTAGAACTTTACTTTTTTCACCATTGAATTTCATTTTGTTACATAGCACCCAATGTTCAAGTCTGTCAAGATCCTTCTGTATCTTAAGCCTATCTTCTGGAGTGTTGGCTATTCATGCCAGCTTGGTGTCATCTGCAAATTTGATGAGTTCACCATCTATCCCCTCATCCAAGTCATTGATGAAGATGTTGAAGAGCACTGGGCCTAAAACAGACCCTTGGGGTACTCCAATGCATACTTCCCTCCACGTAGATGCAGTTCCATTGAGGACTATATGTTGAATGCAGTTGGTCAGCAGTTACGAATCCATCTGGTGGTGGTGCTGTCTAACCCACATTTTTCTACATTATCTAGTAGTAGGTTATGATCTACTTTATATAATGCCTTACTGAAGTCCAAGTAAATTATATCAACAGTATTCCTCTGGTCCACTAATTTTGTCACTTTGTCAAAGAATGCAATAAGATTAGTCTGGCATTATCTGCTTTTGACAAACCCATGTTGGCTTTTGGTTATTACTTTGTTTGCTTCTACCATGTTTCCCCAAAAATAAGACCTTGTCTTATATTTTTTGAACCCTGAAATAAGCACTTGGCCTTATTTTCAGGGAGATCTTATTATTTTGGGGTGCGTGGGACAAGATGGGGCTCCTCTTGCCGTCTTACCTGATTTCCAGCTCTGTCTCCCTAACCCTAACCAGAGGAAATGGTGGGGACCAGCTGCGCATGTGGTTAAATATTTTTGGGGAGGGCTTATTTTCAGGGGAGGGCTTATTTTGGGGGAGGGCTTATTTTAGCACATGTGCTCTAAAGCCCAATTGGGCTTATTATCAGGGAATATCTTATTTTAGGGGAAACATAGGGTTATGTTTCCCCGAAACATAATATAGGTTTGTAGTTTCCTGGATCTATTTTTTCCCCCTTTTTTGAAGATGGGAACTACATCAACTCTTTTCCAGTCCTCTGGCAGTTCCTGGTGCTCCAGGATCTTTGAAAGATATAGTTCAGTGGTTCTGAGATCTCGTCTGCTAGTTTCTTCAGAACCTTGGGGCGTAATCCATCCAGTCCTGGTGATTTGAACTCGTCTAGGGTAGACAGGTGTTCACTTACCATTTTCTTCCCTATTTTAATTTGTGTTCCTAATCTGTTTTTTGTGGTGCTGTTTTTGATAGGTTGGATTGTTTTTTCCCTTTGTGTAAAGATAGGTGCAAAAAATGAGTTAAGTAGTTCTGCTTTCTCCCTGTTGCTTGTCACCTTCTTGCCACCTTCTCCCAGCAATGGACCAATTGTTTCCTTGACTTTTTTCTTGTTTTTAACATGCTGGAAGAAGCTGTTTTTGTTATTTTTTACTTTTGTCGCCCTTGTTCATTGTGAGCCTTAGCTTTCCTAACTTCATCTTTACAGGCTCGGGCTATTTGCTGATATTCTTCCTTAGTTATTTGCCCCTCTTTCCACTTTTTATACTTGTCCTTTTTGTCTTTCAATTTGTCAGAGAGTTCTTTATGCAGCATGCTGGTTTCTTTGAGAGCTGTTATTTTTCTTTTTCATTGGTATTGTGCCAGGCTGGGCTTTTTTAATCTCACTTTTCAAAATTTCCCAAGCTTCTTGAGTTGTTTTCTCCTTGAGGAGTCTCATCCATGGAATCCTTCCCAGGTTCTCTCTACGTTAATTGAAATTAGCTCTCTTAAAGTCCAAGACTCTAGTTTGACTTTGTTCTACTACATGTGCTTGCATAATGTTGAATTTCAATACTGCATGATCACTTGCCCCCAAGGTTCTTGTAGCTTCAACACCTTCTATCATTTCATCTCTGTTAGTAAGAATTAAGTCCAATATGGCTGATCTCCTTGTTCCCTTCTCTACTTTTTGGGAAATAAAGTTGTCTGCTAGATTTGTTAGGAATCTGTTGGCTCTTCCACTTGGTGCAGAGTTTGTCTTCCAGTTGATGTCAGGGTAGTTAAAATCCCCCATTACTATTGTGATGTGCTTCCTACATACCTTAGTTAGCTGACTAACAAAAAGTTCATCTATTTCCTCTGTTTGGTTGGGTGGCCTACAGTATAGACCTATGGCAATGTCATTTTTTCCCCTTTGATATTGACCCAAATGCATTCAAGATAATTTTCATCATTGTTGTGCTCTATTTCTGTAGAGATGTAGTTATTTCTTATATATAGTGCAACTCCACCTCCTCTTTTATTTCTTTTAAATAATTTAATTCCCTTTAGCTGTATATTCCATTTGTGGCTTTCATCCCACCAAGTTTCCATAATGGCAAA
Source organism: Arizona elegans (assembly GCA_022577455.1). NCBI lineage: Eukaryota > Metazoa > Chordata > Lepidosauria > Squamata > Colubridae > Arizona > Arizona elegans. The sequence goes on from JAKOOJ010000004.1 coordinate 86,893,851, forward strand.
ATATCCTATCTGCCCACATTTACTTGAATTTCTAATTCACCCTGTTTATTCCTCGTATTCATACTGTTCAGACTTTTCCTGTCTAAATATGAAATATGAGCATTTTATTATAGTCTCATAAAGTCATAACAAGAAAAATAAATCAAATAATAATTTTAAAAAGCTTTGAAAATACAAATTGCAAGTTTTCTACTATAACAGTTATTTATGTTTGACAGTAAAATGCAAGAATTAACAGTATTTCTGAAGTTTCAAAATTAGATTGTTTAATAATTCATTGTGATCATGTGTGAACTTTGCGGTTTTATTTTTTCTTCATTGCCTAATTATTTCTCCCTCATCCATCCCAAAAAGTAGCAGTATTGATTTCTGATACCAGGAAGACAACCAGCTAAGAGTATGATGGAGTGCCTACTGCTGAAAGTAATTATAGTTGCCATTCAAAATCTCCATCAAACAGATTTTAAAAGGGAAGAAAATTATTCATTTTATACTAAGGTAATGTATTCTAAACAAAGTAATAGGATTTTTTTGTTTATTCCACTAATCAGAAAAGAATAAAAAAATTTGACTGTGTTTGATAAAAGGCGAAAGTACAATAAAAAGTTGTTATTTTTCAGTGAATTTGGGGAATCTTTCTAACCCAACAAACCAAAAGCTGGAGAAATTTCCTTATGTTACTGTTTTCCTGAAATAAAGTACACAGTAGAATTTACATCTGGCAAGTAACTATATATTACAAGTTGACTACATTTAATTTAACTTGATAAGGTGCAAACTGTACAATTCCAGTCTGGTGTTATAAGCAGAATGGATTTATGCTTCATTTTTCAAACTCTGAGCCATTTGCAATTCTGATAATCATTTCCTCAGTCCCTTCATCCAAGTCCAGAGGCTTGAAGTACTCCACTCAGTAGTACTTTCCAGTACTGGAAAGTACTATTATACAGTAACAGTAGTGGCTGTTATACAGCCATTTATGAGAATTGTCTGAAGGTAGCCATTCAACCAATTATGAATCCATATAATAGATGTATCATTTTACCCAGTTTACTGGGTAATAGTAAACTGTAGTTTACTATTATCAGTTTACTATTTTATTTATGTTTTTTTTTTAAAAAATAACATTTTTAAAAGCTTTGTTGGATGCTTTCTGGGCTTAAAGTATACTATAATCATTTGTATCCCAATCCTATTAAACTAGAGATTCTGTCAGAAAAAGAAGTAAAATCAGTATGACACCACTTTTTTTAACAAACTCATGTTGACTCTTGCTAATTGTTACATTCCTATTCAAGAGATCACAGTATGCTGCTTAAAAATCTACTGAATGATCTTGCCCAGTATAAAGGTCAACCTGACTTGATATCCTTCCCTTTGTTGAGGGAACAACATTTAGATTTCGAAAAGGATCCACTATTCTAAAAAGAACTTAAAGGAAGCACAATACAGCCTATAGTGATGAATGCATTATGCAGATCTTGTACCATTATTTGTAGTCTAGCACAAACCACTATATATATTTTAACATTCCTGCTTGTTCTTTCTTATTTCTGTGTTGATAACTTGGTATTCTAACATAAATAGGAAATGGGGAAGGTAGAATATCTGAATCTCTTTCCTAAATCATAGTCCTTCATATCTGTGTTGGAAAGTATGTGAGTGATAAGAAGGAAGACCTAAAGAATTAATTTCATGGGTCATTCAGACTCTCTCCCAAGACTAGGCAAGAGGAAAAAGGAATTTGGCCCAGTTCTACTCTGTTATAACTATAACAGAGTTTAGTTTATCCTTCTTTTTCAGATTGACATGGTTTTGCGGGTAAATTGTGTTTTACAAATAGGGTGAATCGATAGATATGCTGAATACTGTTTAAATAATTCTGACAGATTCCTTTTCTATTATTTGTTTTTCTAAACTGAACTGAGTATGGACTGCAAATTGCCAAATCTGATTGCTGCTGCTATTTGTTTATGCATGGTTCATTTAATAACATAGATTGTACTAACTCTCATAAATTATTGAAAAGAACAGTTTCTTATCGCAGCCAAATACATTTCAGAATCTCAGGATTCATCCCAACTCTATTATGACTTTTTACATGGAATTCTCAAAACTCAAACTAGCAAAATCATATTATTGCTTCTTTCAGAGATGGATTAGAATATTACAATGCATAATGTGAACAAATCTAACCCTACTAGAACTTTGCTAAAAGATAATTCAAGATGTACTGTACTCCATATAAAAAGTCATGACCTGAAAAGTTGCCTAGAAATTAAAATTAGTGAGTTGTGATAGGCTATCACATTAAAGCAAGCATGATCCTTCAGCTACATAAAATTGTTTTCTAGAATATATTTTTAAGAAAAGTACAGTTATATTCTACTTTATCATTCAATTCACATATTCTTAAATTGTTGATCTCTTATTTTCAGTTTTAAGAAGGATGATGAATTTTGTAGTTTCCTTCAATACAAATAAATGGAAGTGATTTTTCTTTTTACTTGATTTTCATATGCATATTTTGTCATTGCATTCCGGACACTCTTGCAATAGATAGACCATGATGAAAAGTGCAAATACTAAAGCAGAAGAAATAAAAGTATATAATATTGAATTCTTATTTATTTATTTTTTATTGAAAAAGTTTTTCAAATACAAATTTTTCCCCCTTTTCCCCACCCTCCTCCCTAACCCCCCCCACCCTCCCCTCCCCCTGTGGCTTCTCCAAAATAAAATCCAAATTCATAACAGATTATATAATACTTTACCCTCCCTTTGCTCCACTCCCCCATATGCTGACCCTTTCTTTCTACTATACATTTTGAAATAACATTCAACTGTAACATTATATAATAACTCCTAATTTAGCATAATAATATTATTATATCCCCCAGTTTAACAATTTCTACTCATAATCTACCCTTTTCCTCCTCCCCCATACATATATCTCTTAATTCAAATCTTTTACATATATTAATATAACATTTCAAAGCAACCTTCAGCTATAAAACTATATAATAAATCCTAATTTGACATTTATTCAACTCATAGTCTGCCCATTTCCTCCACCCCCATACATGTATCTCTTAACTCAAATCTTTTACATATATTCATATCTAAACGTAATATCCCTTTTCTTAAACTAAACAATCAATAAGCTAACCTGTCTCCACCCACTTTCCTACAGGACTACCGTGCATAATATTTTTAATATCTTTATTCTTCTGCCCACACCACTAAGAGATATTCCCTTATATAAATAAAATCCTCAAATGACTTTAAGCTTGTAATCCATATGATATCTTCTGTAATGTCTTTCAGCTGGATTGTTAATTCCATTACCCATGTTAGGGTAACATCACATCCTAATTCCAACAGTATGTTCGGTATCTTCAGTAACCATCTGCCCCCATCAATAGTAAATGTTTTCATATATAAAAAAACCACCCGAGTGACTTTATATTTATATTCCATATAGTGTCTATTGTAATGTCTTTCATCTAAATTATTAATTCCAACCATCGTAATAGGGTAACAACCAGATCTTCTGCTGCCCCAATCCCATAACTCTCTTGCCTTGTAGCTCAGCATAAACATAATACATTTATCAAAGAATCCAAAGTAGATAGTTCCAATCCACTCAGTTTAAGGCCATTTTCACATCCCAAAAGTACAGCACTGCAGAGGTCTGTCACTCTCCTCAAGATAATATCAACCAATACTTTGCCTCAGCTATATTTTCATATATTCAATCATCTCTTAGATAACTGGCATTACACTGTTGTTTAGTCTAAAAGTTTTTATTTTTATAGGACCTGCTTCTTCTTTTCTTGACTTTTTGTGGCTTAGATCTCGATCCTGGTTTCCTTTCTATAAGTTTTAATTTAATTTTCAATTTATATACCACCCTTCTCCCTGAGGACTCAGGGCGGTGTACAGCCAAGATAAAAAACATAGAATACAAATATTAAAACATTTAAAAATATATATAAATTTTGGCCCGAAAGTTAAGAATCACAGACTAATTAAAAGAATTTAAAAATTTCTTCTTAAGCCAACCCGGCTTGCTGAAAAAGATGGGTTTTCAGGGAACGACGGAAGGCATTGAGGTCATGGATTCTTCTTATCTCCGGGGGCAACTGATTCCAGAGGGTAGGTGCCCCCACAGAGAAAGCCCTCCTCCTGGGGGTCACCAGCCTACATTGTTTGGCTGATGGCACCCCGAGGAGGCCCTCTCTGTGGGAGCACACAGGTCGGTGGGAGGTCGTTGGTAGCAGCAGGCGGTCTCGAAAATAACTAGGTCCTATGCCATGGAGTGCTTTAAAAGTGGTAACCAACACCTTGAAGCGCACCCGGAAGACCACTGGGAGCCAGTGCAGCTCACGCAAGAGGGCTGTTATGTGGGAGCGACAGGAGGCTCCCGTGATTACCCGCACGGCCGCATTTTGGACCAGTTGGAGCCTCCGGGTGTTCCTCAAGGGGAGCCCCATGTAGAGAGCGTTGCAGTAGTCCAGGCGCGAGGTGACGAGAGCGTGAGTGACTGTGTACAGGGAATCCCGATCAAGAAAGGGCTGCAACTGGCAAATCAGGCGAACCTGACAGAAGGTCCCCCTGGCTACAGCCATCAGATGTTCCTCCAAGGACAGCTGCGTATCCAGGAGGACTCCCAGATTGCGTGCCCTCTCCGAGGGGGCCAAAGACTCATCCCCGTTAGTCAGTGATGGAGTCAACTGACTATATCGGGATGCCGGGAACACAGCCACTCAGTCTTGGAAGGGTTGAGCTTGAGCCTGTTCCTCCCCATCCAGATCTGCACAGCCTCCAGGCACTGGGACATCACTTCAAGGGCATTGTTGGGGTGGCCTGGGGTGGAGATGTACAGCTGGGTGTCATCAGCGTACTGATGGTACTTCACCCCAAAGCCACAGATGATCTCACCCAGTGGCTTCACATAAATGTTGAACAGAAGGGGCGAGAGGACCGATCCCTGCGGCACTCCACAAATGAGAGGCCTCGAGGTCAACCTCTGCCCCCCTGCCAACACAAACTGCGACCGGTCGGAGAGAAAGGAGGAGAACCACCGCAACACAGTGCCTCCCACCCCTAACTCTTCCAGCCGGTGCAGCATGATACCATGGTCGATGGTATCAAAAGCCGCTGAGAGATCTAATAGGACCAGAACAGAGGAATAACCCCTGTCCCGAGCCCTCCAGAGATCATCCACCAACGCGACCAATGCCGTTTCCGTGCTGTGCCCAGACCTGAAACCCGACTGGAATGGAGCTAGATAGGATATTTCCTCCAGGAATTGCGGAAACTGTTGCGCGACCACACTCTCAACAACCTTCGCAATAAAGCGAAGGTTGGAGACAGGACGATAGTTAGCCAATATTGCTGGATCCAGGGACGGCTTCTTGAGGAGAGGCCTCACCACCGCCTCTTTCAGGGCAGCGGGGAAGTGACCCTCACTCAATGAAGCATTAATGATGCCCTGGAGCCAGCCTCGTGTAACCTCCCGGGAAGCCAGTACCAACCAGGAGGGACACGGGTCCAGTAAACATGTGGCCACACTAAGTCTCCCCAAAATCCTGTCCACATCATCGGGAGTCACAGAATCAAACTCCTCCCAGATAACATTCTCAAGACTGTTCCTCGTCACCCTGCCCCGATCTACCCTGTCAGAGTCCAAATCCCCCCGGATCTGAGCGATTTTGTCATACAGGTATTGTCCGAAATCCTCCGCCCTGCCTTCTAAGGGATCCTCCCGCACTCCCAGATGGAGCAGGGCGTGGGTCACCCTAAACAGGGTGGCTGGACAATTCCCTGATGATGCAATAGAGGCGGAAAAGTAGTTAGACTTTGCCGTCTTTATCGCCACTAGGTAGGCCTTAATATGCGACCTTACCAGTGTTCGATCAGATTCAGCGAGACTGGCCCTCCAACCGCTCTCCAGGCGTCTTTTCCGGCGCTTCATTTCCCTCAGCTCCTCAGTAAACCAAGGAGCCGCACGGGATCGGCATCGGGTCAGAGGCCGCAAAGGCACAACTCGGTCCAAGGCCACACCAGCCGCCCGATCCCAGGCGGCTACCAGGTCCTCGGCCGAGTCATGTGCTAGATCCTCAGGAAATGGCTCAAGCTCCGTCTGGAACCTATCAGGATCCATCAGGTGCCTGGGGCGGATCCATCTAATTGCGTCCGCCTCCCTGCGGCGAGGTGTCGCGGTTCGAAGATCTAGGCGAAGGAGTGAGTGGTCAGTCCATGACAAGGGTTCCATGTCTATATCCCCTATAACAAGACCACTCAACCACTGGCCAGAGACAAAAATCAAGTCCAGAGTGTGACCTCCCCTGTGAGTAGGGCCATGAACTAACTGGGTCAGGTCCATGGCCGTCATGGAAGCCATGAACTCCCGAGCCACCTCAGACGTTTCACCGACGGATGGCAAGTTGAAATCACCCATGACTAAAAGCCTGGGTGTATCTACTGCCACCGTGGCTATCACGTCGAGTAGCTCAGGTAGGGCTGTTACCACGCGGCAGGGAGCCAGGTACGTAAGCAACAAGCCCATCTGAACCCCACGGCCCCACCTCACAAGGAGGGACTCATATCCGGCTATCTGAGGCATAGTGGTCTCCCTCGGACCCAGATCCTCGTTGATAATAACCGCCACCCCCCCCGCCCCTCCCCTGGGCCCTCGGCTGATGGAATGCTCTGAAGCCTGGTGGGCACATTTCAACCAGAGGGACGCCACCCTCCGGGCCCAACCAGGTCTCCGTAATACCCGCCAGGTCCGCTCCTCCCTCTTGTATAAGATCGTGAATGAGGGGGGGCTTATTGACCACGGACCTGGCATTGCACAGCATCAGCCAAAGGCCCAGCTCCTGAGTATCTAAGCCACCTAGTATCTGAGCAGAGCCTTGGGGACCAGGGCAAGCAATTGCTCTCAGACAGCGAGTGCGAGCCCCCAACACCTGATGTGGTCCCCTGCTCCTGCCATATCTGCCATATCTGCCCCTCCCATTCACCGTGCCTCATAGATATCGTCCCCCATCCCTTTCCCAATCCCTCGTCCGGTGCCCCCCGGATCGTTACCCTGTGCCGGGCACGGTTCTGACCCTGGTGGATTTCTCCCCCATCCGCCATAGTCGTCTTCCCAGTATCTTTAAAAGAATAATTACAAACCCTCCCCCCAGAACCCCTTAAAATCTTTAAAAATTTCCCTAAAAAGCCCCATAAATTCTTCCTTGCTCCATGCCATTTCTCCGGACTCCAAAGTCCGTCATCGAGATAGGCCCTCGATAATGTGGGGGGCCAAACCTGCGAGAGGGGAGAATCTCACAGGGCGAGGAGTTCCGACACCGAATACATATAGTCATCAGGGGAAACAGTTCAAGGGTGAGGGACCGCTGATGTTACAAACATAGGGAAAATTCCAGTCCATGGTCAGGCCGCCAAGCTCCACTGTCCTCTCACGACAGTGGCTAAGGAGGTGCATATCATTCGACCCCAAAAGTTTCCAGGGCGGCCGTCTCTCACCAGGCCAATCCATGGAGACTTTGATAGAAAGCTCAAGGGTGAGGATAGCCATATTCCGCCTCCTCGGGCCTCAAGTCCATAGAACCAGTATCCCTCCTGGGATTAGCAGCATCAGGGAATCCAATATCCAGCTCAAGGGAGGCTTAAGTTCGTAAATGTTCGTCAAAGAAGTTCTACATGGTAGGGAATCCAGACAGGCCAGATGGAAGTGGGGAAAAATAGGAGTAGTTCAGCAGGCCAAGATGGATGGGAAGCTATGATCGTAATAGGCCAATAGGCCAAAACTCAGTCCGAAGGAAGGAGGGGGGGGATTCAAACCGCATAAGTTTGTTGTCATTTTCCGGCCCCAGTAACCCTCAACCTTCCATTCTAGTAGATAAAGCTCCCCTATTTCGTCCCCCCCATCCAGCTCACCCTGGGGGGGGTCCTCTGGGTCTCCCTGGAGGTAACCCTTCCCTCAAGGGTCACATACTCTCCAGCCACCCCAAAATCAGATCTAAATCCACTGCTGAAGGGTCCTGTGCCGTCTGTTTGGAAGTCTGTAGGCCCTTGGGAGCCGCCCCAACCTTAGGCGCCCCCGCCACGGTCACCGCCGCGGCCTCCGCAGTCCCCATCATCATCGTTGCCATCGCCCCCCCCACGGACGTCCCCAGCCGCCCCCTGCCTCCAGAGATCCACCTCAAGGCATCCAGGGGCGTGGGGAACCTCCGTAGGGGCCTCACAACGCCGACGTCGCCCAGGAGCTGCTGCCGCCACCGCCATGACCGCCCGCGACCGCTGCCGCCGGTGCCGCTCCCCTGCAGGCCGCAGACCGCCGTCACCCACCGCCGTCCTGACGTCATCCCCCTCAGCGCTGGGATGGTCCAGGGAGCCGACAAAGCTCCCAACGGGCTCCTCAGATGTTGCTTTGCCCGGGCGGGGGGGTCATAGATGTTCAAAATGACCCCCCCTAAGCCCCCCCAAGCCGAGGCATCACCCCCAAGAAGCTGAGACTCAGCGTCGGAGCGCCATCTTGGGCATGCGCAGAAGCAGGTATCATGTGTATATCAACTGTTTGGTTTCCATACTGATCTATAACTTGATCTTGTTGATTTTGCTTTTGTGGCTTAAATCTCCATTCTGGTTTCCTTTCTATGAGTTGTATATCAACTGATTGATTTCCATGCTGGTCTGTAACTTGATAAGTCATCACATTAGAATCCAAAGCCGCCTCTCTTGTATTTATAAATAGTCCAGCTGAGACCTCTGAAGGAGAATCCAGAAGTGGCTCGTCTACAAAGACCTCTGTAACTTGTTGTTTTTCCATTACCTCCACCTCCATCTGTTTATCATGAATTTCTATCGCTTGTTGATTTTGCTTTTCTTTATTCCACTCATGTATTACACATGGAGATGTTGAACCCATTTTGAGAACCTTATAGTAAAATTCTTCCGCTTTTTCAACAGTATTTAGTTGATATCTTTCTCCTTGATATCTCAATATTATACCAACTGAAGCATCCCACCTGAATGAGATGTTTTGTTTTTTTAGCTCAGTAACCAAAAATCCAAATTTCTTTCTATCTTTTAACATCTTGGGCGGCAACTCTTTATATATCCAAATCTTTCTTCCATTCAGTTCTAGAGTAGAATTAAAGGATTTTTGCACAATATCATTTCTTTCTTTCTTTTTTTTTAATACAATTTTTATTGGTTTTTTTTTTTTTTACACAAATAAAATATAGTCACGATTCTATTTAACATCGGATTCTCAGTGTTTTTACATATATACGTAAGTAAGTATCTGGTGTCATTTATACTGCACATTTCTAATTAATCTCTGCACCGTTTATTCCTTTCTTAATTCTATCATTTATCCATTCGTACCATCTTCCCCACACAGTATCATAATCAGAGTTTTCGTCATCATTTATCTTGTGTGTTAATTTACTTATCTCTGCACACTCTAATATTTTATTAATTATAAGGTCATCTGGTGGTAGGTCTTTCTTTTTCCAATATTGAGTGTATGCTAGTCTGGCAGCTGTAGCTATGTGTATTAGGAGATGGACCTTTTCCTTTCCATGCCCTTTCTTTGCCATTCCCAGGAGAAATATTTCTGGATTCAAATCAATTTCTTCTTTGAGTATATCTTTCAACCATCTCCGAATTTTGCTCCAATACCTTTTTGCTTCGGGGCATGTCCACCACATATGAAAGAAGGTGCCATGACCATGGCCACATTTCCAACAATTTGGCTGTGCATTGGGGAACATCTTTGCTAATCTTGCAGGTGCTAAATACCACCTGTGAAGCATTTTGTAATGGTTTTCCTTATACGTGGCTGCTCTAGTTAATTTATTATTTTTGTTCCAGGCTTCTTCCCATTCATTAAGGTCCAAACTGTGTCCAATATTTCTCTCCCATGCTCTCAATTGGTTTCTAATTATATCCTCATCTCTATCTTCATCCGATAAATAGTTATACAGCTTGGCCAACGCTTTATTCCCTTGTCCCATCAAAATTTTGTCTAATCCATTATATCCTGATTCTAAGCCATACTCATCTTTATCTTTCTGGTAACTTGATTTTATTTGTAGGTAGGTCCACCAGTCTAAGGTTATACCTTGATCTCTCAGAACTTCATTTGATTTAATGTTTCCCCCTCCATCGACAATGTCTTTGTATCTGTACAGTTTCTCCATTCCCCACCTGTTGGGGTAAATCATTGCCTCTACCGTGGAAAGCCAAATTGGGACCTTGGTATAGTATCTCTGCCTGATCCCCACCCACATTTGTATTAGGGAGTCCCTGATTTTATGCCTGTGGAAATAAGTTTTCTTTTTATTGTCTTTGTCCCATAGATATGCATGCCACCCTTTCTGTAGGTCATGACCTTCTAACACTAAAATTCTCTTATTCTCCAAGGTGATCCAATCCTTTATCCATATCAACTTTGCCGCTCTATAATACGTTTCCCAATTTGGGAGTCCAAATCCTCCCACGTTCCTTTTTTCCTGTAGAATTTTAAGTGAGATCCTTGATTTTTTCCCTTCCCAAACAAATTCCCTAATGGTCTTATTTAATTCTAAAAAAATTTTTTTCTCTAAAATTACTGGTAGGTTTTGGTATAAAAATAAAATCTTGGGGAGAATGTTCATCTTGATTGCCGCAATTTTGCCTATAAGTGATAATTTAATCTTTTTCCATCTATCCAAATCTTGTTTTAATTTATTAATTAGCGGGGATATCATTTCTTATTCCTTTATCTGTGAAGTAAATCACCACATCTCTAGGCAATTGCCTTTGCTTTGCAATCCAAGAATTTACTCTATAGGCCTTGTCAATCTTATAAGATACCTCTTCAGGATGAACCTTTAAAATCTCAGCCAGAACTGCGGCAGATATTTTTCTTAAATCAACTCTATTATCTTCCTGTAATCCTCTCATTCTAACCGCAAATTCCGTGAGCCTGTATTGGATCATTGTAACTTCTTTTTCAATCCCTTGTTTTATATTATCTGCATTGTGAGTCTCATGATCAGCTTCCTTTTTAGACTTTACTTCTGAACTATTATCTTGAGTATTTATCAAATCATTTTCAATTCTTTGTATTTTATTATCCAAATTATGAATCTTATCATCAACTTTCTCTATTTTAGACTCTAATAACTTGATATCTGTATCCATCTTTATAACTATTTCTGAAAAAGCATTGACCACTGTTACAATCTTTCGTTGCAAATTATCATACTTTAGTTGTATCAATTCTTTAATTTCCTGCCTAAATTTTTCAAGATTCTGGTTCACAATCTCGCATTGTCTTGCCATTTCCTCCAAAACAAATTCTTTTAGGTTAAAACCATTCTTCTGAATCTGCAAGTTCGAAACTTGTTCACATAGTTTGTAAATGGGGGAAACCCCCCCCGCTGCTTGTTTATCTGGGTTTGTTAGTTTTAATGCCATCCTGCCACACAAACTCTTTTTAAAGAAAAGGACTTCTCTCCAGACAATATCAATATCAAATCTCCAAGAAGAAAGAAACATAAAATAGACATTTTTCTTTTCAATTCTAGCCAGCGCTATTATTTCTGCTACTTTGTAGCTTGTTAAACTATTCAGGCGGAAGGACTTTCACTTTCAGCTTTCTTCTTCTCAAGCTTCAGCTAGTCGCCATTTTAAACATTTTTTCCTTCGCTTTTAAAATCGCTTATAAAATTGTTAGAAATACTTGCGATTTAGGGTCCAGAGTCCAGATCTCATCCTCTTTGTTTAAACAATCTGTTAGTTCTCAGTAAATGGCTTGGTCCTGTCGCCTAGCTCTGCAAAAAGCAGAGTTCTCCCGAAGCCCGGAGCAGCGGCGAGGAAAAGAGGGAGCCTCATCCTGCTTCGTCCCCAAGAGTAAAACAAAAAACTCTGGGGACTTCGCAGAGGGCTCTACCTGCCCTCGCTTGCTCTGTCTCACATTTCCTTAAGGAAATGGAGTTTTTTGAGCTGCCTTTCAGATGTAAAGGCGGCTCTTTACAAGCGACGGGGCTGGCGGTCTCAAAGGACCGTCTGATGGCGATGGAAGCCAAACCCGGAAGCCACTCGAATTCTTATTTATTAATAATACTGTAAAGAACAAGTTCTTTTACTTTTATTTCTTCTGAAATATTCAATATATAATATTGAATTGTACAATTGTAATATTGTACAGTATATTGATATGAAAAATCTTTTGTACTCACAAAAGGGGTACTAAAGGGGTTTCCAGCTCTTGGAAACAAAAATATTCTCCTGTTTCAGCTGCTTTTTTTCTGATTCTGTACAGTAGTGGCCAAAATTGTGGAAACCCTTTGGGAAAAGTGTATTTTCTAAAACTAGCTAATAACACCACTTTTTTTTTGGAGTAGTACCATAAAATTATATATCAATAGAAAGATAATTTAATCAAAAATGTAATGCAATAACTTTTATGAAGGATTTGCTATTAGAATAGCAGTATAAAGTATACTGTATTAGTATACAGTATAAAGAAGAAAAGTGAAACACATAGAAAAAATGAGATATACAAAAATTATCACCATGTCAGTTAATACTTAGTTGGGTAATCTTTAGCATGAATTACAGCCTTACAATGTTTTCCCATGGAGTGAACCAAGTCTTTTAGTTCTGCAGATGTTGTAATGTGAAACCAAGATTGAATGATTGCTTCTATTAACTGGGTTTTATTGCTGGGTCACTTCTGACTAACAAGTTTCTTTAGTCGGCTTCATAGATTTTCAATTGGGTTAAGATCTGGGCTATTTCCAGGCCATTCCAGCGGTGGAATATGATTATCTTGAAACTCCAGAAAAAGGTGTGTTATTAGTCATAAAACCTCAAAAATACACTTTTCCCAAAAGGTTTCCACAATTTTGGCCACTAGTGTAATAAGATCCTCAGTAGGCCATATGTACATGTGTGTAGATATGTGTGTGGGAAATTGGAGGGAGGAGAGGGGAAGAAGAGAGAGAAAAAACTGTACAATTAAGCCTTTAATTACATTGTTATGATGAAGAATATTTATGGATTCATCTTGATTTTTGAAATCATCATTAGGGGATTCAGGTTAGGGCCATTTTTTTTCTTAAGTGGGTAATTAAGTTTCCTTTAATCTTCAGTGAAAGAAGTTTTATGCAAATTTAAAGGAAACTTTATTATTTGGAAACAAGCAGAAAAGGGATGATTAGAATGTTAATTTTGGAAAATATTTAATGGATAAAAGAGACAGATTAACTGGAAGTAAGAATTATTTTGAAATAATTATAAAAATAATTCCTGTCGTTTATTTAAAATTCTATTAAAAATAAGACTTTGAATTTAAGTATCAGAAATTTTTCTCTGGGAAAATATATTAGCGAAAAACTTGGTAAGGTGAGATCTTAAAGACAGGTTAAAAGAGGCAACTAGAAAAAGTTAAAGTTTATAATTAAGAGAGAAGACCTACTAATGCAGAATGGAGAAAAGTATTAAAACTCTGAAGGAATTCAAGGTATTTGGCAACAATATATAGAACTTTTCAGATTGTCTGTTATTATAAAACTGGATTCAGAATAGAAACAGTAGAGGATACAACTGAAAATCAGATGTTTTCAGTAAGGATTTAAAATTGACAGGCTACAAGAATGTTATTGACAAAGTTGTTATGCAGACTTACAAATGAACCCAGCTGATGTTTAATAGTTTAAGAAGACACACAAATAATAAATCAGAAGATGATTTAGATTTCAATTCAGAAGGGTGACTTTAGGCAAAGTTTCATACTTTGGACTTACATGGGTTACATGATTCATTTAACAAAAGTGGCAAAAAAGGTTGTAAAATCAGTGGGACTCACTTAACAATCACTTTGCTTAGCACTAGAAATCTTGGTCCCAATTGTATTCATAAGTTGAGGACTATCTTTACTTATGAAGGAAAAGAAAGGAGAAAAGACAAGACAGTAAAAAGATATCAGCTTTTGGAATATTACTTAAGAGGAATAATCATCAAGAGTTTAGGAAGTAAAAATGTTATAACATTGACTTATTCAGGCAAAGTTAAAAAGCACATAATGTTTATTTCTTAACAGATTTTAATGGAATTTTCTTCATCAAGACTATACGCTGAGATTTTTTTATATGTAAGATTTGTTTATATGTAAGGTTTGTGATGAAGATATTTTTTTTCCTTGTCTTTTTTGAGAAAGTGATAAATTATGGCATTAAAATTGAAGGACAGTGTTAAACTAGCAAAGTTTAAAGGTGCTGAGGAGAAAGGTGATAAATAATTAAATTGTGGGACATTGTATCAAAGACAGATGGTAGGTCAATAAATGCTGAATATAGGCATTTTGAGACTCCATTTATTGATTTGTGAACTGTGAATTCTGTTGTCTAATGTAAATGAACATGTAATGAAAAAAATTGCTTTGTTAACAATGGCTGGATGGAAGAAACAAAAGCACATGCTTACAAATAATGCTGCTAATATTAGAGGTGATATATTGAACAGATATGGATTGCTTTAATTTTAATATGAATTTTGTTAAAACAAAGGGTTGCAAATAAATGTTTCAAATGACAATAAATTTGTGGAACATTGTTCGAAGGATTAAAAATTAAAAATTTCAATATGTTGTTTCTGGTAGCTCTAAATGGAATTTTTCTTGACTAAGTTTGAATGATGAGGCTTTAAAGATTCATTTATAAATATGAGATAAGACATGAAAAAAATATACTTTTGTTGTATGATAGGAAATGCTATATATGGCAGCATAAGAATAAAGCTGGTAATTTAATCTTTATTTCTCCACATCACTATAAAACATTAAGGGAAAAGTTAGCTAAAACTTGATCAAGATATCTTTTTTTTAAAAAAAAAAAATAATAATTTGATTTATATGCCGCCCTTCTCCGAAGACTCAGGGCAGCTTACAATGCGTTAAACAATAGTCTCCATACTTTTGTATATTTATACAAAGTCAGTGTATTGCCCCCACAAGCTGGGGCCTCATGGGTGGGTCTATGATCTTGATCATACACACACAATGTAGTTTAAATTTGTTCATCCTCACTTTATTCTGTCATTATTTTAGAAAGCTCAGGACCGCCCCATGAAGATGTTTAAAAGGGTATAATCATCAAGCATGCTAAATAAAAAACTTCTGTCCATAAATTTCATATAGACGTTTGAAAGTATGGGAAAAAAGATTAAAAAGCAACAATAACACAAAGTACCATCAGTGAAATGTACTGACAATGTATGCATTAAAAATAACAAGAATTTCAAAGCATAAAGCATAATAATTAGTTTTAAATACCATTTTCAGATATCGCATTATATTTAGTTTAAAATGGTGAATGTTTTATGGAGACATCTATATAAATTTTCTACTCTTAAGAAGGTCAATGAGAATGTCAAATGTCAGCAATTATTTCTTCTGCTATCTCAAACATCCACTGAACATCATACTTGGGAATTAGTGTACCTTTAAAGATATCCTAAGTGCTGACAACTTGACAATTTTCAATCCATCAGATATTTTTGACAATGTCAGATACTTCTGAAGATTGCTAACTTGCATTTTTAAGCAGGAGAATCAAAATTCCAAAAATCTTCTTTGTAATAATAGTTACTCTTATACTAGACAAAGTATGACTTAGATTCAAATACACAATTATTACTATTATTTAAAAAACACAAAAATTGATAATTAAAATTCAATGACAGGATTGAGAATCAAATAATTGTCTACATCATAAATTATTTGCTCTAATAAATATAACTTGGGGAATCTATCAATGTCCATTTCGTTGATTTTGTACCAGTAGTTAGTTATATGCTCTGATTTTAGACATGAATTCAGCTCTAACTGCTGCAGCAGATGTCCTTAGAACTACACTCAAAATATATATTAGGTGCTGGGACTGTGTTTGTTCTAATTCTGTAGTAGAATATAGACCCCAAACTTCTGCTCCATACAAGAGCATAAGGGTAACCTTTATATATTTTAATAAAAGGGACCTTTAAATAAAGGGACTATGATTCTTTAATTTAAGCAGTAAATTCAAACAAGCTTTTGCTCAGTGTACTCCATTGACGATGTCCAGTCTTGGAAAAGTTATGCCTAAATATAAAAAGGTGTTAACCTGTTCCATTGGTTCACTGTCTAATTGCCATCTATGTCTCTGATAATGTTTTCCAAACACCAAAATTTTTATTTAGAGTTACTAATAGTGAGTTATTCTGTCAGTAGGCACTAAATATTCTTAATAGCCTATGCAATCCTCTTGTGAATAAGATAATAAAATCATATCACCAGCATAGAGCAAAATGTTACAATATGTATTTAGGATCATTGGCATATGTACCATGGGATCCTTCATTAATCCTTGCAAGTCATTGATGTATAAATTAAATAATAATGGTGATAAGATACACCCTTGTTTTACCACTTTATTTGTGGATCCTGTTAATCAGAGCTCCATAAACCCCATATTGCACTTTCAAACAGGTACTTGTGTAAAGGCTTTAATCAAAGCCAGCAGTCCAAGCTCTATTTTAAGAGCTGTCAATTTATTCCATAATACATCTGTTTACCATATCAAATGCATCTGTAAGATCTATAAAAACAGCAACAGGGATCTCCTCTTATAGGCAAATTTGGCAATTAGAATGTTCAAGACAAAGCAGTTATCGATGGTAGATCAGCTTCGTCTAAAACCTGCTTGTTCTTCTACGGGGATATGATTTTTCTCTACCCAGGTTTCAAATTATATTCAAAAGGAACCTTTTTCAAATTGAATTATATTCAAAAGGAAAAGCATATATTTTTGCTACAATGTCAATCAGACTGATGGGTTTCTAAAAAGGAAAGTTGACAGCGAGGGCTGCCACTTCCAGGACACATGGAAATTGGAGTATTTTTTCACTGAAATACGAAACAACTGTGCCTGCCTAATTTGCCAAGAGACTGTTTTCAAGGAATTCAATATCAAGAGACACTACCAGACAAAACAGTTGAGTTATTTTAGTCTTTCATAAAATAGTTCATTTGCATTTAATGTTAATGGTTCAAAGAATGTCAGGCTGAATGTTCAGCCCCCACACATTTTCACCTCACCAAATCTGGCCCTCCTTGCAAAAAGTTTAGACACCCCTGTTCTACAGGTTCTGTGGAAACAAACAAACAAAAATTGATAGTAGTTATTCCAGACTTCGGCAGAGATTGCTATATCAAATGCAATCTCCGTTCCTTTTAGAACTCCTGCTACAAAGTGCCAGAATATTACTGAGTTATGACTTTTGCCAGCAAGCTCGAATTCTGACCAGATTGAAATAGCAAAACTTTTTTTCTTTAATTTTATGAGTTTTTTGCACTCTCTTCTTATATGCAGCATTCTGCTTGTACAACTACATTGAGGAGAGCAAGATTGGAGATCATCCTCCTTTCCATAACAATTAGCATATTAATATGTCATCCCAAGACCCTCACTTGACAGACCAAGCCTCACCCATCACAAGACCTACTGACCACACAAAATCCTTATAAGCAGAAGAACACCAACACTGACATTCCCCAAATTCCTCTGAAGATGTTACATAGCATTATAATAAACCATTCAGAAACCAACCCATAAGCTCGGAGAACATACCTTCATACTCAGCATGTTATGTTTCACTAAATTATAGTAATTAAAGAATCAGATATAAATTTTAAGAAAAAATTATGAAACATTTTTCACAAATAATTGAGTATGACTGGGTAAATTAATATGAATAGATGAAATCCAGAACAAAAAAAACTGTTTTCGTGATATATACGGAGGAGTGGAAATGGAATTTGTAACATACAGAGGTTCAGTAGACGATTTGCAGACTTAAGATTGATTTAAAATTATGATTTAGCCAGTATATGCTTTGAAGGAAATCCAGTTTAAAAAGACTTTTTAAGCACAATCTGTTTCTATCTACATATGAAAAAGGAATGAATAAGAATGTTTGCTTAAATGTAACATTATTATATTCAATGACTAAACTAAGTGTGTTCCAGCCAGGAGTGGTTCTACTTACCTTTACTATCAGTTCGCAACAAGAGCGCGTGTGTGTGCTTGCTTCGCTCGCACACATGTGCTTCTGTGCATGCACAGATCACCCATGATGATATCATGGTGGGTGGGCGGAGCCTCCCGCCAGTTTTACTACCAGTTCTATAGAACCGGACCAAACCGGGAGCAACCCACCACTGATTCGAGCACAGAAAACAGAGAGAGAGGGAGGGAGGGAGAAACTAAATGCCTTAAATATAAAAATGAATTAAATTATTTAGAGATGCTTAAAGGGCTAATATTAATTAGAAAGACTGTAATCCTATATTCTAATATACAAATGATTAAAAAAACAGAAGTGGGAATTTAACAATTTCTGTAACAAACTATACAGAATATCTTAGATAAATACAGAATGATTTCTGTGAGAATAAAAAAAATGGATTCTGACTAGAATATCTGGAAAGAGAAACACTGAAGTCTGCAGCAGTTGCACAATCCTTGAATGATAGGGAATTGTAATTAAATAGAATTTTCTGCCATTCTTGGAAACTGCACATGGCTTAAGCTGCTGGAAAATGAAGTCGGAGTGTGTTATCATTTGAAATTCCATTTCAACTTTTGAAGCAGGAAAAGTTTCCAAATTAAACAGCCGGACAGACTGAAAATTATACCTTTTTAAAATAATTTAGGAGAATGTAGCCAACTGATTTGATTTCATTCAATCAAAACATTGAGGTAAATGTTAAAATATTTTAAAATATTGCTAAAATGGACAAAGTAAGACACAAAAACACAATATGATGATTTTAGGAAGAGATGGTAAGAGTCTAATACGAAAAAAGAATTAGAAGATAATTAACCTCACAAGAAAATGAATGGAAAGTGACAAAAGAAAAATTATTTTTCCATGGAACAAGACTGCTAGAGAAGTATGAGTTATGCCAAGACTGCTAGAGAAGAAGTGGAGTTATGCCAAAAATGTATGAAAAAGATTGCCTAGCGGAATGATAAAAAGAAAAAAGATTATGTATGAGAAATTGTCCAGAAATTATATAATTATGCATATAACAGAAAGAGTGCTGAGGAAATTTATTGAAAAAGAATTATTAATGCATATATAGGAAAAAGATGTTGTAAACATATAGCCCACAATAACAAAGTTATGACTAAAACAGGTACAGAAAATGTAAAGCAATTTCCATGGAAATAAAACATTATTTGAGAAGAGGCTAATGACTATGAGATGGAGCGAATTATATATTCTGGGGATTTTACTGAAATTCAGGGAAAAGAAACTCCAGCATTCCAGCTCTTTAAAATTCAAACTGTGATAAAGCAGACTCCGGTGAACAGCAAAGCGTAATCTCATGCACAGTTAATTGTACTCTACATCACTATGAATTATTTTTGCTCTCTCTTTAGTGTTATCTGATGAGAGGGGAAAGTCATTTGTCTCCTAAACTCAAAAAGCCATTTCTTCCCTAAATTGAAGATTTCAATATTATATAATGTAACTCTGAGCCTATAGACACAGAGAATTCAGAGACACACAATATATATGCAGAAAAAAGTTATGACACAAGTTTAATGTACAGCATATGTATATTACACTATTTTTCATTCTAACTACATTCTTATTTTTGAGTCAAGGCAGGGCATTCAGAAATACATGTCAAAGTTTTTGTCTCTCAAGTTTGTTCTGGCAAGTAGTCTTTTTCTAATCTATAGGCTCTGAATTAACCCTGTGACTTTCAGTTTTTCATCCTCTTTTGGTTTTAAAAAACTTCTTCAAATGGTGCTCAACAACACTCTTGGGAGTATAAAGAAAGCCCAATTAAAGTCGGGCTTACCAATCCATACTGGTCTTTATTAAAATCAGTAACTCATATTCAATAATATGAGTGTCTACTGCATTTTAGTTGTACCATTTTCCAAAACTTGATTCTAGTTCTGATATTAAGATTTCTCCCTTGATCCAATAATCACTCCTTTCCTGAGAAATGAGCTTTCCTATGGTAATCTAGAAACTAGTATCTAATGATCAGGAAAGCTAGCACAAACCAGTCCCAAAATATAGCCCCATTGTGTTATAAATGGAAGCCTTGATTCACAATGTCACTAAAAATCCTTGGCTTGGGATATCAGAGGCATGCCAGAGACTGGAATTACATTAAAATTAACAATGATGAAATCATTTGAGGAAACTGAAGTGAGAGATTACTAAGAATACTTTCGAGATTTGTGTGGTAATGATAGTGATATTTTGAAGAATGAAAATAAAATGAATGCTGAAAATGTTCAAGAAAACAATGATGAAAAGATGCACATGCCTGATGTGAGAATGTTTGAAACTGACAAGTTTTCAGGTGTTCATGGTGTATCTGAAGACATTTTATAACATGAAGAGGCTGTGCAACATTTTTAACAGGCATTTGAAGTCTGCATCTTTGCATGCAGGAAATTGGGAAAAATGCAATAGTTATTAATACAAAGAAAAAAACTAGAAAAAATAAATGCCTATTCCAGTGATAGTGAACCTTTTTGGCACCGAGTGCCCAAACTGGAATGTGTGTGCATGTGCATGTGCTGGAGCACCGAAAACCCGAAGACCAGCTGGCCGGTGCGAAAGAGTCTGTCTTCAGGATATGCGTAATAGTAAAATGTTCTCATTCCTTCAAATTCAGAAATTCAATTATGTTTAAAATGGAGGAAAGCTTTCTTTCTTCTCCTGGGACATTCAAATTTGGCCATACTTCTCATTCAGAATCAGCGTTATATTTAGAAGCCCTCATACTGTTCTGAAAAATAATTATTATTCAAAGAATATCTATACAGAGAACAAAATATCCTAAACATCATGTTGCAATCCATACTTATAAATAAATAAGGCTGCACCAAAACTTTACAGAAGAAAGTATAAATCTGATCAAAGTAAGTAAGAAGAAGTGAAGTGAAGTGAAGTAAAGTAAAGTAAAATGTAAAGAAAGTAAAGTGTAAAGGAGAAAGGAGAAAGGAAGGAAGTTTTATGACTACAGGTGGTTCTTGGCTGAAAACATAAGCATTAAGCAATGTGATGATAAAATGTGATGTTACATGACCACCACTTATCAACAGAAATTCTGTTGTTAAACAAGAATCATGGGCTCTTAGGCAAGGTCTTCCTTATAACTTCCTGCCAGCTTCCAACAAGCAAAATCAATGGGAAAACTCACAGAAAATCGTGAGGAAGTCCTAGGCTGGGATGATAATGGCCAGAATCAGGAGGATATGCAAGTGGTTGCAGTAGCCTGGCATGAAATCCCAGCTATCCCAAATTCAATCCCATGGTACAAATTCCTGGGTGAAGCTATTCTTGCTGCCCTACATTGTCTCTCTCTTGACACCCTAAACTCTGCTGCCCCCAGCTGACCTTCATTATCCTTTTTCTCCCACTGCTGACAAATTGTTCTAAGACTGGCCCTTCAGGAGGCAGTTGCTGGCCCCAACAACTGGCCCCCTCAGGTTTTCTTCCTGAGATCTGGTGAGGAAGCTGCCATATCTAACCTCAAGAAGACCTTGTGTGGTCAGGAACTACCCTACAAAAAGTCAGGAGTGTTACACCTACAAAAGATCAGGAGTGTTACACCTCATCAGCAGTGGGAGTACAGAGATTGAAAAGGTCAGCGAGTAGAATGGTAAAGGCATGAAGTGAAAGGAATCAAAAGAAAAGAAATGTAAGTGCACTCTACAGGCAGTCTGCCAATTACCCACATTTTTATAAGCCCTAGGAAAGAAGCAATGGCAAATCACTTCTGAAAACTTTGCCAAGGAAACTGCAGAGATTGTCTAGGCAGTCTCCAAGAATCAGATATATTTTTGTTTGGATTTATTGAAACTAGATTTCTATATTGAAGTCAGAATCAAGTAGTTATGAATTAGTGTGGTATTACATTGGTAGATTAAAACCATCACAAGGGACCAAAAGAGTGCTGTCCATAACTAGAAAAATTCTCTGTCACATAGGAGAAAAAAACATCTTCAGTTAACATGTCATATCCAGCCACTAATAGAGACTTATTACTTTTCAGAGTAATTTCCCAGAGCAGGCAATTTTGCCCCAAAAAGAAAACTTAAGTCATCTGAAAATACTTTACATGTATACCTGTATACATTTTCCACTTTTTTTTTCATATCCTAACTGTACCTTTTCCTAACCTGTGGACAGAGTCACATAAGTATGAAAAAGCCTTTTTACATTCACAGAAATTGGTTTTGGCAAATATTGCACAGTATTCAATATTTTAATTTATTTCTGCCCCGTCTTCTCAATTAGCATGTAATACTTTTCTAGCTGGTATAAGAGCAGGATTCCAGAGACCACAAAAAACAACCTGTAGCATTTACCTGAAGACACCTGATGCAGAATATAATCATCTTGAAAGAGTCAAGGAAGTCCTGGAACTGGTTTAAGGTATAAAGAAATTCAGTAGTACTGAATTTCATGAAGACAATCAACACTAGTAGTCATTCTGAATCCAAGATCAGAGAATTTCACTGGCAGATGCTAATCTTATACAATGATGGAACATTTTTGCTGAATTCAGATTATCTATCTTGCCT
The DNA here is from genome assembly GCA_022577455.1 of Arizona elegans. Classification (NCBI taxonomy): domain Eukaryota; kingdom Metazoa; phylum Chordata; class Lepidosauria; order Squamata; family Colubridae; genus Arizona; species Arizona elegans. The sequence goes on from JAKOOJ010000004.1 coordinate 86,916,527, forward strand.
ATCAGTATGAATCAAGGATCAAGTGTCAAGATTGTTGTTCAGCCTTTCAGAGTAGGCAAGAGCACGGAACAAGCATCACAGGGTTTCCAGGGCATTCTCCATTGTTGTAAGAAGAGTAAGAGAATGCTAAAAGCCTCTCAAAGTTTCTCTGCTCCACCTCATACCAAACAAAATCAAGGGGATTATTCTATGGTTCTTTCTCATATTTTCCTTTTTCTCAGAACTGAGGGTTTTTCTTTAAATCCCCCGTACCAATTCTTTCATTCCTTCACTATGCCCAAAGCCAGGACTGCATTCCTTCACACAAATTCCATTCCTTCCAATTGTGATAGATGTCTCTGATGTTTGAAAACTCCCATTTAAAATGAACAAAGGAATGAGGTTTTATTTGGAGAAGGATGTTTTGGCATGAAATCCATAATCAGCTCCCTGATGGTAGAGTGAAAGGGTATTGCCTATGACAGGAATGCCTGAAAAAATGGCAAGTTATAATGATCTGTAATTTTATTCTGAAGATATTTTGTGCAATACAACAGCATTTAGCACATCAATCTACATCACACCCCCAGCCACTATTGGGTTAGCAACATTGCTAGTAGATTTCCCAGGATACCTGAGGCATTTTTATACAACTCTCCTATTGTCTAAGAATTTTGTACAATATATAAGAAGGCAAAATTCTGTGTGATGGCCTACAAGACCATAAAGTTTCTGGTTTACATGCAACATTGACAAAAGTTGTTTTTTTTTCTCTATATATTTAATATTCCTTATTATATTTCCCTATTTTATAATACTATAATGTTATATGCTGGAGGCCTAGTTTGGTGTAGCAGTTAAGGCATCAGGCTAGAAACCAGGAGACTATGAGTTCTAATTCTGTTTCAAATACAAAGCCAGCTCGTGATCTTGAGCCAATCACGTTCTCTTAGCTCTAGGATGGAAGCAATGGCAAATAACTTCTGAAAACCTTGCCAAGAAAACTGCAGAGACTGTACAGTCTCCAATAATCAGATATGATTGAGGGAAAGAAAAAAAATGTTATAAAACTGTCCTTGGACATAAGACTCAAGGTTTCAGTTTTTAAATGTTTTAAATTAAGTCAGCAAAAACATTTATGCAAACACTGAAGCAAGATCCAAAGTATATGATTAGTGGAAGCGGAAATTTTCAAAAGTGATTTGCCAGTGCCTCCTCCCTAGGGCTAAGAGAAACCGACTGGCCCAAGATCACCCAACTGACTTTTATTAGCTTATCAGTGGACATACCACACCATTTCAGTTGCTTGCAGTATTGCTTATGAATCTATATTTTGATTTATTGAAACTAGATTTCCATACTGAAGTCAAAAATCAAGCAAGTTAGTCAAGCAGCTATGAATTAGTGTAGTGTTACATTATCAGATTATAAACATCACAAAGGACAAAACAAGTGCTGTCCATAACCAGACAAATCCTGTCACATAAGAGGAAAAGCCATTTTCAGTTAACATGTCATAGCCAGCCACTAATGGAGACTTATTATTTTTCAGAGCATTTTCAAAACAGGCAAACTTTGCCTCCTAAAGGAAGCTTAAGTCATCTGAAAAAACTTTTATCTATAAATTTAAATTATGGGTTCTCTATTCAATTGTTTTTTTTAGGGTGGGGGGAATAATTGCTTTATTCAATTACATACTGACTTAGATTAGAAGTTATCATGTTGGATCAGTAGTATTTTGATGCTTATTACTTTTTTCAGTTTGTGTTTATATCCATTCATGTTTCCAATGTAGTTAAATAAAGTCTGTATGGATGAATGGAGAGATAGAGAAAGATGATAAATAACATACAGTAGTCCTTGACTTACAAGGAGTTACCACAGACTCCTACAAAAGCTATTAAGTTATGCCTGTTGCAGCACCCTAGTGGTAATTCGCTCATATAACCCACTGCAAGGATGCTGTAGCACCCACTTTCCTATCTCCAAAGCCTCCAAAACGTTGCTTCACATACACTGCAGTCAATCTGATCTCCCCTGGGTAGATGAATGGCTGAATGGGAATCAAGCTCTAGGCTTACATGTGGTGGGAAGCAGAGCAAGAAGGACCTCAGGGACTAAAGGAGGCCTCGGGAGACTAGAGGCAGGCAAGCCTGGGCCTGTGATGGGCCTGCCAGAGCCTTTTCCTATCTCTGAGGCATCTTATGTGCCGCTTAATGACCTATGCAGTTAACTACTACAGCAAGGAGAACAAGATTGGAGATCATTAAACAAAGTGAGAACATCAGTGCCTTGTTTAATGACCATTACAACTTGCAACTATAATAGGTAGACACCACTATGATTGTAATTTGAGCATTCGAAACAGAAAACTAACAGAACACATTCATAAACACCAATTAGTAATCAGAAAACATGATTAAATCTTTTTAGTTTCATAATACATGGACAGAAAACCATAGTTTTAATTGGAAAACCATAACTGTCCTAGACCAAGTTGAAAAATGCTAGAGAATTCCTGAAAGCTTGGCACTCTTACAAACAGCCCAACCCAAAACCACCAAAACCACTCCCACTAACACTGAAGGGAAAGCCATAGAATATAAATTGAGAGCAAGTTCCACTCCTTATTTACTGTACAGATAATCCTTGAGTTATGAATGTCAAATGCCAATTACATTTGTAACCTGAGGATTTGTTAATTGTATCACATTAACTGAATGCCTGTTAGCTCCCTGTTGGGGTAGGGAATAAGCAGGGGGAATGTTGTAAGGGTGAAAGACTGCCTTGGTGCTGCAACATTTGTAACTTTGGGACTGTGTTGTAAATACTTTTGGGGGAGATGTCATAACTTGAACTGTCGCTAAGTAAATTGTCATAACTCAGGGAGTACCTGTACTACATTTCTGAATAGGTTTAAAGCCAAATGAGAAACCTCATAAAATGAAATTAAAGCAGAATCGTTGCTTTCTGGTTTTATCCTGATCCATTTTTTACCATCTCATAAATTACCACTACTGGGAATGACTTTATATTAAAGAACTTTAACTTTATGCATACAGTTTCTGGCTTCATACCATTGGAATTTACCTAAGGACATGGGGCTAACTTAGAAGCAGTAATTCTATGGTATTTGGCACATAAGATAATACTATCAACTTAATATCATACTGCTTAATATCTAACTTAATTCACTCACAAGTATGAACAGTTAATCATTTTAGTTTACAAAAAATAACAACAGTCTGGCATATTCTAAAGAGTGACATTTTATAATGAAATGCATGCTGGGAGAAATAATTTGGCCAGTTCAGCAATCACTCTATACTTCAGATACCAATTGTATTTCCTGAGTTGCCCTGAGCAGGAAAAAAGTTGAAGATATGTCATGCATCCCGAATAACAGAATTGGCAAAGAGTTGCAGTTAATGAGATTCTGTCAGGTGTGCCTCCGTTCAAAACTTAAGAAAGAAAAACCCCAACTCCATGTTTGTAGAGAAAGGTACTTTTACGGAACATAAACTGAATGCAACAAAAGGAAAGCAAGATCTGAGGCAATAGGCGCAAAAATTACATATTGAAAGTATTTCCAAATCCCTCTCCCCAAGGACCGTGGCTGAATATCCAATCCCTAGCTCCCCAAGGCATCATGTGAGGTGCATCTTCAGATAGTCCCATCCCTTTGTATGCCACAATGGTTGACCTTGACGAAATATCAGCAACTCCACACAGCTGCACCAAAGACGATGAGAAAATTCCCCCCTTTCACTCCCTTTCATGAGACAACTCCACCAGCTCCCCTCCCCTTCCCAAATACCTATACATTCCGCCCTGTTACTATGGCAATATATTTTCTTTCTGGCACCCATATAATTGTACAAATTACTTAGAACAACCCTCTTCTTTTCAGTAATTGAAAGAAGGAATTCTGTATTTATATTTCTGTATTACGTATCCAAGTAGGATTTTATTACAGATCAAGTACTAATAAGTATAATTAATTATTCCATAGGAACTCACATTTCCCACTTACTAGGTAAATCCTACTATGGGAACAGAAACAAAAGATGAATTTCATAGAACAGGTCTACTTACATCCCCCCACACCCATCCCAAAAATCCAGGGCATATAAATCCTTATAGTAAAAACAATATTTTAAATGGCTGTTCTTAGAAGCAAATAAAAAATAAATGAGAAATTTAGATTCTTAGGATATCAATCATGAGTTTAACGCATAAATACAATTCCAGACAAATCATACAGAATATTGTATACATATCTGAGCAATGAGAAAGGAAATGTAGCAGCTCAGAGATAAAGTGTTTACATTCAATTAGCTTGGATATGGGAAGAGCTGCAGAGCAATACTTAATATTAAACAGATACATAGAAGGCCTAATACAACACAGACTTCTAGCCTTGCCTTCTACTAATTCTGTTACTTTACTCTGAAAACAGAGGCATTATTAAGCAAATTCAGAATACAACCTAAAATAGCTATATAAGCCTGGCAGGCTCAATTGTTATATCTGCACTATTGTTGTCTTCAAGAATAATTACCTTAAAATTTCTACTATGATTCAGACGTTGTTGTTGTTGTTGTTGTTTATATTTATATACCACCTTTCTCCCGAAGGACTTGGAGCGGTGAACAGCCAACAGATAAAACACAAGAAATACAAAATTTAAAAACAATATTAAAATCCAATTAAATTAATTTGGCCCACAATTAAAAGCACCCCTGTATTAAGACCCATAATTAAACAATTTAAAAATTAAAACAATTTAAAAGAATTAGGCCAGCCCGGCTTGTTGGAATAAAAACGTCTTTAGGGCACGGCGAAAGGTGTGAAGATCTGGGATCCGCCGTATATCTGGGGGCAATTCATTCCACAGGTTAGGTGCCCCCACAGAGAAGGCTCTCCCCCTGGGGGCCACCAGTCGGCATTGTTTTACCAACGGCACCCTGAGGAGCCCCTCTCTGTGGGAGCATACTGGTCGGTGGGAGGCTATCGGTGGCAGAAGGCGGTCTCGTAAATACCCGGGTCCTAAGCCATGGAGCGCTCTAAAGGTGGTAACCAATACCTTGAAGCGCACCCGGAAGACCACTGGGAGCCAGTGCAGCTCGCGCAGGAGAGGTGTTACATGGGAGCGCCGAGTCGCCCCCATAACCACCCGCGCGACCACATTCTGGACCAGTTGGAGCCTCCAGGTGCCCCTCAAGGGGAGCCCCATGTAGAGAACATTACAGTAGTCCAGGCGGGATGTGACGAGAGCATGAGTGACCGTGCATAAGGCATCCCGATCCAGAAAAGGACGCAACTGGCGGATCAGGCGAACCTGATAAAAAGCCCCCCTGGCCACAGCCGTCATATGCTCTTCTAAAGACAGCCATGTATCCAGGAGGAGGCCCAAGTTGTGAGCCCTCTCTGTGGGGGCCAACGACTTGCCCCCAATAGTCAGCAATGGCGCCAGCTGACTATATCGGGATGCCAGAAGCCACAGCCACTCGATCTTGGACGGGTTGAGCCTGAGCCTGTTTCTCCCCATCCAGATCTGCACGGCCTCCAGGCTCCGGGACATCACATCAAGGGCATCGTTGGGATGGTCCAGGATGGAGATGTACAGTTGAGTGTCATCAGCGTACAGATGGCACTTCACCCCGAAACCACGATCATCTCACCCAGCAGCTTCACATAAATGTTGAACAAAAGGAGCGAGAGAACTGACCCTTGCAGCACCCTACACACAAGGCGCCTCAATCTCTGTCCCCCCGTCAACACGAACTGCAACTGGTCAGAGAGGAAGGAGGAGAACCACCGCAACATGGTGCCCCGTACACCCAACCCCTCCAATCGGCGCAGCATGATACCATGGTCAATGGTATCAAAAGCTGCTGAGAGATCTAATAGGACCAGGACAGAGGAACAGCTCCTGTCCCGAGCCCTCCAGGGATCATCAACCAACGCAACCAATGCCGTTTCCGTGCTGTGCCCAGGCCTGAAGCCTGACTGGAATGGATCTAGATAGACCGTTTCCTCCAGGTACCGGGGGTGCTGTCGCGCCACCACACTCTCAACAACCTTCACCACAAAGCAAAGGTTGGAGACTGGACGACAATTCGCTAATATAGCAGGCTACAGGGAAGGCTTCTTAAGGAGGGGCCTGACCACCGCCTCCTTCAAGGCGGCGGGGAAGTAACCCTCACATGACTAATGGCCATATTTTTGAATAGACATGACTAATGGCCATATTTTTGAACTTTTTGGTTGATTAAATATTTCCAATAAAATCAATATAAATATTACTTTTTATTTCATTATTTAAAAATGCTATTCTCACATAATTGGCAAAGATAAAGTGTTTTAAAAATCATATTGAAAAGCCAAGCTTTCTGCAGAGAAATTTATTTTTCTTGTGGTCCTTTAGCAAATCAATATATGTGAGGGAAAGAAAGTTCAAATGCTCTTATTTATTCTTCTTTTAGACTTTTACATGTCCAAATATATTGCAATTATAAAGAATTCCAGCACCCACTCTTCATTTTTTCTTTGTTTATTTTAAATATTTAAAAGTGAAAAGATAAAGTATTTTACATTAGTGACTGGGGCTTCTGGATATTATTAGTCTCTCTTTCCTCTCTGACTTTTTACTATAGTGGACTGGAGCTGATGAGTGTTTCAATCCAACACAATGCCTTATAACAATGATGAAGTTTCTAAATGTTTATATAGGGCAAAATTGGGAAGAAATGCAAATGATATTGCAAGTAGAATCACTGAGACCAACAAAAATGCTTCATGTTATTTGGATGTTATTTTATTTTATGATATAACCAATACTTTATTGCTGAGTGCTGCCTGAATCCTAGAAACAGAAAACTAGGCAGAAAGCGGGATTTTAAAAAGTAGACAAAATGGGTCTGGCAGTGATTTATGGGACTTGTAGAACATATTACCTATCTCTGGTTGAAGAACAGGTGTGAGTTAGTGAAGTTTGACAAGATTTGCAGAGCATCCATCCATCAGCACTTCCTACAGCTGGCCAAATGAGAAGTAGTGAAATGCAACAAAATTTGATAAGTTCTAAAAGAATGTATCAAAGTTTATTCCTTCTAGATACAGGCTGCTTTTATAAAATAATTATAATAAACTGCACATACTGTGGTGATATAAATACTATTTCATATATAAATTTAAATTGCCTAGGCATTTAAAGAAAATGCTCAAGGCAGTTTACAAAGATTAAATATATATCTATCACTGAATAAACAGCTAAATATTATAAATCTGCAACATAATATATAAAAGGTAATTTCTTCATAGCCTAAAGGACAAACATTTATGTGATAAAGTTAAATGGATGAATGGTGTCCTTCAGTTTGTTAATAGATAGGTAAAGTATATTACTTATAGGATTCTGCTGATTTGTAATGTGTATTTGGTATTTAGCTTAGAATGCTAGAATTTTCCAGAATTAGAGAGGAAAATACTTGGGCATGGAGAATGACTTTTCATGTATTGTCATGCAATTAGTCTTGGATCTCTACCAATGATCTTGGCTCCATCCTTCTTTCCCACAGTAATAGGTACATAGGCACAAATTATAGGGGGGAAATCTGTTTTGACAGATTTCAATTTATATAGCCTAAAATCAGATTATCAGTAATAATCTGATAGTAATAGCAATAGCATTTATATACTGCTTCACAGTGCTTTATAAGCCTCTCTAAGCAGTTTACAGAGTCAGCATATTACCCCCAACAAACTGGGTTGGCCATTTCAGATCAAGAAATGTTATTAAAAAGCATAAACTTTTGGGAGCCATGTCACTTCATCAGATGCATGGAACAGCATACGGGCCTGGTGGCTTAGCAGACTGATAGCATTAGGATTAACACAAGCTGTCTGCAATTACTGTAAGTTCAAATCTCACCAGGCTCAAGGTTGACTCAGCCTTCCATCGTTTCTAAGGTAGGTAAATTGAGGACCCAGTTAGTGGGGGCAATAAACTGACTTTGCATAAATATACAAAAGTATGAAGGCTATTGCTTAACGCATTGTAAGCCGCCCTGAGTCTCCGGAGAAGAGCGGCATATAAACCAAATTAAAAAAACAAACAAACAGTTAAACTGATACAGCATTTAGGTTATATTACATTTATAATATTACATTCCTTGGACTTCTTGGACCTATGCCACTAGCACTTCCAGCTATATAAGAGGCACCACAGACTTCTAAAAAAACTGAGATCTATTGGAGTCTCCAAAACTATCCCATTTCAGCAACCATGGATACTGAGTTATATGCCAATATTCTCCACATACACAGACTTCAAGTCATCAAGAACTTCATCACTGATGTCAACAGTGTATGCTTTGCCACTGAACTGTCTTAATTCATATTTAACCATAAGTACTTTGCCTTTGGCAGTAACATAGATGGGGCAACCAGGAGCACAGCCATGCTACAGATCTACCAACATCTTCATGTCTGACTTAGAACAGTGCTTTCTCAATTCCTAAACCACCTCTTTAGTAAACATTAACTGATGATACATTCCATCCAACATCAACAAGTTATCTTAAACCTCTGCTTTGACCTATCAATAGATAAGTAAGGGCTATTCCCTTGATATTATTACACACTATTATAACCTATTAAAAGGCAGATTATGAAAACAATGTTCAGTTGACAATGCAACTCAAGCAATATTAAACAATGACATTGCAGGTTTTTCCAAACTGATTGGCAGGACCATATTTACATAAAGATGACTTGAGATTTCTCAGAAGCAACAAGAAATAGTAAAACAATGATGCTAACAAATGATGGGAACAAATGATGGGAACAAATTCTACAACAAGTTATAGAACTCTTTTGCAAATGATAACAACATGACACCCAGAGACATGTAAGTGAGATAGACAGATATATAGATCAAACAAACAAACAAACAAACAAACAAACAAATGATGTAAAGTAAGTATTAACTTGAGGTTAGCTTTTGTAAGCTTTTAGATTTCAATTCTCTACATCCAATTTTTATTTGATTTTGTGTTGCATATGTGTTTCTATTGTTCTAGTACGGAACAGAATAAGATCATATAAATTAAAAAAAGACAAACAAACTGCAACATCTATCAAAATATTCTATTAATAATTCAGTTATAGGAATATAGTAACAAAGCAATAGTCATTACAATGTGCCAATATTATAAGATCCAGCAAAATTACCATGGCATGATAATGTTGTTTTTCTTTTTGTCTACTTTTGGGGATTTTTTATTTTTTATTTTTTATTTTTTTGACGAGCTCAGGAAGTCAGCGTAGAGAAGGCTGCTCCCTCGCTGGCCATGCGGCATAATCAAAAAGAAATTTGATCTCTTTTGTTTCCATGGTAATTCTTTCCCTCCAGCCAGCATAAACCATTATAATGTCATTTTAGCTTCGTCACTAGTGGCGCTAAAAAGATATCGTAGTGGTTTACCCTGGCTGGGGAGGAAAAGACTTCCATAGAAACAAAAGAGATTGGATTTCTATTTTGCTCTAACAGTGCAAGACTAGTGTAAAACTAGCAGTGGCGGAGCCAAGAAGACATTAAATTTCATTGCAGTAGATTATGCTGACTAAGGAGAAAGGGTTACCGTGGGGAAAAAAAGAGATTGGATTTCTTCTTCTGCCATGTAGCCCAGCGAGGGAGCAGCCTTCTCTACGCTGACTTCCTGAGCTTGTCAAAAAGTAAGTAAGCGAATGGTGATGGGGTGGGATATGGAAGAGACCTATAGGACTATGAGGAAACCAAGAGTCAGGAGGCAGGGCATGGGATATCTTGCAGGGTGGGGGAGGCCTCCTGTGAGTGCCTATGTCTGCACTAGGCCTCCCTTGGTTTCTCCCATCCCTGAGTTACCCCTTGCTCTACCTAACAACCCGTGCGTTCGTTTAACGAATGTGTTGGGAGAAGCAGGGACAAAGAGGTCATTAATTAGGTGCTTCATTTAACATAGTCCCGACTTCTGATATGAATGAGCAGGCTCCATTAATGTTGTAAATTGGGGACTACCTACATATGAATTTCCATTGGGATTATTTTCCATCCTGGCTAATAAACAGAATTATTTTTTCAAGAATAGAAAATACATTTACAGCATAAAAGTTAATCAAACTTTTTTGGCAAATGAAGCTAAGGGAATTTTTGTTATAATATGATTTGCATTCTCTTTATTAATAGATTCAGAAATTATTAATGCAAGAAGGCTCCACTCTGAAAAGTTTTGGCAGAACATAAGAAGAAAATAAGAAGAGCCCATTTGTTTTCATTTCATCTAAACATTGTAGTAGCCCTTATCCAAGTCCTCCAGATTGGAGACATAGTCTTGCCAATAAATACCAAGGATGTAGTGGAGAGCACACATGGGAAATTTCTCCAGTTGTTTGATGTGCCTTTGGTACAGAGTTCATGACTCATATACATATAGGACAGAAGGGATAAACTCAATTTCTTATCCATGTTGTCATCATATCATCATTATGATTCTTCACAGATATTTGAAACGCTTTACTCTGTCATCTAGGTATCAACAGTTATATTTGGTGCTACAGGCTTGATATTTATATTAAATTGATACAGTACTGCAATCTTGTTCAGGCTGATAGCCAGACTTTAAACACAGAGACATCTGAGATTTTGTTCAGTCTAGTCATTGTGTGCTAGGAGCACACAGTCACAGGCAAAGAAGATTTATTGAATGACTGTATGGAGGCACTTTATTTGCATGTTCAAGAAGTGAAGGTAAAAAAGAGAACAATGCAATTGCAAGTAAAGAACAGAATAGGAATAGGACATTATTCCATCATGTAGTATCTGAATCAACTTCATTAATTTCCTTGGACATCCATAACATCTCAGGACTATCCCCAGAGCCTCCTTGTTTAAAGTGCCAAATGCCTTTGACAGATCAATAAGGACAGAGTAAAGAAACTTTATTCTCCTCTATGCACTTCTCCTTGATTTATCTTATGACAAATATTATGTCTGTGGTACTTATCTCTGGTTGAAAGCCAAATTGCAACTCTGGGAAGTTTCTTTTCGAGACAGTGACAAGCCTGTTCAGGAGAATGCAGACAAAGATCTTGCTTATGATGGACAGCAGCAGGACACCTCTGTGGTTTCCAGAGTCTGATTTGCTTCTCTTATAGAAAACCGCACAGAATGGTACCTCCATCTAACTGAAATATTTTGGAAACAGTGCTGAAATTTATCAGGAATTGTGAAGCAAAACATAGGAATGCTTCAATGACACCTTAGAATATATTGCTCCTGACTGAATTCAAATCAGGCCATAACTTCTTAATTAAATTCCATGCTTTACTGAAACAGTTATAAGACAAAGCCCTAACATTTAGAATCTGCAATCATTTAGCTTAGACACTTAAAAAGTTTAAACTCAGGAATGAATTTTAAACCAAGAACATGAGTGACTTCCCTTATCTACCAATATTATAATTAAATATATTTAGATTAGATACAAGAAAACAACCTTTTTTAGGGTACAATAACTTTAGATGGTGATGTTTGTTTCATATATATTTCATCAGCATGGTGGCCAAGACCATACAGTGGTTTAACAGGACAGGTTCCACTCAGAACAGGCCTCGCCATGGTCGACCAAAGAAGTTGAGTGCCAGTGCTCAGCGTCATATCCAGAGGTTGGCTTTAGGAAATGGACGTATGAGTGCTGCCAGCATTGCTGCAGAGATTTAAGGGATGGAGGGTCAGTGCTCAGACCATACACTGCATGCTGCATCAAATTGGTCTGCAGGACTGTCATCCCAAAAGGAAGCCTCTTTTACAGACGATGCACAAGAAAACCCGCAAACAGTTTGCTGCAGACAACCAGATTAAGGGCATGGATTCCTGGAACCATGTCTTGTGGTCCGATGAGACCAAGATAAACTTATTTGGTTCAGATAGTGTCAAGCGTGTGTGGCAGCAACCAGGTGAGAAGTACAAAGACAAGTGTGTCTTGCCTACAGTCAAGCATGGTGGTGGTAATGTCATGGTCTGGAGCTGCATGAGTGCTGCCGGCACTGGGAAGCTACAGTTCATGGAGGGAACCTTGAACGCTAACATGTACTGTCACATACTGCAGCAGAGCAGGATCCTCTCCCTTTGGAGACTAGGCCGCAGCGCAGTATTCCAACATGATAACCACCCCAAACACACCTCCAAAACTAGCACTGCCTTGCTAAAGAAGGTGAGGGTAAAGGTGATGGACTGGCCAAGCATGTCTCCAGACCTAAACCCTATTCAGCAACAACAATTTATTACAGTCTTAGACCAGAGACCAGAACAAATAACAGTACTCAGTATATATACAGTTAAAAATTGTAGTATAAAATAATAAATAACAACTAAAATCTATAATAAAATCCAGTGTCAATTATACATGGTCTGACTATACGATAGTTGCAATCCCTAAACTGTATGGCCCGTTGTAAATTCAACGCTAAAAGGGAAATGACTAAGCCAGTTATGGCAAACCTTTTAGGTACCGAGTGCCCAAAGTGCATATGTGCGCCCAAACTGCAAGGCACGGGTGCACCCTGTGCATACGCACGCAGCTCACGTGCAGCCTGCGCATGCACGTGCAGCCCCACCCAAACTACAAGGCGTTGGTACATGTGCACCAGTGCCCCACGCATGTGCAGCAGAGATCCAAAACAGAGCTGGGGCGACAGAGCACGTGCCCACAGAGAGGGCTCTCCATGCCACCTCTGGCACACGTGCCATAGGCTCGCCACCACTGGACTAAGCAGTGCAAAGGATTTTTAATTTGATTTAATTTGATTTATATGCCGCCCTTCTCCGGAGACTCAGGGCGGCTTACAATGCGTTAAGCAATAGCCTTCATTCTTTTGTATATTTTCATACAAAGTCAGTTTATTGCCCCCACAAACTGGGTCCTCATTTCACCTACCTTAAAAAGGATGGAAGGCTGAGTCAACCTTGAGCCTTGGAGAGATTTGAACCAGCAGAAATTGCAGGCAGCTGTGTTAATGACAGGGTGCACCAAACCACTGTACTATCAAGGCTCTTTTGTGACAATTGCCACAATTGTTATATAATATCACTATGGTGGAGAAGACTATTATAGAAGACTAATATACTGTTCCAACTCCATCCATACAGCAGTGATTTCAGCTTTTCTTAATGGTGGTGGAAGATAAACATAAATTATTAAGAGCAGGGCTGAGGTCCATCTTGAGGAGAAGGGCCATTGCCATATGTTTTGGTGGGGCAATAGGAGTGGGCTCTGCTCTCAAGTTGGTAGAAATGAAAATACCCAGCCCTCCCTTCAGTCTTCCTCGGCCTCTGCCTGTCTGCCTCTGCCTATCCTTGCTTCTAACTTATGCAAGTGATAACCATTTAACAGAAGTTCATCTGTGGTCCAAGTCTCTTGCACCAAAATGGTATCCTTATCTATCAGAGGATCAGGGTAATTTAGGTATCTAAAATGGTACCACCCAGCTACATTGCATGACATAATACTTAAGGTGTTTTTCTTGCACTGGTCCTCATAATATTATAGGGCGCTTGTCGGAAGATAATTATGCTGGGTACTGTTGACACCAAGAGCTAGGTCTTATTTGTTAGTTGATGCATTTAACCCAGAATTTGGCATATTTTGCAAGTCTAAGGGGACATCATCCTCAACATCAAGGATAGCCTGAATTTGTGTGGAGTACTGAGGCATTCCTCTATCTCTGTTTCTGATTGCCAGCTGGTGGCTGGATCAGAGTGTCTTCACCTTTAGCAATTGTCTCAGCAAAATCCACATCCAAAATCCATGTAGATTTATGCCCACTTTTGGTGGGACGTAGCTGAGATTTCATCTTGTGAGAAGATGTTGAGGGAACTTCTGCCTCAAATGAGGGTGGAAGCTGGATTATATCCATAGTGTTTGTCCGCTTAGGGGCACTGTGTGATGAAGCCCTATTGAGCATCTTTGGGTCATCCTGAAATGGAAGGTGGAGGTGCGCAAGGTCTCTAACATCCACCAGCTCCATGACATCATCATGGAGGAGTGGAAGAAGATTGGTGGCAACCTATGAAGCTCTGGTGAACTCTATGCCCAAAAGGGTTAAAGTAGTGCTGGAAAATAACAGTGGCCACACAAAATATTGACACTTTGGGCCCCATTTTGGACATTATCACTTAGTGGTGTACTCATGTTTGTTGCCACCAGTTTAGACATTAATGGCTCTGTGTTGCATTATTTTGAGGGGATAGCACATTTACACTGTTATACAAGCTGTATATTCACTAATTTACATTGTAGCCAAGTGTCATTTCTTCAGTGTTGTCACATGACAAAATATACTTAAATGTTTAGAAAATGTGAGGAGGTATACTCACTTCTGTGATATCTGTGTGTATGTATGTATGGACAAACACACACACACACATACATTTTGTGTTAAATTTATATTTATTGACAAAGAAATAAAGGAAGACTAGTATAGATCTATTTTAAGCTTTTTTTAAAAAAAAATTGATTTATATGCCGCCCTTCTCCGGAGACTCAGGGCGGCTTACAATGCACTAAGCAATAGCCTTCATTCTTTTGTATATTTATACAAAGTCAGCTTATTGCCCCCACAACTGGGTCCTCAATTTACCTACCTTAGAAAGGATGGAAGGCTGAGTCAACCTTGAGCCTTGGCAAGATTTGAACCTGCAGTAATTGCAGGCAGCTGGTCTTAATAACAGGTGCCTTAGACCACTGTACTATCAAGGCTCTCATCATGAAGCTATTTAGCTCTCACCAGCTAGCCATACACTTCTGGGATTTCCACTTCTGGAAGCAATAAAGGATGAATAAATGCTCTTTCCCATATTCGGCCCTACCTTCTAACTTAGTGCCTTAACCATTAGCCCTAACTGGTTATATCAGTGCAAAACAAAATGTAAATCATTTGTGTAATTATTATCATCAAGAAAGCTGTTAGAGTCAATGTGTAATCCTACAATATTCTTTGAAAATGAAAACAGTGGATAGCTTCAATTTGGGAATATATTTACATATTTATATCTCTTCAATATTTTTTTCAAAAAAGGAGCCAATAATCAGAATATGCTTGAGGCGGTTAGAAGGGGTACTGGGGTTGGATAGTCTATGATTGGCTATCATGGCTGTCATTTTGCTTGAGTCATTTGAGATGCTTTGAGATGAGTGGCTATAAGAATGAATGAATGAATGAGTGAATGAATGAATGAATGAATGAATAAAATTTTAATTACAAAATAAATTTTTTAAAAGCAATTTTCAAATACTCCCAAAAAATTCAAATAAGCCCATAAGTTGAAAAAGACTGCCTAGCATTTTCTTGGAATGTATCTAATTCTCAGAACATTTGTTTATTCATCTCAGCACTATAGTTATTTTTCAGAATTCCTTTGGTCTCATAATATCAAGATATAAGATCCGGATTTTTGGTTAAATTTGGAGCACAGACAGGATTCTAGGCTAGACTTAGAGGTTGAAAAACATCCCAGAAGGCAATGGCAAGACACTTCTGAGATGTTGCCAGGAAACAGTGTTCCTATGCTATGTAGTCACCAAGAGTCGAATTTGACTTAAGGGCATACTTTCCTTTATAGTAGATTAACTGCTAATGATTTGTTCTTGCTTGATTATTGCTTAAAGTTACAGATTTGTTTAGTCAACAACTCTAACATGATATATAAAAGCTGACTTAAAATTGAATTTTTAAGCATTTTTCTTAAAAAATAACATACTGAGTCTAATTATAGTCAGGTGAATAAATTTCAAAGAGAGATTCATTATCTGTTTATAAAATTAAGTTTAACAAAACCTAATCAGCAACTCATCCTGAAGCAGAGGCCATATTTTAAATTCAGCAACTGAAGGGCCAGCATACTGTGCACTGCCTACAGAAATCAATGTGCAGCCAAAGGTTTTTAATCACTTTCTTCTCAGCATGAAAAGCAATAAGGGCATTAGCAGGGATGTTGTCTCTTTATTATGCATATCTACTGCTCAGACTGATGCACAAAATAGATCCTCTTTATCCAGTTTACCTAGAAAATAGTTCGGTTGTGCTCTGGCAACCTTCACTCCAAAGGACGGAAAAACAGTTTACTCTGAGGAATAGGAAAGGAACTATCATCTAAACAGTGACAGAGCTTCTGTATAAATTTTCTCCTAAGTTCTTCTCATTTCTGCCACTTTTGCATCAAGTGGCTAAGTTTAAGAAGGTTTGGAAACCATGAATTTGTATGATACAAGAGTAGTAAATCCATGGGGTTCCAGATGTTGCTGAACCATGACATCTGCTATTATTAACCAATAGGATTAGGCAACACTTCAGATTCAAAGGCAAAAAGATGCAAATGTGGCATTAATCTAAACTTTTTGAACAAAATGTACTTGTTTCTAAACATAGAAGACAACCTTCTAATTCAATGCCTATTACAGGCCTATTAGCCTTGCTGGCTGGTGGGACTTTGCATTCGAAATTATCTGGACCAAGGTTGGCAACATAGCACAATTCTTATGATGTATCAAGTAGTAACCACGGACCTTTATTTTTTTAAAACCATCACCATAATAACATTCTACCCAGTGCAAACCCCTGGCACAATGTCATGTCTTCCCTCAGATGTTTTTGAAGGAATGTATAGGAACATTTCTTATTCAGAAAGAGAATGTCCCTGTGACTTTGGACACACAAAAGCACAGGCTTGTGCTTCTCCATTGCCTGCATTACAAGACATTATTACTAGATTCATAATACCTAGGAGTTAAAGAACAATTCTTCACCTTCTTCCTACATTCAGATACTAACCCTGATTAGAAATTGTGATAAAAGTTTTGCTTCAATATTTACAGAACACAGAAAAAAAGGCCAGAGAAAATATAAGTAAATAATAATTAATAGATCCTAATATTAAGTCATGCTTTTATCACCTCTTGACTAGACTACTACAATATTCTCTACATGGATTACCTTTCATCAAAAAACTAAATTGGTGCAGTTTGATTATTGGTGTCTGTTATTTGTTAAGAGTACATTATGAGCCATGGTGGCGCTACTTTTGCTGACTCCCGGCTGCCTGTAATTTGGCAGTTCAAATCCCACCAGGCTCAAGGTTGACTCAGCCTTCCATCCTTCCGAGGTGGGTAAAATGAGGACACAAATTGTTGGGGGTAATATGCTGACTTAGTAAACCGCTTAGAGAGGTTGTAAAGCACTGTGAAGCGGTATATAAGTCTAAGTGCTATTGCTATTGCTATTACATTTCAGGTTGTCAATTAAAAGTGTTGTTTCTTATTCATAAAGTAATGGGTTTGATCTATAAATCTCTATATGGTTTGGTGCCAATGTACATTAAAGCCATATTTTCTTGCCTGAACTGACTTGTCCAGGTATACTTCTCAGCAGAAGCTATTGTTAATACTTTACTTTTGTGAAGTAAAAAGAACAGAAACCGGGAAGTGTCATTTTTCAGATTATGGTTCTTTGTGGAATTCTCTCCCCTTTACAATAATGTCTTGCTTTATTCTTTTCAACATTACAGAGGTTATTGAAGATGGACATTTTCTAGTTGAATAGCTTGTTATTACCATCTTGATTTTATTATGCATTACTTTCATGGAGAAAATATATATCCGTGAGATCACTAAGAGCCGACAATGACTTGATGGCATGTAATCAATCAATCAATTACAATGATTTAATTGTTGTTTTTATAATTAGTTTATTTCTTGTATTTATTTTGTGCTATTGTAACTTTGATTATATACTTTAGTTTATTTATCATACTACATTTTAGCCATTTTAAATCTACTTGTGTTGATTACTTTGCCAATCCCTGTTAGTCTGTATTGATTGTGTAGATATAAGTAGTAAAATGCAGATGCACATCTAAAACCTTTACTTTTATAAAAAGTCAATATTCTAGGCATTTCTCAGAATTTGTAAAAGTTCAAGGCAAAGTGATCCTACTCATAAATCATAGATAAGAGCAGTGTTGGTGCAGTGGTTAGAATGCAGTACTGTAGGCTATTGCTGCTGACTGCTAGCTGCCAGCAGTTTGGCAGTTCGATTCTCACCAGCTCAAGGTTGACTCAGCCTTCCATCCTTCTAAAGTCAGTAAAATGAGGACCCAGATTGTTGGGTTAGGGCAGGGGTCCTCAAACTACGTATACAGCCCTCCAAAGCCATTAATATAGCCTGTGTGGGACCATGAGGCTGCCCCGCCCACATCACCCCAGCTGGCCCACATCCACCTTCTGGAGGCCGAGGAGGCCAAAAACAGGACGCGCGGAGGCTTCAGGAGGCCAAAAATGGACCCGTTCTTGGGTGATAAAGTGGTTCTGGAGGCTAAGGAGGAGGCCAAAAACGGACCTGTTTTTGGGCAGCAAACTGGTACTGGAGGTCAGGGAGGCCCAAAACAATCCCATTTTGGGCCTCCCCGGCCTCCAAAGAGAGGGAGGGAGGGATACACACACACACACACACACACACACACACACACACACACACGTCCCTCACACCCTTCCCCAAGGCAGCCACATCCCTTCACTAACCTGTTTTCCACCCCCAGGAGCAAAACAAATTAAAGTTTAATTTGTGTGTATTGTTTAATGGACTGCTAAACTGGCCATGCCCACCCAGTCACATGCCCACCTAGCCACACAAGTTGGTCCAGCCCCTTGTTTAAAAAGTTTGACAACCCCTAGTCTAAGTGTTATTGCTATACTGACACTGTCATATTAAATGTAGGCATGTGGAAGATATATCCATATATTCACAAGTATGCATAGGTACTATGTAACTTAAAAGTGAAAATATTCAGGATGATCTGTCCCCGTCCACACACACACACAAACACAGCCAGCCGAGGGTTAAGGAAACACTTTGGAACGCACCCAGGTCTTTATCTCCAACTTGGCAGCGATTTACACACCGTCTGCCAAGTGCGTTTATTTCCACAAAACAGAAAGATAAGATACTTAGCGTACAAAAGTCCATTCAGAATAATATTTCTCTCAGCAGTTTTCCGACGAGGCTTTAGTGATTATCCAAGGTTTAGTTTTGTTCGTCACAGGGATCACTGGCCACCACCCTCTATTATATAGTCTCTGGGGTGTGGTAAAGTGACTCAGTTCTAATCCCTAGCACGCCTCCTGAGCTGCTGCAATCGTTTATCACGCCTTCGGAGGCGTGCGTCCAGGAATGATGTCTCTCCCTCGCTCTCATCCGAGTCACCTGTCTCCCTGCTAATCTCCTCTCCCTCGGCCGGCATCTGAGACAGTGCCAGAGGGGAGGGGCCTGGAGAGGGAGGCCTGGCTGACTCCTCTTCCTCATGCTCGGAGCTTTCTTCCTCCGATGGGACAGGCTCAGAGGGCGGGGCCACAACACAGGACAACATTGTAATGGGATATAGATATAAGCAGGGTGGGGTATCACATGCACTCTATCTTTTCATGCAGCTTTCTATAAGAAGATTTGTTTTTAAATAAGGTTGCATTGTTATCCATACATCCCTTTTTGAATGCTAATTAGCAGCAGTAGCCATTTTATGGAATATGTGATAATGCGAGCCAACATAGCAAGATTTCTTCTTGGACATAACCAGGTCTCAATTGAAAACCCCCAAACTAATGGATTTTGGAAACCTCTGTTGTAGTAATGTGCTTTTTTATTTCTCAATTATTGGAATTCTATCCATGCAGATAAAACACTTCTGTTTAAAGCAAAATAGATGTGACAAATCTGAGCTTATATACATGAATTTATTATTAGTCTCAAAAGATTAAAATCTGCATCCAATTGTGCAAAATTGGAACACAATGACTTTGAATATGTCATGAGTCTAGCTTTTTCCTTCAAGCTATTGAAATCTGCCTAAATATATTGAGGTTGCTTTTCAAAAATTATTTTCTGAGCCTTTGCTTTTAATAGGAGCATTATGAGAGCAGTACAAGAATAATGCCAATGAAATATTAGGATTAACAATTATCATCTGCCAATTTCTATAGATAAATTAGCGCTTCACACCCAACCCCAACAGCCAACTCTCCATCAGCTGACAACTATGAAAGTTGTCATGAATGAATATGAAAGTGTAAATATATGGGCAGAGCAATGTGTATAATGTTCCACAAAATGCTCACAACACTGCTAGTTCCTCAGAAAACTGCACAGATTTTAAATTTAAAAGCTACCTAAAACTATTTACTTCAAAGGGAAAAGAGGAAGGGGAAATATTACAGCTGTCAAGCATTTACTATATATCTGCATAAAAATAATGATTATGGGAAACTGACATTATTCAGCTAGAACCAGTTACATGGGCACCACTGAAAAAAATCTTAAATAAGATTTTGTTAAACATATGATAGGAATCCATGTAGCTATAAACTGTTTCATAAGTGCACCCAAAGTGATACTGAAAATAGTACATGAATAATATACCTGAAATTCAAAATTTATATACTTTAATAAATGAACATGCAGTACAATAAATAAAGGGCCAAAAACATCTGATTCTGTTCTGATAGAATTTAAAAATAAGTATTCATTTATTTACAGTCTACCCAGTACAGTGATATAAACTAAACATTTGTACACACTGATAACTACAATAATATATGACAGCTTAAATCTCAAAAGAAAAAAAATGTGAGAGTGGGGGAGTCCTCTATCAAATATACAGATTGAATCACACATTTCCTGGCTAATAAAGCACACAAATACTGAAGATAATAAATGTACGGTACAAATATTTCTTCTTAGAACTAATTCCTTTAAGTTAGTTGGTTTTTCAGAATTGAGTCCAACTCAAAGACATCTTGACCTTGCTTATGTTCTTTATACAACTAATACCCCAGTCTCAATCCTATGAGACTTTCAAGGATAGATATTATAAAGTATAATCTTAGTAATAGAAAACTACTGTAACAGTACAGGTAAGCATCAAGTTACAAATGTAACAGAGCCTTACATTTGGGTTCGTAACCCAAGGATTCTTTAATTGGATCACATTAAATGAATGTGATCCCTCCTGCTTTACTCAACGCATTCGCTAATCGAATGTGCAGGCCATTAAGTGCACATGAAGTATCTCAGAGTGAGGAGGACCATGGGGGCCTAGTGCTCTGAAGAAGTGCAAGACCACGTCCCCCAAAGGCTTCTGTTCTCCATGCCAAAAGCTTTTGCAAAGGGTTGGAAATCTTCAAGCAGCACAAGATTGCTCCCCCGAAGCCTTCTGTTCCTTAACAAAAACTTTGAGTGCAGAGAAGAGAAGCCCTTGGGAGAGTGTTCTCATGCTCCTTCAGGCTTCTGTCCTGTTTTGGCATGAAGAACAGAAGCTTTTGGGGGCACAATATTACATTCCTTCACACTCACTGAGGCTGCCCAGTGCTACAAAAGCGGATAGGGTCTCCTGTGCAGGCAATCTCAGTGAGTCAACCAAACTGACCAAGGCGCGCTCACCGCTCTGCTTTCGTGCTGCTGGGAGCAGGCTAAGAAACTGCACCGCCATTCCAAACCCCACTGCAGAGACGCTGGAGAGGAGACAGCTTACTTGAGGAGAGAAAAAGAGCAGTCTGGAACTATGGATCTTCAAATGATAATTGAGTGATCAGTAATGGGGTGGAGAGGAGCCGATGGGCTAGCATAGCAGGGCCAGTGCCTATTAGGTCCCTGTGGTGGTGGGAATAGGCAAGAAGAATATTGTAGTGTATCTGCGGTTAGTCATAAGGGTAAATGACTGCCATGGTGCAACAACATATGTAACTTTGGGACTGTGTTGTAAGTACAGCACAGGGTGATGTCATAACTTTGAACCATTGCTAAGCAAACTATTGTAATTCAAGTACCTGTATTGAAGTACATATATAAATACAACAAAGATAATTCTGCCATCAATAGCTCTGCAAAATTTATGTAAGAAAGGTGATCTCTTAGATATCCAGGCCTAAATTTTATAGGCTTTAAAAGTAGTCACTACCATCCTGAATTGCACTTGACAGACTTGATAGTGACCAATGCAATTCCTGCAGCAGTGGTATAACATTTCAGTATCAAGACTGGCACGCAATGAATTTTCTACTTAGTCTTCAATGGAAGACTAAGACTTAGTCTTCAATGGAAGTTCTATGTAGAGCAAATTGCAGTAATCTTAGCTTGGTCTAATACCTAACTTTAAGTAAAATTAAAATTAAAACTGTTCTTTAGTGAAACAGAGGAGATGGCAAACTTCTGCATTCTTAAGATCCACTCAATTCTATCAGTTGTCAAACATACAAAATAATTTTGCCTCAAACTCTATCTTCTTTACCCAAAATATCTCCAAAGCAAGTAGCAATATTTGCAGATCCTCCTACTTTTTTTTAGAAAGGGGGGGGGGAGAACCTACCTATTCAGCAGTAAATGGTGGGGCTATTACATTACATTTATGTTTTTAATTATAGAATTATTTGCACATATTTTACGGTTCTTTGTGTTATTATTTTAGGGTTGCCACATATTTTTACGCATTCTTTCTATTTTTTGAGAACTAAAAAGGCAGATAAAGGGCTTCCGGTTTGGCTTCCGTCGCCGTCGGACGGTCCTTTGAGACCGCCAGCCCCGTCGCCCGTAAAGAGCCGCCTTTACAGCTGAAAGGCAGCTCGAAAAACTCCATTTCCTTAAGGAAATGTGAGACAGAGCCGGCAAGGGCAGGTAGAGCCCTCTGCGAAGTCCCCAGAGTTTTTGTTTTACTCTTGGGGACGAAGCAGGATGAGGCTCCCTATTTTGCTCACCGCTGCTCCGGGCTTCGGGAGAACTCTGCTTTTTGCAGAGCCAGGTGACGGGACCAAGCCATTTACTGAAAACTAACAGATTGCTTAAACGAATAGGATGAAATCTGGATTTTGGACCCTAAATCGCAAGTATTTCTAACAATTTTGTAAGTGATTTTAAAAAGCGAAGAAAAGAGGAAAAAAAAAGTTTAAAATGGCGAATGACTGAGGCTTGAGAAGAAGAAAGCTGAAAATGAAAGTCCTTCCACCTGAGTAGCTTAACAAGTTACAAAGTAGCAGAAATAATAGCGTTGGCTAGAACTGAAAAGAAAAATTTCTACTTTATGTTTCTTTCTTCTTGGAGATTTGATATTGATACTGTTTGGAGAGAAATCTTTTTCTTTAAAAAGAGTTTGTCTGTGTGGCAGGATGGCGTTAAAACTGACAAAGCCAGACAAACAAGCAGCGGGGGGGGGTTTCCCCCATTTACAAACCATATGAACAAGTTTTGAATTTGCAGACTCAGAAGAATGGTTTTAACTTAAAAGAATTTGTTTTGGAGGAAATGGCAAGACATGATGAGATTATGAACCAGAATCTTGAAAAATTCAGGCAGGAAATTAAAGAGTTGGTACAACAAAAATATGCCAATTTGAAACAACAGTTTGTAACAGCTTTGAAAACTTTTTCAGAAATAGTTTTAAAGATGGATAAAGATACTAATTTAGAACTAGATTCTAAAATGGAGGAAGTTGATCATAAGATTCATAATTTGGACAATAAAATACAAAGAATTGAAAATGATTTGATAAAAATTCAAGACAATAGCTCAGAAGTAAAGTCTAAGAAGGAAGCTGATCATGGGACTTACAATACAGATAATATAAAACAAAGAATTGAAAAAGAAATTACAATGATGCAATACAGGTCCAGGCAATTTGCGGTCAGAATGAGCGGATTACAGGGAAATAATAGAGATGATTTGAGAAAGATGTCTGCTGAAGTTCTGGCTGTGATTTTAAAGGTTAGTCCTGAAGAGGTATCCTGCAAGATTGATAAGGCCTACAGAGTAAATTCTTGGGTTGCAAAGCAAAGACAGTTGCCTAGAGATGTGGTGATTTATTTTACAGATAAAGGAATAAGAAATGATATTGTGCAAAAGTCTTTTAACTCCACTCTAGAATTGAATGGAAGGAAGATTTGGATATACAAAGAGCTGCCGTCCAAGATGTTAAAAGATAGAAAGGAATTTGGATTTTTGGTGACTGAGCTAAAGAAACAAAACATCCCATTTAGGTGGGATGCTCCAGTTGGTATAATATTGAGATACCAAGGAGAAAGATATCAATTAAATACTGTTGAAAAAGCGGAAGAATTTTACTATAAGATTCTTAAAATGGATTTAACATCTCCATGTATGCCATCAGTGTTAGGAACACAGGAGGAGAATAAAGAAATGCAAAACGAACAAGAGACTGAAACCCAGGCCAAGCAGATGGAGATGGAGGTAATGGAAAAACAATAAGTCACAGACGCCCTTTCGGAGGAGTCACTTTTGGATTCTCCTTTAAAGGTTATAGCTGGATTACTTATAAATACAAGAGAGGCGGCTTTGGATATTAATATGATGTTTCATCAAGTTACAGGCCAGCACGGAAATCAATCAGCTGATGTACAAGTTTTAGAACGGCAACCAGGATGGAGATCTAAACCACAACAAGTTAAGAAAAGAAGAAGCAGGTCTTACAAAACTAAAAAAAAATTAGACTAAACAACAGTCTAATGCCAGTTACTTAAGAGATGATTAAATATAATAAGCAGGATAGTTGAGGCATATTATTGACTTGTACTATTTTGAGAAGAATAACAGATCTCTGCAGTGCTGTGCCTTAGGATGTGGAAGAAGGCCTCTAACTGAGTGGATTGGAACTTTCTATTTTGTACTCTTTGTAAAACGGATTACGTATATGCTGAGCTATATGGCATGAGAATTATGGTGGGGCATGCAGAAGATCTGGTTGTTACCCTACCATGGTGGTTGGAATTAATAATCTAGATGAAAGACACTACAGAAGATATCATATGGAATACAAATATAAAGTCACTCGGGTGGTTTTTTTATATACGACAACATTTATTACTGATGGAGGCAGATGGTAATTGAAGACACTGAATATACTGTTGGAAATAGAACTTGATGTTACCCTAACACGGATGATGGAATTAATAATCTAGTTGAAAGACATTACAAGATACTATATGTATTACAAATGTAAAGTCATTTGAGGATTTTGTTTATATATGGAAATATTTTTTAGTGGTGTGGCGTGGGCAGAAGAATGAAGATATTAAAATATTATGTATGGTAGACCTGTAGCAAAATGGGTGGAGATAGGTTAGGTTACTGATTGTTTAGCTTAGTAAAAGGGAGGTTATGTTTAGATATGAATATATGTAAAAGATCTGAATTAAGAGATATATGTATGGGGGTGGAGGATATGGGTAGATTATGAGTTGAATAAATGTTAAATTGGGAATTATTATAAAGTTTTACAGCTGAAGGTTGCTTTGAAATGTAAAGTATAAGGGGATATAATAACAATGTTAGAAAGAAATGGTTAGCATGTGGGGGTGGTGTAAAAGGATGGTAAAGTATTATTTAACTTGATATCAATGATTTTATTTTGAAGAAGCCAAGGGGGGAGGGGAGGGTGAGGGGGGGTTAGGGAGGAAGAGGGAGGGGGGGAAAGGGGGAAAATTTGTATTTGAAAAACTTTTTCAATAAAAAATTTTTAAAAGAAAAAGGCAGATAAAAAATACAACTTGTGTTAATAAACAGCAAAGTAGGTTGTGTTCAAAGGATGGTCTTAAAATGTAGCTTCAATCTATAATTTTTTTTGTGACCGAAAAGCTCATATTGATTGGCATCATGCACAATATATAATAGATTCACGTGAACAATATATATTCACCTGCAAGTACTTACTTATTGTATCATTCAAAAGTCAATCAGAAGCAAATCTATAGCACATCAATGGGAGGCTAAATGAACCATCTTTGCATTGTTCAAATCAGCTTTCATATAAAACAGATATACTTTGTTGTATATAATACTCTGATAGTACTCTGTTTTTAGTTCTAAATGACTGTCCTTGCCCACTATACATCAGGGTTCCTGTGAATCAAAACACCTGCTTTCTGATGAAGCTTAATGACAATGCTTTCTCACTAATAGGAAATAATTAATCAGAAACTGTCAATGTTTCTTAGTGTTTTGCTAAAGCTTTCAGGCTTGACGGAGTATGCCTTATTAACTGATTAATGCACAATCTGAAGAGCTGTGAGGTGAGATGACCTCTGTGTTCTGCTCATTAAGCAGCACCTTGGAGACCATTCGCAATAGTTTGAAAACCTTATTTATGAACTTTCCTCTCATTTTTGTGGTTGACAGTCTTTCCAATACTGCCTACCAACCAAGACTTTTCTCTTTTGCCTCCTTTTCCTTCCGATTTTTGCTTATAATTTCAGATGCATAAGATTACTTATATAAATATACATATAAAGAAACATGTTTTAAAGGTGTTCTAAATTTATAATAATCAATAATTAAAATAAATGCAATCCACATGCTCTACATTTTTAATAATATTTAGGATAAGTTTAATAAACACAAATGATTCTTGAAATAGAAAATAATACTGATTTACACATGTACTACAAAGACATGCATCTTTGCATTATCCATCTCAGGAAAGTTATTTTCCTGCGATGGAACATTTCATTTTTGCCTAATCTAAGAGTACAAAAATAATTACTATTGAGGCTTGCACCTTAAATCCATATTGCTCATTTGATACAATTTATCTTCTGGTACTAGCACTGAAACATTAGTGACCATCCTACAAAAATATCAAAAAATTCAGACAGCTTTAATGGCTATAATCTCTTGTCCAAGTAGGAGCTTCTTCAAGTAGACTTTACTCCTGGTGAGTTTATGAAAACATCCATGTACTTGATTATACAAAGTAATCTGCCATGTCTCTAATTTAAAAAGTTAAATTAAACTGTGAAATTAAACTGTCAAAGACTAAGAAAAAGAAGGAAGTTTAGATATGAAAACAAACCATGGAAATTGCCAAAAAGAGAAAAGAAGACAAAGACAAAGACAAGAAGGAAAAGATCTCATAAAAACTTAAAGGGATTTCAGAAAAACATTAGAAAAAATAAGAAAAATTGCATCAAAAATTGCAAAGGCATTGAAGATGGAATCAAAGAAAAACAAAGAAAATCTTCCAAAAGACTTTTGAGCTATGAAAGAAAAGTCAGTTTCAAATTGGTATGCTAAAGGTTGCCAGTAATTTGTAATTGATTCAAGGAACTGAAAAAATCTTTAATGCTGGGAAACGTGGCAAGAAAAGACAAAAAAAAATATGACCAGTATCAAGATTGGAGTATATTAAAAATCTGTACAGTAAGGACATCAATATCCAAGATATCTTAGAAGGTATTCCCTAGTTACAGAAACCTCTAGAACTGTTATATGAAATAGCTTAGCACTGGAATTTAGTTTGTAAATTACAGAAACTGAAGGAATATCTATAGAAATATGGCAAACAAAAGAGGAAGAATGTCATTTTTCCAGCATTTTCAGGCAAATAGGTTGTAAAAAATGCTTTTAAAAGTAAAAAAAAAGGCTCTGACGATCACGCATCACAGATGTGATCGTCAGAACCTTTTTTTTTACCTTTTAAAAGCAGAAAGTAACGACAAACTATTGTACAAACTATTGTACAATTACCCTTAATTCAGTGATGAAATGTAAAATTTGTTGCTACCGGTTCTGTGGGTGTGGCTTGGGGGGGGTTAATGTGCCAACTTTTTTTTAAATTACTTTTTAAAGCATTTTTACAACCTATTCAGGCAAATAGGTTGTAAAAAATGCTTTTAAAAGTAAAAAAAAGGCTCTGACGATCATGCATCACAGATGTGATCGTCAGAACCTTTTTTTTACCTTTTAAAAGCAGAAAGTAATGACATCCGGGCGGGTGGGTGGAGCCTCGTGCCACCATTGCTATCAGTTCTCTGAACCACCTGCCACAATCACTACTGGATCGCCTGATCTGGACCGAACCGGGAGCATTTCTCCCCTGCCTTAATTCCATATGCTAGAAGAATATTTAAGATCATCTAATGCAGATTAGAAAGAAAGATGCTGAATTTTTAGGAAAAGCTAAAGAAGGAGCATGACATTATTGCTAATGAATATTTGATAAGTGAGAAAGTCAAAGAATATCAAAAAGAAGTCAATATGTATTTTGCTGACTTTGTCAATCATATCAAACAACTATTTTAAAACTAACAATGAAGACTCTTGAAAATATCATGGATAGCCAAGAAAATAACCCATCAAATTGATGGACCATCAAATTAATGGACACAGAGAAATCAAGACACAAATAACAAGGTTTATATTATCTGCCTGCCAGAGTTAGGACTTGTAACTGCTTACTGGCTCACCCACTGACTTTGGTTGTGGAAAGCTATAAGAAGTTGCCTTATCTAACTACCATGGGATTCAATTAATGATGACAGGCAGGATTACAGGGACTGCCATTGCTAAGCAAAGCAGTTGTGTTTTATGACTGCATCACTTAACAAAGGAAATTCCAGTCTCAATTGCCATCATAAATCAAGAACTACCTGTAAAGGAAATATAAAAATATATCAAAATATTAAAATAGATATGTTTGCGTGAAAATGCATAAATATAAACAATTGACCAGTAAAATTATAACCATAATTCATCTAGAGGATGTTCCTATTTATACTTTTAAATGCTTACTATCTTTAATGACAGAATATTTATTTTGAAAAGTCTGTATGTGAGCAGTGAGTACAATATATTAATGTCATCTACAAGACATGCTAACAATATAATCCTATGTACTACAAAATACAACTTGAAAGCCTATATGATTACATGAACTTATATTATCCTTTGCTTCACTTCCAATATGATCTTCATCAATGGGTTTTAATTAAGGTAAATAAGCACTAATAAAATCAAGGCAGTAGAAAAATGTCAGCATGTAAATACCAATGAAAATGATTAAATATTTTTAACGGGGCAGGAATACAAGAGATATTTTCCTAGTAAAGCTTTTGCCTTTTACTGAATTACAGATAATTATTTTTTCTATTTACCTTGCCTTAATTATTCATGTAGCAGCCTCTGTAAATTATTTCTTCTGAAAGAAGGATTAAAGACTATTTAAAAAGAAACTTTTTTCCAAATCACATACTATCATTTCTTTTGATAGTAAGTACAAGGTAATTATGTATTATATTTGGTATTCTGTATGGCACTGGGAGCAGATACATGCAAAATACTGGGACATAATCTTATGGGATATTTATAAACATTTTTAGATTTTGAAGAAGTCATATCTGGCTAACCACAAAGATATCAAACTAAACTAGAAAAATCCATGCACAAGCAATGTTGATTCCCCCCGCCCCCTTAATCAAGAACTCTGTATGCCAGTAACAGGATTCCCCCCCACCCAACTCTTTTATAACTTATCAGGCTTCTATCACAGTCTTTCTAGGTATTGTAGATGAAGACACACATTTCCTAACAGTGAGGACAATTAACCAGTGAAACTGCTTGCCTTCAGAAGTTGTAGGGACTCCATTACTGGAGGCTTTTAAGAAGAGACTAACTAGACAGCCATCTGTCTGGA
Organism: Arizona elegans; assembly: GCA_022577455.1. NCBI lineage: Eukaryota > Metazoa > Chordata > Lepidosauria > Squamata > Colubridae > Arizona > Arizona elegans. The sequence goes on from JAKOOJ010000004.1 coordinate 86,946,066, forward strand.
ACTGTACAGGGTCTCTTGCTTGTGCAGTGGGCTTGGGCAGCAGACGAGAAGATCTTCAAGGTCCTTTCCAACTCTGTCATTCTGTTAAGTACTCCACATAAAATTCAGTGAGAAATTTAAGAGAACTTTTGACTTTAGAAACCAAACAAAATTCCTTAATTAGGTGGATAAATGACTGCAAACACTTTTATATACATTTATTTTGTAGATGCATGCAGACTTTAAAAAATGACTGCTACACATAAAAATATTTTATATCATTAGAAATTCTGTGCTGCAGTTCCAGTTTTCCTTTGATAGATTATTTAGCAGAAAAGTATTTGTTTTAGTTAGCACAGTCTTCTTTTTTTTATTTATTTTAAAAAGTCTCCTAAAAGTTTTGAAGAGAATTTTGTAGTTGAGGTCTCTTATAATTGTCCAGAGTTTTTTCACTGTACTTAACATAACCTCTGTTTAGCAGCCCCACTCCAATTATCAATTATTTTGATATTTTGATATTTTATACTCTACAAGGGCACAAAACAAATTTAGAAATAATTGATGGTGTTTAAAAATATCTAGAGTGGATTTTAGCAAATGCCCTTTGGTTTCAGGCTTCAAATAAATTCTTTCTACTGCTTTCTTTCTTTTTGTCAGAGAAAAGCCAGAGAAAGCAACATTATTTTGACAAATTTGTTTGTAAAATGGCCAAAGGTTCGCTGAGAATCCTCAAAGTTATAACTTTAATATATCTTGAAGGTATCAGGTTGGGAACTAATTTTCAACTGCATAAGAAGCACAGGGTGGTACACTTCTGAGAATCCTCCAAATATGTTTATATTAAGTAAAGTTTTCTTGAAATAGTTGTATTAAATGTGAATTGTATTAAAGTAATAAGAGGATAATTTCCAATTTATAAATGGAATTTCAGTATATGTAGTTTTACATGTATATTTCCTGAACCAGTAAGTTGTAGCGATTTAACTAGGAAGAGGGATTCTCAGGTTTCAGTCTTCCCTTAAACATAAAAACCAGTTTGATAATTCTTTCTTAGACTAAACTGGCCTATCAAACTATGTGGACAGTTCTTTTTTTTTTTTTTTTTTGAGCATTTTTTATTTTTTAAGACAATGTTTTAAATTGTCTATGTGGGCAGTTCTTAAGGCCTCTAAAGTAGACCATGTTACACCACTGCTTTGCAGGCTGCACTGTTTGCTGGTTTGCTTCTGGGTGCAATTCAAGCGCAGACAAAAAATGCACCCAACAAAAAGTGATGTTGGTCATCACTTTTAAAGACCTGCCTGACATGGATCCAGTCTACTTGAGGAAACATCTCACCCCGATGGGACTATCCTGCCCACCCTCACCGGCAGGGGGGGCATTCTGCAGATCCTGTCAGTCATGGACTTTTGGCTGGCAGCATCCAATAGAAGAGCATTTTCTGCCATGGGTTCTGCCTTCTGGAACACTTAATCCTATCATCTGAAATTGACTTCCAATTGCCTAATGTTTCAAAAGAGCCTCAAGACCAGGCTCTTTTCTCAAGATGGCTTGGTGACCCAATAGGGGAGATTCACACTGGATGTGGTTGATTAATTAAAATTCAATGCTAATCACCCCCCCGTCCGCCCCCCCCCCCATATGTCTGGCTCCCTTCTTGATATCTTGTCTCCTTGATTTTATCTATTAATGTTGCTATTTGCTGTATTTTTATAAAAGATGATTTTAATGTTTTTCTGATCACTACCCTGGATGCTTCCCCAGATACCTCTCCAAATGTCAGCTCAGAGAAGGATGAACCAGTTCTGGGCCCGTCAGGAGGGGAGTTGGTCAATGGCTACAAGCAATCATCTGAGAGTGATTTGGCTGAAGCATAGCTGCAGCAGGATAGCCCTGAGGCTTCAAGTGGGAAAAGCATGCAGCTAGAGCCAGTCAGTGATGAGGAAGAGGAACTGTCTTCTGCACCTGATCCAAGAACACGTAGGGCAGAGAAAAGGCAGGAGCAGTGACGATCAGGCAGATTACTCATGAGGAGGCAGCCTCGTCCCTCTGATGACCAGAAGCTGGTTATTTAGCACAACAAACAGATGAAGACAATGCTGGGAACAACTTGTTTGTTTCCTTGCTGTGTGTTCTTTCATTGAACTTCAGATCATATCTCTTCTGCTGTTGCCTTTGCCTTGCCTTGCCTTTATCTATGGCCTTGCCTTTGCCTTGGGAACTTGCTTTTGCCTAGTAGACTGGACTTGTTTTTGCCTTGAGGGCTAGTGTTGGCTTCATTTGAGTAGCCTGTGGAACTCATTGGGGTTGAACTGGTGCCGACACAGGGAAATGCTGGGGAATACCAATTCAGGCTCAGCAGCTTTAATAAAGACTCCTTACACCCGTGGTATGCATGTGCCTGAGTGGGACAGACGTTTTCAATGCCTTTACATTATAAGTCATTTGATACAAGATGGGGGGGGGGGGAGAATACATTTAATAAACAAACAAACACAAACTGGCAGACATACAGAAAGAATGAGTCCTAATTCAGCAACATGTGTTTGGAATGCAACATAGAACATGAGCAATAGTATATAAAAAATTGAACTAAACAATATCTAGGGTTTAAGAGTGTTATAGCTACATACCTGTGAGCCATAAAGCATCTGAGAAACAGGTATAGTTTTAAATGGCTTCATAGAAGCCAAGATGCACTATCACTGCCTATAGTGGAAGAAACCAAATAATGTCTTGATACTGTTTTGATTTTGTTGGAGAGAGCCTTAATTTACTCCTATTAGGCTCCAATGCCAGGATATTAAAAGGTGGAAATTTGCTTAATCTGATTATCAATGGGACAGTGCTGTTTTTGTCACATAACTCCCATTGAAGATAAGATTATTAGTGAAAATGGAATGTGTCTGCTGGGAGACAAGAGTGTTGAAAAGTGTGACACTATTCCTACTTGATAATTGATAAGCATTTACCTTACATTGCATTAGATATATTCTTGGTTCTACTAACAGCATCTTTTTTTACCATTACCAGACTCCTCTGATTTTTGGCTACCATAGACAACCATGTATTTTGAGAATGTCCTGAATGTATTTTTGTAAATAAAGAACTCTTGTTGCTCCCATAATATAGTTGGACACTGTAAAGTCCCCATAAACACCGTAGTAGAAGGCAAGGAATTTAGGTCCTCCACAAAACACTATAGTATGTGCCAAGATCATTGAAATTCTGTGACTAGAATGGCTATGTCCATTTTTCTGCTGTGACATCTTGAAATGTTCACTCGTTCTTTTAGTAATATGCTCTGGATGCAAATATTCTACTACCAGCTCCAAAGCCAGTGCCCTTGGAATCAGGTCTGCTACTAGAATTCTTAATGTGTTTATACATAGAATGAAGTATATAAGTTCATCCTCTGTCTATAACAGCTGAGCACTAATGAGAACAATCTAGATTTGATGCAAGGTTGAACAGATAGCAAAGGCAAGTTAGCTTTATGACTTTTAGTGTGCAAAGAGCAGTAATAAAATTGAAAATACGGTCCATATATCTGCCCAATTGCATTTAATAATCTATGAAAGAGAGGCCAGGTTTTATTTCAATCTCATCAAAAAAAACCCAACTAGAATATTTTAATTCAAACCCAACATGATCTTTAAAATAAAATATGCTGCTGTCTACTAAGGTAAGATAAGCAATAAAATGCTAAAGCTTCATTAATATAGGCCCTGATAGGCCTATATGTAATGTGTATGGTGGATCTAGGATCATACAATTGCAAAGATACTAATTCTGTTCAAGTACTTAGCTAAACATAGGGAGGGCTCAAACTAGGCAGATTTAGACTGTGAATCCTATTTTCTCTGACATCAGTGCATTCAGCTGAATATTTAAAGGCACTGGAACTGAGTGAATAGATGTGATTCTGAATCCTTATGAAGCACTGTGTGGAAAGCTGTGTTCCCATTCAAGTCAGCATTAATTTGTGATTGTCAGGAAACTAAGGGAATGGAACTGCATTTTAGCCTGGTACACATTTAGTCATTTGTGTAATCCACAGGAGCCTAGTGTTTTTAGGCTAGATGACAATATAACTTTTAGACCTAAACATAGCTGTAATTTTGGCCATGTCGATCTATTAACTTTGCACTATTCCTTCTCACCCTGAATCAGGACAAAATAATTTGAAATATATATAAAGAATATGTAAGAAACCCAAGGAAAGCACTTTTTTTCCCCCTTCCTGCTGGGGCTTTTTTTTTTTTTTTTAACCACTTTCTCATCAATACTATTTTATCAGTTACATATCTTAAGCCTGCATTTTCATTAGAAATCCAGGTTTACAATCTGTTACTGGTAAATGGAAACACTAAAAGCAGGGAGAGGGACGGAGGAAGAAAGCCCCATCTTTCTATTATCTGGATGTACTTCAGGAAGAGAAATGCAAAGTTATTATCTTGTCTACAGTGTTCTCACGCTGCAGTCTCTAAAGACAAGTCACTTCAAGCTAGAAACAATGCAAGTAAGATTTTCTTTTCTTCTGTTCAATCTTGTGTAATTCTCAGAGACTGCCTGGAGAAGTCCCTGCAATTTCTTGGCAAGCCTTTTTAGAAGTAGCTAGCCATTGCTTTCTTCCTAGGGCTGAGAAATAGTGAATGGTTCAAAGTTACCTAACGGGTTTCATGCATAAGGCAGGACTAGAACACAGCATCTCCTGATTTCTAGCCTGATGCCTTAACCACTACACTGGCTCTTGTTAAATAAAATATTATAAAATAATAACATAAATAAAAATAAAATTTGTTGAAAATAGTTTTCATGAGTTGTAGACAAATGTTTTCTCTCTTCCTTTTTAGGTACCACATGGCAGCATCTATATTAAATTCAGTGTGTCATGACTCTTCCTTAGATTCTATATAATATTAAAAAATGCATACAATGCTGCGGTAACTAAACCTCCATAGATGCTTATATGGCAGTAGGAGGACTTTTTACTGAAGGAAGAATGAAATGACATAATGATGCATTTAAAGATTAACAAAGATGTGGATTAAATGAGATGAAGGGGCTTGTATAACAGATAAGTGGGAGGAAGGAAAATGAAATTGTAATTATCTTTTGAAACAAGGGCAGAAGTCAGTTATATATTGATTAATTTTAGTTTCTTTTTTTTCATTTCTTGCAATTTTTTGTTTTTTCTTTGATTTGTCTTTTATTCTATGGAAAAGAATTTTTATACATCTCAATAAATAAAAAAACTTTGGCAAAAAAAAGTGTGACCCAAAGCATAAATAACTATTATAATAAACCCTATTTCTAAGATAATGAACAAACAAACAAATAACACAAGTAATCCTTGATTAACGACTAAGTAATTATGATTGGAATTTCTGTTGCTAAGCAATATAATATAAGATGCAAATTCATGTGACCAAATTACTTAGCACTGACAAACATGGAACTCCCCGTTGTTGTTATTAAACTAGGATGAAGAAAAAACAATTGCTATCAACTGCCTTCCATTGAGGACCTGTATACTGCACGAGTCAAAAAGAAGACTGTGAAAACATTTACAGGCCCCTCACATCCTGGATATAAACTGTTTCAACTCCTACCCTCAAAACAACACTATAGAGCACTGCACACAGAACAACTAGACACAAGAACAGTTTTTCCCCCGAATGCCATCACTCTGCTAAACAAATAATTCCCTCAATACTGTCAAATTATTTACTAAGTCTGAACTACTATTAATCTTTTCATCGTTCCTATCACCTATCTCCTTCCACTAATGACTGTATGACTGTAACTTTGTTGCTTGTATCCTTACAATTTATATTGACTGTTTCCTTAATATGATTTGATTGCTTATTTGTACCCTATGACTATCATTAAGTGTTGTACCTTATGATTCTTTATGAACGTATCTTTTCTTTTATGTACACTGAGAGCATAAGTACCAAGACAAATTCTTTGTGTGTCCAATCACACTTGGCCAACAAAATTCTATTCTATTCTATTCTAAATGAGGATTAATCAAGGATGTTAAACAAGTTGTAAATGGTTTGCAAGCAGGCCAGCATGCAGGTAAGGGACAGAGTAAGACAGAGCGGAGCAGGGTGATAGCTGCAGCTGCCTGCAGGAAAATTGCATGAGTGATCTGCAAGGTATGAGAGAACAGGGCCATCTGTTACTGGGCAGGGAAGTGAGCATGAAAGGCCAGCAAGGCACGGTATCAGCATAACTAGGCCAGGATGGTTGTTGCCAGATTTGTCACCCTAGCCAGGGAGATTTGCCACCATTTAAAAATGGCAAATCAATAAATATGGGTCCCCTAAAACCAAAGCTTTTTGGCCTTGAAATATACCGAATCAATAAATAAATTAAGCAACAAAAGAAAGGCAAGATTTTAAATGAACAACGACACACATTCAATTATTGGATAAGCAGGTCCCAAAACAGACAGGAAAGTGATTGAAGCCTGGGAAACAGGTCTCTCATCAGTCAACAGAAGTGCCAATTTATCACCAGTTTATCAAGTACTTAAGAGGCAAGGGCTTGGCAGCACAGGTAAACAACAGTCAATAACTTAATAGCCAGCCATCAAGACCCCAATCAACATTTAAAAAGCTAACAGGCACCACACACAGAATAGCCCAAAGCACACACTCTGATAGAGAGAAATTCCCTGAGGATGACTCCAGCATGAGTTCAAAAGGTCGAAAGACTAAATCTCTGGTTCCAGTGAAGATCCAGATTGGATCCTGCATTTTCTCTATACAGTAATTCAGTTTGTACATAAAATTGTGCCCTTTCTTTAGATCCATTTAGCACAACAATTATACTTTAATGGGGGACTTCCGGTTGGCGCCGCGAGGATACAGACTGGGAAATGGCAAGCTCCGCAGAGCTCTACCAAAATCCCATCTGCCAAGCTGCCACCAACAGGTCTTTGGACCTTCCCTGTCTTGAAGGGACAGGGGGACAAGAAGGGATCACTTGGGCAGCCGAGAGGAATGGGCAGGTTCCTCGGGGCCGGAGGCTTTCCCTTCACGCCGGCGGCAGTGGAACGACAGTCATGGAGGCTGTCTGGAAACCGTGGCAACCGGGAACAAAGATCATGCTGGAGGAGAGGAGGAGAAGCGGAGAAGAACAGGGAGCTTGTATGCTGGGTGAGTTTAACAATTGCCCAGGCGGGAGCTGCCCTCAGATGTGGATTGCAACAAGTGAGCCCCTGTTTTAATAGCGGCTAACAACTACAGGGGCTAAAAGACAAAGGACCTGTTTGATAGAAAGCACTTATTATGACTGTGTGGAAATGGTTTAGTTACAATTTTTTAACCTATTTTTATTTTTATTTTTCCTGTGGGTAAATGAGGCTAGACTGATTTTGTGGAGTGAGACTGGATTATATCTGGGAGAGAGGAAGGAGAAGAGGAAACAATTATGTTTTAAAAGTAAAGACAAAAGACAAACGGTGATGGATAAAATGGCTTCTAGCTCTGAAGTGAAAGTATGAATCCCAGACTATTTATTAATTGAAAAGAGAAACTATGTCGCTTGTTACTTATACTGAATTGACACTTAGAAAAGACTTAGAGACCTTGGCTTCTGATACATAATCTGTTCACTGGAGGATTTATGGAAGATTTGAAAGAAGAAATTAAATGGAATAATGGAAACTGAACTACATAAAAGTGATTATAAGAGAAAGCGTGGCAACAAAAGGAAGACATGATGATACCATATATGGAATAGTTCCAGAATTAACTTTGCAGAATTTATAACTTTGATAACTTGAAAGGGAAAAAAAATATATTTGGACAGATTGGAGAAAAAAAGAACAATGGAATAAATCAAGTGACAAGATAACAAAATATCACAGTTTGATTCAAATGGATGTAATTAATGTTAGGAAATACTTTTCTTTCTTCTCCACGCTTTCTTTTTATTTCTTATCTTTCTTTTTTCTCTTTGTTTTACTCTTTTCTCATCTGCTTTTTTCCCCCCTTTATTTTTTCTCTCTTTTCTCTCGAATATAATTGTTTAATTTTTTTGTTATTTTTAAACTCCCCTTTCCCTTTTTACTGATGTCTCTAATACTTCTTTATTTTTTTATTGTAATTACTATTGTTATTATTTTCCTTGTTATTACTATCACCACCTTGTTTTTATATATATATATATATAAATACACAAATAATTTGATTAAGAAATAAGAGCACAAATGATGTAAGGAAAATACGATCTCTGGAGGCTTTAACTTGTTCTTAAACTTTGAATTTTCCGTAGATTCAACAATTTAGAAGAAAGGTTTTTTTAAGACATTGGAAGATATTTGTTAAAATATATTTTTATTGTAAATTAGAAATATGTAGGAGAATAAATGGAAAAGCAATATTGGTAATACATTGTGAAATAATTTGAAGCTAACAGATTGAATTAGAGAAGTTAGAAGGGAGGAAAATGCAAGCAAGATAATAATTAAAACAAAATGTTATTAATCAATTAAATATGTGAAACTAGGAATAATGTGGAATATGATTTTGGAAATTAGCTAAAGTAGAGTTTTGCTCCAGATTAATAAATGTGGGTAGGAGTGAAGGAAGGCATTATATTAGAAAATAGTTGAAACAAAGCTTGGAATTAGTTAAAAATTGAAATAAGAGTTAGGAATGGAGGTAAGCATGAGCTGGAAAACAGTGAAAGCAATGCTGTGGACCAGCCAATAAACAGAGTTAGGAGTGGAGGAAAGCATACGCTGGGTAACAGTTTATATGAACTGTGAACCAGTTAAAAATAAAAAGGTAGGAGTGGAGGAGACTATACCTGGGGATCAATTGAAATATAATTGTGAACCCTTAAAAATAAGGGTAGGAGCGGAGGAAAATATGCATTAGAAGACAGTTAAAGTAAAGCTGCGAACCAATTAATATATAGATTAGGAGTGGAGGAAAGCATATATTGGGTAACAGCTAAAGCTAAACTGTGAACTAGCCAAAAAATATAAAGTTAGGAGTGGAGGAGACTATATCTGGGGAACAATTGAAATATAGTTGTGAACCAGTTAAAAATAAAGGTGGGAGCGGAGGAAAGCACTGCTGGAAAGCAACTATTTAAGTTGCAAACCAGTTATAAAATAAATATAGGAGGAGTAAAGGAGATAAGGTTGGTGTGTAGTTAAAATCACACTGTGAACCAGCCAAAATAATTTAAGGTCAGGAGTGGAGGTAAGCCTTGCTGGAAAGCAGCAGATCAAGATGTGAAACAGCTAAAAAATAAAATTAGTAGGAAGTGGAAGAAACTTTACAGGAGAATAATAATATAACTGTGAACCAGTTAAATGGTGTCTCTCTATAATTCATATTTCCATTAGTCATGCAAGACTCCATTTTATTTATTATTATATAGCCATCCAATTTATTTCTTATTTCTTCTTTTAATTAAAAAAATATCAAATCTTCTTTTTTAAAATCCAGTTCAAATTTTAAAGTGTTTAGTCTTTTAACCATATCTCCAGATTAATTCTCTTAGTTCTGTTCCAAAATTAGTTGTTTCTCGGGTCTTTGTCTCTTTAAAGTTGTAGTTTTAAAAAGTTTTTCCAAAGCTCTTTGTTGCATAGCCGCTGTTTTAGGCTAGGGGTCTTCTAATTATTAATGATGTTCCAAACGTTGTTACAAGCCTCGGCTGTTGTCAGTCACCCGGCTTCAAAGAGCTCCGTTTTTTCTGCTTTCCTCCAACACTTTTCTTGCCCGATTCTCAGCTTTGTGGCAGCCACCATGGCTGCTGCCCCCCGCTGCCGACTCATAGAAGGTTCCCTCCAACTTCCGAGGAACTTACCTGTTCCTCTCGATTGTCCGAGGCGCCCTTCTTCCCCAATCCCTGCAGGACGGGTTCAGTCCGAAGACCCATTGGCGGCGGCAAACCTGCAATTACTGCAAGTTCAAATCTCACCAGGCTTAAGGTTGACTCAGCCTTCCATCCTTTCAAAGGTAGGTGAAATGAGGACCCAGATTGTGGGGGCAATAAACTGAATTTGTATAAATATACAAAAGTATGAAGGCTATTGCTTAACGCATTGTAAGCTGCCCTGAATCTCCGGAGAAGGGCGGCATATAAATTATATATATATATATATATATATATATATATATATATATATATATGTATGTATGTATGTATGTATGTATGTATGTATATGTGTATATATATATATATATATATATATATATATATATATATATATATATTTATATATATATACCCTGCATTCAATAATATTGATCTCCACCCCCAAATGCAGTAGTCGTGTTGTAGGAGTTAAATGACTCTTTTTGAGATTAACAGAAAACCCGTGCTCCTGAAGCACCTGCGTGGTGACCCTGAGGTCTGCACATGTCTGGTCCTGAGAGGCTGATTGGATCAGGATGTCATCCAGATAACACTGGACGCGCACGGGACGAGCCCGCAGGTAGGCAGCTAAGGCCAACACCTTCGTGAAAACCGTAGGCGCTGACAGGCCAAAGGGCAAGGCTCGATACTGATAGTGCCGGCCTGTATAACAGAAGCAGAGATATTTCCTATGACCTGAAAGGATGGGGATATGTAAATAAGCCTCAGTAAGATCAATTGAGGTGAAGAAGTTGCCCTCCCTGACGCCATCCAAAATGGACTTGAGAGAATGCATCTTGAACCATTTGTAAATAACATATTGGTTCAGTCTTTTGAGATCCAGAATTGCCCTATACCCACCCGAGGCTTTCGGAATGACGAAGAGGATGGAATAAAATCCCATGCCTTGCTCGACCCCTGAAACTGGTTGAACAGCATGTATATCCAATAGGTGTTGGATAGCAGTTTCCATGAGGTCTTGTTTGACCGGGTTACCCACAACAGGGTAAGAGATGAAAAACCTCTGGGGAGTAGAGAAGAACTCTAAGGAGAGGCCCGATCGGACCGTCTCCAGGACCCATGCATCCGTTGTGATACCCTCTCAACGCCTGGCAAAATAGGCCAGGCATCCCCCAATGGGAGAGTTCGTGAGGCAGTTATCGCTGGCACTGGTAAGGACAACTCCCTCCCCCTCAAAAGGGCCACCTAGGAGGGAATTGCTTAAATTTCCCTGCTCTATCCTGAGGTTGACTTTGTCTAGGTTGAAAGATAGCTCTGTCCTACTCGAGCCAACCGCCCCCATCAGGTCCCCGGAAGGATTGGTTTCTAAAATATGGAGAAGGGCGTGAGTTTGTATGTCGTGACAGGGAAGGGAGGACCTTATGTTTGTCTTTAGTTTCCACAAGCAGCGGCTCCAGCGTCTCTCCAAATAGTTGCTTCTCCGAGAACAGGGCAGATGCCAGTTGCCACTTCTGCTTGGCATCCGCCTGCCACTGGCAAAGCCAGAAGAGCCGCCTGGAAGCCACGGACGAAGCGTTGGCTTTTCATGCGAACCTCGCTGCTCCAAGCGGCCGATAACTTATTTAAACCTTGATGGGTACGCACACCTGCAACAGGAATTCTGTTTTGCAACTGCCTGAGCCACAATAGGAAAGCCCGATTAAAAAATGAAGCAGCCCTAGAGGCCTTCACAGCCCACGCTGCTGACTGTGAATAGTGGTGGTGTTGGAACCACCTCAGCCTCTGCCTTGGGCTCAGAAAACAAAGAGCCACTATGCTGTCCAGAATCAGGAGCCGAATCCACTGCTGGCAGGTGCCCAGCCAGTCTGACCGTGCTGGAAGCCTTATATAATAAGGACTTAAACAGCTGAGGCCGGAAAAAGCCAACAAAGGGGGGCTGGTCAGTAGATAATCCCTCATCTTTTGAGAGGTCAAGCTCTCTGTCCATGTCCTCATGTGAACCCTCCTGATCTGAAGACCCAGGGGAATAAAACCCTGGGAATGTATCACCTCAGCTGAGGTCTGGCCCCTTATGGGCGCCTGTGAGGTCACTGAATAGTCTGAGCGAAGGGAAGCTTCACGGTGACTGTAGCTACGCTGTAACCCAGCTGCAATTCTCTCTCTATAGCTTGAGAAATAATGGCCTCCATGTTAGATGGAAACTGGCTTTGCTGCTGCTCCCCTGAACTAGCTCCCTGTAAAACAGGAGGACAGGCAGCCTCTGCAGCAGAGGATCTGTGCCTGATAGGCTATTGCCATGCCACTTGGGCAAAATGGGAATCAGGGAGAGAGACAAATAGAGCTGGCCTGTTGTCAGGCAGATTGTCAGTCAAAAATTGCTCAGGAGCGCCATCTGGTGACAAGGGCTGCAATAGCCGGCTGTCATCCTCAGGATTTAACTGCTGCTCCTGAAAATGGCGGGAAAAACCAGTAGAGTGACTCTAAGGGGCCCCACTAGTGCTAACAGATGTCCTGGCTACCTGCTTCTCAAGAGCCTTCTGGAACCTGGCAGCCTCCTTTTCATCTGCCTTAGAGGGCTTCACGGCTTTTCTAGACCTCTTAGAGAGTTTAGCCGCAGCCCTCTTAATAGCCGATCTGGATTCAGAGGCTAGAGTCACCTTAACCACCTTCCTAGCCTCCTTACCCGGCTCCAGCGACGATCTCTGAAGAGCGGCTTCCCCGCTGACACTGGGAGCTGCATCCGCCATTTTAGAACTACCGCGGCACAGCTGTGATCAAAGGTGGCCACACTGCGGCGGTTTCCGAGTGTGCTCGCGAATGAGCAGAGGCTTGGGAATCGGGCCCCTGGCCTCCAATGACCACACGGGGCGAAGAGAGTGTGTCCGGAAACGGACAGGGACTCCACTGTCCGGCTGCTATCCTTTGATAGCTCAGGCTTCACTGACAGCCCAGCCATCCTTCGGTTCAAAGCGGAGCGTGAAGCTTCCCGCTGAGCCGGAATCCAAAGGAGCTGGTCAGCGCTGCGATCAGCTCGATCTGGCTGCCCGGTCAGAACCACCAGCCAGTGACCTGACTCGCTGCAACGCGGCCCTTAGCAGGCTCGTGCTAAAACACTTCATGCTGGAATCTATACAAATTAAACTGTAAGAAAAAGAAAATTCTAACTACAAAATAAAAAATTTCCAACAAACACCAAGCATTCAGGAATAGTTGATCAAGCAAAGACACATCTGTCCACAGCCAGGACTGAGACAGAAACTGGGGACCGTTGGTGTAGGCGTGTCCTTGCAGCTTTGACAGTCTCAGTCCTATTGGCTAGCAGACGAGGGCAACCCATTCCTGGATGCTGCCCCCACTACAATGGAGAATTTATGGGCTCTTCTTAAACGGGAGATTTATGGTGAAGGAAAGCAATACACCTCTCTGAACACAATGGAAGCTGTGGTTGTTGCTGCACAAAAACTTAATCATCAATTGATCAAGAAACTGACAGACTCCATGAATGAAAGGCTTATGACTGTTATTGAAAAGAAGGGTGGCTATATTGATCACTGAATTTTATTTTGAAATGTTAGAAATGTTTATTTATTTATTTGTTGTTTGTTTATTATTCTCACTTTAACAGATGCAAATAAATGAGTGAGAGGGGCAAATTTTCATTTTTCTTTAGTTGCATAATAATTCAACACATTAATAGTTGCCCAATAATTGTGGGTGGGTGTTTGTGTGTGTATGTGCCTAGAAAATGTGCAGAGAAAAGCAACAAAGATGATAAAGGTCTGGAGGCTAAATCATATGATGAGCATTTGAAGGCGCTAAGTATGGTTAGCTCAAACAGAAGGATTGGGGGGGGCATGATAAATATCTTCTAGTACTTGAGGGGTTGTCACATAAAAGAAGGGATTGACTTATTTTCCAAAGCACCAGAGGGCAAGAAGTAATGGATGGAAGCTTATTAAAGAAAAATCTAACCTAAAAGTAAGGAGAAATCTTCCGGCAGTGAGAATAATTAATGAATGGAATAGCTTGCCTCCCAGTTATGTGTGCCCCATCACTGGAGATTTTCAAAAATAAATTGGACAATCATTTGATTGGGATGGTATGAGGTCTTCTGACTGAATCAGAGAGTTGGACTAGAAGAGATCCCTTCCAACTCTATGACTCTATGTTCTATGAATGTCTATCTACCCCAAATCAAGCTCAGGTTTCCTGGCAAATAATATGTCAGAGACTATATGTTGTTAGTAACAGTTATGAAATTAGAGAGAAGATATGAGATCCAAATTGGTTAAGTGCTTCCATTTATCTCTCTTTTTCTTTGCTAAGCCAAGAATAGCCAAGATTCCTTTTGCCAAATTCATTCAGAATTCTAATTGATTAACTTGTGGAAAGAGAATAGGTACACACATGCAGGTGAGATTAAAGCCAAATTAACCATAATTTGAACACTGCATAGTAATTATTTTATTTTAATTTTAATAATGATATGTCAAGATGTTGGGCTTGCATGGTACCTTATATTTAAGACATTTATTATTATACACAACGCTATGGCCAGCTCTACTTCATAAATAATATTACCGTTCTTCATATATATACTTCATATATATAGGTATGTGGCTATATACTTCATAAAATACTTAATTTAATTTAATTTAATTTCCAATTTATATACCGCCCTTCTCAAAGGCCTGAGAATCAGAAAAGAGACCTATAAAACACAAGCCTTCGCGGACGATGTGGCGCTAATATTAGAAGATCCACTGATATCTGGACAAAAAGTACTAGAGGAATTGGGTAAATATGGAGAGGTGGCAGGCCTTAAACTGAATAAATCTAAAACCAAAATACTCACTAAAAATGTAACTGAGTCACAAAAGAAAGAGATAGACTACAAGTAGTCCCAAAAATAAAATACCTAGGAATTTGGTTAACTAAAAGGTGTTCTTCCCTAAAAGAAGATAATTATTCCCCACTAATTAATAAATTAAAACAAGATTTGGATAGATGGAAAAAGATTAAACTATCACTTATAGGCAAAATTGCGGCAATTAAGATGAACATTCTCCCCAAGATTTTATTTTTATACCAAAACCTACCAGTAATTTTAGAGAAAAAATTTTTTTTAGAATTAAATAAGACCATTAGGGAATTTGTTTGGGAAGGGCAAAAATCAAGGATCTCACTTAAAATTCTACAGGAAAAAAGGAATGTGGGAGGATTCGGACTCCCAAATTGGGGAACGTATTATAGAGCGGCAAAGTTGATATGGATAAAGGATTAGATCACCCTGGAGAACAAGAGAATTTTAGTGTTAGAAGGTCATGACTTACAGAAAGGGTGGCATGCATATTTATGGGACAAAGACAACAAAAAGAAAACTTATTTCCACAGGCATAAAATCAGGGACTCTCTAATACAAACATGGGTGGGGATCAGGCAGAGATACTATACCAAGGTCCCAATCTGGCTTTCCACGGTAGAGGCAATGATTTACCCCAATAGGTGGGGAATTGAGAAACTGTACAGATACAAAGACATTGTAGATGGAGGGGGAAACATTAAATCAAATGAAGCTCTGAGAGATCAAGGTATAACCTTAGACTGGTGGACCTACCTACAAATAAAATCAAGATACCAGAAAGATAAAGATGAGTATGGCCTAGAATCAGGATATAATGGTTTAGATAAAATTTTGATGGGACAAGGGAATAAAGCGTTGGCCAAACTGTATAACTATCTATTGGACGAAGACAGAGATGAGGATATAATTAGAAACCAATTGAGAGCATGGGAGAGAAATATTGGACACAGTTTGGACCTTAATGAATGGGAAGATGCCTGGAACAAAAATTATAAATTAACTAGAGCAGCCATGTATAAGGAAAACCATTACAAAATGCTTCATAGGTGGCACTTAGCACCTGCAAGATTAGCAAAGATGTTCCCCAATGCACAGTCAAATTGTTGGAAATGTGGCCAGGGTCACGGCACCTTCTTTCACATGTGGTGGACATGCCCCGAAGCAAAAAGGTATTGGAGCAAAATTCGGAGATGGTCGAAAGATATACTCAAAGAAGAAATTGATTTGAATCCAGAAATATTTCTCCTGGGAATGGCAAAGAAAGGGCATGGAAAGGAAAAGGTCCATCTCCTAATACACATAGCTACAGCTGCCAGACTGGCATACGCTCAATATTGGAAAAAGAAAGACCTACCACCAGACGACCTTATAATTAATAAAATATTTGAGTGTGCAGAGATAAGTAAATTAACACACGAGATAAATGATGACGAAAACTCTGACTATGATATTGTGTGGGGAAGATGGTACGAATGGATAAATGACAGAATTAAGGAAGGAATAAATGGTGCAGAAAGTAATTAGAAATGTGTAGTTTAAATGACACCAGACATTTACTTATGTATATATGTTAAAACACTGCGAATCCGATGTTAAACTGAATCGTGACTATATTTTATTTTCTGCAAAAAAAATAAACCAATAAAAATTGTATTTAAAAAAAAAAAATACTTAATTTAATTTAATTTAATTTCCAATTTATATACCGCCCTTCTCCCTGAGGACTCAGGGCGGTGTACAGCCAAGATAAAAAACATAGAATACAAATATTAAAAAACATTTAAAAATATATATAAATTAAGAAATCACAAACTGATTAAAAGAATTTAAAAATAATTTAAAAAATTTAAAAATTTAAAATATATTCATATATATATACTTCATATATAGAGGTCAGAATAATAATCCAGTGCTTAATTTGATGGAGTAGAAATGGAAATTCTAATTTCAAATCCAATCTCCATATCCTTACCTTGTAACATCCATGTAACATTACATTGGATCAGTCTCTCAGCCCTTAGCCAAGTTAGCTAACAGGGTTGTCATGGGAAAAATTGAAGATAAACTGTTACCTAGTCTGCCTTGGGGGAAAGATTAAATATTAACAAAAAATATGTACAGCCCAGTCAGATGGACAATAAGGCCATGCAATTATTAGTAATGATAGAATTCTTGATCCACTAAAATGGCTGGTGTTGGCATTGGCAGAATCTATCTATTCTCCTATGATCATAATACCTGTATTTTATCAAAGGACCACTAAAATTAATCAAGGAAAAGTTCATTTGGTAATCACTTCTCAGCTGCAAAGATTGTGACAAATTAAAAGATTAATAAAGATGCCAGACTTTCATAGTATTAATCAATGTGACAAAAAAACTGTATCATCGCATATAGTTGCTGTGGGAACCACCAAACAGTTTTTCCAACAGAAGCTGATAAATAAGATATAAAATCTTTATTGCTGGCCCTGTTCCAATGGTATTTGAAAATCTACAATTTCTGTGAAAAAAAGTGTAATTGTTGTGCACAAAGGAGTGCATATATTTGTAAAGTTTCTTCATCTGTCTAGCTGCATTAGGTGATATGATAATTCTGAATAATTGAATAACTCTGAATAACTTCAGAGTAAGCCTGAAGCAAAAGTTGACTTCCAGGCCTGACAGAGGGATATTGAACCAAATTCTGTATTTTCACCGATTTTGGGAAACCGTTGTCTTATTATTGACTTTTATATAAATTTCCATTGCAACACAAGGTAAATATTCAATGCTATAAAATATTAATCAGCAAGAAAAAAATCAGTCCTTTTTTTTTTTTTAATTTGATTTATATGCCGCCCTTCTCCGAAGACTCAGGGCGGCTTACAATGTGCTCAGCAATTCTCCTTAACCCTTAGCCTCAAAAATCACAAACCTTTGTAGATAAAATTAGTAGAAGTTTTTTGATGAATAAAGAACCTTGCAAAATAAAGGTTGTCACAACTTATTGATTTTTATAATGCTTGAAGGGGATGGCTACACTTCCTTCTTATTCTCATTCCTGTTCCATGCTTGTAATACTATTGAGCCTATGATCAGAAAAGCATCTCACTTACTTTATGTAGTACTGCTGCTGTGTACTTCAGTCATTTCTCTATTTATACTGTAATTCAATTCATACGACTATTTTTAAGGATTCCAATGGCAGAGGTATCATAACAATGTTATATGTGTCACCAGCAAGGAAAGCTCAGAAAAAACTAACATATTTTGTATGCAGCCAAATACTACATATGAGTAGTCCTCGACTTAAGACTGTAATTGAGCCCACAATTTCAGTTGCAAATTGTGGCAATTGCAAAGTATCATCATCCATCACTATGGCTGATTGTATGACCATATTTGTGACGATCATTAAGCAAAGATGACAGCTTTAAAGTGAAATGTCTTAAATGACCAGATAGGTACAAGTGAAGGACTATCTTAATGTGGTTTCCTTTTCTAATTCTGCTTAATGTTTTTTAAAAAAACTATGGCTTTTTGTGTATAATGTATTTTCTAATGACTCTAAACTGTTGACACATTTAACACTGCTTTCCAGCTCAGGCTCTTCTCCTATTATATATGCCATTTTGCTAAGAAGATACAAAATAATGATGGATAAGGGAAGGAAGGAAGGAAGGAAGGAAGTAGTAATAGTAATTCACAAAAATGCAAAGTACTTTTGGATTAGGACAGGATAATCAGAAAGTATTACAAGTACTGAGATTGAGTTTTATTAGGAATGTAGATTATTTTGAATTCATATATATGATGAGTGGAAGCTACAAAATTATCCTGAAAGTCTTTAGTTTGTGTTTGTCTAATTTTCTATCATATTATTTCCATTAATTTTAATTTCTAATCTATTCCATACAAGAAAGAATTCCTAGACTTTCCAATATTCATCCCTTCTAAACTGCTGCCAGTTTGAGCTACTTCTTTTTCATTTAAAAGTCCTAAATACTGATTAAAGAGCCTGCTCCAAGGATAGTCACTGAGAAATTTAAAAAACACACAAAAACTCTGACTTGATCTGAGCAGTAGTACTGAACATTGCACATAAATCTCTATCTCAGGGAGAAAAAGATCTCACTTGGTCACACCACATATTTTTTATTTTCTCAATATAATCTAGGGTGTAGTGTTTAAGTACTTGGAATCAAAAACCAATGCCAAACTTTAATGAACCATTAAGATCTATATTGGTATCTTCCTTGCATATAATACACTGCAATAGTTTTTTATGTGGTATTAGTTTTAAGTATAAAACTACTTTATACTTAATTAAGATCTTAAAATTTAATTCATTTACTATGACATTAATTTTCATAGACCAAAGAAGTATGTGTGTGTGTGTATATATGTGTGTGTATATGTATGTATATGTGTGTGTGTGTGTGTGTGTGTGTGTGTATGTATATATATGTGTGTACAGTTAATATTTCGGGTTTCTTCCCATGTAATTGTGAACATATCCCTAAAAGGGTAGAAGCGACGTTTCGATAGAATCTCATCTGCCATCAACAGGCTTATGTGAGGGGTCTTTTGCAGTAACTGCCGTTACTATTTCAAATCTGGTGCTGGTAGTCTGGGATGGCTCCACCTTTTCATTCTGATTGGTTGGGAGTCCCAGTCTGTGTTTATTGGCTTGGCTTCGGGTGTATGGTATGTGTGTGTGTGTGTGTGTGTGTGTGTGTGTGTGTGTGTGTGTGTGTATAGCGCTAGACATCACCATCTCCGGAACGTTTAAAAGTTTAATTTTTTTTTTAATTTTAAAACTTGTACTAAGCTTTCGTCGGCCCCTACCGACTTCGTCAGAGTATAAAATCCCCATTGAGGAGCTGCCTGCTTTTATGTAATGCTGATCAATTTAGTCATAGCACGCGTAACAGACCCACACCCTTGCGTTCTCCCTGTAATTAACTTTTTTTCTGCCTTAGTCATGCTAACAAATGACGATGCACTTCCCCCTGCCTCCTTCCCCATTGTGTGTTGCCTCTTTCTCTCCCTGGGGGGTAACGCAGGGTTATCAGGCATTGCTTTGAAGGTATTTCTCCCAGCTCTCTCTCCTTCATTGTTATGCCTTTCCCGTTTAGGCATACACGTTGCCTCCTCTGAACCTATTTGTTTTGCCCATGATCTTATGATGGGTCTGCATTGTTCTTCCTTACCCCCCCCCCATCTTCCTCATTCTGCTGTTTCCGTAACCTACTCACTTGCTCTCTATCAGGGTTTATCACACCTTCATTGGGCCACTTTCTATGCCTAAAGGAGGAAATTTGTCCCTGATCTCCATTCAGTCTTAGTGACCGGTTCTCTTTAAGTCTTTCCTGGTGCCGTAAAGCCTGGTATGCCGGTGGTATGTCAATATGTCTATTTAGGGAGTTGTTGTTAGAGAACCAGGCTTCTTCCAAGAGGCGCCCTCCTTTTGTTTCGTCGTGAGCAACGACTTCGGTCTCTTGGAAGTTGAACTCGTGACCGTGCTCCTCCGTATGCATCCAAATCTGGGAGCGCTGTTCCTTATGTCTGACCGCTAGCTTGTGCTCATGCACCCTCGTTTTCAGTCGTTTTGATGTTTCTCCTATGTAATGACCTGCGCAATTGCTGCAGTTAATACGGTAGATTATTGAGGAAGTCTCCTCCTTTGGCAAAGCTTCTTTCAGGCGCATTACTCTCTTCCTCAGTGTTTGGTCAGGTCTGTGTGCCACTTTAACCACATGTGGTGCAAGGATGCGTGCCGCAGTTTCGGACACCCCCTGTATGTATGGGAGCACCCTCCACGTTGATGTTCCGCATGCACCCTCCATGGGCTGCCGGGCCCTGGGTGTAAACGTTCCGGAGATCGTGATGTCTATCGCCTCTTCTATAAGTATACCTGGAACTCGCATTTTTAGGACAATTCTTAATACATACATATATAAATATATATATATATTATATATATATATATATAAAATTTATATTTTGCTGATAAAGAAATAAAGGGAGACTAGTATAGATCTATTTCAAACTTTTTAGCTTTCATCATATATATATATATATATATATATATACATATATATATATATATATACATACATACATATATACACACACACACATACACATATACATATACATACATACAGACACACACACATACATACACACACACACACACACACACACATGATGTGTATATATTACATCTACATACACAAATTATATCTATATAATTCCTGCACCATGGCAGGGTCCACTTTATGGCAGGGTCTGCTTATTTATCCATCCATCCATCCATCCATCCATAGTTGGGATGGAAGGATAGTAAAAAGAAAGTAGGAAAAATAATGAAGGCATTATTTGCAATATATATAGTAACTATTTGCGCCTTGCAGGATTGTGACATAGACAACATTATATTGGTAAAGTGATTAACATATCTGGTGTGATATTTTTATGTTTGTTTAATATTTCCAAAATAAATGTGTTTCAGTCTAAGACAACAAAAGACATAGTTTCAATTATCATCAATATATCTTGCATTGTTTATCCCATATCCCAGTCTCCACTGAAATTAGTTAGGTAAAATGGGAAATTCCCTATTCTTTGCCCAAAGACCAACAACACTGTAGAAGAGACACCGAGACACTGAGTTTAACAGGTCTTTTGATGTTTAGCCCCCCCCCAAAAAAACAATAATAAACTAAATTAAAATTCACTTAAGATCATCTTGACGCTGCATGCAAACAAAAAATAATCATGGGGCTCTACAAAGTCACAACTGTTATAGACTAGTTAAATTTATGTACCGTACTTTTCATAGTATAAGACACACTTTTTTCTCCCCTAAAAGAGGGTAGAAATGTTGGTGCATTGGCCTCCCGAAGCCCTGCCCCACGTGTCCTGTTTTTGAAAAAAATGGGCCTATTTTTCACAAAAACAGGGCACGCAGAGGCTTTGAGAGGCCGTTTTGAGAGGCAAAAAACCCATGAAAAACAGGCCTTTTCCCCAAAAATGGGGCACTCAAAGGGTTTGGAAGGCCTGCAAAATGCTCCTGGGGGCTGGGGAGAGCAAAAACTTTTTTTTTTACTTGCTTACCTCTTTGAAATCTTGGTGTGACTTATACACCAGTGCGTCTTATAGTCCGAAAAATACAGTAATCAAGTTCTTTATTTAAGAACTATACTTATAAAACAACTGGGTCTCTAAAAGTTGTAAAGTTGACAACATATTAAGATGTCTATAAAATAGCAATCCATTTATTTAAACAGGATTATTAAAGATGCAAATAAAATTATCAGTACATAATTTGCAACAATACAACCTCGGATATCTTGAGCTTTTCTTAAAGGCAAGAATAAATTAACAAGTGCAAAACAGATAGACACAGATGCATGCAGCTTTATAAATAACACAAAGAGGATATTTCAATATTCATAGGGGGAGGAAACAATGCATTATTATATAAAATTTTGGCTACAGACTGAAGCCATTCAAAAAGTTGTTAAAGGAATAGTAGAAATGAAATATACAATATTGGAAATACTAAAAACTGGATCTGAATAGTGAATCTCGTGCAAGATTCATGAAATGGGCGTTGTACTTACCTGATACGCCCTTTCTCAGTTCCGCTATCACGGCAGTCATGCATGGGTATGACATCGGTTGTTGTCCTATGGGACCGAGTCTACTGGAAGCTTAAGCACCGCCTCTTCCTGCTTGGCTCCAGTTTTGAGGCGAAGGTATACAGTAGACTGGCGTGTCTATAGAGATAAAATGGTAGAAGTGAAAGGACGCCCATTCTCCTATTGGCTGTCACGGCAGTCATGCATGGGACATACCAAAGCTCTTGTCCTATAGGGTGGGTTCCGGTCGGACCCTTTGCAATACTCTCCTGCCGAAGGCGGCGTCAGCGTAATTGTAAGTGTCTAGGCGGTAATGCCAGATAAACGGAGTCACCGAAGTCCATGTAGCCGCCCGACAGACCTCCTCCAGCGGAGCCTGGGTAGCCCATGCAGCGGATGTGGCTGCACTTCTGGTGGAGTGCGCCGTGATACGACGTGGAACAGGTAAGGACTGCGACTCATATGCTGTAGTGATGGTCGCCCGTAGCCAACGACCTACTGTGGAAGCCGAGATACGTGGACCCATGGTCGACAGCTGGAAAGAGATGAAGAGGGCTTCGGTCCTCCGGAACGATGAAGTATGGGATAAGTATATTTTCAGAGCCCTGCGCATGTCCAGGGTGTGCCATACTTTTTCCAAGTGGTGACTGGGTTGAGGACAAAAGTTGGGCAGGATGAGCTCCTGAGACCTGTGAAAGGTGGAGTTAATCTTTGGGATGAACGCGGGATCCAATCGGAGCACCACCCTGTCCTTGTGGAAGATGCAGAGGTCGGAGCGAACAGAAAGGGAAGCAAGTTCCAATATACATCTTGCGGAAGTAATAGCCACCAAAAAAGAAACCTTGAAGGACAGAAATTTCAGATTGACCTCCTGGAGAGGTTCGAAGGGTGGTTTTGTGAGAGCTGTAAGAACCTTGTTAAGGTCCCAAGTGGGGAACCTGTGGATAACCGGAGGTCATAGATTGGTGGCGCCTCGCAAGAAGGCTCGGATTAGGGGCTCCTTGGAAAGAGGAACCTCAGGTCCGAAGGACAGAACGAAGGACAATGCTGCCACTT
Organism: Arizona elegans; assembly: GCA_022577455.1. Taxonomy (NCBI): domain Eukaryota; kingdom Metazoa; phylum Chordata; class Lepidosauria; order Squamata; family Colubridae; genus Arizona; species Arizona elegans. Next base: position 86,969,447 of record JAKOOJ010000004.1, read on the forward strand.
GGCGGCGCAGAGTGTTGGGCGAAAGGCCTGAGGCAAAACAGTCCTGTAGAAAATTCACCAGTTGGGCCACGGAGACTGATGAAGGATCTAAATGATGCCTAGAGCACCAACAAAGAAAGGACTTCCACATGGAATCATAAATACGAGCAGTTGAAGGTCTATGAGCTGCCAGGATGGTGGAGATGGCGGCAGGCGACACGTTGGAGGAAATCAAACGCTGCCACTCAACCTCCAGGTGGTCAGATGATACGCCTGAGGGTCAGGGTGGACCAGGTTGCCTTGGTGCAACACGATCTGATTGCCCGGAATCTGCCATGGCGGTGCCACTGAAAGGACACGAGATCCGCAAACCACAGTCTGCGGGGCCAGTAAGGAGCAAGGAGGATGAGCTCCGCCCGTTCTTGCAACAGCTTGCGAACCACCTTGGCCACCAGAGGAAAGGGAGGAAACACATAAAGCAGCAGGCCCTGAGGCCAAGGACTGCACAGAGCGTCCACCGCCTCTGCTCCCGTCGAGGGAAAACGGGAGTAGAAAAAAGGCAGGAGGTGGTTTCCGCTGGAAGCAAATACGTCCACCGGAGGTATGCCGAACTGAAGACACAGTTGTTCGAAGAGATGTTGAGGAATGCTCCATTCTGTGTGATCTATCCGATAGCGGCTGAGAGCGTCGGCCTGGATGTTGTCCTTCCTGGCGATGTAATCTGCCTGAAGAGAGCTCAGGTGAGATTCGGCCCATAGCCCCAGGCGAAGAGCCTCCTTCATCAGCGTCTTTGAGCGAGTTCTGCCCAGTCTGTTTATATATGCCTTGGCCGAGATATTGTCCGTGAGGACCAACACATCCGGGCCTCGGACATGAGACTCGAAGCTCAGGAGGGCCAGGTAGACTGCTTGCAGCTCGAGAACGTTGATGCTGAGGGATCTTTTGCGCGGGGACCACAGATCCTGCACCGAGTGAGACTCAAGATGAGCTCCCCAGCTGAGGAGACTCGCATCGGTAGTGATGACCATTCTCCAAGACTCGAGGAATTTGCAGCCCTTGGACACTGCCCGTGAAGTCCACCAAAGGAGAGAGGCGACCACAGAAGGAGGGAGCTGTACCATCAGGTTGCCTGGCGTGGAGGAAATCCATTGAAAGGGGAGCAACAGCCATTGAAGCTCCCTGCTGTGGAGGTGAGACCAAGGGACAATCCCATAAGCCGACACCATTTTCCCCAGCAAGGTGGAAAGATCTGCCAATGATGCCGACTTTCGGTGCCGGACACGGTCCGCTAAGGTGGTCAGACTGCGTTGCCGGACTTGGGATAAGGAAACCTCTACTGTGACTGTGTCGATGACCGCCCCCAAATGCTGAATGCGGGTAGAAGGCACTAAATGGCTTTTAGCCCAATTTATGGAGAAACCATGGGATTGCAATATGTGGACGGCACTGTTGACATCTAGAAGAGCCTGAGCAGAGGAGCGGGAGAGGATGATAATATCATCCAAGTAAAACATGGCTCGGATGGGGATGGAACAGATATGTGCCATAAGGGCAGCCATCACCTTAGTGAAGACCCTAGGGGCAGAGGATAAGCCAAAGGGGAGTGCTGTATATTGAAAATGGCATCCATTGTGACAAAACTGGAGGAATTTGCGGTGAGCTGGCCGAATTGGAATGTGGAGGTAGGCCTCCGTTAAATCTATCGATGCCATGTAGTCCCCTTGTCTAATACCCAGCAGAATAGTCTGAAGGGACTGCATCTTAAATCGGCGGTAGACTATGTGCCGCTTTAAGGATTTTAAGTCAAGTAGGGCCCTCCAACCCCCCGAAGTCTTGGGAACTAGAAAGAGACGGGAGTAGAACCCCTGGGCCCGCTTGGAGAGGGGGACAGGCTCAATGGCCTTAATATCTAAAAGGTGTTGGATGGCCGAATTGATCCGAGCAGTCTTAGTGCGATCCCGAGAAGAAGGACATCGCAGAAAGAATTTTGGGGGAGTGGATCGGAACGCCAAGGAGAGACCGAAACGAATGGAAGACCTGACCCAGGCATCTGAGATTGTAGTGTCCCATTGATCAGCGAATTGGGAAAGGCTGCCCCCTATTGATTGATCCAGGGGAGACTTAACAGGACCTACGGAAAAGTCGGCCCCTGTCCACTCGAAAGGGCCACTTGAAACCAAATCTTGCCCCATGCCTAACCTGGTTTTTCTGAGGAGCCGAACCTCTGGAGGCGAAGGGACGTTGAGCTCGTTGGGCTGCGAAGGAAGATTCCGAGCTGCGGAAGGAAGATGAACGAAAAAAGGGCTGAGCCCTGCTGTCAGGGCGACGATTCAGGGAAAGCAGCACTTTGCGGTGATCTTTAGTTTCTACAAGAAGTGTGTCCAGTTGCGAACCGAAGAGCTTGTTGCCGGAAAACGGGGAAAATGCTAGGCGCCACTTGCTTCTGATGTCAGCTTGCCAGTTACGGAGCCATAAGAGCCGACGTGAGCTGACCGACGATCCTATGGCCTTGGCAGAAAAATGGGCCGCACTTAGGGTGGCATCGGCAGAAAATTCTACCGCTGCCAAAATCTTATTCAGATCCTGATGGGAATGATGTACTGAAGGGGGCAGGCGAGCTCAAGCTGCCTCAGCCAAAGAATAATGGCTCTGTTAAAAAAGGACGCTGCAGATGAGGCCTGCACAGACCAGGCCACCGCCTGATGTCCCTTGATCAAGGATCATTCGGCTTTCTTTTCTTTCAGGCGCAAGCACTCTTCAGGTGGACCTGCGAGAGGAGAGGAAGACGATAGAGCCAATACAGGTGGGTCAATGGAGAGGATCTGAAGCAAATTAGAGAAATCAGGAGCCATGTTATAAAACCGTTTGTCCAGATTATTGGGGACAGGGCCGGAACTTGGAAAAGCCCATTGTCTGAGGATCACATCAGAAAATAATTTTGGGGCTGGGACCACTTCCTTCTGGATAGAAGGTTCCTGAAACAAAGCATTGGTAGGATCCACAGCCGTAGAGGCAGAGGTAGCCGCAGAGGAAGAGGAAGACAAAGAAGCCACTCCAAGTCCTGTGACATTTTGGGCCTTATGAAGTAATGAATGAAACATCTGAGGACGGAAGACGCCAATAAAAGCGGGTTGGTCAGGTTCCAGGCCCTCATCATCCGAGACGTCCTGATCCGCCACAATTTCCCCCTCTGAAAGGGAATCCTGGCTGACAGAGTCTGCAGACTCACAAGCCTCAGTGACACTCTCAACCTCCTCTTATTTTATTTATTTATTTATTATTGAATTTCTATACCGCCCTTCTCCCTGAGGACTCAGGGCAGTGTACAGCCAAAATTAAAAAAACATGCAGAACAAATATTAAAAAACAATTAAAAGATATATAAATTTGGCCCAATTAAAACTCACTACCAATTAAAATGTTTAAAACATTTAAAAACATTTAAGAATTTCTTCTTAAACCAGCCCGGCTTGCTTGAAAAAATGGGTTTTAAGGGCACGACGGAAGGCACTGAGGTCCTGGATTCTCCTTATCTCTGGGGGGAGCTGATTCCAGAGGGTAGGTGCCCCCACAGAGAAGGCCCTCCCCCTGGGGGTCACCAGCCTACACTGTTTGGCTGATGGCACCCTGAGGAGGCCCTCTCTGTGGGAGCGCACGGGTCGATGGGAGGTCGTCGGTAGCAGCAGACAGTCTCGAAGATAGCTAGGCCCTATGCCATGGAGCGCTTTGAAGGTGATAACCAGCACCTTGAAGCGCACCCGGAAGACCATCGGGAGCCAGTGCAGCTCGCGCAGGAGCGGTGGTACATGGGAGCACCATGCTGCTCCCTTATCTTATCTCCCTTATCTCCCTTATCTGCTATCCCTATCTTGGTAGGATAGAGCACCGGGTTGGTGCTGTAGACTAGAATGGGCGGAAGCCTCAGAGGGAGGGGCCAATTTCTGTTGGAGCCCTTGAGAAATGTCTTGGCGAATGGCCTCAGAAATAATAACGGCTAAGGCCGGAAGTATGTCAGGTAAAGATTGAGGCACCTGATTGGCAACCTGAGCAGCAGGGCTCTGCAAGGCCTGGGTCTCAGGCTCAGGAGAATGGGAGGCTTCAGGAGCCACAGGAAAGGCAGAAGCTGCTTCCATATCACAGTGTCCTCAATGACAGATCTGTCTGGGGATAAGGCTGGGGTAGGCCTTTGAGGAGGGGACGGGTTGAGAGAAGCCTTGGCTGATGAAGAGGCACTGGGATGTTCAGCGCTGGTTTGTAGGCCTGAGGCTGCCTGGGCCTTGTGGAAGGCCTTCCCGATGGCCTTATGGCGCCTCTCCTCCTCCCGTGATGGCTTGGGGGCAATGGCCCGGTTAGAGGCCGATGAGCTAAGGTCCCTGGACTTGCTGGGCTGTCCTTTCGAAGTCCCTTCTTCAGGATCCTCCACCCGGGGCCTTTTCCCCTTATCACGGGCTTGGCGGGAAAAACGGGATTTCATTGCATCCGCCATCTTGGATCCCCGACCACGAGGTCTAGAATGGGCGTTGACTTACCTGAACACTTCTTCTCATTGCACTGGCTCCAGTGGTCAGGATTGGGTAGTGACACGCTCCAGTTATTGATTGAGTCTGCAAAGCTGAGAAGCTCCTCCCCTTTGCCTTGACTCCCAGCTTTCTGATGAAAGACAGCAACGCAGACAGGCACTTTGAGCTGTAAGGTAACGAAAGAGAGATCCACAGAATCTTCCCCACCAACGAGGGCACCAACAGGGTGGGGCTGACCACTGGAGCCAGTGCAACGAGAAGAAGCGTTCAGGTAAGTCAACGCCCATTCTCGTTGATCCTGGCTCCAGTGGTCAGGATTGGGACATGCCCAAGCCTAACTCTGTAGGGAGGGACCCGCCTGAGGGGGTGGGGAAGTTCCCAGATGAACCTGTTGGAGGACCCTGCGCCCGAAGGCAGCCTCGGCCGAGGCAAACCGATCGAGACGATAGTGTCTAACAAAGGGAGTGGGGGAAGTCCAGGCGGCAGCCCTGCAGATTTCCTCCAGGGAAGCCTGAGTAGCCCAAGCGACCGAAGTGGCCGCACTACAGGTAGAGTGCGCCGTGATACGGCGAGGAACCGGGATGGAAAGGACCTCATAAGCCTTTGCGATGGTGGCGCGGATCCAACGCCCCAAAGTGGCTGCCGATACCTTCTTGCCTAAGGAGGATGGCTGAAATGAAAGCAGGAGGGCTTCAGTCTGGCGCAGAGAAGAGGTGCGTCAGAGGTAAATGCGGAGAGCCCTTCTGACGTCTAGTGTGTGCCAAGCCCTCTCGAGTGGATGAGTAGGATGAGGGCAGAAGTCGGGAAGGACTAATTCCAGGGCCCTATGGTAAGGGGAATTAATCTTGGGAAGGAAGGTGGGATCCAATCTGAGAACAACCCTGTCAGGATGGAAGATACATAGGTCCTCTCGGGCTGAGAGGGCAGCCAAGTCCGACACCCTCCTGGCCGATGTGATGGCCAGAAGGAAGGCTACCTTATACGATAGGAACCGTAATCCTACTTCCCTAAGGGGCTCAAACGGGGCCCTGGTCAGGGCATCCAGGACCCGAGGAAGATCCCAGGTGGGATATCTATGGAGAGGAGCAGGCCGAAGGTTGGAGGCTCCCCTGAGAAATTGCCGAATAAGCGGGCGGGAGGCTAGGGAACCCCGTGAACCACAGCAAAGAATGGAGGAAATTGCCGCTACTTGCCTGCGGAGTGTGTTGGGAGCCAAACCTGAGTCAAGACGATCCTGAAGATAGATGAGGACCTGCTCCGTGGAGGCTGCTGTAGAGGTGATGGAATGTCTGTCGCACCAAGACGAAAATGCTCTCCAGGTGGAGTCATAGATCCGAGTGGTTGAAGGCCTATGAGCCGCCTGGATAGTCGCGACAACTCTGGGCGGAAGACGACGGGAACTCAGGAGACGCCGCTCAATCGCCAGGCGGTTAGTTGTAGCCATGCGGCGTCCGGATGAAGAAGAGACCCTTGACGGAGGACGACTCTGTCCGGAGGAAGACGCCATGGAGGCCGAACCGAGAGGGCCATCAGATCCGCGAACCAAGGCCGGTGAGGCCAATGGGGGGCAATGAGCAGCAGTTCCGCCTTCTCCTGTAGCATCTTCCTGATGACCTTGGCGATGACTGGGAGTGGAGGGAAGGCATACAGAAGGCCTGGGGGCCATGCGCTGTGGAGAGCGTCCACGGCCTCCGCTCCTGGTTCCGGAAACCGTGAAAAGAACCTCTGGGTCTGTCGATTGGACTGTGTGGCGAAAAGGTCCAGGACTGGAACCCCCATCAAGGATGTGACTTCCGCAAAGAGCGGAGGGTCCAGAGACCACTCCCCGGGGTCCACCGGGGTCCTGCTCAGCCAATCCGCCTGAGAATTCTGGAGACCGGAGATGTGGGCTGCCTTCAAAGATTTGAGGTGTGTCTCCGCCCAGGAGCCCAGTCTCTCGGCCTCCTCCATGAGGTGTCGAGATCGGGTCCCTCCTAGGCGGTTTACGTGGGCCTTGGCGGCCACATTGTCCGTCCTGACGAGGACATGCTTGCCCTGTACCTTGCGGGCAAAGACCCGAAGGGCCAGGTGGATGGCCCGGAGCTCCAACCAGTTTATGTTGTGCTCTAAATCCGCTCGAGTCCATCGACCCTGAGCGAGGGAAGAGGAAAGGTGGGCCCCCCAGCCGTGAAGGCTGGTGTCCGTAGTCAGGATCAGACACTGATGATCCCTGAACTCCCTCCCCTGGAGGACGGCCCCCGAGTTCCACCAATCAAAGGACCTGAGCACTTTGGGGGGAAGGTGGACAAATCGATGGGAGGACCCCAACCCCTGTTTCTGGTAAGGGAGGAGGAACCACTGCAGGAGCCTGCAGTGGAGACGGGCCCAGGGAACTATGCCAATGCAAGATACCATCTTCCCTAGGAGTTGGGAGAGGGAGGCCAGGGAAGAGCCCTTCGCTGTCCTCACTGCCCTGACCAGAGACCGCAGACTGGCCAGGCGATCCCGGGAAAGATAGACCTTGCATTGACCCGTGTCGATGACGGCACCTAGATGCTGGAGACGAGTGGTCAGGACCAGATGACTTTTGGCCCGATTTATGGAGAACCCATGGGCCTCCAGAACCCGGATAGTGGTCGAGAGATCCCGAAGAGCCTGGGGCTCCGAGACTGACTGGACCAGAAGATCGTCCAGATAGAACTGCATCCGGATTGGAATGGCCCTGAGATGGCCCGCTATGGCGGCCATCAATTTCGTGAGTACCCTGGGGGCCGATGAGAGGGCGAATGGGAGAGCCCTGTACTGGTAGTGTTGGTTCGAGAAGCAGAATCGAAGGAACCTGCGGTGGGCCGGGAGGATGGGGACGTGGAGATACGCCTCCGTCAGGTCGATTGACGAGAGGTAATCTCCGACCCTGATGCCCTCCAAGATGGTCTGGAGGGACTGCATCTTGAACCGCCGGTAGACGATCCGGCGGTTCAGGGATTTGAGGTCTAAAATCGCCCTCCACCCCCCTGAGGACTTTCGAATAACGAACAAGCGTGAATAGAAGCCTTGTCCGTGCTGCCCCTGGGGCACAGGTTCGATGGCCCGAATCTCTAGTAGGTGACAGATGGCAGAGGCCACGAAGAGCCTGGATGGTCGGCTCTGCGAGATGGGACAGCGAAGAAACCTCTCTGGGGGGGAGGAGAGGAATTCGAGAGAGAGGCCAGAACTGATAGTCCTCCTGACCCAGGCGTCCGACGAGGTAGCTGCCCACTGGCTGGCGAAGGACGCCAGGCGGCCTCCAATGGGTAGCTGGACCAGGCCGTCAGCGAGACTTACGGAATCCCCGCCCCCTGCCCCCTCGAAAGGGCCGTCTGGGAGGACCTCTAGGAGGGGGACCTGGACGGTCCTGAGGTCGAAACTGTCTAGGCGGGGGAAACCGTTGACGACGGCTTCCTGAGAAACCACCCTCAGGAGACCGGAATGGGCGGAAGGAGGATTGGGACCTGAAGTCAGATCGCCGGGACAAGCTAGGAAGGATGCGGCACTTGTCCTTGGACTCCACCAAGAGGGGCTCCAGAGGAGTGCCGAAAAGCTTGGGCCCTTCAAATGGGGAAGAAGCGAGGCGCCATTTAGATTTAGCATCAGCTTGCCACTGTCGGAGCCAGAGCATGCGTCTAGCAGCTATAGAGGAACCGATGGCCTTGGCAGCGAAGCGAGAAGAATTTAAGGTAGCATCCGCTGAAAAGTCTAGGGCAACTATAACCTTGCTTATATTTTGGTGGGTCCTCAGGTCGGAGACCGGGAGTCTGGCCTGGAGTTGGTGAAGCCATAAGATAGAGGCTCGGTTAAAAAAGGAGGCGGCCAAGGAAGCCTTGACCGACCAGGCAGTAGCCTGGTGTGATCTAACTAGGGAATGCTCCAGCCGTCTATCCTCCGGGCGTAGACCTTCATCAGGAGGCCCCGTCAAATTAGAGGGGGCTGACAATTCCGCTACCGGTTGGTCTACTGAAGGGACCTGCAAAAGAGAGGACAGTTCAGGTGCCAAATTATAGAGACGTCTGTCATTAGCATTGGGGCTGGGTCCAGAAGCAGGGGCCGCCCATTGTCGTTGAAGAACATCCTTAAATATCTTGGGGCCAGGGATCTCCTCAGATTCAATGGCAGGTTCCTCAAAGAGGGGAATGGAAGAGGAAGGGCCTTCCCCCGCATTAACCGATGAGGTATGAGAGGAACCCAAACCTGTGACAGCCTTGGCCTTGTGGAGCAGGGAACGGAAAAGCTGGGGCTTAAAAAGACCCACAAATGCTGGTTGGTCTGGGGCCAGACCTTCGTCATCCGACAAATCCTGGTCCAGAGGATCAGGAGCTCCTAAGGATTCCCTGTCCGAATGATCAGGTGACCCTGCCTGGGCTAGAGACTCTGGTCCATGAAGAGCTGCCTCAGCAGCCGAGACAATGGAGCCTTCAATATCAACCTGTGAGCAAGAGTGACTGGAGCCCCAAGAGGAGGTTTTCTGCAACTCCTCCCTAACCCCCATTTTGAAGGCTTCCCAGATGAAAGAAGCCAGATCAGAGGTGATCTGATTGCCTGAGGCCAAGGAAGGAGGGGCCATAGGGGCGGGGGCCTGTGCAGGATTTTCTTGGGGTTGAGGCTGGACAGGAGAAGCTTCAGGTTGAGGTCCAAATAATGTTACATTGACCTCCCTAGGCCCTTCAGATGATGGGATGTCCCTATCTGGGGACACGGCAGGAGATAGAACTTGGCCCGGATTATCCCCTTTCTCAGGCTGAACCTGGGGATCCGGATTTGCTGGGCCTGCAGGAGCAGGTATTGAACCTGCAGAAGGGGCCACCGCAGGAGATGGATGGGGGCTAATGGAGGCTTTCTCCTGCAAGGAGGCTGCCTGGATGGCCTTCTGGATCGCCTTTTCAATAGCCTTATGACGCTTTAGCTCTTCCCTGGACAAACCAGAAGATTGGGAAGGCTTAGACCCCTTTGTGGTATGATGGGTTTTTTTGCTTTTCTTAGCAGGAACAGGGTCAGAAGATCCAGGTTCTTCCTGCTGTAAGGGTTGCTTGGCCGATCTGGAAGGCCGATGGGAAGCCATGAGAACTCCTCAATTCCCCTGAGGGAAGGGCAGGATTCAGAGGGGAAGCTGAAAGAAAGGGCAAGGCCGACAGTTAAAGAGGCCTTTAGCCCTCGCAAGGCCTCTAGTTGCAACGAGGCCTTCCCAAAATGGCCGCCGGTACACTTAAAATGGCCGCTGGGCCTTCCCCAAATGGCCGCCGGTACACTTAAAATGGCCGCCGGGCCTTCCCAAATTGGCCACCGGTACACTTAAAATGGCCGCCGGACCTTCCCAAAATGGCCGCCGGTACACTTAAAATGGCCACCGGGACTTAAAATGGCCGCCGGGACACTCAAAATGGCCACTGGAACATTACGAATGGCCTAGGAAACCCTAATGGCCGCCCGGACTCTTAATCCAACTCCCCTCTTACTTACATTTGGAATCCGGGCGATTGGGAGATGATCAGCAGAGCCGATCCACCCGAGGGGCTGGGGCTGCAGAACGAGGGTCTCCGCTGCTGTGCTGAGCTCAGAAGCCGCCCGGCAGGGGCTGCGGCTAACAGGGGCCTCAGGCCTCGTGGTCAGCCTCCAAAGCGGCTCCGTTGATAAAATCGCCGCAATTTGCTGGCTATCGGATCCCCGATAGCCTCTCCAAAGCCTCTGCCTGGCCAGGCAAGAGGCTAGCCCCTTGTATGCAGCAGTAGAGGGAACAGGCCCTCCACGCTAGGGTGAGGACCAGGCTCAACCAGCTGGGAACCTACAGTCCTCACCAGCCAAAAATTGGCCTCCAGCGGTCTCGGGTACGAACCCCTTCGCGCTGGGAGCTCTACCAAAAATTTTTGGGAGCTGTAGATGAAATTTGGTGGCAAAAGGGAAACTTTTGCCAGAGCTAGGCTCAAACGTGCCTTTCACAACCGGATTGAGTCAGAAAGCTGGGAGGCAAGGCAAAGGGGAGGAGCTTCTCAGCTTTGCAGACTCAATCAATAACTGGAGCGTGTCACTACCCAATCCTGACCACTGGAGCCAGGATCAACGAGAAAGGCCCCTGGGATATAAAGAAACTGAGGGATCCCCGGGTACTTGCGATTTGAATTGGTGGCACAGTCCACGAAGCAGAGGCCCAAACGAAGTCGCTAGCCCGAAGGTTAAGGCGCGACAGGAAGCGTGGAAAAAAAGGGGCATCGCGCTGACGACTGCAGAGCCAAAGTGCTCAAGTGCAGCACGGCCCCGCCGCTTGCTCAAAGGCGGGTGAGCCCAGAGACAGACCCCAATCTGAATCCTGCAAGGGGTCTGTAAGTAGCACCTGCGCAATCAAAGTACTTTGCGGGAAAGCCGGGCAAAACGGCAGAGCAAGCTCGCGCCGAGCTTAGTTGCCAGCCGACAGCGCAGCAAAATAAACAGCGAACAAAGCCGGAGGAATAAGCAATAGAAAAAGAAAAAACAGTCCGTTCCGAGTCAAAAACCAAGTTAAAGAATGCGAAATACAGAGAGCTCTATAGACACGACTTGTCCTGACAGACTGAGTCGAAAAACTGGAGCCAAGCAGGAAGAGGCAGTGCTTAAGCGTCCAGTAGACTCAGTCCTATAAGACAACAACCGATGTCATACCCATGCATGACTGCCGTGACAGCCAATGGGAGAATCTGAAAAACAAGAAGAATAACACCAATGACATGGAGAATCTCTGTGTCAACATAACTTATCAAGATTGTAAGAAGTATTGTAAAACGACTCACCATAAATATGTTCATTAGTCTTTTAGAATCAGAACAAAAGGAAATAAATAACTTTGAAAACCATATGTATCAATCAAAGTGAAATATGACTAAACACTATCATATTTGGACAATGAAATGGTTAACGTAGTTAGTTGCAACAATTTGACACAATGCAGTTGCATTACCTAAATATTATAAATACAGTTTGAAAGCAGAATATCTTATTTTAAATAGAAAGTTGATGAAAGTGCAATGAAAATAACAGTTCCAAAATGGCAGGGGAAAGAAGGGGGTGTACTCATAGACAAATTATTCCTATTATTTTAAACTTTAATGGGAACATTGGTTAGCTTTAGAGAGCCCATAGAGTAAGGGCAGGCTATCAGCTTGCATCTAGTTTTATAACGCCCTTCTTTAAGACTTTTTGTATTTCAGAATGTAAAGCTGATATTTAGTCAAGTGACAATTCCATTTTAGAACTGGAGCTTCAAAGACTAATGACAATAAGTTATTTAAAACTTTGATCTATACTTACTCTCAACCTTCATTTTACTAGTGATAGTGATAGTTCTCAGTATTTTTGTGAGAACAATTGTTTCAGTGACAAGAACCACATTTTTTTAATATACCGTACTTAGTGCTAATAGAATATATGCAACTATTAAACATATATAGAGAACAAAACTTATTTTTAGAAAGACAAGTCTCTAATGGGATTAGTATCCTAGTTAAATGTTAAAAGGAATCATAATAGTTTTCCTTTTTAAAATTTCTGCCTTTGCTACTATGATCCATTAAGTTTTTTTTTTTCAAATACTTCAAAGCAATTCTCCACTGCAATTGTTCAGTTATTAAGAACTTAAGGTCAGAACTTCAAAAGATAGTATTGAAATATTAATTATTCATTTCCCTTCATTTTAAAATAACACAGAAGACTAATCTCTTATTATTTATGCAAACAACGTTTCTTTTCCAGGAATTCAGTATATCCCATCTCTGAAATGTTAAAAGATTTGTGTGGATTTTACTAATAAAGTCCCAGTGCAGAAGTAATACTTAATTAAGATAGGGATGATCTGAATGCAGTGTCCCTGATCAAAACACTTTGCCTAATAGAGCTCTGTTATTTATTATGTTCTCTCTTGAAGAGAACTTTATGAAATATAAAACAATCCTCCAAAAGCTTAATAAGGAGCTAACAATACACTTTACTGCTCTTGTATTAAGATCCATCAGACACTAATTAACTATCTTTTTAACTATCTTAAATATTTTGAGTTAGAATCATATGCATACTGAGCAGGGGTGAAACTCAGCCGATTCTATTCGACTCGGACGCACTAGTAGCGGCGGCTGTGGGAGGCTCTGCCCACCAGCGCGGACATCACAATGACACTTTTTTGCAACATTTTAAGCCTCTGTGCATGCGCAGAAGGCTTTGTGCATGTGTGGATGATGGTACGTGCACATTTGCAAACTGGTAGGGAAGATAAGTGACTTTCACCCCTGATACTTAGCCAAATTTCATTTCATATTATTTATCCTTTGAAAAAGTCAAGTTTAAATTAAAAAAATAACCTAAGAGCTTGAAAACATGCTGTTAATGCCTTGCAATCTTACCAGATAGTCCAGCTAGAAACACAACCAGATAAACTAATTATAGATTATGTAAAGCTAAATTAACAAAACCTTGCATGTCTGAAACAGAAACTGAAATCAAATCACTTACACAGCCCAAACCTCTTGCCCTGCTCATTTTGCACCTGTAGGCTATACTGTCTCTTATATGACCATTCCCTAGATAGCATCTCTTTGCCCGATATCCCATGTTCATTCATAAATACCATTACATTGTCCTTAGGAAGTAGAAAATAGAACACTTTATTTATTGATTAGTCTTATGACCTTATCAAAAAGTTTCAAGAAAAATAAAATTAATTCCAGGATAAACTAGATGGAAAGCAATACAGTGATAAAATACATATATGATAATACGATGACTCAGCAATCAGATAAACGAATCTCCCTTGCAGAATACCCTAATTTGTGTGATGCATCAGATTCAACAGCCTTAATTAAAAACTTAACAGTTCTGTTTACAATATATACATTAGAACCTAGGAGGAAATAAGATAAACTGTAATTCGGTTCCCATTGGGCTGTTCTTTCCAATAGGATGATAAGCATCTAAGCCTAAGGGAGGCATTTATTCAAATCAAACAACAGGTGAGCAATATTTTCCATGGCTGTGGTAGCACATAAGCAAGTCTTCTCATGATATGGTAAGGGGTGGAATTGCCCAGATTTGGCAATGGGTAGGCCCTTCTTAAAAATTGTGACAGATTCATTGATAGGCATTTTTCAGGTTGGAAAATAGTTTTGTTGTTAGACAACCAACCTATAAAATTGCTCTAAGCCAATAATTCTATGCCAGTTTGAGTACTGATATTTGTAACTCCCTGTTTTAAAATTTCCCTTGCCTGAGAGGCCACTGAGAATGAGTAGAAAACTCATGCCGTGTAATAACTTTCATAAATTGGGCTGAACTATACTTACCTGTTCTGTTAAGCATCCTTTGGGAAATCTTTCATAAAATGGATGTTAATATGTGAAAAAACTTCAATTATTAAATGACGAACTAAGCTGCTGGTCTTTATATGCTTGAAGTATTATGGAGAAGTTGGGAATCTTCCAGAAATATCAGATTTAAATTCCCATATTCTCTCCAGTGGAGTACGTGAGACTAAAGTCTATTATAAATGCAATGCTACACAATGTCAGAGATTTCTTCCAGGACCTCCTAGACCAGATGTTTAATTCCTGTTTTCCAGAATACCAGTGATTTGATGTAAGATTAAAAAAAAAATCTTACTATCTCCTAAGGCCCAATTTTAGAAAAAATCCATTCCATAGTAATGTAATTTGCAAAACTTAAAGATATAATAATTATTATTATAGTATTTATGTCACTATACTAATGTTAACCTGTTATGAACTTTATCTCTTAATGAATATTAAATGCCACAATATCATATTATAAGGGATACGGTGGCTCAGACACTAAGACGCTGAGCTTGTCGATCGAAAGGTCCGCAGCTCAGCGGTTTGAATTCCTAGTGCCACATAACGAGGTGAGCTCCCCTTACTTCTGCCAACCTAGAAGTTCGAAAGCACATTAAAAAAATGCAAGTAGAAAAATAGGGACCACCTTTGGTGGGAAGGTAACAGTGTTCTGTGAGCCTGGAGATGTCTTCAGACAGTGCTGGCTCTTCGGCTTTGAAACGGAGATGAGCACCACCCCCTAGAGTTGGGAATGACTAGCACATATATGTGAGGGGAACCTTTACCTTTACCTATCATATAATAGAAGCCAGGTGTTTATAAACAGAATACAAGTAGCATCATGATCTTCATATTACAAATGGTAAAGATGACAGAGAAATCAAACTTTATGCCATCTAATAATGATGAAACTTAATCTCATGTTCCACGGGTCCTAGCCAAAGCTAAATTTAGATACCCTGACAATTGGCTTCTGGGACTGGAGCCAATTGTCAGATACCCTGACAATTCTGACAATTGGCTCCTGGGACTGATCTAGGGATGTTAAACAACAATATTTGAACAATATTGAAAGAAAATATTTAAGTATTATTTCAATGTTCCATAGTGTCCTAGCATGAATAATTCCAGAAAAGTAAAATGACAGCAAGAAATCCTATTTAAGTTCTTTATTTCTTTTAACAGTACCTGGATGACTCTTGGTTCAAAGGCTAGCAGGGAGAGATTTGACAATATAGGTATAACAGAAAACCAGATGAGGAAGGAAGGAAGGAAGGAAGGAAGGAAGGAAGGAAGGAAGGAAGGAAGGAAGGAAGGTGCAGCAACAAGTTTAAATTTTAACTCCCCCACCCCGCCTGTCTATCCCATCAAAAGGCAGGCAGTTGACATCTATGCATCATTAATATAACCAGTCTGCACTCAGTTTCTTGATAGTTCTTTCAACCCTCATACCAAAGTTACATGGTAACATCTGCCATAACCTAATCAATTTATAGCTAAAATAAAATTTGCAGTAGACAGTTTATGACAAACACTTTTACAGTTCAGTTTATGCAGCTTTTTTAATTCCACAGGACATCTTCTTAAGGCAAATATATATGCTTCAGCTTAATCAAATTGAAGGTTTTATATATATTGTATCTCCTTTATAAATTGTTCTGATAAATGAATCTTGCAACAAGTTAGCTTTTGTTATTGTTGTCTAATCCTAATTTGCCTCGCTTTCCATTTTTCTAGCTATTGGAAATTCAATAAATGAGTGTTGGAAATAGGATTTCAGCTCAGCTTACAGATGCTGTAAGAATCTTGAAAGTAAGAATTTATACTCAGCATTGATTTTCCTATGGAAATAACTTCAAACCTCTCATGATTTATATATCTCTAAGGGCACCATGTTCTATAGTGCTTATTCAAATCCCACAGATCCACAACTGAAGGAAGGGGGAAAAAACTAACTTCCAGTGCTGATGATAAAAAGTTACCAGCTTTTTACATGTTAATTAAACCAGCCAACTTTCTGAATAACTTTCTGAAACAAATACTCCCAAAAATATATGGCAACATTGGTGAACCAAAGGTTATTACAAACTTAATTAGCAAATATTCCTAAGATTGTCTTTCCCACATAAGTGCATTTACCTTATTGCTGAGTGGGAACTGACACATAAAATTCAGAATTTGCTTCATGGGTTAACTAGTGCTGTTGGCAAAAAAAGAGGGAAAGATTTATCTTGACTATTTTCACCTGAAGTCATAAAGCTATTAGTTGTAGTGATTTATAATGTAGGTAAGGCTTCTGTGACTAAAAGTTAACTATTCTGTACCAAAACATTGCTCAGTATAGAAAGCTACTTGATAGCAAAGAAAATTCCATCTTTTTTCCTGACTTACTCTTTTGAAATACAGATTTATTATTATGGTTGATTGCAGTCATCCAGATATTTAGACTTTCTATTTCTGCTTGCAAGACTTTGTATTTTGTGGTTTTCTCCAGTTCTTTCTCTTCTATTTTCTGTCTCTAGGTATTGCAATCTCCACTATACAAACTTCTTTTTGGTCTTTCTTATCAACAATTCTTAAATCTGGGATATTATATGGAAGGTGCCTGTATGTTTGAATTCTTAAGTTCCAAAGCACTTTTGCTTCTTCATTCTTTATTACATTGTCTATTATAATCTATAATCAGATACCAGTTCTTCAGCTAGTATTGGCCTTCATAAGCATTGAAATCTTCCCAAGAATTATCAATATTGTATATGTGCAGATCCAAGAAGTGTAGCCTTTTGCAATTGACTGAACGTTTTCACAACACAAGGATGTAATGAATAGTGAATAGTTTTCTTGGTTTTTTTGGTTCAAACTGTTAAGCACAGCTTGTGTCCAATTAAAAATTCCATTAATTTATTGTATCACAGGTATTGCCCATGTCTTTGATGGTGTTTCTACTGTTCCATTTTGCCTCTAAGAAGTTTCTTACTCTTCAGATATATTCTTTACTTATTAAATTTTAACTTTTCCATGATTAATGTTGTCAAAATGTTGTAAAATGCCCAAATATCAGACTTCATCCTGTTAGCTCCTGATAGCTTGTGCATCAATTCTATTATTGCTTTTGATTTACTGTGATTTTTATTTTATTTTATTTGCTACTATAGCACACTTTTCTAGGGCAAATTCTATTGCTATATCTGTAAATATACAGATATATTTGTATTTGTCAATGATTTTGATTTCTGATTTCCCATACTCTGAAAAGATGCTAAAACACTCTCCATGAATCCAGACAGCAAAGGCAAAGAAGAATGCATACATTAATTCTTACCTTTATTCCACAAATGATAAAAATGGTCTTTGTTCAAAGGCTGATTAAGAATCAGAAGGCAAAACTTTAGGTTTCCTGAAAGACAGGTAATATTGACAAATTGTTTTCAGGATTTGCAATTCTACAATTCGTTTCCTCTCAACATACAGTTAAGATAACACATCACATTATTGTATCATTCCTGGAGAAATAGGCGAACTTTACATCAAATTGCATAATGATTAGAAAGCAAAAAGTCTTTTGAATATGTTTTACTAAGAATATGTTTAAAAACTCTGATAGGGACATTGGCATTTGTATTAATGTAATATATGAAATCAATTAATATAACTAGAAAATCATAGTCATAGATTTACAGGTTTTACAGTTACAGTGAAATGAGGTATTCAATTAAATCTTATAGAGATTAGTCAAACTTCTCAGACCAGTTTCTTTCACGATTTGCTTAACAACAGATATAGTATTCATCAGAGTCATTGGTTGGTATAAAATAAAAGCATGATAGAATGTTATATTCACCACAGATACAGTTAGTATTAGCATACTGCAATATCTATGCAACTATGCATAGCAACTAAGAAGTTCTTTCATTTACATTTTTACAATGTTCCAAAGCATTACGGAAAATTAAAATAGTAGTGCATTGCACCACAGCAAGCAAGATATGCATCGCAATAATCTTCTGCCCAAGGTGTATGGCATGTCTGAAACAACTTTACTATAAACCCAACTGACTGCTAGCTTCTTCCCAAAAATTCATGAACTCATGTGATAATGCTTGGGAGTGGAAAAATTCCTGTGGGGACCCAAGGGGCAGAAAGTTAGCACAAAGTGTCTCAGGGGGTAGGGAGAGGGTCAGCATAGGTGGGCTACAGAGGTGGTATTCAGAAGGTTCTGACCAGTTCTGGAGAACCGGTAGCGGAAATTTTGAATAGTTCAGAGAACTGGTAAATACCAACTCTGACTAGCCCCGCCCCCATCTATTCTCTGCCTCCTGAGTCCCAGCTGATCGGGAGGAAATGGGGATTTTGCAGTATCCTTCTCCTGGAGTGAGGTTGGAATGGAGATTTTACAGTATCCTTCCCCTGCCACACCCATCAAGTCATGCCCACAGAACCGGTAGTAAAAATGTTGAATCCCACCACTGTGTACTAAGGCTCCAAGAGCCTTCTCAACCCCTGAGGTACCAAAATGCTGCACATAATGACCACCACATTTGTTTAATGATTCATTGGGGAGAACAGGGATGGGGAGATCATTAAGTGAGATGCTTCTTTTAACAGCCATGTGACATGTGACTATAATAAGTGTATCTCAAGGATTACCTGTATAATGTTATGATTTTTTAAAAAATAAATGTTACTGAACATTAAGAGACATTTAAGTGTAAAACTGTAAGTCCGCTTTGTAAGTTACTGAATAACAGAGCAGCATTCCAAAACTCCTGAAATTAGTTCCATCAAATATCTTAATTCTCTCAAAACTCAACTCTTCATTTCTAAAAACACTAAAAACACTTTGAAACTAAAGGCATTATCATCATTATCATCAGGGTGAGAATCGAGTAGATCAAGAATCATATTCTCATCATATCCTTTCATTTTACCTTAAGAATCCTGAAAAGTATGTTTTGCTGACAGATTGAAAAAGATTAATTCAGTGAATATCCATGCCTGAAGTTGGATTTAAATCTGAACATCTCCAATTTGAATTTAATAACTGAACCATTATAGTACATAGGCTGGACTCTATTACTGAGTTACAGAGTCAACTGGTGATTAAAGTGCAAGTACTAACTTGGTGAATTATTTGTTTTTAGACTTTCAAATATGATTCTTTATAAATCATAGTGTGTTTGAAATTTTGCCAAGTGTTTCTAAACTTTAGTTTAATATTGAAGTTAAAATTCTAGTTCAAAAGCATCTGAAAAGCTGTTCACAGTTTCCTCTTCCCAATGGTAAACATTTTAATCAATTCTCAAATTGTAGGGTCTAGGGTGAAACATCTACTGTGGGATTGATAGAAATTTACAAATGGGCTAAAGCACAGTAGCTTATTTCAGACTTTAAGTATACTAAGTTTAATGGGTGGATTTTCTATCTGCTTCTTTCCTGTCTTATATGAACTTCTACCTTCTTTTTTCTTGACATTTACATTTTTATTAAGTTTATTAGGATATAAAATAGAAAAGAAAATGAAAATAATGGGGAAATGGGGAAATGGGGGAAGGAAAAGGAAAAAAAGTATAGGGGGAAAGGGAGTGGGGAGAAAAGAACTGACTCCCAATTCTTTTCAGTGCAGTAGAATAGGATATTATAGCCTCAACTTTTTACTTTTACATGCTAATATGTATTAGTTATTTCTATAACAACAAATGTATCTCATCAGCAAACCCCAAAATGAAAGTTTCATTTTATTCCATCTCAAGCACAAAATCCAGAAATGGTTTTCAAATAAGTAAAGTTAGATGTATCCTTTTCTTTGATTAATGCAGTCAATTTAGCCATCTCTGCTAATTCCATCAGTTTTTCCAATTTATCATTCATTATGGGAATTAAGGTACCTTTCCATTTTTGTGCATAAAGCAGTCTTGCTGAGGTTTATATAACAACAAAGTCCCATTTTCCCCTAATTTATATGCCCATTAAGCCTAAAAGAAAAGTCTCATTTTTTATATTCAATTTAAGAATCCTAAAAATCTTCAATATTAAAATATTAATCTCATCCCAATATTTTTTTGCTTGTCATAGATTCACCAAAAATACAGAGTTGTTTGTTACACTTAAATGTACATTTTGTTACATTTGTTACATTCATTACATTTAAATTTTCAACATATATTTGAAATACTTTTATACATTTTTGACTTTTATCTGGTGTTAAATACCAATGGTACCTCATTTTGTAAACATTTTCTTTTAAATTATAATTTAACGTAAATTTTAAACTCTTCATCCATATGTTTTCCCATAGTTCAGAAATTATAATATACCCAAAGTTCTTTGCCCATTCCAAAAATCAGGATCTGCACATGCAAAAAAATAGATGATTGTTTACAAAGACAACATTTATCTAAATTTTCACAAGTTCTGCAACAACTTATGAACGAGCCAGCTTTGAAATATCACAAGCTATTTAAACAATGAAAACAGGTAAAGCCCCGGGCCCAGATGATCTCACAACTGAATATTATAAATATTTTGAGGACCAACTCCTACAGCCATTAGAATATATAATGATTGATATACAACAGGGAGCAAAGATGCCTCCAACTTGGAAAGAAGCCAATACTGTGCTACTACCAAAGGTGGATGGGACGTTTAGGCATCAACCCTTGGCCACATCCTTTTTGCCCCTAGCCACCCACCTCAGTCAATTTATAGCCAATTTTCTTTCTCTGATGGCCCTTACCTGGCCCTTCCCCACAGCCAATGGGCCCCTTGCTCTTTGTCCCTGCCCATTCGCCCAGGCACTGTTTGACCTGTGCCTTTGGCTGCATGGGACAGCCAATGGGGTGGTGGGCAGCAGTGATGGCGCTGGGGGGCTGACCGAGGGGGGTTGGGTGCCAGCGTGCAATACGATCAGTGGCAGGCTGGGGGAGAGAGCAAGAAGTGCAGTGGTATGTGGCTGTTGCTGTTGCAGGGGTCGAACAGTAACGGCACATGGCTGCTGGAGTTGGAGAGGCAAACAGTGATTGTGTGAAGCTGGTGGCATGTGGGGGAAGGGAGAAGTGAATGGCTGCTTGCATGGGGGGGAAAGTGACAGGACAAGGCTCCTGGCATTGGGGGGAAAGATTAAGGTGCAAGGCTGCTGGTGTTGTGGTGGGGGGAGAAGTTGTGAGGTTGCTGTGCAAAGCTGCTGCGTGAGATTGATGTTGCGTTCCGGCAAATGCCAGAAGCTGCACATCACCACCATTTCCCTGCTGCACCACCGCCCGCACACCACCACCATTCACCTACCATGCTCCCCTGCAACACCAGAAGGAGTGCCGGGATTGCTCCTCCTCCCCTTTTTGTTTCATTGAAACTGTCTGAGTTAAGAAGCAAGCTGTCTCTCCAATGCCCCCTAAAGGTGCCTCTCCCTCCCTTGCTGGTTGCTCAACACACTCTTGCCTGTCTGCTCCCCTCTGACACCTTTTTTATAAAAGGTGCCTTTTATTCAGGCACCATTCCCCTCTGGATGACCTGTCAGAACCACAGCTTTGGATCCACCCAATTGGTCAAAAAGTGCAGCCCCTTTTAAAAAAAAAAGCCTTGTGGAGCAGCCACGGCACTTTTGTAAAAAAATCTTGCATAGCATGTGCCCCCACAGCACCATTGCTTCTGCATGCCACCCGATTGACTGGGGGCTATTTGTCCCATGCAGTAAAATGCCCATGTCAAACTGTGTCTGAGAAAATGGGCAGGGATGAAGGGCAAGGGGTGGACAGCCAGGGGCCCATTGGCTGTGGAGAATGGTCAGGGGAGGGCCAGTGGAGGAGGAAAGCTGGCTGTAAATCGGCTGAGGAGGGTGGCTGGAGGTGAAAGGTTGGTGCCTAAACATCCTAGACTCTGCCAAAGGAAGGTCAAGATGTCTTGAGAGGAAAAAAATTAAAGACCAATTTTATTACTAAATAATGATTATAAACTTTTTACTTCAATACTGGTAGAAAGCTTGAAGAAAGTTTTACAATCTTATATTCCCTGCGCATGCGCTACATGGCGGACCTCCAAGGGGCTCGCTGGTGAGGCCGATAAGGGAACAGAGGACTTTGGGAACGTTGGAGGCCGATTTAACGATCTTGAGCCCCACGTTCAGCATGCCGAAGGTCTGGCGGTTCGGATGAGCCATCCCCCGGCGGGATCGGCTCATGGATGGCAGAGCTGCAATGAGGATTGCGATCGGAGCGCCGTGAGGATGACTCAGCAGCCGCGATGCCCCGGAGATCAGGCGATTACTCTGCGGCCCGGAGGCTCTCAGGCCGCATCAAATGGACATTTAGCCCAGACCTGAGGATTAGGGGGTGTATGGCTGCTGCTGAGGCTTAAAATCCCTCCCAAACGGACCTGGACCTGGGAAGAGCGTGGCAGAGTCTGCCTGAGAAGACGGGGGGAATTGGCCAGAAAAGCTAAAGGAGGTGAGGTGATAGAGGGGGATTGATGAATAGCCAGCTGGTCTCCCCCTTGGATTCACTCCACGCCCCCTGCACCCCCGTGTGAAACAGCCTTCCCGTTACTGCCCAGACTCTCTGTTTGTGGTCGGGTCATTTTTTCCATCATCTCTGACTCCAGGACTTTACTACCACCCTCTTTGAACTTAGTGTCGTTTGATCTCTATCTCCTCGTTGTTTGTCTCAGCCCTGCCTCCCAATTACCACCTTCTGGCCTGGGCGTGGGGGAAGGGAGATTGCAGGTTTGGAAGGAGAAACTGAGAGTCCTGGACAATGGCTGCTGCTCCATCTGCAGGAAAAGAGTTGAACTCTGCTGGCCTTATGTCATCCAGCCGCTGTGAGAGAACGGCTGTGGCCATTTGCTTGCACTGCAGCTATCTGACCTGGACGCCCCATCACTGTGAGAGAGTGAGAGGCTCCAGTTTCGCCCAGATCCAACCGTATTGCTATCTCGCACCTCTAGGACCATCGCTGACACCCAGAGTTACTCTCCTTTACCTTGTCATACTTATATGGCTTACACTTCGGCGGATTTGCTCACGCTGTGAGATGCCCCCCTCTGGCGGCAATGGCCTTCCACTTTATCGAAGGTCTACCTTAAGGACGGGCTTTGGAGCCCCGAGAGGTGGCATGTTTTGAAGCGGGAATTGAGGGTTTTTTTAATCAGGGCTTTTAATAATTTTTTAAGGTCAGGCCGAGCCCAGCATGGGGTAACAGTTTGGAGGGTGCAGGGCAAGGGATTGGGGAGGGGAAGGCGGGCTATCTTAATGAGGGATGTACCATCAGCACTGTGGATGAGAGGGGCTTATATGGCGGGAGCAGGGGCCAATATCATGTGTCGGGGGTGAGCACTCGCTACTTGAGAGCAATTGCGTGCCCCAGTCTCCAAGGCTCCTCTCTGATACTAGGTGGCACAGTTACTCAGGACCTGGGCTTCCGGCTGATGCTGTGCAATGCCAGGTCTGTGGTAAATAAGGCCCCCCTCATTTACAATCTTATTCAAGAGGGGGGAGCGGACCTGGTGGGTATTACGGAGACCTAGTTGGGCCCAGAGGGAGGGTCCCTCTGGTTGAGATGTGCCCACCAGGCTTCAGAGCATTCCATCAGCCGAGGGCCCAGGGGAGGGGTGGGGGTGGCGGTTATTATTAAAGAAGGTCTTGATCTGAGGGAGACCACTATGTCACAGATTGCCAGATGTGAGTCCCTCTTTGTGAGATGGAGTCATGGGGTTCAGATGGGCTTGCTGCTTACGTACCTGGGTCCCTGCCGCATGGCAATGACCCTGCCCAAGCTACTCGATGTGATAGCCATGGTGGCAATTGATACACCCAGGCTTATGGTCATGGGTGATTTCAACTTGCCGTCTGTTGGTGAAACGTCAGAGATGGCTCGGGAGTTCATGGCTTCCATAACGGCCATGGACCTGACCCACTTAGTTCATGGCCCCACTCACGGGGGGTACACACTCAGGACTTGAGTTTTGTCTCTCGCCAGTGGTTGAGTGGTCTTATGATAGGGAATATAGACATGAAACCCTTGTCATGGTCAGATCACTCACTCCTTCATCTGGACCTTCGAACCGCTACACCCCGCCGCAGGGAGGCAGAGCCAATTAGGTGGGTCCGCCCCAGGCGCCTGATGGATACTGATAGGTTCCAGATGGAGCTTGGGCCATTTCCTGAAGATCTGGCACACAACTCGGCCAAGGACCTGGTGGCTGCCTGGGATCGGGGGGCTGGTGGGGCCTTGGATTAAGTCGTGCCTTTGCGGCCTCTGACCCGGTGTCAATCCCTCGTGGCTCCTTGGTTCACTGAGGAGCTGAGGGAGATGAAACGCCGGAAAAGACGCCTAGAGAGTGGTTGGAGGGCCAGTTTCGCTGAATCTGACCGAACACTGGTAAGGTTGCATATTAAGACCTACTTAGTGGCGATAAAAGAGGCAAAGTTTAATTACTTTTCCGCTCTTATTGCATCATAGAGAATCATCCAGCCGCCCTGTTCAGGGTGACCCACTCCCTGCTCCACCCGGGAGCATGAGAGGACCCCTGGAAGGCAGGGCCAAGGATTTCGAACAATATCTGTATGACAAAATCGCTTAGATCCGGGGGGATTTGGACTCTGAGTGGGTAGATTCGGGCAGGAGGGCAAGGACGTTATCTGGGAAGAGTTTGACTCTGTGACCCCTGATGACGTGGACAGGATTCTGTGGAGACTTAGTGTGGCCATGTGTTTACTGGATCCATGTCTCTCCTGATTAGTACTGGCTTCCCGGGAGGTTACATGAGGCTGGCTCCAGGGAATTATTAACGCTTCGTTGAGTGAGGGTTAATTCCCCACGGCCTTGAAAGAGGCGGTGGTGAGGCCTCTCCTCAAAAAGCCTTCCCTGGACCTGGCAGTATTAGCCAACTATCGTCCTGTCTCCAACCTTCGCTTTGTGGCAAAGGTTGTCGAGAATGTGGTCGCACGACAGTTTCCGCAGTACCTGGAGGAAATGTCGTTATCTAGATCTGTTCCAGTCGGGTTTCAGGCCTGGGCACAGCACGGAAACGGCATTAGTCGCATTGGTAGATGATCTCTGGAGGACTCGGGACAGGGGTTGCTCCTCTGTTCTGGCCCTGTTAGATCTCTCAGTGGCTTTTGATACCATCAACCATGGTATCATGCTGCACCGGTTGAAAGAGTTGGGGATGGGGGGCACCGTGTTACGGTGGTTCTCCTCCTTTCTCTCAGACCGGTCACAGTTCGTGTTGGCAGGGAGGCAGAGGTCGACCTCGAGGCCTCTTATATGTGGAGTGCCTCAGGGGTCGGTCCTCTCGCCCCTTCTGTTCAACATTTATGTGAAGCCGTTGGGCGAGATCATCCGTGGCTTTGGGGTGAAGTACCATCAGTACGCTGATGACACCCAGCTGTACATCTCCACCCCAGGCCACCCCAATGATACCCTTGAAGTGATGTCCCAGTGCCTGGAGGCTGTGCAGATCTGGATAGGGAGACACAGGCTCAAACTCAACCCATCCAAGACTGAGTGGCTGTGGTTCCCGGCATCCCAATATAGTCAGTTGACTCCATCATTGACTATTGGGGGCGAGTCTTTGGCCCCTCGGAGAGGGCTCCCAATCTGGGAGTCCTCCTGGATACGCAGCTGTCTTTGGAGGAACATCTGACGGCTGTTGCCAGGGGGACTTTTGGTCAGGTTCGCCTGATCCGCCAGCTGTGGCCCTTTCTTGATCGGGATTCCCTGTGCACAGTCATTCATGCCCCCGTCACCTCTCACCTGGACTACTGCAACGCTCTCTACATGGGGCTCCCCTTGAAGAGCACCTGGAGGCTCCAACTGGTCCAGAATGCGGCCGCGCAGGTAGTCACGGGAGCTGCATGGCGCTCCCAAGGAACACCTCTCCTGCGTGAGCTGCACTGGCTCCCAGTGGTCTTCCGGGTGCACTTCAAGGTGTTGGTTATCACCTAATTATCACCTGCTGTTACCGACGGCCTCCCATCGACCTGTGCGCTCCCACAGAGAGGGCCTCCTCGGGGTGCCATCAGCCAAACAATGTAGGCTGGTGATCCCTAGGGGGAGGGCCTTCTCTGTGGGGGCACCTACCCTCTGGAATCAGCTGGCCCCAGAGATAAGGAGAATCCAAGACCTCAGTGCCTTCCGCCGTGCCCTTAAAACCTTCTTTTTCCAGCAAGCCGGGCTGGCCTAACACTTTTTTAAATGTTTTTAATTGTTTGTTATTGTTTTTAATCATGGGGCCAAGTTTATATATATCTTTTTAATTGTATTTTAATGTTTGTAGTTTATGTTTTTACTTGGCTATTCACCACCCTGAGTGTTCAGGGAGAAGGGCGGTATACAAATTTAAAAATAAATAAAATAAATAAATATTCACGAATATAGACAATTAAGAGAATGTTAGAACTGTTCTGAATACTTACAATACATAATAAGGAAAGCAGCTCTAATATTTTTGGATGCAGAGATAGCATGTGATAATTTAAATTGGGTATTCATGTTTAAAGTCCTGGAAGATATGAACTTCAGAGCGAAATTTATTCAAGGGATTAAAATGAGTTATACTTTACAGCAAGCAAAGATTACTATTAATGGAAACTTAACTAAAATGTGTGAAATTCAAAAGGGTATGAAACAAGGATCTCTTTTGTTGTTGATGAAAAAATGGAAGGCATAAATATTAAAAAGGAAGCTTATAAGTTGAGAACATTTGCTGACAACTTAATCATATTTTTGCAAGACCAAAAATGGTATATAATACTTGATGAAGAAACTAATTGACTTCGGAGCTTTAACAGGTTTCAGAATAAATAGAAAACAACAATTCTTGTCAACATATAGCTTTTCAGAATTTTGAAATACTGAAAAAAAAACAAGTCTGGTTTCAAAGTGGAGAAAGGGGTGAAATGTCTTGGGGTTACATTGACAAATACAAATTCTAAATGGTTTCAAAACAACTTTCTACCTGTTGAAAGATTCTACCTGATATCAAAAAAGACTTATTAATGTGAGATAGTTTACAATTATCCTTACTCTGTAGAATCTCTGTAATTAAGATTCTACCAAAGTTCTACAAATATATTATTTTTATTTAAGTGTTTATTTTATCAACACTTATATCTGATACTCCATTTAAACAAAAATGTCTTCCTTCTCAAGTGATAGATAAGTTTTGAATCCTTTTCTTTATTTCTAGATGGAGTTGTACTCTCAGAGAAAGAAGTGGTCTGTGATTTGGAAGTCTTCCTTAACTTGTTCAAATTCAGGTCCTGGCCAAGGTTGTCTTTCCTCATTTCCAGCTGCTTCTTTTTAAAAAAACAACAACAAATTTTATTGGTTTTTTTCTTTTCTCCTCTCCCACCTTCACCCACATCTTTCTTTCTTCTTTTTTTTTTGAACAGAGTGTTGGTTGTTTCTTATCTTATACAATTAGTCAAATTTAAATACATTTTACTCAATTACAATTTTTGTCAATATCGTCTTCCCCCCTTTCCTTTTTTTTTTAATATACTTCAGTATTTCTATACTTGCATATATAAACACCTTCATTTATCCCTAAATTCTAACTTTGCTAGTTGTACATATTGTCCTCTTTTATTCTTTAACAATTCATTATTTTTCTTAATATATTAATATTTGTTTGTTCAGAGCTGCCTTTCTTCTACTTCATCTTTATTTTTATTGTACAGCAATCTTTCTCCTCAAACCTAGCATCTCTCTCTTCTCCTTCCAACTTTCTTTCCCCACCTTCTTCTTCTCTACTCTACTTCCCCTTCCCTTCTTCTTCTCCTCCTCTCTTCCTCCCATATTACCTTCTCTCCTACTCTGCTTTCCCTTCCCTTCCTTCCTCCCTCTCTCTCCTTCCTGCTCCCCTCCAATTCCTTCATCTCTCTCTATTGCTGAATTCATTTTCAATTTAATGTTTTCCATTGTGGAGTTCAGGCAGTCCCGATCCCTTATCTTTTTAATTATTAACAATATATTCCATCTTTTCTCTTTTTTCCTTCAAATCTTTACTCAAACACTTTTCTAATCTCTTATCTTTTTTACTTTTACCAATATATTTTTTCTGCTTTACTTCTTCAAGTATAACATTTAAATCATTTTTATCATTTCAATTTCATTCAGTTTTACATTCAATTTTAATCATTAAATATATTTCTCAAAGCATTTTAACAATATATTTCCACTTATTCAAATATATATTTATAAAGCGCATCTTAATCCTTCCTCATTTTACTCAATCCAATTAGTTCTTAAAATATTTTTAATTTGTCTTCTTTTCTCTTTTCAATTATGTTTCAAATATATAGTTTGGAATATTCCAAATATTACATTTCCCTCAACTGGTTTATTCATATTGTTAAAACTTATCATTCTGTAAACCTTCAATATTATTGAGCATGTGACATTTATTACAATTTTTCCTTTGTTTCTACTTTTCTTTTTTCATATCTTTTCCTTATTAATATTTTGTATCTTAAAATCGTGAAATCTTTACCCTTTCTTTCCCATTATTTTCCATCTCTTTTTCCTCTTTCTTATATTTCCACTGTAAATCTCAGTGTAATCATTTATATTTTTAATATTTTTTCTTCTCCTCCACCCTGTTTTCCTTCTTTGCCTTTTGTTTTCCCTTTTCCTTCCTTTCTTTTGTATTTTAAAGTTCTGCACTTTCCTATTCTGCCCTATATTTCCCATTGTTTCTCCTTTCTCTTTCCTTTTTTGTGTCTTTTCATTGTTAATCCTAGTATACTTATTTTGTATTTTAAAATTATAAAATCTTTTATTTTGTCCTTTATTTCTTATTATTTTCCATCTCTTTTCCCTCTTTCTTATCTTTCCACTATAAATCTCAGTGTGATCATTTAAGTTTTTTGTATTTTCCCTGTTCCACCCTCTTTTCCTTCTTCGTTTTTTTCTTTTTGTCTATATTTAGTATTACAGTTGTTTAATTTTCCATAGTCAGTATCTTTGTCTTTGTCTTCTTCATTATCCATCTCTTTCTTGTTTCTCATTAGTCATTTCCTTTTCAACTTCAGTGCATTTTAGTTCTGTCTTTGCCTCCTCAGATTTCGATTTTCCATGCAAATTTATAATAATTTCTTTTATTTCCAAACACATCATCTTTATCAGTTCATTAAGTTCCTGTTCCATTTTATTCTTTCTGGGTTGAATTATTCCAGTTTTAAATCGCATTAAGGTCCTTCTTTTATAATCATCAGTCTGTCCTCTTGGAGGCAAAATGTATCCTCCTTAGTTCTCACCAGTTATCTTTTTTAAAAAGTTCAAGGTTTTAAAAGTAAAACAATTCCATGTCATGCTTTTCCTTCTCCTGCAGATGTCTCTCTATAATCTACAGTTCCACTCGACTAATTAACAAATCACCATTTTATTTATAATCCACATCCATATTTACCGAGTCATAAAAGAGAAAAAATCCAGTTTTCATATCTTCTTTCACCTTTATATATCAGCAAACAGTTTATAATCCAATCCAAATTGAATCCAAGTTCCAGATTTACATTTACATTTGTTAATCACTTTTAATTCTTTATTCAGGTTCTTCTATGGCGCGCTTGTCATTCTCACTTTTTCTTTCCATCCGCCATCTCCCCCCGCCATTTAGCCGCAATTTCCATGTCGGGCTAATTTTAGTAATAGTTTAATAGTTAAAAATATTTAGAATTTTCTTTTTTTAAAAAAATCTTAACTATTTTATTTTTTTATGTTATTTAATTTTTATTTATAAGTACAAACTAAACAGAACAATGAACCATACAAAACATAAAAACATATAAACATCCATTTCAATACATGTCCAGTTTGTCGCAAAAGGTAATATACATTTCTCTTTGTATTTTGACTCTTTCTTATTTGGTCCTTCCCTTTTGTCTATCTACTACTGATCTTTGTTGACCTATGTCTGTTATTTGTTTCCATCATATTATATTTGGTCATTTTGTTTACTTCCTATTGCTTCATCTCTTTCCTATCTTTCAACCAACTATACCACTTTTCCCATACTAAGTAAAAGTCATGTTCTTCCCTATTTTGTAATTCCTTTGTGAGTCTATCTAATTCCGCACATTCCATAATTTTATTGATTACTTTATTTATTATTTATTTATTTTAGAATTTTCTTTTTATTGTCTGTGGGTTAGCCGATCACTCACCCAACACCAGCACTGTCCAAATCTTCCCTCCTACACATCGCTTGCTTCAGAGGCTCCAGCTTCATGGCGATTCACTCTGATTGCTGCCCATCACTGGCTCCGAGAGAGTTTCTATCCAAGGGACTTGCCTGTCCCTCTTTAGACACTGAGCTGTCTCTCTTTCTTCACTGTCCCTACAGAACAGCTTTGGTCCGAAGACCCTCCCGGTGATGGTTCGTCTGGCTGGATTTTGCCGAGCTTGTTGGAGCCTGACATTTTCCCAGCCAGTAATGCCATGCCACTTCTGGATTCTCTCATTTCCAGCTGCTTCATTAATTGAAAGTCTTATACCAAGATTCTGTAGCAACAGTCACTCGTATCTTTGTCACCTCACATCTAGTGGACTCTTGCAGCACGCTATGGAGATGCTCTTGAAGAAGACATGAAAATTTTGTGTGGGTTTGGATCAGGGGTGAAATGCTCCCAGTTCGGACTGGATCGCCCGATCCAGTAGCGATGGAGGCAGGTGGTTCGGAGAACCGGTAGCAAACATCCCTGAGCCCCATGCCCAGCTGAGCCTCAAAATCATCAGAGGCTGGTTTTTTTACTTTTAAAAGCATTTTTTCTACAACCTCTTCAGCCGAAAAAATGCTTTTAAAAGTAAAAAAAAAAAGCCTCTGATGATCGCGCAGTTCAGCTGGGATAGTCAAAGGCTTCTAAAAGCATTTTTTTATGCAACCTCTTCAGCCAAAGAGGTTGTAGGGAAAAAATGCCTTTAAAAGCTCAGTTGAGTTGCCTGATTAC
The DNA here is from genome assembly GCA_022577455.1 of Arizona elegans. NCBI lineage: Eukaryota > Metazoa > Chordata > Lepidosauria > Squamata > Colubridae > Arizona > Arizona elegans. The sequence goes on from JAKOOJ010000004.1 coordinate 87,000,205, forward strand.
CAGGGGCTTCTAAAAGCATTTTTTTCTGAAAAAAATGCTTTTAAAAGCCTCTGGCGATCCCAGCTGAGTTGCCTGATTATCAGAGGCTTCTAAAAGTATTTTTTTCTGCAACCTCTTCAGCTTCGCCCACCCAGTCACAATCCCCCCATCACCAAGCCACGCCCACAGAACCAGTATTAACAAATTTTAGATTTCATTCCTAGTTTGGATATGGGCATGCAATGAGCACAAATGACATTTATGCCTTCTTTGTCTCCAGAAACTCAAATATATTTTTGCGAGATTCAGAATAACAGAGTTGGAAGGGACCTTGGAGGTCTTCTAGTTCAACATCATGCTTAGGCAGGAAACCCTACATCACTTCAGACAAATGGTTATCCAATATCTTCTTAAAAACTTCCAGTGTTGGAGCATTCACACTTCTGGAGGCAAGTTGTTCCACTGATTGTTTTAACTGTCGGGAAATTTCTCCTTAGTTCCAGGTTGCTTCTCTCCTTGATTAGTTTCCATCCATTGCTTCTTATCCTGCCCTCAGGTGCTTTGGAGAATAGCTTGACTCCATCTTCTTTGTGGCAGCTCCTGAGATATTGGAACTGCTATCATGTCACCTGTAGTCCTTCTTTTCATTAAACTAGACATACCCAGTTCCTGCAGCCGTTCTTCATATAAATTAGCCTCCAGTCCCCTAATCATCTTTGTTGCTCTTCTCTGCACTCTTTCTAGAGCCTTCACATCTTTTGTACATAGTGGCGACCAAAATTGGATGGAGTATTCCAAGTGTGGCCTTCCCAAGACATTATAAAGTGGTATTAACACATGTGAACTTGATTCTATTCCTCTGTTTATGCAGCCTAGAACTGTTGTTGGCTTTTTTGGCAGCTGCTACACACTGCTGGTTCATATTTAAATGGTTATCCACTAGGTATCCAAGATCCCTCTCACAGTTACTACGTTTGAGCAAGGTACCACATATACTGTACCTGTGTATTTTGTTTTTCTTGCCTAAATGCAGAACCTTACATTTTTCACATTGAATTTCATTTTGTTAGATAGTGTCCAATGTTCAAGTCTGTCAAGATCCTTCTGTATCTTAAGCCAATAGATAATACCGGGAACACCCTGCCAAATTCTTTCCAAATGGAATGAAGTTGAAGCAATATTATAGGCAAAGAAACACTCAGAGCAGTCTGCAGAAAATTCTCATTATCATATTTTCTCAAAAGGGAGCAAGTAAATTTAATTTTTTCTCAGTTGGAAGAGAAATGTCTTTTTCATATTCAGAGTATATTTAAGTTTCTGTAAGACTAACTTGAGAAGAATACTGAGGGAGAGGAGTTGTTTTTTTTTTTTTATTGAAAAAGTTTTCAATTACAAATTTTTCCCCCTTTTCCCCCCCTCCTCCCTAACCCCCCCCTCACCACCCCGTCCCCCCTTTGACTTCTTCAAAATAAAAACCTAATACATAACAGATTATGTAATATTTTATCATCCCCTTACTCCCCTCTCCAAATACTGACCCTTACTTCTAATGATATTATTAATCTTATTACTTCCCCCTCTTACCAAACACTTCAAAATAACATTCCATTATAACACTATATGATAACTTCTGATTTAACACGGTAATATTATTATAACTCCCAATTTATCGATAGTCTGCCCTTTTATTCCCCTTCCCCATACTTATATCTGTATATTAATATAACATTTCAAAACAACCTTCCACTTTAAAACTATATAATAAATCCTACTTTAACATTTAATCTTTTGCGTATATTAATATAACATTTCAAAGCAGCCTTCCCCATGAATTCTAGTTTTACATTTGTTCTACTCTATCCATTTCCTCCACTCCCATATATATGTCTCTTAAGCATCCCTTTTTTTAATCTATACAATCAATACACTAGCCTGTCTCCACCCACTTTCCTACAAGATTACCATGCACAACAATTCTTAATATCTTTATTCTTCTGCCCATCCTACTAAAAAAATATTCCCTTATATAAACAAAATCAATGACTTTAAACTTATAATCCATATAATATCTTCTTTGATGTCTTTCCACTGGATTGCTGACTCCATCATCTGGATTAGGGTAACATAACATCCCAGTTGCAACAGAGTATTCAAAATCCTCAGTTATCATCTGCCCCCATCAATAATGAATATCTTCACACACACACACACACACACACACACACACACACACACACACACACATATATATATATATAAAGAAAACAACCACCCGAGTGACTTTATAATTGTAATCCATATCTGTAATAGTGGCTTTCTTCAGGATTATTCATTCCCATTCTCATAATGGCGTAACATCCAGATCTTCTGCATGCCCCAGCATAACTCTCTTGCCTTATAGCTCAGCATAGATATAATACGTTAATCAATAAAAAAAAAAACAACCAAAAGTAGATAATTCCAATCCAACAATTCATAGGCCCTTTTCACATCCCAAAATTACAGCATTGCAGAGGTCTGTCACTCTCCTCAGGATGATATCAACCACTACTTCGCCTCATCCATCTTTTCATATATTCAGTCATGTATTTTTTCAAAGTAACTGGCTTTACTGTTGCTTAGTTTAGAAATTTTTATTTTTGTGAGATCTGTTTCTTTTTTTTTTTTTCCTTTCTTTTTGTGGGTTGGTTCTCCATCCTGATTTCCTTCCTGCCAGTTGTGTATCAACTGGTCGATTTTCATTCTGTTTTATAACTTGATCCTGTTGGTTTTGTTTTTGTAACTCATATTTCTTTTCTGTAAGTTGTATATCAATTGGTTGGTTTCCATGGTTATCTGTAACTTGGCGAGTCATCACGTTAGAATCCGATGCCACTTCTCTCTTATTTATAAATAATCCATCTGAGGTATCTGAAGAATCCAAAGGCAATTCATCTACAAAGGCCTCTGTAACTCGATATTTTTCCTTTATTTCCAGCTCCTTCTGCTTGTCTTGTGTTGTGCATAAAGATGTTAAGTTCATTTTTAAAAATTTTTGATAAAATTCTTCCGCTTTTTCAACAGTATTTAATTGATATCTTTCTCCTTGATATCTCAATATTATACCAACTGGAATATTCCATCTGAATAAGATATTTCTTTTTTTAAGCTCAGCCACCAAGAAGCCAAATTTCTTTCTTTCCAATAATATCTTAGGCGGGAGCTCTTTATAAATCCAAATCTTTCTTCCCAAAAATTGCAAAGTAGACTTAAAGGATTTCTGCACAATATTATTTCTTATATCTTTATCTGTAAAATAAATCACCACATCTCTAGGCAATTGCCTTTGCTTTGCAGTCCAGGAGTTTATTCTATAAACTCTATCGATCCTACAAAGTACCTCCTCAGGTTGAACCTTTAAAATCCCAGCCAGAACTTCAGAAGATATTTTTCTTAAATCCTCTCTTATTTTCCTGTAATCCTCTCAGTCTGATCGCATATTCAGTAAAATTATGTTGCATCAATAAAACTTCCTTTTCAATGTGTTGCTGTATATTTTCTACATTACAATCAGCTTCCATTTCAGGTTTTTCTTCTAAATTATTGTCTTGAGTATTTATCAAATAATTCTCAATTTTTTCTATTTTATTTTCCAAATTGTCTTCAATTTCCTCCACTTTAGATTCTAATAGATTAGTATTTGTATCCAGCCTGATCATAAATTCTGAGAAACCATTAACCATTTTTAAAATCTTTCGATGCAAAATATCAAACTTTAATTGCACCAATTCTTTAGTTTCCTGCTTAAATTTCTCAAAGTTCTGATTCATAATCTCATCCCTTCTTACAATCCAATCCTTACAATCCTTACAATACAAAAAAAAACCCCAAGCCTCTTTCCAAACAGGATCAGTATCAAATCAAATCTCCAGGAAGGAGAAAACATAAAAGTGTAGCTTTTTCTTCAAATGTAGCCAGGAGCATTTATTCCGCTACTTTGTGGCTTAATAAGAAACGGAAGGACTTTCCCTTTTCAGCTTCCCTGCTCCAGTTTTGGCAGTCGCCATTTTAAAAGATCTTTTTTACTTTATTGAATATCCTTTGCGAAATCAGTATTAATACTCGCAATTTAGGGTCCAGGTCCAGATCCAGTTCTCATCCTCTTTGATTAATCTGTTAATTATCTTGGAAAGCTTGTCTTCGTAGCCTTGCTCTGCAAAAAGCAGAGGTCTCCCAACGCCCGGAGCAAACGGCGAGTGCTATAGGGAGCATCATCCGCTCGCCCCCAGGAGTAAAAAAAAAAACTCTGGGGGCTACGGAGAGCTCTACCTACACTCACCTGCTCTGTCTCACATTTCCTCCTGGAAATAGAGTTTTTCGAGCTGCCTTTCCGCTGTACAGGCGGCTCTTTACAGGCGAAGGGGCTGGCAGTCCCGAGGGACCGTCTGGTGGCTACAAAGAGCAAACCGGAAGCCCCTTGGCTCTTCAGGGAGGGGAGTTGTTGATTGGAGTTCAAGTTTGTTCTTAGAATGGAAATTTACTGGGTGATATTACTGGGGCCTCACTGTTCTTCAGTCCAAATTTCTCTTAGCTTTTTTTATTGTGAGGAAAAATGAGAGGAGGAGGGAATACTACGTGTTCCATTGAGTCCCTAAATGAAATAGGATTTCATTAGAATATATTTCTAACGAATAAACAACTAAGAATATCTTTTTGGTTCAATATTGTGAGTGTATACATATATAAACTATCAGATTCCATATAGTTACTTACTATAATGAACATAAAATTACATAATATAGATGAATGAATGAATGAATGAATGAATGAATGAATGAATGAATGAATGAATCTTTATAATAGTTGAAGACCAGACATATTATTCAATATCTGAAATCATGGTAGGTAGACAGATTGTAAAACTAACTCAGATATTGAGGAAGGTACTTCTTATTTCTGTATAAACAGTAGGAAATCCAGGCTAATGATAGAATTATTTTCTCTATATAGGAAATCATTACATACAATCTACTCAAGTATGATTGAAAACACATACACATATTTTTCTGAAACAATTTTACCAATTTATTTTTCAAAATTATGAATTAACTTTGAATGTCAGATTATAAAATCCCATGCTACAATCTAATCTGTACATTATAAATAAAACCCAAACAGGCCCTGGAAAGCATAATTTTCAAACAAAAAAGTTCTGTTTGACATCCAATTATTGAATATATTAATCATACTATACTATAATTAAGAGGAAAAAAACTTAATGTCAGTGCAAGTATGCTTTCATTACACATTTCTGACCTTGTTTCATTAAACCAATCCAAATTAAAGAAAAATCTAATAATCGTTTTCATATTACTCTAGCAAAATGATTTTGCCTGTTGTACTTAAATGATCTATGAGCTTGCTATATAAGCCTCTGAATATAACAGGCACATTATGTGTTAAAAGTAAATTAAAGCTTGCACTATAAAACACCTGTTTTTGTTAAAATGCAGTGCTACATTCTGTGAGACCCTGTGGACCCTGCAGCTGGGGTGACGCTGGCGCCGTTGGCTGCATTGTCATTGGGATTGCCCCTCGCCGGACCACGGACGCCTGGAAGGAAGGAGGGGGCGTCTGTGGGGATGAAGATTCCGGCGAGGAGGCTGCTTTGGAGAACTTTATAGCGGTGCCGACGCCGACGGTGCCGGTGAGGCTCCCAGGTCGGCTAGCGGGTCAGGTGTTGAGATTGGTGAGGTGCATTATGCTGGTGGGAGACCCTCCACCATGGTCTAATATCGATGATACATGAATTCTGCAGATTAATTCCACCCCTTTTGGGATGAGGCCCTCCTATGGACAGCATTGGAGGCTAAGACTGCAACCGAGTGGCTGCTGAAGATCTTAGGTGATAAGGGAGGATTGAAAAAGACGGACAAAAATGGTGGTTTTTTGCCGCCTGTAATAAGTTCTCCCTTTACCCACTACTCTTGACTGACTTACGTGTTGGAAAGGGTGGCCACTGTATCCTGGATGGAGATGTCCCCTCCCCCCCCCCCCCCGTTTTTCCATCTGCCTTGTACTCCTGATGGACACCAATTCCTATTTCCGGAGTTTTGGGATCTGGCTCTGTTTTTCATCCTGCTTCTGGCTGTACGGAAAACAAGGCAGTTACAGGAGGATTGATGGAGCCGGTTCCATACTACGTTCGCCGCTGACGGGACTTTAATCTTTTCAGGGCCAACAGGGCCAAACCACTGTGAGAGGGCGGTTTTGGACTTTCCAACTTGTCTTGACTAGTATGACCGACCACCGTGAGAGGGTGGTCTGGATATGTTCCCCAATTGGACAGAACGTAACGGACTCCTGCCCACTACCGTGAGAGGGTAGTGGATGATTCTTCCGATTATTTTTAGCCTTGTCTCCTGGACGTTTTGATACCATCATTATGGACCCCTAGGCCATGTCTAGGCCATATCTGTACTTCTAATTCAGTGTTTTAAATGTATTCTAGGTCTAAGCTTCTTGCGCTGCGTGACTCCCCCCTCTCACAGGCTTGGCCCTCTATGTTATCGAGGGCCCACCTTAATGACGGGTTTTGGGACCCCGAGAGGTGGCATGTCGCAAAAAGGGGATTGAGGGGTTTTTTGATGACACTTTTAAATAGACTTTTAAGGGGTTCTGGGGGGTGGGAAGGTTACGTGGGTTTGGGGGGTAACCTACGGGGGATGGGGACTGGCCCGGCAGTTAATGGTGCCACGGGGGATATGGACTCTGGGGGAAAGAGGGCTATTAGAATACCCTCTGTTGAGGGCCTCTCTATCAAAACGCTGAGTGGGAGGGGCAGATATGGCGGGAGCAGGGGCCATATCGTGTGACGGGGGCACGCACTCGCTATCTTCGAGCAATTGCATGCCCCAGTCCCCTTAGCTCTTCCCGTTCCCCAGGTTGCTCAGAGTCTCTGGGCCCGAGTTTCCAGCTGTTGTTATGTAATGCCAGATCCGTAGTAAATAAGGCCCCCCCTCAGGAGGGGGGTTCGGACCTGGCAGATATTACGGAGACCTGGTTGGGCCATGAAGGGGGGGTTCCCCTCGTGGATAGGTGCCCACCAGGCTTCCATGCATTTCAACAGCCGAGAGCTCAGGGCAGGAGCAGGGGGGGTAGCAGTCATTCTAAAGGAAGGTCTCAATCCGAGGGAAACCACTGTACCTCAGATAGCCGGATGTGAGTCCCTTTTTGTGAAGTAGGGTCGTGGGGTGCAGATGGGTTTGTTGATCACGTACCTGGCTCCCTGCCACGTGGTAACGACCCTGCCCGAACTCCTCAACGTCATAGCCGAGGTGGCAGTTGATACTCCCAGACTTCTAGTCATGGGGGATTTTAACCTGCCATTGTCGGTGAAACGTCTGAGGTAGCTCGGGAGTTCATGGCTGCCATGACGGCCATGGACCTGACTCAAGTAATTCACGGCCCTACTCACATGGGTGGACACACTCTGGACTTAGTTTTTATCTCTGGTAGGTGGTGGAGTGGTCTTGATATAGGGGATATAGGCATCGAGCCCTTGTCATGGTCTGACCACTCACTACTTTGACTTGACTTTCTGACCGCCACACCCTGTCGCAGGGAGGCGGAGCCGACCAGGTGGTTCCGCCCCAGGCGCCTGATGGATCCTGATAGGTTCCAGAGGGAGCTTGGGCCATTTCCTGAGACCCTGGCTCACGACTCGGCTGAAGACCTGGTGGCTGCCTGGGATAGTGTGGCCGCCGGGGCTCTGGACCATGTCGTGCCTTTGCGGCCTCTGACCCGGCACCGAACTCACTTAGCTCCTTGGTTCTCCGAGCTGAGGGAGATGAAGCTCCGGAAGACGCCTGGAGAGCGGTTGGAGGGCCAGGTGATCCGAATCTGACTTGACACTGGTAAGGTCTAATATTAAGACCTACCTAGTGGCGATAAAAGCGGCAAAATCTAATTATTTTGCCGTTCTTATCGCGTCATCAGATAACCGCCCAGCCGCCCTGTTTAGGGTGACCCGCTCCCTCCTTCATCTGGGAGCGTGGGATGACCCCTTGCAGGGCCGAGCTGAGGATTTTGTACAGTATCTGTATGATAAAATAACTCAGATTCGGGAAGACTTGGCCGCTGACTGGGTTAGTTCAGACGAGATGATTGAGGCAGGCCTTGAGAGTGTTATCTGGGAAGAGTTCGATCCTGTGGCTCCCGAGGACATGGACAGGATCTTGGGACGGCTAAACGCGACCACATTTATTGGACCCGTGTTTTTCCTGGTTGGTGCTGGCTTCCCGGGAGGTTACATGAGGCTGGCTCCAAGGGATTATTAACGCTTCTTTGAGTGAGAGTGTCCTGCCGGCTGCTTTGAAAGAGGCGATTGTGAGGCCCCTCCTCAAGAAGCCCTCCCTGGATCCAGCTGTTTTGGCTAACTATCATCCAGTCTCCAACTTTCGTTTTATTGCGAAGGTTGTTGAGAGTGTGATGGCGCGACAGCTTCCCCAGGACCTGGATGAAGCTGTCTATTTGGATCCGCTCCAGTCCGGTTTCAGGCCTGGGTACAGCACGGAAACGGCATTGATCGCGTTGGTGGATGATCTCTGGAGGGCTTGGGGTAGGGGTTATTCCTCTATCCTGGTCCTGTTAGATCTCTCAGCGGCTTTTGATACCATCGACCATGGTATCATGTTGCACCGGCTGGAGGGACTGGGAGTGGGGGGCACCGTTTTGCGGTGGTTCTCCTCCTATCTCTCCGACCGGTCGCAATCTGTGTTGACAGGGGGGCAGCGGTCGACCCCAAGGCACCTTGTTTGTGGGGTGCCACAAGGGTCGGTCCTCTCGTCCCTCCTGTTCAACATTTATGTGAAGCTGCTGGGTGAGATCATCCATGGTTTTGGGGTGGTATTCCATCAGTACGCTGATGATACTCAGCTGTACATCTCCACCCAAGACCATCCCAACGATGCCTTGGAAGTGATGTCCCAGTGCTTGGAAGCCGTGCGGGTCTGGATGGGGAGAAACAGGCTCCGACTCAACCCTTCCAAGACCGAGTGGCTGTGGCTGCCGGCATCCCGGTATAGCCAGCTGGCGCCATCGCTGGTTATTGGGGGCGAATCATTGGCCCCCACGGAAAGAGCCCGCAGCTTGGGTGTCCTCCTGGACGCACGGCTGTCTTTAGAAGGGCATACGACAGCCGTAGCAAGGGGGGCCTTCTATCAGGCCCGCCTGATACGCCAGTTGCACCCCTTTCTGGATCGGGACTCCCTACGCACGGTCACTCAAGCACTCGTCACCTCTCGTCTGGACTATTGTAACGCTCTTTACATGGGGCTCCCCTTGGGGTGCACCCGGAGGCTCCAACTGGTGCAGAATGCGGCCGCGCGGGGGATTATGGGAGTGACGGGGCGCTCCATGTGACTCCTCTCCTGCGCGAGCTACATTGGCTCCCAGTGGACTTCCGGGTGCGCTTCAAGGTGTTGGTGATCACCTTTAAAGCGCTCCATGGCTTAGGGCCGGGGTATCTACGGGACCGCCTCCTGCCACCAATTGCCTCCCACCGGCCAGTTCGCTCCCACAGAGAGGGCCTCCTCAGGGTGCTGCCGGCCAGGCAATGTCGGCTGGCGACCCCCAGGGGGAGAGCCTTCTCTGTGGTAGCACCCACCCTCTGGAACAATCTACCCCCAGAGATACGAGTGATCCCAGACCTCCGGACTTTTCATTGGGCTCTCAAAATCTATTTTTTTGTCCTGATTTTATGATTGGTTTTAATAATTTTGATATGGCTTTTAATTGGAATGTTTTAAATTAATGGGCCAAATTTATTTAATTATTTTAAATTTATTTTAACTTTTGTATATAAAATGTTTTATTTTTTGGCTGTTCACCGCCCTGAGTCCGAAAGGGGAAGGGTGGTATAGAAATTTGAATAAAGATAAAGATAAAGTAAACCAAGGAGCCGCGCGGGATCGGCAACGGGTCAGAGGCCGCAAAGGTACGTCTCGGTCCAAGGCCCCACCAGCCGCCCGATCCCAGGCGGCTACCAGGTCCTCAGCCGAGTCATGTGCTAGATCCTCAGGAAATGGCTCAAGCTCCATCTGGAACCTATCAGGATCCATCAGGCGCCTGGGGCGGATCCATCTAATTGGGTCCGCCTCCCTGCGGCGAGGGGTCACGGTTCGAAGATCCAGGCGAAGGAGTGAGTGGTCGGTCCATGACAAGGGTTCCATGTCTATATCCCCTATAACAAGACCACTCAACCACTGGCCAGAGACAAAAATCAAGTCCAGAGTGTGACCTCCCGTGAGTAGGGCCATGAACTAACTGGGTCCGATCCATGGCCGTCATGGAAGCCATGAACTCCCAAGCCACCTCAGACATTTCACCAAGGGATGGCAAGTTGAAATCACCCATGACTAAAAGCCTGGGTGTATCTACTGCCACAGTGGCTATCATGTCGAGTAGCTCAGGTAGGGCTGTTGCCATGTGGCAGGGAGCCAGGTACGTAAGCAGCAAGCCCATCTGAACCCCACGGCCCCACCTCACAAGGAGGGACTCACATCCGGCTATCTGAGGCACAGTGGTCTCCCTCGGACCCAGATCCTCATTAACAATAACTGCCACCCCCTCCCCTCCCCTGGGCCCTCGGCTGATGGAATGCTCTGTAACCTGGTGGGCACATTTCAACCAGAGGGATGCCGCCCTCCGGGCCCAACCAGGTCTCCGTAATACCCACCAGGTCCGCTCCTCCCTCTTGTATAAGATCGTGAATGAGGGGGGCCTTATTGACCACGGACCTGGCGTTGCACAGCATCAGCCGAGAGAGAAATAAATAAAGAAGAGAAACAATATACGTTCTATTCCCACCCGCATCAATCATGGTCTAGGATTGATATGCACAACTGGATGACAGCACAACTACAACTAGGTTTAGATTAAATAGAAATAGGAATAAATGAATGGGCAGAGCACAACCCGATAATCATACATTGGAAAGGACAAAACAAATACAAATGATGGACTGTAAAGAGAAAGAGTATAAGCAATTGCTGGAAAATGAGTTGAAGACCTTTTTAAGCGTAAATAAAAAAGAAGACACGTCGATTCAAAATCTCTGGGACACATTAAAGGCATATATTAGAGGAGTGACAATAGCCTATATGGCAAGGAAAAAGAAAGAAAAAAAGTCCCAACAAGCAAAATTTCAGGAAGAACTTAAAAAATTAAAAGAAAACTTACCGAAAGACCCCAAAATAAAAAAATAAAAGAGGAATGGATAATAATTAAACATAAATTAAATTTAATAACCCAAAAAGAAGTAGCATTGAAAATAAAGATGTCAAAGCAAAATTATTTTGAACACGCAAATAAAGTGAGATGGTTAGCTTACAAATTAAAAAAGGACAGAGACAAACGAATGATACATCAATTGAAAGATGATAAAGGAATAACCCAACATAAAAGAGAAGATAAGAAGCAAATTATACATACATTCTTTTTTAAATTATATACACAGGAAGAAATATCAGAAGCAAAAATTAAAAATTATTTAGAGGAAATAAATACATGTAAAATTACAGAGGAACAACAGGAAATAGTAAATTGACCAATATCAGAAACAGAATTTGGAATTGCAATGAAAAGACAAAAAAATAACAAATCGCCAGGCCCGGATGGATTACCAGTGGAGGTGTGTAGGATCATACAAGAACAGATAGGAGGATTAATGCTGGAAATATTCAACAAAGCTTTAGAACAAACAAATATACCAAAAACATGGACAGAAGCTCTAATTACGCTCATACATAAGGAAGATTCAGACCAGCAATTAATATAAAATTACAGGCCAATTTCTCTGTTAAACACTTATTATAAAATATTCATGTCAATCATAGCTGAGAGGACAAAAACAGTCTTAAATAAACATATACATTCAGACCAAAATGGTTTCCTACCAGGCCCACAAATTTAAAATAACACACAGATGATAATAAATATACTAGAGTTTTATGAAGTGCACCCCGAAAAACAAGTCTCACTAGTTTTCCTTGATGCCCAAAAAGCTTTTGATAATTTGGATTGGAAATTTATGGTACAACAATTGAAAAGTATGGAATTCGGGACTAAATTTGAAAAAATGATTGAGAAAATATATACAAAACAAACTACAAGAGTAATTATGAACCAAGATATGACCGACAAATTTGAGATAACAAAAGGTGTGAGATAAGGATGCCCATTTTCCCCACTTCTCTTCATACTATCATTGGAACCGCTTTTAAACAAAATTAGAGAAGACCGAGAGATAAAAGGATTGAAGATAAAAAATGAAGAGTATAAATTGCAAGTCTTTGCTGATGGCTTGGTCTTCATTGTGGAGGAATCCCTAAAATCAGACCCAAAATTAATTGAAAAAATAGCAGTGGCTGGATTAAAAATAAATAAAAGTAAATCCAAATTATTAACTAAAAACCTCACCAAAAAAAAAAAAAAAAACCAAGTGGGAGAATTAGAAGGTAATATGAAGATCCAAACAGCTAAAAGAATAAAATATCTAGGGATCTGGATCAGTGCAAGAGGTTCCTCAATTAAACAAGATAATTACGATAAATTAATACAGCAAATTAATAAAGATTTGGATAATTGGAAGAGCTTACAAATTTCATTCATGGGAAGAGTTGCTGCAATTAAAATGAATATCTTGTCCAAAATTTTATTCCTCTTCCAGGTTATACTGATAAAATTAGACAAAATATTTTTCGATTCATTAAATAAATTGATCTCAAAATTTATATGGCAAGGGAAAAAATCCAGAATTAGATTAAAAGTTCTGCAAGATACCAGAGAAAGAGGAGTAGTACTCCCGGAATGGGAGATATACTGTCAAGCAGCATGCCTAACATGGTTGAAAGAATGGATGGAGCTGAGAAGTAAAGGAATATTAATAATTGAAGGGCATGATCTGCAGGTAGGATGGCATGCATTCCTGTGGGATAAGAAGGAGCGTTGGTCCTACCTGATACGTTCCTTCTCGTTGAGTGGAGACAGCAGCCAGCGTGGGTAGTGCCCATCCAATCAGCTTGAAGGACTGAGCCTGCCAATTATTCTTAGTCCCGCCCTTGTTGCCGGGCAGCCCAGCTTTTGGCGAAGACTGGAAGACAGACTCGGTGTGTGGGACAAAAAAAAGGAACCGAAAGACAGAAAGGACAGAAAACAAACCGGGTCCAGCTCGAGGAAAAAAGGGAGGGTCTGGCTGCTGTCTCCACTCAATGAGAAGGAACGTATCAGGTAGGACCAATGCTCCTTCTCCATTGAGAGTGGAGACAGCAGCCAGCGTGGGACATACCCAAGTTCACTGTCCCGATGTCAGGGGGGGATCACGCTGGACCGCATTGTCCTCTCCGGCAACAACCCTTTGCAGAACCCGGCGACCAAACGAGGCTTCGGCCGACGCAAACTGGTCGAGTTTGTAGTGTCGGATGAAAGGACTAGGAGAAGTCCATGTGGCCGCCCTACAAATTTCCAGCAAGGAAGCCTGTGTCACCCAAGCTGCCATCGAAGCTGTGCTGCGGGTGGAGTGAGCTGACAAACCTGACGGGCGCGGAAGGGATCTAACATCATAGGCTGTGGCAATCGTCTGGCGAGTCCAACGACCAATGGTTGAAGGCGAGACCTTACTGTCTTGCGAGGTAAGTAAGAAGGAGACAAACAGCGACTCCGAACGATGGAAAGGAGCCGTCCTCTTCAGGTAAATTCGCAGTGCCCGCCGGACATCAAGGGAGTGCCAATGACGTTCCCGAGGATGAGCAGGCTGGGGACAGAAATTTGGCAGGACAAGCTCCTGGGCACGGTGAAAAACAGAGTTGACCTTCGGCACGAATGTCGGGTCCAAACGGAGCACCACTTGGTCTGCGTGGAAAACACAAAGGTCCGGACGAGTGGACAAGGTGGCGAGCTCAGATATGCGGCGAGCCGAAGTGATGGCCACCAGGAAGGCAACCTTGCAGGTGAGAAGTCTGAGACTGGTAGTCCGAAGTGGTTCGTACGGAGAACTCGTAAGAGACTGCAAGACCAGAGGAAGATCCCAGGTAGGGTAGCGATGCAGAACAGGAGGGCACAAGTTCTTTGCTCCCCGAAGAAAACGGCGGATCAAAGGGTGGTGAGCCAGAGACGACAAGGAGCCGCAGGTAAGTACCGAAGATAAAGTTGCAATGTGTCAGCGGAGAGTGTTGGGAGAAAGACCTTGGGAAAGACCCTTCTGCAAAAACATCAGAATATGTATAATAGACGGTTGTAGAGGCAAGACACCGACCTGACGACACCAGTTGTAGAAACTTCGCCAGGTGGCAGAGTAAATGCGTTCCGTAGAAGGCCGTCGGGAGGATAGCAAGGTATGCACAACATCTGCCGGGACTTGTACCTCCCTCAAAGTGCACCGCTCAATCTCCAAACGGTTAGATTGAGCCAGGCCGGGTCTGGGTGCTTCAGGGCACCTTGCAAGAGAATATTGTCCGAGAGAGGAATGCGCCACGATGGGGTCACCGATAGGGACACGAGGTCCGCAAACCAGGGTCTCCGAGGCCAATGAGGTGCCACAAGGATCACTTCTGCTCGCTCGGATAGAATATTGCGTATGACCCTGGGGAGGAGGGCCGTCGGGGGAAATGCGTACAGAAGGCCCGACGGCCATAGAGTTCGAAGAGCGTTGACGCCGGCCGCTCGAGGATGTGGGTATCGCGAGAAGAACAGCAGAAGTTGAGAGTTCTTGTGAGTCGCGAACAGGTCGATTACAGGATGGCTGAAGCAAAGAGACAGTTCCTGGAAGAGGAGCGGGAGGAGACGCCATTCCGCATTGTCTATCTGCCGGCGACTCAACCAGTCCGCTTGAACATTCTGTACCCCGGAGATGTGTTCCGCCCGAAGGGAACACAGGTGGCGCTCTGACCAGATACCCAACGCGACTGCCAGGGTCAGAAGAGACTTCGATCTGGTGCCCCCCCCCCCCCCGTTTGTTCAAATGAGCCTTTGCGGCGACGTTGTCCGTAAGAACGAGGACGTGGGCTCCGGAGACCAGATTGCAGAATGACTTTAGAGCTAGGAAGACAGCCTTCAGTTCCAGCCAATTGATGGGACGCCGAGCTTCCGAGGGAGACCAAGTCCCTTGAGCCAGTTGACCTTGGCAATGGGCTCCCCAGCCCAGGAGACTGGCATCTGTCGTCACCACCACCCTCGAGGGCTCGAGGAAGAAGCAACCCGCCGAGAGAGCGGGGGAGCGCCACCACCGGAGGGATCTTCGTACTGCAGGAGGAAGAGGGATCGGCTTCGATGAAGTGCCTCTGCCAGCCTTCTGCAAAGGCAAGAGAAACCATTGGAGTTCCCTGGCGTGAAGTTGAGCCCAGGGAACAATAGCTATCGCAGATATCATCTTACCTAAGAGCTGAGACAAGACATAGGGGGAAAACCACCCGACTCCCCTCAACCCGGAAAATCAACTGCCTCAGACTAGCTTGCCTATCAGGAGAAAGAAAAACTTTGCCCTGAAGAGAGTCGATCAGGGCACCCAAATGCACTAATCTAGTGGAGGGAGAGAGATGGCTCTTCTCCAAATTAACAGAGAAGCAGTGAGCCGCTAGCGTCTCAACCGTCAGACGAATATCTAAAGCAGCCTGCTGCACAGAAGGGGAAAACAGCAGAATATCATCTAAATAACACAGGAGGCGGACTGAACGGAGACGGAGCCGAGCCGCCAAGGCAGCCAGCACCTTCATAAAGGTGCGAGGGGCAGAAGAAAGGCCAAATGGGAGAGCCCTATATTGATAGTGTGCTCCGTCATAACAAAACCTCAAAAACCGTATATGGGATGGGAGGATAGGGACATGAAGGTAGGCCTCGGTTAGGTCAATGGAAGAGAGGAGATCGCCCCTCCGAACATCGTCCAGAATAGACTTCATGATTGCATTTTAAATTTTCGGTACACAACGTATCTGTTTAAACGTTTGAGGTCCAGAATAGGACGCCACCCCCCTCCCCCCCGATGATTTAGGGACTAGAAATACCCTTGAATAGAATCCCGAACCTTCCTGACCGGGAGGCACAGGTTGGATAGCCCTGATAGTCAGGAGATGCTGAACCGATGAATCCATAAGGGACCTCCTGGTGGGATTACGAGAAATCGGACAGCAGACAAAGGTGTGTGGGGGGGGGGCAATAAATTCAATGGTCAACCCAGATTTTAAGGTGGCGTGGACCCACTTGTCCGAGGTGGATTCTTCCCATACAGCAGCAAAAAGACCCAATCTACCGCCAATGGGAGGATCCAAAAGGCAATCAGCGATGGCGACGGGCGAAACGACCTCCTCCCCCTTGAAAGGGCCGCTTAAAGTTAAAGGGACGCCCTCTGAATGACCTATCGGAAGAACCCCGCTGCCTGCTGAAAGACCCATCTCTCCTAAATGTGGGGAAGGGAGAAGAAGAGGAGGACCCCCCATCCGCACCTCTGGAGTAAGAACGAGAAGGGTAAGGTGAGAAACGGGGCGCTCTTCTCCGGAAAACAGCAGCTAAGACCTTCTTTTTGTCCCTGGTTTCTGTGAGGAAAGGGTCTAAAGCGTCCCCGAAAAGCTTCGTGCCCTTAAAGGGAACCGAAGCCAATCGCCACTTATGCCTGGCATCTGCCTGCCAGTGGCGGAGATACAACAAACGACGAGTCGTGACTGCCTAAGCCAAAGATTTTGCGGAGAACCTGGCAGCATTCAGAGTAGAGTCGGCTGAAATTGTACGGCAGCCACGATTTTATTCAGGTCTTGTCTGATACGAGTATCTCCGGGGGCTAGCTTTTCTTGAAACTGACGCAACCAAAGCAACGTTGTTCGATTAAAGAAGGATGCTGTAGTGGTAGCTTTAATCGCCCAGGAGGAGCTTTGAAAGGCCTTTTGAAGAACTTGATCAAATCTGCGTTCATCAGGACGGAGACCTTCGTCCAGTTCGCCCGGAACATTGGAGTTAGGAAGAAGAGCTGCAACTGGGGCATCCACCAAAGGAATTTGAAGAAGAGCCTCCAGATCCGAGGATACTTGAAAGTTTCTTTTGTCCTTAGACGAAGGTAGGGGAGCAGATGCCGGAGATTCCCACTGATGTTTCACAACGTCCAGAAAGAGAGGAGGAGTAGGAACGGATGTTATAGGCCTAGCTGGTTCCGCGAACATCGGGTCCAAAGATTCAGAGGAAGACAAAGGGGGTACCGGATCCGCATTTGGAGAGGATAAACGGGCCGTATTAACAGCCTTGAAGAGCAATGATTTGAACAAGGCTTGAGGAAAGAGACCTGTGAAAGCCGGCTGATCCGGGGGAAGGATCTCGTCCTCCGACAGGTCAGAATCAGGATCTCCTTCGTCAATCAAGGCTGAAGGATGACTGTAGTGAGAAGAAGTAGGAGAAGCGGAGCGAACTGAATGTGAACATCCTTCATCACTGCGGCCCGCTGAAAAGGGGGAAGCTTCTCTTACCGATCCATGTCGACTGGAAAAGCCCGAACGGGCGGCCAAGGACCTTTGAACCGCCGCCTCAATCATTTGCTGCAGTTGATCTGGAGGAACGAATGGATCCAAGGAGCGGGCAGGCACAGAGTCAGAGGAATAAGCCGCCTGTACTGTTGCTGGATCAGGAACCGGTTGCTGAGAAACTGAGCCAGGACTCCACAAATTTTCTTCGGAAATAATCACTGGACAATCTTGCAGAGACAGCTGGTCAGGAGTAGGCGAATGGGGTACGGTGACTGGAGGTGGATTAGAAGGAGCAGGTTGTTGAGGAGTGGAAGGAGGCAACTGGGCGCATGCCTTGTCACACAGTCTGGTCAAAACTTTGTCTCTACGTTTTTCTACTTTAGAAGAAGAAGATGACTTGTGGTGAGAACGTGAGAGTTGAGAAGTCTTGGAATGAGACCTGGAATCTTCCATGGCAGATTGCTGGGTAACAGACGTGGAGTCTGATTGGCCAATTTCACCTGCACTGGCCTTCTGGCCGTGCTTAGACTTAGAAAGGGCCTTAGGCATGACAGACAATAAAGGCTGAATGTAAAACCCCACGCACCAGACTGTGCCTCAATAATCAGATTCTGAGTAGATAGAAGGGAGCGAGAGGAACTCCACAGGAGGCAGCCTCGAATAAATTGTCAATTAATTTTAACCAATCAAATGCCAGACAGATTAAGTTGGGAGCGTAAGAACTCCACAAACTGGAAGGCGTGGTGGGGAAGGCCCGAAGCAAATTTGAAGCGTTGGTGAAAGGAAAGCAATCAATCAACTAATCAATTAGGCAATTAAGACCACAGTCCTGTGGCTGTTGCAAGCAAGAAGAAAAGGGGGTAGGGGCACGAAGCTCCACTAACAATTAATGACAGTAAGCGCAGAGACAAACAATTGCTGCAATAGAGTAAGGGGGCGCGAAGCTCCACTGTGCACAATTTAGGACGCCCACGGATCCGGGCCACTGCCACGCAGAAGGAGGGGGCGCGAAGCTCCTCAGCTACAAACACTCAGGCAGCAACGTCGCTTAGTAAGTAATTAGCCTGAGGAGAGAGACTGCAGGGTAATTTAGGAGGCAGCAGCTGCTGGCCACAGCAGCGCAGAGGAGGGGGCGCAAGGCTCCACAGAATAACCACTCAGCCCGCCATGCTTCTCATCCAAATAAAATTAGCCTGTGGATAGCGGCTGTGAAAGGGGCGTTCCAGAGCGAAAAAGCCTCAGCCGGCAAGAATTCTTAATGAGGGATCGCAGGCTGCAGAAACTAGCGCTCTCCCCAATGGCGGGAAAAACTTGCAGCCCAAAATAGCCGGCGCCGGGGTAAAGCGCCCGCCGAAACCGCCGACAGTCAGGAGAAGCGAAAGTGGCCAAATGCAGAGGGCGAAGAGAGCGCACAGTGAGAATGTCCCTTGAAGATCAAACGATCCTCAGCCCTCCTTTGAGAGGAACGAGGGCAGGGAATCCCCACGCCCCTGATCAAGTCAGGGGAGACCGATGTTAAACGAAGGTTTGGGTAACTCACAAACTCGATGCCAAGACGGTCCAAGTCAGCAGGAATAATCAGCCAATGTCCAAATCGGAGAACCAGATCACAGTCAAACAGTCCAAGTCAAGAAATCGGGAAAAAACCAGCACGAAAGGGATAAAAGGGAGAATTTTAGCCAGAGAGAAGTCCCACACACCAGCCAGCGCTGAAGGACTGAGCCAAAAACTGGGCTGCCCGGCAACAAGGGCGGGACTAAGAATAATTGGCAGGCTCAGTCCTTCAAGCTGATTGGATGGGCACTACCCACGCTGGCTGCTGTCTCCACTCTCAATGGAGAAATATAAAATACACGGATACTTCAGAAGGCACATTCTCAGGAATGTACTGCTATTAATTTGGATTAAAATAAAAAAACAATATTATACGAAGATACCGATCTGGATCTCTCCTACTGAAACACTAACACATCCAAATTTACTAGATTAGACTAAGATAATCAGATATAGGGATATTATAAATGATTTGGGAAAACTAAAAGCAAAGCAAGAATTGGAACAGGATTTGAACAAGGAAATTGAATGATGGACATACTCACAAATTTGGTCAAAATATAAAGAAGATACAAAGACAAATGAGACAGACCAGAAATTAATTAGCAAAATATACAAATTCTTATTATGGTATAAAATGGAAGAGGAAATAGTTAAAGAAATCATGATCAAGTGGGCAAGAAAATTCAATCACACAGTAGAATTAGAGAAGTGGGAAAAGATGTGGTGAATAAATATGAAACTAACATTATCTACGGCATACAAAGAAAACCAGTTGAAGATGTTCCATAGATGGCATTTACCACTGGCCAGAATAGCCAAGATGATTCCGGGCAAATTACCAGTATGCTGGAAATGCAACAATTATGGAACATATTACCATCTCTGGAGGACTTGTCCAGCAGCAAATAAATTTTGGGCCAAAGTCAAAATAAATAAGATAATCCATCAAATAAGCTGTCCCAAAACTGTAATAAAAGTTATTACTACAAATACTACACTAAATAAATTTCTTTAATGTGATTAGAAAAACTAAAAATAAGTTTCTGCAGAATCCCAATATTTCCCATAGCAAAAAAGAGAGCAAAACTAATAGTACTTGGTGTAATAGAAAGACTAAACTTCTGATCCAAATTTTATTTTAAGAACGCCACAAAATCCTATTATCTTCTTCAGATGGGGTTCGCAACTTGGGCATCCTCCTGGACTCACGGCTGTCTTTTGAAGAGCATATGAGGACTTTTTATCAGGTTCGCCTGATTCGCCAGTTGCATCCCTTTCTGGATCGGGACTCGTTACGCACGGTCACTCACGCCCTTGTCACCTCACGCCTGGATTATTGTAATGCTCTCTACATGGGGCTCCCCTTGAGAAGCACCTGAAGGCTCCAACTGGTCCAGAATGCGGCCACGCAGGTGGTAATGGGAGCAATGTGGCGCTCTCATGTAACCCCCCTCCTGTGCAAGCTGCACTGGCTCCCAGTGGTCTTCCGGGTGCACTTCAAGGTTTTGGTTACTATCTTTAGAGTGCTCCATGGCTCAGGACCAGGGTACTTACGAGACCGCCTCCTGCCACCAATAGCCTCTCACCGACCAGTTCGCTCCCATAGAGAGGGACTCCTCAGGGTGCCGTCAGCCAAACAATGTTGACTGATGGCCCCCAGGGGGAGAGCCTTTTCTGTGGGGGCACCTACCATCTGGAATGGGCTTCCCCCGGAGTTACGAAACATCCAAGACTTATGCATATTCCGCCGTGCCCTGAAAACATTTCTATTCCAACAAGCTGGTCTGGGCTAACTCTCCTTTTTTAATTGGTTTTTAAACTGGCTTTTAAATTGGGTTTTAAACCTCTTTAGATAAATTTGGATGTTTTTAATCTTTGAGCCTAAATTATTTAATCTGTTTCTTAATAGTTTTTAACTTCTATATGTATTTGTATTTATTATGGCTGTTCACCGCCCTGAGTCCTTCGGGAGTAGGGCGGTATACAAATATGAAAAAATAAATAAATAAATAAATAAATTATATTCAATACATTTTTTCCTTTCCTCTCAACATTAGTCTTGCTCCTACTGAATAAATCAATTCATTGAATTTAGAAGTAATTAAAGTAATTCTCTGAAGAGAGCTATATTTTAAGATGTTGTTAGCTTTAAAATGTGCTCAGCAATTCAAATAGAAAAGCAACTAGAGTTAAAATCAATGGAATAGTCCAAACATACCTATAGTTATGACTGCCCCCACAAAAGAATTTTTCTCTTCATCTTTTTATCAGATATACCAGTTACTATGATCTACTTATTAAATATAGTCCAGCTTGAGGAAACTTTTACTTTATTTTAAACAAACAGCAACTCCAGCAGTCAGGGACAATCAAATTGCTAAATAAACTGTAATAGGTACATTAATCTTGACTGAGAAATATAGCAATTTCGCATTCCAAAGGGTGATTAAAATGTTTCCTTTGCCATAAACAACTATTAAAGTAAAAAAGATTTATATGAATTGGAAATGTTTTCATTTTTTTCTAGATATTCATTTCCCATCTAAAAATTGTGAGCCCTAGATCTGTTTAAATCAGAAATTTAATAAGTCTCTTTTATTAAATCAAATGACTATAAATGATCCTGGGAACTAATAATAAAACAGATAGATTTGTCCAAGTTATGACAGATCTTCAAAACCTTCAAACAGTTTTTATGACCCGGATTTGACATCCCCCTACAGTCAAACTTTGGGGATACAACAACTGGCATTCTGCGGTCATATTAACATAAGTTAATATGCCACAAACTAGCATAATTTACTTCCAGTTTCTGACAAAAAAAATGCCCATTATGGACAATGGGCTCACTTAACAACTGTGGTGTTTGTTTTAAAATCACCATGATTCAAAAAATGTAAAAAAAAATAATAATAATCATAAATCCAGGTCAGTCACATTGGTACCTGTGCTTACAAATAAGTCTAGGATTGCACAGCAACAAATAAATGTCAATGTATAATTCTGTGGTGGACTGCAGGGCCCAATTTTATTATTATAATTTTATTATTCAGCCAACTGGAACAGTTGAATTTAGTTGTCAAATGTCCCTTTTCCCTACACATGCAAAGTAACATATGCTTCAAAAGGAAACACCTTAGCAAGGTAGTCATGTATAAAGGGATTGACTTGTTCACAATATCAACACAGTCCTTGTGAACACTGCCAGAACTTTTATCAGCAGATGAAGGAGTTCTGCTGACTTGTTCTACTTAACTTCCAAAATATTTGATGTGCCGGCATGAGAAAGGAACAAAATGGAGTAGTAGTGTCGTATCTTCCCTTTTTGCATGTACTCTGTAGCAAATTCTCATATTTTCTATCAGAAGCCAGAATAGGCCAGAATTAAAGCAAACAAAATTTCCGGGATAACTTTATGAATAATTCATTGTGTATTTCAACTGAAGTTCCGCTGTGAATTGATCTGTCAATCCTTTTTTATTCCAAATCATATCTTGACCTAACAGCCAAAAATCAGTAGTATCCTGCCATATAAAATGTTTGCCCTGTGGTTCAACTGTTCTGCAACAGGAGAGTTTTGTAGCTCCCTCTATCATTAGTTATTAAAAAGCCTACTTGGGATCAGATGGTCAGAAAATACTCTTCCCTTAAGGGAGCTATTTAGTTCACATTAAGGGGAGAAGCTAGTAAATGTGCTAGAACATCCATCCTAATTATCAGGCAGAAACTAGTACATGGCATCAGAGAGCTAAATCTGGGCAGATCATCCAGCAATAACTATTTTAGCTTGGGCTGGGATTGGTAGACCATTATAACAATAATTATAACTTGTTCAGTAGAACTATGAATTACTGTCTTGGGTTTTATCAGAGAGGAGAAAGAGAAAAGGTTTTCAGATGATGCTGATTCCCAAGCAATAGACACAAACAACTTAAACTTAGCAAAAGGACCACTTTTATAACAAAATTATTTGCAATATAGATTTTGTTACTAATCTTAGATGCAGCTGCTAATTTTTATGCACAGCACTTTTCTATATATTCCTACAATTGTCTTAATGTGTTTTATAGGTGTTTCATTTCCACAGTAATTGTTCCATGTTGATAGGATCCATTTCTTTATGTGACAAAGAGCTTTTGTTAAATACCCACCACAACCAACCATAGTTTTCTCTTTCTCTCTCATCTGGCATGAGAACAAATTTTGGAGCTGTCCTGATTTTTTAAAAAAGTTTTTGCTTCCTATTCTTCAATTTAATGAACTCATTCCTCTTTTGTCAGATTAATTTCTATTCTTTGTACTATTCGTTCCAAGTTACGTCTCCCTCAGGCAATCTCCTCTATCAAATTTTTTCTACTCTTGAATGCTTTGAAAGTCTTTAGTTGCTTCTCCAGGGTAAAGTACGTTCCAGCATCATCTCAGGCCATCTTCCTCAAACAGCAACAGCAGAAATACCGCGTGCTTCTAATACTGACATTTAGAAATATACACAAACGATCAAGAAAAAATACATATACAAAATAATTCTGTATCTTGCCTTAAAAACCTATTCTTCCTACCTGTCATCCTTATTTCTATAAAGTATATGTGTACTATTGGACGTCCAACCTCCCCCCCCACCAAAAAAAAGCTATATGCAGTTAAGTTTTCCATACATGCCTGTCTTATGAAAGAGGAACTACAAGCAGGAGTGTTCACAATAAAAAAAATAAAAACAATATTTAGTCGTCAGAATGCTGCCTTTACCATTCCCACTTCTTCTTGGCCCACCGTTCAGATGCTTCTGAAAAAGCAGCTCGTAATTAGCTAACTATCCTTTCCAAACTTCCTGATACATCTAAATTGCAAGGCATTGGTGATTTAATAAGTGGCTAATGAGCTTGCAAGAGGATTTCTACCCAAAGTTCAATCTTGGTATAAACGAGAGTGTCTCTTTAGTGTTGGAAATCAGTATATGCAATCCTGCTGTCAAGTTTTGTGTTTGAAACTGAACGACATCTCCTCAATGTTAATTTAACATTCTATCTAGTCAGAAAATCACTAGTTCCAATATCAGTTCTTATACATGTCCACTGTTAATTATTCAGTTAAGGGATCTCCAGAGTCTTCAACAAATATCTATCACAATAGGTGATCCTTTATCTTAAACTTAAGCAGGGATCCAAAAAGCCCACATCCAAAAGCATTTGTATTTTTAATAAGGAAATTCTAAATGCTGAATGGCAAACTATTTTGGAAATACACATGCTAGGTTCTATATCACGACTACATCATGCAATGAAATAATCTGTTCTATTTTATAAGCATCTCACATCTAAGGGCCTGGACTGAATCCACTAAAACCTGCTTTTGACAAGCTTAAAGTACATACTATGGGTTCTCATACATCGTTTCTGGCCCTGGATTTCATATGAGAACAGCCAAGGGTCTTTTTATTGGAAACAGAACTTTGAACTAGCCAATTAGACTATGTATAAGCTAACATTGCATATGAACAGATAAAAGTACCATATTTTCCGGCGTATAAGACGACTGGGCGTATAAGACGACCCCTGAATTTTCCTGTTAAAATATAGGGTTTGGCCTATATTCACCGTATAAGACTACTCCTCTTCCAATGCACACCAAATAAAAATTAAAAAAACATCAACTGGCTCACCCACAATGTAAGAGCAGCTGTGCTAGACCCAAAATGGCCCCTGAAACAAGCAGGAACCTCACACAGCCACAAAAAGCCCCAAAAAACAACTTTCACACTTTACACACACACAACACAACACAACACAACTGGCTCACCCACAATGTAAAAGCAGCTGTGCTAGACCCAAAATGGCCCCTGAAACAAGCAGGAACCTCACACAGCCACAAAAAGCCCAAAAACCCAACTTTCACACTTTACACACACAAAATTTCACATACAGCTTTGTGAGATTTTGTGTGTTTGTGTAGTTAGAGTGAAACACTACAAAAACACACTAAATCTCAGAAACCTGCACAAATATTATTTTATTTTATTTTTATTTTTATATGAAAGCTAAATTTAAAACTTCCTAAACTTTAAATGGCTAGGTCTAAAAAAGAACAACTAAAAAAGACCCCAATTAACTATTTTTTTTAAAGATGCCAAAGGGGAAAAAACTTACCCAATAGAACAGGGGTCTCCAACCTTGGCAACTTTAAGAGTTGTAGACTTCAACTCCCAGAATTCCTCAGCCAGCTTTGTTTTGCTGGCTGAGGAATTCTGGGAATTGAAGTCTACAACTCCCTGCCTGCTTGATTGCAGGCAGGGAGTTGCTTGCTGATGGAATGGATTCAGGCAAGCGAAGCAAGGCAAGCGAAGCAAGGTAAGCAGCTAAGGCAGTGGTTCTCAACCTTCCTAATGCCGCGACCCTTTAATACAGTTCCTCATGTTGTGGTGACCCCCAACGATAAAGTTATTCCTAAAACCATCAAAAATATGTGTTTTCTGATGGTCTTAGGCCAGGGGTCCCCAACCTTTTGGACCTCAGGGACCACCAACTTCATAATTTTAAATTTCGCAGACCACTAATATGAATCCAGTGCGCCGCTTGCTGAAGCACCTGGACTCCCAGTACGGGATGGGGTCCTTCAGGCACTCTCCCTCCTCTCTGTCTCTCTCTCTGTGTCTCCCACTCTTTCTCTCTTTCTCTCTCTCTCATTTTCACTTTCTCTCTCTCTCTCCCTCTCTTTCTTTCTCTCCCACTTTCTCATTCTCTCTTTCTCTCTCTCCCACTCTTTCTCTCATTCTTTCTCCACCCTCTTTCTCTCTCTCTTTCCCCCACTCTCATTCTCTCTTTCTCTCTCTCCCACTTTCTCTCTCATTCTGATTCTCTTTCATTTTGTCTCTCTCTCTCTCATTCTCTCTCTGATTCTTTGATTCTCTCTTTCATTCTCTGTCTCTTTCTCTGTCTCTCATTCTCTCTCTCTCACTCTCTCTCTGATTCTCTGTCTCTTTCTCTCATTCACTTTCATTCTGTCTTTCTCTCTCTTTCATTCTTTGTCTCTTTCTCTCTGTCTCATTCTGATTCTCTCTCTTTCTCTCTCTTTCTCTCTCTCTCTCATCTCATTGGGCTGAGAGGAAGTCAAGCATCTCCCTGAGAGACTGAGGGCCAGAAGAAGTGTGGGAGCAAAGCACTACTTGAACTTGTGCAGCATAAGCATTCGCCTTGGTATATTTGCGCCAGCCGATGGCCGAGGCAGCCCTCATCTCTCTGCTGAAAGTGCAGCATCAGGATTCTGCCTTGGTATATTTGCGGTGCAAGGCAGCCTTCGTTTCCTGCTGCTTGGGACTCAGAGCGGTAAATGGTGACTGGTCCGGGGACCAGTTGGTTGCTGCGCGGAGCTTCACCCAGTCCCAGCTGGGGCTCGCCATCATTGGGGGTCAGCTGGGGAAGTCAGAGCATCGGTAATATCCCCCTGGATGCCTGGGTGAAACTCCGTGCAGCAACCAGCTGGTTCCAGCATTGAGCAGCATGCAGCCTTGACGAGATCGGCACAGCTTCCCCTCAATGTTGTCGGCACTCCCGTAGCGTCATCGGTCAGCGCCAGCAACTCAGATTCGAGTACCCGGTGTATAAGACGACCCCCGACTTTTGAGATGATTTTCCTGTGTTAAAAAGTCTTATACGCCGGAAAATACAGTATACCTGATATTCATTCAATGGGCAATAATATGGAAACATCTATACAGATGCTTTGAAAGTAAACATTTGTATACCACATTTCCAGGAATACAGCAAGAACTGAAGATGTCGCTTTTGAAGACTTTGTGACTTTAAAAAAATCATCCATGTGGGGTGATTTTCTTTCCACTTCAGTTATTGTCTTGACTGCTTCCAACTAGCTCTTGAGAGACAAGGCAAGCTATAGCATGCACAATAACACATAACTAAAGAAGCTTTTTTCTGGTTCTTGGCATAATTTTCTGTACAGTTAAAAATTATCTACAGTTTGAGATTAATAAAATTTGAGAATAAATGATAGTGAATAAATGATAATGAATGAAAACAACATCAAACTTGGGGACTATAATCTGGCATTCTCTTTTGTATTTCCCATGATGCCCTTATAATTCTTGAAAATAAAAAAGGCCAGACTCAAAAAGTGATATTTGATCACACTTGAAGTTTCCTTCTCCAATTCTAGTAAACTGCTTTCTGTACAGAATTTCAGTTTACAAGTTTTTGATGGAAGATAATTCCATCCAAGACTACAGAGAAGATAGAACTACAATTAATAAAGGATGAACTACATGCTTCAATTATGGAGTTTTACTTAGCTACAATTACCCAATTTAGTAGTTAATCAATATCATTCTTCATAATAATCACTGCATATTATTTGCCACAAATTCCTAGCTTGGCAGTCACATGAAATGCCCTACTGGCAGAACAGCTGGATATAAACTAGCAATTAATGATTAGGAATGAGCAATATAAAATATAATCCTATTTGCAAAGATTCATAAAAGTCACAATTTTTGTAATTATATACTCACAAGCTATTCTGCTTTCTTGGCATAAATACACTGAATTTCTGATGTGCAAAAATGAACTATCTTATATATTTCCAAAATCAATTAAACAAGCTAATAAATTAAATCCAGTTCATGTAAAACACTTTGAGAGTAACATTCTTAGTCCTTCTGTAAACCAGAATTCAACTATTACAACTGTCAGAGCAGAACATTATCTAGATGTTAAAATGGTAATAAAAAAGAAACAAAGAAGCAATCTGTCACATGGGATCCCAGACTGCTACTACAGGCAATCCTCATTTAAGTGCTCAAAGTGAACATAGTTTAAGAATATGAACAGTGTATTTTGGCTGCTAAATTAGATAGCTGCTGTGAATTACTTTTCATGCTCTTTTTGCACAAGAACTAATTTCCTCCTGCTAGTTCTAAAGTGACTTGGATGTGTAGGCAATTAACTCTACCACCTTTTCTTTATCCTCCAATAAAAGCATCATTTTATTTCCTTGCATTCGATTCTCAGTACTTCTCAGGTTTTTTCCCAACTCTCTTTGTAAAATAATATCAAATATACAGCCTCATTTTAGAGCATGATTTAAACTTTAATGTGTATTCTGCAATTAGTACGATATGTGATGATATCTGAGTTCCATTTTTAAAAAAACCTTTTATTTTGTGAAATCTTTTGCTGAACTAATGCAGCCTTGAGTGCGGGGAAGACCCATAACAACCCCGACTGTATTAACTAATGCTAGATTGGTATCTTGGATTTTTTTACATTTTGAAATTTTATGTCATAATCTTGTAATTTTTAAATCTTAAATTAATTGTTTTATTTTAATGTTAATTTATACATTGTTTATATATTGATTATATTGTATACCTCCTAGAGCCACTCTCTGGGGGAGATGGATGATTTAAAAATATGAAAATATAAATAAACGATTTCAATTTTTAAAACATGTTTCTGCATTCTGCCTTAAATCCAAAATTAAGATAAAACAAATTGAGTCTTTTGTATTACTGTGAGAAATTGAACAGGTTTAAGAGTTTCTGTTAGCAGACTTCTGCTTTCAGGATACAGCTGCTGGAGAAAGAACTGCTACTCACAGATTCTTTTTCCTCCCTCTATAATTCTCTGAAAGGCTGGTTGAGGATGTTTTGGAATAATGGGGGATATGGTACAAATAATCCTCAACTTTCAATCATTCATTCAGAGATTGAAGTTGCAACGGTACTAAAAAAGGTGACTTATGACTGTTTTTCACACATATGACTGTTGCAGCATCCCCATGGTTATGTCATCCAAATTCAGGTGCTTAGCAACTGACTCATATTTATGATAATTACAGGGTCCTAAGGTCATGTGATCACCTTTTGAGACCTTCTGCCAAGCAAAGACAATGGGGAAGCCAGATTCACTTATCAACTGTATTACTAATTTAACAACTGCAGTTTGATTCACTTAACAACTGTGGAAAGAAAGGTCATAAAATGGGGTAAAACTCACTTAACAACTATCTCATTTAGCAACAGAAATTTTGGGCTCAATTGTGATCATAAATTGAGTACTACAACCGAAGAAAACAACCGAAAACAACCGAAAACGATTTCTTTCTGTTCAAATAAGAATCTCTGCTTGCTTATCTAATCCAAATGAAAGGGGTCTTCTTATTCACTGAAAAGGTATTTTGAGGCTATGCTATGATTCTTGTTTTAGCTAGCTTAAAGAAGCCTACAATCATCTGCTTCTAAGGAATGTTTCAGATAAACTCATCTAAAAAATTATGATTGCGGAATGCCTTAAAATATTGTTGATAATTATAATATCATTTCAAGTTCTCCTCATTTAGTATCTGAATCTGATTGAAGCTTATTTTAGGAAAATAAAAATTAAGAGGATAGAAATATGCTGTTTAGTTAATTATAACATGCAAACTGAAGGATCTAGGATCTAGGGGTTCTATAATCTTCATGGCAATCCCCATCTGTAGAACAGCTTGTCTTCATGTTTCAGGATCATGTTCTCCCTGCAGAGTTTCTATATGGTTATAAAAATGATTATTCATTTTTATTCATTATTCATGATTATTTGGAGATTTTAGGGCCTGTCAGAATGGTGTCTTTATTGCAATACTGATATTAGTGCTTTTTGGTAGGTTGTCAAGTCAGTGGGACAAAATGGAACATCACAGAAATCTTAGTAATAAATTCTAAACTTTATTTCTGGTTTCCTTGGCTGTTTCTGCTAATATAAAGAGCTAGACAGAAACAAATGGAAAGCAACCTCTGCCACCAAGATGCCCAGAGTCTAGATTCACTGCTGTGTGCCACAACAATTAAACTGCAGCAAGATTTAAAAGCATTATTTACACACCTGTTGAGCATTTCATATTTAAAAGAAAAGAATATTTATGGCTGTAATGTTAAAGAAGCACCATTATAATGAGCAGTATTAATTGATTCATGGAATCAGTTAATTAATTAACCTGTTCTAATTAAAATAATGGCCTCAATTAATTTGGAATTTTCCCTTGCTTAAAAACAATTGATGACTTTGCAAACATTTTGCAATCTCTATACTCAAGTCAGAGTAACATGGGAACGAAACTCAGATTTATTACATACCCGCACACACATCCCAAAGCAGAAAAATAAAAAATGATACAGGCTGTTAAGACACCAATGAGTGGCTTTACAGCTCAGGTAATGAAGATTTAGTCCCTAGGAAAAAGAAACCCAGAGAACCAATATGGAATAATGGTTATGCTTCTTAAGCTCCTGAATGAAAAATATAATATAAATCTAATCAATAAATGAAAAAAAATCATTAAAATATTTAATCTAGATTCCAAAGACATTAAATTACTGGCATTAGAATTATATTAAATAATAAGGACTGAGAAACAGTCAATTGTCCTAATTTGTTGCTGCCTTGACCAATTTGGTATTGAGTAATTTTGTTTTTTGCCCCTTAAAGCCTTTTTATATTTCTTTTTTAACAAATCAAGATTTTCCAAGAGAGAGAATCATTGAGAAGAATTGGAGTAAAATTACCCCTTATGTTTGTCAAACTGGGGTTTAGTAGACATATTGAAATCACTGCAAGATGGATTTTATTGAACTCTCAACAGCCTTGACCTAATAAATTGTTTCAAATGATTTTACTGATTCAAGAAACTGGACTGCAGGAATTAACAATTTACAGAACCATATGAAGAAGAATATCAGTTGCAAGATAAATATGAGTTGGTAAAACCTGACATTCCTCAGTAAAGTAGAAAGAAAAAGAATCTACTGGCACTAGAAAGTTGCTATTAAGATAAAAACAGTCCTAAAGTCTATACAATAGAGCAAAATTATCCTAAATTAACATATTACGTTAATTTAAAAAGTTTTCCAAATAACATAACATAGACTATATGGAAGTCTCTTGTGAATTTGCCTTTGTGTCACTTATAATGTACATATCAAGGACTTTCAGTATAAATATTGCATCAGTTGAAACAACCTCCCCTTTATAAAAGAATCAACCTCTAATACCGATACCTTTATTTTTAGATTTTTGACATGCCAATTCAGGCAGAGAATGCAATATTAATGTGCTGAATAATTTAATTGCATTTTATGTCTTTTTTTAGTTTTATTAATAATTGTAGGTTTATGTATTTTATTGTTAGGCTTTCAGATCCAAGGGCCATAATAAAGGTTTGATTGGAGAAGGAACTCATTAACATCAGCAACAATTAAAATTATTTACAATTATTAGTACTAAACACATTAGATCAAAAAGCCAGCTCTCAAAGTAATTTCCCAAATATACATATATCGCACTGAAGCGGGATTTACTAATCCCAATCAGTACCTGTAAATAAGTCAGGAGACAAGACCACGGAGATCCAGAGAAAACAGGTTTATTGAGTATTGCTAGCAATAGGCTCAGTGCAGTCTCCTGCCAAGGACTGAGCCCCGAACCACGCCCTAAGGCAGACTTTTATAGGTTCTTGAGATTTGACAGTGACATAGCATATTCAGTTCCGCTTATGGATAATACATTGTGCATACAGATAGGTAATTCTAAGGGAGATTCACTGGAAAAGTACAAAAGCAGAAGTTCGTAGTTTTGTGATACATAGGGCATACAACTTGGTACATTTTGTGGTTACAACGGTTACAGCAGAAGATTACAAATGCCAAGTTCCCTTTTAGACGTACAGATGTAGGAGAAAGGGCCTTATGATTATATCTTTTATATAAGAGTGCAATGTACAGTATAAATGAGGTTATATACCATTTGGTTGAGGGGGCTCTCCTTCATTCCCCCCTGTTGAGACTTAGCCAAGTAATGCAATTACTGCGAAGTTTCACATATGGGGTCATCTTCTTCCATATCCACAAGTTTCTGATATTCCCACCAGGCTATAGCTTGGGCGGTAGCTTTCTTCTCAACCAATAAAGATAGAGTGCCGGTGATTGTGCGAATAAAGATAGGGAGAATGCAAGGCAAAATAACACATCCAGCTGCAATGAGGCCAATGAGAGCAACGATAGCTTGTATACCAGGCAATTTCGGGAACCATCCCGAGAAGGCATCTGCTAGGTTGAAGCCTCTCCATGTCTGAACAGGGACATGTGCCAATTAGTGAGATTGAGCTTGCCACACACACCTCCCTCTTTAGCTAACAAATAATCTAAAGCAAGGCGATTCTGCCAAGCTTCTCTTCCCCCCTGTTCCCAGCAGAACGCAATAGAGATAAAGAGCGTTAATGACAATACCAACAAACAAAAGAACAACAACCATGCTGAGCAGCATCCATCAGGGTTATGAAGAGGGGACCTCCCTCCCAGAGCGCAGGGTGTAACGAACACATACCAAATTGCTTTGAACCCTTATCAACAGCAGGCTCATCCACATCCACTCAGATCCAAACCTTCCAACCATGTTCAGTCCACTTCCATATCTTATAGGCATACTTATCTGCTGTCTGTTCTCTTAGTTTAGCTCTTTCGGCATCCAGCAGTGCAGCCTGCATGGTGGGGCTAAGCTTGAGAGTATAATAGGAGGGTTTATCTAGACAACTTACAAGGTAACGAGATAATACTTCTTCTATGATTACTACATCACACGCGGTAACACAATGTATACAAAGAACACAGTCAATACAATGTGCACAGCAGCAGCATCCACACTTACATGAGCAAAACCAACACATTAGCAGAAGAAAATAAATACTCAATACAAAGAAAATAGGCCTTCTTCATCCAATCTTCCCCCGTGCGTAGAAAGTCAGCTTCCGGTGTGACTTAGCAAGGGTTCCAACTTCGGCTCCCGTTCGTAGAGGGACAGCTTCCGGGGTGTCACCAGAAGGGGTAGCCTGAGGTGAGGACCGCCCTCGACGAAAGGTAAGACGCAAAGGCTGCGCTGGATGGGGTCTCACTAGCCAGGTGGACGGCACGGCAACCCTGACTCGTGACCAATGGATTCAAGGCTTAATTTCAGCAACTTTAATAGCAAGCGGAGAAGTCATAATTACAGAGAAAGGACCCCTCCATTTAGGACAAAGGGGTTCCCGTTTCCACTCCTTAACCCACACCTCCTGTCCCGGTGAAATGTTATGGGTGGGGGTTACTACCAAGTGAGGACGGGAAGACAAGACATAATCCTGCAACTTATGGACCATTTGATTAAGCGATTGGAGCTGTTTAAGCTTAATAGCGTCCCCCACCTGGGCCACGGAAGACACAGTGGGTCGAACTAAATTGGGGATTCTCCCATAAAGTAATTCAAAAGGGGAAACAAGCAAATCTTTGCGAGGAGTGCAACGCACAGCAAATAGAGCCATCGGCAGAGCATCTGGCCACTTCAGGTGCGTTTCCTGACAAATCTTTGCCAGTTTATCCTTGATAGACCTATTAACCCTTTCTACAAAAGAACCACTGCTAGCATGAAAAGCACAATGAAGGCGCCAGTGGATGCCTAACATAGAAGAAATCTTTTGTGTAGCCTTGTGAATAAACTCAGGGCCATTATCTGACGAGATTCTAGAGGGTAGGCCATAACGAGGAATGATCAGCTGCAAGAGGGCCTTAGTGACCTCAGAGGCTCTCTTGGTGCGAGTGGGAATGCATTCTGGCCAACCCGAGTAAGTGCAGATAATGACAAGCAAAGCAGAGTATGAACCAGAGCGGGGCATATCGGTAAAATCAATCATAAGTGAGTCAAAAGGAAAATCTCCTCTAGGCTGGTGCCCCTGCGGAGGCTGGGGTCCAGTCCTAGGGTTGTTGGCTGCACAAGTGTGGCACCTGGAGCAGACGTTGGCAGCAATGCTGTGGACCTTGTTGATATATAGTTCACCTAGCAAAGCATGTGCCAAGGCAGTCTTGCCTAGGTGCAACTGTTGGTGAACTTGTGTGACCACATCCCAAGCCAGGTTGCCCGGGGGGAAAACGCGAGAATCAGGTAGGACCCACCAGCCCCCCTGTAGGGAAGCGTCAAGTTCATGGGCTTGGGCAATTTCAAGAGTGCTGTATTGTGGCTGAATGGTGTCGGGGGGGTTCCATAAGGTGAGACAGTGGGCCCGCAGTTTGAAAGGTTTGAAAGCAGCAAGGCGGGCCTCCTGGTCAGCCCTATGGTTACCCATTTGTGTGTCTGACGGTGTTTTCTGGTGTCCTCTACAGTGCATGACAGCCACCTTGTGAGGGGCCCAGACACTGTCCAGCAGGCGGAGAATCTGAGGACCATACTTGATGTCCTTTCCCCCTGCTGTAATGAGTCCTCTTTCTTTATACAATGCCCCATGTACCTGGACAGTCAAAAAAAGCATACTTTGAATCAGTGTAAATGTTAACCTTCAGATTCTTAGAGAGTTCAAGGGCCCTAGTCAAAGCATGAAGTTCCGCCAACTGTGCACTAGTCCCAGGAGGGAGGGGCTCGGCTTTCCAGACATCTGTCAAATTGACGACAGCATATCCAGCCTTGCGAACTCCATCCTGGAGAAAACTAATGCCATCAGTGAAAAGTGTGTAGTCAGGTTGAGAAAGTGGAACATCTGACATATCAGGGCGGCTAGCATAAGTTTCTTCAATAGTTTGAATGCAATCATGGGTGGTGTCAAGATCGGGCTCAGGGAGGAGAGTTGCGGGTTTCAAGGAAGTGGATTGCTTTAAAACAATCATGGGGTTGTGGGTTATCAAGCCTTGGTATTTAAGCATTCGGGGATTGGTTAACCACAAATGGCCTTTTGTTTCCAAGACAGCCTTCAGGGCATGAGGGGTTTGAATTTCAAGTTCTTGTCCAAAGGTTAGTTTGCTAGCCTCCTGAGTAAGAAGAGCAGTGCCAGCAACAGCCTTCAGACAAGCAGACCAACCCCTTGTGACAGGATCCAACTGTTTGGAAAGATAGGCCACGGGGCGATGCCAGGTGCCCAACCTTTGGGTTAGAACCCCAACAGCAACATTCTGTTTAGTATCTACAAATAACTGAAAAGGTTTTTCTAAGTCTGGCAAGCCTAAACTAGGGGCTTGCATAAGAGCATGTTTTAAACTTGAGAAACTTTTCTGTTCCTCTTTTTGCCAGAGGAGCGGCTCACGGTCACTGCCTCTGGTTGCCTCATATAGGGGTTTTGCAAGGAGGCTAAAGTTGGGAATCCAAATGCGGCAAAACCCAGCAGCCCCCAGAAACCCCCGGAGATCCTTCTTGGTCCGAGGGGTGTGGAGGCGGCAGATGGCTTCTTTTCTTTCATGACCCAAGGTGCGTTTCCCAGGCTCAATATCATAGCCTAGGTATCTGACCTTATGCAAAACCAATTGTGCCTTTTTCCGAGAAGCCTTGTAGCCCAAGCGCTGTAAAAGGTGTAACAGGTCATAAGTGTTTTCCCAGCAGATGTCCTTTGACTGGCCGGTGACCAAAAGGTCATCAACATACTGTAAAAGGACGTCTGGTTCCGGGAGGTGTAGGGCATCCAAATCAGCTGCAAGGGCATTATCAAACAGAGTGGGGGAGTTCTTGAAACCTTGAGGTAGCCTGGTCCAAGTATACTGCTGTTTGCGACCAGTTGCTGGATTTTCCCATTCGAAAGCAAAGAGGTGCTGGCTCCTTTTATGGACAAGGATGGTAAAGAAGGCATCCTTGAGGTCTATGACTGAAAACCAAGACGCAGTCTGGGGGATTAATCCCAGAATTACGTAAGGGTTCGGGACCAAAGGATGAATAGTCACAGTTGCGCAGTTAACTGGCTTTAGATTCTGAACCGGGCGGAAGCGGCCATCCCCCTTTGGAATAGACAAAATAGGGGTGTTCCAGGCCGACTCAGTAGGGACCAGAATGTCATGAGCCAGATAGAGATCAATGACTTCCTGAATAGCTTGCATAATGTGCCTAGGGTAGGCCCGCTGACGAAGGCGAACTGGAGTGTTGGCAGGGAGCTCCTCGACAACAATGGGCGTCTGATGGCTAGCAAAACCGGGGGGGGGGGTTGTCCTCTGCCCACAGAAAAGGGACATTCTGTCTAGCTCTTTCTAGCTTGGATCTCCCAGCAGGCGCTGGCCTATTTTTAAAGATCCAAAATGTATAGAGACTTTTGTTCACCACAAATCGATGTGTTATTGTTTTACCCCCCGTGTGACAAATTAGGGGATTGAGGAAAGGGCGTTGAATTGGTTGGCCTGTGGCCCCCTGGACCGTGATGGTATGCGGGGAGGGCTTAGCCAAGGGTTTGGTTATGACGGATCGGGTGGCCCCTGTGTCAACTAGGAAGGATATAGGCTTGCCTCCAACAGTTAATCTGACCATAGGTTCTGGGAGGCGGGCTGAACCCGGTCTGTTTCACTCCCATTCCTCGACTTCGGCCAGACCAGTGAGGGGGGTGTTAAACGTCCCACGTCCCCTCCCTCTAAAGGGTCTGCCTCGTCCACCTCGGTCTGCTCTGGCAAAGCCTCCCTGGTTCCATTCATTGACACGTGCCATTTCCCTGTCGGGGCATTCTCCCTTCCAGTGGCCAGTCCTTTTACATATGGCACACTGGTTTGGTGCCAGGGGTCCCCCTGACCCCTGGCCCCGATTCCAACCCAGGGGTCCCCCTGACCCCTGGCCCCTTGAGCCTCCGCCCATTCGTGGCCCATCCCGGGCCGCAGGCCTTCCCATCAGGGCAGCAGCGAGCAGTTCTGCTTTCTTATGCATTTTCTGCTCCTGTTTCTTTTCCTCAATCTTATCCCTGTTAGCAAAAACCTTCCTTGCAACCTCCATCAGCTCACTCATCGATCCCCCAAGAGCTCCCTCCAACTTCTGTAATTTCCGCCGTATGTCAGGGGCAGATTGAGAAATGAAGGCCATTGCCAACATGCGAGCATTTTCAGGTTGTGTGGGGTCAATGGGAGTGTACATGCGGTAGGCATCTAACAGCCGGGCATAGAAGGCTTCTGGGGCTTCTTCGGCACCTTGGATCACCAAAGAAGGCTTTGACATGTTGGTGGTGGGTTTCCCCGCCGCCTGGATTGCCTGCACAACAAGGCGCTGGTAATCTTGAAGGGACCTTAGGTCCTCTATCTTATAGGGGTCCCATCTTGGATCCTCGGAGGGGAAATTCCTAGCCACCCAGCGATCAAAAGTCAGGTCCTGGGCTGGCATAGTTCCCTTTAAAATTTTAAGAGCCGCATTCCGAATCTTTTCCCTCTCCTCTGGATTAAAGATGGTACCCATTAATTGTCGTAGATCACGCCAGGTGGGATTATGGGTATCTACAATAGTTTTAATCAAATCAGTGACCTCTGATGGTTTGTCACTAAACGGACCATAATGCATTTTCCAGTTTAAGAGGTCCGATGAAGTAAAAAGGACGTGCTGAAACACAGAGACAATCACTGGTTCTCTGTTTGGATCAACCACGGACTGATCCACCCTTCTGAGGGGGTTCAGGAATGCCACGTCGTCTTCAGACGGATCAGCTTCCTCACTCAGTCCGGCATTCTTTGAACGAGTTCGCTCAGCTATGGGGCCTTCCTTAACTTCAAGAGGCAATGGTTCTCCCCCCACTGCTTCTTCTAATTCATCCCTGGGGGGGGTTACCCGTTCGCTTTTCCGGGCTTCTTGTTCCTTTGGGCGAGCCCCCAACTCCACCCCATCCGAACTGGTTTGAGCGGAGCGGTCAACTGGGGTCGGTACCCCAGGGGAGTCAGGGATGCCCAAGTCATCCAAGGCTCACAAAAAGGTACCAGCTCCTACTCCTGTGCTGCTGGACGCTAATGAACTGGCCCTAGGGCTTATTTGGTCATCCCCGCGTGGAACATATGGTGGTGGACTGGGTAATTCCTCGGGGGAGCTGGGGAGAATTGGGGCCTTGGCTTCTCCCTTCTTGTGTGGCAAAGTGCGGGAGACTAACAGCCTGCACCTTGTGGCTTTGCATTTTTGTAGCCATTGGGGGGGGGGTGTTGTACCAGATTAAGCCAGACATCGATATAAGGGGCTTGGTCCGGGTGTCCTAATGTGGGGTGGAAAACCCTCTGGTGTACTTGCAGTACAACCCCTGGGTCCAAGGACCCTGTCGCTGGCCAGTCAACTTTAAAGTCTGGCCAGTCCACCTCACAGAAAACCCTTAGCCTTTGCCTGCTCCACCTTATGCCGTAGTCTTGGCTAATGTAGGCATCTTTAAAATGTTTTAACATACATGCCAAAGGGGTAAGTGGCGTACTTTCTCCTCCACCCATCTTCCACCCAGGGCACCAGACAAGACAAGTAGGAAAAGGGGTTTGAGAAGGAGGTAAGGGGTCCGTCCTTCCCAGAGAAACACCAAGGGATCTCAATCACACTTCCCCGGCTGCCAGTCCCGGACTCTCAACGGCCACTGAACAGAACCGCGGGGAACACTCACACCAGTCACACCAGACAAACCTCCCACCTTTAACCTTTAGGGAAGGGTGCCCTCTGCACCTGTCATATAAGACAAAACTTCCCTTAGGGGTCCCCCGGACCCCACCTTTAGCCTTGAGGGGAGGGTGATCAGGCCTTCCCCTATCTACAGGCTAATAGTTATTACCTCTTCCCAGGGACCCAGATACTTGCCTGCAGGCTTCTTCTCTTTTCCTTCCAGCTGGATTGAAGTGTTCCTGGTCTCTTGGTCTCCCTCAAGTGGTTCTTGGAGGCGTCAACCGAGGCTGCGAAGGGGCCGGCTCCACAGGGAAGTCCCTCAGACTAAAAGATGTCCGATGGCGCCTGGGATGGTTCCCCGAGCCTCCGAGACCCTCCCACAGCGTGGTGACGGTCCAGAGGAATTTTAAAAATTCCGTTGCCTCCTGGCTGGCTCGCCAGAAATGAAGCGGGATTTACTAATCCCAATCAGTACCTGTAAATAAGTCAGGAGACAAGACCACGGAGATCCAGAGAAAACAGGTTTATTGAGTATTGCTAGCAATAGGCTCAGTGCAGTCTCCTGCCAAGGACTGAGCCCCGAACCACGCCCTAAGGCAGACTTTTATAGGTTCTTGAGATTTGACAGTGACATAGCATATTCAGTTCCGCTTATGGATAATACATTGTGCATACAGATAGGTAATTCTAAGGGAGATTCACTGGAAAAGTACAAAAGCAGAAGTTCGTAGTTTTGTGATACATAGGGCATACAACTTGGTACATTTTGTGGTTACAATGGTTACAGCAGAAGATTACAAATGCCAAGTTCCCTTTTAGACGTACAGATGTAGGAGAAAGGGCCTTATGATTATATCTTTTATATAAGAGTGCAATGTACAGTATAAATGAGGTTATATACCATTTGGTTGAGGGGGCTCTCCTTCAGCACTAGGTTGTGCAGATTGGAGAAGGGGCGTTGGTCCTACCTGATATGCTCCTTCTCGTTGAGTGGAGACAGCAGCCAGGATGGGTAGCAGCAGCCAATCAGCATGAAGGACTGAGTCTATCAATAATATCAAGTCCCGCCTTTGTTGCCGGGCAGACCCGCTTTTGACGAAGGACTGAAGGGATAGACTCGGCGTGTGGGAAACGAAGAAACTAAGTTCCAGAAGAAAAAAGGAGATAGAAACACCAGGCTGGCGAAACACAAAGGGAAGGGTCTGGCTGCTGTCTCCACTCAACGAGAAGGAGAGTATCAGGTAGGACCAACGCCCCTTCTCCATTGAGAGTGGAGACAGCAGCCAGGATGGGACATACCCCAGTTCACTGTCCCGAAGGTAGGGTGGGGCCAGACTGGTGTGAAACGTCCTCCCCAGCAACAACCTGTTGCAACACCTGTCTACCAAACGCAGCCTCAGTGGAAGCAAATGAATCAATCTTGTAGTGCCGAATGAATGGAACAGGTGAAGACCACGTAGCCGCCCGGCATATTTCCAATAGTGAAGTTTGAGTAGACCAGGCCGCCGACATGGACGCACTGCGAGTAGAATGCGCTGTTACACGAGCCGATCGCGGGAGAGAACGGAAGTCATAGGCCGAGGCAATGGTTTGTCGGATCCAACGACCAATTGTAGATGCTATCACACAGAGACCTAGGGAAACGGGTAAGAAGGATACAAACAGCAACTCCGAACGGCGGACCCCAGCCGTTCTCTTCAGGTAAATTCGCAGCGCCCGCCAAACGTCCAAGGTGTGCCAATGGCATTCCCGAGGATGAGATGGTCTGGGACAGAAATTAGGTAGTATGAGCTCCTGGGATCGATGAAACACTGAGTTGACCTTCGGGAGGAAGGTGGGATCCAGACAGAGCACCACATGGTCAGCATGAAAAACACACAGATCAGAGCGAATCGGCAAGGTGGCTATCTCTGAGATACGTCGGGCCGAAGTTATGACCACTAAGAAGGCGACCTTGCAGGATAACAACCGGAGACTCGTTGTCCGCAACGGTTCATAAGGAGGGCCCATAAGTGAGTTCAACACCAACGGCAAGTCCCAGGTTGGATAGCGGTGTAACACTGGGGGAGAGATGTTAGCAGCACCCCGTAGGAAGCGTCGAATCAGAGGATGTTGGGCCAAGAATGAGAGAGAACCACAGCGAAGTACTGATGAGATAGCTGCTACCTGGCACCTCAAAGTGTTAGGAGAAAGGCCTTCTGAAGGAACACCAACATGTCCGCAATAGATGCCTGTAGGGGTGACACATCATGACTGGCACAATACGAGCAGAAGGCCCGCCAGGTAGCCGAGTAAACTCGGTCTGTCGAAGGACGACGGGAGGCTTGGATAATCTGGATCACATCGCCAGGAATGTTTGTGGCACTCAGACATTGCCGCTCAACCGCCAGGCAGTCAAACTGAGCCAAGGCAGGTCTGGATGAAATAGGGCACCTTGAGTGAGAACGTCCTGATCGAACGGAAGACGCCAAGGCGGGGCGACTGAAAGAGACACAAGGTCCGCAAACCAAGGCCTCCGAGGCCAGTGAGGGGCCAACAATATCACCTCCGCCCGCTCTGTCAGGATCTTGCGAATGACCTTGGGAATCAGAGAGGTCGGAGGAAAGGCATACAATAGGCCCTGAGACCAAAGGGATCGCACAGCATCCGTGGCAACGGCTTGAGGCTCTGGGTAACGGGCGATGAAGAAATGTAGCTGGGCATTCAGGTGCGTGGCGAAGAGATCGATCACAGGAGCGTCGAATCGAAGAATCAGATCTCGAAAAATGCGAGGATGAAGCCACCACTCCGCAGCGTCTACCTGTTGACGACTCAGCCAATCTGCCTGAGTATTGCTGGTCCCTGATATGTGTTCTGCGCGAAGGGAGCTGAGATGGCGTTCCGCCCAGAGACCTATCGTCAGAGCCACGGACAGCAGGGACTTCGACCTGGTGCCTCCCAATTTGTTGAGGTGTGCCTTGGCAGTGACATTGTCCATGAGCACCAGAACGTGTGCACTGGACACCAGGCGACAGAATGCCTGGAGGGCCAGGAAGACAGCCTGCAGTTCCAGCCAGTTGATCGGGCGGGAGGCATCCCGGCCAGTCCAAGTTCCTTGAGCTATCTGCCCCTGACAATGAGCCCCCCAACCATGGAGATTGGCATCCGAGGTGACCACTACCCGTTGAGGTTCGAGGAAGAGGGAGCCGGCTGACAGAGCTGGTGATTTCCACCACCTGAGGGACCTGCGAACTGCTGGGGGAACAGGAATCGGCTTGGCTGAAGTGGCTCTTCCCGCCTTCTGCAAAAGTAAAAAAAACATTGAAGCTCCCGGGCGTGGAGTTGAGCCCAGGGAACAATGGCTATGGCAGAAATCATTTTCCCTAGGAGTTGGGAAAGAACATAAGGGGACATGGCACGACACCTTTCAATCCTAGCAATCAAGTCTCGCAGGCTATCCTGTCTCTCTGAGGATAGAAAACCCTCCCCTGGACGGAATCAATAAGAGCCCCTAAATGGACCAGGGAGGTACAGGGGACCAAGTGGCTCTTTTCAAGATTAATCAAAAAACCATGAGAAGCCAAAGTCTCCAGAGTTAGCTGGAGATCCCAAACAGCTTGTTGGGGAGAAGAGGACAAAACAAGAATATCGTCCAGATAACAAAGTAACCTAACTGAACGAACCCTGAGGGAGGCCGCCAAGGCCGCTAACACTTTAGTAAAAGTACGGGGGGCAGAGGAAAGGCCAAAGGGCAAGGCCCTGTATTGATAATGGACCCCCCCCGTAACAAAATCTCAAATGTCTATGAGAATGACAAATCGGAATATGTAAATAGGCCTCAGTCAGATCAATAGAGGATAGAAGATCACCCCTCCTAACGCCATCGAGTATGGATTTTAAAGATTGCATCTTGAATTTTTGGTATACTACATACCGATTTAATCTCTTAAGGTCCAGAATAGTCTCCACCCCCCCCCCCCGAGGATTTGGGCACCAGAAAAACCCGGGAATAGAAATCCGTACCCCGTTGATCAGGGGGAACAAATTGGACAGCCCTGATGGAAAGGAGATACTGAACCGCAGAGTCCATAAGGACCCGTTTTTCTGGGTTACGAGAAATCGGACAGCAAAGACACTCGGAGGAGGGGAAATAAATTTGATGGCCAAACCCAATTTTAACGTGGCCAGGACCCATTTATCAGAGGTGGATCTCTCCCAGGAGGCAACAAAGAGGGCCAACCTGCTGCCTATGGGAGGATCTGAGATGCAACTAACGACGGCGGCGGTAGGGACAACCTCCTCCCCTCCGAAAGGGCCGTTTTGTGACAAAGGACCAACCCCGAACCGATCTATCCTGAGCACTCTGGAACCTATTAAGGTTAGTAGGAGGCCACGAGGATCCAAAGGAGGAAGACTCACCCACATCGCTACCTCTAAATTGAGAACGAGGGGCATAAGGAGAAAAACGGGACTCCCCCCTGTGGAAGATAAGAGCCAAGATCATCTTCTTGTCTCTCGTTTCCGTGGGAAACGGGTTCAAGGCATCCCCAAATAATTTGGCACCCCCAAAGGAAACGGATGCCAGACACCATTTATGTCTAGTGTCAGCCTGCCAGTGACGCAACCATACTAAACGGCTGGCGGCCACAGAGGAAGCCAGAGCCTTGGAAGCGAAGCGAGCAGCGATTAGGGAAGAGTCCGCCGAAAACTGCAGGGCAGCGACAATCTTGTTA
Source organism: Arizona elegans (assembly GCA_022577455.1). Taxonomy (NCBI): domain Eukaryota; kingdom Metazoa; phylum Chordata; class Lepidosauria; order Squamata; family Colubridae; genus Arizona; species Arizona elegans. The sequence goes on from JAKOOJ010000004.1 coordinate 87,043,288, forward strand.
AGGTCCTGCTTAATCCGCAAATCATCCGGTGATGATTTTTCCTGCAGCTGCCGCAACCAGAGCAGAGTAGTCCGGTTAAAGAAGGAGGCAGTGGTTGCGGCTCGAACAGCCCAGGCGGATCCCTGATGTGCTCGCTGCAGGACTAAGTCCGAACGGCGTTCATCAGGACGTAAAGCTTCGTCCGGATCCCCTGGGACGTTGACATTAGGCAGCAAGGCGACGATGGGAGCGTCGACAGAGGGAATTTGGAGGATGGAGTCCAATTCCGTAGCCACATTAAAATTCCGGCGATCATTGGCCGAAGGCAGAGCAGCTGAAGTTGGAGAGGACCACTGCCATTTAACAGTATCCAGGAAAAGGGGCGGAGTCGGCACTGATGTAGTCGGTCTAGCCAGTTCTGCAAACATGGGGTCTAACGAGTCAGCTGAAGATGAAGGTACTGGAGAAGACATGCGAGCCGTGGATACAGCTTTAAATAGTAATGATTTGAATAATGACTGCGGGAACAACCCCGTAAAGGAAGGCTGGTCCAGCGGAAGGTTTTCATCGTCGGAAAGACCCGAATCGCTGAGCTCAGCATCCGTCATAGTCAAAAGATGACTAGAGTGGGAACAGGAAGGAGAGCCAGGAGGTCTGTGATGGGCCCTCTCAGGGGTAGGGCGTTCTGGAGAGCCCGGATAAACTGACCTCAGTGATCCTGCGTGGCTGGGAACACAGGAACGGGCAGCCAGGGACCTCTGCACCGCAGCCTCAATCATACGTTGAATTTGCTCCGGTGAAAGCTGGCCAGGGATCTGTCCGGGCACTGACTGAGGCTCAGAAGCAGAAGAAGCCGGAGGATCAGGCAAAGAAGAATCTTGCAACGGTGCTGGCTGAGAGGAAACAGGTTGGGAAGAGGCCCCAGCTCCCCAGAGATCCGTAGTAGAAATAGTCACGGGACAATCCTGTAGTGACATCTGATCCGGAGTGATGGAACGAGGGACAGGCACTGGGCTTGGGATCTCGCCCGTTGAAGATTTTAATTTAATTTCCAATTTAATTTCCAATTTATATACCGCCCTTCTCCCTGAGGACTCAGGGCGGTGTACAGCCAAGATAAAAAACATAGAATACAAATATTAAAACATTTAAAAATATATATAAATTTGGGCCGAAAGTTAAGAATCACAAACTAATTAAAAAATTTAAAAATTTCTTCTAAGCCAACCCGGCTTGCTGGAAAAGATGGGTTTTCAGGGAACGACGGAAGGCATTGAGGTCATGGATTCTCCTTATCTCCGGGGGCAACTGATTCCAGAGGGTGGGAGCCCCCACAGAGAAGGCCCTCCCCCTGGGGGCCACCAGCCTACATTGTTTGGCTGATGGCACCCTGAGGAGGCCCTCTCTGTGGGAGCACACGGGTCGATGGGAGGTCGTTGGTAGCAGCAGGCAGTCTCGGAGATAGCTAGGCCCTATGCCATGGAGCGCTTTAAAGGTGATAACCAACACCTTGAAGCGCACCCGGAAGACCACCGGGAGCCAGTGCAGCTCGCGCAGGAGCGGTGTTACATGGGAGCGCCATGTTGCTCCCATCACTACCCGCGCTGCTGCATTCTGGACCAGCTGGAGCCTCCGGGTGCTCTTCAAGGGGAGCCCCATGTAGAGAGCGTTGCAGTAGTCAAGGCGAGAGGTGACGAGGGCGTGAGTGACTGTGCACAAGGAATCCCGATCAAGAAAGGGCCGCAACTGGCGAATCAGGCGAACCTGATAAAAGGTCCCCCTGGTAACAGCCGTCAGATGTTCCTCCAAGGACAGCTGCCTATCCAGGAGGACTCCCAGATTGCGAGCCCCTTCAGTGTCAGCGATGGAGTCAACTGACTATATCGGGATGCCGGGAGCCACAGCCACTCAGTCTTGGAAGGGTTGAGCTTGAGCCTGTTCCTCCCCATCCAGATCCGCACAGCCTCCAGGCACTGGGACATCACTTCAAGGGCATCGTTGGGGTGGCCTGGGGTGGAGATGTACAGCTGGGTGTCATCAGCGTACTGGTGGTATCTCACCCCAAAGCCACGGATGATCTCGCCCAGCGGCTTCACATAAATGTTGAACAGAAGGGGCGAGAGGACCGATCCCTGCGGCACTCCACAGATGAGAGGCCTCGAGGTCGACCTCTGCCCCCCTGCCAACACAAACTGCGACCGGTCGGAGAGAAAGGAAGAGAACCACCGCAACACAGTGCCTCCCACCCCCAACTCTTCCAGCCGGTGCAGCATGATACCATGGTCGATGGTATCAAAAGCCGCTGAGAGGTCTAACAGGACCAGAACAGAGGAATAACCCCTGTCCCGAGCCCTCCAGAGATCATCCACCAACGCAACCAATGCCGTTTCCGTGCTGTGCCCAGACCTGAAACCCGACTGGAACGGATCTAGATAGGATGTTTCCTCCAGGAATTGCGGAAACTGTTGCGCGACCACACTCTCAACAACCTTCGCAATGAAGCGAAGGTTGGAGACAGGACGATAGTTGACCAATATTGCTGGATCCAGGGACGGCTTCTTGAGGAGAGGCCTCACCACCGCCTCTTTCAGGGCAGCGGGGAAGTGACCCTCACTCAAAGAAGCATTAATGACGCCCTGGAGCCAGCCTCGTGTAACCTCCCAGGAAGCCAGTACCAACCAGGAGGGACACGGGTCCAGTAAACATGTGGCCACACTAAGTCTCCCCAAAATCCTGTCCACATCATCGGGAGTCACAGCATCAAACTCCTCCCAGATAACATTCTCAAGACTGTTCCTCGTCACCCTGCCCTGATCTACCCAGTCAGAGTCCAGATCCCCCCGGATCTGAGCGATTTTGTCATACAGGTATTGTCCGAAATCCTCCGCCCTGCCTTCTAAGGGATCCTCCCGCACTCCCAGATGGAGCAGGGCGCGGGTCACCCTAAACAGGGCGGCCGGACGATTCCCTGATGACGCAATAGAGGCGGAAAAGTAGTTAGACTTTGCCGTCTTTATCGCCACTAGGTAGGCCTTAATATGCGATCTTATCAGTGTTCGATCAGATTCAGCGAGACTGGCCCTCCAACCACTCTCCAGGCATCTTTTCCGGCGCTTCATTTCCCTCAGCTCCTCAGTAAACCAACGAGCCGCACGGGATCGGCATCGGGTCAGAGGCCGCAAAGGCACAACTCAGTCCAAGGCCCCACCAGCCACCCGATCCCAGGCGGCTACCAGGTCCTCGGCCAAGTCATGTGCTAGATCCTCAGGAAATGGCCCAAGCTCCATCTGGAACCTATCAGGATCCATCAGGCGCCTGGGGCGGATCCATCTAATTGGGTCCGCCTCCCTGCGGCGAGGGGTCGCGGTTCGAAGATCTAGGCGAAGGAGTGAGTGGTCAGTCCATGACAAGGGTTCCACGTCTATATCCCCTATAACAAGACCACTCAACCACTGGCCAGAGACAAAAATCAAATCCAGAGTGTGACCTCCCCTGTGAGTAGGGCCATGAACTAACTGGGTCAGGTCCATGGCCGTCATGGAAGCCATGAACTCCTGAACCACCTCAGACGTTTCACCGACGGATGGCAAGTTGAAATCACCCATGACTAAAAGCCTGGGTGTATCTACTGCCACCGTGGCTATCACGTCGAGTAGCTCAGGTAGGGCTGTTGCCACACGGCAGGGAGCCAGGTACGTAAGCAACAAGCCCATCTGAACCCCACGGCCCCACCTCACAAGGAGGGACTCACATCCGGCTATCTGAGGCACAGTGGTCTCCCTCGGACTCAGATCCTCGTTAATAATAACCGCCACCCCCCGCCCCTCCCCTGGGCCCTCGGCCTGGTTGCCAGTACAAGTGAAGTTAGCAGAGGCCCTATCGCACAATTTCTTTAAAACTCTGTCCCTCCTTCTCTCAGCTTTGGATATAGTGCCATGCTTATCAGGCCTAGTACAGACACCAGGCGCATGTGAGACTGGGGATGGCTCCTGAGAGGCCTCCCGAGCCAATGATTGAGTCAGAGACAGGGAGTCTGAGCTGTGAATGCCAGAGGTACCGGCTCTGCGGCCGTGTTTGGATTTTGCAAGTGCTTTGGGCATAATGCTGGCAGAGGTCTCCCTAAGAGAGCACAGGTAATATTCACAAGCCCACAAGGTTAAATGCGCTGGTCAACAACATGGGAGCGCTAGACTCCACTAAGCAGTCCCTTGAAAGAGCACAGCTCAGATGGGGCAGGAGGCGCGAAAGCTCCACAAAGCCTGCTATTCTGGGTAACAAGGCTGTAAGGGACAACAGATCAGTCAATAGGGCAATATCAAACTGTCAAGAGCCTCAAAGGTGATAGTCACAAAGAAGAACCAAAGTTCAAATAGTCCTGAGACTCTTGAAATTTGTAGGGGCGGTGCTGTCCTTCAGAAGGAATCAGACCAGACAGATGACAGAGTTCAGAGTCCTTAAGGCAACAGAGGCAGAGCTGGATTAACGATGAAAAATGGCAACAAAATGGCCACTGCCGAAAACTTGAAGCAATTTCCTTCTGATTTGAAGTTTTGAGGGTAAGTAAAATGGCCGCTCAGAAGTCCCAACTCTGCAAAGGGCGGCAAGCGATCAAATTTGAAACAAAATGGCCGCTGCAACTTGAAGCAGGCAATCCAAGCCGATCAGCGTGAAACGGAGGCAAAAAAAAACGCCGAACGAAGCAGATCTTCGAAATCCGCTCAGCGCCGCACCCTCAGCAGTAAAAAAATCGCCCCCCCCCGGGCGATAGGGGAACTAAAAAATGGCCCGTGAAGAGGAGGATAGTCAAGTTCAACGATACCACAATAAAGTGTTGTCAACAGTCCGAAATTCAGTCAACCGATCAGGGAGGAAGCCAATAAATCGCAGTCGAGGAATCCGAAGTCAAAACCAGAATATAACCAACCAAACAGAGCTAAATAGCCAAAAAGGGTAAGAGCTAAAGACCCACACGCCAGATCAAGCTGAAGGACTGAGTCTAAAGCGGGTCTGCCCGACAACAAGGGCGGTTCTTGATATTATTGATAGACTCAGTCCTTCATGCTGATTGGCTGCTGCTACCCATCCTGGCTGCTGTCTCCACTCTCAATGGAGAATCATTTCTTCTTTCTCCACTATAGTTCAGTTCTTCTCTCCTTTTTTTTTTATTCCAAAATAATTTTTATTACAATTTTCCTTTACACAACTCTAGTACATAATCAACAGACTGTCATTTTTGTATACTTCGGATCAACATTCCATACAATATATACATTATATACATTTAATATCTAATCCTCAATAGCCTTATGTATATTTCCAATTTTTCTTTCTATTATCTATCCAAGTATACCATTTTTCCCAAACCACAAATTCGAGTACATTTTAGCCAGATTTGCTGGGGCTAGGTGCCAACGGTAAAGCATTTTGTATTTATTTTCCTTATAAGCAGTGGATTTTGTTATAGTGTAATTTTTGTTCCAAATTCTTTCCCAATCCTCTAAATCTATATTATGCCCTATGTGTTTAGCCCATGCAATCATTGGTTCTTTCACCACCTCCTGTACTCTATCAAATTCTAATAGATAATTGTATATTTTGGATATTAATTTTCCTTCGGGGCCTATCAACAATTTGTCTAGTTTTTGATTCCTTTTCAATTCCGTATTCTTCCACGTCTTTCTTGTACCTAGACTGCAGTTGTAAATATGGCCACCAATCAATAAGATATTCCCTGTTCCTTTAGTATGATTGTTTTAAAGCTTCCCGTTTATCTAAAATTTCTGAATATCTGGGCATTTTGCTTATATCTAATGTGTTGGGGTGGATCATTGCTTCCATGGTGGATAACCAACCAGGGATTTTCATGTAATGTTTTTTCCTTATATCCTCACAAATTCGTAACAATGCATCTCTTATTTTGTGTCTATAGAAATATGAGTGTGTCCCCTTTATCCCACATAAAGGCATGCCACCCCTTTTGCAGATCGTGTCCTTCCAGTGTTAAGATTCTTCTGTTGTTTAAATTCACCCAATCCCTTATCCAAACCTGAGTTGCTGCCTTGTGGTAAAATTCCCACACCGGGAGTCCAAAGCCCACCCCCCCACTTCTGCTATCTTGGAGAGAGAGTAGTTTTATCCTTGCCTTCTTTCCTGACCAAACAAATTTGGTCAGGATAGTTGTAGCGTCCCCCATTTTTCCAAATCCTTCTTTATTTGTTGGACTAATACAATGTAATTATCTTCCTTTAGGGACGTAATCTCGCCGTTAACCATATGCCCAAGTATTTAATTTTTTTTGCAATTTGTAAATCCATTTCCTTTTCTAATTCTTTTTTCTGATTTGTTGTTAAGTTTTTAACTGTCATTTTGGTTTGCCCTTTGTTAATTTTAAGTCCAGATATTTCCCCATATTTTTCTATTTCTCATATTAGAATAGGACCGGATTTCAGAGGTTCCTCAATAATGAATACCATGTCATCCGCGAAGGCTTTGTGCTTTGTACTGTTCTCTTTTAATTTTTGTTCCCTTTATTTCTCGGTTTGCTCTGATTCTATTTAGTAAAATTTCTAACGTTAAAATAAAGAGAAGCGGCAACAGTGGCATCCCTGACGTACACCCTTGGTTATCTGAAATGTGTTGGTGGTGTCCCTGTTTACTATTACCCTTGCCTTCTGCGTCGTATATATTGCCATTATCATATTTTCGAATTTACTTCCCAGTTTCATGTGTCTAATTTGCCTAATCATGAATTGCCAGTTTAGATTATTGAAAGCCTTTTGGGCATCCAGAAAAACAAGAGCCACTTGTTTCTCTGGGTGGGTTCATAATATTCCAGTATGTCTACTATTATTCTTGTGTTATCTCTTATTTGTCTGTTTGGAAGGAAGCCATTTTGATCTGGGTGTATAGTCTCATTCAATACTCTTTTCAGCCTTTCTGCTATTATATTCATGAATATTTTGTAATCTGCATTTAAGAGGGATATTGGTCTGTAATTTTTGATTTGATTTTTATCTGTACCTTCTTTTGAGATTAAGGTAATATATGCCTCCCTCCACGATTCCAGTATTTTCACTTCGTATAATGCTTCATTAAATATTTTCAACAATTCTGGTTCTATAATCTCACTCATTTTTTTGTAGACTTCCCCTGGGAGACCGTCCAATTCTGGTCTTATTGTTCTTAAGTCTTAGTCTGCCCTCCCAAAAATTGTTCTGTAGGAAGAATATTTAAACATCCCTGTGGTGATTCAACTCAAGAGGATATGATTTCCAACTTAGTATATTAAACAATAAATATTCTTTTGATTTTAGTGAACCATGGTCTTTCCATGTAAATTTGGTTTATATTTCATAGTAATTTATTTGATCTAATTAAAAACAAAATTAATACTTTACTTGATTCTGTAAGATACTAAAATTCAGAGTATATGCACATTAGAAATTATTTTTGACTTATAAAACATACATTTCAAATTTTTGAAAAGAAGCCATACCTATTCTGAATACATTAAAATATATTTTAAAACAATAAAAAAACAATAAAAACATCCAAAATAAATGTACATAGCAGCCAAGATACTTGGTTAGTTAGTCAACAGAATCCTTAGCACATTCAGTGTCCCAAACTCGGGAACATAGCCATGATTTTATGGACTTATAAAAGGCTAACAGGCTGTCGATCATTCTAATCTCTGAAGGGAAGATGTTCGAAAGAGCAGGTTCTACTGCAAAAAAAGCCCAACTTCTAGTCCCCACCAGACAACACACTTTGGCTGACAGGAGCTGCAACATGCCTATTCTGCTTGATTTGGTTGGATGGATAAAGACTATTGGAAAAAAGCCAACCCCCAAATAATCAGATACCAAGTAATCTAGAGCTTTAAAGGTGACAACCAGCATCTTGAACTCAACCCAGAAACACAACAGTAACCAATGCAGCTCACACAGAAGTGGTGCTATGTGTCCTGTATATCTGGCGTCATTTATTACCTGTGCCAATTTCTGTTCTGTACCAATTGGAAGTTTAGGAATGCTCTTCATTTACAGCAACCTTATTTTGTAGCTAGAACTAGAAATAAACAGCTTCACCAAAAATATATGGCCAGAATTCTTAGAGAAATGGCTTTGTGAAATTGCCCTCCTCTCAACTTCTTCCAAATAACTTAATTGAGTTACTAGGCCATTTACAAGGAAGTAAAGTGTTCATTCTTTTCCCATCCACTGAAAAAAAATGATGTAAGATTTGTTTTAAACTACTTTCAAAGAAATTGTCTATGGGATTTTGAGAGACATATCTAATCAGTTGCTTCAATTGCTCGGATAGAAGCTTATTTTTGCTTTTTTAAAGACTTAACTAAATAATAAATAAAATAAGCACTATAGGAATAAACTTCAAGGGATTCGACTGGAAGCATCGTGGTAAGACAGTCTGGGAATTAGCAGTCTGCGAAAACCCTGACTGATAAACCACTGCCGAGGGGTCTTCGGACCAGAAGTGTCCTGTAGGGATGGGGAAGAAGGAGAGGCACTTTGGAAGAAGAGTGTTGCAATATTTTCAGGATCAGACTCAATAATTAAAGTAAGAATAGTATGTTTAAATAAAGCTCTGTTTAATCACAGATGGCATTCTATATTCACTGAATATTCACAAATAGAAGCACTGAAAAATAGCATACAGCTCCTTATATATACAAGGGGAGGAGCTAGATATGGGAGTGGTTAGACATACATACATTAAGCAATGGAAATAAGTTAACTCTTGATATACTGTACAGATACTATTTACATGATGGAGAATAAAGCATTTACTTGTGACAAATCCCCCTCTAAATGCTGATTCGACATATGACAATAATTACATTCAGATTCAGAACAATATAAAACTTGTAGCTTGGTAGTTAAGTATTTGTGTTGTTTAGAAGGTAAAGGTTTTGTCAAGATGTCAGCTATTTGCTCTGATGTTTCACAATGAATAGCTTTAATAAATCCGTCTTGTGATAATTGCCTTACATGTTTGAATTTTATATCTATATGTCTAGATCGCTGTCCAATAGCATCAGATCTAGATATTTCGATGGCAGCTTTGTTATCTTCATGTATGATATAAGGCAATGAAGGTTTTTTCCAAATATTAGACAATAAATCATTAAACCATACTAGGTTATTTGATGCTTTAGACAGACAAACATATTCTGCCTCAGTAGTTGATGTAGCTACCAAATCTTGCTTACCAGTGTACCAGTAAACTGGGCAGCCGTTAAGGAAAAATATATAGCCAGATGTACTTTTTCTACAAGTGACATCACCAGCCCAATCTGCATCTGCATAACATGTGAGAATGGGTTCATTTGTATTATTGGGTTCTAATAACAAGCAGAAGTCTAAGCTATTTTTTAAGTATCTTAATATCCTCTTGACAGCTTCCCAATGGTATGATAATGGTTTACTGACATGTCTGGATAATAAGTTAAGGGGTAAAGCAATATCAGGTCTAGTCCAGTTAGAGATATAGAGAAGAGAGCCGATAACAGACCTATACAATGTGTTATCTTTAAATTCTGGAGATGACTCATCAGTGTTTCTTAGAAAATCAGTCTGCATGGGAGTATCACATGGTTTGGCATCATTTAGGTTACATTTGTTTAAGAGTTCTATAATTTTATCCCTTTGGGAAAGTTTGAATCCCTTCTTTGTTTTGCTGATTTGAACACCAAGATATTTGTTTACTTTCCCTAATGATTTTAAGGAAAAGTGTTCATTGAGTTTTGTTACAAAAGTTTCTCTCCTTTTTGTATCTTTGCCTATATATAGAATATCATCAACATAAATCAATACAAATTCTGGAGAATCACCTTCACTCTTAACAAAGAAACAATTGTCAGCAGTAGTGGCAACAAAGTTCATAGTTTTAAGTACTTTGACCAAACATTCATACCATTGCTTGCCAGATTGTTTCAATCCGTATAGACTTTTGTTTAATAGCCATATATCATTTTTGTTTGTATATTGACTATGAGGAACTCTTACATATATATCTTTATCTAATTTGGCATGTAAATATGCAGTTTGTATATCATATTGAAATACCTCGAGATTAAGTGCTGATGCTATAACTAGAGCTGTTTTAACACTCTCAGTTCTTACAGTAGGAGAGTAAGTGTCTGTATAATCCTCAGGATATTTTTGAGCATAACCTTGTGCGACTAGTCTGGCTTTATACAGTGTGTTACCTCCTTCCAAATTCTTAATTTTATATATCCACCTGGTACCAATAATAGTCTTATCCCTTGGGGCTTGTGTGGGTGTAAAAACACTCAATTCTTGTAAGCTATTCATCTCCTTGGTCATTGCTGATTCCCACTTTTCTCTTTCTTTGGGGGGAAGTTTCAGCACTTCTTCATAAGTGTTTGGTGTTACTATTTCTCCATTCATATACATTACATAATCTTTGTATTTATTAGGCACCTGATTTCTGTTAATTCTGGTTGTTCTCACTGGTATACTATCATTGTCATGTAAATACCTTGCTTCCTTTTTTGTTACTGAATCAGTTTTTATTTTGTGTTGACTATTCGTCCATGTTCTAACTTTGTTTTTGTGTGTGCTGTTATTGTTTTCCTTTTCAATATTCTCATTTTGATGTTCAGTGTCTGAATTGGTGTTTGGGAATATTTCATTAAGGTGTATTTTGGACCAATTGGCCTGTTCATGAAATACTGCTGTTCTTGAAATTATGAATCTATTATTGTTATCAATAAATCTGTATCCTTTTGTGCCTGTTTCGTATCCCATGAATTTAAGTCTTCTGGATACGTTTTCACCTTTACGCCTTAATTGTTTAGGTATATGTACATCTGCAGTGACTCCAAATATATGCATGTGTGTTAACTTAGGTTTCCTACCGTACATTACTTCATATGGTGTTTTATTCACTATGCTGGACCAAGTCCTATTTTGGGTGTAATTGGAAAATTGTAAAGCTTCTGACCAGAATTGTTTACCTAAACCAGCATCTTCTAATGTGGATCTAATCATGGTTTGTAGTGTTGAGTTCTTTCTCTCTACCACTCCGTTCTGGAATGCAGAGAAAGGACTAGATGTGTAATGCAACATCCCTTTATCTTTTAGCCATCGTGAGAATTCGTTTGACATGAACTCACATCCTCTATCTGTCATAATTTGTTTTATTCTAATGTTGTGTTGTGTCTCTGTGCGTTTGTAAAATTCTTTGAATTTCTGAAATGTTTCATCCTTATGTCTTAATGTGTAGACAAACCCATAACGACTATAGTCATCCACAATGGTTAGGAAATAGCGTTTTTTATATGTGATTGATGGTGTCAATGGGCCAACTAAGTCCATGTGTACTAATTCAAAGATTTGTTTGGTTGACCTGGTTGATTTTTTGGGCCTGGGGCTAGTTTTGAGTTTTGTGGATTTACACACTGAGCATTCTAGGTAGTTTTTACAGTTTTTTATTTTAACACCATCAGCATGTTCAATCATTTTTTGTACTACAGGAAAACTAGCATGTCCTAATTTTCTATGTAAGATATGAGCACATTCATCATGAATGGGTTTGCCTATATTAGGTCTTTTATCATTGGATGGATTTTTGTTGTTATGAACTACCTCATGTTCCTCATTATCACTATTACTATTTTCTTCGTTATTTATGTCATTGTCATCCTCTATGTTGGAATCAATATTGTGTAAACATCTTTCATTTGTTATTAAGTAAGGTAAGCCTCCTTTTACAATGACAGTACCTACGCTTGTTTCATTTTTCTTTAAAGCTGCATTCCCTTTTGAAAAGACTATGTTTATGCCAGATTCTCTGCTTAGTTTTATTGCACTAAGTATATTATGAGGTATTTCAGGTATTAACAATACCCCCTCTATTTTTCCTAGGCCAGGTAAGATTATATTTCCTCTACCTATGACTTGGACCTTCCCTTGATTAGCTACTTTGATTACAAATTTATCTTCAACAAACGAAGATAATATATTTTTGTTGTGTGTAGTGTGATTTGTTGCACCAGAGTCAATGAGCCAATCGTTATCTTCTGGTCTATGTATGTTGTTGTTGTTGTGTTTGTTCAGTCCATTCAATGAACCAGATTTTCTATCTCTTGAATCATCTCTACCCCCTCTATGTTCCTTATAGATGGGTGGACTTCTATATCTATGTCTGTCAGTGGATGACTGTCTGTTGTGATATCTATCTCTATGATCTGTCCTATGTTTATCTCTGAGGAATTTAGGACAATCTCTTCTATTATGCTCTTTGGACCCACAATTATGGCATTTGATTGGTTCATGGTACCTTTCTTGAAATGCCATTTTCTTATATTGCTTATGCTCTATGTGATTATTATAACGATTTCTTCTCGAATTGTCTTCAGCTATCAACCTATTAGAAAGGTTTTCTATGGATAAATACCCTAAATTGATTGTATCTAAATGGGATATATAATTATTCCAAGATGGGTCTAATGAATTGATAATAACACTTTTCATTGTTTGATCTGAAATTATTTCTCCTCTTAGTTGTAATTCTGCTCTGACTTTGTTTAAGTATATTAAATGTTCACTTATGGTGACCCCAGATTTTAACCTGGCTGAAAAGAAATCCTTAGACATTCTTGTTGTAGTGGCTACACTATCACTGTGAAACAGCTTAAACATGTATTGAACAATTTCTGATACAGTTAGATTTGACTTAATACTATGATACATAGCAGGAGATATACTGGATATTAGTAAGAAAAATGCTCTATGGTGTAAGCAGTCCAATCTTAAAGTCCAAGGTCTTTTTGGAGAGTTAGTAATGAAAAACAATAAATTTTCTTTCATAAAGACAACTTGGAGCTGTTGGCACTACTCTTGTAAATTAACACCATCTACCCTCAGTTTTGGGAAATCATTGGGTAAATTCCCAATGTTGTTAGCTCCATTACTTATAACTGGAGGAAGTCCATGGTCTTCTAAGTGTTGGTAACCGCAGAATGGCATGGGGATGCTAGCGACGACTTTAAATGGCAGTCTCTGTCTTTCTCTTGCTTCGAAGCTGTCTGTGTAGTTTTGCACATGCGCATTGTCCATTTCGCTCCTGAAGTCATGGTGAAAGGTTCTCGTCGCTGCAGCTCCCTCGCATTGTTCTCATCTATTATTTCTTCGTTGTCTGTAGTACAGTCTTCAGATTCTCTCGATATTTCAGTTGCGTATTCATCAATTATTTCTTGTTCTGCTTCCATTTCTTTAGTATATGCCCTGGTGTTGGGTCTTATTTTTTTGCTTTTTGATTTTTCTCTCTCAGACATTGTTGAATTTTTTATTGAGTCAATTAACCATCCTCTGCTACCAAATTGTTGCAATATTTTCAGGATCAGACTCAATAATTAAAGTAAGAATAGTATGTTTAAATAAAGCTCTGTTTAATCACAGATGGCATTCTATATTCACTGAATATTCACAAATAGAAGCACTGAAAAATAGCATACAGCTCCTTATATATACAAGGGGAGGAGCTAGATATGGGAGTGGTTAGACATACATACATTAAGCAATGGAAATAAGTTAACTCTTGATATACTGTACAGATACTATTTACATGATGGAGAATAAAGCATTTACTTGTGACAAAGAGGAACAGGCAAGTTCCTCGAAGGTCAGAGAAAACTCTCTATGAGTCAGTAGCGGGGGACGGCAGCCATTGCGACTGTCACGAAGCTGGGGCAATCGGTGATGAATGGAACTGAGTTTTTTGAAGCTGGGTGAGTGAAAGCCAACCCATGGTTGAAACAACAATAAGGAATTTTTTTTTTAACTTTAAGACTTTAACTTTAAACAATAAAACAGTGGCTAATGAGCACAGGGGGCGGGGAGAGAAAAGAAGATTTTGAAGCCTAATCTTAAAGGGACAAAAACCCTATGGAAAATTGACTTTTGAACAAAATTATTTGGAAATAATTTGGAAAATTTTAAATAACTAGAGAAATTGCCCCAAGATTGGCTAAAGGATCAGAAAGAAAGAAATAGATCCTTTTTTTCCCTTTCTTTTTCGAATTTCAAGAAAAACAAAAGAGAATGGACAATAAGCCCTATAACAGAAGTGTTGTATAAATAAAAGGAAAAAAGAAGTGAGAAGAGTTGTTTAAATTCAGACTGGACTATAAAACTGATTTGATATTTTTAAAGCTAAAAAGAAAAAGAGAAGCTAAGTAAGATTGTTAATGTAGATTGAAACAAAATGGATATTTGTTAGACAATTGGAAATTGTGGATTGCAGAGAGACACCTTCCGGAGTAAAAAGGAATATTGCAACGTGGTCTTTGTTTTGGAAAATTGTGAACTTTACAGATAACAGCCGTGAGAACTTTTGGGGAGGATTTCTTTGTCTGCAAGTGGCTTGACTTTGGGGAAAAAAAAAGAGGAATACAACGGAACTTTTAAAATCGGAATAATATTAACTCAAAAAGAATAAAATGATGCAGGAAATTAGAGAAATGATTAAATCGATGTACTTGTCATGGAAAATGGAAATAAGAGAAATAACTACAATGTTACATGGAGGATTAAAATCTGAGGACACAAAAGCTGAGATGGAGCTTATGCAAGCGGACAAGGAAATGAAGATGGAGAAGCAAGACATAGAGGCTGAAAATAAAGAAGATAAAGACAATGTGATTAAGTATCAAGAAGTAACTGAACATTTATTTTATTTTTTATTTTTATTTTATTTCGAATTTATATACCGCACCTTCTTCCGAGGGACTCAGGGCGGTGTACAGCCAAATAAAACCATACAATACAAACATTAAAAACAATTAAAAAGATATATATTAATTTGGCCCCAATTTAAAATAACAAACCAATTAAAAATATTTAAAAAATATATTAAGCCAGCTCGGTTTGCTGAAAAAAGAAAGTGGATAGTAATAATAAAAAGGAGGTTTTTAGAGATTACATTGGGATTAACAATGAAAAAAATAAAGAGGATGGAAAGAGAAAAATAAGGAAGTTAGGATGGAACAGAAAGAATATAAAGAATTTAAATGATTACACTGGGATTTACAGTGAAAAGATAAAAAAGAGAGAAAAAGGGTGGAAATTAACAGGAAATATAGGGCAAAATAGAAGAGTTCAGGTCTTTGAAATACAAAATGATAATACTGGGATAAATAATGGGATAAACAATGGTGAAACAAAAAAAGAGAAAAGAGACAGAAAAAAACGGGAAATATAGAGCAAAACAGGAGAGATCAGGATTTTAAGGCCCAAAAGAAAAAAAGGGGAAAGAAAAAGGTATAACTAAAAATGAAAAGGGGAAAAAAGGAAAGAAATGAAAGAGGAATATGATGTACATGACTAGAATTGAAATATGAATTGTAGTAAGAAATGTTAAATCATATGATGGTGAAAATGAATTGAAAAATAATTGGAATAATAATTGAAATGTTTTTAATGGTTTACGGTGGTGTGTGTACAAACGATTAAGTGATAATTTGGAATAATACAGGGGGAAAGCTATATGATTAGGAATAATAGTTAGAATATTTTTAAATTCAAATAAGGTTTTTTTTTCTTCTGGTTCATATATAAATGAAAAAGATATCTATATAATCAATTGATTTACATTAAAATGATGGATTGTATTAGTTAAGGAAATGCATGTTATAAAATAAGTTCTTAATTCTTAATAACTTAATACAGTTATTTAATTCTTAATATAAGAATTAAATAACTGTAACACCACATAATTAATTAATTTGATGGATATAAAAATTAGATGATAATGGGAAGGAGTTTAATATAGAATAGAAGGGGAAATGGAATTTGGTCAAAATTAGAAATGAAAATGAAGGGTAATATTGGTACAAAATAGATGAAAATAAATGTTATGGCAAAAAAGGAGGTATAAAAATTGTAATTTTAGTTGAAAGGACTAAAATTCCTTTCAAGTCCCACTTTGAGTCCCCTTTCGAGTCCCACTTCGGGTGACCCCAATTGGACTCAGGAACCCGCTGTGGTGAGAGGATGGCGAGGATTAACATCCCCTATCATTCAGGAGTGTCGTGGGAATTCACCCTGGAATGGTGGTTCCTGTCCCCTGGGATGGACCATTTTGATATATCCCACTCTTCATGGACAATCCCTCATGCCTTGAGGTTCAGGGATGGTACTACGAACATATGCAAGAGCAGACTTGGTTGCTCTGAGGGATGCCCCCCTTTCCTTGGAATGGCCTGCTGGCTTGGCGACGATCTTCCTTAATGACGAGTCCTGGGACCCCGAGAGATGGCATGAAGGTTTTAAGGGTTTTAGTAAGGGGTCGTTATATTGTTTTGTAGCCAGATTTTTAAGAGGTTTGGGGAGGGAGGGTTTAATATCCGGTCAGTGGTTGGGGGGGCTCCGCCAGGTCGTGGCCAGACCAGGTTATGGAGAGTCAGCGGGGGTTCTGATGTGGTGCGGGGTCATTTAGGTGCACCAAGGGTGAGGGTGGGATTTCAGATACCGGTTGTGATGGGAAATGGCTGTAGGTGGAGGAACGGAGGGCCATATCGGACTTTGAGAGCCCGCCCCCGCTATCTTCGAGCGGTGGTGCGCTCCGACCCTCCAAGTTCTATCCGACCACCTGGGAGTTTGAGGGATTGGGCCCCTGGGTTTAGGCTGGTCTATTTTAATGCTAGGTCTGTGGTCGATAAAGCTCCCCTCATTCGTGATTTGATTGAGGAGGAAACCGCAGACCTGGCATGCATTACGGAAACCTGGTTAGGCTCAGAGGGGGGTGTCCCTCTGACTGAATTGTGCCCACCAGGTTTCCGGGTGCTGCACCAGCCAAGAGCCCAGGGTAGGGGAGGGGGGGGTGGCGGTGGTTATTAGGGAGATCTTTAGTCCGCGGGAGGTCACTGCTCCTAAGATTGACGGATGTGAGGCCCTCCTCATGAGGTGGGGCCAGTATGGTCAGTTGGGCTTGTTGATTGCGTACCTGTCTCCCAGCTGCGTATCAACAGCTCTGCCCGGGCTGTTCGACGCCCTCTCGGGGCTGGTGGTGGAATTTCCCAGACTTATTGTTCTGGGGGACTTCAATCTGCCGTCCCTGGGTATGGCGTCAGGTGTGGCTCGGGAGTTCATGGCTTCCATGGCAGCTATGGACCTGACTCAGATTATCCAGGGCCCGACTCATGGGGGGGGCACACACCCGATCTGGTTTTTGTCTCGGAGCAGTGGCGACATGAGTTCGGTGGGGGATCCCCTACTATTTATCCCCTGTCATGGACCGACCATTATCTCCTTCAGCTAGACTTCCATTATGCCGCCCCTCCTCGCTGGGAGGCGGAACCGACCATCTGGTTCCGCCCCAGGTGCCTGATGGACCCTGAGAGGTTCCAGAAGGAGTTTGGGATGATCCCTCTCCCACACCCCGGTCATAACCCTGGTGGAGGCCTGGGAAGAGGCTGCTACCGGGGCTCTGGACCGGGTCGTTCCTTTGAGGCCTCTGACTCGTCTCCTCTGACCGGCCGGCTCCCTGGTTTACCGAGGAGCTCCGGGAGATGAAGCGGTGTAGACGAGGCCTAGAGAGCTGTGGAGAGCAAGCCATTCTGAATCTGACCGATTTCAATTAAGGTTGGCCACACGGGCCTACCTGGTGGAGTTGGCGGCGGCAAAGCGCCGCTACTTCACCAATGTCATCGCATCCGCAGAGAATCGCCCAGCTGCCCTGTTCAGGGTGTCCCACTCCCTCTTAAATCAGAGGGTGAGGGAAGATCCTTTACAGGTACGAGCAGAGGAGTTTGGTCAGCACCTGTCAGACAAAATCGCTCGGATTCGGGATGGCTTGGACTCTGACTGGACAGAGTCAGATGGGGGTGAGACAGTGGGTCCTGTGTTTTGGGAAGAGTTTGATTCTGTTACCCCAGAGGAAGTGGACAGGATCATGGGGAAGCTGAGTGCGACCACCTGTGTGTTGGACCAGTGTCCCTCCTGGCTGGTTTATTCGGCCAGGGAGGTGACACGAGGCTGGATCCAGGTGGTGATAGCGGCTTCTTTGAAGGAGAGAGACTTCCCGACCGCCTTGAAGGAGGCGGTGGTGAGGCCCCTCCTCAAGAAGCTGGCCTTGGACCCAGCTGTATTAAATCATTTTCGTCCAGTCTTCAACCTTCGCTTTTTAGCGAAGGTTGTTGAGAATGTGGTTGCACGTCAGCTCCTGCTGGTCCTGGATGAAGCGGATTACCTCAACCTGTACCAATTGGGTTTCAGGCCCGGGTACAGCACGGAGACGGCATTGGTCGCACTGGTGGATGATCTCTGGAGGGCCCGGGACAGATGTTATTCCTCTGTTCTGGTCCTTCTGGATCTTTCGGCAGCATTTGATACTGTCGACCACGGTATCTTGCTGCGTCACCTCGAGGGGTTGGGAGTGGGAGGCACTGTTTTACGGTGGTTCTCCTCCTACCTCTCGGGTCGAACGCAAGCGGTGTTAGCGGGGGGGCAGAGATCGACCTTGAGGCCCCTCACCTGTGGGGTGCCTCAGAGGTCGATTCTCTCGCCTCTCCTGTTCAACACCTATATGAAACCGCTAGGGGAGATCATCCATGGTTTTGGGTTGAGGTATCATCAGTACGCTGATGACACTCAACTTTATATTTCCACCCCGAACCAACCCAGTGATGCCCTCGATGTGATGGCCCGGTGCCTGGAAGCGGTACGGGTCTGGATGGGTAGAAACAAATTGCAACTCAACCCAGCCAAGACCGAGTGGCTGTGGGTACCGGCATCTCAGTTCAGGGGAGAGGTGCCATTGCTGACTATAGCGGGTGAAGTTTTGCTCCTTGTAGACAGGGTGAGCAACTTGGGCGTCCTTCTGGATTCACGGTTGAGCTTAGAATACCAGATAACAACCGTGACCAGGGGGGCATTCGCCCAGATACGTCTGGTGCGCCAGTTGGGTCCCTACTTGGATCGAGATGCCCTATGCACAGTTACACATGCGCTGGTCACCTCACAGATTGACTACTGCAATGCTCTCTACATGGGGCTGCCCTTGAGGACCACTCAGGGGCTTCAGCTGGTGCAGAATGCAGCCGCGCGGGTTGTGATGGGAAAATCCCGATACTCCCATGTTACACCCCTCCTGCGCGGTTTGCATTGGTTACCGGTTGCCCTCCGGGTGAGATTCAAGGTGCTGGTGTTGACCTATAAAGCCCTACATGGCTTAGGACCAGGATATTTGGCGGACCACCTACAGCCAGCAACAACATCCCATCGCCCGGTTTGCGCCCATAGAGAGGGCCTACTCAGGGTGCCGTCGGCTAGACAGTGGCGGCTGGCGGCCCCTGGGGTTAGAGCCTTCTCGGTTGGGGCGCCCACCCTCTGGAATCAACTCCCCTTGGAGCTCCGACTAGCACCTGACCTTCGCGCCTTCCGCCGGGAATTAAAAACTTGGCTTTTCAAATCCCTTGACCTGGTCTGATGACGGAGTTTTAAGGGTTTTAATGGGTTAATTTTAAATTTTTTAGATTTTAGTCTTTATTTTTATTGTGGTTTGTGTTTTATTGTTGTGAGACGCCCTGAGTCCATTGTGAGATAGGGCAGCATATAAGCCGAATAAAATAAATAAATAAATAAACAAATAAATAAATAAATAAATAAATAAACAAATAAATAAATAAATATTTATTGTTTAAATTTGTTAACCGGCCGAATACTCTGTTCATCAAAAATATATTGTATGTTTGTGTGTGTGTTTGTGTAAAAAACACAAAAAATACTTTACAAAAAAAAGGGGGGGGGAATAAACTTCCTGCTCTCTAAAGTGTTTTTATATAGCTATTTAGTACCTCCAGAGTAACACTTACAGCTTTCTGGAAAGGCAATATGGTATCCATTCCAATTCCTTCCTCCCCACAACAAAATTCTGTCTAATTCCCAAAATAAACAAAACAAGCAATCCCAAAAGCAATTAAAAACAACCTATGAAATTCTCCTAGTGTATTATACACTTCTTTTATGCACATCTTATCTTGCCGTTCTTATTGGCATTTTAAAAAGTATATGTGTTAAATGCCAAAGTGAATTTAATGTCACATATCTCATATGTACCTAAATCCTGCCAACAGGATTCAAAGAGTGGTCAAGTTTTTTGGGGCCAGCAATCTATTTCACCTTAGAAAGAAATATTTCCTAGGATGCTTCTTAGGAATACATATATTTTATAAGTAAATAAAAGCTTTTTCAACAATTGGACTCCTTTGGGATTGTGGCAGGGTATAAAGGTGACAAATAAATAACTAAATCATGATGACATATACAACTCTGAATGCATTTCCAATTTTATTTCATTATGTGATGTTTAGCAAAAAAAGTGTCATAATCTCCCTATAATGAAAAAAACTGTGAGATGCAAAGTACACAACACCCTGCCTATTTTTAAGATGAGTAAGAATGGCTAATTATGCTACTCGTATTTATATTAAAAATGATGCTGACATTCTGTAACATTAATTATACATGCATATAAACAAGTTTTAAATTATCAAAACTTAACTAGAATACTGTCATGTAGTATATAAAAATTAAATCATTATTCTATGCATCAAATTTTAGTTCTTCCATAAAGATTTGCTTCCTTTGATCCTTTGATTATTTTATCTCCTTTCAAAAGAAAAATGATAGTTGCTAAGTTTTGACTGAATTCAAAAAACGACTGATAATTATCTTTCCCTGGCCACTTTGTGTCACTCCATTTGAAAGAACTATGCGAATCCAAAGCAGTTTGCAAAGAGCAAAGGAATAGATTCTACCTCTGGATTTCAGTAGGACCTAACTAGCAATATGTTACTTAATCCCTCACTAAATCAAGATTAAAAGAGTCATATGATTTCTGACTGAATAATGTAGACAGCTATAACCTAAGAGATCACCATTTGGCTTCCATACTGTTGTACAAATAGGTATGGCAGGACTATTGGGGATCATCCACAAGAGTCAGTGGAATGAGCTATAGATGTACCAAAGCCAAACAACTTAGAAAAGCACATTCTGCTACATTTTGTTCCTGCAAATTAAATCTAGAATGAATGGATCTAAGCTTGTGATCTAAGCTCAAGAAAGATGAAGGATGAAAGCTAATGGGTTAGTAGTTAAGGTGTTATATCTGAGCCTAGCAAACTCAAGTTAAGGTCTATCTTCAGCTATGAGAGCACTCTGAGTCAGTCACTTTCCCTATCAAAAAATATTCTTCGGAGGAAGAACTGGGGGAAAGAATGCTATGTATACCTCGAGAAGAGGCCAGATATCAAAACAACAAAAAATAAGTTTACTTTCAACTAAATGTAACAGAATCCTCTTAGGGATGACGGGGCCAATGAGAATTAGTTCTGCCCTGTCTGAAATGACCTTCTGAACCACTGCTGGTATCAAGGGCAGCTGGAAGAAGACGTAGAGGAGACCAGGAGGCCATATGCATTGAAAAGTGTTGGACCACTCCACTACCTGAGTGGGAACCTTGAGAAATAGCGAGGGAGTTGATTGTTCAGGCTTGAGGCGAGTAGGTCTATCGATACGGTTCCGAACCTGTTGCAGATTTCGTAAAAGATGTCTGGGTAGAGTTGCCATTTGGTGTTGTCCACCATTGTCCTGCTCAGATAGTCTGCCTGAGCTTTTGATGTCCCTGTGATGTGCTCCTCCCTGAGGGAGAGGGTGTTCGTCTCGGCCCACCTGCCCAGACGAAAGGACTCTTCCATGAATCATCTGGAGCGGGTTCCCCTCTGGCGGTTTACATGTGGTTTTGCAACAACATTGTCCATCAAGACAAGTACATGGTGATCCTGCCAGGCTAAATGGAAGTATCAGAGGGCCAGGCGAATCGCCTTCAGCTCCAGCCAGGTGATTAAGTTGGCAAGGTCCTGAGGTGACCAGCGACCCTGCGCCACCTGGGAGTTGAAGTGAGCCCTCTAAACAAAGAGGCTGGCATCCATCATAAGAATGAGTGGGGTTCTCTGAAGGAACACCCTCTATCTAGAGCTGGTAAAGCCCACCAATTTAGGGACCTTTTGACTGGTAGTGGAACTCGGACCATGGTCAAGGTGTGAGAGGTTCGTGCTCATTGGAACAGAAGCAAGAACCAATGGAGGTGCCTTGCATGAAGCCTTGCCCAGGGGATAATCTGCTTGCATGATACCATCTTCAGGCCTCAAATAAACCACCAGATGAATCAAGCGGTGGCAGCTGTGCCAGTAAACTGGGCTAGCCAGCACACACACAAGCAGGAAGAGGTCTGCTTGAAGGGGCGGCTTGCCTAAGTCCGACCAAGGACATGCCAGCACCCAGCACCAATGGTCATTAGATCATAGCAAAGTTGAGGCTTTGAGTCTCTTTGGTGGTGAAGCGGCAAAAAATTGGCTGGGTAAAAGTCTGCAGCACTTTAAAATGGCTAGGTGATGTTCCATGGCACTTCAAAGAGCCACACTACCGTTGACTGGCACTGTAGGCGGCAGCGGGAGAGAGGTGGGACTCCGGAGCTGTCTGCCAAAGATTCTGCCTATAGATCGTTGGTGGTAGCTCCCAATGCTCATTGGTGGTGTAGCTGATATGACATGCACGCCTCAGGCAAGGTGGCCATGGCAAGCCCACTCAGAGGTGGCCCGCAAAATGGAGCTTGTCTGCAAGCCGGTAGACTGGTGCGCTCCCAAAATCTTGAAATATACAGCTAGCCTCTTAGCCAGATAGACCGGTGTTCTCTCATAAAGCTTGAAAAAATTTTAAGATGAAAAACTAAATTCAATTGGCTTCTGAACAGAAATGGGCTGAAATAGCCAAATCTGCCAACAGGTATTTCTCTCAGGCCGACTGAGTTGAAACTGGGCCTGAGTGGAAGGAGCAAGGGGCATGGCCAAAAAACTATGACTCGGTCTCTAGGCAGATCTGACTGTAACAACCCATGCCTGGCCGATGCCACAACCACACTGGAGAGTTTATAAAATGTACAATTTACAAATTGTAAAAGGTTACATTTATATTTCATATTTATCCATGCTGACTAGAAAATTCTGAAAATTAAAGTACAGAAAGCTTAAAAGAGACTTGGTGGCGTAGTGGTTAGAATACAGTATTGCAGATTAACTCTGCTCACTGCCAGAAGTTTGATTCTGACCGGCTCAAGGTTGATTCCAGTTTCCATTCGTCTGAGATCAGTAAAATGAGGATCCAGATTGTTGAGGGTAATATGCTGATCTGTAAACTACTTAGAGAATGCTGTAAAACACTATGAAGTGGTATATAAGTGCTACTACTATTAAAGCTGCAAAGGTTGAGAAACACTATCCTAGATTTTAGGAAAAAAATTGATGAATATAGATAGACACCAGTAAAAGAATTCGCATCTGTGAAAAGAGAATGTGAGTGCGCAGCTATCAATTTATCTACCTATTATCCAAGAAAAAGGAGCAATGATTTTATCAACTTGCAGATAGGCGTAATGTTTGTGCCTAAGCACATTCAGAGGCATGATTCTGGAATTAAAACTAAAGAACAGCATAGTCTCACACATTACACCTTTCATCTTTTTTCATAAAGTAAAGTTCTAAAATTCCTAAAATGATAATCAATTGCCACCAGTCAGGATGAACTTTATACCCATACTCAGTTGGGGAGTTCGAAGTCTCTGTGCAACCAAATTAGAAGGGGGAAAGTACAGAAAAGTGTTCCAGGTTTTTCCATCGAAACCAAGAAATACAAAGTTGAACAAATTCTGAGAACAGCTGTGTAACATTTGAGGTCTTGGACTTAAATTTATTTTAAAGAGACTTTTTTTCCTGAAAAGTAGCTAAATCTCCAACATAGAATGAATTTGAGAAAAATAGAAATCAAGGAAAAATAGTGAAACCAACAGCCATACACATAGACTACTCTAAATAAAATAAGCAAAGCTAGTTACTAAATAAAGTTATATATCTACCAAACAATATGAAACCAAGTATTCTTGGTGGCAATTCACCTCCTCTGGAATTATTTGTCCATTTATAAAAAATATGCTTTCATTTCTTAGTGAAAGCCCATTTCATTAGGAAAGTGAAGGCCTCTGCAACTTGATTTGTGTGAAACTCCTAGTGCCAAGTTAATTATATTATATTAGTACCCTGTTTTCCCCAAAATAAGACATCCCCTGATAATAAGCCCAATCGGGCTTTTGAGCGCATGGCAATAAGGCCAAGCATTTATTTCAGGGTTCCAAAAAATATAAGACAGGGTCTTGTTTTCGGGGAAACACAATATTGTTTTACCTTAACCTTATATTGCATTTCTATTATACTGTATGTTAGTTATTATTGCACTGGTTACAGCTTTTGTATATCATTCAGAGGAGCTTTGACTGAAAAGTAGTTCATGTAAATAAATATAAATGAGTTCCTGTAGAGATAACTTAGAAGTTCCAGATAAAATATAGTTGCCATTTGTATAATGACATTTTATGTCTCAAAGAGAAATCAGGAGCATATTATGAATATATTATGACTTTTCCAGAAGGGTACCTTTCATAATTGCTTTTTTAAAAAAAACATGTATTAAGGAATAAGTCTACACAAATCATTGGCCATTTCATCAGAAGCATGAAAGTTCAAGTAGGAGTAAATGTTAGTCTTTAAATGGCATCAATATACAGATGACATTTCAGTCCAGACCATTGTCCAACTTCATTCAATAGTTAAACAAGAGTAGGATAATTCAACACAGAAACCAAGTTAGGAATTTGTGACACAGAAGACCCCTTTGTGCTACTATTATTCTTCAAGAAAGATAAAAGCCAACAACTCTTTCTCTCATTTACATATCATAGATATTCCTATGGAAAATGGTTTTAGAAGCTGCCATAAGATTAAAAAGACTGAAATGAAGTGTTCTTTAACATGAAATAATGATTGCAACATATAATTTTCATCAATTCAGTTGTACAGAGTAAATATAGAAATATTTTTTCCATGTGTCTAAAATGAGAATCTGTGTATATACTTACAATTTAATTTGTGGTAGACTTATACAAACAATGCAAGAAGTTCCTTCCCAAAATGCCTCTTATGGAAATAGGCAAGTGACCATCAGGAGAGAGAATCAAGCTTTGTATGGCATGAGATACCTGATGATAAAGTTCTAGATGGGAACATTTCCCCCTCCAGAAAAAAGTGCAGAAGTAATTCAATAAAATAAAGCAAGTTAAAAGGTACTGATATCCAGAGTTCATTCTGATGTCACTGCTGAACAGTTGAACTGGGTTGAGTATTGATTCAAGTTCAGTGGGACTTGATATAGTATAGTATATGTATAGTAGATGGCTTATCTTGCCTTGTTAGCTTGAGATTTGGTATCCCAGTTTTGTGTTTTGTAGGATTATTGTCAATGGAATTAATGCGATATTGAACAGTAGTGGCAAAAGTGAGTCTGATGACCCTGGAAGATTCCTCGTCTGATGTTGACTTCACCAATGTTCTCCCCATCTACTGTTAGAACTGTTTTCCATTTTAGCATATTTGCTTTCAAAAATGTACAAATATTTTTGCTGATTCCAAAGTTTTCCAGACAGGCGTTAATCCAGCTGTGGGACAATGAGTCAAATGCCTTCTTGTAATCAATCCATGGCATATTTAAATTTGTTTTTCTTTGTTTTGCATTTTTTAAACCATTTTGTCAATGAGCAGCTGATCTTTTGTTCCTCTTGATTTTTTATAATTTCCTTTTTGTTCTACTGTATGCAAATTGTTTTCCATCAGATGATTGAATACTGAATTTGCCAGTATTCTTGTAAAAAGTTTGAATGTTGTTGGCAGACAAGTAATTAGGCGATAGTTGCTTGGCTCTGTGCCCTTTTCTGGATCTTTCATTATCAAATATGTTCAACCAGCTGTTAACCATTCTTCACTTGTTGCATTTTGAAGCATTTGATCAAATTGAGGTGGCCATGCAATAATGGAGGGTGTTGAGGTGTTTTAGCCAGTATCCATGTAGTTCGTCCAGGCCAGGTGCACTCCAGTTCTTGACCTTCTTTTCTTGTTTTGCAACTATGTCAGTTGTTATTGCAATATTTTCCATTTTGTTTCGTGTTGTTTGTTATTGAATATCTTCACTCCAGGAGGCAGTTTTGTTGTGTTCCACTGGGTTTTCCCACAGTTTTTTCCAAAAGTTCAAAGTTTTGTTTTTTTGTTTTTTTTTTACATGGGTGAACATTAGTTTGGGCTCAATTTTCATCAAGGGACTGGTAAAAGAGGTGTTGGTTTCTTCTGAACTGGACATTTTCACGATATTGTTTAATTCATCCTTCGTATCTTCGTCCTTCGTATCTTCGTATCAATTACTGTTGCTATTGAACGTTGTTTTAGTTCCTCCATGATTTCCAATATTGTTTTTTCCTCCAGATTTTATTTATTGTGTAAACTATTTTTCAGCTTTTTGTTATTTAGTTTTCCTTCTTTCAAGTACTTCAGATATTTCAGTACATCCCCTCGTAGTTTTTTTATTTTATTTTCAAGTTGAATTTTCCACTTTGGTGTTCCAGTGGGTTTCTTTTTTGGCATTTTATAACCCAGTTCTGCAGTTATAATGGCGTCTGTGCTTTATATTAGTTGGTTGGTTTCATATGGTGTGCTGGATGGGATGGATGTTAAAATGCTGTTGATGGCAGTTAGTAGATTTTTCATTCATTTGCTATGCACTTCGCGAATGGTTGGTAGTCTTTTTCTTTCTATGTTTTCTTTGATGTGGTTTTCAATCTTTTCTTTCAGCATTTTTGCTAGATCACTTAGCTCTACACTTTCGAGTTGTTGCACAGGAGGAATTTCATCCTGTATGTTGGTTTCTTTCACTGGTTGGTCAGTTTGTTCAGGTGTTGGA
Source organism: Arizona elegans (assembly GCA_022577455.1). Taxonomy (NCBI): domain Eukaryota; kingdom Metazoa; phylum Chordata; class Lepidosauria; order Squamata; family Colubridae; genus Arizona; species Arizona elegans. The sequence goes on from JAKOOJ010000004.1 coordinate 87,070,152, forward strand.
ACAATTTCTTCAGCCTGTTCATCATTACCTGTTGTTTTCTTTTTAGCCAATATTTCTAGATGTTGTATTTCCACATCTGTGAAAACTTTATTACAGATGATGAAGCGTCGTTGATCCATTAATCTTTGTTCAGTTACATCACTTTCCGGGTGTTTTTTCTTCCACAGTTGCATCATTATTTTTTGAAATCCCCTGGCTGATGGTTCTGCCTGGTAAAAATATTTGATGATTTCTCTATTTTCTTCAGTTGTCCAAGTTTTGAGCTTTTGTTTTAGTTGCTTTGCAGTTGCACGTTCTGGTTTTCTAGCAGTAACAACTGAGCTCTGTAGCCCCTTTTTTGACAGATGTCCAGGAGTCATAGCATCTGATGCAATCCTTATTGACTTGAGCGATAATTGATCCGGTGTGGAATTTTGTTGACTCCTTCTCATCATTAATGATGGTAAGTGCTTGGTTGATTCACGGTGGCTAAGTCACTACTGATCCAAAAATGATAATTCCATAACCATAGGAACTGCACCGAATAGCTGTCCAGGCCCAGGCACGGCTGCCTAACTGCTTGTTTAGTGGCAGAAAGGCAGGATAATGAATAGTGGGAGGAAAGAGGCCTAACTGCCTGTTGGGTGGCAGAATCAGGAATGGGAGGGGGAGGAAAGAATAATAATTATATTATTATTATTATTATTATTATTATTATTATTACTACTACTACTACTACTACTACAACTACTACTACACTGGATACCTTAGTTATGTAATATAATGCTAATATATCTATATTCTTGGCATGAACAATACTAGTTTGTGAATTCTGACAGTGGAAGATTATGAAGTGGAAGCTTCATAAATTCTAGTCGTGGAAGGGCGTCTGGCAGCTTGAATCACCTTAATGACGTCAGAAGACAATCTGTCCTTCTATAGCTGGAGCTGCTCAAGCGCCAGGCAGCCAATCGGAGCCACCCTGGATCGGGGTGGAAGATGACCCCCTGGCAGAGCATCTCCTCCTCCAGTGGAATCGCCCATGGTGGAGCTGTGGACAGGTCCACTAGGTCTGCATACCAGGGCCGGCGAGGCCACTGAGGTGCAATCAGAATCAACTCGGCTCCCTCCAACAACATTTTCCAAATCAGTCTTGGAATCAGTGGTAAGGGAGGGAAGGCGTAGAGAAGCCCGGGAGGCCACTGACAGCGCAGAGCGTCGTAACCTTCTGCTCCGATGGTCGGGTAACGTGTGTAGAACCTCAGTAGTTGGGCGTTCTGGGGCGTGGTGAAGAGGTCCACCTGAGGACGACCAAATCGGCTCACTATCTGTTCGAAGAGGGCAGGATTGAGAGACCACTCTGCAGGGTCTATGTGCTCCCTGCTGAGCCAGTCCGCCATGATGTTGTCCTGCCCCAAGATGTGGTTTGCCACCAGAGATGCCATGTGCCGTTCCGCCCAAGCTAACAAACTCTCCTACTCCATCATCAGGGACCTGGAGCGTGTGCCTCCCTCCCAATTTATGTGTGCCTTGGTGGTGACGTTGTCCGTCTGGACTAACATATGTTGCCCCTCCAAGGTGTGAACGAAATGGCGTAAGGCGAGACAAACAGCCCTCAACTCCAGCCAATTGATGCTGTTCGCCCGTTCCGCCGGAGACCACTGACCTTGAATCACGGCGTTCTGCAGATGGGTTCCCCAACCTGAAAGGTTGGCGTCGGTAGAGCAGGGGACCTCCACCACGTGAGCGACAGTCGAGTCTGAGGAGGTAAGACAATTTGATGAGTCGATGTGCTGCAGTGCGCTCTCTGGAAGGGAAGCAACAGCCACTGAAGAGGGAGGGAATGTCTGCGTGCCCACGGAACGACGTGGATGCAGGATATTAACTTCCCCAACAATTGATTCAACAGGAGCAGGGACACCTTCTTCAGGGATTGAATTTGCCACACCATAGACCTGATGTCGCGAATGCAATCTGGAGATAGAAACACCTGACCCAGCTGTGAATCAATCACTGCACCCAGGTGTTGGAGCCGCGTCGTAGGTGTCAGATGGCTCTTTTGCCAGTTGGTGGCAAAAGAACGCCTGGAGGACCACCTCCATGTCCTTCCGTGCCTGCGACGGTGACGTTGACATCACTAGCAGATCGTCGAGGTAACAGCTGAGACATACCGAACGAGACCTGATGGAACCCGCCACCACTGTCACCAGTTTCGTGAAGGTCCTGGGGGCCGAGGACAGCCCGAAAGGCATCGCACGATACTGAAAATGCATGTTGTTGTATTCGAAGCGGAGATAGCGACAATGCAATGGGTGGCTAGGAACATGCAGGTATGCTTTGCGCAGATCTACAGATTGAAGATAGTCCCCTTGCCTGATAGACGCCAGAATTGATCTGAGGAAGTGCATCTTGAACCTGCGATACAGTATATACTGATTGAGACGTTTCAGGTTCAAGATGCCCCTGTGGCCCCCCGATATTTGGGCACCAGAAATAAGGTAGCAAAAATCCAGTTCTCTCCTGGCCCTTGGGCACAGGTTCCACGGCGTTGATGGAGAGGAGGTGTGAGATCTCTGTTTCCATGAGCTCCCTCTGGACCTTGCACCAAGGAATGGGGCAGCGGCGAAAACTGTTGGCGGTAGCGTGTGGAATTCTAGGCGCAGTCCCTGTTGAATGGTCACTTGAATCCAAGTATCTGTTGTCGAGAGGCCCCACCGGAGGGAGAATTGCTGGAGTCGACCTCCGATAGGACCTGGGAGCAACGAGTCACTTCCCTCTGCGAGGAGGTCGGTAGAAGGAACCTCTGAAGGGACGCTTCGCTTGGGATTGGTTCCTGGTTCTATCTCGAAATGACTGTCTGTCTGATGCTCGGTCAGACACCTGGGAATAAGAGGTTGGTAGTATGGGCCACCCGACCCCGAGGAGGATCGAAAGGACTGACGCGGAGTATAAGGTGTATATCTCCGTTCAGAACGGCGAAAGGAGGACGGCAACACCTTGCGTTTGTCTTTATCTTCTATCAAGATTAGCTCCAGACAAGGGCCGAATAGTGATGGGGCAGTAAAAGGCGCTGATGCTAATTTCCATTTAGCTTCGTTATCCGCATGCCAATTGCAAAGTCAGAAGAGGCGTCTGTTGGTTACTGTTGCTGTCATAGCTCGTGAAGCAAACTTCGTCACCGTCAAAGAGGCATCCGCGGAATATTCTGTTGCTGCCACAAGTTTATTAATGTCTTGGTGTAGCCTGGTATCAGCGGGGGTCAACCTCTCTTGCAGCTGGCGGAGCCAGATCAGCGAAGCCCTATTGAAAAACGACGTAGCCGTGGCTGCCTTGATAGCCCAAGCTACTGCTTGGTGCGCCTTACGGAACCCCATCTCCATCTTGCGGTCCTCCGCCTTGAGACCATCCACGTCAGAAGTCAGCATCGAAGAAGTAGATAAGGCAGCGACCAGGGTGTCAACTGAGGGTATGGCAAGTAACTCCTCCAACTGCGACTCAGCAGAATAAAGACACTTGTCAAGGCCACTCAGAGCTGTCAGGGAACCGGGTTGGCCAAAAGCAGATTTAATGACATTGGAAAACAAGGGAGGACAAGGAATCACGTCCTGGTCTTGGTGAGATACTTGGAAGAGAGCATCATGCGGGTGCTGAGAGTCAGAGGCTTTGTCAGTAGACCCTTCTGTAATACCAAACTTAGTAGCAACCTTGGCTTTATGTAGTAAAGATTTGAAGACAGAATGCCGGAATAAATTCGTGAAAGCGGGTTTCTTGGGGGGAATATCCTCATCCTCTGAGAATTCGACATCCTCCGGACAGATTTCCCCTTGTTCAGACTCCTCTGAAGAAGGTTTCACAGGACGGTGCCTACTGGTACTCGGAACAGCGTCATCGACAGGGGCCTGAGCTTGAGAAGGCTGACAGGTATTGACTGGCCGAGCTGCGTCCTGTTGTATGCCAGCTGCTAAAATCTTTGCCAGTGCATCTGATAACATAGATTGAAAACTCACAGAAATGTCAGGCACTTCTGGGCGGAGCCCCGCCGCAGTACGTGTAAAGGTAGCTTCTGGCAGACGCCTATGGCCCAAGGAGACATCAGACTGGCTAGAAGCGGAAACCTGCCTTGACAGAGCCGCCTGATGCTGTTGGGCCCTCTCAAATTGTTTCTCCAAGGCTTCTTGGTGCCTCTGCTCCGCCTTATTCGAGGTGGAAGATCTAGAAGCCAATTTGGATCTGTGGGCCTTGGACTTCGCCTTCTTTTTGCCTGACTTATGCTGGGTGGCAGGGAAATTACAGGCGCCCTCTGAGTCAGATGACAAGGCTATGTCTGCCATGGTGAAGGAGGGAGTACAAGGCAAGCAGCAAGACAAGACCACTAGAGTTCAACACCGAGGCTCCTCCAAGGAAAATGCCCACAGTGAGGACTCAGCTGAGTAGGGGTAAAATAGGCCCAGAAGCTGCTGGGCTCAACCCCAATGTAAAGTCAGCAAACCCAACCAGGCAAGGGAGGGGTAGCGTTAATCCGCCCTGGTCAGAAGTCAGGGACACAAGTCAATAAGGGTGGCTAATAAGGCCCCAAAGTCACACCGCTGCTAGCAGGCAAACCGTTTGTTTTCTTTTCTTTTCTTTTTTTTAAATAGTGCCTCCAAAATGGCGGCCGCCACGCCGTCAAAGTCTTGAAACAAAATGGCGGCCGTCACTCAGCCAGAGTACCTCCTGAGGTGCCAAACTTGATGTAAAGGAAATGGTGCCTCTGTAGTTACACCCTTGCGATCCGGTTGACTGGTGCTGAGATTCGGCCCGAAAACGTCTCAGAAGGTTGCCTCACGGCCGGCGCCTGTATCCAAAGGGCGCCGCACGCTCCCAGCGCTTTACAGCTGACTTCCAATCAATGGAGGCCGCCCGATGACAAGGCAGGCACTCCAGAGCCACTCGATCGTCGGAGCTGGGGCGACGGCAGCTTTTCCGGCTCACCGGTAGGCTAGCGCATCGCCAGCGGCGAGAGAAGCACGAATCCGCCCAGCCGGGTCGGAATCCGGCGTGCTGTAGCCCCGATCGGTGGGGAGATAGGCCAGACGGCTTGGAGCCCCCAAGCACGCCCAAAGCACACAGCACTGTAGAAATTTTACGTAGCAGCTCCTCAGCAGAATAAGAATGACAGGCAAAAGAATAAAATAAAATAATAAAGCAATAATAAGGAAAGGATTAAATCCAATTAGAGAGCACTCAAATTGCCATGTTCTCACAGCAACTGAGTGAGAAAGACTGAAGCTGATTGGTAGAGGTGGGTGTGGCCTAGCAATGGGAAGTGATTAGCACTCAGTTCTGCCCAGCAACTAGGAGATACTACCCATCCATGGATTGGAGGAGCAGCGCAGTGGAAAATGACATTTACATGTGTCTCCATAACGTAAACTGGAAGAAGTGAAAACAATTATTGCTGTGCAGTTGAAGAAAATTTCAGGGAAACATATCTATTTTTAACACATCTATTTACTACTTATGAATAATTCATTTGACATTGTGAATATTATTTTATGAAATAATAAAAATATTTTAATAGAGTGCTATTATATGTTTTTTTTAAAAAAGTTTATAGTTTTTCTGAAAAAATAATAGTAATAGTAGTATTAATAATTTGATTTTTGGACATGTTAAAAAATAGATAATGAACCAGTAATGCTCATTTTATTAGATTTCCTCAGAAGCTTAGTTCTGAACAGAAAACAAGAACCCAAAAAATATATAGCAATAAAAATGCTAATTAAGAAAGTTTTGGGGAAAATGCTGCAGACAAGTCTATGCACAGGAAATTAATTCTGTAGATGATGTGGAAAAGATGGCTTAGAAAGTTAATGAGATATTACTTAAGGCAAGAGAAACAATTAGGCTATTAACAGTGAAGATAAACTAAACATTCTGCCATCAAATATAATGATACTAATTAAAAGTGAAATGAAAAATAAAACATGAATATGAAAACAAATTCAAGAGCAATAAAAGCAAAGAGTTAATCAGGAACCAAAATGCTGCACCGAAAAGAGGTGCAAAATCAATCAGCCACAATCTTTTAATCAATAATGATAACATTTAAAGTCTGTCCTTCATGTTTTCAGGAAGACAATAAAGAGAATAGTCCTCTGACTTTTTTCCTAGAATCTCTAAATCAGCAGTTCTCAAATATTTTGGTCTCAGGACCCCTTTGCATTCTTAAAAATGACTACAGACCCAAAAGAGCTTAAATTTATGTGAATTATATCTATATTTACTGTGTTAGAAATTAAAATTGAGACATTTTAAAGTATTTGTCTTCATAGATGCCAAATATTAGCTCCTGCTGAAAAATTAGGCCAATGGATTTCTATAAAAAATGAAATAACATTTCATATACAACTGGTATATGAAATGTCTTAAATGTTTTTAAGAGCATGATGTATTTATATATAGCACAGCAATGCTTATGTTATTGAAAAAGAAAGCAAATGAAAAACCAAAGAAACCAAGTCTATTTCATAGTTCTTACATGAAAGTCATATGTGAACCTTTCTTAGTATAATAAGTTACAGCAAGTTGTCAGTTCCTTAATGAGTAACCACTCATAGGATTTTAATCTGAAATTGACTGTTCCTAATATTACAGCTATACAAAACCCTTAAAGCAGGGGTGTCAAACTCAATTTCATTGAGGGCACCTGTGGTGGCCCAGATGGGGCTGGGGTGACACAACAGCTTCCTGCAGCCCTCTGCCAGCAAAAATGGAGCGCAGGAGGGCCGCATGCGCAACACTACGGATCTAAGTTTGTCATCCCTGCTTTAAAGGAATACTTTGCAAAGTACACGAAAACAATCACGTATTTAGAATACTCAGCACAGTTGCTTTATACTTTTTCCTTGGTTGTCTTTTTATGTCTGCATGAACATAGATATGCAAATGATTTAATAATACACAGTAAGTGTACCAAACTTTCTGAAGTATGTGGATGCCTCAATATTTCACAATGGGTTGTTTTCTTCATACCAATGCGCTTCGCAAAGTGCACACTAGACTATCTGTTACTGGCTTTTAAAATAATGGCTGAAGTTATCTTGGTGAATTAAATCTACCATCCATCCAACATGTTCAATTCACTTAATTAAAGAGTCTCTATTGATTACATATATAAAGCACATAGTGATTTGTTTGGCAACTAGGAAAAATACCACTGGTTTTAATAATTCTATCTGAGGAAAATTCAGAGTCCAAATCCAGATGCAATATAAACAATATAACATAAAATGAAGAAACTGTTGGCAAGGCAAATATAGCAAGAGTATATTTTAGAAGGGAGATTTTGCTAAAGTAAGAAGCTTGATTTCACTGGTGTTTGAATTTCAGAATCTATGAACCTGGGGCTCATAAAAGATATAACTGGAAGAAGAAATTTTAAAAAAAAATCTTAAATGTTAGACAAAAATGAACTTCAAAACTGCAGAGGGAGGGAGGGAGGGAAGAAAGAAAAGAGGTAATGCAAAAACATAAGAAAAGAGAAAAATAAAAGACTGGTGAAGAAAGAGAAAAATAAGCATAGACACAGTAAATACTATTGTAATTTAATATTACAATATCTGTATCCCTCAGTACTGGTAATAGTGGTATTATAGTATTATAATTCAGCAATATCTAATTGCTGGAGGGCTGAAGATTCACTGTCTCAGCAAACATGAAAAATAGGTCCCATGTTTCAAAATGAGGTCAAAGGTGAGTCAACGTCTGAAAATGCTGAACATTATTATTCTGGAATATGAAACCATTCTATCATACTCCAGAATTACAGATACAAATCAGCTCCATGTATGCAATTATTACATAACTGACATACAGTGAAATGTCTAGAAGGGTTTTTTTTTCCAAAAGAGAAATCTCACCCCAATACAGAGGCATCTAATAATAACTCTAGGAATTTAAGTACATTACTGAAAAATATAGTAATTTAAACACAAATCCCACTAAAATCTGGTTGATACAATTGTTATCTGATAGTTTGACCAATCTCACTTATGACTGCTATTCCCTTTAGACTTTTTTTTATTCTTCATATCCTCTAAAATTAATTTAGCAATCTTCATCAAAATCTTGTAATATACAAGCAACAAACCCAGTATGAACATAATAAGGACAAAGGGCTGAATTACTATATAAGGCTAGGACCTAGAATCCCCAATCAGCAATGAAACTCACTTGAGTGATTATAGGGTAATAACGGTTTCTCATTTTAACCTATTGTACAGGGTTTGTGGAAGACCCAAATATGTGTCCTGAGTTTGTTTTTTTTGTTTTTTTTTGGGGGGGGGGAACAAAAGTAATAATACAATAATCATTTGCTTTAAATTTGCTGGAAATTGTTCATAATCTTGAAATCAGAATAAAGTACTTTTGAAGGTAAAGGAAATAAGCCAAAAGTCATATTATGATGTCTCCCACGGATGCTTCCCCAGATACCTCTCCGGCTGTCAATTTGGAGGAGGATGAAGCAATACCAGGCACATCAGGAGAGAAGCTGGTCAATGGCTCCTAGCAGCCATCTGAGAGGGAGTTGGTTGAAGCACAGCTGCGGCACAACAGCCCTGAGGCTTCAAGTAGGGAAAGCATGATGCTGCAGCCATCAGTGATGAGGTGGAACTGCCTTCTGCACCTGATCCAAGTATACGTACAGCAGAGAAAAGGCAGGAGCAGAGAAGGTCAGCCAGATTACTTGTGAGGAGACAGCCTCGCCTTTCTTGATGGGCTGCAACAGAAGCTGGCTATTTAGCATAGCAGACAGATGGAAGCGATGCGTGGAACAACATGTTCGTTTCCTAGCTGTGTCTTTTCTGTTGTGATTCTTGCCTTGCTTTGAATTGACACCCTGCTTTGACTTGAATCATGCCTTATGAACTCTGAACTTTTCTTATGAACTCTCTTGTATTGTGGATTTAATTTTGCCTGGTGGGTTTATTTTGATTGGAAAACTTTCAAGTAACTCATTGGCCATTGCTCTGTGGACTAGCATTGGTATGCTTGTGGCTGGACATAATAGGGACAGATCTTTAGAATTCTTTATTCTTTATTGGCCAAGTGTGATTGGACACACAAGGTATTTGTCTTGATGCATATGCTCTCAGTGTACATAAAAAGAAAAGATATGTTCATCAAGAATCATAAGGTACAACACTTAATGATAGTCATAGGTTACAAATAAGCAATCAAATCATACTAGGAAACAATAAATATAAATCGTAAGAATACAAGCAACAAAATTACAGTCATACAATCATAAGTGGGAGGAGATGAGTGACAGGAATGATGAGAAGATTAATAGTAATGCAGATTTAGTGAATAGTTCAACAGTGTTGAGGGAATTATTTGTTTAGCAGGGTAATGGCTTTCAGAAAAAAACTGTTCTTGTGTCTAGCTGTTCTGGTGTGCAGTACTGTATAGCATAGTTTTGAGGGTAGGAGTTGAAACAATTTATGTCCAGGATGCAAGGGGTCTGTAAATATTTTCACAGCCCTCTTTTTGACTCATTCAGTATACAGGTCTTCAATGGAAGGCAGGTTGGTAGTAATTGTTTTGTTTTTTGTTTTTTTGTTTTGTTTTGTTTTAGTTCTAATTATCCTCTGAAGTCTGTGTCTATCTTGTTGGGTTGCAGAACGAAACCAGACAGTTATAGAGGTGCAGATGACAGATTCAATAATTCCTCTGTAGGAATTGTGTGAAATATACTTGATAAATGAAAGATCAGGGTTGCCTGCACTCCATAGTGGAAAATATTAAATTGAAGATGAATACAGCAATAGAGAGAGATGAGGAGAAGAGAGGTGAAAGGGAAGAGGAAGGAGAGAGAGGGAAGGAAGAGTAGGGAGGAAGGAAGGGAAGGGAAATTAGAGTAGAAGAGAGGGTAAGATCGGGGCAAGAGGAGGAGAAGGAGAAGGGGAAGGGGAGGGGTAGTAGATAAGAGAAGAAGAGGAGGGGAAGAAAAAGTAGGAAAGAAAGAAAAGAGGGAGATGGTAGGTTGGAGGAGAAAGATTGCTGTACAATAAAAAAGATGAAATGGAAGAAAGGCAACCCCGAACAAACACAAATATATTAAGATAAAGAATGAATTGTTAAAGAATAAAAGAGAATAAATATGAATAAGCAGGAAAATTAGAATTTGAGGGCGAATGAAGACGTTGTCTATATAAGTAAGCAAAGAAATATTGAGATATGATTAAAAAAAGGGAAAAAAGAAAATTGTGGCAAAAATTGTAATTGAATAAAATGTATTTGAATTTGATAAATTGTATAAAATAAGATATGGCCAATACTCTGTTCAAAAAAGATCTGGGTGAATGGGGGGGGGGGACCAATAAAACTTGATTAAAAATAATAATAATTCTTCTATAGAGTTTTTCTGAGTTTTGGTGAAGGGAGTTGCTGGATAATATTAATAAACCACTAAACCACAGTTATGTGTGGGTGTACACATATTTAGACATGCTACATTTGAAAATTTTATTTCTAAGGCTTTAGAATTCAGAATTTTGGATTTAGAATTTAGAATTCTAAATTCACTTTAGAATTCTTCACACTTTAGAATTCAGGATGAGAGATCAATTTTGTCATAGTAAGCCCTTCAGATATGCCATTAAGCTTTCCTTTCTGTGCCATTTCATGTGTATATGCCAGAAAATGCTCATCTAAGGGTTAATCCATTATTGGCCATCAGAATCTAGATAATGATGCTTGTTATTTAGTGAGAATCATACGAGTTCTTAAACCACAGACAGACACAGATAGTCTTCTCCATGCTCAGCCTTGAAAGTAATGTCTCTAGCCTTTAGTTACTGTATTTATCAGAAAGATACGTTTTTCCTGTAGGTTAAATGAAGGAAAATCCTACATTCTCTGAGAATACTGTAATACAGAAAGTGAAGAAGCTACTCCCAAATTACTTCAAGGAAAATAGATATTTCATCTCTGACCTTCTCCCCTTGCAATGGATAAGCATCTACAATGGAAAGCATCCTCATGTGGATAAGAAAAATCAGAATAAGCTCTTCACTGCAAACATTCTCTAAACTGGCAAAGAGCAAAAGACTAGCAAAATAACTGAAAGAGTGGAAATCATAAGCATACTTATTCAAATATAAGTATCCTTGAATTCAATAAGCCTTGGATTCACAAACTGAATGCAAAAGTATCTATAACACAGTTATTTCTGTAAACAGAAGGAACCTAGTATTTTCTTCTCCATTTTATATGGTGGATAATTTCAAAAACAGAATGCAATTAATTTTAATCAAAAGCTATTAAATATGTTAATATTCATTTAAATTCTAGCCTTAAACACACCTTTTTGGATTATGGCCGGTGCTTATATGTAAATGCATATTCACAACTGTCGGATGCCACATTTGTTAGAGAGAAAAAAATATCTAGGATCATTTCTTTAAGAATTAAAAACCTTAATTGACAAGATAGGCTAGTCATGCAATGGTCAAGATTTTTCTGTTTATTTTTATGATCTTCGATTCTTTGGGTATGGGGACCTCCTTAAATGCAGGGTCATCTTATAGTCTGGCAAATGCAGTAAATCATACGCTTGGGAAAGAAACATGGAGTGGGGAGGGGAGGGAAGGGGAGATCAATGAATACTGTAAATATTCCAGTTACCTAAAACATAGGAAGTTGAATAGCTGCGTTAAACTGCATTAAACACAGATAACTGTGTTATCACCTCTACAAAATAAAATAACAGCAACCAGCCAACAACTTGGAAAATAAAACAAATTGTTTTAAATGCTTTTCAGTTAAAAACTTGAAACACTAGAATAGTCAGTTCACAGTATCTACTCATTTAACTCCAATTGAACTTAATGGAAAAAGAAATCTAACCATTCTGAAGAAAAATTACTGCAATTAAAGGTTTTAAATAAAAGCTTTAATTTTGATAGACTGAATAATTCAATCATTTCAATGGACTATGCTTAGTCACAAAGTAGTTCTTCAATTTTAGAATCACAGCACAGTCTAGAGGCAACTGAAAATAAGCTGCTATTGGCGCAGTGGTTACAATGCAGTATTGCAGGCTAATTCTGCTGACTGCCAGCTGTTCAGTAGTTCGATTCTCATTAGCTCAAGGTTGACTCATCCTTACATCCTTCCATCCTTCCAAGGTCGGTAAAATGAGGACCCAGATTGTTGGAGGCAATATGCTGACTCTGTAAACCACTTAGAGAGGACTGTAAAGCGGTACGTAAGTCTAATTGCTATTGCTATTTATTTTAAGAAGGATAATTTTGGTAGTCCCATATTGGGAGCAGTCAGGATGCCTTTTCCCTTCCAGGTATTGCTAAACTTCAATTCACAGTAGTTCAATTTAATGGGGCTGTATGGCTAACTCAGAAACATCTGGAGAACAACAAATTCCTGCTGTAATTTCAAATGTATGTTGGAAATATAAATGAAAAGAATTTTTGGTAGACTTATGATAAATAAAAGAAATACTGGGGTAAGATTCATATTTTAGTATATACATTTCCTAAAGTGAATATAAAAATTAAACCAGAGATTTTTATTTTAGGCATACTAGATAAAAAACCTTTAAAAAAATCTGGAAGCTTGCTGTTATATATGATGACAGAAGTAAGAATGGTTTATGCAGAAAAGTGCAAAAATACTTAATTTCCACAAGGGATGAATGCAGTGGTGGGATTCAAATAATTTAACAACTGGTTTTCTGGCCTAATGACCAGCTGGGTAGGCATGGCTGGGTGGGCTTGTGACTGGGTGGGTGTGGCCAACTCAACATCACTCATTTTGAGGGGAGTTTTGCCTTGCCCGGCCTCTCCTCACGTTGTTTGAGCTAAGCAGCCACTACGAGGAAGAGTTGACAAAACAGCTGGTGTAGTTCAAATTGGAACTGGCAGAGAAGGAAGCTCAGCAGAAACACCTCACTGAGGACTATGAGCATAGGCTTTCCAAGCAGAGGGAAGATCTGCAGAAGTGCAAGGCCTGGAGGCTTAGCGGGATAAGATGCTCAGCCAGTTCCAGGTCATGATGCAGTCCCACTGGAATGAAGCCCTCCAGCTCTTCGCCACCAGTGGCACTACCCTCCAGCCTTCACCCAAAGCCCCACACCAGGAGGCGGAAGCAGACCCCAATTCCAAGTTGGAATTTCTGCTGCCCCCCCCCGCCACCAACCAAAAGAACCCAAAGGGGGACATTCTGCAGCAATCCTGGCATGGGTGACTGCAAGAAGCTGGCATGGGCCAAGGTAGGACTGCTGCAGCCCATCTTCCAGCAGCAGAACGAACTGCAGGGGAATTCAGGGCCTGGTTGTGAGGAGACCCATGCTCCTGGGAAAAGGTACCTGGACTCCTGGTGATGGGATGGGGTCCTTCAGGCACTTAGCCTGTCGCCTGTTTAGCCTGCCCTCCCTCCATCACCGGGAGGCCAGGCGCTTCAGCGGGTGGAGGGTGAAGCCTCGCCGGGCTCCTCGGCAGACAGGGACTTTGCAGAGGCCAATCTAACACCTGGGCTGGCTACAACACAATCTTACATACTCAGCCTTATTTAAGATTCCAAGCTGCAATGGACAACGAAGTTAGAATTGACATCCACCTGCATCAATCCAGCAGATAAAACAGGAAAGAGGGTCAGAGAGAAACAGTCCAGTTGCCAAGGTACTATCTCTACACGCTTCCTGTCTGGCTGCTGCTGCGAGAATGGGAGGAGAGGCTGAGTGAGGGGAGGAATGGCTGGGAGGGACGAGGCTTCAGCCGGTTCACCGAACTGAACAGTTAGCTACCAATTCTACTGAACCAGTATGAACCAGCTAAATCCCACCACTGGATGATTGGCTTAAAAAATGTTGGAAATAGGAGATCTGTTTAAATTAACTGCTTTAATCGAAAAGAATACACCCAACTTGGAAACTGCTTCTGGATTCTATGCTAGAGATGAAAAAAAGTGAAACTTTGATTTTGGGTTTTGCTGATTAGGTAAGTTTGTTGTTTTTGAAATGGCTTGTATAGATTTAGTCTGTAAAACTAAAAAGTTGAGGCTGTGATGTTATTAGTTTATCCTCATGTGCTAAAAAGAATCAGAAGTCAATGCTTGTCTTTCTTTTTTTTCCTTTTATCCCACATTTTCCCATATTCCCACTATTTTAATTTCCAATTGTAATTTATACTTTGATGGCTTTAATAAAATTATTATTTAAAAAAGTAACAGCAGCAGAAAAGTAAAGTCCCCTTTCTCTTTTCTCCCACCCCCTGGAATTACTTTTGTCAGCAAGCCAGGAAATTAGGTAACTGGAAAATATTATATCCCAATAATATCAGTTACCACATATTTTGGTGCCCCAAATTAGGAGGGGTTATTCCAAAACAGGTAGGCAGTAACTAAATTGAATATTCATGACTTGGCCATGATATTAATCTCAAATATTCTGTCTTCATCTTTCAATGCACTACTCTTTTCATTCATTCAAAGTAATTGCTAATGAAGTACAAATTTAAAAATGAAATAATAGCAAATAATAAAAATAAAATAATAAATTGATGAATGTCATCAGCCTTCTCAGGATTAAACAGTAGTAAATAAGATTAGTTTTTGTCCACAGTTAGAAGTCAGTGGCTTTAGTGGCCATTGTACATTTTCTCCAGAGAAGAATGAGAACTTTCTCCAGAGAATGTTCCATAAATCCTCCACTGAAACGATTCTCTGGTGGGTTCCATTCACTGAATCAGTGATAGCAGAAACATCCAGTGAAAGGCCTCAAGTAAAAGAGATGATCTGGGCCTCCAACAATAGAAAGTTTTAACAGGATTTTTAATTATATTTTTAAAAAATCAGGAAGATTTAAAAACAAAACAAAACAAAAACAAATGTAGCCACTGTTAGTAAATTAGCAGCTGTGTCATAAAACAAATGCAAATACTTCTGCTGGATTTATATGATGAGGACAAAACAGGAAATTCCCTTTCAGATTTTAGACAAATTCATTCAGAAGAAAAAAATAATTTAACCAGACATGTTCAATTAGCAAACGAATAAGAAAATAATGGGGGATTTCTTAACTTTTATTTTTTGTAAACTACCAATCCTCAAACAATGTAGTTGTAAACAATCCACTTTCCGATTAAGGTATTTAATCTTTGTCCTTTAATTTTCTTTTTTAAAAAAACCCACTTTTAATTGGTTACCCTACTTACTTTACATCTTTCTTAGTTTATTCTTAACTAGCTGATAACCCAGAGTTGCCCAGGTATTTATTTATCACCGGCTCCCCATTTCTGTGTGTATCTCTTTCTCTTCTCTCTCTTCCCTATCTCCCACCCTCTGTATCTCTCTGTGTGTGTCTTCACTGTTAATTATCTAAAGGCTCTGTGTGCTGTGTGCTGTGTTTTGCTCCTGGGTTTATCTCATAATACTAGTCACTCTGCAAAACTCCGACAGAACTGATCATCATATGGTTTGAAGCCATACTCTACGCTACGCTACGCTACACTACACTATGCTACGCTACACTAGGCTACTATACTAAAGTATGACTCAGTGATGGATTATCTTGTTTTAAAATAGTTTAAAATCATACCACTATCAATCAAAACATTACACTATATTCTAAATATACTCTCTCTCTATAAATATATAAGTAAGTAATACATACCAGTGGGAAGTAGACATTCCAATGGTGTACACACCCGTTCCATATCAGGTTACTGTTGGGCTTTTAAAACTAAAATGAAATCAAAATAAATAAGTTACAAATCATGAAACCTAATTATTAATGCAATATTTAACTATATTTAAATCATGCCCAGAGCATAATATTTGTATAAAAGATTAGTTCAGAAGTAGCCACAAAAAAGGCTGATTTATAATGAACCACAGACTGTTACATACAGCAGGTAGTAGAAAGCCCATTTCAGATTGAGATTAATGTGCAAGTATGTTAGACATCAATTGGATTGATAGATAGTGCAATTTACACTTTGTAAATCTTCTGTTCCAGATCAGCAGGAAAATTGTAACATAAAGGACCCAAATTTGACTTCAGTTTTTAATCGGTAAATATCAATTGTTGCAGAAGTTGTTCCCTGAAGTCAGATCCACCTTTCTCATCCTTTATGATTCTGAGTAGTGTGGAAAGAGTAAATACAGTACAATACACAAGCAGACATCAACAAGCAGACAAACAAACTAGCAGAATCAAATAATGGAAGTTGGCAATACCTGTTTCTCCGAAAATAAAACATCCCCTGATAATAAGCCCAATCAGGCTTTTGAGTGCATGCGCTAAAATAAGCCCCTCTTAAAATAAGCCCTCCTCAAAAATATTTAACCGCATGCACAGCCGGTCCCCGCCATTTCCTCTGGTTAGGGTTAGGGAGACAGAGCTGGAAATCAGGTAAAATGGCAAGACGAGCCCCATCTTGCTCCATGCACCCCAAAATAATAAGACCTCCCCGAAAATAAGGTCAAGCACTTATTTAGGGGTTCAAAAAAATATAAGACAGGGACTTATTTTTGGGGAAACACAGTAAGAATGTTTGCATATCCAGCAAAAATGATGTGGTAGGAGGGGGAAGAGAGCAGCAAGTGGTATTCAGTTAACATGAAGTTTTATGTGCTCACTGCCTCTTGTCCCTTTTTTAAAGATTTCTTTTATTCCATCTTTATTATTTTTATATATAACTAAAGACAGTGACATATCTAATCTTTCTCCTTTTTCTTATTTTCCCACAACAAAGGTGAGTTAGGCTTAGAGAGAGAGAGTAACTGGCTTAAAGTCACTCATTGGCTTTTATGTTTCAGTCAGATCTAGAACTCACAATCTCTTGGTTTCTGGCCTGGTACGTTAATCATTAAATCAACTTGATAGTATAATTGCCTCTTTAAAACATTTAACACTTGTAAACACCTATAAAAGTTTTAAATTCTACAAAGAATTTAAGGATTTTAAGGAAACCAAGAAGGAAGCAAAAAATAAAGAAGAAGAAGAAGAAGAGGAGGAAAGTTCCTATCATTGGTTTGGATATTATTGACAAAAGGAAAAATAATTATGGTATCTGTCTTGGGCTCCAACCAACACCTATGTCAGCCAAGCAGATAAAAGTTAAGACATGTTCATTACTGAACGACTCTAAGGCAGCTGGAGTGGAGAGGTAGCTGAGAAATCTTTAAGTAAAGATGATAAAAAAGAAAATTCCTCCTCCTCTACTTAATCTATCTATACCACAAATAGATATGACCGTCTGAATTTGGTTGTTAAATCAGAACTTGGGAAACCCCAATTACTGGAGTTTTCCTTTTCTCTGCATGAGGAGTCAAGGCACCATAATGATTCCCTGCCCCTTTTAGCTGCTTATGCTGCTGGGATTGAAATAACTGCTACCTCTTCAATAAATCTTTCCTCTTTGAGGGGTGAGCAGAAACACAAAATGCAAAGGAATATGCAACAGACCTTGCTGCCAGGCAATGCTTACTGACTGCACAAACAGTTGTTGTTGTTGTTTTTATTTGATTTATATGCTGTCCTTCTCCGAAGTCTCAGGGCGGTTTACAATGCATTAAGCAATAGCCTTCATACTTTTGTATATTTATACAGCTTATTGCCCCCACAATCTGGGTCCTCATTTTACCTACCTTAGAAAGGATGGAAGGCTGAGTCAGCCTTGAGCCTGGTGAGATTTGAACTTGCAGTAATTGCAGGCAGCTGATGTTAATAAAAGTGCTTTAGTCTGCTGTGCTACCAGAGCTACCAGAACAGTAATTTCTATCTTTGAATTTCCATCCATAAATAAAAATGTGGACCTTTTACCACTAGCATTTGAATTGTTTGTGCAAAGGAAGGAGCAGTCTACAGGTGACATTTTCAAAACAATAACAGTACTGAGAATTATCAATCTGTGGCATCATGACCCCACAAAGGATCAAAATCATCTAGGAATAGTTGCATGCTTTAAACAAATGAGGCTGCCTTACTGATCACACTTAAAAGAACTAATACTGGACACTGGTCACCATAAAAGCTGTTGTTCAATCTCTTAGTCATATTCTTCAGTGCCAACATCATATGCTCAACGTACATGCTACTGAATGACTTCCAAGCAAGGCAGATCAGAAAAGAATTCTGTTTTGTTTTGATCAGCCCACAAATCTTTAAATGTCCTGCAAAATGAAATCTTTCCAGAGCTCTTCCCAAATATATCAATTGAAAATGTTTCATGATGAGAAAAGGAGTCAATTTCTCAGAAATGTTTATCAGACTGGATCTATGCGGCCTCTCACTATGGGCAGTGTGCCAAATGATGACAAAATAATTCTTATCACGGTGCTTGATAAGACAACTTATAAAAAAATACATCAAAATAACATGAAATCAGGGTTGGAATCTTAGAACCAGGCTTAATTAACTCTTGAAACCTTAGGACCAGACTTAATTACTTCTTTCACAGTTGTACCAAACTGTGAACAGGAAGAAATATTGAAAAGACATAATGAATTTAAACAATCCCTAAATCATGATTGAGCTGGTGTATCTGGACTTCCTAGTTGATGGCTGCAAAATTAAGAATTGCCATATACCTTCATGCCCCTGTAAATTGACAACTCTACAAAGTCAGGAAAATATGAAATGTCACAGCAAACTTGCAAGTCTAACTACTCAAAACCAAATTGAATCCTCATCAATATGCTATCATTCTTACCTAATGGTCTGATGCATCTTAATTTACTTGACAACTCAGCTAAGTAGAATTAATTAAAAGGACCATTATATCACATCCCCACATCCCGTATCCAAGGACTTTAATCCCTAGTTCCTACTGACATCGTAGTAACTAATGCAAAATCTAGAATGCCATCTGCTGATAATTGTATCAGAACCTCCAGAAACCTACTTACCTATATAATGCATATATACCTTAAACAACAAGAGGATCACCATGAATAGTAATATTCAGCAGAAATTCTGGATCACTCAGGCTGTTGATCAGCTGGATCAGTCCCAGCTGTTGAGGCTTTCTCATAGCAGTCAGAATGACATTATGCACCACAGAGTCTTCTTTCCCTTGTGTCCTGCAACATCACATGTTGGCCTAATAATTGATTCTGATTTCATAATTTTTTAACATAGATATGACACAGTACTCCTACAAAAAACCTGGGTAATAGAATAGAACAATCTTCTTAGATACAACTAATACCTACTGAAGGACAAGTATGAGTCCTATAGTATATATCAACATTGAGTCAAAAAACATGATTGATTTAAGTTCATTCCAAATGACAATCGGCAGATTAGAAAGTGATCACTTTCCAATTATTTTACTAAGCCAAATTTAGAAGCAGATCTAAAACAGAGCACTGCAAGCAGCAAACTAACCAGAGGAAATGTTAAGATCCATTGCACGGCAATGGTGATATATTTGGGAACTATCTTCTAAATATATCCAAATGCTTGCTTTCATTTGAAGTTGTTTTATAATTTTTCCACCATCGTCACCACTCTGTAAATCTTCTTTGTCAGATATATTCTAAATCTTGTCCAAAAATCTTATAGAGGTTCCTCATTTTTGAAGGATCAAAACACCCTCTTGATTTTAGACAATATTTTAAATAAGTTGGTACGGGGAGTCCATTCCTCGCAATACACTAAATTCCTCTTTTTTCAAGGTAAGAGGTTAATCCAAACTGATCTTAAAGGTAATCGTGAATTATTACCTCCACATAAATGAACAAAATGTGTCAAAATGAAGCAGAATCCTTCACCAACAGTGATTATGTGCTAAAGACTCTGTTTTGCAAAACAGAAATAAATGAAGATCCAGGGGTATCTTGTTAAAAGAAGAAAATGTCCAGTTTCACCAAAAAGCTACTGTGTTTTCCCGAAAATAAGACCCTATCTTATATTTTTTTGAACCCTGAAATAAGCCCTTGGCCTTATTGCCATGCGTTCAAAAGCCTGATTGGGCTTATTATCAGGGTATGTCTTATTTTGGGGGAAACAGGGTAGAAGGCTAACTGCAGTATTACAGAGCAGCCATTACCTCTTTGGAATAAGTAGCAATCACACTCTGAAGGATGTGAAATGTATTTGATTAGTAGCTTGGGTTGGTAGTTAGGCTGTTGGTTTGACCTCCGAGCCTGGCAATTTGGTTGCAAAAGTTTCATCACCATTTGAGGAGACATCGTCAGTGCATTTTGAGTAGTGCTCATCTGTCAAAACACATATCTTTAAATACCTTTTGGTGAGATGCAAAGTAGTATGAATGTTGTTTGTTCTGATATTTCTGAGTCATGGGTCTGATTTTGGACTGTTTGATTGGCTGGCTGTTATTGCTGGGCTATAGTTAAGTACCATCTGTGTGATGCAGATTAGGATTAGACTCTAGGATTACACATCACTGGATGAAAAAACATACGCCTGTGTATAAGACATAATATACTTGGTATAGCTTTAAATGCTGCCATAGTAAGTGTTTTATAATTCAACATTTCTGGAAGGGATTCCAGAAATCAGGAATGTAGGGGGTACTACAATAGAAGGCTATGATCACCAATATATGATGGTATTGAGAAAAATCCAGGGGTGAAATGTTCCCGGTTTGGACCGGCTCGGGCGAGTAGGTAGCGATGGCGGTGGGCAGTTCAGAGAACCGGAAGCAAAAAATCCCTGCCCCCACCCCCCCTGCCCAGCTGAACTGCGCAAACATCAGAGGCTTTTTTTCTTTTAAATGGCTCTGATGATCCAAGCTCTGACGATCCCAGCTGAGTTGCCTGATCGGCAGAGGGTTTTTTTAAAACCCTCTGACAATCAGGCAAGTCGTCAGAGCCTTTTGAAAGCATTTTTTTACATGGTTTTACATGTAAAAAATGGTTTTAAAAGTAAAAAAAAAAAATTGGCCACGCCCACCCAGTCACATTACCCCACCACCACCACCACCACCACCAAGCCATGCCCACAGAACCGGTAGTAACAAATTTTAGATTTCACCACTGGAAAAATCATATACTTAAATATTGAATTGAATAATAACAAAATGTTCAATTTAAAGTTCATGAAATAATGCATAGAATCTAGGAGAAATAATAATGATTGCAGTAAATCGGACCTGAAGTAAACACAAATGAAGATATGCCAAAGTGGTCTGTCAAGAAAGAGGAACAAGGGGATCATGATAATGGTAAACTGAGAATGGTAAATGGTAAACTGGGTCTCAAAATGTATTCCCAATCAGGGAGTCCTCCTCTAAATGACTTATTAACCCATTCTTTCACAGATATTTTCTTATCTAAATAGAAAAACAGAATGATTATGGGCAGACAAAAAATGAGACTGGTAGTGACTTATGACTACCTGCCAACTTCCTCACTGATTCTATATTGGAAGCTGACAGGGAACATCAGAAATCACTCTTCCTCTTCAGCTAACACACATTCTGCCATTTTTCTGGAGAGAGGGGGAATTAGGAAGTAAGGAACTATACAGAAAACTGCACCTTCACTCCCCTTTCCAGAAAAGGGCTGACCCGTTGGCATTTAGTAGTCCCCAGCCAATCCTACCTTATCATAAGATCATAAGGCCTTGCCTCTAGTCAACTCAATTTAGATGTCACTGGAAGGCAGGAAAGAAGATGGGGATACACCTCTCCTCTCTTCCCTTTTGCCCCACAACTACAGATATCTTGGAAATGTGCAGTCAGGATGTGCAGTGATGCTGAAGAAGCCACAGTTTTGTCAAATGTGAATCGCACAGAAATTATGGTCCCACATAGCCCATTTCAGATATGTTGATTCAAAAATTATTGCTCTATGATGCACTGTTTTGCCTAATTGAAGGTTACAAACAATTAGATACAAGACTTTTAGTAGAATATAGATTATCTGGCATTGGACTTCACCAGAATTTAAAGAATTCTAAGTACAACATCTATTTTGCAATTGTAGGATATTTCTAAAATAAGAAATGCATCCTCAGATGCTGTTATATGAGTTACAGAGAGCAGACATAGAATCAAAAAGCTAAACAGACTAATTGGATCGTGTTGAAAGTTGCATGAATAAATAATGCTACTTAAAAAAGAGCATGTGAGGAAGTTGGTTTCTTTATAGAAGTTGAATCTATCTGTATTATAGGGAGTAATGGTATGTTCCTTGCAAAAAAAGAATTTTATTAAAATTCTATTTTGTTTCAAGTCAGAGATGAGTGCATACAGTTCTTCATAAAAACAACCATTCCTTCTCGTGTGATTCTTCCTCATAAATGAACCACATGTTGATATGGATTGCCTAGTCTTGCCTCTCTTTCAAATGTTTGCAGGCACCAGTTTTAATTAAAATGCCAAAAGCAATGGTCTAATAGGGTAACACAACTTTTGCCCTTTCCAGACCTGCATGTGTTGACACAATGCACGTACAAAAATGGAGGAGCTTGCATCGGGGCAGCACAGTGCTGCTTTCATCCTTTCTCTCCATCCTGCAAACACCTTGCTCACTCTCTAGGAAGCAAAGTTTTATTAAAAGACAGGGATGCAGAAGTAATCAAATATATACTTAGGGCTAGGCTTTGGTTATCAGACTATAATCTATAGCACACCCCTATAAGCCCCACAGAAGACAAGGAGAATTATTTCTATCATGTTTACTAGAGACAGTCCTGCTCAAATCTACAGTTAAAACCTTAGCAAATAAAGCATTACTATAGAACATTACAATTTAATTTAATTTAATTTAATTTCCAATTTATATATACAGTATATTACAATACAGCATCTTCAAGCTGATGTTGATTTATTTTAGACATAAGCCCTAGAAACATCCGTGAACTCCCTTTCTAGTAACCACTCTTAAAATGAGGCTACATAATTTTCCTCTTTCATTTAGTTAATTTTAAGCAGTACCTTTAGCTATTTTTCCTCCATGTTGCTCTTTTATCTCTGGATTTTAAACTTTTTATTGTACCTTACTGAGTTTTATCTGATGCATTTTCTCTGCCAGCAGTTGTTGGGCAAGAGATATAATACCTAAGAACTGGAGTTAAAAATGAATGTAATAAACTATTATTAATAAGTACCTATTCCTTGCCTGTCTTTCCATATAGTCTTAAAAGAAGGAACTTTTTAACAGCAAGAAATAACATGTAACTATCCTATCATAGTCACCAAGAGTCCAGTTTACTATTGTTTAATTCTAGGAAAAACACAGCTTAATTTACAACATTATTCAGCCCCAAACCATGTACTTAAATTAGTTAAACTACTAATAGAGAAAAGTAAATAAAGAGTAAAATATATCTGGGGATAAGAAGCATCCCCCTTGAAGCATCCCCCTCAAGGCTCAAATATTTAGAAGTAAATCCAAAGCTCTACTCTATCACCTATATTTTGAAAATAACCATTGGGCAAAAGTCCAAACTGGAATGCCAAAAATTTAACCACTTAAACTAAAGTTTATAAAAACACAATTAATCAGTACATTAATGATATCTGTACAAGCAGTATTATTTAACCTGTAATCCTATGCATATAGCTTGGGCCACTTTCTCTCTCTCATGCCAGACTGTCTAAGTGGGGATTGCTGTGGGGAGGGAACAGATGGAGAAGGAAAACTTTGACCCTCCCCCGCCCCAAAAAAATAAGCAGAAGACCCCATTTGTTTATTTTGACAATGGTCTTGAAGGAAATATTTAAACTTTTCTCTATTCTTATCTAAATTATACATTCTAATCAAATTATTTTTAAAACAAAGGTGCCATCAGTATTACCCATTCCTTCCTTCAAGTAGACAACCTAGTCCTTTTATCTTCTTAAAAACTTTGGGAGGTGGGTTAGACTGATAAGACACTTAATCAAGGTTACCAATATGGTCTTGGGAGTTTAATTTCAATCTGCCCTGTTCTAGTTTCATGTTGTACTGATATGTTCAACTAACTAGACTTTAAAAAGAAGACATCTGTAAAAATGTTATAGTGCTCTTTTCATGTAAAAATAATACATAATAAATCAATAACGATACAGGACAAATGTGTTCAGATTAGTCTGCCTTTCTTTGCATCTGCTTGTGAGAGAATTCATTCATGATATTTCCAACGAACCCCCCCCCTCCCCCACATGCCCTTGAATTGCTCTGACAAGTGATAAACTTGTTTGTTTGAATCCACCTTGGGTGCATTTGGGGAGATCTGAATTATTATTTATAAAACAGATCAACAGATCTCTTCCTTGAAGCCACAATACCCCTCATTGGCAACCACAGTCTTCTTTACCAAAGGACGTCTTGGAGGGTATACAGTGATCTGAATTGTGTAATATTTGGAAAAAGTGGGCAGAGGGATTAAATTCCTGGCCAAGTTCATACGATAAACCTAAAAGCCCGCTTCTCCTGTTTCTAATGAGATCAGGACTGAGAAAGTTAACATGCAATCTCGCGGCAGGTCTGAAGGTTAGGACCTCGTTGTAGAAATCAAGATCCGTCAAGATCTCTGGAGGCCTCTCTTAATTAAGGACAGGAAGAGCTCTACGCTTTCACTTTATCCCTCGACAAGTTGTGAAAGAGAGAAAAGCAGAAATCAAAAGAAAGACGCTTAAGACGCTACAAAAAAACACTACCTAGGGTCAAGATCCACGTTCCTACACGCTCTTCTTAGGGATAAATCGCAGGGATCTCAGAGGGATTTACTGGCGAGTAATTGCACAGTTTGCAAAAATCATCGCCGCCGCCGCTACCGCTGTGTCTTGAAACTATAGCCTGTCTCTTGCCCCTTACAGAAAACACGAAAGAATTAATAAGCAAAGGGCAGAAGTATTTCGCTCTGCAGAGAACCTGATGTCTCCGGCTCACCTTCCCAGTCATGCATTTCTCCAAATGTTCCTTTTGCACTGGCGCGCCGCAGACGCTGCGTATAGAAGAAGTGAGAGAGCGATCACATCGATCGCCACGATAATCAGCGACTCGGCATTTGATTTGTAACAGTGCCGGTAGCCGCCGGGAAAGGAAATGGAAGGAAGGCTGTCCCTATTGTCGAGAAACCGAAGCAAAAAAGGTAGGTTGTGAGAGAAAACCACCACCTTTAGAATGGAGGATGTCTCGTGGAAAAAGTTGCTACTGCCAACTGCCTGGCTGCCCGTTCGTGGGCCTTTAATTATTCCAAATCAGGAAGGCAGTGAGACGTTTGAAACAAGCATTACACGTATTTAAACCTCCGCAATGCTGGTAGCATTGCGAGAAGCCATGCGACAAACCAAAGGTTCAACCGTATGTTTGCAATTAGAAGAATAACTTATAGGCTTTCTTCTAAAATCAGGTTTAACGGCTCTGGAGCACAAAATTTCAGGCCACGGTCATAACTTTTTCAGTCCTACATCTAGGACTGAATTTCTAAGAACTACTTTACAATCAAGGACCATTTCTCCCTCGTTTCCCTAAAACGCTTAAATAGCCTATCTCTTCTGCCACAGATTTTAAAAGTAGGTTTAGTGTCTGTATTTCGCAAATAAATTCTCAGAGGCTTTTATTGTTTTGAATATCTTGGTATAATCTGCAATTATTTGCAGATCTATATTTTGCTACACTGATTTTAAGCAAATCATACTGTAATAAATTCTCCGTTTTCTGTGGAAACTAATGTTAAATGACTGATTTGGTTGTCCAAGGCCATGAACACAGTTTATGTGTTTGTACATGTCTGAAACAGTTGTAAAGAATGGGAAATGGGTACATGGAAAATTTCTCGAGTATATCTTGTGAGCTGCCCAGAGTCACTTAGGTAAGATGGGAGAAATTTAATAAATAAATAAAAATACCTTGGATTCTTGAAGAGCTCCACTAGTGGTCAGAGATGCCAAATATGTCCTCATATCCTCTTTACCAGAACCATGGTCATATGTACAGCTACAAAAGTTTCAAAGCATACAGTCATATATTATATATATAGCCTTTGCAATATTACAGATCCCCCAGGAACCAACTGGTTACTCTAGATGATTATTTAATTTATAATTCCATCCACAGAATACTCAAGAATCTTAGAAAAAGTAGCAAAGAACCATATGGAATGGGAAACCAGCTGCAGTTCAAGTGATGGAAAGTTCCCACTTAGTGTCTGCTACAAAGAAGCATAAAAGTCAGAATGACATCAATTGCAACATTTTCATGATTATCACACACGTCTTATCATCCTGGAAACCAATATTCCCCTATATCTAGTGAAGGAATTGGACAAATTTTTCCAGAAGATATTATTAGGCAAGATGAGATCAGCAAATCATTTGTAGAAAGCAAAAATCTCAATGGATCAATGCTTTGAGCTTGCAGAAGCTTCTAATTGTATATTGATTTTTCATGCCATGCTAATCATTTTTATTGGCAAAACACAATATTTTTATAAACAATCTGAGGACTGTTCAGAGATTATTACACCCTATGGGGAGAATTCTGTTCATGTGCCTAACTTGCAACTCGAGTGATAAGAATCAATTCAGTTTTGCATCTCTATTTTCATGTAGCGTGTTATTATTTACATACCTTTCATTTTATTTATTCTTACCCATTTAAAAATTTGTATCTTATTTTTTAAAAATCTTTTGTAAGGGCTCTTGCATCCAGTCAGCAAATCATATAACATCTAACCTGCCAACTTCATCGTTTTGTCTTCAGTTATTTATTCTGTAACACAGTCTCCAAACCTACATTACAAATTAATCAAAAATAATGTTTCAGCTTATAAAATGAGTAAGGGTGATATATGCAGGTAATAATCCTTTTAATTTTTCAATATTCCCATTCTTTTTAATAATTGCAGTGTCTCTGGCTGTCATTAATTGTTAAAAGAACAAACTGTGACTTCAATCTCTTCTTCCCAATAAACTGATAGTGGAGGCCATTGTCAATCTTACCAACCCAGTGGTGGGATTCATATAATTTAACAACTGGCTCTCTGCTCTAATGACTGGCTGGGTAGGTGTGGCTGGGTGGTCATGGCTAACTTGACATCACTCACGTTGAAGAGCGCCTCACCCTGCCTCTCCTTGCCAATCTCAGCCCCGTCTCACCCCTCCCCTCCTAGCCACTCCTTGTCATGCCCGGCCTTGTCTTGCCTGGCCTCTCCTCATTGTGACCACAATTGAGCCCAAAATTTATGTTGCTAAGTGAGAAATTTATTAAGTGAGTTTTGCCCCATTTCACAACTTTTCTTGCCACATTTGTTAAGTGAATCACTGCAGTTGTTAAGTTAGTAACACATTTGTTAAGTGAATCTGGCCTCCCCACTGACTTTGCTTGTCAGAAAGTTGCAAAAGGGGATCACATGACCATGGGAGACCACAACCATCATAAGCGTGAGACAGTTCAACCATCCAAATTTTGATCTCATGACCGTGGGGATGCTGCAATGGTCATAAGTGTGAAAAACAGTCATGTCACCTTTTTCAGTGCCTTTGTAACTTTGAGTGGTCACTAAGTGAACTGTTGTAAATCAAAAATAGAAATAAAGCATTATGTTGTAGATGCCATCAAAGACTTTGATGGATGGCAGCAGACGTATGTGTGTGTTTAACCTTTAATTCAGATTTTTTTAATCATTAATCCTGATCAGTTGGTGTGAACTGGCCTGAAAAAATATATATCTGTATTTTAGTCCTTCAAATGTAGAATATTTTTATGCCCTTCAAGTGTCTGTGAAACTTTAAGGCTAAAAGGCACAGTTCTTTAAGCTTAATCCTTTACCCAGAAAAAAGCTTAATTTAAATGAAGGAATAACAGAGAAAATTGCTAGAGTAATTTTTCTTTTCACTATTGTAAGAATGGCAACTTACTTGCCTAAGAGTCACAAGTAACCAGGTAATCTCCTATGAGTCAAGCTAATAGGACACTCAGGGCACAACAATAATAGTTCTCTAGAAACTCAAGCAGCACTCTGGAGCTAAGTAGTAGAGGAATAGAAGTTAAGACGGGTA
Source organism: Arizona elegans (assembly GCA_022577455.1). Lineage (NCBI taxonomy): Eukaryota > Metazoa > Chordata > Lepidosauria > Squamata > Colubridae > Arizona > Arizona elegans. The sequence continues at coordinate 87,098,093 of JAKOOJ010000004.1, forward strand.
GAAAATGACTTTTATTACTAACACAAGACACTCTTAGTAGAAAGATAATCAGCTATTGCAGAACCTATCAATCCATGTTGGGGTTCAAATCTTGCCTCTCTTTCTTCCATTTTTACATAATAATGAAATTATTGCTTTTTTTCCTTTAATCTTGATATGGAAGGGAGCTGCATCCTGTTTTGATCATGATCTGGTCTGGTCTGGTCTCCGATTCTTAGTTTCCAGACTTGCAGTTTCAATTCTCCCTTCTTCATGGACATATCTGTGAAACTTTCATTACCGTCTTCCAGAGAACAAACTTTTTTTCAACTTCCCCATTTAGCTTACAATAATTGTGACTGTCATTGATCTTCAGTGTGTATTCCCCCATTTCTAATATAACGATTGGCATTTAGGGCAGCTTTTTGCAAGCAAAGAAGCTTTTTGACAGATTATTAGGTAGAAATTTATTTAAAAAATATTAAAAAGCCTTCTGAAGTTATAAAATAATAAATAGTGTTCACTAATTTGTACTAATTCATATTAAACTTACTGAGATGATTGATATGAAGAAATTAGTACTATCTAACTTTTGGAAAGTTACAGTCTATGATTTCATTCTGACTTATTTGTCAGAATCAGAGGTCCTTTGGAAAATGATGCTATGGTCTGCAGTAGGGGGCAGCAAAGGAACATCACTACATAAGTGAAAGGATACTGATAATATATTAAATAAAAATTGTAGGTATCTCTCTTGATGCAAAGTAAATGGCATAATATTCTTCTGTTTCATTCCCAAATGAAATTATTCAAGCAATTGTTATATAATGTTATATGTTAAATATTTCACTTCATTTCTGTCTTTTTGTTATCTATGTACAGTATATGTGTGTGTATACAAAATACATAATAAACAAAGAAAAAGTGAATATTGAAAGCTAGGTAATTTGTGCATGCTAGAAAAGTTTGCATTCTAGTTTAAAACACAATGTACCATTTATTTAATTAAATTATGGTATGTTTCGTCTTTGAAAATTCTACATTTGTACAATTATTATTTTCTAAGGATCAACTATCATGTTTCTCTGTCTCTGGTACTTTGGATTCTTTTATTCCAAGCGCACACTAACTGGAGAGTATGTTATAATGCTGTTATAATGGCTCGTATGGTTAGGACGCCGGGTTGGAGGTTAGCAAGCTCGTATTTGAGACTTGTGTGCTGCCATGGGATGGGGTGACTTTACCTTTGCTCCAGCTCCCACTGGCTACATGAAAAGAGCCCCCAACTGGGCATCTGCCAGGCAACAGTGATGTCACTGGCCAATCATTTCAAACCGGAAGCCCATTGGGGCTTCTGACGTGTATGATATGAGTGCATATAAGAGCCAAATCTATTGCTAAATAAGATAAAATTGGTGTTGAGGGACTATGGAGCTTTAGAAGCAACATAATCTAATGCCATATTTAGACCTGCCTTCCATGTCCTTCCACTCTAAAACCGAGAGCAGTTCAGCATCCATATTTATGTAGAACCCAACTTCTATTTTCTTTTCTTTTTAAGACTTCATTAACCTGGGCAAATAGCTCTGCAAAATGCAGTAAAAAATCTTATTTTAAGATCTCACCAGATACTACAGTTGTCATAAGAGAGTCATGTTTGATTTAAATAACTCTGTATTTTTCTATCAAAACTTAGGATCAAATGTAGGAGGAAAAATTCATTTTTGATGTGAAATCAAGTTATTTGTCAGGGGAGAGCAGAAACAAGTATCCAATGAACTAGAGTATGAATTATATCCTGTGCTGTGATTGTTTTTATTATTGAAAAAGCAGGAAATAAATTTGATAAAGCATGAAAACAAACTATCGTCCTCCGTTTTCTTGTACATTCTTGTATACTTTCCACTTTCAGTAATAAAGCCTTAGTACAATATTTGATTAATTGAGGACAGGAAGGCTTGGAGGAATGTTGTCCGTGGAGTCACAATGGGTCGGACACGACTTTGCAACTACTAACAACAACAACAATCTACTTTTGTGAGTGCTTTATTTCTTTAAATACCATGCTAAAGGAACATTACACTAGAAATCACTCAGGAGTGGCAAACTGCCAAACTCTTCATGATTTGCAGTGCAAATAAAAATTTCCTCATTAGTAAATTCACTAAGATATGAAATCTCTTTTACCCATATTCCCATTTTGTTTTTGTTTTTCTTTTGTAGAACATCAGTAAAGTTTTCTGTATTTTTGTTTTAGAGTTCAGTAATTCCCTAATTTCTAATAACTGAAGAACTCTTTTTACGAATTACTAGGGAATTACTATATGAAAAGTTTATTCACTTTTCAGAAAACTCTCTTTTCATATGTGTAATACCAATAATTGCATACCTTCTTAGAAGCCTACTTTACTTGCTTTGTCAAGTTAGGAATTGGCTAAAGAAAAGAAGTCGTCTTCCAAAATTCAAAATATTGCTTATTTTCGGCCTGTCCCCAAATTATGGTACACTCTGTACTAGTGACCCAGCAATAAAGTGAATCATTCCCATCATCCCAATAAGCGTCCAACATTGCCTTCCTTTCTAACCATTTACTTGTTTGTGGCTGTGTGACTGTAGTTTTAGGAAAAACGTAGTCTTTTTAAAAGGCAAGGTTGCAAAACAATGCTAAATTTTTACTCTTGGGCCTCAAATACTTTTCTATAATTAAAACTCCACGATCATCCTGTCTGTTGGTGCTGTAAATGGTACTATTTGGCTTGACTGAAATCCATAATCTTTTTGCAAGAAGGAATGCCATTTATTCTTTCCAGACTAAGGTGGTGTTCCCATGGAAATTGTCCAGTGGAAAAGAAAAGAACTATCCTTAATGTTTCTTGATTTTTTTTCTCTCAGGCCCCTTCTCATTTTTAAAAATTATGGAGGACCTCAAAATAACTTTTCTTTCTATGGGTTGTATTTATCAATATTTACTATATTAAAATTTAAAACTGACACATTTGCTGCCACTGCCACTTCTCACTTTGGTGGGCATTATTTTTCAACATAAGCTGGCAAATAATTTTGATGGGTTTGAGAGAATCTTGGGAAACTCTCAGGGTCCTAACACCATACTTTTAAGAAATATTACTTTCATTTGCTGGCAGAAATGATTTCATAACCACTTTAAAGGCCCATATCTTTAAAGATCCTGGGGCACCAAGGAACTACCAGAGGACTGGAAAAGAACTTATGTAGTTCCCATCTTCAAAAAAGGGGGGGGATGGGTCAAATAAGCATGCAATTTAACAGCCATTTATCTGAAATGGGTCTCCTACTTGAGTAGGAGATTGGACTACACGACCTCCAAGGTCCCTTTCAACTCTTACTGTTATTCTGTTTCTAGAGCAGCGGTTCTCAACCTGGGGGTCGCGACCCCTTTGGGGGTCGAACGACCATTTCACAGGGGTCGCCAAAGCCCTCTCTCACCCTCCCCCCCCCACGTCTTCACTCACCCTCACCCTCTGCCTCTGTTGGATCGCCCGGTTGCCGTTCGCTTACCCCGCCCACTCCCAATCTATTGCTGTCTCTGGAGTCCCAGCTGATGGCTAGAGGGAAAAAAAACTTTAAATTCTTGCCGCGGGGCTTCAAAGAGCTAGCTGCAAAGAGGTAAATTCCTGGAGCAAATTTTTTTCCCCCTAGCTATGCTGAAAAGCGAAATTGAAAGTAAGGAAGCAGGGTCTTTGCTGCAACGTGACAAAATGAGGCAGAGAGATTTCTTTTTCTTTTTCCTCACCAAAAAAGGTAGGTGCAAAACAATGGGAAATTTAGGGCAAGAGGAGGTTCAAGATTTTAAAACACAAAAGAAAAAAAAGCTCTATTTAACTAGGGAATTCTAATAATTGAGATACTATTAATTGTATATTGTGTTGAAAGCAGAAATGGTTAAGTTGTGATTTGGAGGAATATATGGGGGAAATTATTTGGTTTGTTATTATTGGTAAATATAATTAATTGATTTGTAAAAAATTGAATTGCATGGAAATAATTGGAATATTCATGTTCATATTGATTAATATACAAAAAAGATAGTTATATAACTAATTGATTTATATTAAAATGTTGAATTTGTATTAAACAACTGTATTACATAATTAACCAATGTGAGGATGGGTATAAAAATAGATGATAATGGGAAGGGGTATAATATAGAATAGAAGGGAAAAATTGAATTTGATTAAGATTAGAGATGAGGATGAAGGGTGATATTGGTTTTTTTAAAAAATAGATGAGGAATAAATATGGTAAAAAGGAAATATAGAAATTGTAAATTTAATTGAAATGACTAAATACTGTGTTGGAAGAAATATCTTTCTGGGTTCTGCTCCAAGTGGGGAAAAAGACACTGGAAACATGGAGACTGCTTGGAAAGATGGTTTAGTGGTGGACAGGATCACATGGCTTGATGGGGCCCATTGTGTTAGTTTCTGTTGCTATTGTGTTGCAAATGTCCTTAGACAAAGGATTGACTTTCTGCCTCTGGCCCATTAACAAAGGGTGGGGGGCAGGAAGGTGGGAGCTGCTTTGTCTGTAAAATATGCTTCTCCATTTCTCATCCAGGGAAATATAATATTCTGCCTTTTTAATATTTCCCAAAACATTTCATTCTTCTAGGAAAGGGGTGGGTGCTAACCTCCTACAACTGTTTAAATTTGTGAACCGGCCAAATACTCTGTTCAAAGAAAATAATTGTATGTTTGTATGTGTGTTTCTAATTATTTCTATTTATTCCTATTTGTTCTCTTTTATTCTTTAAAGTTTAACAATTCATTCTTTATCTTAATATCTTAATATTTGTTTGGGGCTGACTTTCTTCTCTTTCATCTTTTTTATTGTACAGCAATCTTTCTCCTCAAACCTACCACCTCTGTCTTTTCTTTCTTACTTACTTTCTCTTCCCCCCCTCTTCTTCTTCTCCCTACTTCCTTTCTTTCTCCTTCTCCTCCTCTCTTCCTCCCTCTCTTACCTTCACTCCTACTCTAATTTCCCTTCCCTTTCTTCATCCCTCTCTATTGCTGTATCCTTTTATGCATATGGACTACTCAGACGGCTGAAAAAGTTATTTTTGACTGGTCCTCGCACTTTTGACCAGTCCTCGAACTTACGACTGTCCTCACAATTTACGTTTTTGCCCTATCTTGTCACCATGGTGAAGAGAAGCAGTTGTGAAATGAGTGACACGGTTGCTAAGAATGGAACAATGGGCATAAATGATGACCAGTCATAACTGCGAAAACCGGTCAAAAGGGCGAGGACCTGTCAGAAATCACATTTTTCAGCCCTCTGGGTAGTCCTTTTGTGCAAAGGGACTACTCAGAGGGCTGAAAAAGTTATTTTTGACTGGTCCTCGCACTTTTGACCAGTCCTCAAATTTACGACTGTCCTCACATTTTACGTTGTTTGCCCTATCTTATACCATGTTGAAGAGAAGTAGTTGTGAAATGAGTGACATGGTTGTTAAGAATGCTGCACAGGCATAAATGTGAGGATGGTCATAAGTGTGAGGACCAGTCAAAAGTGCGAGGACCTGTCAGAAATGACTTTTTTCAGCCCTCTGAGTAGTCCCTATACACATAGCCATGGCCACTCGGTCACATGACCAGCTAGCCACGCCCACCCAGTCACATGACCTCCAAGCCACGCCCACAGAACCGGTAGTAAAAAAATTTAGAACCCACCCCTGGTTGGGGGGTCACCACAACATGAGGAACTGTATTAAAGGGTTGTGGCATTAGGAAGGTTGAGAACCACTGTTCTAGAGGGAAGAGCCCTGTATCTATATCTGTAATATGCAGAGTTAACCAGACATATAGCAGTATAGACTATAGCAGTATTGTTAAGTAATTATTGTACCCTGCTTTTTCTCAGGGAACAAGAAACAACAAGTAGCCAATATTCTCTGAGTTTAAAAATTAAGATTAGTTAATACTTGGGAAGAAAATCACTAGGCCATTTCCAATTTAAAATTCTCTCTCTCTCTCTCTCTCTCTCTGTGTGTGTGTGTGTGTGTGTGTGTGTCCTAGAACAAGACAGCAGCAAGAAAACTGATCCTTTAATGGCAGTATTGCTACCTATTCCTGATGCTGGTGTTTCATTGATACCAAATCTGAGAGAGGGAGATACACAGGAAAAGATTCCCACATATCATACATTATTAGGCAAGCTTGCCTCTTGATTATATATGTGATTAATGAGGATACTTCACATTTGACATTTGTAACTACTTTTTAAATAAATAATTCTATTAATAACTAATTTTGTTGGAATTATCTAGTAATTTGTACAGAATGCATGGATATCATTAACAATCTCTTTTAAGCATTGTCAAAACAAATTAGGCAGGAAGAATTATAGAAAAATTAATAATTATGTACATTGACATATGCAGTAATAATACAAGGCTAACACAATGAATTTGTTTCGAATTAGATTTAGGGCATTGTAAAATGTGATAGCATAGATTGTGGATTTATTACCAGAATCATGCATAGATAATAACTCTTGCCTAATCCGATATGTGGATCTAAGAAAGTTCTATTTCTTTTTTAAACTTAATCCAAAATTAATAGTGTCACTCTGAACTTCTTGTTCAAAAGTTGTGTTTATTATAATATCTGATATTTTAGAAAACTAAATAATTAGGAATAGATGTCTGGCTATTCCTTACAGACGACCAGAAAAAAAAAGTATGCTTCTATTCCACTAACTTAAATTTCAGTATTACGGATACTGGAAGGAAGAAGAAAGGGAAATAATCAAAATAATGTTACCAAAGACTAGTAATTCACATTAATTTAATTCCATTTAGCCATAAAGATTCAATAGAACTGTTGATAAGGAAAAGAATATGATGCTATGAGAACTCAAATGTGAGATCTGCCATCAAACGTATTGAGATTATAAACCACATCCATTCTTGGACCTGCCCTACAGTTTCTGCATGATGCAAACTTCAAAGCACAGTCATTGTTTGTAAATAAATAGCACAAATACAAATATCCTTACAAAATCTTAAAGCTCTCAGAAAAAAAGATCTTTCTCCCCACTCAGATAAAGCTCATTTGCAAATAAAGGTGGTCTGTCATGAATGAAGGCAAATATACATGTCCCAGGATAAAGTTGCAGGATACAATCTGGGTCATTCACTGGGCCTAGAAGACTTTTAGTCTTCCAAATACTTAGTCTTCTAAGTACCAAGTACAGCCTCTTAGAAGCCTAAGACTTGGCAGCACAAAGAAACAATGACTTAATAGCCACCCATCAATCCCCCAACCAACCAATAAAAAGCTATACTCTACCAGGCACCATATAAATACTGTGCATGGAACAGCCCAAAGCATACATTCTTTGAAAAGACAGAAGTTCCCAATGGATGGGCTCCAGCACGAGCCCAAAAATTCAGAAGACTAAATTTCTGGTCCCGATGACTGATCCAGATTGGATCCTAAAGTTGTTCTGTCTTTGTGACCATTTTATTTCTCATGGTATCATTAAAACTGCCCAGTACATCATCGGACTCCAGTTACCAGCCCTGGATGACATCTTCGAATCTCGCTGTTTTGAGAAAGTTGCATAACATTCTCAGAGACTCTTCCAATCCTGCTTACAATCTTTTTGGACTGTTGCCTTCTAGCAGAAGATACAGAACAATTAAAACTCGGACCACATGTTTTCTGAATAGTTTTATCCCAGAGCTATAATTGCACTCAACAATGAACTAAAGGGCCATCATCAGTGAGCAGTTGGACAGTAATACTTGGTCTGTTGTGTGGATGTTTGGGTGGTTTAGGGGTGGGGAATTGTGGTGGGTGGGAGTGTGTTTGGGGATTGTTATGTGTGTTGGAGCTGGTCTTTGGGTGTTAAGTGAATTTTGTTGTATGGGTATACTGTGTATACACGTACAATGACAATGAAGTTATTATTACAGACTATCCACCATGTATTTTAACCTACCTCTCAACTTGAATTTCAATCAGTCCATTCTGGGAAAAGCCTAAACTCTGGTCTTCCTAATAGAGTACTATGGAGAAAAGGTTTAATTACTATATTAATGAATTTACTGATCATTATACAAATAAACTCTCTGTTGCAATCATAGCATGCAATATCATGTTAAATAGATCCTTCCTTTTGTATAGCTTTACACCCAATTTGCAGAGCTTGTTTATCACGATGAATGGACAACGTCTTGTTATAGGCCATATATACTGGGATTTATTTACATAGCAGATGTCCATTACTTATTTCTGAACAGTCATTGATTGAAACCATTCAATTCCTTGATTCTGAATACTCATAGAAGTAGAATCAGATGTAATAATTATGTCAGTATATTATAAAACTGATATTTCTTTAAAGTACCTATGCAGGGTATATACTGATATACTCTCAGGTAAATGACACTGAAGCAAAGTAATAGTGTTTATGATACAGTTAAATTATTATTTTTTTAGACATCTAGGTGTCACTATGCAGAAAATCTGAAAGTGCAAAAATAAAAATTGAGTGAGAACTTGGAATATAAGAAACATAAAGATGGAAATGAATGTTCCATCTTTCAACAAAATAAAAGATGAAACAAATTGACAACACACTGACATGTTAGGCATCAAAATACCTACTAATCAACAAACAAAAAGAAGAAAAAAATGTTGCTTTCATAATCGCAAAAAATATAAGAAGAACAGTGCTCTGATACAATGCAGTCAGAGGCTAAATAATATAAATTAGCTTTGTGAACAGTCTTTTAATTTAATTACCCAAGTTTATGCTCCAACTACACTGCAGAAGAAGAAGAGATTGGTGAGTTTTATGGTTAAATTCAAGGGAAAATTGATAAAACATGCAAGCAAGCTAAGGAATCCAAAATTGGAAATATTAAGAAGGAAAATATAGTTGGACTGCATAGTCTAGGAAAGAAAAATGAAGCAGGAGAATTACTTATTTCTGCTAATTCAAAGACTTTTCATTGTTTCCAGAACTGGAAGATAAATTTATATCAGCATTTCAGGTCATTATCAAGCTGGAAATCAATAGAAAATAATGGGATGTATACAGAAATATGGCAAACAATTGAGGAATAATTGATAAAGGTTTTTACGAAACTGTGCCAACCATTTGGAGAACACTGTAGTCAACAGATTGGAAGAAGTAACTACATTGATATGCCAATAAAGAATACTATACAGAGTGTGCAAAAATTTGAATAGTATTCTTAATTTCACAACCTAGCAAAATAATAATGAGGATCATCTATTGAAGATTAGAACTCTTAGATGGAAAATTTCAAGGTGACTCTAAAAGGGATTAAGAACAAGAATGTATGTATACTTTATAATTGAGAAACCAACAAATACTACAAATATGTCAGGATGTGCTTTATTAATTATAAAAAGGCCTTTGATTGTGGAAAACATGTCAAGCTGTGGAATGGTTAGGAAAATACTCATTTTCCAGAACATTTTCATCATATATCATTCCAAATCTGTAATGATAATATTCTGATAATTGAAAATCAGAGTGAATAATCTACAATCACTACTACTAAGTCAAGGAGGATAAGATTAAATATAAAGAGACTAGATTAATCACAAAAGCTATGGTAATCAGCCTTAAATTGGCATTGTCTTTTAGGATCAATTTAAGATTAAAGGAATTAGCAATCAAAAAATGCACTTCAGCTTAGCAATGGCAGAGTAGCAATGAAAGCTTGGACAAAATATTTGGATACTGTGCTGTGTCTTTACCCACAAAGATTCATGCAGGCAATATAAGTTAAAATTGGATTCTGAAGAAGCAAGTTAAAAGAATATTGGTGCTTTTGAACTTTGGTGTTGGAGAATATTCCTGAACATATTATGGATAGCCAAAAACAAGTAAACAAATGAATCATTAAAATAAAATCTAGAGTTCTTACTGAAAGCATAAATGGCCAGGCTCAAATTATCATATTTTGGACACATTATGTGAAGATGTAGCTTCTTGAGATAGTTATAATAGTTTTCTTAGAAGGAACTAGAGAACTAGTGGACATTGGTTTGATTTGATTGCAATTTGATAGTAGACTGGGAAAGGTGAGTGGAAAGAGAAGAAGAGAATGACCAGCAGCAAGGTGGTTGGACTCAATTACAGCAACAATGAGTATGGCACTGGAAAATCTGAAGAACCAAGTTGGAGACAGCTTTTCCTGGAAAAACATCTATCTATATAGTTACTAAAAGTCTACTGATTTGATGGCATATTAGAATTTCTGAATTAGCTTCTGAATTAGAATAACTTTATTTTCACTTTGATTGTACACTAATCGGCATACGTTAAAATGAAAGTTGGTTGCAAAGGGTCACCACATCTAAAATACACTACATAAACATGACAAAATAAATAAATACAAAATTATGCATATATTTACATATATTATATAACACAGAAACAACACAGTCTAGTTCGGATGTATACATGTACATGGCAAGAAAAACGAATCTTGTGAATTTACCAGATGGATGGCATAGGGAACAAACCTCTTACAGAATCTGGTAGTCCTGCTAGAAATGCTTCGAAACCTCCTCCCACTGGGGAACAACAGAAACAGATCATAAAGTGGGTGTGTGGGGTCTCTAACAATGCTTAGAGCTCTAAGAACATAGTGCATATAAACAGTATCCTGAATAACAGGAAGCAAGCTTCCTATAATCTTGGCTGTCCTTACCACTCTCTGTATGGACCTTTTATCTGAGGCGGCTGCCACCAAACCAGTGATGCAGTTTGTTAAAATGCTTTCAATTGTGCCTCTGTAAAAAATGGCCAGGACAGAAGGAGAAAGATGTGCTTTCCTCATTCGACACAGGAAATGCAGATGCTGGTTCGCACGCTTCACTAAGGATAAGGTGTGGAGAGACCAATTCAGCTTGATAAATCAATACTGACTTGATGGCATATGATAAATCAACGCAGAGAAAAGAAATAACTGCTCTGGTGACAAATTTTGGAGGTACTTATTCTCTTGTTTACTTCAGACTTGCCATGGAAGGAGATGAGTATACAATAGAACTATGCAATACTTTGGATTTGAGTAAGAAAGCTGCTTTAGAGCTTTCTTACTCAAAGGGTATAAATATATTTTCAAGTATTACAGAAGAGTGGTACATTCGCATGTAGGCTGAATCATCTGTTTAGAACTCCAGTCAGAAGTATTGTATTCCATTGCATAACTATTAAAACTGCAGAACTGACAGAAAAGAGGAAGCATGACAAAATCAGTAATAGACAAGAGCAAAAACAAAAACAAACCCACCTTGAACTTATCCCCTAAACAGTGCATCACTGATACACATAGCTATCTCCCAAAAATATTATCAGAAAACAGTATAACAAACAGGTGTAATATGACAGATATTAAGAAAACCATCATGAGCAGGAAATTGCAGCTTTGCAGCAATTGTATTCAAAAACTCTGCAATTGCTAGATTATGATGGGGTAACTAGATGGCAGGGAAAAGGAAAAATTGCAAAAATTAAGAGGCCAGGCCTTTTCATAGCTGACAGTGATGGAATTAAAAGTATAAAGGAAAGCAGGAGCAAGAATCCAGAAACTTTGGTAAAAGAATGAAGCTACTACAAAGAAAAGAAAAGGTGTTGTACAATAGATCCATGTAAACTTTCCCCTAGAATTAAACTATATGGAATTAATTTATGTCTCTCATGATACTCCATTATTATAAGTGGTATGTATGTATCATTTACAGTTATCACTTACTGATACTAATGAAGGCAGACAGTTTCATTCTCTGTCTACATCAAGATATACAATATACATTTTTTACATTAGAAATACATTAGAACTCTTCCAAAATAGGCAGGGAGTACATGAATTGAATAAGTTTCATAAAATAGAGAAACTGAATGGTCACATCCATAATACCAGTATTTATGATTTGTGATGATAAATTATGAACTTTCTGGCCATCTTTGAGAACAGGCTACCTGCAAATATAGTAAATAGATAAACAAGGGATGGCTGGGCGGTTGGATGGATGGTTAAGAAATATGAATGAATGAATACAAACACACTAGAATGTCTTCTGCACAAGTCTGGTTCACACATTGAGCTAAGTCATAATACAACTTGATTTGTTTATCTTAATTAATCTAGGCATTGAATTTTCTCTCAAGTTGTAGAGTTATTTTGAAGCATATCAGTTCTTAGAGTCTTCCTAGCAGTTCGAAAACATGCAAATGTGAATAGATAAATAGGTACCATTTCAGTGAGAAGTTAATGCTGACCACATGATCCCAGAAAGTGTCCTCAGACAACCCTGGCTCCCTCAGCTAGGAGACAGAGACGAGCACATCCCCCTAGAGTTGGAAACAAATGAACAGGGAAAAAACCTTTACTTTTTCTCAGAGCACTGTTTTGGTCTTCTGAATCTTCTTATTGTTCTATAGGAATTCTAGAATGCCCACCATTGTCTCCGGTCACTCTGCACTGCACAGGAAATCAATGCTGATGATTTATCAAATATTTAAGCTTAGTTTAATTATATGTTACAGTATTAGACAGTTTAGACAGTTTTTCTAGACATCACTATTGCTTTTGTTAATTTTTAAAAAGCCTTTCAGAATGGCAGAATAAACAATGCTCTGAACCTTCTTTACACAGGACTTTTCACTTTGTCCCACTGATTTCTGCGAAAAGAGAACATAAAAGTATTCAAAAACATCAACAGGAGAATAAGGATATCAATGGCTAGTAATCACAATATTTATGAACTATCTCCAATATATTAAGGAAACACAATTGGCAGTTGCTACTGCATTTATGTCCCATTAATTAATTTTACATAGATATCATACTGGCCTGTAGGAAAACAGAATACTGGATTAAATTTTCAGCATTCTCCTTGTCTTCTGAATTATTAATTGTCATGTATTCTCATTGGATTGTTGTGCAATCAGAAACATAGAAAGTTTGCTTCATCATGCAGAGGCTGTCAATATCCTTCATGTACAAAATTTGATGAATACACTGCATTCACTTTTCTGTTTACTGGTTTGCTTTCCCTCTAGGCTGACATATTACAGTGTTTATATTTTAATCTTCCAAGTAAAACACTTTGAAAGCAAACCTATTAAGGTTAATAGAATGAGCTTGCAATGCCCATGGTTAGGAGAGGAGACACTCTGTAAATTGTTTACCAAACAGCTTGTCACCTGTAGCCATAAGGCTAAAGTCCTATCCATGAATCACTCTTATTATTTTTCTTGACATTAATTTTTAAAGTGCAGTGTTATTCAAATTTAAGCCACAAATGCCTGCTTTGTTATCTATTGTTATTACAACTGCCTTAAATGCATTAATAGGGAGATACTTATGCATAACATTAAAAAATTTCATGTGAAAGCATTCTGTTTTTTCTTTATGACGTCTGTATGATGTTTACTTAATATAATTAAATTGCTGGAGTTACATCTTTTAGAACAAGCAATTTGAAGAAAGCAGATAGGTGTTCATTTTTCAGTCTATTTCAAATAAATTACTGAATTCCCAGTAAAATAAAATCAACATTAGAATTAAATGTTAGTGTGAAATTCAACATTTTCCTCACTTATAAAACTTGCCAGGTGTTCACTATTTGAGCGGACAGTCTGCTTTTTTCACATTATGTTCACTATTTTTTTTCACAAAATAGTGGACATTTTTTTTATTCAAAAGCTTTATGATGAAATGGTACATAATCTAAAGCTGTACAGTCTAAGAGAATAAGGATAGGAGAATTGCGTTTTGTCTTTTTTTCCATAAGTTAGAATGAAACAAAGATCAAATATCCATTGAACTCGATTCTCCGAAAAAATTAATGATGAGATTAAAATAAAAATATAAAATTATATACAGTTCACATTTTTAAAATGTATTGTAGCTTGTGTCAACTGACCTAAAATGGCGTCGAGTGATGAGAGTGACAGCGGTGAGATTTCGAATTCTTTAAAATGAAAGAGAGGAGTGTACAAATACACCAAAGACTGGGAAGCTACTTTTGCATGGATTACCAACAATGAAACTGACAGAACAAATACGATGGCCTACTGTAAATTGTGTCAGAAATGGTTCACAATTGAATATAATGGTATAAAAGCTGTCACACAGCATGCAAGCACAAAAAATCATTTAGATAAGGAGAAAATAGCTTCCAGCAACAAGCGAATCAATTCGTTTTTCATTGTTAAAGACTCATCTTTCAGTGAGAAAGTGACTGTAGCTGAAATGGCTGAAACTTACCACAAACACCATATTTCTTTCCTGGCTCAAGATTGCGGTATTAAGTTAATGAAGCAAATTTTTGATGATTCAGAAATTGTAAAAAAGATGTCTTGTGGAAGAACCAAATCATCAGCTATTGTCAATGAGGTTTTGTATCCTTTTTCTATTGAGTTGGTTCTCAATGATCTTAAAACTGGAATTCCATTTTCTCTCTCCACTGACACATCAAACAAGGGAAATCGCAAAATGTATCCCGTTGTTGCACAATATTTTACTTGTGAAGAAGGACTGTGTGTGAAAATTTTAGACTTTTATGAGGATTCTTTCGAAGATTCTACATCAATAAAAAATCAGCTGTGTCGAGTTCTTAGTGATAATGAATTGGAAATAAATAATGTTTCAGCTTACTCAGCAGATAATGCATACGTCAATTATGGAGTGAACAAATCTGTTTACCAAAAATTATTGCTGGAAAATGACAATATTGTAGCTGCTCATTGCAATAATCACATTTTATACAACAGCGCAAAAAATGCATTAAAGCAGTTATCTTTTGATATCGAAAATGTAGTGCTGAAGGTTTTTGCCGAATTTTCGAATTCTGTGAAGAAACGAGAAGAGTTGAAATCATTTTTTGAGTTTTGCGAGTCAGAATTCCATGAAGTTTTGCGCCATGTTCCAACACGTTGGTTAAGTTTGTTTAAAGCGGTCGAAAGACTTCTTTTAAACTGGATACCTCTAAAATCGTATTTTATTTCTCTTGGATCTGATGAGTGCTATAAGGTTATCTGGAACCTTATTTTGGATCAGGAAAATGAACTCGCAAAGGACGATGAACCACAATTTCAGAATTGTATTTATATTTCACGCACTTCTTCATGTCAATAATGCAAGACACCCTACTGAAGCTGGAAAGCAAGAAAATTCTTGCGTGTGATCTTTACATTATCATGTGTAAGCTGCGTGATTCTTTGCAAAAAAAAAAAAATATGATGAGAAATTTTGGGAAATTTGTGGACTGATGAACGTAACCGACTGCTTATACCATCAGTTCGAAGTGGACTTTGTATATTTTTTAATATTTCTCAACGTTGTACTGAAATTAAAGAATTATTCCTTAAACACAAAGAATTGATCAAAGCTGCGCAGTCAAATAAAAAATACATACAACAGCAAAGTAAAATGTAATTTAATATTTTACATATTATTATAATATATTTGATGCTTTGAATTTTAAGTAAAGTTTTGAAGTGATTATTTTAATACAATTTTTTTACTACTTAACACACACACACACACACACACACACACGCTTGTCTGCTATTTTTTGGAAGCAGACCTGGCAACCCTAATAAAACTTACTTTTATTTAAAAAAAATTATGTTTTCATCTTTAGCACATAATATGCGTGATGCTATAATGGCCACAGAAAAGGGCTGCACTGAACTTTAAATCATAAACCACAAACCAAAATTAAGCAATCCACTATAGGTCTTACTACAGTGTGTAAACTCAGCCAGTATAGTGAGTGAGTGGCCGTGTGTATATTTTACCTGGTGGTGGAGAATAATTGAAATATTTCCATTTATGAAAGTTCTAATCCTTACCTTCTACCCCATCTTCCAATGACTTTTAAAATACCTTCAATATTTAAAGGTACTGAATATATTAAAAACCTGCTGGCAAATTTCAGTTGTTTACTTTAAAATACTTCATTCTTAGCTCCCACAGCAATATAATCACATGGGGTATATTGTAAAATTATTCTTTAAAAAACCTTCTGCTTGCTGAAGGGTATACTAATATTTCCTAATTTAGACATTACCAGGATCTGGCAATGGTGGTGGTGAGGAGAGCCAACTAAGCAATCATTTTTCTCCTCGTCCTCCCCACTCAAGCAGTGGCAGGCTTTGTGGGACAGCAGGGCCTCTCATTTCTCCCCCGGCGCAGTGAATTCCAGCTTCAGTTGGGGCATGCAAGCTGCTCGCAGCAGCACCCACCTAAGCACCATGATTGTCACCTCCCCAACTGCCAGCCAGCCACGCCTGACCTGCTCCTGGCTGGCTGGCGCAAAGCTTCGCCATTCTTTTCCTCGTCTTCATCATCGTCCTCCTTGCCCAAGCAACAGCAAGCTCCATGGGACAGGGTCTCATTCCTGCCCTGGTGCAGCAAACTCTGGTGGGCTAGATGTGAGTGTGAAGGGCCTGCCCTGCAGTACTTTGTCGTTTAGGTGAAGGGTTCATTCAGCCTTCAAATAGTAAGGCTGGTACATGCAAGTGAGCAGCACACCAAGGCCACGGACGGTGTTGATTCCTGCACCTGGCTGATTCTGATTCCACGGCCAGCCGTACTGTTTGAAGGCTGAATGAAGCCTTCAACTGAGCAATGAAGCACTGCGGGGCCGGGCCCTTCACACTTCAACATCGCCGGCGGCACCACTAAGCTGGAGGAGTAAAGAAGTTCAGGGCAGTGGGAAAAGGGGGTTGGCCCTGCCGAACCTTGCACACCCACCCTGGAAATCAGGCTTGAAAAAAGCTGAAGCGCCCTTGCCAAAGACGTTCACCCGTCAGCTGTTAACTCGCCTACTCTGTGCTCCTTCACTGCACTTTGGCTGAGCCCGGCCGCTTGCTTGAGGAGAGTATCCCCACTTGGGAATGCCCTCCTGGCCCAGCAACAGCCAGCCAGGGAGTTGTGTGAGGAGAAAGAGGAGGAAGCTGCTGCCGCAGTTCGTGCTCGTTCCTCAGCTGCTGGCCTGTTCCCTTTCCATCATATCCTTTTCCAGATCCCATTCCCACCCTTCCAGCCCTCATGTTAGCGAGGTTGGTGTTGGCCATGGCTGGGTTGGGCCAATGTCTCAGGGCACAGCAACGCCTGCCCACAGAGAAGGCTCTCTGTGCCATCTCTGACACGCATGCCATACTTTTGTATCACGGGCCTAGACCCAGTATTATCACATAACATAGCTATCGCTATGTTTCCAGGTGTAATGTTATTACCTATAAAGCTATATATGGCTCTATATAGCTCACAATCATAGTTCTACTTCAAGAATTTAGTTTCAAATAAAATGTGCCCAACCGTTGCATGCAGGTTGAGTATACCTGCTAAAGATCCCCTTCTATCCATTTGAAGATTTTATTGGATAATATGTTGTTTACCTTGCACCCATCCTTTAATCTAGGTCATGGCACAGTTCAGCTAACTAGAAATTTATTAAGCATCAGCAAAGATCAAAAATAGTGACAAAATGGGAGAAAAAGAAGGCCAAAGCAGAGAGAGGTATAAAATGAATGATGAACAATAGGCAGAGGCTTTAACATAAATTTTCTACATTATTTGTAGCCGTGATGGTGAACCATCACCATATGCAGAGCCATATCACCTGGCACATGCGCCATCGCCTGTTCCTCTTCTGGGTTTCTGGCGTGCATGCGCACATGATGATCAGCTGGCCTTTGTGCGTGCGCCAATGCCAGAAACCGGAAAAACTGGTCTTCTGTTTTCTGGCATGAGCATGTACACCAGCCAGCTGATTGGTGTGTGCACATTCACACCAAAAACTGGAAGAGCACACCAGAAATTGGAAGTACCTTATTCAGCATGCACATGCCCCCTGGGCAGCTCCTCTTCCTGGCCGAAGCCCTGATGAGCGTATGTGCGCACACAAAGTGCTCCCTTTTCGGCACTTGGTTATCAAAAGCCACAGACTTTTGTAGAGCATCTAGAAACAATATTGAAGATATTTAGCATGGAGAGTCCCAATGGAAGTGGCCTTTGGTTATTCTAATCTTAACTGTTGTTTTTTTATTTTTGTTTTTTTACAGGTAACCATCCAGTTACAATAGCAATTTGGACCGGTATTCCCCTCTCTAAGTGATGTTGTCATAAAGTACAATGACCCCATTGCTTAGTGACAACAATGCTACTAGTCCCAGTTGCTGTTATATCCCTCTGCTGGTCATTAAATGACAAGTAGTAGAAGTTCTACGTAAGGGCCAGGGGAACCCCTGAAAGTGTCAGAGCACAAACAACTGGGAAACTTGGGGACCAGTACAGGAAAACCAGGGGTTGGACTGTGTGGCAGGGTATAAACACAATGAGATCAGCCGTGGACAGTGGAAGCACAGAAAAGCCAGGGGACCTTACCAGAAAGGCTTGCAACCTTTCCTGTAGCTTCTCCATTGACTTTGATTGTGGGAAGCTGGCAGGGAAGTTTGAAAATTATGATAATGTGACCATGAGGAGTTGCAACCATCTGTAAGGACCTGCCCAAGAATGTCCCTCAAGAAAGCAAAACTCTTGACTCCATTGAACTGAATCAAAAGAACTCTCACTGAGAGAAAGTAAAGTCAGGCAGAAACTGAAGATCCCATGCAAAGTAATTCTTCCATTTTCTCAAACCCAACCCCACTGACTAGTCCACCAAGGTTGCCGCAAGATTGTTTTGAGAATGCTGAGGTGCTAGGCAGATAACGGTTCACTCTCAGGACTCAACAATCTTGGAACCAGACTGGAACTGGCTGGTAGCAGTGGTGGGATTCAACTGGTTCGTACCACTTCGGCCGAACCAGTTGTTAAATCGCTGACTGGCCCTGCCCTGCCCCACCCAGCCACTACTTATTAGCATCACACACATTGGCTGGCACCTTAGAGTCACACTGCGGCATAGCTGCAGCTGCTCTTTGGCTCCCTTGCCTCAACCATGTGGCTATATGGTCCTGCCTACCTGCCTTTGCTGCAGCCTACGATTCGGTGGCCTCCCGCTCATCTTGGCCTGCTGCCTGCCTTGGGCTGCTCCCGATCACTCCAGCAGCAGAACAGATAAGCACAGCCGGGTGCCCCCCTTGGGGAAGCGGGGCTGGGAAGGGTGGTTGACCTACCCCTGTTGGATTGCGTGGACCTGCAGCCGGCACCATAGAGTGGCGCCCGCCTCCCTTCTGGACTGGGGTAGCAGCCTACCCCAGTTGGATTGCCTCGGCATGCAGGCGGCCCCATCTATTGCATTGACCAGACAGTCTCTTCGGGCCAGCCAGTTTGCCTGCCTCCCCAAGTGGCACCACGGCCCAGCCAGTTCACTCACCCACTTTTCTAGCTCCCCAGCCATCACAGCTCACCTAGGCTCTCTCTGGTTCCCTCACTGGCTCACTGGCTTACCTGGATCCTCAGCCATCGCAGATCATCTAGGCCCTAGCCTAGCCCATGTGGCGCCCATGGCTTAGCTGCTCTCCAGCTTCCTCACTCCTAACCTAAGCCTTCAACACTCCCTAGATAGATAAGTTTCTGTTTTACTTACATCTCACCCCCAGGGCCGATGAATGCATTCCCCCCTGGGAAATCTATGCTCGGTTCCCACTCTTGCCTAGAGAACCCTGCCCTGGCCTCAAACTACACTCTCCCCCCAGGCCAAAGCAATTTACCTGGCCTACGGCCTGCCATGCTTGGCCAAAGGGCTGCAGGGGGAAAGCACGGGTGGGAGGGAAGCGGGGGAGCAGCACAGGCGCAGGTGGGCTGAAGTGGTTTGGATAAGGTTCTTACCTTACTGTCCCATCCATAAAGCGCTGCAATAGAGAGAAGCAGCCGGGTCGGGCCATTGTTTTGGGGGAACATGTGGATCATCTCCCCAAGTGCCCAAGGCTCACTGTGCTGCGAAAGACGCTCTCCCAGCAATAGCAGCATTGGAGAGAAGCAGCCTCTCCACATGTTCTCTGGGCCAGCTGCTGTTTCTCTCTGCTGCTGCTCTTGCTGGGAGAATGTCTTTTGTAGCACAGCGAAATTTAGCAGCCATGAATTGCCGCTTTCCTCTAAGTCCCATCCAGAAAGCACTGTGGCAGAGAAACAGCATTCAATCTGGCTGCTTCTCTCTGCCACAGAGCTATACAGATGGGACTTAGAGAAAAGTGGCAGCTCACAGCTGCTAAATTTCGCTGTGCTGCACAAGATGCTCTCCCAGCAAGAGCAGTGGAGAGAAACAGCTGCCAACCCAGAGAGTATGTGGAGCATCTCCTCGAGTGCCCAAGGCATGCCCAGCACCAACAAGGGCCGCAAGAAGCAGCCACAAGATCAAGCAACATCTTGATGGATGGGAGGCCTGAGAGAAAATTCCTCCTCCAAGGGCCGTCCATCCGGAGAGCTGCTGCCACTGCTCTGGAGCTCTCCTTCCACTGCTGCTGCCGCCGCCGCCACTCTGTTGCTCACCTTCAGGATGGCTCAGAAAGTTCTTGCTTTGCTCCCCAGGATGGGCTCCATCACAGAGGGCTGTGTGCCCAGACCAGGCGCTTTCTCTCGGGCCTCCCACCTCGCATGTGGTGGCAGGAGGAGGAAGTGTGTGGTGGGGAAGGCTGCCTGTAGTTCTTGCAGCCAGGAAACAAAGCCGGGATGTCTGCGAACTTGCATATGTATGAGGTCTTCTGCCTTGAGCAGAAGATTGAATTATAAGACCTCCAAGGTACCTTCTGATTCTAAAATCTCCAAAACAAGGGAATTTGCTTAAATTGAATGTGTGTGTGTGTGTGTGTGTGTGTTTCTCAGAAATAATAGAATAACAGAGTTGAAAGGGACTTTGGAGATCTTCTGCTCAGGCAGGAAAACTGAGGATGCCAAAATCTGAATAGAGGGCCTGGGAAAGGTGTCAGAATAACAGAATAACACTTAGAAGGGAGTTTGTGGGGGACCCTATACCATTTAAGAGAAATGGCTGTCCAGACTTTTCTTAAAAACCTCCAGTGATTGAGCACCCAGACCTTCTGGAGACAAGTAGTTCCACTGGTTAATTGTTCTCACTGTCAGGAAGTTTGTCTTTAGTTTTAGGTTGCTTCTCTCTTTGTTCAGTTTTCATCTATTGCTTCTTGTTTTGTCTTCTGCTTCTTTGGAAAATATATTGCCCTCCCCCTTCTTTGTGGCAGTCCCTCAAAAGCCTGTTTTGTGACCTGCCTGTCACACTTTTGGGCAAAGTATGGGAGCCATTTCCTCCTTTCAGTGGTCCATGAAAATACATCTATAGTATGTAGGTGCAGATAATAAAGTCAAAAAAAGGTGAACAACATTTTTACAGAATTATAGATACAGGTATGACAAGAAGTGGCTGGGAGGGAAGGGGCCAGGAGAGATGCCTCTTGACGTGAGTTATGTCGAGTTGGCCACGCCCACCCAGTCACATGACCACCCAGCCACGCCCACCCAGTCACATGACCACCAAGCCACTGACTGGGAGGAAGTCTGCTCTGCCTCTGAAGATAATCTCCCTCCCTTATTCCCAAATTTACAGCAAAAGTGAAAGCATGTGAAAATGCTTTCCTTTCTCCCTCTCCTCCAACTGAATGGCAGGACATGATGGTGGATCTGACACCATCAGAAATACAAGCTGGTTACTAAGAGCCTAAACTACAATCATCTGACTGCAGGAGTACTTTTACAGCTGCAACTTTGACAACTGGTTGTAAGTACCACTCACTAAGCATCATTGCAACTTTGAATGGTCTTTAAGCAACGATTACCTGTAACAGCAAAACAGAGATGAAAAGTAGGCAATAGGTGATCTTTATTCAGTACCATGAAAGAAACAATTTGGTGAACAGGGACAATAAATCCAAGATATTTAATGGGAAAGGTAATGAGAGCAGACATTCTCTGTCAGTGCTCCCTTTCTCTGAAAAAAACATTGCTTCCTTCATATTTTTCTGGAAGATTTTAAAAATCTGGTTTAGCAACCAGTAATTGTTTATTGTTTTGAGTAGTTATTTTATTGTAGTAGTGTATTTATTTATTGTACATATTGTATTAGTATAATTTAATAGTAGGCAGATTTCTGGGGAAATAACTAAATTCACTAATTAAAAATGCACATTTGCTATTGCAAAGCATTCCTCTTCTAATGAAAAGGAAAATATGAATTATTTTCTTTAGGTTAAGGTTTATTTTGCTTTAAAACTACAGCCATTCCGTATATACAGAAAAAGAATAGTCTCCATACTAGTATACAAACACCCCAGGAACAGATCCATATCTGTTGCAAAAGGAACACAGTATTACTCTCTAAAAGCTTCTTTCCAAAGCAAATACAACAATAAAAATCCATTTCTCCTCCAAATTGCTACAGAATTTCACTATATGTGTTTGATAATATTTAGAAAAAGTGACACGGAAAGAGTGTATGTGTTTTACTTTTTAATAAAAATCTGAGTCTGCAAAAGAGCTGCCATAATTCTTCCTAACTTTATGTAATTTGTCTCAGTCTTTTTTTTTTCTCTTAGAACCTTTTTTAATAGGATGCACCCTCTCAGAAAGGACTAATTTACTAATTAACAGCCACATATTAACAGAAATCCATAGAACCTAACATTTCAAATAGCAGCATCTTAAGCTGCTAATTGTGGTCATTATTATCTCCCAAAACATTGTTTTGTTCCTACATCAGAGGCTTGGTTCGATATGGTTTCTTTTTTTTTTATTGAAAAGTTTTTTAGAGAAAAACAACAATTTTCCCCAACCCTTTTTCCCAACCGCCCGTCCCCACCAACCCCTCTCCCCTCTCCCCTCCGACTTCCCAGAGCAAAATACAAGGTATTACAATTAACAATTAAACTAACAACTCCACCCTTAACACCTTAACTCCACCATAAGTAACATAACTTTAAGATTTAACATTCACTCATAAGCTATTTGATATTTTCTAGTCTGATACTTATTTTGAATATAATCAATCCATTTGCTCCATTCCAACATATATCTTTCTTGAGTATAATCCTTCAAATATGCTGAAATTTTTGCCATTTCAGCTAAATTAGCAACTTTCAATATCCACTCCTCAATAGTAGGCAAGAAGTCTTTCTTCCAATGTTGCGCTATCAACAGTCTTGCTGCTGTTATTAGATTCAAAATCAATTTAGTCTCTAGTACTATACAGTCCATTGTTATGCCCAATAAAAACAATTGTGGAGTAAATTTCAATCTTCTTTTCAAGATATTCTGCATCACCCACCAAATCTTTATCCAAAATGTTTTGATTTTCTTACAAGTCCACCATATATGATAATAAGTTGCATCATCATAGTCACATCTCCAACATTTAGCTTTCACATTAGGATACATACATGATAACTTTTTAGGATCTAAATGCCATCTGTAAAACATTTTATAAAAATTTGGTTTCAAGGCATTACAAATGCTTTTGATTAAGCAAAGCTAAGGTAAATAAAAAAATATAGCATATGCCAAAAATGTCTTTGTTTATTCCTTTAATTTAGCTTTTCATTATTTTCCTCTTTTCCATAAAATATATTAAAAGACAACTAAGAGTATCAGTAATGCCACCTGTAATTTCAAAAGCCACAGAGTAAGGTATTAGTTTCTGTAAAAATAATGAAAAGTCAGATAAAAGTCATGTAGGAGCACATCAATTTATAAAAGCTATTCTGATAAAACCATCATTAATTTTTAAAATGTAACAGAAAGGATAAATTTAAGCTTTAATAAGAATGTTATTCCATATTAGCATAAGGCTTCATTCACAAACAACCTTTATATATTGCTGCAAAACAAACATGAACTTCTTCAGATTTCACCTGAGCAAGGTAATAAAAGAGAAAGTTATAACCTAAACAGCATGGTCTTTAAGCATTTAGTTTATGAATCTTAGGAGAGGAATCAAATGTAAAATTCACTATGGATTAGTCTGCTTCAGGGGCAGGTTTCAAAACCTGTCATTATCGGTTCACTTGTGGGCATGCGCACGCTGGCAAGCACGCAACGCTTCTGCGCAATGCGCATCCAGGTGGGTGGATAGAGCCTCCCGCTGTCGCCGCTACCGGTTCGCCCGATTCGGGGCGAACCGGTAGCAACCCACAATTTGTCTGTTTACTTACAGAGTATATAGTCTTAGGAAATATTCAGTTCATTTTCAAATCCCCATCTTTCAGGGTTCTGCAAGCATGTAAGTTAACCTTCCAGCACATGGAAGTTTACAATAATATTACTAAACTGGTTATAATTCTCAGCTAGATACAGCTTTGGCAAGTTGGCAAACTATGATAGATCAAAAGCTATTCATAACAAATGCAGAAGTCAAGATGAGTTAGTTATATAGTTCTATTTAAGAACCAAAATTTTTCTAGGGTTTTTCATCTGAGCTTCTAACAAATGTAATTGATGAATGTAAAATGAACATTTGGTCTTCCTTTCATGCATTTGAAATTAAAAGGCTGGCTATTATTTTTAAAATGTTGCAATAATAGTTGCACACCTGCTAGAGGCTTCATGCCTTGCTATGCAAAGAAAAATATTTAATTGTGCCTTTTACCTCTTAAAACAAAGGCACTTTTTGATCTAGTATTCCTTTCAATTAATTCTTTGTTCAGTTCATCATAGATTATTATCTACCTTATTTTTATAAGCAGAAAGAATAATTTATATTGAATTTATATATCACCAACTCTATGCAAAATCATGGCAGCCTTCAATAAAATTAAAAACAAATATCAAGATGTAGGAGAAGTATGCTGAAATAACACTCTAAAGATTAGTCCATTGTTACTGTTAAAGTCCAAGAAAGACCTGGGGGTATTTGTGGTAAAGTTTTAAAATTATAAAGGAGAGGGGGTGGGTTGGAAGAGAGAGATTGAGAGTCTATAGTTGAATTTACACATGCTAAACTAAAGGGAATAGGGAAAGCACTTTTGGGTTCCATGTACTGAGTAACCCAGCTAATGTCTTAATACACAGTATGTTGACCAGACCCTCACATTAAGACATACTATTATACTATTATATATTCAGACATAAGATATTATATAAATACAGCAACTGATTTTTTTATGCTCTTTGTTCTGGATGAATGCAGTTCATATTAAGTAAGCCAAGTCCGTGGATAGCATTAGGACCTGGTAATTGCCACTGCTTTGCGCTTGCCTTTGCCCAAAGTGATCAGGAAACTGCAATGCATATGTCATATGTTGTAATGCCCATTGATTCCTGCATTTGCTTGTTGATTTCCAAAGAAAACTCTTTATTCTACTTAAAATGAAAGAATAAAATTAAAATTCTGTAAGCAGCCAAAACAAAGAGCTAAAATAAGGAGCAACATTGACTAGACACTGGCAACTTCTTCATTTTCCTCCTCGCTGTTCAGACACTCCTCAGTATGGGTATTGCTCACTCCCATTCGCAATGGCTGGGTGTCAATCAAACCCTCTGGAGCTGGATACGCCCCTACTTCCTGCTCCTTCCTCAGTCTTTTCACTCAGCCATTTGCAAAAGCATTCAGGGTGTCTATTCTCTGTGATTTATTCTTCTATTTTTTCCTCTCCTTTTACCTTTATCGTGATTTATTTCTATTTCTTTCGTTCTCTGTGCTTTATACCTTCCCTGCATTGGTTCAAACAGCTGGCAGGCGCGAAACGGCGGTTCGGGGCTCCGGCCGCCTTTAGCGGCTTGATTTTTCGGCGATTGCCAGGCTTCCCTTTTTCCCGCCTTTGCCGTTTTTTGATTGAAGAAATCAGTATCGCACACAGGTGTTGGGGCCAGAGTCCCTGCCGGCTGGCATACTCTCCCCTCGTTGTTCCTAATTGTCACCTGTTGGAGGCAGCTTCGGTCCAGCCGTAGGCGCTTTGTTTCGCCTGGCCCGCGACCAGAGAGAGAAAACGCCATTGCGGGACACCATCTTGAGAGCTGTTGGTTACCCGCTGACTTGCGCTGCCGTTTTTGCACACCGCGACCTGGGCTTTGCTTTCCAGGGTCGCTGGCTTCTTGGCAGGAGTGGACGCGGTCCAAAAGTTTCCTGCATTTACCACCCGCTTGAAGAGAGGTGTCTGCAGCTGTTCAGGGAAGTACTTGCATCAATTTATTGAATTATTGAATTATTGCTTAATTGATTTACATATATAAAAAAAAAAAAAAAAAGAGAGAGAAGGGGCTGTGTATATATTCCTGATCAATTACCCTGGTTATTCAATTTGGTGGATAAATTTTTATTGATTTGATTGCGGGTCTTATTTTTATATATATATAAAAAAAAAAAATTAAAAAAATAATAATAATAATAATAATACTAGCAATAATATTATTCTTGATTTCTACAACAGACATTCTCTGTGTAGTTGAAATTTTTGTGTGATCATTGG
The DNA here is from genome assembly GCA_022577455.1 of Arizona elegans. Classification (NCBI taxonomy): domain Eukaryota; kingdom Metazoa; phylum Chordata; class Lepidosauria; order Squamata; family Colubridae; genus Arizona; species Arizona elegans. Next base: position 87,124,475 of record JAKOOJ010000004.1, read on the forward strand.
CCTTGTGAACGAACTGATAATATGAGCAATATGGAGGAAGTGGCCCTTTCCTCTGACTTGGATAATAGCCCTTCTCCTACCCCAGCACCTTCCCCAAAACAGGTCAAGGGGAAGAAGTCTAAGCATTCTAAAACTGCAAAATCCACCAGGTCTTCTAAGGCTGATAAAGATGCCCAGCGCAGGCACAATGCCCTAGAAAAAAGATTTGCCAGGGCCAAACAACAGATCACAACAGTGCAGGAAAGTACACACCAAGAGGTGTCTTGTAACCCTGAAATCCCCATTGAGGAGGATCCACTTTCTGGTGAGGGGTGTGGGGAGGCCCCTTCCACCTCTCAGGGGACACCATTATGCCACACTAACCAATCAGGAGTTAGGACTAGGTCAAGGTCTTCTAGTGAGGCCAGTCACCTGTCTCAAGTGTCTAGACCTGCCCCTGAGGCTACGTTTACTCCTACTGCAGCTGGTCTACGGCCCGAAGCGGGCCCTGCCTTTGTTCAGCCTATGGACTTTCAATCCTTTTTTACTCAGGCAATGTCTCATATGTTTCAAATGGGGTTTCAGCAGGCCTCTGCTGCCTTTCCGGCTCCTGTTGGTGTTCCTACGGCTTCATGTCATAATCAGCCTACTTGTGGGCAACATCATGGTTCTACTTCTTATGGCCTAGAGCCTGAACAGGCTCGTGAGGATGAGATCCTGGAGGACTTTGAGATGTCTGATGACGAGGAGGAGGTCCAGGACAAACCTGCCTTTCCTGGTTTATTTAAGCCTTCTTTATTTCGCTCTCTACTACGCAAAGCGAAGGCTGCCACCAATATGGACAACAACCCAAATTTGGCATCTGCTTCGGTGTCCACAGGCCCTAACAGTAATTTATTCAATGTGCCTCAACCTGATGATGACTTTGTACCGTGTCCTGACCTTTTTTGCCAGGTCATTCAAAAGCCATGGGATCACCCCGCTTCACTTTCTGGTCCAAATTCTTTCGACAAAAAGTTTTATGCTTCGGCTCCTGTGCTGGACGCCCTCCTACAGTTGCCTACAATTGATGAACCAGTGGCCAGTCTCACATCTTCCTCTGTTCTGGTAGGTGAAGCTGGGGATGGCCTCAAATTCGAAGATAAGCGGGCAGACATGGCATTTCGTAAGACGCACCAGGCGACGGCTTGGGCCATCCGTGCCTCTACCTCATCATCCTTCTTCAACCGGGCTTCGCTTGTGTGGTTGCGTCAATTGAAAGACAGACTTCCACCTGAGGACGCACGTCTGCAACAAGATCTGGCTAAACTCATTGCAGCGGCTGAATATTCGGCAGACGCGTCTTTGGACGCCGTTAAATTTGCATCTCGTGCTTTGGCTTCAACAGTTTCTTCAAGGCGCCTGTTATGGCTTCGCAACTGGAGAGCTGATGCTAAGTTTAAGTGGCGCCTGACGGCGGCTCCATACAAAGGACCAGCGTTATTTGGCTCTTCACTAGATCCCGTTTTGGTGGAGAACCGGGACAAAAAGAAGGTTCTGCCTACATCTTTTCGTCGTCAGGATAGGCGCTATGTGCCTTATACCCGGCAGCCCTTTCGTCAGGACCAAGGCTCCGGGGGCGCCTCTTACTACAGACCATCACAATTCCAGTACCAGCCACTTTCCGACCGGGCGTCCTTTCGAGACCGTGGTCGTCGACAAGGCAACACCAGACGCCCCTTCAGGTCCTCGTCTTCTGCCCGCTACGCCAGAAGAGGCAAGTGACTCACCGGCCCTGTCTCCAATCGGTGGGAAACTTCAGGCCTTTTCCCATCGGTGGCCGGCTACAACTTTGGATGCCTGGATTGTCCAAACTGTCACCAAAGGTCTATGTTTGGAATTCACCGCTCTCCCACGGGACTTTTATGTTCATTGCCCTTGGCCGGCACTACCGGACAAGCGGCTCCTACTCTCAAACGAGATTCAACATCTGCTACGCATAAATGCAATAGAGCAGGTTCCGCCCGACCAGCTCAAGACCGGCTTTTATTCAACGCTGTTCCTAGTTCCGAAGAACTCGGGTGGTTGGAGAGGTATTTTGAATCTACGACGTCTCAACCAACACATCTTATACCGTCGGTTTAAAATGCATTCTCTCAAATCATTACTAGGATGCATCCGGCGGGGAGATCTCATGCAATCGGTAGATCTCAAAGAGGCGTACCTTCATGTTCCTATTCACCTCTCCTACAGACGGTACCTCCGGTTTGCCTTTGGAAACCATCACTTCCAGTATCGGGCCATGCCCTTTGGCCTTTCGTCCGCCCCAAGGACGTTTACAAAACTACTAGCGGCAGTAGCAGCTTCTCTCAGGGAGGTCCCGATTCGATTAGCATGCTACCTCGACGACATATTGATCCTGTCAACGTCACCCGACCGGGCGGTGCAGGACCGTCAGCTGGTGGTCCAGACTCTCCAGGAACACGGATTCACCTTGAATCTCACCAAAAGTCATCTAGTTCCTACAACTCGTCTTCTGCATCTCGGGGCAACAATCGATTCGACGCAGTGTGTAGTCTTCCTGTCTCCCGAGAGACAGGCCAGCATTCATCAGTTGGTGACTCACATCTTGCTAACCCGGACGGTCCCTCTGTTGGTTCTGTCCAAACTTCTGGGAAAACTAATATCTTGCATAGACATTGTGCCCTGGGCTCGCCTACATCTTCGTCGTCTACAATGGTTCCTGCTCCCGTTTCAGAAGCAAGGTCGAGCGGAGTCCCTCTTCAAAGTGTCGGTACCGGCCCCGGTCCGGCTCTCCCTTCGATGGTGGTTGTCCCCTGCTATCAGCAGAGGCTCCCCCTTTCTGGACCCAACAAGACTGGTTCTAACCACAGATGCGAGCCTGCACGGTTGGGGGGCCCATCTCAATGCCCAGCTAGCCCAAGGGGTCTGGACATCGGCCGAGAAGAAGCACAACATAAATTGGCTGGAACTCAGGGCGGTCAGGTTCGCCCTCCTTCACTTCCAACATCTTGTGTATCAGCAGGACCTTTTGATCCTGACAGACAATGTGGCCACCAAGGCCCATATCAACAAGCAGGGGGGAACCCGCTCTTGGACTCTAATGCAGGAATCGGAGAGACTTCTGTCGTGGGCAGAGATCCATCTTTCCTCAATAAAAGCCGAACACATTTCAGGGAATGTGAATCGAGAGGCAGATTGGCTCAGCAGAGGCCAGATAGACCATGCAGAATGGAAGCTGGATCCAGGCCTGTTTCGAGACCTGTCGAGGAGGTTCGGCCTGCCCATAGTGGACCTGTTTGCGACAGCCGCCAACTCTCAACTGCCGAGATTTTATTCCCGTTACCCGTCTCCGGCCGCAGAAGGGCTGGACGCTCTGCGGAGTCCATGGCCTCAAGGGCTCCTTTATGCCTTTCCTCCTCTGCCGATTATTCCCAAAGTAATTCGGAAGGCGATTCAGGAGCGGGCGCATCTTCTATTGGTAGCTCCATATTGGCCCCGCCGAGAATGGTTCGCGGACCTCAAAAATCTCTCCGTCGAACCACCGTGGAAGTTTCCACCCGACAAAGTGGTCTTGACCCAAGGGGCAGTGAGTCACCCGGAACCAGAGTGGCTGCGATTAGCCGTGTGGCATTTGAGCGCATAAAGCTGCTCCATGATCATCTATCGGAGGATGTCATCTCCATCATTCAGGCGGCTAGAAGACCATCAACGACTCGCATTTATAATGCCTCATGGACTGCCTTTACCAGATGGTGCGGTACCCATCACGTGGATCCCACAACAGCAGGAGTTCCAGATATTTTGCTGTTCCTTCATGCAGGATTCTCTAGAGGTCTAGCTCCAGCGACCCTTCGCCGTCAAGTGGCAGCCCTGGCCACTGTCTTATCTGGAGATAATCGATCTCCTCTGTCTCAGGACCCGCGGATCCGTTCATTTCTTCAAGGGGTTACCAACTTGCGACCCCCACCGGTTCACCGCTACCCTACTTGGGACCTTACATTGGTTTTACAGGCTTTGACTGCACCTCCGTTCGAACCACTTGCTGCGATCAGCCTGCGATATCTGTCCTTGAAGATGGCCTTTTTGCTAGCTATTACCTCCGCTCGCAGAGTGTCCGAGATAGCCGCCTTCTCGATGAGGAGTGATCTCTGTATTTTCTACCCTGACCGGGTGGTCTTGCGCCTTGACCCTTCATTTGTCCCTAAAGTGAACACTCGCTTTCACCGTGCCCAAGAAGTCATCTTGCCTAATTTTTGCCCGAACCCTCGTCATCCAGCTGAAAGACGATGGCATACTTTAGATGTAAGACGGGCTTTGAGAAGATATCTTAAGAGAACGGCCTCGTTCCGCAGAACTGAGGCGTTGTTAGTCTCATTTCTTCCCTCTTCTTTAGGTCAGAAAGTATCCTCGGCAACAGTGGGCAGGTGGCTCAAAGCATGTATCTCTAGGGCATATGAGTTGCGGGAGGTTCCTGTCCCGGGGGGTATCCTGCCCCATTCTACCCGTAGTGCCGCGACTTCAGCGGCATGGGCTACCCAGGCATCGGTAGATGATATTTGCCGGGCGGCAACCTGGTCCTCCCTTTCTTCCTTTGTGACCCACTATCGTCTGGACAGATTTGCCTCGGCTGATGCTGCCTTTGGCAGGAGGGTTTTGCAGTCTGTAATCTCTCCCCAAGGCCAGTCTTCTGTTTAAGCCCGCCCCTATTCTTCTTGAACTTGGGTATGTCCCATACTGAGGAGTGTCTGAACAGCGAGGAGGAAAATGGTCGTTGCTTACCTGAACGACCCTTTTGTCCTCGCTGTGAAGACACTCCGTCCCTCCCTTATAGTTGCCAGGTCTGGCCTTGGTGGAGGTTTTTCTTCTTGTTTCCCTCTGTAGCTGTTCTGTTCCTGTCCTGTTCCTGTCGTTTACTCTGGAGATCTTCTATACTTCGTCCTGATGTCTTTGGACCAATCTGTCTTCGTGAAAAGACTGAGGAAGGAGCAGGAAGTAGGGGCGTATCCAGCTCCAGAGGGTTTGATTGACACCCAGCCATTGCGAATGGGAGTGAGCAATACCCATACTGAGGAGTGTCTTCACAGCGAGGACAAAAGGGTCGTTCAGGTAAGCAACGACCATTCTACAGGACATTAAATTATTATTTTAGTTTGTCACACATTCAGTCATATGTTTAGAATGAATTTTGCATTTCTGACTATTGAGTCCTTCTCAAGGACCTGGGATAGCAAATGTTTTTGTTTAATAGTATTAAAGATGTCATTACTTAGAAGTTGTTACAAGTACAGCTGCATTTTGTAATTGACTAATGATTTTGTCAATGCTGATTGTATTTAAGTGATACTTCAGTTGTTCAGGGATTGTACCGAACTCATCTATTACTACTGGTACTATCTTTGTCTTGTTTTAATCACAGTCATTCTGCTTTTGTTTGCAGGTTTTTGTATTGTGATTTTTCCCCCTCTTCTTTTTTCCTTTTCTTTTCTACTTCAGGTACTGTAACGTCCACTAACTAAAGCTTTTTTGGGTTTTTTAAATAACAATTAAGATTGGGTATTGCACACAAGATGCTTGTCTGTTTGAATTCTAAAGCACAGAGCACTTTACTTTCTCCATTCCCTATTTCTTTATCTATAGTATGTTGTGGTCTCACCAGCTTTTGCTTGCTGGCAATTGGTATTTCTTGCATATTTTCCAATGTATCTTGTCATCTCTTTGTCATGCCATTGTTTGAAATCAGAGTGCCAAAATCAGAGTGATTTGAAATCGCTCGGTGCCAAAAAGATTTGCCATCACTGTCTTACTCTTAGGCAAGAAAAAAAAATCATTTGCAGCAGTTAACCGAGTAGTCTACTATTTCTGCTGCTTCTTTGCAGAGATAACATTGCTATCTGTTACTTTTTTTTTTCCCAATTCCATGCATTTGTTTTAAGGCTTGATCTTACGCATCCAGAATCTATCTCTTTCTTCAATTTTCTGCTCTTAGCCATTGCCAAGTCTTTTGGTTATCTGATTTCTAGTTTTTAATGTACTGCCTTACCATGTCTCTTCTATTCTTCATTTGCTCTTCCTTGTAGGCCAGTTTGGTCTCTTTAGTGTTCAGTAAGCATTCATCACTGTCAACATTGCTGCATGGATAAAGAGTATGATTCATTGTCATTATTTTTCTATGCTTCCAGGGATTCTATTTCAGGTTGAGTCCAGTTCATTAATTCAGTTGTATATTTAATGACTGGAATTGCCCAAGTGTTAATTGCTTTGATGGTATTTCTGCCATTTAGTTGACTTTAAGGTATTCTTCACTACCAATTTTAATTGTAATGTGCTTGATGTTGTCAACCTGAAGGATACCTAGATATTTGTAGTGAACTTCTTCATTCAGGCTCTTGATATCATTTCCATAGAACATCTTAAATACTTCAGTTTTCATTTTTCCCCTGCTGATGACAAGGATGGGACATTTGTCCAGTCTGAATATGCAGACAGCGTTGACAAACAATTTTGTAGATTCTATTTAGCTGCATGAACTATCTCTCACTGTATTGTTTATGGGAGAGATACTTTTTCCTCTGTTGAGACCTGAGTAGTATGGTTAAATTTCTGAATTTTCCATAACAGTTCCCACATTCCAGGCCAGTAGTAACTTGAACAACTGATTCTTTATAACAGCAGAAACTTCTGCATCAAGTAATAAAAACTTCAGGAAATAACAGTGAGCCTAGTCTTCGGAGTGGTATGTGAATGTCAACTGTCCAACTAGTGGACTCAAAAGAAGTAAAACTTCCTTGGATACACCATTTCGGCACTGAAGAAACAAAACCAGCTCTGGTTTTCCCGTGCAAAGGCTTGCTTAGTTAAGCAATAGCTTCCCTTCTCCCATCCCTGGGAGTTCCCATTGTCCAATTATGAGACATCCTTTTGTCAGGGAAATAATCCACTTCCTTCTCAGGCACCTGCAGTAGTGACCTTGATGGTTTCCAAGCTCTCACAATTTGTGCATAAAATCTTAGCATTCCATTCCTTCCCTCCCCCTAGTTCAATGGCAAGTTGAATAATGATAAGATTCAAAAGAAATAAAGCAGTTCAATCTTGACAGTGAACAGCAAAAAGATGAAGTGAACATGGTTTGAACAATTAGATTGTATATTTTTCTGTGTTTGTGTATGTACTGTGTTTGAATGCTAAGTAGACAGTCTATCTTTGTATATATATAAACGGTTAAAAAAATCACGTTTGTATTCTCACTTCATTGGAACACTTCATGGAGTTTTTATGAAGCTTTTGATATTTTCTTCTCCTAAATTAAAAGTAATAAAAGACTCTCTCCCATCCTTCCTTTCTGCCTATCTGTCTGTCAGCCTGTCTATTATTGATTTCTACCTGTTAAATAAAATCTGATGGAGAAAGAGGAAAGAAAAAAAGAGGAAGACATCACATTTCTCTCTTTTACTTACCATTTTCTCTCCTTTTCTTATTCACTTTTGGTCTTCCGTCTATTATTTTTGGTCAAATCACTTATAACGCTCTCTGTCTTTTATCCATCCACTTATCTCCCTCATTTTCACAATCTCTGCTTCTTTTACCTGATTTTCCGTCTCCAGAAGATAACTAGAAAAAAAGCAGCATTGTTGCTGCCCACCATCAAATGTCTTTGATGGGCTTGTCTTTTCAAGGCTTGGAAATTGGGACATTAATTATACAACATGAGCAAGCATGGGAGTGGGAAATATTTTAGTGGCGTCAGGAGCTATCAAGTGTCTCAAATTGCAGAGCCATTGTCACAAGAGAAAGACTGACTTTAACATGTAGTGTACATTTGAGAAAATGTAAGCATTTTTTTAAATCTATGAATGAATTGCAGTTGAGAGATTAATTGAATTCAATCAAGAGCATAATTCTCAACTGTAGCTTGGTGGCCCGTACCCTCTTCTTTAAGTATGTGCAATTAAAATAGGATGTGTACTATCACCTTGAAAAACTTATAGTTCTCTAAATAATCCTCCTCCACCAATTTATTATCCCAGAATTCTTTACTCCTGGGCAGAATGTAGTAAAAAAGCAGGGTTATAAGCAAGTTCATTGATTCCAAGCCCATTGGAAACAACAGCTACTGAAACAATTTGCAGAACTAAGAAATAAGTGAAGAAAATTTTATTTGTACCTGTCTGCATATATAGACACACATACACAACAATATTGCTATGTCTGGACATAGAAACAATTCTAATCAAACAGAAAAAAAGATTAAGCAAAACTAAGGAAAAAGAGAAATATGCATGTATAAAGATATATAAGCTGGTATTTCTGATATGATTGAATATTGTTCATTTTTGTTGTTAGTTGCGAAGTCATGTCTGACCCATCGTGACCCCATGGATAATGTTCCTCCAGATCTTCCTGTCCTCTACCATCCTCTGGAGTCCATTTAAGCTCACGCCTACTGCTTCGGTGACTCCATCCAGCCACCTCATTCTCTGTCATCCCGTTCTTCTTATGCCCTCATCTTTCCCAGCATTAAGCTCTTCTCCAGTGAGTCCTTCCTTCTCATTAGGTGGCCAAAGTATTTGAGTTTCATCTTCAGGATCTGGCCTTCTAAAGAGCAGTCAGGGTTGATCTCCTCTAGGACTGACCGGTTTGATCACCTTGCAGTCTAAGGGACTCGCTGGAGTCTTCTCCAGTACCATAGTTCAAGGGCCTCAATTCTTTGACGCTCAGCCTTCCTTATGGTCCAACTTTCACAACCATACTGTATATTGCAACTGGGAAAACTATAGCCTTGACTATACACACTTTTGTGTATTGTGAAATTCTTAAGTGAGAATTTCAGAGACTGCTGTAATTCCTGTAAAAGCTTGACTGTGAAATATGTAAAATTTCACCATAAGATCTCAATGAGGATAAAAACATACCATAACTTCAGGTTCTTTTCATCCAATGATCAATGTAACATTTGGTCTCAATCTTTAAGTAATAAAAGGATATTAGTGTGAACTCTTTCCTGAATACTTTGCTATTTTGAAGTCAAGCTTTTAGTAGGCAGCTATTAATCTTCTTCCTCAAAATAATAAATCCTTGGAACAGAATTTTTATAACTACACAGATCAGGCCCAATTCTTCTCCTAAGCAAATCATTTTTCTGCCTGACCAATGTCAACTTTATGGCTATTAAATCACTTGTCCAGACATTCAATCACATAGCCAGGTCTGATGCCAATTCTTTTTCTGTAGTTTCATGGCCATTGTCATATAGATATATCATACAAATAAAATATGAATTAGAATATAACTGGTCATTCATCAATCAACAATAAGGATTTTACTAAATTTTCTGTCACATTGTAATAAAAATTGCTGTTACTTAAGGATGAGTTATATGTAAAAATATGACCATAATGTTATTGAAAAATCTTTAAAAATGCTGTTTTTCCAAAGGGACCCCAAATCAAATATAAGCTACTTTCCTTTATGATAGGATTTAAGATTAATTCTGAATATATTATATTTTAAGTGAGTAACTACTTAAGCATAATTTGGATTGAATCTTGGCTGTCAAAATCGATATTCATGGAAGAATCTGCCTCAGTAAATCTGTCTTTCACATATATTTGCTCAAATAAAGACATTTTTTTAGTTTGAATGATATATACATCAAGCTCATGCTGATTCCAATTCTGGCTGTCATAAGATTGAACAAGTCTCAAATATAAAGATATATATATAATTTTGTAATTCTACCTCTTGCTGGCTGGAGCTTGAAAGCTCTTCCATCAATAATATGCAATGGAGAGACAAGGACATTTTTGAGAGGAATGCACCAAGATAATGCTCAATAATACAAATGAGTGCTACCAAATTCAGCTGGTCATAGAGAGGGACAGTAGTAAGGTTTAAAGTTATTCTGTTCTATAACAGTGGCAGTGATGAGTAGAATATCAGGGAAATTACTGTTCCCTGATAAATAATGCTTAGGGTAATTAAACTGCTTAATATTAAATAATTCCAGAAAATATTGAACAGAATGATGATTTTAAAACTGAGGGGTGGGGTGGGGGGACAAATCAAGGGAATCAAAATGTCCAGGCATGGGGGACAAAGTAGCTGAAGGAGAGAGAGGTTTCTGTAGCACTTGCCACATAATCCCCTGATGGAATTGTTTAAATACTATAGTTATAAAAGTTGCTAAATTAATTAAGGAAATGCAAAGAAAGAAGAATTATCTAGGGCCATATGACTACCATAACTCTTTTCTTCACTCTTTTTAAAACACTGGTTGGTTTCAGGAGGAATTCAGGAATGTTACAATCAGTGGTGGGATTCAAATTTTTTAACAACTGGTTCTGTGGGCGTGGCTTAGTTGGGGGCTAGCTGGTCATGTGACCGGGTGGACGTGGCTATGTGCATAGGGACTACTCAGAGGGCTGAAAAAAGTCATTTCTGACTGGTCCTCGCACTTATGACCATCCTCACATTTATGCCCGTTGCGGCATTCTTAACAACTGTGTCTGTCATTTCACCACTACTTGTCTTCACTGCGGTGACAAGATAGGGCACAAAACGTAAAATGTGAGAACAGTCGTAAGTTCAAGGACTGATCAAAAGTGCGAGGACCAGTCAAAAATAACTTTTTCAGCCCTCTGAGTAATCCATATGCACAAAAGGACCACCCAGAGGGCTGAAAAAAAGTGATTTCTGACAGGTCTTCGCACTTTTGACCGGTCCTCACCCTTATGACTGGTCATCATTTATGCCCATTGTAGCATACTTAACAACCGTGTCACCCATTTCACAACTGCTTCTCTTCACCATGGTGACAAGATAGGGCGAAAAACGTAAAATGTGAGGACAGTCGTAAGTTCGAGGAGTGGTCAAAAGTGCGAGGACCAGTCAAAAATAACTTTTTCAGCCCTCTGAGTAATCCATATGCACAAAAGGATACAGCAATAGAGATGGAAGAAAGAAGGAGAAAGAGAGAAGGAAGAGAAGGGAGGAAGGAAGGGAAGGGAAATTAGAGTAGGAGTGAGGGTAAGAGAGGGAGGAAGAGAGGAGGAGAAGAGTGGGGGAAGAGAAAGTAAGAAGGAAAGAAAAGAGAGAGGTGGTAGGTTTGAGGAGAAAGACTGCTGTACAGTAAGAAAGATGAAATGGAAGAAAGGCAACCCCAAACAAATATAAAGATATTAAGATAAAGAATGAATTGTTAAACTTTAAAGAAAAAAAGAGAACTAATATGAATAAATAGCAATAATTAGAAACACACATACAAACATACAATTTATTTTCTTTGAACAGAGTATTTGGCCAGTTCACAAATTTAAACAGTGTTTAGTCATTTCAATTAAATTTACAATTTCTATATTTCCTTTTTGGCATATTTATTCCTTATCTAATTTTTAAAAAAAACAATATTACCCTTCATTCTCATCTCTAATCTTAATCAAATTCAATTTTTCCCTTCTATTCTATATTATACCCCTTTCCATTGTCATTTATTTTTATATCCATCCTTACATTGGTTAATTATGTAATACAGTTGTTTAATACAAATTCAACATTTTAATATAAATCAATTAGTTATATAACTATCTTTTTTGTATATTAATCAATATGAACATGAATATTCCAATTATTTCCATGCAATTCAATTTCTTACAAATCAATTAATTATATTTACCAATAATAATAAACCAAATAATTTCCCCCATATATTCTCCAAACCACAATTTAACCATTTCTGCTTTCAACACAATATACAATTAATAGTATCTCAATTATTACAATTCCCTAGAGTTTTTTTTCTTTTGTGTTTTAAAATCTTGAATTCTCCTCTTTTTCCCTAAATTTCCCATTGTTTGCACCTACCTTTTTTGGTGAGGAAAAAGAAATCTGCCTGCCTAATTTTCCAACGTTGCAGCAAAGAAGCAAAGCCAACAGCCTGCTTTACTATCAGTTTTGTTTTTCAGCATAGTTAGGGGAAAAAATATCTGTTCAAGCACTCTTTGCAAGCAAGCAGCAGAGCCCTGAGCAAAACAGCTGAGAGCAAATCAGCTGAGATTCGGGAGGCCGATCTAATCAACGGGCTAATTAGCCAATGCTGAAGCTCCGGGGGCCAATAAAATTACAAAAAAACACCAAACCGTTTGTTAAATTGCTGGCTCGCTGGCCCCTCGCCCACCACAATTTATTGGCAATAAATAGTGGTGCAGAGGGGCGGGGTAAGGGGCGGGGCAAGCCAGCAATTTAACAAACGGTTCGGCCGAACCGCCTAGAACCGGCAGAATCCCACCACTGGTTACAGTGTAGTTCTAATCCCTGTACTGGCTGAAGATCCACTGAAGTTTACGGCAATGAGCTATGAGAACAGAACTATTTTCAGCTACATTGTTATGTTGGCTAATCTTCCAGAAGATCTAGCTGTTGGATATCTAATTATCTAACAGAGTAACAGAGTTGAAAGGACTCTTGTAGGTCATCTAGTCCAACCCCCCACCCAAGCAGGAGGCCCTACACCATTTCCGACAAATGGCAGTCCAATCTCTTCCTGAAAGTCTCCAGTGATGAAGCTCCCACAACTTCTGAAGGCAAGCTGTTCTATTGGTTGATTGTTCTCACTGTCAGGAAATGTCTCCTTATTTCTAGGTTGAATCTCTCCTTGGTCAGTTTCCATCCATTATTCCTTGTCTGGCCTTCAGGTGCCTTGGAAAATAGCTTGACCCCTTTCTCTTTGTGGCAGCCGCTCAAATATTGGAACACTGCTATCATGTCTCCCCTGGTCCTTCTCTTCACTAGACTAGCCATGCTCAGTTCCTGTAACCGCTCTTCATATGTTTTAGTCTCCAGTCCCCTAATCATCTTGGTTGCTCTTCTCTGCACTTTTTCTAGAGTCCCAACATCTCTTTTATAGTGTTTATAGTGATCAAAACTGGATGCAGTATTCTAGGTGTGGTCTTACTAAGTCTTTATAGAGTGGTATTAGTACCTCGTAGTGATGCTGTGGCTCAGTAGGGATGAGGTGGTTCAATAGGGATGTGATGGCTCAGTGGCTAAGATGCTGAGCTTGTCGATCGAAAGGCCAGCAGTTCAGCGGTTTGAATCCCTAGTGCCGTGTAATGGGGTGAGCTCCTGTTACTTGTCCCAGCTTCTGCCAACCTAGCAGTTTGAAAGCACATAAAAAATGCAAGTAGAAAACTAGGGAACACCTTTGGTGGGAAGGTAACAGCGTTCCGTGCACCTTTGGTGTTTAGTCATGCCGGCCACATGACCACGGAGATGTCTTCGGACAGCGCTGGTCTTCGGCTTTGAAACAGAGATGAGCACCACCCCCTAGAGTCAGGAACGACTAGCACATATGTGCAAGGGGAACCTATACCTTTACCTATTAGTACCTCACTTTTTGGGGGGCATTTTAACTTTTATTTCTAATCTGTCTTTTACATTTAAGTTTTTGATAGGTTGGGCTATAGTTTTTTGTTTTGTTTTTTTGCATGAAGATCGATGCAAAGAATGAGTTAAGCAGCTCTGCTTTCTCTCTGTTGCTTGTTACTTCCTTGCCATCTTCTATATTTAGTGGACTGACTGTTTCTTTGATTTTTTTTCTTGTTATTTACAGTATATGTTGGAAGAAACTTTTTATTATTATCTTTGACTTTTGTCTCAAATCTTTGTTTATTCTGAGCCTTTGCTTCGTCTTTGCAGATTCTGGCTATTTGTGGATATTCTGCCTTAGTTGTCTTATCTAATACTGGGTTTAAGATATAAAATTGTATGCAAGAACAGTGTTTATTTAGACATTAGAAAGATGACAGATAGTAATAGATATGGAATCAAAAATCATTTTTGAAAAAGAAGGAAGGCGAAGAAGGAAGTAGTCATCTTCCCTGAATTGCAACATGGAAAAATATTGGTTATACAGGTTGATAACCTGAAATGGGATCAAGATGGAGCTAGAGAACATCCAATCTGGCTGTTCTTGATCTCTTGGTGCTTTTGATATCATTCTGGATAAGCTCAGGGTTTGGAAGTTGGAGATACTACTATACTGTGGCTGTTCTCTTTCCTCTGAGCCTATTTGTCTGTGGATTCTCTCCTTATTCCTTTGGTAACAATTGCCAAAGATCCCTGAGTAAAGTCATTCATCATACAGGATTATTTATCATTAATATGCTAATGATACTCTATTGTGTATATCAACCCTAGGCCATGAAGTAATGTCACTAAGGTTCTGTCTTAGTGTATGAAGATTATAGAGTACTAAATGGAAAAGGGCAGAGTTAGATTCAGTTCCCAGGTAATGTGGAATCCTGTGGTTCAACAATAGATGGGATAGCATTGCCCCAAATCCATTATGCAGTTTATGGACCTCCTAGACTAATGCTCAAACAACTGACAACAAAGGCTTGGAAGTCCTTTGTACAGCTTCATCTTATATGCCTATTTATTTCTGAATTAGGAAGCCCAGTCACAACTACTCATTCTTTGTCACTTTGCAATTGAATTACTGCAGTGGACACTATATTGGGCTACCCTTGTTGACTTCAGTTGCTGTTGACTTCAGTTCAGTGGCTTCAGTTCATCCTATATGGAGTGGTACAGGTAGTTATGGGCATACATTAATATGAAAACACATTTACTTCACAAGCAGCACTGGTTACCAGTTCACTTTTCGGTATAATTCAAGGGCTCTGATCCTTATCTAGAAGCCCTATAGTGCAGGGCCAGGCTACCTGCACAACTGTTTATCTTCATCTACTTCTGTCTATCCAGTAAGATATGACAGGAATTCTCTGGGTCCTGTTAATTTCCTGAAATGACCATTCTGCTGTCCTTCCCTTTGAAAGATCATTCTCCCCATGATCTGGCTGATCCCAATCTTTCCTGCAAAAAGCATTTTTTAAATGTCAGGTATTTGGTCTGGAAGTGTTGTTGAATGATTTTTCTCCTGACACTTTTTGTGTCTATCTTGTTTTGTTTACAGGTGGCAAATATAGGATAATGAACACTTATTCTGCAACCATTCAAACTTGCAACAGCACTGAATGAGGGGATAATCAGAGTTATAGTTGATAATCAGAGTTACAAATATCATAGTACCCCTACAATTATATTATCATAGTCTGGTACCTGGTGCCATCTTGCAATTATAACATTGCATTAAGTCACAATTACATCATCTGATTTCTGACATTGCTTCCCACAAGCAGTCAATGGAGAAATCAGCAGGAAGTCAGAATACCTGGCCACATTAGGTCCTTGCTTAATGACCCGCATGGTCCTCAGTTTATGACAGCAACTGAGACTACTGAAACTGCCATAACTAAATGACATGGTCTCTTGATGTCATACTTTACAACTGTGTCACTTAGCAGTAGCAATTCTGATCTCAATTGTTACATACTTTTCATTATTATTTTTTAAGTGATGTACACTACCCACCCTTAAGTGGTGAATAGGCAGCACTATAAATCAATTAAATGGATGGATGAATAAATAATAAACTATGTATCTAAAATAAGGGAAAAGACAGAGCTTATTTTGAGAAACATGTTATTGGGGATATGCAAAATATTTTTTTTCTTACTTCTAAATAACTATAATTTGGAATGATGAAAACTTACTGTAATTAGAAAGTTTGGTCACATTTTTACCTGATCTGATTTAAGCTTAGAATTTATCTACACATTAAATAAATTGTAAACTGGATGGATGACAGATAGATGGTTCCATCATTAGGATTTACAAATAAAGGAGTGGAGGAAAGTTGAAAATCATTATTACAGTTTATGGTTACAACTCTAATGGAATTGAGCTTTTCAAATTGGTGTCGTATATATGCTACTTTCAGTGGCAGACAGATATATCTTATAAAATACATAATTTCCAGATTTGTCTAAATTTAAATGAGAAGAAAATAAGGACCAGTTTATTAAGCACTATTAAACTGACAAAGCCAATGAGATGGTTGAGTCAGCACCTAATCCCAATAAAGAGAAGAGAACAATGTCAGAGTTAAGCAGATAGGAAGCTTTCCAGCAGAATGTGGATGAAACCAAGATTTGGAGGTAGAGGTGGAGATGGATCTAGGAAAGAAGTTTACAAAATTTCAGAAACATAGGCTCAGTGCTAAATACGATCCAGATTTGTATCTAGTCATTTTTTACTTTTGTTTCAAATTATTTATTTGGAATTACTGGAACTATTGTTGCCCTGTTTATTCCCCCCCCCCCTTTTTTTTAGAGAGAGCCATGGTGATGTAGTGGTTAGAATGAAGTATTGTTGGCTAATTCTGTTGACTGCCAGCAGTTCAAGTCTCACCTGCTCAAGCCTTGAGCACAGCCTTCCATCCTTCTGAGTTCAGTAAAATGATGACCCAGATCATTGGGAGAAATATGCTCTGTATACGGCTTAGAGAGAGCTGTAAAGCACTGTGAAAGATTATATAAGTCAAAGTGCTATTGCTATTGCTAATTTTTCCCTGACAAAATGCTACAGTTCAGGCATATAGACCAAATAAGTGGAGATTGAAGAGGAAGAGGAAGTGTGTGGCGGGGAAGGCTGCCTGCAGTTCTTGCAGCCAAAGCCGAGATGTAAACAGATTAACAGAACTGGAAGGGACTTTGCAGGTCATCTGGTCTAACCCCCTGCTTAAGCAGGAGACCCTACATCTGCCTCTACCTAGGATCAAACTCACAACCTCCTGATTGTGAGGTAAGAGCTCCACCTCTAGGCCACCGGATCTTCTGCAAACTTGTGTATGTATGAGGTCTTCTGCCAGATGTGGCTTCTTAGGGGTGCATTTTGGAGAACTATCAAGAGAAATGCTGAAAGGGCAATCAGTCTGGGATTAAATTCCAAATGAAATTGGGTCTTCAGGGTAAGGAGACATGAAGAACTTTCAACTGCATGTTTCTAAAAATCTCATTAAAAATCTTATTAAAGAGGCAGCTCCTTAACTCATTACACCTGAGGGAGCAAAAGAGACGTCGAGTTGGCCACACCCACCCAATCACATGACCACTCAGCCATGACCATCCAACCAGTCATTAGGGCAGTGAGCCCATCACTGATTAGATTGGATTGGACAGAATAGTTTGCAAGCCATTTGTGTAGATGACTTATTTCATTTGTTTCTTATTTATTTATGACCCTTCAGAAATAATAATTATTTATATATTAGGCAGGATAATAACCAGATGTTTTTTATCTGTCATGCTGTAAAATCATGTGTTGTGTTTGATCAAGTATTTTTATGAGGCACAATACATTACTTTCAATCTCTAATTTGTTGGTCATGTATTTTGTGAAGAATTTTGTGAGAAAAAGCAAAGAAAAAAATTAAAAGATAGGACATTAGTTTTAGAAACTTGAAGATCAAAAATACTAAAATTAAGATGAAAGTTAGTTTATTTGATCATAATGAAAATAGGGCAACCTATGAATGATCTCTGGTAACTCTTAATGGACTTTCGTTTTAAGGCAAGATGATATGTTAGTAAAATTGTTTATATTTGCTGTGACCAAAGAGGAAATCATTCATATATTTCTTATGACTGAACGTGTCCCAGGATAATGTTGCAGCATCTAATCTGAGTCAGTCACTGGGACCAGAAGTTTAATTTTCTGAGCTTTGGGATTCATACTGGAGGGAATTTCTCTCTAGCAGACAGTGTGCTTTGAGCTATTCTCTGTGTGGTATTTATATAATGTCTGGTTGTGTGGGTCTTTTTAGTTGTTCATTGGGATGTGGATGGCCAGCTATCAAATTGTTGGCTGTTGTTCCTTGTGCTGCCAAGCCTCACCTCCTAAGTACTTGATAAACTGGTTGTAAATCAGTTCTCCTGTTGACTGTTTCTCTATTCCTCTAGCACAGCGGTTCTCAACCTGGGGGTCGCGACCCCTTTGGAGGTCGAACGGCCATTTCACAGGGGTCGCCAAAGCCCTCTCTCGTCCCCCTCCCCCCACGCCTTCACTCACCCTCACCCTCTGCCTCTGTAGGATCGCCCGGTCGCCCGGTCGCTTACCCCGCCCACTCCCAATCTATTGCTGCCTCCGGAGTCCCAGCTGATGGCTAGAGGGGAAAAAAAACTTTAAATTCTTGCCGCGATGCTTCAAAGAGTTAGCTGCAAAGAGGTAAATTCCTGGAGCAAGTTTTTTTCCCCCTACCTATGCTGAAAAGAGAAAGCGAAAGGGGGTCTTAGCTGCAACGTGACAAAATGAGGCAGAGAGATTTCTTTTTCTTTTTCCTCACCAAAAAAGGTAGGTACAAAACTGCAAACAATGGGAAATTTAGGGCAAGAGGAGGTTCAAGATTTTAAAACACAAAAGAAAAAAAGCTCTATTTAACTAGGGAATTGTAATAATTGAGATACTATTAATTGCATATTGTGTTGAAAGCAGAAATGATTAAGTTGTGGTTTGGAGGAATATATGGGGGAAATTATTTGGTTTATTATTATTGGTAAATATAATTAATTGATTTGTAAGAAATTGGATTGCATGGAAATAATTGGAATATTCATGTTCATATTGATTAATATACAAAAAAAGATAGTTATATAACTAATTGATTTATATTAAAATGTTGAATTTGTATTAAACAACTGTATTACATAATTAACCAATGTGAGGATGGATATAAAAATAGATGACAATGCGAAGGGGTGTAATATAGAATAGAAGGGAAAAAATGAATTTGATTAAGATTAGAGATGAGGATGAAGGGTAATATTGGTTTTTTTAAAAAACAGATGAGGAATAAATATGGTAAAAAGGAAATATGGAAATTGTAAATTTAATTGAAATGACTAAATACTGTATTGGAAGAAATATCCTTCTGGGTTCTGCTCCAAGTGGGGAAAAAGACACTGGAAACATGGAGACTATTTGGAAAGATGTTTTAATGGTGGACAGGATCACATGGCTTGATGGGGCCCATTGTGTTAGTTTCTGTTGCTATTGTGTTGCAAATGTCCTTTGACAAAGGATTGACTTTCTGCCTCTGGCCCATTAACAAAGGGTGGGGGGCAGGAAGGTGGGAGCTGATTTGTCTGTAAAATATGCTTCTCCATTTCTCATCCAGGGAAATATAATATTCTGCCTTTTTAATATTTCCCAAAATATTTCATTCTTCTAGGAAAGGGGTGGGTGCTAACCTCCTACAACTGTTTAAATTTGTGGACCGGCCAAATACTCTGTTCAAAGAAAATATGTTGTATGTTTGTATGTGTGTTTCTAATTATTGCTATTTATTCCTATTTGTTCTCTTTTATTCTTTAAAGTTTAACAATTCATTCTTTATCTTAATATCTTTATATTTGTTTGGGGTTGGCTTTCTTCCCTTTCATCTTTTTTATTGTACAGCAATCTTTCTCCTCAAACCTACCACCTCTCTCTTTTCTTTCCTTCTTACTTTCTCTTCCCCCCTTCTTCTTCTTCCTACTTCCTCTTCCTTTCTCCTTCCCCTCCTCTCTTCCTCCCTCTCTTACCCTCACTCCTACTCTAATTTCCCTTCCCTTCCTTCATCCCTCTCTATTGCTGTATCCTTTTATGCATATGGACTACTCAGAGGGCTGAAAAAGTTATTTTTGACTGGTCCTCGCACTTTTGACCAGTCCTCGAACTTACGACTGTCCTCACATTTTACGTTTTTTGCCCTATCTTATACCATGTTCAAGAGAAGCAGTTGTGAAATGAGTGACATGGTTGTTAAGAATGCTGCACAGGCATAAATGTGAGGATGGTCATAAGTGTGAGGACCAGTCAAAAGTGCGAGGACCTGTCAGAAATGACTTTTTTCAGCCCTCTGAGTAGTCCCTATACACATAGCCATGGCCACCTGTCACATGACCAGCTAGCCTTGCCCACCCAGTCACATGACCGCCAAGCCACGCCCACAGAACCGGTAGTAAAAAAAATTTAGAACCCACCCCTGGTTGGGGGTCATCACAACATGAGGAACTGTATTAAAGGGTCGTGGCATTTGGAAGGTTGAGAACCACTGCTCTAGCACATATTTTGATAGAGAGAAGTTTCCTGAGGATAGGCTCCAGCATGAGTCTGAAATCTCGGAAGACTAAACCTCTAGTCCAGTGATTAACCCAGATCAAATCATGCTACATATTTCTTTTTCTTTACTATAGTCTTTTTCTTCTCAATTTTTTTTCTTTTCTGACCTATTTTTCTTTTTACTTTACTTTTTACTTTACTTTTATTTGATTTATATACCGCCCTACTCCTGAAGGACTCAGGGCAGTGCACAGCCAACAATAAAATACATACATACAAAATTTAAAAAGCAGAAATAAAATCAAATTAAATAGTTTTGGCCCAGACAGATTAAAACCCCAATCAATTTAAAACAAATTTAAACATTTGAATATTTAAAAATACTAAAAAATATTAAAAATTAAAAATTTCTTTAAAAGAGGGAGAAAATTATGCCAGGCCCGCCTGGTGAAATAAAAAGGTCTTTTTGAGCGCAGCGGAAGGTGCGCAGATCCGGGATCCTCCGTATCTCTGCGGGAGCTTGTTCCAGATAGTTAGGTGCCCTCACAGAGAAGGCTCTCCCCCTGGGGGCCACCAGTTGACATTGTTTGGCTGACGGCACCCAGAGGAGCCCCTCTATGGGAGCGTACCGGTTGGTGGGAGGCTATTGGTGGTAGTAGGAGGTCCTGCAAGTACCCAGGTCCTGAGTCATGGAGCGCTTTAAAGGTGGTAACCAAAACCTTGAAGTGCACCCGGAAGACCACAGGGAGCCAGTGCAGCTTGCACAGGAGGGGTGTTACATGGGAACGCCATGTTGCTTACATTAACACCAGCGCAGCCATACTCTGCGCCAGTTGGAGCCTCCGGGTGCTCCTCAAGGGAAGCCCCATGTAGAGAGTGTTACAATAGTCCAGGCGGGAGGTGATGAGGGCATGAGTGACCGTGCATAAGGAGTTCCAATCCAGAAAGGGACGCAACTGGTAAATCAGGCGAAACTGATGAAAAATCCTCCTGGTCACGGCCGTCAAGTGCTCTTCTAAAGACAGCCGTGAATCCAGGAGGACGCCCAAGTTGTGTGCCCTCTCCGTGGGGGCCAATGATTCGCCCCCAATAGTCAGTGATGGCACCAACTGACTATATCGGGACATCAGAAACTACAGCCACTCGGTCTTGGATGGGTTGAGTCTGAGCCTATTCCTCCCCATCCAGATCCGCATGGCCTCCAGGCACCGGGACATCACTTCAAGGGCATCGTTGGGGTGGTCTGGGGTGGAGATGTACAGCTGGGTGTCATCAGCGTACTGGTGGTACTTCACCCCGAAACCACGGATGATCTCGCCCAGCAGCTTCACATAAATGTTGAACAGGAGGGGCGAGAGGACCAACCCTTGCGGCACCCTGCATATGAGGGGCCTCGGGGTTGTCCTCTGCCCCCTGTCAACACAGACTGCGACCGGTCAGAGAGAAAGGAGGGGAACCACTGCAACGCAGTGCCTCCCACCCTTAACTCTTCCAACCGGTGCAGTATGATACCATGGTCGATGGTATCAAAAGTCGCTGAGAGATCTAACAGGACCAGGACAGAGGAGCACCCCCTGTCCCGAGCCCTCCAGAGATCATCTACCAACACGACCAATGCTGTTTCCATGCTGTACCCGGGCCTAAAACCTGACTGGAACAGATCCAGATACGTCGTTTCATCCAGGTGCTGGGGGAGCTGTTGCGTAACCACACTCTCAACAACCTTCGCCACAAAGCGAAGGTTGGAGACTGGACAGTAGTTTACCAACATTGCCGGTCCAGGGAAGGCTTCTTGAGGAGAGGCCTCACCACCGCCTCTTTCAAGGCGGCGGGAAAGTCACTTTCACCCAACGAAGCATTTATAATCCCCTGGAACCAGCCTTGTGTCACTTCCCGGGAAGCCAGCACTAACCAGGAAGGACACAGGTCCAATAAACAAGTGGTCGTGTTCAGTCTGCCCAGAATCCTGTCCACGTCCTCAGGGGTCACAGGATCAAACTCATCCCAGATAACATTCTCAAGACCTGCCCCAGTCCCTCCCCCTGAGACTACCCAGTCGGAGTCCAGATCTTCCCGAATCTGAGTGATTTTGTCATACAGATACTGGACAAAATCCTCGGCTCTACCCTCCAAGGGGTCCTCCTGTGCTTCCTGGTGGAGCAGGGAGCGGGTCACCCTAAAGAGGGCAGCCGGGTGGTTATCTGATGATGCAATAAGAGCAGCAAAATAACTACATTTCTCTGCTTTTATCGCCACTAGGTAATTCCTAATATGGGATCTTACTAGTGTCTGGTCAGATTCAGAAAGACTGGCTCTCCAACTACTCTCTAGGTGTCTTTTCTGGCGCTTCAACTCCCTCGGTGAACCAAGGAGCCAATTGAGATCGGCGCCGGGTCAGAGGCTGCAAAGGCACGACCCGATCCAGAGCTCCAGTGGCCGCCCTCTCCCAGGCGGCCACTAGGTCTCCAGTCAAGGCGTGTGCCAGAGCCTCAGGAAATGACCCAAACTCCATCTGGAACCTGTCAGGTTCCATCAGGCGCCTGGGACGGAACAATCTTACCAGCTCTGCCTCCCTGCGGCGGGGTGCAGCGGTTCAAAGGTCGAGACGAAGGAGAGAGTGATCTGACCATGACAAGGGTTCGGTAACTATATCCCCTATCTCAAGATATAGTAAATTTTTTAAATTTGTATTTCCATCATTCTAGTAATTTTTAATAAATATATTAAAATTACTAATTACTAAATTAGTAATGAGATATATTGTGCATGCTTTGTTCAATTAGCTTTATGGAGCAAAGTCAAGAGAGTCAGTAAAAAAGGGAAAGAAATAAGGGGCAAAGCTGGGAAAATGCTGTATAGGTTGCAGATAGCCTGTCTGCATCTAGAGATACACAGATTGAGAGGCCTAAGGATTTTGCATTGAATCTTCTATATCCATGATGGCAAACCTAAGGCACCATAGGAGCCATCTCAGTGGGCACGTGAGCTGTCCCTGGGTCAGCTTCACCGCGCATGCGTGCACGCATCCTGTCGGCCAGCTGATTTTCAGGTTGCTGCTGCGCATGCAGGAGACGTGTGTGCATGTGCGGGGGTGGGAGGGTCATGTGCACATGTGCAAGGGGGCGGGGTGTCACGTGCGCATGTGTGGAGTGTGTGTGGGGCGGTGCCCCCCATGCCCCACTTTATATTCCAGGAGGCTTCAGGGAGGCCCAAAACAGGTTGCGGAGGGTGTGGCACCCCTCCATGCCCCGTTTTGGACCTAGCAGGTCTTCCCAAAGCCTCCTGGGATTAAAAATGGCTGTGTGGGATGCAGTATGCCCCCAGCCCGTTTTTGGTCCCAGGAGGCTTCAGGGAGTCCTGCTAGGCCCAAAACAGGGCGCAGGAATCACATGCGCATGCGCAGGGGGGCGGGGAGCGCAGGAGGTCGGGCGTGCATGTGCAGGGGAATGGGCAGGGAGCATGAGGGGGCATTGCATTATGGGTGTGGGCATGCGTGTGCATGCTATTGTGTGCGCACATACGTTTCAGCATTTGAGGAAAGAAAGGTTAGCTATCACTGTTCTATATTCTCTTCTATTGGTCAATCATTGCTTTAGAATGAGTTTTTTTCAATTACATTATTGGAATATAACGTCAATAAGTATACCTGGCATGGATGCCTAGAGGTGAAGATGCTAGCCTCCCACTTGGAAGGTTGAGAGTTCAATCCTAGACAGTAGCAGATGTAAGAGTGCAAAGAGAAAATATCTGCTGCGAACTCTGCATAGGCATCAGGAAGGGCATCCAGCTCCATAAAGACTCTCCAGCTCCACCCCAAATAAAGGTGTGTGTGTGTGTGTGTGTGTGTGTGTGTGTGTGTAAATTAACATTAAATTAAAACATTAAAAATCATAGATTAATGACAGTTAAACAGTTACAAATTCTAAGATAGTCATTTAACATTGATTATTCCAAGGCAGGGGAGCTCTCATGGGACTAGCCAACTCCATGATTGTGTGGTCCTCTGTGCCATCCATGCAAGGCCACAGAGCCAAGATTTGACCCCTTTGTGGAAGACCTAGAGATTGGGAGTTTCCTCACCTCTGGCAGGGCAGCAAGTTCCACAATGAGGAGGCAGTTGCAGAAAAGCTCCCCCTCCCACATACCAATATACAGTATTTATATTTAGTCAGTCCAATACCTGACTAAATGAGTGGGACAGGCAGATAAGATGGGCCTAAACTGGTTTTGTAGGTGACCTGGCCCTATGTCATGTAGGGCTTTATACACCTTGAATTGGACCTAGACGCAAACTGGCACCTAGTGCAATTCATGGAGCAAGGGAGTTATATGCCCTTCTTTGAGCACCTAGTATGGCTCATGCAGCCACAGCAACAGCCCAAACTTCCAGATGATGATACTACTATTACTACTACTACTACTACTACTACTACTACTACTACTACTTATTATTATTATTATTATTATTTACTTTATTCATTAAACATGAAACTCAGTTGACTGAACATTCAAAAATGCATCACAAATACCATTGACTGGTGCTAATGGTTGATACGGGTTGCTGCCAGCGTCCTAGGTAGTGTCGTCATTATTATTATTATTATTATTATTATTATTATTATTATTATTATTTAATCTTTAGTGAGATTCACAGCCTTTGAGGCTGGTTAATAGCTCAGCAGTTCGAGTCCTAACCAAGGACCTAGGAACTGTTAAGGTATTGTCGGAGGATGTAAGCTGTTCCGAGTAAGATGTTTTTTTGTAGAGTGAAAATGTTCAAGTCCGGCAAATTTAGAATTTCTAAATTCTAAAGGGGTAGCCCTTTGGGTATTGCTCCAAGGGCTCCAATTACAATCAGGACAACACACGATTTCTTTTTCCACAGTCGCTCAACTTCAATTTGCAAATCCCGGTACTTTGTGATTTTTTCTTGCTGTTTATCTTCAATCCGTGCATCATCAGGTATTGCAATGTCAATGAACCATACTTTTTTCTTTTCAACTATTGTTATGTCAGGTGTGTTGTGGACCAAGTGCCTGTCAGTCTGAATCCTAAAGTCCCACAAGATCTTGAGTTTCTTCTTCTTCTTCTTCTTCTTCTTCTTATTATTATTATTATTATTATTATTTACTTTATTTATTAAACATGAATAATAAACTCAGTCAACTGAGTTTGTTGTTGTTGTTGTTGTTGTTGTTGTTGTTACATTTATTTGTCTCCCATCTCATTTCAAAGCAACCCAGAGCAGCCTATAACATAAAAACATTGAAATAATCAAATATAAATATACCCAATAAAATCACAATACAAACAGAATGCAATCATTGACATAAAATAGAAAAGGGGACAGCTGATGCACCGGGGGTGGGGGGTATGGGTTAGATCTTACTTTTCAGGGGTAGCCCCAGTAGAATGTGTTGCAATAGTCCAACCAGGAGATGAAATTAATTTGAATATGATATTGGTAGAGAAAACAAGATACATTCTCACATAATGAAAAAATCATTACCTTTGCCTGTTGGCATAGGGAATTTTAAAAAAGGAACAATGATTTATGAAGATATATCACTGACCAATAGCCATGAGCTATATGGAGTTTCCAAGAACATTGAGAAAATATTTTTACTTACAGAACCTAGAGGGACATAATAGGAAACAGACCCATCATTTTTATTGGTCTGTTCTGGAATTTTTTCTCCTCTTCTAAAGATAAAAAAAAAGATAGCACTCAGCACTATTTCTCACTGTCATGTGAAACAGTAGGAAATGTGCTAGAATTTCATAATTGCTTAGAGAAACACAGTGAGCCATAGTAAATTCTGCCAAGGCAAAAGCTTCTTGGTTCTCTGGCCTGGGAAATAGGTATTCCATACATTCTACAGTGGCTTTGTGAAACAATAGTGTGCAATCATGTGAACTACTAGGTCCATCATAGTTATTTGAAGACATTGGTGGTGTCTTAAGGGAGCAGTAGCTTTTCCTGAACAGAAACAACATGGATGTGTTAATCAATATCTGATAAACTCTCAGATAGATTGATGATGGGAATGAATAAAAAAATATGGAATGGGTTGACAGAATTTTAATTGGTAATATCTGTTAAATCATAGTTTGGAATAATTAGATTGACTCGCCTATTGAGAATCATGGGATTTGACATGCAAAAAAATAATAATAATGGTGGAATCAAGTAAAGATGAAATGGACATATTAAAATATCTGATTTCCTTTTGGGTAATTTCCCATGCAGAAAAATGTCCTATGCAGATTCTAAGGTAATCCAGAAGGTTTTAGAGTACTAGAAAGGCTATGAAGCTATGAACAAAGCACAGATTTTGGACTCTATATGCTGGCAATGATATGAAACTCATCCCTGTGCAAAATGGCAGGCAGTTGTTTTTTTAAGTCTGTTCCTTGCAAATTTCCTCTCCACCTGAAATCTGGACCTATGAAATTTGCATCTCCCAAAGCAGTCAAGTCCACTTTATCCTTTATCACTGTTTCCTTAGAAACAGCAAAGTGAAAAAGATTAAAACAGGAGGGGGTGAACCATCACCTTGCTAGCATTGCAACCATTTAATGTGTTAATTCACAATTCAAGAAATACAGCATGCACAATTCCATCAGCTCTTATTACTTTTCCCTCGGATTAAACTCAGCCTTCATCTGTTTTAATTGCTGTATTAAGCTGGCTATTGGCAAAGAACTTTGCAGCTGATACATGAATACCCTAGTTCGGTTATTGCAAATAGCATTTGTTAAGTAGGAAGAGGGAAGAAGGGGAGGGAGGGATAAAGGGAAGGAAGGATGGAGCGGAGGAGGAAGGAAATATACGCTAAAACTTTCAAAGGAGATATATTGGCAAAACGTTTTCTAATTGTTGGACCTGGCAGGATTAGTTTTTAAAAAACCATTAGAGGGTGCATTATATGGCCCAAGATTCAGTCATTTAAGTAACTGAACCTAACAAATGCAAAGCAAAGAATAAAAGGAAAAGACTATGAAAATCTCAAAGTTGTATTTCTGTAGAAAAGCTCAGTGTATTGAACAGAAAAAACTATTTACTCTTTGGGTGGAGTAAAATGGGGGGTTTTGTGAAAATGCCATTTAAAATAAGTCACAATGGAAATTTTAACTTAATCCATAATTGTATATATGACATCATCAACTATTTGGCAGAATGCACAGACAAACAGTGTCTGTCAGTATTTTTCAGCTAGTAACATGATTATATGCACACCATTATTTTTTTTCATTGGCAAATTATTGTATTCATTTTTCAGGAGTGGTCAAGGTTAGCATTGTCTAGAAAAGAGTAAGCTTTTTAAAAAAAATTACATCCATGCTTCAAAAATTCAAAGTTGATATTTTAAATTGTGAAAAAAGTGAATAAAGTTGTAATTTACAGTTTTAATGATTAGACAGCATAGATTATAGATATAAATGTAATATAACTTTACAGAAATATATTTGTACTTATAACTGTTATGAAGAGTACAAGAAGCCACTTCTTTATATCTTTTTTTGTTTTTCTTCAACTTTTTCCTTTTCTTGCAAATTTTGCTGGGTTTTTTAATTTCTTTCTACTGCTTTATCTTATGGTAAATTCTCTTAATTTTTAGCTTCTTGTTTAAATGATTTGATAAAAATTATAAACTAAAAATATCTAAAATTCAAAAGCCAAATAAAACCCCAATTATAATAGATTTTCATAGCTATATTAGAACCTATAGGAAATATTTAAAACTTATATTAATTGAATAATCTGATACATTACCAAACTGTTGCAGTATATTAATACATTATTCTTTAGACAAAATATAATTTCTAAAGGATATATTATTGTAATATAATGGTGATTTGTGTTCAGTAGTTTAGGAGAGATTCTGCTATGCAGCAATAATATTAGTAATCTATAGGCTAGGGTTTACTATAAAATGATAGTATCAATATCTAAATTTTTAGATATAATTCTGCATTTGCTAAATTATTCAACAATCCTTTATAGCAAGGGTCTCCAACACAGGCCATGGACCAATGCTGGTTTGCAACCCTTTGGGAATTAGGCTGTGCAAGTGGTGGGCAAGTATGCAAAGCTTCATTTGCACATGTGCAAGATTAAGATGGGCACAATAAACCATCCCCTCCACCCTCTCGGCCGCTGCTGCTGGTTCATTGAGCTAGAAGGGTTGGGGACTGCTGCTTTATAGACCAATTTATTGGTCTATTCAAATCTAGTACCAGTTTTTTACTTACAACCATTCATTTAGTGACTGTTCAAACAGTTGGGAACTGCTGCTTTATAGACCAATTTACTCTATTCAAACCTACCCTATTTTCCCAAAAATAAGACATCACCTGATAATAAGCCCAATCAGGGTTTTGAGTGCATGGCAATAAGGGTAAGCGCTTATCTCAGGGTTCAAAAAAATATAAGACATGGTCTTATTTTCAGGGGAACATGGTAGTACCAGTTTTTTTACTTACAACCATTCATTTAGTGACTCTTCAAAGTTACAATGGCACTGAAAAAAGTGACTTATGATTATTTTTTTTCACACTTACAACCATTGTAGCATCTCCATAATCATGTGTTCAAAATTCAGATGCTTGACAATTAGCCTGAATTTATGATGGTTGCAGTGTCCTGAATCATATGATCATCTTTTGAAACTTTCTAAAAGCAAGCTAAATGAAGAAGCCAGACTCGCTTAACAACTGTGTTACTATCTTAACAACTCCAATGATTCCTTTAATAAATGTGGTAAGAAAAATTGTAAAATGGGGCAAAACTCAATTAAC
This sequence comes from Arizona elegans, assembly GCA_022577455.1. NCBI lineage: Eukaryota > Metazoa > Chordata > Lepidosauria > Squamata > Colubridae > Arizona > Arizona elegans. The sequence continues at coordinate 87,153,254 of JAKOOJ010000004.1, forward strand.
AGCTGTCTTGGTTAGTAACAGAATTTTTGGCTCAGTTGTGATCATAAGTAAGGACTACCTGTACTTGAATAAAAACATTTTCATAAATGTCACTTCTGTATTACAATCAATAACTCTAACCATTTATATTGATTCATATTTCCTCTCCCAGAGGCTTAATTCTTTTCAGTCAACAAGCTACTGTAATTATTGTGACCTTACAAAATGCTCATAGGTATTCCACACCATCTAAAAGATTAATTCAATGCTGATAAAGACCCTGAAACAGAATTCCCATAGTCAGCTCTTATTCGTTCTGGAACTGAACATCTACCAGATCCATATTGCTCCCCAAAAAAACGAATAAAACTAAAAAAACTCAAGAGATCACTAAACTGTATTGTTTCAGTAACAATAAACTGGTTTACATAAAGAAAAAGATGGATATACTGTTTCAAATCCTGAGCATGGTATTGGTCTAATGCAGGGGTCCTCAAACTTGGCAGCTTTAAGACTTCAGGGAGTTGTGGACTTCAACTCCCAGAATTCTCCAGCCATAATGGATAGAATCTAAACAATTGCTACAGTGCTGATATTAAATACTATGGCATAAATAACATCTTGTTTTGTTCACCAGAGCAAGTCAGCTAAATTGATTAATTTAGTTTCTTTGAACAATAAAAATATTGTTCAAAGTCAGGGTTTCTTGACTAATAATGGGGTTTTAGCAGGGGGACCAAAAGCCAAAATGGTAAGTCTGAATGTGTGATTAAAGCCCAACTCTTCACACACACACCAATGTTGCAGTCACTTACAAAAGGAATGTTGCTATAATTGCATGTCATATCCCATACCACCAGCCCCACCTTCACTCTCAAGTAGAAGAACTGTGGCAAAAAAAAAAAGAAAAGATAGTACCAATAGTAATGGAACAGCAACTAAACAGGACAGATACAGACTTCAACAGATAGTTAGGCTTGCAGAAAGAACAATTGCAACCAGTCTGCCTTCCATTGAAGATCTGTATACTGCATGACCCAGAAAGAGGGCTGAGAAAATATCTATAGACCCCTCGCATCCTGGACATAAACTGTTTCAACTTTTCCCTCAGGACACCGCTATAGGGCACTGTATGCCAAAAACAATTAGACATGAAGATACACACACTGCTGAACACAGCACCTTAGGCCTAAAGATATTTAACCATGTAGTAGGTTGTATTGCTATTATCTTTCTCATCTTCTCATTTCTCATCTTCTCATCTTTCCTATTATCTTCTGCTATTGGTATCTTATGATTTATCACTTGTTGTTTGTATCTTATGATTAATAATTGTAACTATGATTTATGATCTATGACTTATCACTTTGCTGTTTGTGTGTACACTGAGAGCTTATGCACCAAGACAAATTCTTTGTGTGTCCAATCACCCTTGGCCAATAAAGAATTCTATTCTATTCTATTTATAGCATCTTATAGAAAGGTAACTGAGTAGCATGAGCATGATCTGCTTCTTCTCCGGCATCTTCTTCACTTACATACAATGGAAATATTCTAAAATCTTATAGTGTTTCTTCACAAACGATACTAGTTTTTCACAGAAGACTTCTTCCAAACCGAGGGGATCTATACAAAGTGTCATAGAATGTGGCACATGCAGTGACTATAATACAGATGGGGAGTGCTTGAGTAATCCATAGTTAATGGTTTGCACATCCGTCTGTGATCTATAGTGTATCCCTTTGCCTAAACCAAGAGACCAAAATAATTCTAGTCAATGAACATAAACTTAAGTAGTCCTTGCTCATAATTACCCACATAATTCCTCTATTCCTCTCAATTACTTTCAATTTTTGGCAGCAGACATGGGACCTGGCTTTTCTATTTTACTGGTTAATATATTTTCTGATCTTCATTGTTTGGAGGATTTAAAAAAAAAATCAATTGCAGGACATCAGAATCTCTGAAACAACATGACATCCTAATTTGTCTTAAACCAAGGAGAAAACTTTAGAATGCAAATGTTTATATAGAACAACTAACTCTGAGTACAGGGAACATAGGAAATTCTGATAGGAGGAGTAATAGATGATGCAATATACAGTTGGCCCTACATATGCCAAAAAAAGTCTAGCACTATACTATTCAGTCACATTTTTTTTAAAAAAAAATCAACAATAGTCACTGGTTCTAAAAAGAATCAAATGAGAAATAAATTGTTTTCCATCTTTCAAGTAAAGCATCTTCTACCCTTGAAAAAATTGTTATTGCAACCGCTAAAATTAATAATATCTCAAGGGGGAGAAATATTTCCAACATATGTTCCATTTTTGTTCCTGTGGAATGAAAATATAGTAATAAAATAAAGATTCAGTTATACAGTTATGAAATGAATGACAGGGATGGATATTTGAACAATAAAGCAAATACATTGTGCAATGTTTAAATGCAGCATAACATTAGACTATAAGGGTAATAGCACAGTTCACTTCGTCTTAGAAAATACTCTTTAAAAGTCATCAAAGATAGAAGCTACACATAACACATAACAATTTTTCTGTTTCAGTTGTGAATAAAATTTAGGAATTAAATATATGCTGCTATACTGGATGCATTCTGTAGATGAAGCCATCTGCCTTTTTATTGTGGAATAAAAATAGGACTCATTTTTATACTAATTGCTTAGATTGTTTCAGCATAATCAGACAAATGTACGTTCTTTATTTTCTCTGTGAAATTGATGCCTTCCTGCCTATCTTCTTTCTGAAGAATTCATATTCAGTAAAAATATGTTCAAGATGGTTATAAAAACTCATAAAATAAAACTTAGAAACCAGAAAGGATTTCTTAACTTGTTAAATTAGCAGAGTGAAAGTTGGACATTTCACAAGTAACTTATCCTCACCAGGTTCCCTTTCTGTCTCACTTCAAATATTCCATAGCTTAAGGGACCTTTATATTAATCCTTTTATCATTACCTGTGCTATAACTCCTGTCGTATTTCCTGATTCTGTGTGCTTCTCTCCCATCAATATATTTTACAAGTGGTCAAGAATTATACTGCACATATTTGAAAGAATATAAAGAACATATACATATATACGTAGCATTTTCCAGATGTTGGATTTACCCTATCATTCATACATATAAATACATATGTATGTACATATATACATATGTATGTATATATACATGATAGGGTAAATCCAACATCTGGAAAATGCTGAACATTCTGTGGTGTTTCAAGTATCAGTAAGAAAAAGACAACCCCTGTGATAAGTGTTATAGCCAGCTTTTTACATTCTGAACTTTGCCAGTTGATGAGCTTCATATGACCTAATCCAGTGATGGCGAACCTTTTCAGCACTGAGTGCCCAAACTGGAATGCGTGCGCATGTGTGTATCCTGGAGCGCCGGAAACCCGAAGATTAGCTGGCCAGTGTGCATGCGCACGCCAGCCAGCTAGTCTTCAGGTTTCCGGCATGCACATGCGCGCCAGCCAGCTGGTCTTTGCGTGCGCCAGAGCACTGGAAACCCGAAGACCAGCTGGCTGGCACATTCATGCCTGTTTTTTGGCCATTTTTTTGGCTGTTTTTCAGGCCGTTTTCTGGGCGGTTTTTTGGGCATTTTTTGTCTTGAAAAATGGACAAATAATGACCTAAAAATGGCCAGAAAAATAGCTTGTTTTGGGGGTGCTTTTCGGGCCATTTTCGGGCTCCCCGGCATCTGTGAAGATCAGCTGGCCAGCATGCTTGTGCATGCCAGAAACCAGAAGAGCAGTTGGCAATGGTGCACGTGCTCACAGAGAGGGCTCTGCATGCCACCTCTGGCACGCGTGCCATAGGTTCAGCATCACAGACCTAATCTTTGCAATACTCTTTTATAAAATACTTTGTGAGGTTTTAGCAGAGACCCTGTAATAGTCACCCAATCAATCAATCATTCAATCAAAATAGAACTGAAAGGGACTTTGGAGGTCTTCTAGTCCAACCCCCTGCTCAAGCAAGAGGCCTTATACCCAGTGGTGGGATTCAGCCAGTTCGCACCACTTCGGGAGAGCCAGTTGTTAACTTTCTGAGCAGTTTGGTGAACTGGTTGTTGGAAGAAATCATTAGGGCGGAGAGCCAGTTGTTAAATTATTTGAATTCCACCACTGCTTATACCATTTCAGATAGATGACTGTCCAGCCTTTTCTTCCCCCCCCCAGTGATGTCCAGTACCTACAACCTCCTTATGTGATTGGTTAACTAGTGGCTTTTGCTTGGAATTAGTATCTAAAGGTTGTGAAAGTCCCCCCCCCCGCCCAGTGAAATTAGGTAGGATCCCTTCTAAGACATTTATCACATGCACATTTTTGCTGTGGGATAAGCTGCCTCTTATTCAACCATTCCCCTAGCTGCAATTTTTTTCCTTCTGCTAATATAATTTTCTTTCTGCTAAAATCACATGATCCTACAAATATTAAAATTAAAAAGAAAGATATGTATTTTTTCTATTTGTCCTGGCATAGAGATAATGAAATAAAAACCCCAGTAATTGGGGAAGTGAAAGGAAGCACAAGGAATTAGAAATAAAGTGATTGAAGTCTGCTGAGCAAATTCACATGCTGGTGAAAATAGAAGGTTGAGGGAACAAAATGGGTATATGCAAAGAGTAAGACATAAATAAAAAAAGGTATAATTATTTTTTTCAGAGAAAGGACACAAAAGGCTTCATACCTGGATTGGTAATTGATAGAAAAATATCATGAGCTAAGCCTTCCAGCTTTTAATGTTATATTTCAATAAGGCAAAACCCACAAGCTGCTATGCACTTAAGAATCCTATTGTGCTGAAGGAGCCAGCTGGACAATCTCTCCAAATGCACTCAGACTTGTGTGGAACGGATTTTATGGTGATGATAATGAGACCCAGCAGTGGATTACCATTATTAAGAACCTTAGAACCATCATCATTTGGTATAAATATATAAGCAAACATTGGCAAAGCTACTCAGTTTTGGCACAAAACTAGTCAGCTTCTTTTCAATAAAAACAATTTTCAGGCTTACCTATAAGTCAGCATGAAACATATGTAAAAAATTCTCCAGATAATCTGTATTCTCCAGATTATCAGATAATATTTGAAGGAAAGCATGTTGGTTTGAAAAATATAAAGAATACCATGATATTTTTTTTCTTTTTAAGGAAAAACAGGCTAAACAGTAATGCAAGCCAAGAACATCTCTCTGTTCAGAATGTGTCATCTCTGCTCTTACGTTCCCACAATATCTTCTTCTGGCAAACCATCCCACCGTCTTCTGGCCAGCTCCAATGGCAAAACATTTGTTTAGTGACCATTCAAATTTACAATGGCACTGAAAAAAATGACTTACAAACATTTTTTTGTATTTATGACCATTGCAGCATCCTCGTGGTCACATGATCAGAATTTGGATGCTTGGAAACTGATATATATTTATGATGATTGCAGTGTCCTAAGGTCATGTGATCATCTTTTGTGACTTTCTCTGAAGAAAAGTCAAAGGGGAAGCCAGATTCACTTAACCGTGTTATTAACATAAAAACTGCACTGATTCATCTAACAACTATAGCAAGAAATGTTGTAAAATGGAGCAAAACTCACTTAAAAACAGTCTTGCTTAACAATGGAAATTTTGGACTGAATTGTAATCATAAGTTTAAGAACCGGAAACTTTGGGGTTTTTTAGATAGTTTTTCAAATTCTATTTTAAGGGGATCTGGGAGGAAGGTGGCTTCCAATGTAAATAATGAGGCTGGGGGGCCTCCCGGGAGGGGGATGGGTTGTATGGGTTCAGGGATTAACTCGCGAGGGACGGGGTCTAGTCCATCTGAAGAGCACGGCGGAGGAGATGCAGAATCCGGGGCCAAGGAGAGGGTTAGAGCTTGTGCTGTTGATAGACATTACATCAGTACTGTAGGTGGGAGGGGCAGATATGGCAGGAGTAGGGGGCCACGTCAAGTTGCGGGAGTGCGTGCTCGCTGTCTTCAAGCGGTGGCATGCTCTGGCCCCCAATGCTTTTCTCGTTCCCCAGGTGGCACAGACCCTCAGGCCCTGGGCCTTCGGCTGATGCTATGCAATGCCAGGTCCGTGGTAAATAAAGCCCCCCTCATTTGTGATCTTGTTCAGGAGGGGGGAGCGGACCTGGTGGGTATTACGGAGACCTGGTTGGGCCAGGAGGGGGGAGTCCCTCTCATAGAGATGTGCCCACCCGGTTTCCGGGCATTTCATCAGCCAAGGTCACAGGTAAGGGGCGGAGGGGGTGGCAATTATCATTAAAGAGGGTCTTAGTCCGAGGGAGGCCACTGTTCCTCAGACGGCCGGATGTGAGTCCCTCCTTGTGAAGTGGGGTCATGGGGTGCAGATGGGCCTGCTGGTTACGTACCTGGCTCCCTGCCACGTGGCAGCGGCCTTGCCTGAACTACTCAACATTATAGCCGCGGTGGCGATTGATACCCCTAGACTTATGGTCATGGGGGACTTCAACCTGCCATCCGTCGGTGAGGCGTCTGAGGTGGCTCAGGAGTTCATGGCTTCCATGATGGCCGTGGACCTGACCCAATTAGTTCATGGCCCTACTCACACGGGGGAAAACACACTGGACCTGGTTTTTGTCTCTGGTCAGTGGCTGAGTGGTCTCAAGATAGGGGATATAGCGATCGAGCCCTTGTCATGGTCAGATCACTCCCTCCTTCGCTTTGACCTTCGAACCGCCACACCCCGCCGCAGGGAGGCGGAACCGATGAGGTGGTTCCGCTCCAGGCGCCTGATGGACCCGGATAGGTTCCAGACGGAGCTTGGGCCATTTCCTGAGGCTCTGGCACACAACTCGACTGAAGACCTAGTGGCTGCCTGGGATAGGGCGGCCGCTGGAGCTTTGGTCATGCCTTTGCGGCCTCTGACCCGGCGTCGATCTCACCTGGCTCCCTGGTTCACCGAGGAGCTGAGGGAGATGAAGCACCGGAAAAGATGCCTGGAGAGCAGTTGGAGGGCCAGCCGTTCTGAATCTGACCGAACACTGGTAAGGTCTCATATTAAGACCTACCTGGTGGCAATAAAAGCGGTAAAGTGTAACTATTTTTCCGTTCTTATTGCGTCATCAGATAATCGCCCGGCTGCCCTGTTTAGGGTGACCCGCTCCCTGCTCCACCAGGAAGCGTGGGAGGACCCCTTGGAGGGTAGAGCCGAGGACTTTGTACAATATCTGTATGACAAAATCACTCAGATTCAGGAAAATTTGGACTCTGACTGGGTAGATTCAGGAGGGAGGATGGAGGCAAGTCTTGAGAATATTACCTGGGAAGAGTTTGATTCTGTGACTCCGGAAAACGTGGACAAGATACTGGGCAGATTGAGCGCGGCCACATGTTTATTGGACCCGTGTCCCTCCTGGCTGGTGCTGGCCTCTCGGGAGGTTACATGAGGTTGGCTCCAGGGGATTATAAATGCTTCCTTGAGAGAGGGTGTCTTCCCTGCCACCTTGAAGGAGGCGGTGGTGAGGCCTCTCCTCAAGAAGCCTTCCTTGGACCCAGCAGTGTTGGCTAATTACCATCCAGTCTCCAACCTTCGCTTCGTTGCGAAGGTTGTTGAGAGTGTGGTAGCGCGACACCTTCCTCAGTACTTGGATGAATCGGCTTATCTAGATCCGTTCCAGTCGGGCTTCAGGCCTGGATACAGGACGGAAACGGCATTGGTCGCATTGGTAGATGATCTCTGGAGGGCCCGGGACAGGGGTTGTTCCTCTGTCCTGGTCCTATTAGACCTCTCAGCAGCTTTTGATACCATCGACCATGGTATCATGCTGCACCGGTTGGAAGAGTTAGGGGTGGGGGGCACCGTGTTGCAGTGGTTCTCCTCCTTTCTCTCTGATCAGTCGCAGTCTGTGTTGACAGGGGGGCAGAGGTCGACCCCGAGGCCCCTTATATGTGGGGTGCCACAGGGGTCGGTTCTCTCACCCCTTCTGTTCAACATTTATGTGAAGCCGCTGGGTGAGATCATCCGTGGTTTTGGGGTGAAGTATCATCAGTATGCTGATGATACTCAGCTTTACATCTCCACCCCAGACCACCCCAATGATGCCCTTAAAGTGATGTCCCAGTGCCTGGAGGCCGTACGGATGGGGAGGAACAGACTCAGGCTCAACCCATCCAAGACCGAGTGGCTGTGGTTTCCGACGTCCCGATATAGTCAATTGGTGCAATCACTGACTATTGGGGATGAGTCATTGCCCCCCACGGAGAGGGTTCGCAACTTAGGCGTCCTCTTGGACTCACGGCTGTCTTTAGAAGAACACTTGACGGCTGTGGCTGGGAGGTCTTTTTATCAGGTTCGCCTGATTCGCCAGTTGCGCCCCTTTCTGAATCGGGACTCGTTAAATACGGTCCCTCATGCCCTCGTCACTTCACGCCTGGACTACTGTAATGCTCTCTACATGGGGCTCCCCTTGAGGAGCACCCGGAGGCTCCAGCTGGTCCAGAATGCGGCCGCGCGGGTAGTCATGGGAGCAGCATGGCGCTCCCATGTGGCTCCCCTCCTGCGCGAGCTACACTGGCTCCCTGTGGTCTTCCGGGTGCGCTTCAAGGTCTTAGTTACCACCTTTAGAGCGCTCCATGGCTTAGGACCAGGGTACTTACGAGACCGCCTTCTGCCACCAATAGCCTCTCAACGCCCAATACGCTCCCATAGAGAGTGGCTTCTCAGGGTGCCTTCAGCCAAACAGTGTTGACTGGCGGCCCCCAGGGGGAGAGCCTTTTCTGTGAGGGCACCCACCATCTGGAACGAACTCCCCCCAGAGATACAGAAGATTCCGGATCTGCGCACTTTCCGCCGTGCCCTCAAAATATTCCTGTTTCAGCAGGCCGGCCTGGCCTAACTTTCCCTTTATATTGCTTTTTGATTTTATTTTAAACTGGGATGTCTTGAATTATCTAGGACCAGAGTGTTTAGTATATTTTAATTGGTTTTTTATTAACGTTTGTATTACATGTAGTTTTATCATTTGCTGTTCACCGCCCTGAGTCCCTTAGGAATAGGGCGGTATATAAATTTAATAAATAAATAAATAAATAAATAAATAAATAAATAAATAAATAAATAAATAAGTGAGGACTACCTGTGGTTTTTCTCCCTGCCCATCTCTGACACACATGGAATTCTGTATCAGAATTGGGAAAAGAGTGGTTGCCAAACTATAGTGTCATTCCATCATTATAGTTTTAACTGGGAACTTAATTGCAGGAAGAGTGGCATTTTGACAACCAGACAGTTTTCATATCATATTCATAGCTTGGAATTTTTGCACAATGTTGAGTTTGGAAAAGCAGAGACATGAAGAAGAAAAGGGCCACCCTACCCCATAAAGTATAGCAGGAGTGTGGAAGGATGTTTGATTAATTCAGAAAGAGCTGTTGGTCTGTGGCGATAGCAACAACTAAGTAATTGATTGATTGAATTCTCTGTTAATCACTGAGTTCATTTGAAGTTCCCAGCTTGCCATCATTGTTCCAAGCAAAAGAATAAACTAAAGGCACAGCATTTTCAAAACCCTTTGGATGGGTTTAAGAAATTGAAACAGAGGCCTATTGAACTAGCTTAATATTCATATATGTACCTGGAGAAAGATGGCAGATATCACCTCCCCCCAAAAAAGCAAGATATAAAACTATTTCTAAACACAGCTTTCTATAGCAGATTGAATATAATATATGCATGGCTATGATCCCAAGAAAAATGCCCTCTTGCTAGCTTGCTCTGCCCTAGATAAGTATGTCTATTGCCAATTTGAATAAAATAAAAGGTGGCTAAATGAGTTTTTGTGTTTATCATCCTGCAAAGGCTGTTCTATGACTCATGCATAGGATCAATATTTAATGGCTGTACAGACCACACAATGGCACACACAGTTTTTGAATTAAAAACTCTTTCTATGCCAAGGGATTTAAAAAAAGAGAAAGAATGTTGCCGTATTTTATGTGATGGCAGAAATAAATGAGATTTCACTCATTCTCTATATAGAATATTTCCATATACTATGTGAATATCGTACATCAAGTGTCTGAATTAAGCTGCTAAGAATTAATCTGAGCTCATCTATTTGAAAGTTTGATTTTACAGAAATTTGCAACAAAAGAGCTCCATTTAATTTTCATATATCATTTAACTGAATGTTCAAAACTAGTTTGTGCTTATTATCATCCCCTTTTATCCGTGAGGATAGCAAAATCCAGTATAGGTCTCTTTGTTGGCTCTGTTGCCTTAAATCCAGCATACTAGATTCTGGAAATCTGCATTGGTTTTGGTAGCATCTCTTTATTTATAAGGATAGCATCTGGGAAGCAAACTGGCACCCAAAGCAGACAACACCACTTGCTAATCCTCCTCTTGAATTCAGTTTAAAAAATAAAAGCATAAAATAACCCATTATCAGGTTCTAGTCCCAATTTAAGTGCCAGTATTACTTCAAGGACCTTCTCATTAGCTGAAAACCAAAACTTTCTAAAACTGTAGAGATAAATCGTGATCCATAAAGCAATATTAATCTCTTTTGTTAAGCATCACCCAACAATTGCCAACCGATATTCGGCAGCCCAAACTTGCAACACTACCTAACTCATATAATAGTTTGATGCTGAAACTACTAACAGTAACTGGCTGAGTTGGCATAGTTCAGAGTATTCAGTTTTTTAAAAAACATAATTCCCAGTTTGAAATCTAGGAAAGTTATCAATCTGCCTGTGATGAAAATGTGGCATGAGAAAAAGATATGAGAAAAATAAAAAGCAAGTAGCTAGAGGAAAAGACTGCTACAACTAGGATAGATTGAAAAAGAATAAGTGGAAAATTTTAAAAAAATGGGTGGGAAGCTGGGTTCTCCTAATTTGGAGGCATTTTCTAGAAGGCGGGAAAACCCCGTTTGAAGTATGGACTGACCATAAAAATTAAGAAGCTTGAAAACCCCCTGGAGACTATCACCCAAACAGGCTTGCAGGCTCCAGTACTTAACTGATTCAACTTCACATCAAAAAAAAAAGGGGGTGAAAATGTAATTGTAAAACTTTTGCAATAAAAAAAAAAAAAAAAAAAAGATACCTCCCAGGGGAGAGAAACCTTCTAGCAGATGCTTTATCCAGGTTGCCACAATGCAGTAGTTCAAAGCCGGAGGTGATTAAACCAGTCATTCCCTCCAGGCAGCTCCAGTCACCACCCGGCACAAGCCAAAATGAAAAGCCAGCTAGCTGATGATTTAAGGGTACCCTAAAGGCAGCTTTGAAAGAGGACAAGTGGTTCCAAATACACAAGGGAGAATGTACAATGCAAGATGGTCTAGCTTGGGTGGGGGCCAAACTATATGTCCCACAAAGCCAATGATTATTTGTTCTACAAAAAAGCCATGATTCAAAAGTGGTGGGGCATTTTGACTTCGTAAAAACCCTGCACCTAATCATGCAGCAATTTTGGTGGCTGTCACCGAAAAAGGATAAAGAGAACTATATGGCTAGCTGCCCCATTTGTGCCTCTGACAAAAGGCAACAAGGGAAAATACCTGGGCTTTTCCAGCCAGTAGCAAAGCCCAAAGCCCCATGGAAGAGATATCAGTGGATTTATAGAATTGCCTGAAAGCTTGGGAAATACAGTGATCTGGGTGATAACCGATCTGATCTCCAAGCAAGTGTACTTTATACCCTGTCAAAAAATCCCCTCAGCGAGCACTTTGGCTAAACTATTCACGCAGCATGGCTATCAGCTGCATGGCGCTCCTGAAATAATAATCTCAGATTGCAGAGTCCAATTCATTTTGTGGCTTTGGCAGGAGTTCCTAAAACATTTGGGAACCACTTAGGGACTCAGCTTCTTGCATTATCATGCTACTAATAGGAGTTGGGGTGTCGTGAATGGGCCAATGGTGCAGTACCTCAGGTGTTTTATTAATTACTAACAGGACTATTGGATGGACCTCTTCCCTTTCATGGAGGTCGCCTGCAATAACTCAGTGCACAGTAGCACTGGGTTCACTCCATTTAAAGTGGCCACAGATAAGACTTTGTAGCTATCCCTGAATTACCTCAAGCTGCTGTATTGACTGCATCATTGAAAGATTGGGTTGCACAGTTTTAGAACACCTGGCCAGTGATGAGAAAAGCTTTGGATGAAAGCATACAAAAAACAAACTGATGAAAAGTGCATCAAGTCAAAGGACTTTAAGGAGAGAGAGAAGGTCTGTCTCTCTCACAAATTCCTACAAGCTAGACAACTGTAAAAAAAAAAAAATGGACCCAAAACCTTTCCCTATCAAGAGGATTATTAATCTAGTAGCTGTAGAACTTGAGCTGCCAAAAACACTCAGACATGTATATCCGGTATATCATTGTAGTCTACTGAAACCAGAAATCACATCTTCCTGGCATCCTGAATTGCAATCACCTCCGGACCCCATTTATGATCAAGGGAGAGCAGCACTTTGAAGTCAAAGACATTTTGGAGTTTTGCATACATTGGAAAAAAACCCAGTATTAGATAGTCTGGAAAGACTTTCCCCCTTCAGAAATTGAATGGGTCAACTCCCAACATATTAAAACCCCCAAACTGCTTTAAAAATTCCATGACCGATACCGAGATAAGCCACATTGAACAGTTTACTAATTGAGAAATGTTGTGTATCTCTCCCTTCCCTCTCTTTTTTCTTTTGCAGGACTAATGTCTCTGTCAAGGGGGGAAAGAATGTCAGCTCTGCCTGGCTTGGTTTGGGACCTCACAGGCATCCTGCCACAAAAAGAAGGGGCAAAGGATGAAAGGGCAATAAAGCCTGTGTGCACATGATAGGAAATTGGAAAGAGGGAATGACGGGTGATAAGGACCAGAGCAGCTGGATCCTGTTGTACCACCATCCCACAGCCAGGTACTCTGAGAAATATGCAGATTACCTCTCAAACATCTCAGATTTCTCAAAACATTTTGATGAGCTCCGGATGGCTGGAAACAGACTGGTCATGGGCTGGGGGCAAACCTACACCTTATTTTCGTATCCAGTGAGTGCAGTAACTTCAGAGCTGGTTTGACTTTAACATCCTTAACAAAAGAACCCTTTGCTTTAACCAAATGGAGTTGAAGGCTTTTCTTTCCTAAGGGATTGGATTGGGGCAGGTTTGACATAAACACATGAAAATTATGCATCATGCCACTGCAATACTATGGCTTTGCAACTTTATATGATGCTTTATATGATGGCAAAAAAAGACAATATGAAGAGACTGAAAGTAACAGACTTACTTGAATTCACTAGCAAATAATTTGGCTATAGAAAAATACATTCTTGTTTCAATAGATAAAAGAACATTTCCTGTTTGAACCAACAATGCACACAGGTACATTTTCCACCATTTTCAAGATGCAAAAAGAAACAATACTTTCTTACTTTTTAAAAAAACAGTCAAATTTGTATTTCCAATACCAAGGAGAAGCATCATGTCGTATCTTTGTTTCAATCACAAAGTACAACTGCAATTGAGTATAATGGATTGACTTATTTTTTTTGAGGTTTGGTCTTTGCAATGCCATTTTTTAAAAAAATGAATGTAATTTTAAATTACATTGATCACTGTACTTTATTAAATGGAACTTCAAAGTATGTATTATGGAATTTGGCAGATTATATGCATATATCTATGCATATATTTTTATTGCTAACAGAGTCATCAAACAACACAGATGTTACTTATATTTATGTAAATTATCCAATTATCCAATACAAACAATCAGATTAACTATTTTATATTATTGATACAAAACTCATATATAACAGCAAAGACATGGGCAGAGACTAACATAAACTTCATGAACTGAACATAAACTTCTCACTTTCAAATTACAAGTCGTTAGTAAAAAAAACAAAAAACCCAGCAATTTCCACAATACGATTTTGAGCCTTTAAGATGAATGTCATAAAACATTAGAATCTGCAGCAATCCAACAAGCACACAAGTAAATAATTCAGGAGGATTCATGTACAAAAGAAATTTCTTTATATAAAGTAATATAAAGGATGATGCATGTATACAATACCCATACAGCATGAAGCCAGAACCAGAACTCAGAATCCAGAAGCACAGAATCTATATAATCACAGAAACAATCTTATATATATATACAGATCAGTAAAGCTAAGCCACACCCAGGCTCTCAGCTGTCTGACATGTGGCTCTCAGTCACCAAACAGTTCCCATTGGCTGACTTGTTGTTATGGCTATCCCAGCTCATAATTGACACTCCTCCCTTTATGACTGGAATAGACATAAAACCGAATAACATAATATTCTTCCCATGATGCACAGAGATCATCTACAAATGCTGATAATTGACAATCTCCACCTTGTATCTTTCCCATATATATTCAACCATTAGCCTTGCAACTCTTGAACCCTTCAATGCAGTATCTAAACAGATATTCTAATTTCTGGCTGACTGCTTCAGCCTATAAACGGCCTTGTACAATTTATATACAGTGTCAGACTTTTTACTTTCCTACCCTGGTGCTTGAACCATGTAAATTTCTTCCTCTAATTCTGCATTGAGGAATGCTGTGGTTATATCAAAATGCCAAATTTTATGGCCATGTGCCACTGCCAACGCTAGTGCCAACCTTATGCTTTCACTCTTCCTGACTCCTTTTCTTGCTCTTTTTCAGTTTCTCCTCCTTGAACACTGTCACTGTCACTAAGTGAGTTACCGTCACTAAGTGGATCATTCCAAAAATTGGCATCAATTTTGTTCCAATTTTGCTCTGCAAAACTAGTAGTCCTGGCAATGACAATTCTTTTGCTCCCATCGCTAAAGCGATAGCTCTTTGAGCTAGGTTCATAGCCCATAAACCTGAACTTTCTAGCCTTTGGTTGACCTAATCTCCTGATTGCTTTTGGAATATGCACCCATGCTTTGCTTCCAAACACCCTTAAATGTGCCAGAGATGGCGTTCTCCCATATAGCACTGCATATGGAGTATCATTAATGAAGAACTCCAAAGCCTATTGATTAAATAATTAGCAGTCACAATGGCTTCACAGCAATATGACCTGCTCAGATCAGAATCCTCAAGCAGTGAGTACTTCATTGTTTGTAAGACAACAATTCCATCTCTCAACCATTCTCAGCTACTGTATACAGTTTTGTGCATCTGTGTTTTATTCCTAACTATCCCAACCATTGTTGAAAACTTGTTGACATGAATTCTGAACCTCTGTCAGTTTGCAGCTGACATATCTGTTGTTTATATCTCCTTTCTACAAAGCTTATCCATTGCTTAAATTTCTGTATTTTACTCTTTAGTAAATAGCAGAATCCAAATCTGCTATAGTCATCTACAATGACCAATGCATACTTTGCTCCTCCCAAACTGGCTTGCATTGGCCCCACCAAATCTGCATATACCAGTTCTAGAGCTCTTGTTGTCTGCCTTGTGCTATTCTTCTTACTGGGAATGCCTTGGACTTTGATGATTTACATATCGCACAGTCCAAATATGCCTTACACCCTTTAAAATTCAATCCTGCTCCAAACTGTTACAGCTTTCTATGCAAGAGATGAACACATGAATCATGTGCACATTTCCAAATGTTTGGGCACATTGAACCTTTTGTTCCTACAACACATAAAGATTATCCTGTTTTATGCCCTGTGCACATACACTACCATTTTGTTTTATGAGACACATCCATTTATAAATGTGGTTTCAAAAACTTGTTTGTCTACACTAGAGACATTCAGTAAATTATGTTCCATTTCAGGCACACATCAAATCAAACCTTTATTGTCAATGCACAATATGTGTACAATGAAATTGAATATTACTATATATAACATAACACAATATAACATATTATAGTAATATAATATGTTACTAAACTTTTCCTCCAGACATGGAATCAGCACACTGCCTTTTCCTGTGACTTTAGCCTTCTGGCCATTTGCTAAGGCTACTGCATCTCCTCCAGCTGGATCCCTTCTGAAAAACAATTTAGAATTATTAACAATTGTTTGATTAACCCCACTGTCTATTAACCATTTGCCTCTGCTATTATAATAGCTAACTTTTGCAACAGCAGCTTGTCCATCTGTTTTTTTCTTCCTTGCAAACAGTCTTTCTTTAAATGAGTGTTATCACCACAGATGAAACACCTCTGGTGTTGCTGTCTTGTTTCCTCCTTTTTAGAAAAACTTTGCTGGACTGTAATCTGATATCTGCAGACATCCTTACTTTTCTCTCTCTGCTTCTTGGGCCCCCACCTCAGGAATTTCTCCTCGTGGCTTTTTCTAAAATGGTGTTTGTTTTCTTCAGAAATCAAACAGGCATTAAGGGCTTCCATTCTTAAGGCCTGTTCTGGTTTGCACTCAAAAACAGCTGAAAGAATGTCCCACGTTTCATTAAGACACCAACAGTACATTCAGGGATTCAGGAATCTGCATTCCATGCTGTTCCAGTTCAATAACTAAAGTCTGCATATGCAGCAAATGCTTCTCCACACTCTCTTGTGTTTGCAACCAGGCTATGTATAATTGTCTCAATAATTGCACAATATTGTATTCTGATGCACTCATATGCATACTTCTCAATTTCAGCCAAACCTCTGTTGCAGGTTTTAAATCAGCTACATTCAAGAATTGTTCATCTTCTAAACTTAAGATGATATAGGTCAGTACCTTATCATGCTGCCTTTGATCTGCTGCTGCTAATGATGCCTGGGGTGGATTAATGACAATATCCCAGAGCTCCTTAGCCTTCAGGAAGCATTCCATTTTTGCAGCCCAAATAATATAATTCTTCTGTCCCAATTGAGGCAGACAGCTTTCCTTGAACTCAACAACCATTCTGCAAGCCTTCTCAGCCTTGTTCTCTTTTCCTTATAACACCTTCTGCTTAATTACAGTTCAGTCTTACTGTGTGCTTGGTGTGCTCTACACCCATAACCTGTTAGAGTCTGCAGCAATCCAACTATCACACAAGTAAAAAATTCAGTAGGATTCATGTATAACAGAAACTTCTTTATATGCAGTAATTTAAAGCCTGATGCATGTATACAATACCCATGCAGCATGACGCCAGAACTAGAACTCAGAATCTAGAAGCACAGAATCTATATAATCACAGAAGTGAACTTATACACACACACATACACAGAGAGAGAGAGAGAGAAAGAGAAAGAGAGAGAGAGAGAGAGAGAGAGAGAGAGAGAGAGAGAGAGAGAGAGAGAGAGGGAGAGAGAGAGAGAGAGATCAGTCAAGCTAAGCCATGCCCAGGCTCCCAGGTGTCTGACATTGCTTTCAGTCACCAAATAGTTCCCATTGGCTGACTTGTTGTTATGGCTTTCCCAGCTCATAATTACACTGACAGAAAATATTTTGAAATTCTGAATCTCATATGATATGGAACCAGAGGAATTCTGGAATGAATGAAGTCAGAAAACTTATTAAGAATGAATATGAAAAGAAATTGCCAAAGACTAAGAAATGGAAGAAAGCAGATTATCAAGAACAAATAGTAGAGATTGCCCAGAAGAAAAGAAAAATTAATGCCAAGAAAGACTGATGGGGATTTTGTCAATATCAATAGTATTCAAGAGGTACTCTGCTTAGTTTTGCCAGATGTTTATCAATCTCCAAAATCTATACACAAAACCAAACCCCATAATCTGGGTAGAACATAGTAAAATAGGCTCCAGGATGACACACAAATGAAATAAATTTGTATATTTATTCAATATACAGTATATTATGAATATATATTGTGTGAAACTATACCAAAAGAAGTTGTTTTAAATTGGCAGAAGAAACATCAATTAGACTACTCTGATAACTGAATATACATATGATCAGGAAGTTTTAGTAAAGAAAGTCAAGGAACATAGTAAAAAATAAGCTAAGATTAAATATAAAGAAGATCAAACTAATGAGCACAGGAAAAAAAAACAGTCTTAGCACTGACAATGAAGAGATTGAAGTGGTGGGTAACTTCTGCCTTTTAGTTTTGACCATCAACAGAAAAGGACCAGCAATCAAGCAGTATGACATAAATTAGTAATTGGTAATGTAGTGAAGAAATCTTTAAACAAATGTTTAGACATGGTATGTGCCAATCATCAAAAATCAGGCAACATTATATCTTATGGAAGTGAAAGCTAAATTTTGCCAAAGCAGAATAGAAAGAATATTGATTCATTTGAAGAAGCAGGCTAGAAAGAACACAAACAATATAATGCAAATAGTAGTAAGAAAGCAAACAACTGCATTATTAAAAAAATCAGTCTAGAGTTCTCCCTAGAAACAAACAAAAAAAAAAAAACTAGTTCAAATTAATATACTTTGGATACATTATATTAAGAATCAGCTCCTTAAGAAGTCATATCAGACTGGAAAATTGGAAGAAAAGTGAAGATGATGGACAGCAGCAAAGTGTATGAACACAATGATAATGGTGATATGTGCACCATTAGAAAATATGAAAGACTAGGGGAGGGGAAGGGCTTGCAACTGGCGGAATGATGCAAACTCTGGTGCTCTGGAGTGAGTGTCAATATCTCAGCTGTTTTGGGAGTTCATAGGGAACCATAGCCGACTCGTAGGGTCGGTGAAGAAAGAGGGCACAGACTTGTGTGGACAGGGAATCCGCAAGTTCCCTGTAGCACCAGTGAAGAGCCTTCAATTCTACAGCTGGGAAGACAGCCATTGACAGCTGTCACAAAGCCGGAGCAGTCACGAGTGAAGGGAAGAAAGAGGAAACAAGACATAACATCTGGGTGAGAAAGGAATTGTTATCTTGGAAATAAAACTTCTACTTTTTAAGAGATAACCTGAACTGTAAAAAAAATAATAATAATTAGAACAAAAAGGAATGGCAAGAGTGAAAGGGGAGGAAGTGGATACTTGGTTACTCCCCTTTTTCAAATCAGCAGCAATATAAGAGCTGGCCATATATAAAAATTAATTTTTTCAAAGAACATGAACTGATTTTAATTAATAAATAGAAAGCAGATTGGGCAGAGTGAATTAAGATTGAAATATGAATGATTTGGGGACTTTAAACTAGAAACCGGAAAGATCTAAGTTGGAATGAATAGACTTTAGATTAATGAAAATAAGTTGTGAAGGTATACAGTGCCCTCTAGTGGTGAAAAAAAATCTTTTTTTTTTATTGGAAGTGTGGAATGAACAAAGAATGACCTTGAACAACATTTGAGATAAACTGTCTTATGACTCAGTGGGAGTAAAAGAGGAGAAGGGGAAGAAGAAAAAAAAGATTAACAACTGAACAATAGTTCAAAGACTACTTTGTTGGAATTGTTTTTCTGCTGATATATTATTTTTGCTGAATTTTTGGATATTTTCTCTTCCTTTCCTCTATTTTTTTTTTCTGTTTAAAACCTGAAATGTGGAAAAGCTAAAATTTGGATATTGCATTTTTCTTTCCATTTCTTTCCTTTTTTGGATTTTGCATTTCTTGACATTTAATATTTTGTATTTGGGATAATTACTCTTTTTTTTTTCTACTTATTGTTTTTAGTGCATTTCTTTTTTTTTTACATTTTGATTTATATGCCGCCCTTCTCCGGAGACTCAGGGTGACTTACAATGCGTTAAGCAATAGCCTTCATACTTTTGTATATTTTATACAAAGTCAGCTTATTGCCCCCACAAACTGGGTCCTCATTTCACCTACCTTAGAAAGGATGAAAGGCTGAGTCAACCTTGAGCCTTGGAGAGATTCGAACCAGCAGAAATTGCAGGCAGCTGTGCTAATAACAGGGTGCGTAGACCACTGTACTATCAAGGTTCTTGATTTTGATAATCAGATTTTTATCTTTTATTCACTTACATTTTTTACTCTCTTTTTTATAGTTGGGTTTTTTATATTTTTAGCTGACTTTTGGACTTCTTGCTTTTGTTTCTGGATTATTAAAAAAAAATTGGCAGTTGGTGGTGGTTTTTTTTTTTTTTTCTTCCACTACCTGGATATTCTTTTTCTTTCCTTTTTCTTTCTTTTCTCTTATTTCAGTTTCCCTTTAGGGGGAACTTTAGTGTGTGGTTTTGTTAATATTATTTTTTAAATGTATGGATTAGGGTATCAAGAACCTGAAGATCTGTGGTGATCAGAATGATAAATGTGGATTATAAATATTGATTTATGAAATTTGGATTATAAAATTGGGTGATTTGAAAGTAAAGATTAAAATGAAGAAGCAACCACAGCATTTATCATCACCATCAATAACAGCAGCACCAAGTTCCACAGCACAAAAAGCAGCAGAAACAACAATACAATAAGACAAAACCAACATGGAATTAAAAAGCATGATACAGGCAATGCATGATGATCTCAAGGAAATGAAGAAGTGATAGCAACAGAGAAAAAGATGGAGGAGATGGACTATAGACTCACAACTACAGATAAAAGCCAGAAAAGACAATTATACAGTTGGAAATGGACAAGGCAGTCTTCTACTTAAGATTCCAAAACATAGAGGAAGAAAAAGGACAAAATTTACCAGAAAAAATCGCTGAAATATTAGCGGAAGTTATGAAAGAAAGTCCAGAAAAGATAATTAATGACATAGACAAAATTTACAGAGTACATACAAGATATGTGATGAGGAATAATCTACCTAGAGAAATACATGTTAGATTTACCAAAATAAAAAAAAAAGATGAGAACAGAGATCTTGCAACTTATGAGGAACACAATGATACAATATAAAGGCAGAGATATAGTGGCATTGAAACAAGTTCCAAGAAGAGTGAGAGATCTAAGAAAAGAATATCAATTTTTGTCGAAACATTTGATTAAAAAAGGAGTGAGTTTTAGATGGTTGATACCAGAAGAAATCTTGGTGAACTTACAAAAACAAAGGCACAGATTCGATACAGTAGAAAAGGCAGAGCTATTTTATTGGCAATATATAGAACAACAAGAAGAAGCGAAAGTGAGAGAAGAAGGGGAAGCTACTAGGAAGAGAAAAGAGAACAACTAACGGAAATAACCAAGGAACAAGAGGAAAGAGCATTGAGAGAGGGGGTAAGAGTGAAAGAGATAAAAGAACAAGAGAAACAAGAGTGACTAGATCTACTAAACAAATAAACAAGTAAAAATGGAAGAAGAAGTAAAAGTAATATCAGTGAATATAAATGGACTAAATTCAGTAATAAAAAGAAGAAGAATATTTAACAAATTAGAAAAACTAAAATTAGAGATTATATGTCTACAAAAAGTTTGTCACGAGTGTTTTCAGGATTGCTGTAGCTACTTGATCAGTTACAAACAGTATGGATCCAATCAAGCCACCTCCTGTTTGCAATTAACTGCAAGCCTTCCCCGCCCTAGTTAATTGCAGGTTAACTCCCCATATAAGCACGGACCTTTCTGCTTGCTACTCGGGCCTATATGCTGTTTAGGCCTAGATGCAGAGCCAGTGTTGAAGCACCTGGATGCAGAGCCCAGAGCAGAGCTGCAGAAGGGAAGAGAACTCAGATAAGGAGTCCTGACGGCTGCAGCAGAGATAGCAGCAGAAAAGAAGCCAATGAGCTGTGAAAGATACTCCCACGGAGCTAGCTGCAACTGTGAGTTGAGATAGCTGGGAGCCTTTTGAAGTCTCCAATTTCGGCTTGCCTTTTGCTGAATTGAAGCAAGCCAACATCTGAACTGTTGCTGCTGGACAGTTTCCCTCCCAGGAGCTTCAAGCCACATTTGCTGATTGAATTGTTTTACACAGGTGACTTTTAGCTGTGATGCCTACGCTGCTGCGCTTCTACCACCTTGATGATGTATCGACACCGAAGCTGTTTAATGTCATGTTAGTTTTTTCTTATGGACTGTTTCAGTATTGTGGAGAGGAATTTAGGGAGATGGCCTGGCTTCATTTAACCAAGATAAGACTTTGTTATTAATGTGCCTTTTTAAAGATATGGCATTTTTTAAACATTTTGAAGTAAAGTATATTTTTATACAAGACTCCTCTGCTAGTTTTATTTCAGTCCTAGTGTGTTTGTTCGTGAGCTAGTTCACGGTTCGGGGACAAGCCTCAACCCCATCCTGACAAAGTTCATATTAAAAAACAGCATAAATATCTATTGGAACAAAGAAATTGGGAATACTATATACAACACTTGCCATTCAAAGTAAAAGAGGGGTAGCATTATATATTAAAAAAGCAATCCAGATTTTTGAAAATGAGGAAGGAAGGTTATTAATGGTTGAAATAACTATGAACCAAAAAAAACACATTGTTAGTGGCAATATATGCTCCAAATAATAATCAAGAAGAATATTATGGGAAATTACATAAAAAAATAATAGAATATGAATACGAAGAGATATGTATATTAGGGGATTTCAATGCAATAATAGACAATGAGTTGGACTATAAACCTACAAAATTAAATAAGAAGATTAGAAAAACATTGCCAAAAACTTTTTCCACAATGATAGATGAATTAAGTCTACAAGATGCTTGGAGATGAAGCCATCCAAAAGTACACATTTTACTCAAATAGACATCTGTCTGGTCAAGAATAGACATGATGTGGATGTCAACAGAATTAATAGCTAAAATACAAGAAATTGACATTGAAATAAATGTATCGGCAGACCACAATCCAATAATAATGACATGGAAAGGGAAAAAAAGAAAAATAAGATGGACATTAAATTAAAAATTACTAAATGAAAAAAATTTCCAACAATATTAATAAGAAAGAAGATACATCTTTACAAAAGGTGTGGGATACCAGTAAAGCATACATTAGAGGATTGGCAATGACATACGTAGGAAAATGAAATAAACAAAATAGATAAATGCATAAGAACTTAGAGGAAGAATATAAGAAATTAGAGATGGAACTACAAAAAACCCACCTGACAAAAAGATTAAAAATTTGTTGGATTTGAAAAAAAACATAAGATGAATTTAATGGAAAATGAAGAATTGGCAAATAGAATAAAAGCTACAAAGCAAAACTTTTTTGAAAATGCAGAGAAACCAGGACAATGGTTAGCATATAAAATGAAAAAAGAGAAAGAAAAGAAATTAATAAGTCAATTAATAGACCAAGATGGAAAGCTATATTATAGAAGTGAGGAAAAGAAGAGAATAATTGAAAAATACTACAATGGATTGTATCAACAAGAAATAATAGAAGATGAGATAGAACAATATTTGAAGAAAATGGAACTGCCTAGAATCCAGAAAAGTTCAAAAAATCATTAGAAGAAAGAATATCTTTGATGGAATTAATGGATGGAATTAAAAGACAGAAAAATCAGAAGACACCAGGCCCAGATGGATTACCAGCAGAGGTATATAAAACCCTACAAGATGTACTAAGAAACGTGATGCTGTTACAATATTTTGAGGATCAGACTCAATGATGAATTCAGAGGCAATTTCTTCAGTTAAAGAAAAATTTATTCATAATAGGCATTCTACTAATTCTTGTCAGATTTACAGTGAGAAGCAAGCATGAGGTAAAAGCACTCTCTATTTATATCAAAGGGGAGGAGTCAAGGAAGGGGGGTGATTACACATGAATACATTAAAGGAGGAGGAATAAATTAACCCTTTATATCCTGTACATATATACATATCTCTTGTTATAGAATAAGGCATTTACCTATGACAAATCCCCCTCTAAATGCCGATTCGACATATAACAATGATTGCATTCGGATTCAGAATTATATAGAACTTGTAATTTTGATGTCAAGTATTTGTGTTGTTTAGAAGGTAAAGGTTTAGTTAATATATCAGCTATTTGTTCTGAGGTTTCGCAGTGGATTGCTTTAATGAATCCATCCTGAGATAATTGTCTCACGTGTTTAAATTTGATATCTATATGTCTGGACCTTTGACCAATGGCGTCAGATCTTGATATTTCTATAGCCGCCTTATTATCTTCATGTATGACAAATGGTAGTATTGGATTCTTCCAAATATCAGATAATAAATCATTAAACCACACTAAATTATTTGAGGCTTTAGATAAACAGACGTATTCTGCCTCTGTTGTGGAAGTCGCTACTAAATCTTGCTTCCCAGTGTACCAGAATATTGGGCAATCATTTAAAAATAATACATAACCTGAGGTGCTCTTTCTACATTTGATGTCACCTGCCCAGTCTGCATCAGTGTAACTGGTGATAATAGGTTCTTTAATATTATTGGGTTCTAAGAGTAGGCAGAAATCTATGCTGTGTTTTAGATATCTTAGTATTCGTTTAACTGCTTCCCAATGATACATAAGTGGTTTACTTACATGTCTAGATAATAAATTAAGTGGCAGAGCTATATCAGGCCTGGTCCAATTAGATATATACAAGAGAGAACCAATAATTGATCTATATAATGTATTGTTCTCGAACTCAGGTGAAGATTCATCCATATTCCTTAGAAAATCAGTCTGCATAGGAGTATCGCAAGGTTTGGCATCTCTTAAATTGCATTTTTCCAGAAGTTCTATAATTTTATCTCTCTGGGATAATTTGAATCCCTTTCTTGTTTTATTGATTTGAACTCCAAGGTATTTGTTTACCCTTCCTAGCGACTTTAAAGAGAAATGTTCACTTAACTTGGATACAAATAAGTCTTTCTTTTCTTTATGTTTGCCTATATACAAAATATCATCCACATAGATTAACACAAATTCTAATGATTCACCTTCCTTTCTAACAAAAAAGCAATTGTCTGCAGTTGTGGCTTTGAAATCCATATTTTTAAGCACGCTGACTAGACATTCATACCAACGCTTGCCGGATTGTTTTAATCCGTACAAGCTTTTGTTAAGTAACCAGGTCTCATTTCTATTTGTACATTGGCTATGAGGTGCCCTTACATATATCTCTTTGTCGAGCTTTGCATGTAAGTATGCAGTCTGCACATCATATTGAAAGACATCAAGATTGAGTATAGCAGCTATGACTAAAGCTGTCTTAACACTTTCGGTTCTTACAGTGGGAGAGTATGTGTCAGTGTAATCCTCAGGATATTTTTGAGCGTAACCTTGTGCGACTAATCTAGCTTTATATAATTTATTACCCTCTTCTAAATCTTTGATTTTGAATATCCATCTGGTGCCTATAATTGTCTTGTTCTTAGGGGCAGGGACTGGTGTAAATATACCTAATTCACGCAAGCTGTTCATTTCTTTTGTTATGGCTAATTCCCATTTTTCTCTTTCTTCCATGGGAAGTTTCAACACTTCCTCGTATGTGTTAGGTGTTGGTGTCTCGTCATTCACACACATTATATAATCCTTATACTTATTGGGTAATTGTTTTCTGTTACACCTGATTGTTCTTTTTTTTTTAAAATAGTTTTTATTGAATATAAATATTAAAAAAAGACATACATAACATATACACAACGAACATTTATACAACATATACACAAAAAGAGTATAATATCTTCTTAAGCATTTTTTCAGAGTGACGTTCTACAATTCTACTTATAATATATTCCTTCACCTTTCTTTAATCTAATAATATTTTTTATTACATATATATGTATCAATCGGTAATATATCCCCTATGTTTTTTGTATATTTTCTAATTTTTAACCAATTATACCAATTATTCCATATTTTATAATAGTCTGACTCTTCTTTTTCTTGTAATTCTTTGGTTAACCTATCCATTTCAGCGCATTCTAAAATTTTCCCTATTACTTCTGTTTCACTTGGTATTTTTTTTTGTTTCCAATTTCTTGCGTAGGTTATTCTTGCAGCAGTTAATATGTGAATTGTAAGATATTTGATATCCTTAGGGTATGATTTGTTAAATATTCCTAATAAAAATGTTTCTGGTTCTTTTTCAATCTGTGTTTTTGTTATTTGTTCCAACCATTTTTTGATATTAGACCAAAATTTCTTTGCTGCCGGGCACGTCCACCATAAATGATAGAAAGTCCCTTGTGCCTTTTTGCACTTCCAACAAATTGGGCTATTTTTAGGTTGTATTTTTGCCAATCTGGTTGGAGGCATATGCCACCGATAGAACATTTTCAGTTGGTTTTCCTTGTATGCTGTTGCTTTCGTTAACTTTAGGTTTACCTGCCAGAACTTTTCCCATTTTTCCAAAGGTATTGTGTGTTTGATATTTTGAGCCCACTTGATCATCGTTTCTTTGACTGTCTCTTCTTCCAATTTATAGCGTAGGAGAAATTTATAAATTCTACTGATTAATTTATTTTCTGAGTCTAATATAATTTTATCTATTTCTTGTTTTTGATTATAAATTTCATATGTTTTTATATGCTCTCTATATTTGGATTGTATTTGAGTGTAAGTCCACCAGTCTATTCCTCTGTGTAAATCTGTCTCCAATTGTTGTTTTGTCTTTAGTTTGCCTTGATAGTCAATTATATCTTTATATCTAATTATTTTTGTCTTATCTGTTAAATTTGGGTGCCTAATTGATTCAGCCGGTGCTAGCCAATTTGGTATCTTCATATAATGTTGTTTTTTAATTTTAAGCCAAATTTGTAATAGTGAGTTCCTTATTGTATGTGTTTTAAAATATGAATGTGTTTTGTATTTCTCATCCCACATAAAGGAGTGCCAGCCAGTTTGAAGTTCGTGTCCCTCAATTGTTAAAATTCTAGAGTCCTTTAATTCTATCCAGTCTTTAACCCACGATAGTACTGCTGCTTGGTAGTATATCTCCCAGTCAGGGAGTGCAGCTCCTCCTCTATCTTTTGTATCCTGAAGCAGTTTAAATTTTATTCGTGGCCTTTTCCCTTGCCAGATAAATTTAGATATTATTTTATTCAGCTTTTCAAAAAATGGTTTATCTAATTTAATTGGGGTGACCTGAAACAAATATAAAAATTTAGGTAATATAATCATTTTGATGGCCGAAATTCTTCCTAGGAATGAAATATGTAAGTTTTCCCATTTTTCTAAGTCTTTCTTTGTTTGTTCTAGTAATTTATCATAATTGTTTTCTTTAATTGCTGATGTTCTTGTAGATAAGCAAATTCCTAGATATTTTATTTTTTTTGTTGTTTGAATTTGTATATTATCTATCAAATCTTTTGTTTGGATTTCCGTAAGATTTTTAACAATTAGCTTCGATTTACTTTTATTAATTTTTAGTCCAGCCACTTCTCCAAATTCTTCTATTTTTTGGAACAAATTAGGTATAGATTCCATAGGATTTTCTGTCAAAAATACTAAGTCATCAGCAAAGGCTTGAACTTTGTATTCTTCTCTATTAATCCTTAAACCTTCAATTCCTTGGTCTTCTCTAATTTTTTTCAACAGGATTTCCAATGATAGAATATATAGTAAGGGGGAAAGTGGACAGCCTTGTCTGACTCCTTTTGTTATATTAAATTTGTCTGTTATGTCATCATTCATAATTACCCTTGCTGATTGCTTGGTATAGATTTCTGCTATAATTTTCCCAAATTTTTCTCCAATTTGCATATTTTGTAGTTGTTCAATCATAAATTTCCAATTTTGGTTATCAAAGGCCTTTTGGGCGTCAAGAAAAACCAACACTGCCTGCTTCTCCGGGTGTGATTCATAGTATTCTAAAGCATTAAGTATTATTCTCATGTTGTTCTTTATTTGGCGTCCCGGCAGAAATCCATTTTGGTCTGGGTGTATATATGTATTTAATACTAATTTAATCCTTTCTGCCAAGATTGCTGCAAATATTTTGTAATCGGCATTCAATAATGAAATAGGTCTATAGTTTTGTATTAACTGGAGATCTGTGTCTTCTTTTGGAATGATTGTTATTATGGCTTCTGTCCATGAGTTTGGTATTTTGGCTTTCTCCATAGCTTCATTATATAATCGCAACATATTCTCTCCCAATACTTCTTGCATTGTTTTATATATTTCTACCGGTAGCCCGTCAGGACCCGGTGTTTTATTGTTTTTTTGCTTTTTCAGTACTTCATCTAGTTCTAATTTGGTTATTGGCCTATTGAGAGTAATTCTTTGTTCTTCTGTGATTTTTGGCATTCCTGATTTCCCTATGTACTGTTTTATTTTATCCTCCTCTATTTTCCCCTGATTATATAGAGTTGCATAAAATTTCTTAATAATATCTTTTTTGGCCTCTTTACTATGTTGAATTTCTCCTTTATCATCTTTCAATTGGTATATCATTCTTTTTTTCTGTTCTTTTTTCAGTTTATAGGCTAGCCATCTGCCCGTTTTATTTGCGTGCTCGAAATAGTTTTGTTTCGCCATTTTTATTTTTTGGGCTAGTTCTACTTGGTTTATCAAATTCAATTTATGCTTAATCATTTCCCATTCTTCTCTTATTATTTTGTTCTGGGGCTTTTCCTGGAGTTTTTGTTCTATTTGTTTTAGGTCTTTCTCTAATTTCTCTAATTGATTTTTCTTCTCTTTATTCTTTTTCCTCGTATATGCTATTACTAGGCCTCTTATATATGCTTTTAAAGTATCCCATGTGTTTTGTAAAGAGGTTTCCTCTATTTTATTTATCTGAAAGAATATTTTTACTTCCTTTTCTAACATCAAATTAAATTCTTTTTCTTTACATAATCTTTGGTTCATTGTCCATCTCTTACGTCTTCTTTCCCCTTTCCAGTTTATGAATAATGGATTGTGGTCTGCCCATTGGTTTGTGCCTATCTCAATTTTTTCTACACCTGATTGTTCTTATTGGAATGCTTTCATTATCGTGTAGATACCTTGCTTCCTTTTTGGTTAATGAATCTGTTTTTATCCTGGTATGGTTACCTGTCCATGTTTTGTTTTTGTCATCATGTGTGTTAGGTTCATGTTTCTCTCTTTCTATTCTGTCTTGTTGTTCAATATTTGGTTCTGTATTTTGGATTATCTCATTAAGATGTATCTTAGACCAGTTGGCCTGTTCATGAAATACTGCTGTTCTTGAGACTATGAATTTGTTATTATTGTCAATGAATCTATATCCTTTTGTGCCTGTTTCGTATCCCATGAATCTGAGCCTTCTGGATACATTATCTCCCTTACGTCTTAATTGTTTTGGTATGTGTACGTCTGCTGTAACTCCAAATATGTGCATGTGTGATATTTTTGGTTTCCTATTGTACATCACTTCGTATGGTGTTTTATTTAGGATGCTAGACCAGGTCCTATTTTGGGTATAGTTTGAATATAGTAATGCTTCTGACCAGAATTGTTTTCCTAAACCAGCATCTTCTAATGTACATCTAATCATGGTTTGCAGTGTCGAGTTCTTTCGTTCTGCTGTACCATTCTGAAAAGCAGAAAATGGGCTAGTCGTGAAGTGTATCATTACTTTGTCTTTTATCCATTGTGAGAATTCTTTTGACATGAATTCGGATCCCCTATCTGTCATGATTTGTTTTATTTTGATATTGTGTTGTGTTTCTACACGTTTGTAAAATTCTTTGAATTTTTGGAAAGTTTCATCTTTGTGTTTTAAAGTATAAACAAATCCATAACGGCTATAGTCGTCTACAATAGTTAGGAAATATCTTTTTTTGTATGTGATGGATGGTGTTAATGGACCAACCAGATCCATATGTACCAGATCCAAAATTTGGTTAGAGGTCCTTGTTGCCCTCTTTGGTTTTGGGTTTGTTCTGAGTTTTGAGGATTTACATACTGAGCATTCCAAATAGTTTTTACAATCCTTTATTTTAACGCCATCAGCATGTTCAATCATTTTTTGTATTACAGGGAAACTTGCATGTCCCAATTTTCTATGCAACATGTGTGCACATTCATCATGAATTGGTTTGCCTATATTGGGTCTTTTGTTATTGTGTGTATCACTATTGGGTGTGTCTTTGTGATTACAGTGTGTATTGGGTTCTTCATTGTCATTGTTGTTACTATGTTCACTGTCTATGTTGATGTCGTCATCAGTGTTTGTATTAATGTTATGCAACCATTTATCTTCTGTTACAAGGAAGGGTAGGCCCCCTTCGATAACTACACTATTCAATTTAGTCCCATCCTTTTCTAGTATTGCTTTTCCCCCAGAGAAGATTATATTTATGTTGAAATCTTGGCTTAATTTCACTGCACTAAGTATGTTATATGATATTTCTGGTATCAACAATACCCCCTCTACTTTACCTAAACCAGGTATATTTACATCTCCTTTCCCTATGACTTGAACATTTTCTTGATTGGCTACTCTTATCATAAATTTATCATTTGTGAATGAAGACAGTATTTTCTTGTTATTTGTTGTATGATTAGTCGCCCCTGAATCTATGAGCCAAGTATTGTTTTTTGAATTTTGTGTGATGACATCGTTATGTTTATCTAATCCATTTAATGATCCTGATTTTCTGTCCCTTGAATTATCTCTATCCTTTCTGCGTTCTCTGTAGTTTGGGGAGTCTCTATATCTGTATCTATCAATAGATGATTGCCTGTCTTGATATCTACCCCTATAATCACGGTTTTGTCTTTCCCTATGAAACATGGGGCAATCTCCCTTAGAGTGTTTTCTGGATCCACAATTGTAACATTCAATTGTTTTTTGGTGATTTTCTTGGAAGGTTACCCCTTTTGCCTGTCTGTGTTCTGTGTATGCATTGTATCTACTTCTCCTCAAATTATCTTCAGCTATTAACTTATTTGACAGACTTTCTATGGATAAGTATCCTAGATTGATTGAGTCTAAGTGTGATATGTAGTTATCCCATGATGAATCTAATGAGTTAAGGATAACGCTTTTCATTGTCTGTTCTGACAACCAATAGGACCGAGTCTACTGAACTGATAATCCCGCCCCTTCCTTCGTTATCCAGTTTTTCGACTCGGTCTGCACCTGGATCGGTCGTGTCTGTAGTTTCTGCCTTTAATTGTGTTGATTTACAGCTGCCTGAGCCTTAAAAGAGCTTATTTTAAAGTTGAACAGCTGCGAAGACTGCTGGCTGGCAGCCTCCTTCGCCCACGCGCACGAGCCTGCTTGTCTCGCTCTGCCGCGTTTTCTTTGGCCCGTCCGGATCTGCAGCGGAGTTTACGAGCGGCCCCAGCCTCCGCTCTACAGCTGAGGGGCACGAGGCTGAATTCCGCGCCTGTTCCTTCCCCTTTTTCGGCCGGCTCCCGATATCTGACAGTCCGCTCTTATTGCGGCTGTCAATCAAGGCGGCGGCGGCCATTTTTTCCCGCCTTGCACCTGAGGGGAGGGACGGATTCCAACGGCTACTGCAAGCGGCTCCAGCCTCCGCTTTCCAACTTTCGGGCGCGAAGTTGAATTCCGCGCCCGTTTATCGCCTTCTCTGCCGGCTCCCGATATTTGACAGTCCGCCCTTATTGCGGCTGTCAATCAAGGCTGCGCTGTTTTCCCGCCTTGCAGCTGACGGGCGCGACGGCCTAATTCCGCACCCATTATCTTTCTCGCAGCGAAGCCTCGAGCTAGCGAGACTGGGCCAGCAGCTGCAGCGATTGGATTTGGGACTTCCTCTATCTGAGGTACAAGCTCTTGGGCTTGGTTTCTCCCTAGTGGGACCATTGGCACCATTTTCTTGCCCTTTCGTCAAAATGGCCACCGTCTCTGACCGACCCACCAAATCAAGGGCTAAGCGGCGCCATGTAGAGGATCCTGGGGAGGGTACTTCAACTGGCCACAGGAGCAAGTCCAGGGCTCCTGCTCCTGACCGTTCCTCTCATTCCAAAGGGGCTGCCATCTCCAGAGACGAGGATAGGCGCCACAGGGCTATAGAGAAGGCCTTCCAAAAAGCGCATTCCAGGGCAGCGCAGGATTCTCCATCACCATCCAACTCGGTTTCTGGCCTCCCTCCCAGGCCCCCGTCCTCCTTATCTCCTGACCGTTCTGTTCAGGATGATGCGGCCAGCACCCCTGATGCTGCCTCCGTTTTTCCATCTACGTCTGAGGAGCCTCAGACGCATGTTCAACCATTACCCCCCCCAAACGAAGCTGATCAGAGGCTCATTTCGTCGAATCCTGATCCTCAGCCCGCGCCACTTGTTTCTCAGGTGCCACTGGATATGCAGGGGTCCTTGGCCGATCTCATTTCCGAGGCTATCCGACAAGGGATCGCCCAGGGCCTGCAACAGCATCAGGCTGTGGCCCCTACTTCTGTTGTCCATCATGTGGCGACCCACGCCAGACCTCGCCATTCCCATAAAGAGCCAGAGGATCTCTGCGACCAGGATTCGGCCAGTCAGGACTCGCTTTCTGAAGAAGGAGCTCTACCTGACCAAGACCTCTCGGAAGACGAGGGCCTAGAGCCTGATCAACCGGCCTTTGTGGGTCTCTTCAAGCCCCACATGTTTCGTTCGTTACTTTACAAGGCAAAAACGGTCACCCGCCTGGGTACCGGTAACTCAGATTCATCGGGCCCCTCTGTTCCGGCGGATCCAGCCTCGGCCCTGTTCCAAGAGCCTACAGTTCAATCTGAGGTGATCCCGGCACCTAAACTGTTTTCAGAGGTTCTGAAACGTCAATGGTCATCTCCCAGCTCGGGGCCCATCCCGAACAATTTGGACAAACGGTTCTACAACCTTGCTTCAGACGTCTCCAGTCTTCTGCAAGTACCCACAGTCGATTCCCCGGTCGTGGCCTTATATTCTTCTTCTCCTCCTATGGGACCATCGGAAGACTACTTGCGACCTGAAGACAAGAAGGTCGAAAGGACCCTCATTAAGGGACACCTAGCCTCCGCTTGGTCTATCCAAGCCTCCTCAGCGGCATCCTTCTTCAATCGAGCGTCAATCTTGTGGTTACGCCAACTTCAAGACCGCATCCCTGCATCCGACCACCGCTCCCATCAAGACATCAATAAAATCTTAGGTGCGGTTGAATTTTCTGCCGACGCTACGCTTAACGCCGCTCGCTTCTCAGCCAAGGCCATGGGTACGTCGGTAACATCTAGACGTCTTCTCTGGCTCCGGAATTGGCAGGCTGATGCCCGTAACAAATGGCGCCTTGCCTCTTCCCCGTACTCCGCTGACAAGTTGTTCGGTTCCCAGCTGGATCCTCTGCTAACAGAAACGAGGGACCACCGTAAAATCCTTCCACCAATAGCTCGGCGATCTGATTATCGATCTCAAGGTTCCTTTCATTCCTCTTCTTCCTTTCGAGGATCCGGTTCCAGTTATTTCCAACAACGTTCCCATCGTCCCCTGTCGTCCAGGTCTCAGCAACAGTTCGGAAACCAGGTTAGACAAGGGGCTAGGTTTCCCTCGAAACCTTCCTTTCGTGGGGGGAGGGGTCGCCCCTTTAGACGTTCCCGCTAGGGCTATCCCTGATTCCTTAATTGGCGGCCGTTTGTCCCATTTCTCTTCCCAATGGGACTCCTCTGTCTCAGACCTTTGGGTCAGGGACACCATTAAATTTGGTCTCAAACTGGAATTTATATCCCCACCCCCTAACCATTATCTCCGTTGCCCAGTATCCCTTGACCCTATTAAGAGGGCTAGGGTTCAACAAGCCATTGAACATCTCCTGGCCATTAAGGCCATTCAACCTGTTCCCTCCCAACAAAGGGGCCGGGGGTTCTATTCACGTTTGTTCCTTGTTCCCAAATCATCTGGTAGCTGGAGGGCCATCCTCGATTTGAAATCCCTGAATCGGCATATCAAATATCGCCGCTTTAAAATGCAGTCTCTCCACACCATTCTGCTCTGCATTCGGAAAGGAGACTTCATGTCTTCCATTGACTTAACGGAGGCCTACCTCCATGTACCCATTTTCCCTTCCCATCGAAAATTTCTTCGCTTCTCGTACAATGGCCATCACTTCCAGTACGCTGCATTGCCTTTTGGCCTTTCCTCTGCCCCCAGGGTATTCACTAAAATCATGGCTGCCCTGATAGGCCATATTAGTTCTATCCCTATTCGTACCCTCTTTTATTTAGACGATATTCTCATACTTTCTAAGACCCAGCCCCAGGCTACCAGGGATCTGGCTTCGGTCATTTCTATTATTCAACACCATGGCTTCTCCATTAATTGGACCAAGAGCCATTTAATTCCCACTACTAGTCTCCAACACCTCGGGGCCGTTATTGATTCCGATTCTCTTCGGGTGTCCCTGTCCCTGGAGCGACAGTCCAGCTTAGTTGACATGGCCTCCAAGTTCCAACAGCGGGGCTCCGCCTCCTTGCTGGGTCTTTCTAGTCTCCTAGGCAAGATGGTTTCGGCTTACGGCATTGTGCCATGGTCTCGCCTCCACAGCAGGGAGCTGCAGTGGCTACTACTCCCTTACCAACGGAGACGGGCCAACACCTCGGCCTCCAGTATCCTCTTGCCACCGGAAGTTCGAGACTCGCTGACCTGGTGGATGTCGTCAGCAATTTCCCAGGGCTCTTCGTTCGGAGAAGTCCCCAGGATTGTCATCACTACGGACGCCAGTCTATCAGGTTGGGGGGCCCACCTGGACTCCCATATGGCGCAGGGCCTTTGGTCCCAGACGGAGCAGGCCATGAACATCAACGTCCTGGAATTGAGGGCTATTTACCTCGCTCTTCTCAACTTTGAGCCCCTGATACTTGGTCGGGACGTCCTGGTCCTGACGGACAATGTTTCAGCCAAGGCCCATGTCAATCGGCAGGGGGGCACTCGGTCCCGATCCTTGATGCGGGAATCTCTTCAATTGGGTCTCTGGGCCGAATCTCATCTTTCCTCCATTCGAGCCGAACACATTTCGGGGAAGACCAACATCCAAGCGGACTCCCTCAGCCGCAACCTCGTCGATCAAGCCGAGTGGAGTCTTCATCCTCTCCTATTCCAGGACCTGTGCATTCGCTTCGGCCGACCCACGGTGGACTTGTTCGCCTCGAGCAACAACCATCAGCTTCCCCGCTTCTTCTCCCGCTTCCCATCTCGAGGGGCGGAAGCGGTGGATGCGCTGAGGAGCCCCTGGCCTCCGGGTCAACTTCTCTATGCCTTCCCCCCTCTTCCCCTTCTGTCCAGGGTCCTGAGGAAGTTAGTCATGGAACGGGCGGAGGTTCTGCTGCTGGCACCTCACTGGCCTCGTCACCCGTGGTTCGCCGAGTTGGTGTCTCTGTCCGTCTCCCCCCCGTGGAGGATTCCCGACGCTCGGATCTCCCTTCACCAGGGCTCTCTCCTCCATCCGGATCCGCAGTCCTTCCAGCTGACCGCATGGCGGCTGAGCGGCTCCTTCTAACCGAAGCTCGGATTTCCCCTGACGCCATTTCCATCATTCAGGCGGCTCGTCGCCCTTCGACACTCCGGATTTATGACTCCACTTGGCGTGCCTTCTCCTCTTGGTGCCGCAGGAAGGGCATTTCTCCCACTAATGTCACAGTCGCCCAGCTTTTGGACTTTCTTCACCAGGGCTTCGTCTCAGGCTTGGCCCCTAATACTCTCCGACGTCAGGTAGCCGCCCTGTCGTCAATACTTACCTGTTCCTCGTTGAAATCTCTCTCCAATGAACCTCTCATACGGTCCTTTCTACGGGGAGCTACTAACCTGTGTCCACCTATGGTTCATAGATTCCCCACTTGGGACCTAAATAAGGTCCTTTCTGCATTGACTGGTCCTCCGTTCGAGCCCCTACGGGAAGTCAGCTTAAAGTTTTTGTCCTTTAAGGTTTCGTTTCTCGTTGCTATTACCTCGGCTCGACGGATATCCGAACTCGCGGCTCTGTCTGTACGCTCCGATTTGTGCATCTTCCACACGGACAGGGTGGTCCTTCGCCTGGACCCGGCATTCGTCCCGAAGATCAATACCATCTTTCACAGATCTCAGGAGCTCACTCTCCCAAACTTCTGTCCTTCTCCTCATTGGCACCAGGAATCCGTGTGGCATAAACTAGATGTTCGTAGGGCCCTCAAGATCTATGTGGCCCGCACGGCTTCCTTCCGGAGAACTGAAGCCCTCTTTCTTTCCTTTCAACCATCTACCATGGGTTCCCGCGTCTCATCAGTGACCATAGGACGGTGGATCAGGGCCACCATAGCGTCAGCATACGAGGCTCATTCACTCCCCATTCCTCATAACATCACCGCGCATTCCACCAGGAGCGCCTCCACCTCCGCCGCCTGGTCAACGCAAGCGCCATTGGAGGAAGTTTGTCGGGCCGCCACATGGTCCTCGGTGTCTCCATTCATAAGACATTACCGGCTCGACTCTTACGCATCAGCTGACGCAGCGTTTGGCAGACGGGTCCTTCAGCAGGTCCGGCCTCTCCCTCCCTAGGAGACATCTAGCTTTGGTATGTCCCAGGCATGACTGCCGTGGGCGTCTAATAGGAGAAAGGGCGTTGGTCTTACCTGATACGCCTCTTCTCTAGGTGACGCCCACGGCAGTCAGCCCCACCCTTTTCGGCCTTCCCTGGTTCTGGGGGTGGGTGGCCTTTAATTTTTCTGCTTTATTTCTACAGACACATTCAGTCTACTGCAACCTCGCCTCAAAACTGGATAACGAAGGAAGGGGCGGGATTATCAGTTCAGTAGACTCGGTCCTATTGGTTGTCAGTCGTGTCACTACCCAGGCATGACTGCCGTGGGCGTCACCTAGAGAAGAGGCGTATCAGGTAAGACCAACGCCCTATCCATTTAATGATCCTGATTTTCTGTCCCTTGAATTATCTCTATCCTTTCTGCGTTCTCTGTAGTTTGGGGAGTCTCTATATCTGTATCTATCAATAGATGATTGCCTGTCTTGATATCTACCCCTATAATCACGGTTTTGTCTTTCCCTATGAAACATGGGGCAATCTCCCTTAGAGTGTTTTCTGGATCCACAATTGTAACATTCAATTGTTTTTTGGTGATTTTCTTGGAAGGTTACCCCTTTTGCCTGTCTGTGTTCTGTGTATGCATTGTATCTACTTCTCCTCAAATTATCTTCAGCTATTAACTTATTTGACAGACTTTCTATGGATAAGTATCCTAGATTGATTGAGTCTAAGTGTGATATGTAGTTATCCCATGATGAATCTAATGAGTTAAGGATAACGCTTTTCATTGTCTGTTCTGATATTATTTCTCCTCTTAGATGTAATTCTGCTCTGGTTTTGTTTAAGGATATTAAATGTTCACTTATGGTGGTTCCAGATCTTAATTTGGCTGAAAAGAAATCTTTAGACATCTAGTGGTTGTTGCTACACTTTCACTATGAAACAATTTAAACATGCATTGAATTATTTCTGAAACAGTAAGATTATGCTTAATACTGTAGTACATGGCAGGTGATATGCTAGAAATTATTAAATAGAATGCTCTGTGATGCAGGCAGTCCATTTTTAGAGTCCAAGGTCTTTTGGGAGGATTGGTTATAAAAAATAATAAATTTTCTTTCATAAAGACAACCTGAATTTGTTGACACCATTCCTGTAAATTGATGCCATCAATTCTAAGTTTTGGGAAATCACTAGGTAGATTCCCAATATTACTATTCCCACTACTTACAACTGTGGGTAGTCCATGGTCCTGTAGATGTTGAAAATTGCAGAATGGTGTGGGTATTCTGCTGATGAGCTTGAAAGGTTCTCCTTCTTCATAAAGTTCATTGTAGTTCTCTGTGTTCATCTGCGCATGCGCATTGGTCATTTCTCTGCTGAAGCCGCTGGGAGAGGTTCTCTTTGCTGTAGCTCCCTCGTAGTGCTCTCCTTCTGATGATTCGGTCTCTGGCTCGATCTTGGGTGTTCTGCTGGCAGCTGTGGTTCGTTTCTTTTGTATTTTTGCATTATTGGCTTTTATCGATTCTTTTGAAATTGTTAGACTTGTGCCAAACGTTTTAAATATTTTTCTCATGGGTGTTTCGATTTCTTGTTTGGTGGATGATTCCTCTGTATCTGTTTCTGACTCTTCAGAAGAGTAAATATATTTTTTGCTATTTTTTATGTTTTTTCGCGCCAGAGTTTTTGAATGGTGCATTCTGATTGGTTCAGCCGTGTTCATTTCTGTGGCCGGTTGAAGAGAAGATGGCTGCCTTTCAAAATTTTGAGCGGGACCTCTGGTCTTGCTTCTGGTTATTTTTTCTTTCGTTGTAGGTTCGCTCACCATTTTTGTATTTTCGGGTTTGGCTTTTTCAATGTCTTTTTCTCTCGCTGCTCCGTTTTCTTTCAAGAAGCCTCGGAGTTCCGCGATGAGTTTGTGGTCATCTTTTTGACTTTTTATTAGCCTCAGTATCTCCGATCTGAGGTCTTTGTCTTTTATTTTGTTCTCTTCTTGGTTGTCAGTTTCATCTGCTGTTTCTTCGATGTCTGTGGTGTTATCTTCAGATTCTTTGATTGTTGTATTTATTGGTTCGTCGATCATTTCTTGATCTGTTTTTGTTTCTTTATCATTTGCCCTCGTATTGGGTCTTTCTTTTTTATTCTTGAGGTTTTCTTTCTTAGGCATGTTGGATTTTATTGAGTCAGTTCAAACCATCCTCTGCTACCAGCTTGTTACAATATTTTGAGGATCAGACTCAATGATGAATTCAGAGGCAATTTCTTCAGTTAAAGAAAAATTTATTCATAATAGGCATTCTACTTATTCTTGTCAGATTTACAATGAGAAGCAAGCATGAGGTAAAAGCACTCTCTATTTATATCAAAGGGGAGGAGTCAAGGAAGGGGGGTGATTACACATGAATACATTAAAGGAGGAGGAATAAATTAACCCTTTATATCCTGTACATATATACATATCTCTTGTTATAGAATAAGGCATTTACTTATGACAGATGCTGCAAGTATTCAATGAACTATTACTTAAAGCTAAAATTCCGGGCTCATGGATGGAGGCATATATAACTTTAATACCAAAAGAAGAGGCAGGTCTGCAACAGATAAATAATTATAGACCAATATTTTTATTAAATGCGGATTATAAGATTTTTGCATCAATCATGGCTGAAAGATTAAAAAAATTATTAAATGAGTTGATATATTTGGACCAAAATGGCTTCTTACCAAAAAGACAAATTAGAGATAATATGTGAACTATATTAAATACGCTAGAATATTATGAATTACACTCAGGGAAACAAATAGCGTTGTTATTTTTAGATGCCCAAAAGGCATTTGACAATGTGAATTGACAATTTATGATAAAAAAGTTGAAAATGATAGATTTTGGAAACATTTATAAATATGATCCAAACTATATAGAGACCAAGCGGCAAAGATAATGGTAAATGGTGAAATGACAGAGAAAATAGATATTAGAAAAGGAACAAGACAAGGATGCCCTTTATCTCCATTATTATTTATATTGACATTAGAGATTTTAAATAGAAAAGTGAGGCAGGAAAAGGAAATAAAAGCAATGAGAATTAAAAAAGAAGAATACAAACTACAAGTATTTGCAGATGATTTGGCGTTTATCATGGAAGATCTAATAAAGACAGCACCAAACTATTAGAACAAATAGAAGAATATGGGAAAGTAGCAGGTCTGAAAATTAATAAAGCTAAGACAAAAATATTAGTTAATTAGTTAATATGAGAGAAAAGCAAAAAAAGGAGATGATGGAGAAACTGGACATCCAAATTGTGAAGAAAGTGAAATATTGGGCATTTATCAAGATGTGCAACGCTCAAGGAAGACAATGCAAGAACTAGAGGTGGGTTTGGCCTTCCGAATTGGGTATTGTATTATCAAGCAGCGGCATTAACATAGATTAAAGAATGGATTTTATTTAGGAATACAAGACTATTGACATTGGAAGGTCATGATTTACAACTAGGTTGGCATGCCTTTTTATGGTACAGGAAACAAAGGATACATGGATACTTCCAAAGACATTATGTAAGAAATGTTTTGTTATCAGTATGGGAGAGAGTGAAAGAAAAACATTATTTGAATATTCCAATGTGTCTTTCTACAATGGAAGCAGTGACATACCCAAATATTGTGAACATGGGGAGTATTGTTAGATATAAAGGCATTTTGACAGATCGGGGAGAACTGAAACAAAAACAAGAACTAGAGAGTCAAGGGATTGAGATAGATTGGTACACAAGACTGCAAATACAATCAAGATATGAAGCAGATCTTCATTGTGGCTTCAACTTGGGGAAATCTGAACTGGATGAAATATTGACAGGAACAAGAGAAAATGATTAAGAAATTATATAATTATTTATTGTGTATTAGACTAGAGGATGAAGAAGTAAAAGAAACAATGATAGCACGGGCAAATTTTGGATACACCATAGAATTGAAGAAATGGCAACAAATTTGGGAAAGAAATTACAAATTAACAATGGCAACAGCCTATAAAGAAAACCTGTATAATATGTTTTATAGATGGCATATGCCACCAGAAAGATTAGCTAAGATGTTTAAAGATAAATCAGCAAAGTGTTGGAAATGTCACAAGTTGCCGGGATCATACTATCATATGTGGTGGTTGTGTAAAGAAGCAAAACAATATTGGGTGAAAATACAAACATGGTTAGAAGGAATGTCGCAGCAACATATAGAATTAAAACCAGAGATATTCTTATTGGGAATCTTACCAGAGAATTATAGTAAAGAAGATACATATTTGATTATTCATATAATAACAGTGGCTAGAATAGATGGGAGAAAACAATTAGAAAAATAGATACCCAGATGATGTCAAGTAAAAGGAGAAAGTGGGGGGGGGGGGGCGGTAAAAGGGAAAAAAGTGAGATATCAGAAAAATGTATGCAAATGATGTAATAAAATTAAATAATTAGAAAATCGGGGCTGCTTGAATACTACTTTAGATTGAA
Organism: Arizona elegans; assembly: GCA_022577455.1. Taxonomy (NCBI): domain Eukaryota; kingdom Metazoa; phylum Chordata; class Lepidosauria; order Squamata; family Colubridae; genus Arizona; species Arizona elegans. Next base: position 87,193,912 of record JAKOOJ010000004.1, read on the forward strand.
CTGAAAACGGAAACAACAGGAGAGAGAAGAAGAAGTAGAGAGAGAGGAAAGGAGGAGAGGAGAGAAGAGGAGAAAGAAGAAAGGGAAAAGGAGAGGCAGAAAAGAGAGGAGCAGAGGAGAAGGTTAGAAGGTGGGAAGATGAATGGAGTGGGGGAAGAGAAGGGGAAGTAGGAAAGAGAAGGAGAGGAAGAACGAAGGAAGTAGGAGGAGAAACAGGAAGGAAAAGAAGGGAGGAGAAGAAGAAAGGCTGGAGTAAAGGTAAAGTGTAAAAGAGCAGCCCCAAAAAGTAAAAATGAAAAATGAAAGTTAAAAGAAAAGATGAATGAAAAATGATGGAAATGATTGTACATGTAAATGTGTTTATGAGAAATAAAAATAAAAACTTTTAAAAAAAGAAGAAAATATGAAAGACTACATTGGGAACAGATTACCCTGGATAAAGTTTATTTTTGAAGTCAAGACAATTTTTCACTTTTACGGCTCTTGAAGCATCCCTATGGTTGTGTGATCAAAATTCAGACGCTTGGGAACTGGCTCATATTTATGTTGGTTGCAGTGTCCCAGGGTCATGTGATCTTCTTTTGTGACTTTCTGACAAGCAATGTCAATGGGGAAGCCAGAGTCATTTAACTAACTTAACAACTATAGTGATTCATTTAACAAGAAAGGTCATAAAAAGGGGCAAAACTCACTTAACAATTGTCTTGCTTAGCAAAGGATATTTGGGGCTCAATTCTGATCATACGTCCAGGACTACTTATGTCATTCAAAACAGTACTTTCTCTCTTATACTGTATATATCTGGCAGTTTATTCCATCAAGTGTACTCTTTGTTTGTTTCACCTCTAAATGTACATTTGGAATGAATGACTATGATATACAATGCTCTGACTTTTTGCAAGATCATTATTTTTCTGTATAATATCCAGATAAAATCCAACTGTTTATTGATCTAATTATATATGATGAATGCTGGCTTGAAAATAGAATCTGTTTAAAGTACTTTCAGCTTTGATGGTCTACAGCTTCCATATAGTTCTGCTGCCATGACCATTGAAATTCATAATTAAGAGACTGCTGTAAACATTTCTAAGTTAGCACTCACATGCTATATAGATTCATACATTAATTATACATTATTTGAAGAATACTGCCTTTTTATTCCTCATTTCTTCCTGAGTTCCCTAGGCAACATCCACGTTTTTTCTTTTTCTGAGCTTACACAAGGAACATTTTTTCCCTTCTTTCTTAGCTTCATACTATATTTATACAAAATCTGTCAGAATAGGCCTAATTAATAACTCAGTCAATCATGTGGCTCTCCACGTTTTCTAAAAAGAAAGAACATTATATAAGTAGAGAAGTAAACTGCTTAGCAGCAATGTTGACAAGGCTTGAATCATTGAGATGAATTTGTGCATTTCAGAATGGCTGCAGCTAAATTTGTGATGACTTAACGAAGTTTTTGGGAAAATTAATGGGGCTTGGAGCAGGGGTGAAATGTAAAATTTGTTACTACTGGTTCTGTGGACGTGGCCTGGTTGGGGGGGGTAATGTGACTGGGTGGGCGTGGCCAACTTTTTTTTAATTAACTTTTCAAAGTATTTTTTTCTGCAAATGCAAAAAAATGCTTTGAAAAGCTGTGCCGATCAGGAACACAGCTGGGATCGTCAAAGCCTTTTCAAAACATTTTTTAACCACCTCTTCCACTGAAGAGGTTGCAGAAAAAATGCTTTAAAAGTCTCTCTGATGATCCCAGCTGATCGTTTTAAAAATGCTTTGAAAAATCTCTCTGATGATCAGGTAACTCAGCTGGGATTGTCAGAGAGACTTTTAAAGCATTTTTTAAACCACCTCTTCCCCGGAAGAGGTTGCAGAAAAAAATGCTTTGAAAAGCCTCTGAGATCCCAGCTGAGCTGCACGATTATCAGAGGCTTTTTTTTACTTTTAAAAGCATTTTTTCGGCAGAAGAAGTTGTAGAAAAAATGCTTTTAAAAGTTTTTTTAAAAAAGCCTCTGATGATCATGCGGCTCAGCTGGACATGGTGGTGGTGGTGGGAGGGCACAGGGATTTTTGCTACTGGTTCTCCGAACCATCCACCACCATTGCTACCGGATCAAGTGATCCGGTCCGAACTGGGAGCATTTGACCCCTGGCTTGGAACCAGTTTGATGTAACAGTTAAGTGGTTAAGTTTGTAGTATAGTGGTGTTATTGTTAAGGTATCAGACTAGAAACCAGGAGACTAAGTTCTAGTCCCACCTTAGGCACAAAATCAGCTGGGTTATCTTTGGCAATCATTTTCTTCCAATCTTAGGTAAGTGGTAAACCACTTATGAAAAATGTTACCAAAAAACCTGCAGGGACTTGTCCAGGCTTCTCCAAGACTCAGACATAATTTAATGGAAGAAAAAAAAAAAGGTTTATGGAAAAATCAGTAGACACGCACTGAAAGACTTTCATACCCTACTGAACTCCATCTTCCCAGACATACAATTCACAATGGAGGAAGAAATGGCTAGACAATTATCATTTTTAGATGTGCTTGTCAGCAGGCAGGAAGATGGAAGACTAGAAACCACAGTTTATCACAAGGCCACTAACACTCTGCACATTCTTAGTTTTAACAATAACCATCCACTGTCACACAAAAAGAGCTGTATTGGAATACTATATGGCAAGGTGAGAACCCACTGCAGTACCCAACAAGTTAAACAACTGAAGAGAATCTACCTTCAGTAGATAAACAGTTCAGGTAGAATGGGTACAAATAAGCATTTATTACAAGATCCCTGTGCAACACACAAGGAAGACAAGGGAAGAAAGAAGGTATAAGACCAACTGTCATACATCAAAAATATTTCTGGAGCAATAGAACACAGCTTCTGAGATCTGCAAGTGGACATCACTTGAAAAAACATAAACTACATTAAAACATTTTCACCAGTTATATCAGAGATAAAGGATAAAGCAATTAGTCTCCATATAACCATCACATTTCTGTCATGAAATCTCACCCACCGCCTTTCAGCTTTTGGGCTGTGGTAGCAGATTAAGCTGCTTGTGATGATATATTTATCACAGTTATACAATACGTATTTTGCAAAAGTCTCAGGTTCTCTGTCTCTACTATCTTCACAAGAGGGACTGATGAAAATTGTCCTTGGAGCTGGAATACGCTCATGGATATATAAATGTAAATTTATTGAGTCTTAGAATTAACAATTTGATAGGTCTTGGACAGAAGCAAAAAGTATAATATGTTAGATTATCCAAAGATGTTTGTAGAGATACAGATGATTTAATAGCCTCCAATTATTATTTTTCTATTTCATGTGGCAAGTAGAGTGATCACATTTCTAAAATCTAATTTGTAAACTGGAGCATAGTTCTTATTTCCAGGTTTATGAATTTTTGGATGATGGGTGATGATAAATTAAACCATGGTGCAGAGAAATTATGATTCTTCCAGTACTGTTACAGTTTGAGAAGTAGAATAACTAAATAATAATAGTCATAAACAACTAACATATTTAGTATTTCTCCACTCTTACTGCATTCACAGTGCTGCTTCATGATCTTGTTTTAAAGTTATATGAAGCTGGAGGTTTATTCTCTATGCATCTGGTGAATGAAATTTCTCGAATCTGTTCTCATTTGGAGACTAAGCAAAGTGCAAATCCTTTGAAGATGCCTGGGGAGCAGACTTACCTAGTTATCTGAGAATAGTATGATCCTGTTGGACCTGAGGAAGTGAACAGGATCCTTGGAATTGTAAACATAGCCCCTATGATCTAGACTCATTCTCCTGTGGTCCACCTTTTTCTCAAGAAGCCATTGGTGGACTCCACAAAGTTGGATATTTTTCATCTAGTTTACCCTTTCTATGGAACATAGTTGAGAACAGCAATAGCACTTAGACATATATATCGTTTTGTAGTGCTTTATAGCACTCAGAGTCAGCATATGGCCCCCAACAATTTGGGTCCTCATTTTACCAACCTTGGAAGGACGGAAGGCTGAGTCAACCTTACTCAAGAGGATCCTGGATGAAATAGATTGCCTGGTCCCCTTGCAATCAGGTTTAAAGCCTGGATATGGGGCAAAGCAGCTGTGATTGGAAAGCAGCTCTATTAGGAACAGGATGAAAATAGTGCACCAGTCCTTGCTTCTTCTAACTTCTAACCCAGTTTTGATACAACTGGGACTTGAGGTGAGGGGCATAGTTTTGTGCTAATTCACCTCCTTCCTTCATGGTCTGTCCCTTTCTTTATTGATTGGGGACAAAAGGTCTAGCTTATGGTCTTTGCTTTGTGGGGTTCTGTAGAGCTTAGTACTTAGTACTTTCTTTGCTCTTTTTTAATATCTACATGAACCATTGGGTGAAATCTTCCATCATGATGATGCTTCATCAGTATACAGATTGTATCCAGTTGTATATTTTCATCCTAAGTGAATTAAGTGGTGCTATGAATGTTCTTTCATTATACTTGGAGGCTGTAGAGCTCTGGATGGAGAATGACAGGCTTCAACTGCATCACAGTAAGATATAGTGGTTGTGAGTTTCTTTGCATGTTGTGGTTTACTATCTTTGGTCTTGAATAGGGTTCCATTGCACCAGTTCATTTATGGCCCGGTCCTTTCCTATATCAGTGGTCCCCAATCCCTGGGAAGTGGCCTGTTGAGAACCAGGCCATGAAAGTAGCAGGCAAGTGGTAAAGCACACAAAATTCCATTTGCACAAGTGGTAGGTGCACGTGCAAGCGAGCACGCTTGCTGCTTGCATGGAATAATCCATTCCCCTGCTGCTGCTGCCCCCTCCCCCCTCCCCCCGCTAATCTGCAGAATTGAAAGGTTGGGCATCACTGTCCTTTAGGGACTACTGAAATGAGGCTATCCTTGAAGAGTGTCTGGAAACTTCAGTAGTGCAGAATGCAGCCATGCAAGCAGTTTTGGGTACTCAAGGGCTGCATATGTGACATCTCTGCTGTGTGAGCTGCACTTATTGCTGATTTGGTTCCAGATCTATTTCAAGGCATTGGTTTATTAAAGCCCTTCTTGGCAGGGAACCTCATCACCTGAGGAACTGTCTTGCCCCAATTTTATTGACCTGTGCCACTCAATCATGCGGGGAGGGGGGAAGTATGTTGTAGATCCTTCAGTTAAAAAATTTCCATGCCATTGCCCCACCCTATGGAATATCCTATGCCATATTTTTGTGTGTTCTGAAACACACATTCTGAAAAGACCTTTTTCTTAGTTGTTCGCCCTATTTGTCCCCTATAAAATGCAAAGACCGTAATGATAGTAAAACAGCTAAAGTCCAGAAACTAAAAACAAATTTAGTATCTCTCATTAAGTATTGCTATGGAACAGAGACAGATGAGACTATCTGTGGTTATGTGCTTTGCAACTGATGTTAGAACCATACTTTGTATATTATGCACAGTGATTACTAATTTGTTTGCTCTGGGAAGGAGGATATAGCTATTAACTGCATCCAGCTGTTTGGTAATAAAGGTAATGCCATAACAGAGAAAAGATTTCTTAATTTAAGCTTTAGGCCTTGCTGAAACTAAGATAATCTGGGGCTGACAAAAGCTGAAAGCAAAGTATCTAGAAAGTTAAATATATCCTGCCTTAAGTATTATGATAAAAAAGACCAGAAACTCTCTTTAAATTCTATTCACAGGAATCTGGCAATGCTATACACAAAAATTCAATAGTGCACTAATGCAGTTTCCCTCATTATTTCACTGTACTATACAAAGGGGATTGTCTTACCTCCCTGCTGCCAAGTAGAAAGCTCTCTCCTCTGACATTGGTTGAGCTGCTCCAAACACAATATATTTGATAGCATTGGCTAAAAAATTCCAAGAAATGAGAGTTCAAGGAAGTATGGGTCCAGAATTACCATCAAAAGAAGGAAAGGGTCACATGCTGACTTGATTGTAAAATGGCTTAAGAAAATTTTGTTTTGAAACAATTTAATAGCAGCTTGGAAAGTGTCACTTGTTTTGTTTTTTTTTTTTGGTTGATGAGACTTATTGAATGCACATGCTTTTATATATGTTTGTGTGTATAAATTAGTTATATATACAAAATTTAAGAAGTTATTGTTTTCTTGAGCTACCTACTGTACTTTACCACTGTATCATTATTATTATTACTAACCCAAGCAATGCACTGTTTCATCACTTCTCCAATAACTAAAGTAAAAGAGTTCATACTCTTACATTGACTTATTTTCTTATTGGCATTTACTTCAAGAGGCTAGAAATATGATGAATGGTGAACTGTTAAACTTTATAAAAAAAATTTAACCAACCAAAAGTTTCCACCAACAAATGGTGGAAAGGAGAGAAAGCCAGCTTGGTCTAGTGGTTATGGCACCAGGCTAGAAACCAGGAAGCTAAGTTCTAGTCTTGCTTTAGGCATGAAAGTTGGCTGGATAACTTTAGGCCAGTCACACTCTGCTGGCCCAACTCACTTCACAGGATTGTTGTGGGGAAAATAGGAAGAGAAAAGAGGATTACGTATGGTAGGACCTTATGAAAGGCTAACAGAGTTAGGGCCATTCTGATCTCCGAAGGAGGATATTCCATAGAGGCCACTGCAGAAAAAGTCCATTTTATATTCCCTCCCATCTGACGTTCTTTGGCTAATGGGATCTGCAGCATACCCATTCTACTAAATCATGTTCGACAGGTAGATTCTTGAAAAAAGCCATTCAGGTTACATGGACCAAGCTATATAGAGCTTCAAAAGTGACAACCCAGCATCTTGAATTGCACACAGAAAGACACCAATAACCAATGCAGCTCACATAGCAGTGGTGATACATATGCTGCATATCTGGCATCATTTATGACCTGCAGAGCCATATTCTGTATCTGTTGAAATTTCCAAATACTCATTAAAATAGATAAATTGTTTTTTGAAAAGCTGAATAAAATAACATCTAAATTTATATGGCAAAGGAAAAAGCCACGAATAAAATTTAAGCTGCTTCAGGATACAAAAGATAGAGGAGGAGCTGCACTCCCTGACTGGGAGGTATATTACCAAGCAGCAGTACTATCGTGGGCCAAAGATTGGATAGAATTAAAGGACTCTAGAATTTTAACAATTGAGGGACACGAACTCCAAACTGGCTGGCACTCCTTTATGTGGGATGAGAAATACAAAACACATTCATATTTTAAAAGACACACAATAAGAAACTCATTATTACGAATTTGGCTTAAAATTAAAAAACAACATTATATGAAGATACCAAATTGACTAGCACCGGCAGAATCAATTAGGCACCCAAATTTAACAGATAAGACAAAAATAATTAGATATAAAGATATAATTGACTATCAAGGCAAATTAAAGACAAAACAACAATTGGAGACAGATTTACACAGAGAAATAGACTGGTGGACCTATACTCAAATACAATCCAAATACAGAGAACATATAAAAACAGACACATAACAGTTTGAGAATATCAACAGACATTCTGTGGAGTCACTCTGATCTCTCATGGGATAATACTCCAGAGGGAAGATATTGCAATAAAAAAGGCACAGTCCAGAGGATGACACTACTTAATCGATGAGATTGGAAGACTCTGCCTGATTGGTTCTGTAGGCAGAACCAAGATTATAACTGGACTGGGAGGTCCTGCTCCCAGTAATTCATGCCATGGTAACTTCTTGTTTAGACTACTGTAACTTGCACATGGGACTGCCCCTGAAGAGTATTTGGAAATTTCTTTTTTTTTTTAAGTAGTTTTTATTCAATATAAATATTAAAAAAGACATACGTAACATATACACAACATCCTTGCCTAAGCCAGAGTCATTGGGAATTGAGTAGCATATACATTGTATGCATGTATCAATGGACAAATAAATAAATAAATTAGTGTAAGATTATAGATTTATAACTAAATAAGCAAATATGTGTTATTTAGTGTGAAGTTATCCCCAAAACAATGGCTGGCAATTCTGACTGGTTGTATGGCTAGGGTAGTTTCTAGTATTTTCCTCCATGAATATACTATACTATTTTTAATCTAAACTTTCAGGCATTATTCTAAATGCTGATTGTTCCCTAGAAAAAATCTCTACAATAATTCAGCTATACTAAAGAACCATCTGATCTTGCCTGTACCCTGTGTATATGCTTTCAAAATCTGAGTGTCCAGTCCATGTTCCAGTTACAGGCTTTTTGAAAGAACTTGATGGGTCCTTAAAACTATGGTTTAAAAGCACTTTTGTTTTGATCTAGCAAATTCTTCCATATTTAAAAAGTGTTAATTCAAGACTTGACAAAGTTAAATAAGGTCACAGGTAAAACGCTTTTGGTCCAAAATGCTTTTTATGATATTACAATAAAACTATCCATTTGCAGCACAATTAAAATGTGCTGTTTTCAACATTTCTCAAAGTGGAAATTAGAGGCCAACAGCAACAATTCTCAATGAAGAAAACCAGGGCCAGAGAACCAAGATATGGCATAGATAAGGAACTGTATGCAATAGTTACACCGTACTGCTGAGCCTTTTGAAATATTTAGTCCATGGAATTTTGATTAAAGGAGAAAAAGAATAGAATGAAGAGGTGTCTGGAAATCCTGTTGCATTGTGTGAACTTTCACCTGTGATCTCATATTCTCTTCAAACTCTCTACTCCAGCAGAGGAGATTACTAACACCTCATCTGCTGTTCAAGGTTTCTTCCATTACCCTATTGTGCAGTGTGAAAAGACAGGCAACAGCGAAAGAAAATGCCCTATTCATAATACTCTTATATTTCACAGTGTCAGAGGCTGCACACTCATCAATCCTCATTCCTATTTAAAAACTCCCCTTTTTCTAGGTAGTGTCATTTCCTAAAAGCTTTTTTTAGCCCAAGCTATTATTTCACTGTATATTCACTTAACTCCAGCTGGTGACAAAAAGGGCACTTTTATTAACAATAATGAGAGCAGGGTTGAAAACACAACTCATTTCCATTGAAGCTCCTCATTCCCTTTACCTGGTTCTTGATACCTTTGGTCTGAAGAAATCATCCACTTCTAGAATTAGCTCTGCCTTTCCTCACAAATCTATTATTTAAACAATGAAAAGAACCAGTTTCAAGGATGCTACTAGAGAGATGAGGGCAAAGAAATTTAGTTTAGGGATTTAATAAGGCCTGCAAAAAACAAGTCTGCCTTTTAAATTCACTTTTAGTCAACTTAGCAGAGACCAGGGAATGGAGAGAGTTAGACAGCAAGCATCCAAAGCAACAAATGACACATTAAAAAAAAAAATTGGATTTGCTTTTGGTCAGTTTTAGGTTGAACATTTATTTACAATAATGAATAGTCAAGAATTAGATAACGTTGTCCCTGGTATCTCTGTTTCACCTCTCAATTACTTTTTATATGTTCAAAAATGATAGTCTTTTTTTCTTTTTAAAAAGGGGAAATTACATGGATAGTTCTGCAATAGTTCAGATTCTTTCTGGAAAGCAATGTCCAGAAAGCAGGACTAGTAAAATACAGGTTTGACACTTTTGCACCTAAATTATGACATCAAAGAGTTCCATCCTATCTTCTTTTAACATTTGCATGAAAATACCAGATCATCTGAAGATATAAAACATATGATGTAAGATGTTATATATTGTCCTACCCAAAGGGGAGAATGTTAGGAAATGACTATTACCTAACTTGTTGGGTTGGCAATATATAAACCCTCAATATAGCTTTAAGACTGCTGTATTGCATCATACTGTGTCCTGATTGGTTAGCTCTGTAGCCAATGTCCTTAAGAGGGAGCTAGAAACATGGCTTGTTCTCTTTGCTATTCTTGCTCTCTCTGATATCTCTGTATGCTACGGTTTGCAAATCCAGAAAAACTGTTTATTGGGAATGACTACGACGACTGGTAAGAAGACTTTGTTATTGGATTATCCCTGGACTGTCGTTTTACTATCTCCTACTTTATATGTGTATGACCTGGACAGTTTAGTGGACTGTGCCTTACTATTTCCTGAAAGTAAACACAACTCAGTGTATCTCTGTGTTGGCTGTGTTTATTCGTAACTACTCTCAATCGCTTTCATGTGCAACCCTTGCTAGTCAAGGTTACTCTGCGAATTCCTTAACAATCATCAATCCATAAAAGACATTCAGCTATAATTCTCCTTGCTATCTCCTTGCACTTTTGAGCCATTTTTAATTCAGTCATTAACTAGACAAGTGTTAATGAACTGAACTGAAATCTATATTCAATTCAATAATTACTTTTAATTATTGTCTGAGATCTATCAGACTGGAGGCACAATGCCACCCTATTTTGATTGAAGCTAAACTCTCCTAAAAATAGCAATAATTAAGTTTTATCTAGAAATAGAGACCTGGGGAACCAAGGAATATTTTTATTCAATTTCATCCATACTACCAGGAAGTTCACTTCTTAACCACAGTCATATAAATGTTTTAACAACATCTCAATACAATGTAAATCACTTAATGGGACAAAAACCTGTACATGGAAATCCTAATATGATTGATCCTTCCTCTTTTTCTGTAATATGAGCAGCTGAAGGTGTTATTTTTCCATCAGACATTTTTCTGTTTACTAATAAGACCATTTTATTTTTTGTTGTGATTTTTGTTGCATTTATTATGTTATAATTCATGTTTGTATTTTAGTATGTTAGCTGATGAGTGTGCCAGATAAATTAATCAGATACTAGATTGCTGATTAGAATGTATTTAGATGCATGCAATTGCTTTTGTTCCATTATATTGTTTTTTAAAATTGTTTTTGTTCCTTTATTTGTTTATTTAATCTATTTATTATCTGTCACTTGAGAAGACAAGTATGAAATGTTTTGCACAATGATTTGCCCATTATGTTTTTTTCCCCAGAAAGACTGCAAAACATATTGTTTCTCCATAACTTTAATCAATAGTGGGCTGCAAATTTTTTAACAATCTGTTTTCTGCCCTAATGACTGGCTAGGTGGGCGTGGCTGGGTGATCATGTGACTGGGTAGTCATGGCCAGGGTGGACATGACACGGCACTCATGTGGTGCTAAGGCAGGATTTCCCTGAGACCCTCCCTCACTCTCATTATACAGGTAATCCTTCAGTTACAAATAGAATAGAACCTGCCAATTACATTTGTAACCTGGGGATTCGTTTGATTGAATCATGTTAAATGAACATGATCACTCCCTGCTTTCCCCAATGCATTTGTTAATCGAATGTGCAGGTCTTTAAATGCACATGAAGTATCTCAGGTTGGGGAACAGCATGTGGGGCCTAGTGCTAGAGCAGACCATCCAAGGCCTCCCCCAATTTACTGAGATACTGTTGCATAAATTTGAGGATCAGACTCAATAAATGATCAGGAACAAAGTATTCAAAACAAAGTACTATTTATTTACAGTAGGCATTCTATATTCTCTGGATGATTGCAGATAGAAGCGAGTAGGAGGTGCGTACATCCCCTTTTTATAACAATAAGGCGGAGTTATAGGTAGGAGTGGTTACATATGAATACATTAAGAAAGGAAGGGTGGATTAACCCCTAATGTTCTATGAACATATATTATCTCCATTTGAGAATAAGGCATTTACTCGTGACAAATCCCCCTCTAAATGCCGATTCGACATACAACAGTAATTACACTCAGATTCAGAACAATATAAAACTTGTAGTTTTGAAGTTAAATATTTGTGTTGTTTTGATTGCAAAGGCTTAGTCAGTATTTGTTCTGAGGTTTCGCAATGAATAGCTTTAATGAATCCATCTTGAGATAATTGTCTTACATGTTTGAATTTAATATCTATATGTCTAGATCTTTGACCAATAGCATCAGACCTAGATATCTCTATAGCAGCTTTGTTATCTTCATATATAATAAAAGGTAATGAAGGGCTCTTCCAGACATCTGATAACAAATCATTAAACCATACAAGATTATTAGAGGCTTTAGACAAACAAACATATTCTGCCTCAGTAGTTGATGTGGCTACTAGATCTTGTTTCCCAGTATACCAGTAGACTGGACAATTGTTAAGAAAAAATACATAGCCTGAAGTGCTTTTTCTGCACTTAGTGTCACCTGCCCAATCTGCATCAGCGTAACAAGTGAGAATGGGTTCATTAACATTGTTGGGTTCCAACAGTAGACAGAAGTCTAAGCTGTGCTTCAGATATCTTAGTATTTGTTTAATGGCTTCCCAATGATACATTAAGGATTTACTAACGTATCTAGATAATAAATTAAGGGGTAAAGCAATATCAGGTCTAGTCCAATTAGATATATACAAAAGGGAACCAATAACTGATCTGTAAAGTGTATTATCTTTAAATTCAGGGGATGACTCATTCATGTTTCTTAAAAATCAGTTTGCATTGGAGTATCACAAGGCTTTGCATCATTTAAATTACATTTACTCAGGAGTTCTATAATTTTATCTTTTTGAGATAATTTAAATCCCTTTTTTGTCTTGTTGATTTGAACTCCAAGATATTTATTTACTTTTCCTAGTGATTTCAAAGAAAAATGTTCATTCAGTTTCGTTACAAATGTATCTCTTTTCTCTTTATGTTTACCAATATATAAAATGTCATCCACATAAATTAACACAAATTCTAGTGAATCACCATCCTTTCTGACAAAGAAACAATTGTCTGCAGTTGTAGCATTGAAATTCATAGTTTTGAGTACATTGATGAAACATTCATACCAACGTTTGCTGGATTGTTTTAGTCCGTACAAACTTTTGTTCAATAACCAAGTTTCATTCCTATTTGTATATTGACTATGAGGGGCTCTTACATATATCTCTTTATCAAGCTTTGCGTGTAAGTATGCAGTTTGTATGTCATATTGAAAGACATCAAGATTAAGTGTGGAGGCTATAACTAAAGCTGTCTTAACACTTTCAGTCCTTACAGTGGGAGAATATGTATCTGTATAATCCTCAGGATACTTTTGAGCATAACCCTGTGCAACTAATCTAGCTTTATATAATGTGTTGCCTTCTTCCAGATTTTTAATTTTGAATATCCACCTGGTGCCTATAATTGTTTTGTCCTTTGGTGCAGGTGTTGGTGTGAATACATTTAATTCTCGTAAACTGTCCATTTCTTTGGCCATAGCTAATTCCCATTTTTTTCTTTCTTCAATGGGAAGTTTTAATACTTCCTCGTATGTGTTGGGTGTTGATGCTTCATTATTTATATACATTACGTAGTCCTTATATTTGCTTGGTACTTGATTTCTGTTACTCCTAATTGTTTTTTCTGGTTTACTATCGTTATCGTGTAAATATCTTGCTTCCTTTTTAGTTAATGAATCTGTTTTTATTCTGGGGTGATTATGCTCTTCCTTTTCTATCCTATCTTGGTTTTTAATGTCTGTCTTTGTGATGGGAAATATTTCAATAAGATGTATCTTAGACCAATTGGCCTGTTCATGAAATACAGCTGTTCTAGAAACTATGAATTTGTTATTATTATCAAGAAATCTGTATCCTTTTGTACCTGTTTCATATCCCATGAATCTAAGTCTTCTGGATATGTTATCTCCTTTACGTCTCAATTGTTTTGGTATGTGTACATCTGCTGTAACTCCAAATATGTGCATGTGGGTTATTTTAGGTTTTTTATCGTACATTAATTCATATGGTGTTTTGTTTATGACACTAGACCAGGTTCTGTTTAGAGTATAATTGGAATATAATAAGGCTTCTGACCAGAATTGTTTTCCTAAGCCAGCATCTTCTAATGTACATCTAATCATGGTTTGTAGTGTCGAGTTTTTTCGTTCTGCCACTCCATTTTGGAATGCAGAAAATGGGCTAGATGTAAAGTGTAACATTCCTTTGTCTTTTAGCCATTGGGAGAATTCTTTTGACATGAATTCAGATCCCCTGTCTGTCATGATTTGTTTTATTTTAATATTGTGTTGTGTTTCTACACGTTTGTAAAATTCTTTAAATCTTTGAAATGTTTCATCTTTGTGTTTTAAAGTATAAACAAATCCATAACGACTATAGTCGTCTACAATAGTAAGAAAATACCGTTTTCTATATGTGATTGATGGGGTTAATGGGCCAACTAGGTCCATATGTACCAGGTCAAAAGTGTGATTAGATGATCTTGTTGCTTTTTTTGGTCTGGGGTTAGTTCTGAGTTTTGAGGATTTACATACTGAACATTCCAAATAAATTTTACAATTTTTTATTTTAACACCTTCAGCATATTCAATCATTTTCTGTATTACGGGAAAGCTAGCATGTCCTAATTTTCTATGTAATATATGTGTACATTCATCATGAATTGGTTTTCGAATTGTTGGTTTTTTGTTATTGAGTGTATCACCAATAGATGTATTTTCGTGATTATGATTTGTTTCATGTTCCTCATTGTCACTATTACTGATGTTTTCATTCTCTATGTTAATGTCATTTTCCATGTTTGAATCAATGTTGTGTAGCCATTTTTCTTCTGTAATTAAATATGGTAGGCCTCTTTTGATAATCACATTACCTAAATTTGTTTTGTTTTTCTCTAGAGTTGCTTTTCCCTTTGAGAACAGTATATTTATGTCAGAGTCCCTGCTTAGCTTTATTACACCCCCTCTATTTTCCCTAGACCGGGTAAATTTACACTTCCTTTCCCAATAACTTGGACTTCTTCTTGATTGGCTACCTTGATTACAAATTTATCTTCTATGAAGGAAGATAGTATTTTCTTGTCATGTGTTGTGTGATTAGTTGCCCCAGAATCAATGAGCCAAGCATTATCTTTTGAATTTTGTTTGTTGGTTATGGTATGTTTATCTAATCCGTTTAATGATCCAGACTTCCTATCTCTTGAGTTATCTCTGCCCCCTCTATGTTCTCTAAAATTTGGTGAGTGTCTATACCTGTATCTATCAATAGATGATTGTCTGTTGTGATATCTGTTTCTATAGTCTTGTTTTTGTCTTAGGACAATCTCTTCTACAATGTTCTTTGGATCCACAATTATAACATTCAATTGATTCTCTATGTTTTTCTTTAAATACTACTCTCTTAGGCTGTCTATGTTCCATGTATGTACTTCTGCGGCTTCTTCTTAAATTATCCTCAGCTATTAGTCTATTCGATAAGTTCTCTATGGATAGGTATCCCAAATTAATTGTGTCTAAATGTGATATGTAGTTATCCCATGATGAGTCTAATGAGTTAATGATAACACTTTTCATTGTTTGGTCTGATATTATTTCTCCCCTTAAATGAAGTTCTGCTCTGATTTTGTTTAGTGATATTAAATGTTCACTTACAGTAGTCCCAGGTTTTATCCTGGCTGAGAAGAAATCTTTAGACATTCTCGTTGTAGTTGCTACACTTTCACTATGAAACAATTTAAACATGCAATGAATTATTTCTGAGACAGTCAGATTATGCTTAATACTATGATACATAGCAGGAGATATGCTAGATATTAATAAGTAGAATGCTCTGTGATGCAGGCAGTCCAATTTTAGAGTCCAAGGTTTTTTGGGAGGGTTAGTTATAAAAAATAATAAATTCTCTTTTAGGAAAACAACCTGAAGTTGTTGACACCATTCTTGTAAATTAATACCGTCTACTCTCAATTTTGGGAAATCATTAGGCAAGTTCCCAATATTATTCGTTGCATTACTTACAACTGGAGGCTGTCCATGATCTTGTAAATGTTGAAAGTTGCAGAATGGTGTAGGAATGCTTGCAATCAGTCTGAACGGTTCTCTCTGTTCTTCATGGCCTCTGTAGTTGTCTGCGTGTGTTTGCGCATGCGCGTTGTTCATTTCGTCCCTGAAGCTGTCGGGAGAGGTTCTCGCCGCTGTGGCTCTTTCGTAGCGCTCTTCCTCTGATGACTCGGTCTCCGGTTCGACTTTGGGTGTCCAGGCGACGATTGGCGCTTGCTTTCTTTCACCGAAGTTGTCCTTGTTGAGGTCTCTGGTACTTGGAATCATCTGCGGCATTGGCGAGTATTTGCAAGGTCCTCTGGGTTCAGGAGTTGGCGTTCTTGCCGTCTGGGTAGAAGCGGGTGGATTCTGAGACATTTGCTTGCTTGCTTGCCTTTTCTTTATTTTTTGATCGGCAGCTTTCGTTGATTTATTTGTTATTTTCAGATTTGGGCCAAAGGTTGCAAAAAGCGTTTTCATGGCTGATTCTATTTGCAGCTCGATTGGAGTTTCTTCGATGTCTGTATCAGATTCTTCTGAAGAGTAGAATTTTTCTTTTTTACTTTTCACACTGTGCAGGGCTTTTCGCGCTAGACATTTTGAATTCTGTTTTCTGATTGGCTCTGCTTCACTCATCTTAGTGGTTTGTTGAAACCAAGATGGCTGCCTGTCTACTTTCTACTGCGTGTCTGGAGACGTCGGGAAGGAAAAACGCTGCAAAGACTTGATAGCTGTAAGCGGTTTATTCCAAACAGTCGTCAGCACTGTCAGCATCAAAGAGAACAATCAATGCAAAGGCATACAAAGTCGGCGTTGGGAGCGGGCGCCTCCCAACGCTTTAAATAACGCGCCCAATAATCACAACAGCACACACGCCCTTCCGGCTTAGCGTAGCCCAGCCCCTGCATGAGCCAGCGAAGCCAACCAAACAGATGAAGGGCGGTCAAAACAAACCCTGGCTCCAACCGCGTCGTGACCGACCGCCTATCACTTATGCTAATCACCTACCACCACCTGTGCAAATGACCCCACCCAACGCCCCTTCCGCCGATCCAGGTCTGGGCAGTGCCGGGAACCAACTCCACAGTCATGATGCCAGGATCCGCGGCTACCGCCACAGTGCTGAGTGTCGAGGGGATCTCGACAGGCGGCTCCCCCTACCAGGTGTCCTCCTGGAATACACAACACATGAATGTTAACCTCATATTAGGGTTTTATATCAGCACCCCGGGGCCCAGGTTTATGTGGATACTTTTTATGAAACCGAGCAAGTAGCCGACTAGCCCTCAAATTCGTAGCCGTAACCCATGAGGATTCCACGAATGGATGCGCCTTCCATTTGATTAAATACTTTAGTACTCCCCTGCTAAGTTTTGAGTCTAATATATTTTCAACCTCATAGTGGTCCCCTTCCACTGGGCCTGGTCCTATCGTTTGTTCCCGAATGACAGCTATTGGTTTTAGGAGACTACTATGGAACACAGGATGGATTTTCCCCAATAGGGGAGGTAGTTTCAATTCCACTGTAACGGGACTAATCACTTTTATAACAGGAAAGGGGCCTAGGTATTTGGGCCCCAGTTTACGACTGGGGGTTCGTAGCTTTAGATATTTCGTAGACAAATAGACTAAATCCCCAACTACAAATGGTTTGTGGTCTGCTCTTTTCTTGTTGGCTTGGTATTTATAGGTGTCAGTTGCTTTGTCCAACGCCTCTTTTATTCAAGGCCATAAACCCTTAATACGAGCAGCCCAACTATCTGGTAACACGCTATTCTGGTCCTGGAGGGCCAATTCGGGGATCGCAGGAAAATCCTTACCCGACACAACCTGGAATGGCGTGATCCCCGTACTCCCATGAACAGTATTATTATATGCCATTTCCGCAAAAGTGAGTAATTCAGACCAATCTGATTGTTGGTACGATATGTAACAGCGTAAGTACCTTTCCACCATGGCGTTTGTTCTCTCTGCCGCTCCATTGGTACTGGGATGGAACCCAGAACTTAGACCTTGTGACGAGCCTAACATCTTTACAAAATTGCGCCAGAACATTGAGGTAAACTGTACACCCCTGTCGGAAATAATACGCCGGGGTGCACCATGTAGCCGGTATATATGCCATAGAAAAAGTTTCGCCAACTTCCTAGCTGATGGCAAACCATGACACGGGATAAAATGAGCCTGCTTGGAGAAAAGATCAACTACAGTCCATATCACCGTGTTGCCACTACTCTCCGGGAGGTCTACAATAAAATCCATACCTATCTCTTCCCAGGGACTATTTGGTTCCGCTACTGACTGTAAAAGGCCGAGAGGCTTTCCCGGTCAAGGTTTAGTCCTTGCACACACCTTACACCCTTTTACATAATGTTCAACCTCCTTCCTTATACGCGGCCACCAGAATTGGCGTCTTACTAAGTGTAATGTTTTCAGAAACCCGAAGTGCCCTGCTGTTTTTGCATCGTGACACCTCTGTAACACTGACTGTCTTAACGACTCAGGGATATACAGCTTGGTTCCCACCCAAGCAAATCCGTTTCGGTGGGTCACGTTAGCTCCATGTTCTTTCAACCAGGCATCCGTAAGCACTTCTCGACGTAAATCATCTTCCCATGAAGGTGAGGACCTGTTATGTGCCGTTCGAGCCCACTGTTGTTGATCAGGTATCATTGCTTGTACGACTTCTTCTCTTTTACTATCAAATTGAGAAAGTTGCGACAGAGCGTCTGCCAAGAAGTTTTTCCCTCCTGGCACGTATTTTAACTCAAAATCAAACCTTTGGAAATACTGTGCCCAACGTACTTGTTTTGGTGACAGGCGTCTGGGGCTTTGGAGTGCCTCTAGATTTTTATGATCCGTCCATACTTCGAATTTGGTACCACTGCCTTCTAACAAATGCCTCCAGGTAAGCAGTGCCCACCGCACAGCAAATGCCTCTTTTTCCCAAATAGCCCACCGTCGTTCTGTGGTTGTCAGTTTGCGGGATGTATAAGCGCATGGGTGCAACACCCCGTCACTAGTTCTTTGCAACAATACAGCCCCCACGGCAACATCACTAGCGTCGGCCTGTACAATAAACGGTAAGGTCGAGTCAGGATGTCGTAATATCGGTGCCTGGGAAAACAGGGTCTTTAAACTGTCAAAAGCTACTTGACAGGCGGGGGTCCACACTACTAATTGTCCTGGTCTCGCTTTCAGACCTAGTTCTTTTGTACGAAGTAAATCGGTCAAAGGGAGAGCTATCTGCGCAAATGCGGGGATGAATTGTCTATAAAAATTTGCAAAGCCAAGGAAGCTTTGCAGCTGTTTCCGTGTTGTAGGCGCCTGCCATTCTAGTACTGTATCCACTTTCTTGGAATCCATCTCCAACCCGTTCTCTGAGATACAATACCCCAAATAGTCCAACTTTGTGCAGTGGAACTCGCATTTCGATAGTTTGATGAACAGTTTTGCCTGTAACAATTTACTCAAGACCTGTCTCACCAACGCTGTATGTTCTTCCATCGTCCTGGTATAGATTAGAATATCGTCCAGATATACCAGGACACCTCGATATAAGTGCTCATGCAATACCTCGTTTATCACTTGCATGAAAACAGCGGGAGCACCTTGTAGACCAAACGGCATTACCTTAAATTTATAACTACCTAAAGGGCAGTTGAACGTGGTCTTCCACTCATCGCCTGGCTTTATACGTACTCTGTAGTACGCCTCCTGTAGGTCTAACTTTGTGAACACTCGTCCGGTTGATAAGGTAGCCAGTAGATCTTTCATTAATGGAAGAGGGTACAGGTGTTCGACACATACAGCATTCAACCCCCGAAAGTCCACACACAAACGTAAACCGCCGTCCTTCTTTTCGTGAAATAACACGGGGGCGGCCATATGTGACCGACTGGGTTGGATGAAGCCTCTGGCTAAGTTTTTATCAATATATCGCCTGAGTTCTTCCAACTCTAGTTTTGTCATCGCATACATTCTTGGCTTTGGCAACCGAACACCTGGCTTTAGTTCTATAGCGCAATCAGTCGCTCATACTCCTCTTCGTTAAACACTTCTGCTAAGTCTTTATATATAGCAGGATATCCTAATTGTGATGAGTCAGCTGAAATATCCCTCTGCAACCCCGCCTGCCCTACTCTGGCCTCTGGTTCTGGCTCTGGTCCGACACTTAATCTCAGGCGTCGGTAACCACCTTCCCACCATATGTTGGGCCTCCATTTATCTAACCACGCTAGACCTAAAATAATAGGTTCCACTATTGTATCCACAATAATAAAGCGAATGTTCTCCCAATGTTCCCCCATTTCCATGCGCACTAACTCGGTAACCCGAGTTGCAGCCGTGCCACCCAGGAGAGAACCATCCATCTGCTCAAAACGAATGGAATTTTGTAATTTGGCTGACCGCAACCCCAACTCTATGGCTACACTTTTCCGGATGAGACACCGGGTACACCCCGAATCTATCAGGGCATCTCGTTGGATTGCCCTTGTAGTCTGAAGGTGTCTCAGGGTAATTGGAATGACAAACGGATGTATAGGATCACTCACCATAGGATCAACTGGCGCCTCCTCATCGCTGCTGTCCGGAACCAGCGGGACACTGTCCTGGTGGAGGGGCCCGTCTGACCCTCCATTCGTCCCTCGAGTACCTCGTAACGCCATGGGGGTAACCACCCTGGACCTCTCTGATGACGAACGTGCCCGTTCACGGCCTCTCCCAGTTGACTGTGGTGGACCTCGGGTAGTGGTGAGCGGAACAGGAGGTATGGGACAGTCGGCTACACGATGGCCCAACTGGTTACACCTGAAACAACGAATCGTCCCCCTCCCCACAGGGACTAGAGAACGAGGTGTGGAGGTGTCCATTCCTTTTGGGCTCACTGGTCGTTCTATGGGCCGACGGGGGGGAAAAGGAAGACTACTGACTCCCCGAGTACGAAATTCTCGTAGGCCGACATCTAAATCGACCGCTGCGCTGAACCATTCTGACAGCTTAGGTGGCAGTCCTCGATAAACACATGCTTGCCGCAATTCTCTGTCCAATCCTAGACGGAATTGGTGCACTAGGAGACATTCAGGCCATGTACAGAGTCGACCAGCCACAGTGCGGAATTCTTTCACATACTGTCTCGCCAGTCGACCCCCCTGTTTAATGGCTACCAAGTCGCTTTCAAGCAACTGTGTTCTGGACTGGTCTTCAAACCGGCAGCGTAATGCCTCTAGGAAAAGTCCCACACTGGCCAGTTCTCTTGCATGGTCGCTATGCAGATCAGCGACCCAATCTGCTGCCTCATCTGTCAAGACAGCGGTGATAGCAACCACCATAGCCCATTGGGACGGATAGAGACGGCCGTAAAGATCCATGTAACTTAGTATTTGGCTCAAAAATAAGGAAACCCTATCTGCACTACCATCAAATGTGGCCTGTATGGGGGGCAGGCCCCAGTACTGTGGTTGAGGGGTGCCCACCCCCGGCATCCAAAGCGGGGCTAGGCCCCCCGGCCGAGCATCTTGGAAAACCTCTCTTTGCTGTGGGGTAGGACCACGGGGTCCCCCTTGGCCCTGTTGAGACCCAGACCATCGCAAGGTGTTATGGTCTTGATCCCCCCTCGCAAGGACCCCCCTACCGAGGGTGCAGGACCAGAGGGCAGGGGGTCTCTTTTACCGGGTCCGTACCCCCCCTTTCAAGGCGGAGTTTCGGACTTGCCAACTGGAAATGGGTTCCGGAGCTGCTGCAGGTCTCCCCATGACTCTGCCACGATTCCTGAATTGGCGCCCACGGTTGCCAGGAGGGGGCATCTCTGAAGCTCCCCTCTCCAAACTTTTCACGTAAGACATCCAGGGTGGAAGCGCCTAGTCCCGAGGAATGGCTCCAATCACACTCCTCGTCGTCCAGCCATCTGCGCTCCCTCCACCCCTGGAGGGACGTTTCCCCCGACTGGGGGGAGAGGGGCTTCGAACCGGTGAGAGCAGAGCTCTGCCACCATTCCCCCATGTCAGGTTTCGTTGCACTAGAACCGGAAGCCTTGTCTTCTACAGAGGCTGCCTCTCCCCGCACCAGTTTCTCCTTAGGGCGGACCACTGGCAGTTCCCCCTCCTCGGCTACCTGGACACCTGGAGCAGCCTCCACCACGGTGTCATCCGCTGTTTCTTCCTCTATCGCCAGCGAGCCGACCGTCGTGCCTTCCGCCATCTCAGGCTCAGCCCCGATGGGATAGACCAGCGTAAAAGGATGCAAAACGCCGACTTTCTGTCTACTTTCTACTGTGTGTCTGGAGACGTCGGGAAGGAAAAACGCTGCAAAGACTTGATAGCTGTAAGCGGTTTATTCCAAACGGTCGTCAGCACTGTCAGCATCAAAGAGAACAATCAATGCAAAGGCATACAAAGTCGGCGTTGGGAGCGGGCGCCTCCCAACGCTTTAAATAACGCGCCCAATAATCACAACAGCACACACGCCCTTCTGGCTTAGCGTAGCCCAGCCCCTGTATGAGCCAGCGAAGCCAACCAAACAGATGAAGGGCGGTCAAAACAAACCCTGGCTCCGACTGTGTCGTGACCGACTGCCTATCACTTATGCTAATCACCTACCACCACCTGTGCAAATGACACCGCCCAATGCCCCTTCCGCCGATCCAGGTCTGGGCAGCGCCGGGAACCAACTCCACAGTCATGACGCCAGGATCCGCGGCTACCGCCACAGCGCTGAGTGTCGAGGGGATCTCGACACTGCCATTCAAAATTTTGCGCGGGACCATTAGTCTTTCTCTTTGTTATATTTTCATCTACAGGCAATTTGCTCACCTTTTTGAGGTCTTTAGATTCAGTTGCTACAATGTGATTTTCTCTCGCTGCTCCGCTGACTTTTATGATGTCTTGGAGATTTGCGATGAGGTTTTTGTCGTCTTTCTGGCTTTTCAGCAGTCTCAGTATCTCTGATCTGAGATCGTTGTTTTCTATTTTGTTCTCTTCTTGGTCATCAGATTCATCGATTACCTCTTCGTTGTCTGTAGTGCAGTCTTCAGATTCTTTTGTTATTATAGTTGTAGATTCATCGATCATTTCTTGATCTGTTTCCATTTCTTTATTATGTGCCCTGGTGTTGGGTCTTTCTTTTTTGTTTCTGGAGTTTTCTTTCTTAGGCATGTCTATTTTTATTGAGTCAGTTAACCATCCTCTGCTACCATTTTGTTGCATAAATTTGAGGATCAGACTCAATAAATGATCAGGAACAAAGTATTCAAAACAAAGTACTATTTATTTACAGAAGGCATTCTATATTCTCTGGATGATTGCAGATAGAAGCGAGTAGGAGGTGCGTACATCCCCTTTTTATAACAATAAGGCAGAGTTATAGGTAGGAGTGGTTACATATGAATACATTAAGAAAGGAAGGATGGATTAACCCCTAATGTTCTATGAACATGTATTATCTCCATTTGAGAATAAGGCATTTACTCGTGACAGATACCTCATGCTCCCCTGGAGTCCCCACAATTGCTTCCCCCACCCAATCCGCTGGGTCTCCACAGACTGGGCCTGCTTTGCTAGCATCTCAGATTCCACTTACTCCTCCCCACCCCATTTCCCATGGATTATTTACTTTTTTTATATATAAAGCTATAATTTTTACTGATATCTATTCTGTTAATACAACTAATTAAGCCATTATACACTTGAAGCATTGTGAAATGCAATCTGATCAGAAACAAGAAATTTGATCGATAGAAAGAAGTCATCAGCCATTGTTCCACCTGATTTTTCCGCAGAATTCTAAGGAAAAAAAGTCTCTGTTGAGCCTTACTAACCACCAGAGATGTGTTGTTTTTCCAGGTGAGGTCTTGACTAATGAGCACTCCCAAGAATTTAAAAGAGGAAACCCTCTCCACACTTGATATACAGTGGGGCAGGTTCCTCTCTGTGCTTCTGAAAATCCAGCACCATCTCCTTTGTCTTGTTAGTATTTAGATGTAGCTTGTTTTTTGAACACCATGTGGATACCTTCTGGACTTCTTCCCTGTATGCTGATTCGTCTCCTCCAGTTATAAGCCTGCAAACTTTATTATGATGAATGGATTTGAGGATATGCAGTCATGTGTATGCAGTGAATACAGGTAGGGGCTGAGCATGCAGCCCTGAGGGAAGCCTGTGCTGAACTTCAGGGTGGAAGATGTCAAGGACCCAACCTTTACTGTTTTGGATGTTCTGTCAGGAAGTCTTTGACCCAATCACAAATGAGGGGAAGGAAATTCTGGTCAGTCAGTTTTTCAAAGAGAATGCCTAGTAAGATAGTCTTAAAGGCAGAGCTATAGTCTATAAAAAGCATTCTGACATAATTTCCAGATTTCTCAAGGTGTCTCAATGCAGTATATAGAGCAGTGGTGATGGCGTCTTCTGTCGACCTGTTGTTTCTATAAGCAAACTGGTGTTGATCGAAATTTGGTGGAAGACAGGACCTGAGGTGTTATAGGACCAGTCTCTCAAAGTACTTCATCACTATAGACATCAGTGCAATGGGTCTATAGTCTTTCAGACTGTTTATGGCTGCTTTATTAATAGAGTAAGTTTTGAATTTATCATCATAAATTTACAACTCAATTAAAAGATCCATAGTATTCCATTCTTTTTGAATATTGGACCAATTTTCATTTGCTTTTAAATCAGAGTTGCATTGCATTTCCCTCCCATTTTTCTAGTTCTCTTCAGTATTAATCATTACAGAAATAAAAAAAAGAGTTTTCCTAATAAAGTAATATTATATGACAAGAAAATTATTATAGAATATCCTTTAATATCCAATGATTTTCAATAGTTCCTGCATGAAAGTATTTGACAACAAAAATGTAGCAGCAGTCAATATTTGGTAGTCTCTGATAGTTGCAAAAACTTCATTTGTTTATATAATAAATCATGAAATTTCTCCTAGCACAAAGCCACATTGCTGAATACTCTGTCAAGGGTTCCATATTATTAAATGGCTGGAAGGAATATTTCTAATAGACCATACATTTTCTCATTTTTAATTATCATATTCAATTTGCAGTTGCATCTACGTATAGAGTTACATCTCCTGAACCCAATGCTACATATCTTCCAAACAATACTTTTAAAAGCCCATTTCTTTAATTACATTAGTTGAATATCTAATAGGTATTGGATTTGTAATGCTCTTGAGATGCTGTATACAAGAATAGTTTGCTTCTTCATAAAAATGCAGGGCTGCTGAGAATGTGAATTAATGCATTTTCCTTAAAAGCATTGCTATTTTTTTGTAATTTTCTTTGGAACTCTCCTTATAGGTAATGCCAAACTCTGGGAGGACAGTGTAATGCCCTGACAATAGGTTCTTTTGGTGTTGTTGAAAACCACACAAAAGACAGGATGTCATTGCATTTTAAATCATTGCCCCACAGTGCAATGCTCAGCCTCTATAGTTCAGCTTGCCTCATCTGGATGCCTGCCTGATTATATTTTAGGAACTAAATTTTTATTTTATTTTATTTTTATTTTAGTTTGTATTTATCACATTTTTTATATTACCCATCACATGGGTGCATGAATTGAAAAAGAAGTAACATTGAATTTGCAGTTTTCCTTTGTTTTTTATCCCCCGTTTCATTATTATTTGATCTAAACAATATTATGCAATGTCATTACAAATTGTGGCTCCATTTTGAAAATTACTTTGCATGGATAATTAAAATAGACCTTTCTGAGATTTATGTAAACAACTGTATTATAAGAAAGCTGCTTTATGTATATGTTGCTACATTATTTTTTACTAGGAGGTAAACCTGTGGAGCTGTAAACAACTTTATGGCAAAAACGTTGACAGGTCTTAAAAAGTATGACAAAAGGCTCAGCTAAACCAGTAAGTGCTGCTCAAATGTTTGAATTAACTGTATTTTAAGATGCATCTTTCAATTTTCTGAGGAAAGTGCATATGACTTAATAAAGCAAAAATAAAGATGGTAGGGTGCCTTGATATGAACGAAAATCATAAAGGCATTCTGAATAAAACAAATTTATTTGACTGTAATAGTACAAAGGATGTGGACAGTTGGAGATCATTTATATCTACAGAAAAAATTAGTACCATCTTTGACAAATATCAGCATTGATCTAACAAGCTATAACCTTTTCAGTCTTGATAATGCTCATCTTAAATATGAAACAGAGAAGTTCTTCAGCAAAATTAAAATCTTAATTAGAGAGTCCTTCTTGATTAGTTCTTCTCTACTGTTTAGCCCTTAGTGAACCACTTTCCTATTTTCCTCAAAAGAAAGAGTGTCTTCATCAGTGGATTGCTTTTGGGGTTGCACCTACATTATATGAAAGAAAATCAACAGAACTTCTAATTGCCATTGATTTCAGTGGAGAATATACATTAGCTTAAAAACAGTCTCAGTTGTTTTCTAATAGTTAGTAAATTCCAGGTACTCCTTCAACCAAAACTGGGACAAGAATTTTGGTTGCTAAGTGAAGCAATCTTAAAGTGGGATGTTATGTAACGAGCAATATTGACATTCTCAGTTGCTGTTGTTAAGCAAGAACTATAAGTCATTAAATTAAGAGAATTGCTGGTAAGGAGTGTGAGGGTGCCTTGGGGTTGAGGGAGGCCTGTTGCAGGCCATGCATGAGTTGGAGAGATGCTCCACTATGGCAAAAATCTACAGCTCCCTCTGGAAGCGGCAACTGACCCAGTCTGGCCCAGCAGTGCATTGCAAAGCTGACACACCCTGGGAAGCTTCACCCACCTACCCAGTAGAGCTATGCTTCTGACTTCAGGAGTACTGAAATTTGCCCTGTATTTCTTTACTGATCCATACCCTTTTGGCTGCTCTGCGTTATGGTACTTGTCAAAGCTGGTGCTGGAGCTAAAGTCAAGTTCACGGGCTTCAGTAAATCTCAGTCAGTTGTTACAGCCGCCTAGGCATCTACTTCAGTCACTGCACCATGACTGTGATTGAGACATTATGACTCAAATCCTACACTACTGTTTCACACTGTCTTGTTCCTCCAAGCCACGGCATCGATCTCCCATTTCTTGTCCAAGCCTTGCAGCCCTTATGTTCTCAGGCTGGTGTCTAAGTGTCACTATTTAGAAAATGAGGCTTCTGAAACACAGTAAGAATACTATTCTGCCATTCTCCAAATCACACATCGGATTCTTGCAATCCTTCAGAAGTCTTCCTGGCTCCTTTAATTTAAATAGGAGTATTTAATAAATGAAATAGGAAATTAATCCTTGAAATTAGCTTTTTTGTTAGCAGTGTTTATTCTCTGTTTTATTCCCACCATTTGATGCACGCTACTATCAGCAAAATTTGTTCAAACTCTCTAATATTGAAGAACATCAATAATGTGATCGACATATTTCTTTAAAATTGAATTTTAATTAAGGATCAATTGTCTTTAATCAGTTCAACTTTTCTCATGTGAGGCTCCTGATTACTTCACAGGTCATCTATCTTGTTCTCAATAACACATTCAGCTTTACCAGCTTTACCTTTTTTGACCCAACAACTCAGTACTGATATCAACAAAATAAGTACCATAAACAACTTGCATTCAGCAGATAATTTCAATTAGAGGGACTCTTTTGGCACTCAAAAATTCAGTCATGACCCATAGATTAAAACACAGGAACAGAGTGTACTCACTCAGGCTTCCATTTCACAAAGAAAACAGAACAGTCTTTTCTCATAGTAACTTCCACCAGCTAAAGTGAAAAAATAGATGAAAAACACAATCTACTGTCAATCTGGAGATTTTGGTGGGTTGGTGCTGCCATCTATTGATGAGTTATAACATTGGAGGCATAACTTTTCATTCAATAAAAATAATCTTGATTAATCAACAATTACAGGTAGTCCTTGACTTGCAACTGATTGTTTTACAGTCGTTTGGAATTATAATTGCTTTGAAATGGGTGCTTTATTACCTGTAAAGCACTTTCAGCTGTTTCAAAATGTTGCATTTCCCTGCAATCACATGATGCTGGTAACTGTCTTGCATTTATGACCAGTTTCAGCATGCCATGGTCATATGATAATGATTTGCAACTTCTTTGTCAATTTCTTGCAAAAATGCTTATTAAGAATGAGTTTAATTTTAACCTTGCATTATTCACTTAATGATTTGCTTAACAACTACCATGGAAAATGGGTCCAGTCACCTTATAATGGATTTCCAATAGAGGACTAACTTTATCTTTGTGAGATTATGCTCATAAAATGGCTGCCTTGCCCATTTTCAATATAGCTTTCATTTTAAGACTGATGTCTTCTTCCTGGATCAACATTCTATAGATGATCATTTTACAGTAATATATATGGTGAAGTTAAAGAAAAATGAAATTATGATGTAGACTTTTCTCATAAGAAATACTGATAATTAAGTTAAATAAAGTTTCTTTGCTTTCAATCACTTTCAATCACTTTAAGGGTAAGTTTCTGAATTCTCATTTTATGAACAACGGTTGCTTGATTTTAAATAATAAATAACATTAAATTGGATTGCAATTAGAAAACAGAATGTTATTTAACATTAAAATAACATTATGCAACATTAAAATAAAATATTTGCATAAGAGTATTTTTGCCGAAATTAGTTCCTGTAACTGAGTGAAGAAAGCAGTTTAACAGACATTTTTTACATCATTTTGAACACAATTCAGTAAACATAGTGATTTTTTCTAATAATCTGGCCTTTTGGTTGTACTGAGCATCACAAATCAGTACCTGTCAATTGAATATACAGGGGAGGATTTTCTGATAAGCAAGAGTTTTTACATTTTCTTCAGCACCATAAACATATATTTGTCAACTCTTGTGTGTCATTATAAACCACACTGTATTCTGCTTCAATGGTTTTTTAAATATAATTATACATTTAGTAAAGGATATATATATATATAGGTCTTTGGTTATTCGGGTTTTCTCCCGCGTAAAATTGGAGGTTTCTTGGCAACGTTTCGACGAAGTCTCATTCGTCATCTTCAGGCTGGTGTCTTCGGCTTCGTGCTTCTAGGAGCAATGTGTGTGATCGCAGCTGTTTCTTCCTTTTAACTGCCAGTGGGGGTGTGAACTGATTGGGAGAACTGAGAGCTTGGCTGTGTTCTGATTGGATGGAGGTGTGTTCTGATTGGTTGGGGGTTTGGCTGTGCTCTGATTGGATGGGGGGTTGGCTGTGCTCTGATTGGCTGGGTGTGTGTTCTGTTTAGGTGGGGGCTTGGTTGTGCTCTGGTTAGTCTGAGTAGCAGAGGGATTTGAGCTGGTGAGCTGTGTTGCTGTTGTTTGGCTTCGTGTTTGTGGCTGTGCTACCTCTTCATGATGGGTGTCAGTCTGCTTCATGTATGGATTGGAGGGGTTTAAAGGGGCTAATGATGCAGCTGTGGTCTGGCTTCTGGTCCGCGGTCGTGCCTCATCATCAGTATGGGTTTGAGTCTGCTTTCTGCATGGATGTGTGGTGGTGACATCCTGTGTGGCTCTCGTGAGTGTGGGTCTGGTGTCATTCTTTGTGTTAGGGACTCATTTGTCAATAAGGGCGGGTTTCCAAATGGCTGGTAGGAGGGAGGTATCATCTCGTTTATTCATGCTGTGTGGACGTTTTTCTATCTCGATGGCTTCTCTGATTATTCTGTTGTTAAAGTGTTCAGTTTTGGCAATAGTTCTGGTCTTTTTAAAGTCAATATCATGTCCTGTGGCTTTGAGGTGTTGGACCAGGGAAGAAGTTGGTTCCTCTTTTCTGACTGAGTTCTTGTGTTCTTCAATGCGTGCACTTATTCTTCTGTTGGTTTGTCCGATGTATGTGGTGGGGCAGGCGGTGCATGGGATTTCATATACTCCTTGATTTTCTAACTCAATTTTGTCTTTGGGGTTTCTTAGGATGAAAAATATCCAATATCCAAAAAATATCCACCATCCTAAGAAACACACACACACACATATATATGTCAGTGTGTGTGTGTGTTTGTGTGTGTGTGTGTGTGTGTGTATAAATTGTATGTCAAAACACGATGTCATGTGCAATCAAAACCCCCACATATTTGACAAGTCTATCTGATAGAAAGATGACAAGTTATATATATTTAATGTTCAATGAAACAAAATCTCCCAATCTCTTAGAACATTTTATTTGCTCATAATGTAAATAATTTGCATAAAATTAGTATTGCCGTAACCATGGTTAAGTATTGCAAGAATAAGATATCCTAATATCACTCTCACATTTAGAAATGATTTTTCCCCTTAAGAATAAATTAGTCTGCATAAAATGAATCACAAAAAACCTTTGAGAATAAAATTTAGTCATACTTAACTGAAATATATTCAAAAATGAACTCTTTTTACTGCTAATTAAATTGATGAGATGTTCTTTTTGCTAGGCAGCTAACTAAGGTACGTAGGAAGCACACGACAATAGTAATGGGGGATTTTAACTACCCTGACATCAACAGGGAGACTCTGCACCAAGTGGAAGATCCAACAGGTTCCTAACAAAGCTAGCAGAAAACTTTGTTTCCCAAAAAGTAGATAAGCGAACAAGGGGATCAGCCATATTGGACTTAATTCTCACTAATAGAGATGAAATTATAGAAAATGTTGAAGCTACAGGAACCTTGGGGGCGAGTGATCATGCAATATTGGAATTCAACATTATGCAAGCACAAGCAATAGAACAAAGTCAAATAAGCTCTTTAAGAGAGCTAATTTCAATAAACTTAGAGAGATCTTGGGAAGGATTCCATGGATGAGAATCCTCAAGGGAAAAACAACTCAAGAAGCTTGGGAAATTTTGAAAAATGAGATTATAAAAGCCCAATCTAGCAGAGTATCAATGAAGACGAAAAATAACAGCTCTCAAAAGAAACCAGCATGGCTGCATAAAGAACTCTCTGACAAATTGAAAGACAAAAAGGACAAGTATAAAAAGTGGAAAGAGGGGAACATAACTAAGGCAGAATATCAGCAAATAGCCTGAGCCTGCAAAGATGAAGTGAAGAAAGCTATGACTCACAATGGGCAAAGGCTTGCGACAAAAGTAAAAAGGAAAGAAAATAGATCCAGGAAACTCAGATCTATCAGCCTGACCCCAATACCAGGGAAGATTCTGGAAAAGATAATCAAGCAACGAATCAGCGAACACCAAGAAGCAAACAAAGTAATAACCAAAAGCCAATATGGGTTTGTCAAAAATAGATCATGCCAGACTAATCTTTTTTATATATATAAATTTTATTTATTTATAAAACAACATAATATGACAAACACAAAACATACATTCCCTTTTTACAACAGTTTTGTAACAGTAATCTTCTATTGTTTACATTTCCCCTAATTCTCCTTATAATATATATATGTGGAACCCGAATGTTTGGAGCAATGCTCAGTGGAGTTTGAAAGTAAGCTCGGCAGGGCTGCTTAGTGGGTAGACCCTGGCCTGTTTGGTTTTGTTCAGTGCAGGGTGGGAACACAGGCAGAGGAAGTCCATGCCTCTCAGTGTTCAGCCTTCAAAGACTCCTTTGGGGCCACTTTCTCTGCTTTTGAAACATTATGTTTAGCAACAATAAAAAAGAAAAAAAATTGTAATATCATTTCTCTCTCCTTCCCTCTCTCTCTTTTTCTCCCTCCCTCTTGCTTTCTCTGTTTCTCTCTCCCCCTTCTCTCTATTTCTCTCTCTCTCTTTTTCCCTCCCTCCCTCTCTCTGCCTCCCTCTGTTACTCTTTCTCTCCCCACCTGCGGGAGTGGGGTGGGGAAGGAACCCCTGAACTGGTACTGGGTGGTGGGAATTTGATGTCCATAGGTTGATGAGCCCAGGAGCAGCGTGCCAAAGCTCAGCTGTCAGGGAGGCTGGGCATCCCAACACAGGCAGCTCTGCATTTTTTTCCTGAGCCAAACTGATGCAGTGCAACAAACGGAATGCATTGTGGCTCCACGTTGTAATGGGCTTCAGGAGGAGGATGGCAGCGCATCTCCCCCATTGTCAAGTGTGCAAGTGAAAAAGTTCACCCAATCAATTCAAACTTCGTGAGATCTTTTTCTTTTGTGAGAAGCTGGAATTGATTGAGTGAAATGCAATGGAGAAATATGATTGGAGCTGGATTGGGGTGACTGCGCGTGTGCCCACAGAGTGGGCTCTGCGTGCCACATCTGGCACGCATGCCATAGGTTCACTATCATGGCTATCTACTATTATATTATTCCTCCTATATTCCTACTCAAGTAAATATAGCTCCTTCATAAAGTTTGTATAGCTCCTTCATATAGTTTGACTAGAGATATGCTTCTTTTTCAACCTGCTACTCAAATGTGAAACAGTAGACTTCAAACTGGCTACCAGAGCAGTTTGGTTATATAAAGCTTCCTCTGCAAGGCAAAAATTTGGCATCATATATTTGAAACTCTTCAAATTCAACATTTCTTCTAGAGCTTTATATTTCTGCCACATCTGTTGCTGTTTCCCTTTGAAATGAATTGTACATGCACTGAATTTGAATAGATGAGATGATACAAGCATATGGTACTGGGACTAGATATATAGTATAACCTTTGAAAATAATTCTAGGCCTGCTGTTACTTAAAAGAATTGAGTTGAACAGAAATGATAGACATACTTTTCTTTCTGCTTAAGCACCACACTTAATTTTAGTGTTGCAGGGGCTATATGCAAAGTATTAGTGGATGGGCACGGAATAAGAGCCAAACTTGCTTTTTATTTATTCTTCAAAAGCAATTAAAAGTAAATATAGTTAATAAGATTATTCTGTAGTTTTGCCTTACTTATTGTTCTCCTTTGAGACTGCCTATTTTCCCTAGGGTTGATTGTAGCCCAGGAACCACAACTCTGAGTGTCTGTTTTATATTTTTTTGTCCAGCACTATATACGCTAACGATGATTGAAATAACAATGCTCGTTATCAGGTTAAAGAAAAACATTATAAAGACCAAGCACAATATCAAAACTAAATATTTAGAAGAAATACCTACTCATCTTTTCCCTCTTATCTCCATCAATGGATAAATACACAAATCAAGGATCTATATTTGTAATATCATTCTTTTTCTGCAAAGCCATCATCAATTTTAAAAAAAATGCTTAAACATTGCAGGATTTTCAAGTAGGCTGACATACTTTTATATAAAGTTTTATATCCAGTTCAACCTTTAAGAAATTGCTGTAGGTTTATAAGAGACAGGCTTCTATAGACACCAGACTTAACGATACAATGAGGATTATAAGCAAATGTATTAAAACATTCCAGCTTGCTAGCCTTCTGTTCCGACACTGATAGGACTGCCAGTTTCACAAAGGAAAGATGCACTAGTAAGAGAATACAGAAAAATTATGAACAACTCACTCCTACCAGTGCCGACCTTCCTCATTTATCAGCTGCAAGATTCAAATCCAGAAAGCCTCCACTGGAATAAAACAACTGTTTTCATTATATTTGCAATTTTGGAAATAATTACTATAATTTAAGTGAACAGGGAATACATGTTAACATGGGGGAATAAAGTGTTTTAACTTTATTTTAACACTTTGTAGAGTGCTTGTAGAGTGTTTTAACACTCTACAAGCAATTAAAGCTTGTAATTTATACCTAGTAGAAATCTAAAGCCGCATATCCAAAGGACCCCAACCCATACCCAATTATTTCATTTATTTTGTTGATTTATAGTTTTATTATAAAATAATCAAGGTTGGCTTTATAGACAGTATGGTCTTAGCAAAGAGATGGTATTAGTATCTGGGCTTAGATGAGAATAATATCACTTTACACAACTGATGTTCTTATTGTTTTTTTTTAATTGAAAAGTTTTATAAGAAATACAAACAATTTTCTCCCCCCACCCTTTCCCCCTCCCCATATAATAGAAAATGTACTTTTTCTTATATATAATAAATCCTACATGTACATGTTTCCCTTAAAGAAAGCATTAAAATAAAACATTTTAATTACATTCGGAGTTGCTCTTCTCTTTCTTCCCTCATTCCACAACAAACCTTCTTCTCCTCCTCCTTTCTTTCCCTTCCCTCCCTCCTCTTCTCTCCTACTTTCTCCTACCTCCTCTCCTACCTCATCCTACTTCCTTTTCCTTTCCCCCACTTCTCTCTTCTTTTCCCCCTTCTCACCTTCACTCCTACTCCTGTCCCCTTCCCTTCCTCCTCTCCTTTCTTCCATTCCTCTCCCTCCCTCTCCTCTTCCTACCCTCTCCTCCTCTCTCCTTTCTAACTTCTTTGCTGTGAAATATTCTCCTCCTTTAGTATCTGAACAACTCCTGTATTCTAATCGTAGATACTTTCTTCTGTTAAAACATTTCTCTATTCACCACTTTTTTCCCACCCCAACCCTTATCCCACCCTCCCCACCCCCCTGACTTCCCAGAGCAAAAACAAGATATAGCATCTAACAAACATATGCTAAAATAAACTAACTAATTATAAAGTTCAAAACTCCCACACGTTCTTTAACTCCCCTTGCTCCAATTCATCAACCTCCCTTTTATAAATTCTCAAAACCAATTAAATTAAATTCATTCTTCCTAATTAGAAAAAAACTTTTTCTTGATATATAATCCAATACTTTAGCAGTATTACAAACAGTAAAAATCATGAATAAATTCCATTTCCATACCCCCGAACATCATTCTTTTTGAACATTACTCCCTAATGAAATTCTGAATTTAACATTAATCCTCTTTCCTTCAAAAAAATTGGGCATCTTGAAATCTTACACATTTTATCTCATATATCTTTTAGAATAATATAATCTTATGTTAAACATTTTAAAAATCTCTTAATACCATTAAAACACTTATTTACCAAATATAAATTTCAAAATCTACAGGAGGATATCTTTCAAATTTTCAATTAACCATTTTAATATCTCTAACTTTTCAGAAAGCAGCCCTTTTACTATCCAAAACTAATTATCATTTTGTAATAGAATTCTGAATTTAACATTAATCCTCTTTGCTTCAAAAAGTTGGGCATCTTAAAAGCTTACACAATTTATCTCATATATCTTTTAAAATATTATAATCTTATGTTGAACATTTTAAAAATCTCTTAATACCATTAAAACACATATTTGCCAAATGCAAATTTCAAAATCTACAGGAAGATATCTTTCTTAATCTTCTGTTCTTCTCTTCTTTCTATATTTTTTCCAATCCTTTTTTTTAATAAATTCTTTCAACAGTCCCCCCAATTTTATTTTTGAAAATTTTAAGATGTTGATTTGAGGTTGATGTTTCTGAAATACTCGCTCTCTTCTTGAGGTCACATTTTCTAATTTGAAATCCCCATTTCGACTCTTCTTGCTTGTATAATCATTCAGTCCATTCCTTTGTCCATATAGCCAAAGTTTGTTGCCATAAAGATTGTCAGCTTGCAATAAAAAGTCTATTTGTTGCTTTTCTATCAATTGAATGGAAACGTCCGCCAAAACCTTTGTTTCAACTGTGCTAGCCTGCCTTTCAATCCTGACAGCCTCTTGATCTTCCAAAAGCAAACTCCTCTGAGTAATTCCCTGCTGCCCTTCCAGCAACTGCTTATGTTTTCCCAAGCTGTTTTTGGAAAAAGCTCTTTCAATTGTATCCAAAAGAGCAGAATTAAAAGAGTCTAGAAGTTCTTGAAAAACCTGAACAGTCACAGCTTGAGAATTTGCTGATTCACCAGCCCTAATGTCAGCCATATTTCAACCACTTTGTATTCATCCAGCTATCAGGATGACAATTCCAACTATTTTCCACACAGTATAAAAGCAAAATTTTAGTTAAAGTCAGTACCAAATTCTTTTCCTCGATACCAAATTCTTTTCCTGGCCGCTTCCACTTCAAAACTTTCTCTTAAGGTGTAATCCAGTAGCTGTATCACTGTTGCAAGCATTAACAAGCGTTAACAAGCACTTTCCCTAGTAGCTTCCTCCTCCCGTTCTCAGGCGCCATTTTCTGCATTTTAAAACGGCGTTAAAGTGTTACTTGCAATTCTTTCCTTTTTTCTCCTGATTTGCTCTGTCTGCAATCAAAGTAAAGATGTTAAAAGTCCCCCCATTTATTTTCAGCAGATTTTGGGTTCTAGCTCCGCTTTAGTGGGGTCGTCCCTGGTCCGGAGCAGCTTGACAGGCTTCAATAGGGAGCCCACACCCTTCGTGCCCCAGGATTTCTCCTAGTGCACTTGGGGGGCTCTACCTCCGCCTGTCGGCTCTTCTCTCTCCCCTTTGTCCGGAGAGAGGGTTCCAAGCCTCCAGACAGCTGTTTTTCGGCTGTTCTGGGGCTTTTACGGAACCGGGGATCGGGCACTCGTAAAAGAGCGTCTTCGAGGCTCGTGGAGCCAACCGGAAGTCCTGATGTTCTTATTGTTTTAAGGGGGAAAATATGGCTTTCTTAAATAGCTGGTTTTGATGTTTAAATCTTTTTATGACTTGGCACCTGTAGCCTTCCAAGATAGACCAGACAAGAAACACACCCAGGAGTACTCCCTCTAGCTTTGTCATAAGGGTACATGAATAGGATATTGCAAGCCTCAAAGCACATCTGTCCCCTCTTCCCTTTACAGTCAAAGAAACTATGGATATTTGCTATGCCACCATTGCTTCTATTGACCTAGATGCCTCTTGTTTAGTTTGCAGCTTTTCATCCTGTTTCCCAAGGCAATTCTCTTATACCACTATAGCTGGGTACCTGCAGAATATTTTATTTCAACTAAAATCAGTTTAATATATCAGTACATTGTAGAACAAACTGCTTTTTGTCCCCCACCTTGGGAAAACAAAGGCACTTGACTTTGCAGCACCAACACTGGCCCTCTGAAATAGACCTGCAATGGAAATCATAATGCTGCACTATGTGCTTGCATTAGGCAGATGCTGAAAACTGCATTTATAAATTGTTTTATAGAGTATTCTAGTTTGGATCTGACCAGTTTAATATATTGTTTAATATGTGATCTATTTTATATAATTTGTTTAGATCCTTTTAATATGTACAGTGAATATTTAGTGTTTATATTGTGAACACTGCCTAGAGTTGAAAGAGGCGGTGGTGAGACCTCTCCTCAAGAAGCCTTCCCTGGACCCGGCAACATTGGCTAACTATCGTCCAGTTTCCAACCTTTGCTTCGTGGCGAAGGTTGTTGAGAGTGTGGTTGCACGACAGCTTCCCCAGTACCTGGATGAAACGACGTATCTAGATCCGTTCCAGTCGGGTTTCAGGCCTGGGTACAGCACGGAAACGGCATTGGTCGCATTGGTGGATGATCTCTGGAGGGCTCGGGACAGAGGTTGTTCCTCTGTCCTGGTCCTATTAGACCTCTCAGCGGCTTTTGATACCATCGACCATGGTATCATGCTGCACCGGTTGGAAGAGTTGGGGGTGGGAGGCACCGTATTACAGTGGTTCTCCTCCTTTTTCTCCGACCGGTCGCAGTCTGTGTTGACAGGGGGGCAGAGGTCGACCCCGAGGCCCCTTATATGTGGGGTGCCACAAGGATCGGTCCTCTCGCCCCTTCTGTTCAACATTTATGTGAAGCCGCTGGGCGAGATCATCCGTGGTTTCGGGGTGGAGTACCATCAGTACGCTGACGACACCCAGCTGTACATCTCCACCCCAGACCACCCCAACGATGCCCTTGAAGTGATGTCCCAGTGCCTGGAGGCCGTACGGATCTGGATGGGGAGAAACAGGCTCAGACTCAACCCATCCAAGACCGAGTGGCTGTGGTTTCCGACGTCCCGATATAGTCAGCTGGTGTCATCGCTGACTATTGGGGGCGAAGCACTGGCCCCCAAGGAGAGGGCTCGCAACTCGGGCGTCCTCCTGGATTCACGGCTGTCTTTAGAAGAGCACTTGACGGCTGTGACCGGGAGGATTTTTCATCAGGTCCGCCTGATTCGCCAGTTGCGTCCCTTTCTGGATCGGGACTCGTTACGCACGGTCACTCATGCCCTCGTCACCTCCCGTCTGGACTATTGTAACGCTCTCTACATGGGACTCCCCTTGAGGAGCACTCGGAGGCTCCAACTGGCGCAGAGTGCGGCCGCGCGGGTGGTGATGGGAGCGACGTGGCGCTCCCATGTAACGCCTTTCCTGCGCAAGCTGCACTGGCTCCCGGTGGTCTTCCAAGTGCGCTTCAAGGTTTTGGTTATCACCTTCAGAGCGCTCCATGGCTTAGGACCTGGATATTTACAGGACCGCCTGCTGCCACCAATAGCCTCCCACCGACCAGTACGCTCCCATAGAGAGGGGCTCCTCCGGGTGCCATCGGCCAAACAATGTCGACTGGCGGCCTCCAGGGGGAGAGCCTTCTCTGTGGGGGCACCTACGATCTGGAACGAGCTCCCCCCGGAGATACGGAGGATTCCGGATCTGTGTACCTTCCGTCGCGCGCTTAAGACGTTCTTATTCCATCAAGCTGGCCTGACCTAAACTTTTCCTCTTTTAAATGGTATTTTAAATTTTAAATTTTAAAATTTAAAAAATTTTAAATTTGGTTTTAATTATTGGGGTTTTAAAATGGTTCAGCCAAATTTATTTAATTAGTTTTATCTCTATTTTAAATTTTGTATCTATATGTTTTATCTTATGGCTGTTCACCGCCCTGAGTCCTTCGGGAGTAGGGCGGTATACAAATTTAATAAAATAAATAAAATAAATAAATAAATAAATAAGTTGGTTCTTACTGTGTTCAGATCAAATAAATTGTTTGTGCCCAGTTGGGAAATAGTTTGCAGCTGAAAAAAATATTGTCTCCATTTAAAATATGTTAAACATATAGCATATATAGATTCATTTTGGTAGAAATAGGCTTATCTACGCAGAAATAAAATTTGATTTTGATAATAATGACCTGAAAAAACTTCAAAGCAAATTCTCAAATATTTTTAAAAAATTAGAACACACAGTCAGAGTAAACAACCTATTATCACATCTTGCCATTAACAAAACAAGAGACAGTTGAACTAGTTCCCCCGCTTCGCCAAAAAAGCAGTGCATCCAACCTGGTGCCTGCAAAAAAAAAAAAAAAAAGCGAACATTTATAACTTAATTCACCATATACCAGATTCCCTTATGAAATATAGAAGTCACTAGAATTCTTTAGCAATAGCTTTTTCATGTTTCTATAGTAAAGTTTCATATCAAAGTTCCTGGATTCTTCTATGCCTGAACATTTTCCCCCCAGACTGGACTGCCAAAAGACCACACTACACTAATTGCATATATTTTAATCATATGTAGACCATGTAGAACAGAATTAATCCTTTGAAATTTATAGTGGAAAAGCAGAGATAATGACAGCCAAACATGGTTCTTTTGCTTTACTCTTTGATGTAAATTGAGACCTGTCCACTAAGGAGAAATTTCATCATCCCTAACGAAGTGGAAGCAAGGCATGGCAGGAATTAAAGCTCAGAATATTATGGGAAGAATATTTTTGAAAGATCTTAAAATCCTGCTGAAGCTATCACCATAATGGACAGATGATGGAGTGAAAACTTCCTCCTTATGGAATTTTCTAGATATTTTTCACTGATAATAGTCCAAAGACACCAGCAGTCATATCTGTGGAATAACATATGTTCCAGTTCTTGTGAACACATAAATGATTCCAAGTCTCAGTGGGATATCCCTGCTATAGTCACATTGAAATGAGCTGTCTCTATAAATCTGTGCGCCATATGGTAAGTATGTTGTATGTGCGTATGTGGAATACATGCTTTGTTCTTACGAATCAGCCAATAAGGCTTTTCATAGCCACACAGTGGGACTGTTAAATACTCAAAACAAAGCTAGCTTCATGTTGCATGAATATATATTCATATATTCATATAGATATATGACTAGCTCTGCATATAAAATATATTATGCATAATATAAATTTTATTACTTATTTGCTTTGAATCAGTACTGTGCTTATTATGGGCGCAATGAAGGTGATTAATGCAGAACAAGATTTGAGCAGAAAGGAAATATAGGTAGAAAAAACCCTGAAATTTTTACTCTTTGCTCCATTTTAATTAGTTCTTTTCTGAATCAAACAAGTTCTTGCAGTTGTTAGCCATTTCTCACTTTCTGATGTTTCCAGAATCTGATTCATTATTGCTCCACTTATAAATTATCTCTATTATCAGTTATACTTGAGTCTTGATCTTGTGCTGCTGTACTTGCAATCTCTTGTAATTCTGCATTAGTGAAGAGCTCACTATTTATTTATTTATTTATTTATTTATTTATTTATTTATTTATTTATTTATTTATTTATTTATTTATTTATTATTGTGCTTCAAAATAAAACACCTCTGGTCCATAAGTCTTCATTCATTGATTTCCATATCCAGGTGATTTTCTTTCCAAATCTTGAAATTGCACTTTTGAAATCCACATTTTGTTTGCTTAGATCTATAATAAGCTTCTATAATTGAGTAATTTTCTTCCTTTGTCCACATTTCTTGTTTCTTTCGTTCATCTTCCAGTTGCCTGTCAACTCCATACCCTGGTTGTCTAGCAGAAGAAACAGAGCCCTGTGGCATATTTTTTCCTGAACAACCAGAAGCCATAGTATTCAATGCAAGTCTTGTTGAGTCAGGCAACACTCAATCTGGCATGGAATTCACTCTAATATTTTCACCATGGGTTGAAATAAATGGGTTTGGAGCAAGTTTAGTCTGGCTTTTCTACAAACACACAAGCCTCCCCTACCATGACAAAGTAAAGCTCCTTGGGAGGGATGATGATGATGATTGATCATTTCACAGTCAGCCAGATGTTGAGACTGGGTTTGGCATTTTTGTCTACCTATCCTTACCAAGCAGATAGGCAGATGTGGATGTCTGATGGTGTTACAGATATTGTTGCTGGATGGAAGCTGTTCCCAGTAAAGCCGGGTTCTGCAATTTACTGATAGTGAATTTGTCAATGCCAATGATGTTCAAGTGGTGCTCCAGTTATTTTAGGATAGCATCCAAGGCATATATTACTATTGGTACTACCCTTGCTTGCCTTTGCCATAGTTGTTATATTTCTATTTATAGGTCTTTGTATTCTTTTATTCTTCTGCCTCCAGGCACTGCTATGTCTACTATCTGATTTATTTATTTTTTTGTCTTTCTTATCTACAGTTGTTAATTCCAGGGTATTATATGGCAGGTGCCTGTCTGTTTGAATTCTAAAGTCCCAGAGCAATTTAACTTCTTCATTTTCTATGACATTCTCTATCAGTTCATGCTTGCAGGCAAATGATATTTCTTGCAGATCTTCCAATACACCATTGTTGCTACTTTGTTATGCCGTTGCTTGTAGTCAGTCTGTGCAATCTTCTTTCAGCAGATTACCATGTGGTCCACTGTTTCTTCAGCTTCTTTGCATAGGCAGCACTTACTGTCTGTTACTGTCTTCTCAATTCTGGCTTTATATGCTTTTGTCCTTAAGACTTGGATGTATGCATCCAGAATTAGTTTCTTGGTCTCTTCAACTTTCCTGCTCTTAGCCATTACCAGGTCTTATTATTATCTGCTTTCCCAGTTATTTTTTTTAATGTATTGGCCATATAGTTCTTTGTCTTCCATTGCTTCCATTCTGTTCTTCATCTGGTCTTTTTTTATAGGCCAGATTTCTCCAGTAGTCAGTAAGCCTTCCTGATATACCATATTTCCCAGCGTATAAGACGACTGGGCGTATAAGACGACCCCCAAATTTTCCTGTTAAAATATAGGGTTTGGGCTATATTCGCTGTATAAGACTACCCCTCTTCCAACGCACACCAAATAAAAATTAAAAAACATCAACTGGCTCACCCACAATGTAAAAGCAGCTGTGCTAGACCCAAAATGGCCCCTGCAACAAGCAGGAACCTCACACAGCCACAAAAAGCCCCCAAAAAAGCAACTTTCACACTTTACACACACACAACACAACACAACACAACTGGCGCACCCACAATGTAAAAGCAGCTGTGCTAGACCCAAAATGGCCCCTGAAACAAGCAGGAACCTCACACAGCCACAAAAAGCCCCCCCCAAAAAAACAAGTTTCACACTTTACACACACACAACATAACACAACACAACTGGCTCACCTACAATGTAAAAGCAGCTGTGCTAGACCCAAAATGGCCCCTGAAACAAGCAGGAACCTCACACAGCCACAAAAAGCCCAAAAACCCAACTTTCACACTTTACACACACAAAATTCCACATACAGCTTTGTGAGATTTTGTGTAGTTTGTGTGTTTGTGTAGTTAGAGTGAAACACTACAAAAACATACTAAATCTCAGAAAGCTGCACAAATATTATTTTATTTTATTTTATTTTTATTTTTATATGAAAGCTAAATTTAAAACTTCCTAAACTTTAAATGGATAGGTCTAAAAAAGAACAACTAAAAAAAACCCCAATTAACTATTTTTTTTAAAGATCCCAAAGGGGAAAAAAACCTTACCCAATAGAACAGGGGTCTCTAACCTTGGCAACTTTAAGACTTGTAGACTTCAACTCCCAGAATTCCTCAGCCAGCTTTGTTTTGCTGGCTGAGGAATTCTGGGAGTTGAAGTCCACAA
The DNA here is from genome assembly GCA_022577455.1 of Arizona elegans. NCBI lineage: Eukaryota > Metazoa > Chordata > Lepidosauria > Squamata > Colubridae > Arizona > Arizona elegans. The sequence goes on from JAKOOJ010000004.1 coordinate 87,236,195, forward strand.
CTCCCTGCCTGCTTGATTGCAGGCAGGGAGTTGCTTGCTGATGGAATGGATTCAGGCAAGCAAAGCAAGGCAAGCAAGCTGGAGGGAGAAAACTTTTTTCCTTCTCCATGGCTCTGGCGATCCCAGCTGAGTTGCCTGATTAGCAGATTGTCAGAGCTTGGATCGTCAGAGCCATGTGAAAGGAGAAAAGTTTTTTTCTTCGCCATGGCTCTGGCGATCCCAGCTGAGTTGCCTGATTAGCAGATCGTCAGAGCTTGGATCGCCAGAGCCATGTGAAAGGAGAAAAGTTTTTTCCTTCTCCATGGCTCTGGCGATCCCAACTGAGTTGCCTGATTAGCAGGTCGTCAGGGCTTGGATCGTCAGAGCCATTTAAGGCTCGTCAGAGCCTTTTGGGCTGGTCTGCCTGGTTACAGGAGAACGACACCCGGCGTATAAGACGACCCCTGATTTTTGAGAAGATTTTCATGTGTTAAAAAGTCATCTTATACGCCAGAAAATACGGTACTAACTTCAGTGCATCTTCATCATTGTCCTTCAGATATTCTTCCAAAAACCATTATAAAATCAACATTGATCCACCAGCCCGTTCTATTATTTCTGATTCTGGATTTTGTTTATTCTAGAACCAGTGCATTCATTTCAAATATCCTCTTCTTATTGGAATTGATCTAACATGGACCTTGTTAACCTGGGTGAGACAGTTTGGCTTTCTGAAATTTACACCTTATCATAAAATTGAGTTCAAACCACTCAAATTAGAGTTTTCTAATAATTCTTTTATTCTTGTGTTATTTGGACAAAAAGCAAAGCAAGTTTGCAACTAAGCTTAATTAGTTCCTTTATATTTGTACATATACTTGTTTAATTTCAAAGTTATCTTACTACAGTAAACTAAGCCCAACAAGGCTATTCATCTTACTATCCCAACAAAGCTACTCAAGTTGCTGTAAGTATTGTTGTCCGATTAGGCTACACATTCACACAATAATCAGACTCTCAACACAAGTGATCAGGCTGCATTAGAATGGGCTGGGAAGCAGACTCAGGGCATCCCTGCTCCAACAAGAGGCATCCTGAATTTCGGGAGACTAGATTCATAACTGTCTTCTCTTTATATCCAGCTTGTTTACTCTGAACCCATGTGTATGTTATATATTGCCCCAGTCTTAACAGGAACTTCACATTCTTACTCCCAGTTCCATAAATTCACTACATTTTTATACCCAGTAATGTTATATCTGGTATCACCAACAATAAATCATCATGCACTGAGAATCTTTATCGGTGGTACACACATTCCAGCAATGTGAGTTTCCCAGTGAGTGCACGAAAAGACTAACTATGGTTGTATTACAGGTCTTCTATGTTCATAATTTATATTTGAGATATATTCATAACATTTAACATAAAATATGTAACAATGTCACCATATTTTTTATGGGAGAGACATTCTTTGTCTGATTCCTCTGATAAGACCTGTCCAGTATGGTTGAACCTCTGGCATAGCTCTCATTTTCCTCAGAGCATACAAGCCCCACAACCACGTCAAGGTAGTGGCTCACTGGGGGATTATTATTATTTAAGATTTATATAGGCAAGTCCAAGTAAGGTGATTTTTTCTGCAAACTCAGAATATCCAGATCTAATAAGATTATTGTTATTGTTGCTGTTGTTGTTGTTGCTGCTGCTGCTGCTGCTGTTGTTGTTGTTGTTATTATTATTATTAAAGATTTAATCTTCAATTATTTTCTGAGAGTGATAAAAACTTAACAATTCAAATCCTAACCAGAAAAACATAAGAGCTGTTAAGGTAACATCTGAGAATATAGGCAGTTCTGAGTAAGGTTGTTGTTGTTTTTATTATTTATTTATTTCACAAAGAAACTACATTAGCGAATCAGCAAAATGCAGTGCACATAGTATACTTGACCTTCAGTAGGGCATTTGACAAAGTAGATCACAACCTAATTCTTGGTAAACTAAAAAAATATGGGATAAATAGCATCACCACCAGATGGATTTCTAACTAGCTGACAAATGTAGTCCTTAATGGTGTACCTCAATGTTTTGTCTTGGGTTCCGTGCTCTTCAATACCTTCAATGATTTAGATGAGGGGATTATGCTCATTAAATTTGTGGATGACACAAAACTGGGAGAAATTGTTAATACTTTGGGAGATAGACTAAAATTTCAGAAAGTTTCAGAAAGATCTTGACAGACTTGGTGGATGCAGTTGACACCATTTCCAACAAGATGTAGTTCAACAGTGAGAAAACTAAAAGAAAAGAAAAAATGAAAAGAAATCAAGTTCTAGGTTATCATTTGAAGGAACTAGAGATCAAAATGACTTTTGTGGGTCTGAAAGCAAAGGAAAGCTCAAGTAAGATTTTAAGCACACTTGGCATTTCACTTAGTGACCACTTCTGTTAACAAGTGAGTTGCCAATCCCAACTATCATCACTAAACAAAGACTATCTCTATTAATCATTCTGATAAATCTGCTTTAGCATTATCTGGCAAGAAGTTTGTATAAATTCATGTCAGTTCTGTGTTTTGCTCATTTCTTAGAGGAGAAAAAAGTATTGAAGGGGTAGCAGTTATTTCAATCCCAGCAGTATAAGAAGCTGGAAGGAGGGAGGGAATCATTCTGGTGCCTTGACTTCTCATGCAGAGAAGAGAAAAAATCCAGTAATTGCTGTTTCTCAAGTTCTGATTTGACAACCAAATTCAGAGGGCTATATTTATTTGTGGTATAGATAGAGTATGTAGAATAGGAGGGATTTTGTTTTTTTATCAGCTTTACTTATAGATTTCTCTTCCAGTAAATGATAATCAGTCCATAAACCCGGGACTGATCCCAGGGGTGGGTTCTAAATTTTTTTACTACCAGTTCTGTGGGTGTGGCTTATTTTGTGGGTGTGGTTTGATGGTCATGTGACAATTCTTTAGGATTTAGCAGAGGTACTGGTCTACCAAGCTTTTAACTGCTTGCAGAGCTGTACCGGCCTACCCATTTGTTCTTGGAGCATTCCAGTCTACCCATTTGTTTTTGGAGGCACCGGTCTACCCATTTGTTTTTGGAGGCACCAGTCTATTCATTTGTTTTTGGAGGCACCAGTCTACTCATTTGTTTTTGGAGGCACCACTCTACTCATTTGTTTTTGGAGGCACCGGTCTACCCATTTGTTTTTCGAGCGCACTGGTCTACCACCACACTGCCTTTTAACACTGATCAGCTGTAGGGCGGCCCTTTGAAGCCCCATGGCAAGAGTTTAAACAGTTTTTTCCTTCTAGCTGATCAGCTGGAACTTGGGAGGCAGTGAATAGATTGGGGGTGGGGCCAAATAAAAGATAAGAATAAGGTGGGGGGAAGGCTGGAGGGCCCAGCTCCCAAAAAAAGAGATCCAGTTCGGTGATGTCATATCGTCGGCTCGGCCGAACCGGGTCGAACCAGGAGGAACCCACCACTGACTGATCCACTGTGGCCCATTTTGGTCCTTCTGCATCTCCATTCCTGCTCCCTTAGAGTTTTTTTAGTAATAAACATGTCACAACTTCTATCTACTTCATGTTGGTTGAAGCCCAGAATAAATACCACAACTTTCTTCCTATATTGTCTAAACAAATGTTCATCATTTCGTCTCTCATTCTTCTTTTGCCTATTCATCAGTTTTTTTTAAATCCTTAAATTCTTTGAGGAACTTTAAACTTTAAAAAGTATTTTCAAATATTTAAATGTTTGAAAGAAGCAACTACAATATCATTTAGGCATCATTTAGGAATGCCTAATGGGACACTATCTTCCCCCCCCCCACTAATAATAATTCTTGTTTGTTTTATACATTTGAGTTAGTTAAAATGCATTTCTGAACATCCTAACATCTTACATTTTCTTTCATACATTTATACAGCTTCTTTCCTGAAATGAATTAATTTCTTTTAATAGCTTCTTTGGGTCTTCTTTTTGCAATTGTGCCATAGAATCTTCAAGATAGCAAGAATCACAGTTTGAACTGAACCAACAAAATAGAATTTATCATAAAAATGACCTGGCTACAGAGAAAAATCTCTCAGTGGTTTGTTGCAATGAGATATTTAACTAACAGAAGCCTCATTTAAAATACATGTTGTTAATTAAATAATTTCAATCTTCCCATCAGACCATCAACAAAACAGCAGGAAAAGAATAGCTGAGGAAGTTACAGAAATCCTAAAGTTTTTCTATTCAAGTTAAGCTCAATAACTTTTATTTTTATTTTCAAAACTATATTGGATGTTAGCAATCACAACTCAGTCCTTCCCTGCAGGCTTTCACTTAAATTCAGCTAAAATCCCTACATCATTGTTTGGATTTCCTTCAGTGAAGCCTCTAGGCAAGTCTTATAAATGGAAGAAGGCTCCTGGCAATCTGGTCAACATTTTGTGCTTGGGGTATAAGAGACCAGAAAACAAACTAGGTATGCATCCTGCTCACTTTTCAGTGAAGACTTTGAATTTTCTAGCTAATTTTTATGAGAGGTAAACACACATTTTTATCCATTGCAATTATATCTGCATGCAGTAGCATGCTGGCTTAAGGTTTGAAAGTAATTCAAAGGGAAGGTCTTAATTTTGTTAGACTGACATCTGCAAATGGAAATTATATTTTGAACAATTTATTGTTGATGCAGCTGCTACTAGAAGAGAGCCTTTCTCGCTAGCAGTCCACAGGCATTCTAACCCCTGCGGGATCTATACAAAGATTGCTGCTGGCATAATGATGGCTTGTCCTTATTCTCTTTGATCTCCTCTATGTTTTGTGACTGTTGGGTGTTTTGCAGCATAGAGAATAGTAAACAAAAACTATGTAAATCATAGCCTAGAGAAGAGAGAATCAGCATCATGGGGAAAGACAACAAGAGTCAGGTTACTAGGCCAATCTAGTGAGGCTATAAATGAAAGGGAAAAAAAGTGATACCAAAGTGTCTAGCAACTGAAAAGGGAGCATTTTTAACTTTCACAGTACTATTTTAAAATGTTACATTCTAATATGAAGGCATGGGTTATAGATAACAACCAGACAACGACCACTGAACTTCTAATGTTATTTTTGATTAAGCGAAATGCAGGGAGTAGGGAAGATGAAAAGTTATTTGTAGCAATGGACACGTCGGATGAAATTGTTAACTTTTAAATTTTTCCTGGTGGACCAGTTTGCAGGTTAAAATGACCACCAAGCTATTCCCAACCATTCGTAAGAAAGCAGTATATGGGCTCCTTTAATTTTGAAAGTATCTTGGCAATTTTTTAAAAAGAAGAACCAGTTCTGAGCCACTCCTCTGTTTTGACTCTAGTTATTACAAACAGGATTGCTAAAGTACACTATCATTTAACAGAATAACAGTGTGTTTTTGGAGGAACATAATAAGGATTGAACAACTTCTAAAAGAATTGATCCCTTAGAGGAAGAAGACAGATGAAAACATGTCACCCATAGAAAAAAACACAAACCTAGTACAAAACCCTGTCCAACCTAACCCACTCTGAGCAGCCCCACTGGTGCTAAGCAATCAATTTCACAGACTCTCTCTGGAAGAAAACATGCAGACACATAGAAAAGAAGTATCATTAAATGTCCCTAAAAAAGTAGCACCATCAAATGCTTCTGTGATAAATAGAAAAATACCCTAAACCTCTCTAGGAAGTTTAAGGGAACAGGACTAGCCATCTGTAGACCAGACAGTCAATCCAGAGAGGTATGTTGTCTCTCTGGAGCTAAAATCAAAGATGTGGCTGAAAACCTAACTAAAATAATAAAACCCACAGATTACTATCCTTTTCCATTACTAAATGTAGGGACAAATGACACAAAAAAGGACTGGAAAACAATACTGAGTGATTACGAGCAGCTAGGCAAGAAAGTAAAGGACTTAGGTGCACAAGTAGTTTTTTCAACTATACTTCCAACGAAAGGACAACATCCAGTAAGAGAACAAAGAATTCTAGAAGTGAACCACTGGCTAAAGGGTTGGTGTCACCAAAAAAACTTTGGATTCCTGGATCATGGTCTGCACTATCTCCCTGATGGGCTTCTGGCAAGGGATGGGCTGCACTTCACAAAGACTGGGAAGAATGTTTTCAGAAAATGACTGGCTCAATTTATCAGGAGGACTTTAAACTAAAATTGAGGGGGAGGGTGACCAATCTCTAGGATCTCCAGGACCTAATTCCAAGCAAAAGCCCCTAGAAAGCAAGTCAAAAAATGAAGTAAGGAGGGACGGGAAGGAAGACAAACACAAACACTAAATAGGAGACATAGGAAGCATACCCACAGCCATACATAAAGATCTCAAGTGCCTATATACAAATGCACAAAGTCTGGAGAAGAAACAGGGTGAACTTGAACTATTAATACATGAAAGTAGATATGATATACCATATTTTTCAGAGTATAAAGCGCTCTGGAGTATAAGATGCACATTAGTTTTTGGGGAGAAAAACAAGAAAAAAAATTCTGCCTCTGCCTATCAGGATCCATGAATATTCATCTGGCTAGCATCCTTGCAGCAAACAGCAAACAGCATGGTTAGCTTCAGCATATTATCCCAGCCTGATTTAGCACAAACAGCTGATTGACGGTTAGATCAGCCTCTGGAATAGCATCAATCAGCTGTTCCAGGCTGCAGGGATCGCCAGAGCCCATTGCTGCCTCTGCATGTTGTGTTTTTGGCCTCTGTGCATCACGCTTTTGGCCTTTGCATGCTCTGTTTTAGACCCATTCCTTGCAGAGATCACCACAGCACATCGCCGCCAATTGCTGGCTCCACAAGTCACATTTTTGGCCTCCACATGTTGCATTTTTGACCTCCGCAGACCCCGTTTTTGGCCTCCATGTATTGTATTTTTGGCCGGTTCCAGGCAGCGGGGATCGCTGCTGCTGGCAATCCCCATCACTTGGAACTGACCAAAAATGTGACACAGAGGTCAAAAACAGGGTGTGCAGAGGCAAAAAAACATCATGCGTGGAGGCCAAAAATGGCCAAAGCGTGGGGGACGTGGGTGGGTGGGGCTTTGGCAACATTCGGTGTATAAGACGCACTACAATTTTCACCCACTTTTAGGGGGGGAAGTGTGTCTTATAGTCTGAAAAGTATGGTAGTTGGAATAACAGAAACTTGGTGGGAAGAAACCCATGACTTGAACATACTGATAGAAGGATACAGACCACATAAAAGAGGAGGTGGCGTTGTACTGTATGTAAAGGATCACTATATTGCTACAGAAATGCACGAAACCAAAGACAAAAACCTCCTAGAATGCATATGGGTCAATATAAAAGCAAAAAATAATGACACGGCCATAAATGTGTATTATATGCCACCCAATCGGGCAGAAAAAACTATATGTCCTTTTTGCTAACCAACTAACAAATATATGTAGGAAACACAGTATAATAGTAATGCAGGACTTCAACTACCCTGACATCAATTGGAAGACTAATTCTGCACCAAGTGAGAAATCAAATAGGTTCCTAACCAACCTAGCTGACAACTTTATTGTCCAAAAAGTAGAGGAGGGAACTAGGGGGACAGCCATACTGGATTTAATTCTTACAAACAGAGAAGAATTATAGAGGGCGTTGAAACTGCAGAACTTTGGACGAGAGTGACCATGTCATACTAGAACTCAACATAACGCAAATACAAGCAATAGAACATTATGATACCAGAGTCTTAGATTTTGAAAGAGCTGAACTCAGAGAGAGTTTGGGAGATTTCTTGGATGAAAATCCTAAAGGGGAAAATAACTCAAGAACTTTGGGAAATTCTGAAAAATATGATCATAGAAGCCCAGACCAGCACAATACCAATGAGAAAGAAAAACAAGAAATCCAAAAAGAAACTAGCACGGCTTCACAAAGATCTCTCTGACAAATTGAAAGACAAAAAGGATAAGTACAAAAAATGGAAAGAGGGACACACAACTAAAGCAGAATATCAGCAAATAGCCAGAATCTGCAAAGACAAAGTCAGGAAAGCAAAGGCTCCAAATGAACAAAGACTTGCAATAAAAGTCAAATATAATAAAAAAAAGTTTTTTTCCAATATATAAATAACAAGAAAAACATCAAAGAAACAGTTGGTCCACTAAAGAGAGAAGATGGCAAGGAAGTATCAGGCAAAGGAGAGAAAGCAGAGCTGCTTAACTCATTCTTTGCATCGGTCTTTACACAAAAAGAAACTATAGCCCAACCTACCAAAAACATAACTGTAAAAGAAAAGTTAAAATATGCAAAAAAATAGAAATCTTTCTGTTTGATCTTGATGAATGCAAATCACTGGGACCTGATATATTACATCCCAGAGTTCTAAAGGAGCTGGCAGATGTCATCTCAGAACTACTATACCACATCTTTCAAAAATCCTGGAGCACCAGGGAACTACCAGAGGACTGGAAAAGAGTTGATGGTTCCCATCTTCAAAAAAGGAAAAAGAAAACAAACCAGACTCAGGAAACTACAGTCCAATCAGCCTAACATCAATACCCAGGAAGATATTGGAAAAGATGATAAAAAAACCCAGATCTGCCAACATCTAGAAACGAATAAAGTAATAACTAGCAGTCAACACGGATTTGTTAAAAACAGATCATGCCAAACCAATCTTATTTCATTCTTCAACACAGTATCTAAATTAGTAGACCAGCAAAATATTGTGAACATAATATACTTAAACTTCAGCAAGGCATTTGACAAAGTAGACCACAACCTATTTCTTTGTAAGCTAGAAAAAAGTGGGATAGATAGCATCACTATCCGATGGATTTGTAACTGGCTGACAAACCGTACCCAATGAGTAGTCCTTAATGGGTCTACGTCTACATGGAGGGAAGTAAGCAGTGGGGTACCCAAGGTTCTGTCTTAGGCCCAGTACTCTTCAATATCTTCATAAATGACTTAGATGAGGGAATAGAAGGAGAATTTACCAAATTTGCAGATAATACTAAGCTGGCATGAATAGAAGATAGGTTCAAGATCCAGATGGATCTTGACAGACTTTAACACTGGAACAAAATGAAATTCAATGTAGAGAAATGTAGTCTTACACTTAAGCAAGAAAAACCAAAGGTATATATATAGACTGGGTGAAACCAGGCTTAATAGCAGTAACTGTGAGAGGGATCTTGGAGTCTTAGTGGACAACCAGCTAAATATGAGCCAGCAGTGTGCAGTTGCAGCCAATGCAATCCTATGGTGCATGAACAGAGGGATACAATCAAGATCAAGTGAGGTATTAATATCACTCTATAAAGCCTTAATAAGATCAAACCTAGAATATTGCATCCAGTTTTGGACACCACACTATAAAAAAAAATGTTGAGACTCTATAAACAGTGCAGACAAGAGCAACCAGGATGATTAGGGGACTGGAGACTAAAACAAATAAAGAATGGTTACAGGAACTGGGCATGGCTAATCTAGTGAAGAGAAGAACCAGAGGACACATGATAACAGTGTTCCAATATTTGAGGGGCGGCCACAGACAGTTAACAGTTAACAGTAACAGAATTGGAAGGGAGCTTGGAGGTCATCTAATCCAACCCCCTGCTCACTCAGGAGACCTGTACTAGGGATTTGAATTGCCGAACTGCCAATCTTTCTGATCGACAAGCTCAGTGTCTTAGCCACTGAGCCACCTAGTCATCTGAGACTAGTGAGGTGAGAGGAAGGGGTCAAGCTATTTTCCAAGGTACTGGAAGGCCTGATAAGGAATAATGGATGGAAGTTGACCAAGGAGAGATTCAACCTAAAATAAGGAGAAATTTTCTGACAGTGAAAACAAGGAAGAAATCAATGGTTCTATCAATAGTATATAGTATGGTATGGTATGGTATGGTATGGTATGGTATGGTACGGTAGGGTAGGGTAGGTTGGGGTGGGGTGGGGTGGGGTAGGGTAGGGTAGGGTAGGGTAGAGTAGAGTAGAGTAGAGTAGAGTAGAGTAGAGTAGAGTAGAGTAGAATATAGCCTTTATTGTCATTGTACATCATATATACAACGAAATTGGTCTAGGCTGTCTGGTGCAATCCATAACAGAAAATACAAAACAACATAAATAGTATAGAGAATAATCCCTATGCAAGTAATTGGGGAAAAAAGACTAGTCATACGTTTCCGTATGTGCGTGGAGTGATTGTGATTGTGATTGTGTTTAAGAGTCTAATGGCTCATGGGTAGAAGCTGTTTTTAAACCTATTTGTCTGGATGGCTATGCTTCGATGTCTTTTGCCCGATGGTAGAAGCAAAAAGAGACACTGGCCAGGGTGTGAATCATTCCTAAGTATCTTCCTTACTCTGCTGAAACAGCAAGACCTGGCAATGTCATCTAGCGGTGTTAGAGAGCAACCAATGGTTTCTTGTGCCGAATTGATCACTCTCTGTAGTGCCTTCCTGTCTGTTAGACAGCTGTGGTAGACAGTATGATGGTATCATACTGTTATACAGTATGTGAAGACACTTTCTATCATAGACTGATAGAAAGAAGTCATCAGCTGTTGTTCTACCTGATTTTTCCACAGGATACTAAGAAAATGAAGTCTCTGTTGAGCCTTACTAACCACCAGGGATGTGTTGTTTTTCCAGGTGAGATCTTGACTAATGAGCACTCCCAAGAATTTAAAAGAGGAAACCCTCTCCACACAGTCCCCCTCGATATACAGTGGGGCTGGTTTCCTTCCAGAAATCTAGCACCATCTCCTTTGTCTTGCTAGTATTTAGATGTAGTTTGTTTTTTGAACACTACATGGATACCTTCCTCTATGCTGATTCATCCCCTCCAGTTATAAGCCCCAACAGCATTGTGTCATCTGCAAACTTTATCATGGTGTTAGATGGATTTGAGGATATGCAGTCATATGTATACAGCGAGTACAGAAAGGGGCTGAGCATGCAACACTGAGGGGAGCCTGTGCTGAGCTTCAGGATGGAAGATGTCAGAGATCCAACCCTTACTGTTTGTGGACAGTCCATCAGGAAGTCTTTGACCCAGTCACAAATGAGAGGAGGGAAATTCAAATCGGTCAGCTCTTCAATGAGAATGCCTGGTAAGATGGTATTAAGATGGTATATAGTCTATAAAAAGCATTCTGACATAGTTCCCAGATTTCTCAAGGTGTCTCAATGCAGTATGTAAAGCAGTGGCGATGGCATCTTCTGCCAACCTGTTGCTTCTATAAGCAAACTGATGTTGATCAAAATTTAATGGAGGACACGACCTGAGATGTTGTAGAACCAGACTCTCAAAGCACTTCATCACTATAGACGTCAGTGCAATGGGTCTATAGTCATTCAGCTTGTTTATGGCTGCTTTCTTCAGAACTGGAATGATTGTGGCTGCTTTCAAGCAAGATGAAACTCTAGCCAATTGCAGGAAGATGTTAAAAATCCTTGTCAGGAACCGTGTTAATTGGTCAGTGCAGGTTTTTACCACTTTCCCCAGCACTCCGTCTGGACCTGCAGCTTTGTTGGGATTTACGGCTTTCAGCACAGCTGTCACTTGATGTTCATGCAGGGTGAGTGGCTGGAGATTGGAGGACCTTTGAGCTAGAGCCACAGAAACAGGTCTTTTAACCTCAAAGTGAGTGAAGAAACTATTCAGCTCCTCCACCAGCAGGGTATCAGTATTGGTTGTTTTCATCGTATTTTCCTTATAATTGGTTAGATGTTGCAATCCCTGCCACACCTGTCTTGGGTTACTATCTGCCAGATGCTTCTCTACTTTTTGTTTGTATTCCTGTTTAGCCACCTTAATGCCTCTTCTCAAGTTTGTCCTGGCCTCCTATTAATAATAATAGGAGCCCTTGGAGCAATACTCAAAAAGTTGCTAGATTCATGGAAACTGAACTTATTATACCTGAATATCCTGACTTTGCAAAAAACCGTCCTACTTGGAACTGCTTATATACTCAGATGTTATCTTAACAGTTCTAAGTCCTTTGTTAGGACTTGAACTGTTAAGTTTTTACCAGTCCCAGACTGTGAATTGAATTGAAGATTACCCATAACAACAACAGGACTAATAATAAGTCTATACATTCATCTTCAGGACTTCCAGTGGGGAAATGATGGATTGAAGAGTTCTTCAGGGTAATTCAACCTCAGTTTGTTTGTTTGTTTGTATGGAGAAGCTGGGTTGCTTCCTGGTGCCTAGAGAACTCTTCAGAGACAAGGAGAATTCAAGAAACCAACCCACATGTTCTCTGTACAGCCAGTGCTTGTATGAGGGTTGTGAAACTGGGATTTTTGTTTAGTCTGAGAATCAGCAGCTCGGAAGTGGGGTTTTTATTCAAGTGCCACAGCTGTGGTACCTGTTCCAGATCTGGCCTCTCCATTTCTTAAATACTTTAATTAACTTATTAATTCTAACTTTAAGACAGGCTTTCCTCAGTTATGGAGCTGTAAGTTTCTTGGTGGCTTTCAATATTTCAGAGATATTTTGGATTTTAAAAATTGGGACTTGAATTTAACCTATAGAACAAGAAGATTTGGCTATTTAAACTGTTTTGGGAGGACAGTTCTTTATTAAAGGATTCAAATTTACTTTTCAAAGAATCTGCATCTGAGGTACTCAAGGCTGCTCTTTCCCCCCTTCCTAGCTTTGGTTCTTTCTGAGAACATTGCTGTGTTTTTATCTTAGTTCTGTGCTGATTGGTTTGGAACTAACAACAAATGTAATTAGAGGTCTTTGGCTTTATCTCCTAGTTGTCCTTTTTGAAAAAGTAAACTGTAATTATTTTCTTTGGCCACTAGAGTTTGCTATTTAATATGATGCAAAAATGAAGAAACATGGTATATTTTTAGATATGGATATGGAAATTTTATTAAAATATTTTTACAAGCTCTAGAAGTTAAGATGAAAGAAATTGAAAAACTATTGAATAATAAATTGGATACAGTTCATGTGGAACACAAACAAATGAAAGAGACAATGGGAATTAAAGATAAGGAAGAAGGACATTTTATAAATACATATTATGTTTTAAGCAACTCTATTTTTATCAAAATAAAAATACTGGAACATGAACAATTTTTATGATTATTTTGAATGAGATTAAAAGTTGGAAACTTAAATTTAACTGCATTGAAATATATTATGTGGTGTTTGACAGAAATAGCTTTACAAGTAAAATACAATAGTCCAAGTAAAAACTATTTTACCAAATTAAATGGGAATTATACCTTGTTCAAAGGTCTATTCATTTCTATTCAGATTTAACAGAATTGCATGAAAAAGGCATGCATGAACAGCTATTATTAATGAAGGAGGAAACAGAAATTGGAAGTATGTTGGAAACAGAAAAAGAAGATCAAAGACTGAGGTAGCATGCTCATTTATGATATGTCAGATATAGCATTTAATAGTTATTTGTTTTTACTTAGGTTATAATGAAAGGAGAGTATAGATTTATAACAAGATGGCCTTCAAAATTGTTTTACTGGATTGATTTTGATGAGTCTTTGATTTTGGTGGAAGAAATTTGGGATTAGTATTCAGAAGAGTATTGTAAAGACATAATGAGATTTGTTAATGGTATGTATGTATATATTAGATAAAACGTTTAGATACAAATAGAGTATTGTAGATATTTATGTACTAATGAGGGCTATGTTATTTTATTGTATTTTACCTTATCTTTCTATTTTAGTGAAGCAAGATTAAATTTGTAAATTTAGGATATAATATTAATTTTGATTATCAATAAGCATGTGGGTTTAAGAAATGAATTTTATGATGAAATGTATTTTTTACATTTTATAATATAAAGCTGGATATGAATTTAAGATTGGGATTTTTTTGTTTTGATGGATCAATAGAATGGAGGAAATATGGAATTTCCCCCTATTTTATAAGAATTATATTGGTGAAGTAATATAATGAAGTAATATATGAAGTAAATGTAAAATTGTTAATATACAAATGGATTTGGAAAATGAATTGATAGAGATGTTGCAACTGAATATTATGGTTATTTTAAAATTTTGTTAAGGTTTGTCTTTAAACTATAGATATTTTTATAATCTTGTTTGATAATGATGGTTAAGTACTTTTGAATTAATGATTATATTATTGGGTTTGTTTAAGACTAAAGAAATATTGTATATGTTGTTAAATTTAGAGTTAGATATTGATTATATTGTGTTTAACTTACTGTAAGATATTACCTGTTTATGTATCACTCATGCCCTTGTCACTTCCCGCCTGGACTACTGTAATGCTCTCTACATAGGGCTCCCCTTGAGGAGCACCCGGAGGCTCCAACTGGTCCAGAATGCGGCCGCGCAGATGGTTATGGGAGCGATGTGGCATTCCCATGTAACACCTCTCCTGCGCGAGCTGCACTGGCTTCCGGTGGTCTTCTGGGTGCGCTTCAAGGTTTTGGTTACCACCTTTAGAGAGCTCCATGGCTTAGGACCGGGGTACTCACGAGACCGCCTTCTGCCACTAGTAGCTTCTCACCGGCCAGTATGCTCCCATAGAGAAGGGCTCCTCAGGGTTCCGTTGGTCAAACAGTGTCAACTGGCGGCCCCCAGGGTGAGAGCCTTCTCTGTGGGGGCACCTGCCATTTGGAACGAGCTCCCCCCAGAAATATGGAGGATCCCGGATTTGCGCACTTTCCGCTGTGCCCTCAAGACCTTCTTATTTCAACAGGCTGGCCTGGCCTAACCTCCTTTTAACAGTTAATTTTAAATTTGTTTTAAAATAATAGGGATGTTTTAATTTGGGCCAAATTATTTAATTTGTTTTTATATTGTTTTTAAAGTTTGTATTATATATATATTTTATCTTTTGGCTGTTCACCGCCCTGAGTCCTTTGGGAGTAGGGCGGTATATAAATCCAATTATAAGTAAATAAATAAATAAATGTCAGCTTTGGAAGCCATATTAGGCTTCCAAATATAATTAGACAGATTATATATTTGTATCTATACTGAAGAAAGTAGGAAGCCTTTCCATCCCCATTTTTTCTTTTCACATTTTAATATTTTTCTCTTTTGAATTTCTTTTCCCTGCTTTTTTTTTTTTGCAATTATTTGGATTTTATCTTTCTTGAAGTTTAATAAAGCTGTATTTAAAAACTAAAGTATAAGATAACCTTCATTTTGAAGGAAACGATCTAAAAATGCAAACATGTGTATAGACAGAAAGTGTCAGGTCTTGATGCCATCTTTTGCACTAGGCTGTCAAACCTGCCACATTTACTACTGTGGGAAACTGGGAGGGGGGTTGTATGGAGCCAGGGTGATATGTAGTCATAATAACACATTGCGGGTGTTACTTGGAACCCTGACAGAAAGCTTCTGAATATTGAAAACATGCACTGAAAACATGTCTAAATCTTGTATTTTAATTTTTATAAAGAGCTCACAATTTGATAGACCTTTGAACTTGTTAGCATTTTTGTCAGTGTAGTCCATTCATGAATTGGAATAGGCATAGAAACAAGGTCAGCCAATGGGGGTTGCTTGATGATTCAGACAGCTAGGAGCCTGGGTGTGGCTTAGTTCAATCTGTGAAGTATAATTTTGATCAACCGATCTCTCTTTGGCAGGTCTAGATTTCTTATTCATAAACATAAAAATGATTTATTTCATTTCAAATCTAAATTAAATAGAGCTCATAGGACTGACAGGGAGCAGTAGTGGTAACAAAAGAAGCCCTCCAGATTAAAGTGGGAGTACCAAATTAATGTGAATGGTATAGGAATAGTACAGGGTCAGCTATATGAACACTGAAGGACCCTCTTTATTCACATTATTATAAGGAAGAAATGTGCTTGTTCAGAGATTACACTAAATCAGCTAAAATTCCATTCTTGGTAATATATATCTTCTGAGGGGCCTAGTTGTCAAGGATGCAAGGACATCCATATGTAATATATATCTTCTAAGGGGCCTAGCTGTCAAGGATGCAAGGACATCCATATGTAATATATATCTTCTAAGGGGCCTAGCTGTCAAGGATGCAAAGATATCCATCTGAAACTAGAAGTTAATTATTATCCAAAAGCAGTCATGAATCTACGCATCAGCAAACACAGAATTGAGGAAGGTTGTTTAGCTAAGATAATCTTATGAACTAGAAAATAATGAAAGAATTTAGTAATTAGAAAGTGTCAATTATAATGTAACAAATGTATGTTAACCGTATATGGAAAACTGCTGTGCTTGCAAAATCCTTTGTCTTGAAGATGTATAAAAGCAGTTGTATCAGAGCTCTTCTTGGTTCAGAATTGCAGATACAAATCTGGTTCTGAAACTGTGCAATAAAACTGTCTCTGGCTGACCCAGGAATGTTGTTTGGTCCCATCATTCCATAACATTTGTGGCAACCCAGATGGGACTAAGGAACAGAGACCATTGCTCTGTCTGACGACCTGCCCCAGTGGTGACCGACACCTTCCCAAGGAAAGTCCACTGGCCGGCCATTAGGACTCCATTGAAGTCTACAGAATTTTTCGGTGAGGAGGTGCTGTGAACCCACTGGAAAAGCAGATCAGTCAAGGATCCACAAGGTCAGCCAGACCCAGAGATCTCAACAAAAGTCCAGGAGGAAGACACCTCAGGCAAGTATATGTAAAAGGGGTACCCACCAATTTAGCGGTGGAAGAGGGGGTCTGATCACCCCCCTAGGAGACAAGGTGTTGTCCTAAAGTCTCCAGTGAGGAGTTCAAGTCTCCTGTTGGGAGTCTCCTGTTGGGAGTTTCCAGTGAGGAGTTCAAGTCTCCTGTTGGGAGTTCGAGTCTCCAGTGAGGAATTCAAGTCTCCTGTTGGGAGTTCAAATCTCCCTGTTAGGATGGTGTGGGTGGTTAAACTGCTGCAGTTCCCATTGGTGACCTTTGAGTTTCAGGCGCCGTGGGTCAGTGGTAGTGTTTTTAGGATGGGTGGGCATAATAGTGTCGCCAGGACACTGTTACAATGCATGTTAGCCAATTTTAAGAGTGCCTTTAGTGATCAGTGGCAGATCACTCAAAAAGCAGTTCCCCCTTGGCTTAAGAAATGTCAGATGGAATGTGTGAGAGTGTGTTTGATGAAAGAGAAAATAGGACCCCAGAGTAGGAGAAACAAAATACTGCAGTATTATAAAGATTTTGATAATTTACCATTCTTAAAAGATCCAGAGAACTATGAAAGAACTAAGAATAAAGAAGAAATTGTTTATTGTTCTTCCCACCTAGGGTTTAGCGGGCAATAAAAAGGTAAAGCCTGTCTAAATGGGAAGATTCAGATAATTTGAATTGATTAATTTGATGTGATTTCTGTTAAAAATTATTTTGTTGATGTGCATCTATAATGATAGTGTGTAGAATTGAATGGGATTGAATTGATTATGATATGTTTGGTCAGCCAGCAAATTAAGTAAGCTTGGGCTTGAAGCTGTGGGAAACAGGCAGTGGTTAGGGTCCAAAATCATATTTGTGATTAAAACTACTTCCTGAGTTTTCCTACTGCTTTAAGAATAAGCTATAGGTTGACCAAGGAAATAAAATTAAAACAAAACAAAACAAACAAACAAACAAAAAACAACCTCCACAGGTCTGGAAATGTTTGATGGTATGTGTGTGTATGTGTATGTATGTAATCATTTCCAAATCTGCAGGAAGGATGAGACCCTCTAACAACAGTACACAAAAAGTTATTTAGAAAATGGAGCTCATTGGCTTGTGAAAAAGTTCCCTGAAATAATTATAATTGGTTTGCATGGAGGAAGCATTAAATGAAATTTTTGTATGTGAAATTGGTTTATACAAAAAGTTTGATTGCAGTACAAATGTGAATATGTGTGTGTGAGATGTCCCGAAGCTCATAAGGAATGATAAAGTGAAGTGATCCTGAGACCTGTGAATGCCTGTGTGTTGAGGATGTGGGAGATAAATTTGTGGAAAATGTCTGTGAGTTGTTGAGGCTAGAAAGAAATGCAGAGGGTTGTGTTGTTGAAAGGATACTGAGAGGCGAAAGGAGGTGAGAATTCTATGTAGTTTACAGAAGGAGGAGAGAAGCATGAAAAGGGGGGCTGCGGGCTTTTGTTCTTTTCACTATTTTTTTCTCTCTCTGCTGAACCAGCCTGAAAAAGGCGGGGTAAAGGGTGATATCTGATACCTGCCTTTGCAGTTTCATTGTTTTTGGCTTGGAATGCAATTTTGATTTTCTTTTTCCTTCTGGAAATTTTTTTTTTTTATTGCAAAAGTTTTACAGTTACATTTTCACCCCTTTCCCCCCCCCCGCAACCCACCCCAAACTTCCCAGCCTCCCTAACCCACCCTAACCCTCCCCTCCCCCCAGACTTCCTCACAGTATACTCATGTCAAATAAAAGGAAAAACCCTCCTTTGTATATAAAACTTGAACCCCTCCCTCCCCCTTACAAATTTTCATCTTCATTACATTAACCTATTTCAATCTTAATATAACATTTTCAAATAAATTTTCATCCTGATTACCTTAAAAATATTTCTATCTTGATATAACATTTTCTAACAAATTTTCATCCTCAACCTTAAAATATTTCTATCTTAATATAACGTTTTCAAATAAAAGCTATTTGATACTTCCTAGTTTGATATTTATTCTGAACATAATCTATCCATTTCTTCCATTCCCATTCATAAGTCTCTTGAGAACAATCTTTTAAATATGCTGAAATCTTCGCCATCTCTGCAAAACTGGCCATCTTCAAAGTCCATTCCTCAATCGTAGGCAGCGCTTCATTTTTCCAATATTTACCTATCAACAATCTTGCTGCTGTTATCATGTACAATATCAATTTTGTTTCACCCAATGTAAAACCCTTAACTATACCCAATAAAAACAGTTGTGGAGAAAATTGAATTTTTTTCTTCAAAACATTCTGCATGACCCACCAGATTTTTATCCAAAAAGCCTTAACTTTCTTACAGGTCCACCAAACATGATAATATGTAGCATCTAGACAATCACATCTCCAACATTTTGGCTGCACATTAGGCCTTCTGGAAATTTTTGAGGTTTCACATACTTACATACCCAATTATATTTCAGAGTATTGACTCAAAATACCTCATTTAGATTGTTTGTTTTATTTTTTGAAGCTGTTTTTCTTACTCTTTTATGTCTTTATGTCTGCGTGCATTTTGCATACTTAGCAGACAAGGTGCTCTATCCTATGGCACATTTGTTTATTTGTTTGTTTGTTTGTTAGCAGCATAAGTTGTTGTTCCTTTGGAAGAAGGAGCTAATTTGTTTATTGATGGATATACAATAGTAGAAGGGAGAGAGGAAGTTTTAGTGGAAGCCAGAAAGTTGCCTTTAAGTTGGTCTGCACAGACTTGTGCTGACTTGGAAGTCAGGATGGCAGTGATAGGAGGAATTGAATGTTTAGTGTTATAAGAAGGAATTAGAGAAAGTAGAATTGATGGAAGGGAGAAGGTGTGTGATTTGTTTTTGGAAGGTTATGGATGTTGTGGATGGCATAATCTTTGGACGGGGAAGGAAGAAAGGAATGTGAGGGTGGAACCAAGTGATAATGGGAAGAAGAAGTGGTGATACGGGCAGGGAAGACAGAGTTAAAGACTGCCCGATCCAAAGAAGGGAGGCATAAGTGTACAATATGATGGCAGAAGATGAAAGTCAGTACTAGTGGTGTTGGGTGATTCCTTTTTAGGTTCCACAGAGAGCCCTTGATAAATTTAGTAGTGGGACCTAAAGAAGAGGAAGTGGTGTTTTTAATTGACAGAGATCAGATTAAGTGGACAAAGCATTAGAATACACTTAATTAGTGAAGGGAGTAGGAAAATCTCTCCTGATAGAATAGAAGGGGTGGTGTCTCAGCCTCTACCTAAAAACAAGCAAGAATTAAGGAAATTCTTAGGTTTGGTTGGATACTGCAGACTCTGGATTGATGGGTATGCTGATTTTACCAAACCCCTGTATGCAAAATTAATTGAATCTGAACCTTGGAGTCTGAAGTGGGAGGGACACGAAAGAGGAAGCATTGAAAATTTGAAACAAGCTTTAACCAAGGCTCCTGTATTAAGTTTACCAAATTTGTAAAAGACATTCCATCTCTTTGTAAACACAGAAAATTGAATTGCACAAGGAGTGTTGACTCAGGACTGGGCAGGACAAAAGAAACACGTGGCATTCCTGTAAAAAAATAATGGACCCATAATAAGGGAATGGCCAGTATGTATTCAAGCAATTGCTGCTACTGCAATATTAATCCAAGAAAGTAGGAAATTGAACTTTGGGTGAGCCCTTATTGTAAGCACCCCACATCAAGTCAGAACCATCCTTCAGCCAAAAGCGGGGCGGTGGTTAACTGATTCCAGAATTCTAAAATATGAAACAATTTTAATGCCGCAGACAGACTTGATTTTAACTACAGATCACAATTTGAATCCAGCACAGTTCTTAGCCAACATCAGATCAATGGATCAGTATGGATTAGAACATTATTGTGCTGAAGTAATTGATTTACAAACAAAAATAAGACCTGATTTGGAGGAACACCCCCTGGAGAAAGGAGAAGCAATTTTTATAGATGGTTCCTCTAGGGTGGAGGAGGGAGTACGGAAAAACGGATAAATGGCACAAGAAATAGAATCCTTCATTGAAAGGTCTCATCCCACCTATACTCATGTGGAGAAGGAAAAGGTCAAAAGAGATCTGAAAGCCACTCTTGTGAAGGGATGGTATAACCTTCCAGACAATCGCTTAGTGGTACCAGTTTCGCTTGCCTGGCCTTTAGTATCAGAGGCACACCAAACCTCACATATTGGCAAGACTGCTTTGGCCCAAAAGTTGCAAGCAACATTCTACATACCTAATTTGCAGAGCCTGATTGCCAAAGTAACTTCCCAATGTCCTACATGCACGCAAGAAAATGCTAAGCAAGGACCACATTTACCACCAGGACAGCAGCCCATCTCCTACTTGCCCATGGACTACTTAGTTGTGGACTTTACTGACATGCCCAAATGCAATGGTTATAAAGCCCTGCTCATTTTCATTGACATTTATTCTGGATGGATCGAGGCCTACCCTACTAGAAATAAATTAGCTATACAAGTGGCACACTTTCTTTTAAAGGAAATAATCCCTGGATTTGGATGTCCATCTATCATCAGCTCTGACAATGGCCCAGAATTTGTGCAACGTATAAATCGCCACCTAACTGAAGCAGCAGGCCTGAAATGGAGATATCATTGTGCTTTTCAGCCACAATCTGCGAGAAAAATTGAAAGGACTAATAGATCATTGAAAGCAATTATTACCAAACTGTGCTTAGAAACCCACTTGCCATTGCTTCAAGTTTTTCTCATGGCCTTGTATATTTTTAGAACAGCCCCATGAACTAAATACCAGCTGTCTCCTTTTGAACTCCTGTATGGTAGGCCCCTTGCTTTGTTTAAGCACCACTTTCAAGGCTGGCCAGACCTAGTTCAAAAGGGGTGTGTGGAAGCAAGGAAATTACTTTTACAGCTACAACAGCACAACAATCATGTCAATCAACTGAGGCAATATATGCAAGAATGTAGACCTCCCCCTATTACAACTGCAGGTCACGACTACAAACCAGGTGATAGAATATGGATAAAACATTGGAAAAATGAGCCCTTAAAACCTAGATGGAAAGGACCATATACTGTTGTGATGTGTTCACCTCTTGCAATTAAGACCTTAGAAGGAAAATCTTGGGTCCACTGGACGAGACTGAAGCCCGCAGATCAGAGTGATCCTGTCACATACCAGGTGACAAAAACTGACAAGCCATTGGTGCTGAAGTTCACGAAGAATATACCCTCTGAGTCCTACCGACAACAGACTCTCAACGCACGGTGGTGATCGTCAGCCTTGTTGAACCACCCCGGAAGCTGGTTCCCACCACATGGCCAAAGCTCAGAACGGAGAAAGACAACACTCCATGACTGTAATTTGTAATGTAAAAACCCATTAACTGCGATAGAAACTAGTAAGAAATTTTTAAAGATACTAATGCTTGAGGAAGATTGGGTGTGGGGACTCTGGGCAGTTGCTATCCTAGCCCTACTATTGGTATTGTATTATATCTATAAGGACCGTGTCAGGTTTCGAAGTCATCTCAAATAAAATAAATTGCATTTCCAAACGAATAGTCTTTGACGAAATCTTTCATTTTATTAAGCATGACAATCTGTCCCCGATTGTGGCATAGCCAAAACTGACTTCCTGACCCCAAACCTTCCCTTTCCGTTCCCCAATTCTCTGCGTCTCATTGGCCAACTTCCAAATCACTCTCCCCATATCTACTATTTCAGCTCCCAGGAATGTCCCCCCTCCCATCTCATCTCCTAGGGGATATTATCTTCAGGGAAAATAAGTAGGTGAAAAGTCAAGTGTCCTCTTGCCAGCTGCCCCTTCTTCTCCTTCTTATGTCAGCACTAGAGTAAATTCAGGTTGAAGTGCTGATAGACCGGTTCTGTGGGAAGCCTAGGACTGAGGTTGATACTGCTCTTTCCCAAGTTGCACATACCCCTAACCCTCTTCCTGACGTGGTGATTTTGTATTAAAAATGTTGTGATATTAAGGCCCTGTGAGTGTGTTGAAAGGAAGTGATTTTTTTTATGGCTTTGGATGTTTTTAGCAGAGGTCTATTAAGTGATAATATCTTGAATAATAGTTCCCACTGTTGTGAGAATGCCCAGGAAATCCCCCTTGTCCATAAGGACAGATCTAGAAATATTGAGAACCGACCAGCATCAGGTCACTAAGTAGAGATACTTTAGGTCAAATCCGCTCCTGCCAACGACGTATCGTCAGTAGGTGGGGTCGTTACTTTGGACCTGAGCCAACTCCAAGACCTAAGGTCAAACAATTGACAATCCCGGTAAAGGGGGGAATATAAGAACAAAGAGAGAACAGACCCCTGCAACAATTGAAAAAAGGGAAATATATGTCAAGGATACTGGAATTAGGTCAAAGCCTCGTTAATCAGTCTGATTCTGCCTTGGGTCAAAACTGCTGGTTGTGTTTGTCTGCTAGTCCTTCATCTTATCATGCTGTCCCAGTTGAGCAAGATCTCAAAAGGACAAAAGCTACCCTAGTCCTTAAAAAGGATATTAGAAACAAAGCAGCAACATCAAAGTTGCAAGGAGATTTTTATGATGCATTCAAAAGATTGGGAATAAGCTGTCTTCCAATGGCTGGCCCTATAGCCACTGGTGTAGAAATCATAGGAACACCCTCTCTATGTGTAAAGAGACATCAAACATCTGGTATTCCTGTAGAGTCCCTGACAGAAGAACAGTGTCCATCAGAAATATACTTTGGCCCTAGAATGAACCTTATGGATGTAAAATTAACCAGAAGTATTTCTCCTTCTGCCCACCACTTATTTCAACAAAAGGTCACTTTCTCAATACCACCAAATATGACCATTAAAAAGGGAAGGTGGGGAGGATGGAATATATCTTTGGAAAAATGTCCGAAGCCATTTCAGCCAACACAATTTCCATTCTGGTTCACCTTAAAGTCCAAATCAGGTTTATGTGCTCTCTTTCCCCCTGGAAATGTAACCTCCTGTTATCTTCTTGAAGGCCCAACTCTCAGAGATAAGCAAAAGGACCCTTCACTAGAAGTCCCATTTCAGCCGCTGACTGGAATATTTGTGGCAGAGACTTTGGGGGTCTGGACTAATGAAAAGAACCACTGAGCTCATGCCTTTTCCATAAATATAGGTGGATGTCTAGGAGAAAATGGAGTTTTCTTCTTGTGTGGAAAGGATGCGTATTTGTGTTTACCAACAAACTGAACAGGGACATGCACATTAGTACACCTTTTTCCTAAAATAGGTGTTGTCAGTGGAGAACATACTATCCCTGTTCCTCTCATGGGACACGTTCAGAAATGGGTGCCAGTCCTAGTCCCACTATTAGTAATCATGGGAATAGGAACTGCAGTTGGAACAGGTATAGGTGGAATGACACACTCCATAATACAGTTTCAGCAATTTTCAGAAGAGCTTCAAGAGAGCCTGAACCAAATTGCTGGGACTTTGGTAGAAGTCCAAGACCAGATAGATTCTTTGGCAGCAGTGGTCCTACAAAATCGACGTGCCATAGACCTCCTAACAGCAGAGAAAGGTGGTTTGTGTGTATTCCTGGGAGAAGATTGTTGTTTCTATATGAATAAATCAGGCATGGTCAGGGAAGTTGCCAAGGATTTACAGGATAGGGCTTCCAAGATAAGTCAGAGGTTACAAACAACTGACATATGGTTTTCTTGGTTGCCTGGATCCGGCTGGATTAAACAAATGTTATTCTTTTTTTTCTTTTTTTTTCTTGCAAAAGTTTTACAATTACATTTTCACCCCCTTTTCCCCCCCCCACTACCCCCCCAAACTTCCCAACCTCCCCAGCCCACCCTAACCCTCCCCTCCCCCCAGACTTCCAAGTATGCTCATGTCAGATAAAAGGAAAAAACCCTCCTTTGTATATAAAACTTGAACCCCTCCCTCCCCCTTACAAATTTTCATCTTCATTACATTAATCTATTTCTATCTTGGTATATCATTTTCAGATAAATTTTCATCCTGATTACCTTAAAAATATTTCTATCATAATGTAACATTTTCTAACAAATTTTCATCCTTAACCTTAAAATATTTCTATCTTAATATAACATTTTCTAACAAATTTTTATCCTCAACCCTAAAATGTTTCTATCTTATATAACATTTTTAAATAAAGGCTATTTGATACTTCCTAGTTTGATATTTATGCTGAACATAATTTATCCACTTCTTCCATTCCCATTCATAAGTCTCTTGAGAACAATCTTTTAAATATGCTGAAATCTTCGCCATCTCCGCAAAACTGGCCATCTTCAAAGTCCATTCCTCAATCGAAGGCAGCGCTTCATTTTTCCAGTATTTACCTATCAACAATCTTGCTGCAGTTATCATGTACAATATCATTTTTGTTTCCCCCAATGTAAAACCCTTAACTATACCCAATAAAAACAGTTGTGGAGAAAATTGAATTTTTCTCTTCAAAACATTCTGCATGACCCACCAAATTTTTACCCAAAAAGCCTTAACTTTCTTACAGGTCCACCAAACATGATAATATGTAGCGTCTAAGCAGTCACATCTCCAACATTTAGGCTGGGCACTAGGGTACATACACGACAATTTTTTTGGATCTAAATGCCATCTATAAAACATTTTATAGAAATTTTCCCGCAGATTCTGCGACTGTGTAAATTTAACATTCTGAACCCAAATTTTTTCCCATGTTTCCAACATCACTGGTTCCTCAAAATTTTGTGCCCACTTAACTATGCAGTCTTTAACTAGTTCAGTTTCTGAATCCCTTTCTAACAAAACATTATAAAGTCTTTTAATATGCATTGGGCCTTTCTCTTTTATATGTCTAACTAATTCTTCCTCATACATCATAATACCAGTTTTTTGGTCCTCTTTCCATCTCAATTGCAGTTGATTATATTGTAACCAAGTTAAATTAATCCCTTCAGCCAACAATGTCTGTAATGTCTTCAGCTGCCATCTGCCCGCATCTGTAAAAAGAACCTCTTTATATAAAAACCCCCCGAGTGACATTATATTTGTATTCCACAAGGTATGACCAAGATCCAGCCATAGCGGTTAAACAAATGTTATTCTTGTTGATATGTGCTGTGGCAGGCCTAGTCTTTATTCCTTGTGCAATCATTGTGCTCAAACAGTTATCTATAAGAGCCATGAAAGAGATACAGTCTGAGAAGGAGTTAGTTTTGATGGAGCACCTCCTTGATCATCAGGTCAGCCCCAAATCCTTTCATGAAAATAACGACTCTGATGCAGACACATATGTAGAAATTGAACCTGGGAAAGAATGGAAAGAGTACCTCCAAGGATTAGGGAAGTGAAGATCAAGAAATACCTATCCCTTGCCTGGATTAGTCATATTTTGCTATATATTATATGGAATAGAATGTTATCTACTAGAGAATTGAACATGTAGAAAGTAGTGGAAGTTTCTGCATAGAAAAAACTTCAAAAGGGGGGAATAATATGAATGGTATAGGAATAGTACAGGGTCAGCTATATGAACACTGAAGGACCCTCTTTATTCACATTATTATAAGGAAGAAATGTGCTTGTTCAGAGATTACATTAAACTAAAATTCCATTCTTGGTAATATATATCTTCTGAGGGGCCTAGTTGTCAAGGATGCAAAGACATCCATCTGAAACTAGAAGTTAATTATTATCCAAAAGCAGTCATGAATCTACGCATCAGCAAACACAGAACTGAGGAATGTTGTTTAGCTAAGATAATCTTATGAACTAGAAAATAATGAAAGAATTTAGTAATTAGAAAGTGTCAATTATAATGTAACAAATGTATGTTAACCATACATGTGCTTGCAAAATCCTATGTCTTGAAGATGTATAAAAGCAGTTGTATCAGAGCTCTTCTTGGTTCAGAATTGCAGATACAAATCTGGTTCTGAAACTGTGCAATAAAACTGTCTCTGGCTGACCCAGGAATGTTGTTTGGTCCCATCATTCCATAACAAAATGGCTATGCGGTAATAGGATACAAGTTATGATGATGCACCCTGATGTATCACTTTCTCAGTGTAGACTGTATGCTGTAATGTAATAAATATCAAAATTACAAAAAATCTAAAATGAATGGCTCCTCATCCACCATTTAAAATAAAATGGTGGATGAGGAGGGAGAAACAAAATGATTTCCAGATATATTGTTAGAAGCATCTTCTACCTATTTGAATATTTTATTTTCTTAACATTCAAAGTTTACTACAAAATATAAGGTGCAAAGCACCTTTTTTGTATGAAAAGTTTATAGCAAAGCTTGAATACGTATCAATAATACGGTATTAATATATTTAGAGTTGTCACAATATTTGGTTCTTTTTCTTCATTTCATCACCTTTGAAGGTCATTAATATGGAGGAAAAGGCACCAGGACTGGATCAAGAATAAGTTTATAAAACATTTCAACAAATTTTGCAGTACATTGCAATTTTCCCTAAATTCTTGTTGAAGAAGCAAATTGCATCTTTAACAGTTGCTTTTTGGAACTTGCTCATCTGCTTGGAATTTGATCTGAGAGACTGAAGGTAAACTTTGTTTATGGATATATTATGCCAACTGTTCAGTGAAGCTCCAGTGAAAGGCAGAAATAATGCCTGTGCCATTTTGCTCAGGAACTTGCTATTTCATTTCTTGTCTCATCAAAGAAACAGATGCAATCTAGAAAGCCTGTAAAAAATAGCGATCCCAAGGGCAGAGATGGGGCATGGCATTTATTTGACTTGAATTTGAAAACAAATTCAGTTTATATTTCCCAAACTAGAAGGTGAACCAGATTTACATTCTATTTCCAGCTTCACACTTCTTGTCATTTTTAAATGCAATTAATTGCATTAAATATGCAATTAATTCATAAAATTAATACAAAACCCAGAGAAAACTGTATCAGTGTCCCCCAAAAGCACATTTTAGCAAAGGAGAAATTTAATATATGTTTAGCATTCATTTCTATGAATGAATTTTTTATGAATTGTGGTATGTCTTTTTATATAAATTTTTCCTAAAATGTATTTTATATGGATTTTCCCTAATATACATATATGCGTACATATATTAGAAATAAGTACAAATTGTTAGCAGGAGAAAGGTACAATAAGCATGCTTATTTTAGGAAATAACGTATGCTAAATATATATTTTTTTCAGAAAAAATCACAAGCTGCTAAAGAAATGGGAAACAAATATTGTATGTTCTAATGTTTAAAAGCTGTTAATATTAAATCTAGTTACCCTATTTTTATCTTAGATTCGATATTCAGTTTAGCATTTTTATTTGTGTGCACTTACATCTGGACAATACAAGAGCTATATTTTTTTCAGAAAAACAACTATGCTGTACGTTTTACCAAACTGAGAGACGATAACATCATCCAGAGTCATCCACGGATAAAGGTAAATTAGCGTTATTGTTCCTAGTCTAACACTTTAAGCACTGTACCACCTTAGCTCTCTAAAATTAGGACATTGACAATTAGTTAATTCAACGAAGATACAGTTTCTTCAATATTTGGGCCTTTTCATACATTTAGAGGAAGGTTTTCAGGAGATCAGAAAAGAACTGGAACACCATTGGAGGAAGCTAAAGAATGAGCTTGACATGTTTGTGTATAAATGATTTGTCTATTTTATCATTTCCATGGATAGCATATTCAGCAACAATTTTTCTCATTACTTTTTTGTGGGGAGAGGCACCAAGAATCATTTAGCTTGGGGAGGGAGAGGCACCAAGAACCATTTATCTGCTGTTAGGAATAGTTTAGGTTAAATCACTTAGATTTGATCAGAGCTGGACTCTGGCTGAGCTAGTCCAGTCAAGATAATGGAGGTATAGCCTTACTTGTTTAAACAAGGACAATATGATTCTATTACTTCTGGGGAAGTACCCAAGATCTTGCTGTCCTGGCCAATTGTTTATTTGATCCTTGCCTGCTCCTGACTGGTAGTCCCAAAAGTTTTTTTTTAAAAAAAGGCAACTGGACTTTATTTTTCCTTGAAGATGTTTCGCTTCTCATCCAAGAAGCTTCTTCATTCAATCTCTTGGTTGGGAAATGACATGAAATTGGTCCATGTAATGGTATCTATTTTCTTTAAGGGGCAAATAGTTTTATTGGCCTTGATGGAGGCAATAGGGAATCAACTTCTGTAGGGCCCATTCTGAATCCAACCATCCTGGAGAATTTTCATCCAGTCTCTGACCTTGCCTTTTCGGTGATTGGGTTGTGTTTGCAGAGGGCCTAGATTATCTGGACTGTCTTCAGTCAGATTCAGAGGAGGACATTTAAGCTAGGATATGAGATAGCACTGATCACACTTATTGATGTCTTATGGCAGAACCAGGAATTGTGGAAAAGCTCAGAGATTTTTGATCATAGCATGTTTCTGGACAGTTGCAGGGAGTGGAAGTGGGAAGTGTGACATTTCAGTAATTTTTCTTTTTCTGTTTCTCTTTCCATTTGGGGAGAGCAAGAGCAAACAGTTGAGTCCAAAACCCTGGCTTTTGCCTCAACACTTATTTATTTTGTTTGAAACCTTAATGAAGTTTTGAATTTGTTGGTTTGGATCATCAATAGGCTGATGATATATTAAATGGACCTCTGCAGAGCTAAGTAATGTTGTCATGGTCTTGTCCCAGTACCACAAGTCAGTCAGCTCTGAATGGGAATAAGCATAGGGTTGCCAGGTCTGCTTCCAAAAAATAGCGGACAAGCGGGGGGTGGGGGGTGGGGTAAGTAGTAAAAAAAATAAAAAAAAATTACAATTAAATTATATATTTTCTTACAAACATTTTAACACATATTAAAATAATCACTTCAAAACTTTACTTAAAATTCAAAACATCAAATATATTATAATAATACGTAAAATATTAAATTACATTTTACTTTGCTGTAGTGTGTATTTTTTATTTGACTGCGCAGCTTTGATCAATTCTTTGTGTTTAAGGAATAATTCTTTAATTTCAGTACAAAGTTGAAAAATATTAAAAAATATACAAAGTTCACTTCGAACTGATTCAAGCAGTCGGTTATGTTCGTCAGTCCACAAATTTCCCATGACACTGAAAATTCGTTCAACTTTTGCATTTGATACCGGAATTGATGCACAATACTGGAACAATTTCAGTAAACTCAGAACTGGCTCTTTCTTGAAAAAGTACATCCGCTTATCAAGGGATGAATTGCCCTGCAGATGAACATAAACTTCTTCTAAGGCAGAAATTTCATCGAAGAGAATGTTGGGTGGAAGCCATGATGATAATAACCAGATATTCGTCATTTCTTCTAAAGTTGGAGGATTATTGCCATCAATTAGATTGAAACAACTTAGTGTCTCATATATTGAATCGGTGAAATTATTTTCTTCACTTTTCTAGGTACGCAATGGCTCTTTGATACATGTTGATGGCTTCTTTCTTGAACTTTTGCATGGCATTCTCAGGCAAATGTTTTTTACGTAAGGCAAATAAAACTTTCATTCCAAAAAACTGCTCATCGTATATTTTTTGCAAAGAATCATGCAGCTTACACATGATAATGTGAAGATCACATGCAAGAATTTTCTTGCTTTCCAGCTTCAGTAGGGTGTCTTGCATTATTGACATGAAGAAGTGCGTGAAATATAAATACAATTCTGAAATTGTTGGTTCATCGTCCTTTGTGAGTTCATTTTCCTGATCCGAAATAAGGTTCCAGATAACCTTATGGCACTCATCAGATCCAAGAGAAATAAAATACGATTTTAGAGGTATCCAGTTTAAAAGAATCTTTCGACCACTTTAAACATATTTAACCAACGTGTTGGAACATGGCGCAAAACTTCATGGAATTCTGACTCGCAAAACTCAAAAAATGATTTCAACTCTTCTCGTTTCTTCGCAGAATCCGAAAATTCGGCAAAAACCTTCAGCACTACATTTTCGATATCAAAAGATAACTGCTTTAATGCATTTTTTGCGCTGTTGTGTAAAATGTGATTATTGCAATGAGCATTCGATCTTTGTCCCTTTCTAACTTATGAAAAAAAAGACAAAACACGATTCTCCTATCCTTATTCTCTTAGACTGTACAGCTTTAGATTATGTACCATTTCATCATAAAGCTTTTGAATAAAAAAAATGTCCACTATTTTGTGAAAAAAAAATAGTGAACATAATGTGAAAAAAGTGGACTGTCCGCTCAAATAGTGGACACCTGGCAACCCTAAATAAGCAATAAAGAATAAGATTAAGATTAATCATAGCAAAATATTAAGTGGTTTTGGGCCCTTGGACCACTTGGTTCTAAGGATATTTCACTGGCATTGCTTCACTCAGGACTGGTGCGCAATCTGGAAGTTTCCTAGATTCTAAGTTTTCCTCAAGGAGGAGATGGTAGCTTTGTCCAGAAAGGTCTTTGAAGAAGTTAAACCTGCATATCAGCTGCACATTTTCCTGGACTAGGAGCTTTTCTTTACAGTCATTCATGCCATGGTTAGTAGATTATAGTAGTAACTAGCTAGACTATTGTGTTTGAGGTCTTAAGAAGAAATTTAATAGCTGTTAGGTAAAGTTGTGTCAGCTTTGTAAGTGAAAAAGAAAAGAGAAAGAAATTCAAAATTGTCCTAGGTTTTTTTAGTAGTAGAAGTAGGTGGAGACAGAATCTCTGACAGGTCTTCAAGTTTCTGTGATTATACAACAGAATTCTAACAGTCTTTCTGGATTCTGTTTATTAACCTGGACTACATCAAAGGCCTGGTATCAATCTTGAAGTTTATTATGTTTTAATCAGAGAACCATCAGATGGCTATACAAACATCTTGAGCTACGTAGGAAACCCTGACTAGAAAAGTATTTTATAATGGCGCCCGAAATGGCAGTTACAGTTGGCAGTTACAGGCGGCAAAAATCGAAGCAATTTAGAGACCAAAGAGGTCACAAAAAGGAGAATAGGGACCTTTCTTATTTATTTTCAACTGAACTCCTGGGCAATGGAGAGATGCCGACCCTTCCATTGTCAGGCCAGCCCTGGATTACCTCCCAGAGGCCTCCCCCCTCTCTTTCTATAGGGGGGTGGTGTTAAACCTTCATGCATAAAAGACCTAAAGAAGGCTAAGGAGATTAGAAAGGATTGTTGTGTCTATCATGGGGGCTTTGCTTCTACAAAGTGACTGCCTTATTCCATCTCCCCTCCTGTATTTTTATCTCCTGTCCTTCCTTTTGTGACCGGATATTCGGCTTTTTGTGAATCATTTGCTATCCAGGTTTGTTGTTTCCTGTATATCAGGATGAGAATTTTCCTTACTTTTATTTCATCTGAGTCTCCCTGGATTTTCGCCTACTATGTATATTTCCCACAGACTATCCGTGTCTCTAATCTCAAGGATTGGCTATTCCATCTATGCCTAGGTACAACATTGAAAGAACAGGACTATAGCTACTGTTTTTCTCCCTTATATCTGGTTGCCGTGAGAGAGTGATCGATGTTTACATCTGAGTTCAAAATGGCTTTTTTCTACCGCTGATGTGAGAGATCAGCAGGACTAAAATGACTTGTACCTCTGATTGATATTCTCTCCACAGGACCCTGGATAAGTAGGACATGCCTACCAGCTATAGACTATCTAGCTACAAGATGTACTCATTGGGAGAACTCCTCAAACTGCGAGATGCCCCCCTCTCGCAGGTCTGGCCCTCTTCTTTATCGAGATCCTATCTCGATGACGGACTTTGGAGTCCGGACAGATGGCATACAGCAAAAAGAGGGTTATGGGGTTTTTTAGGGAAATTTCTTAATAAGATTTTAAGGGATTCTGGGAGGGGGGTAGGTTACGTGGATTCGGGGGAAGACCCGCAGGGGAGGGTATCTGGGCCAGCCGTAGGGCGTGGCATGGGTGGTGCAAATTCAGGGGTCAGGGAGATGATTAGATCTTACGATACAGATGCCCATAACATCGATACTGTAGGTGGGAGGGGAAGATATGGCGGGAGCAGGGGGCCACATCATCCTGCGGGAGTGCGTCCTTGCTGTTTACAAGTGGTGGCGCGTTCCAACCCTCAAAGCTCTTCTCGTTCCCCAGGTTGTACGGAACCTTGGGCCCCTGATGCTGTGCAACGCCAGGTCCATAGTAAATAAAGCCCCCCTCATTTGTGATCTTATTCAGGAGGGGGGTGCGGACCTGGCGGGTATTACGGAGACCTGGTTGGGCCATGAAGGGGGAGCCCCCCTTGTTGATATGTGCCCACCAGGTTTCCGTACTTTCCATCAGCCAAGGTCTCAGGGGAGGGGCGGAGGGGTGGCGGTTGTTATTAACGAAGGTCTTGGACCGAGGGAGGCCACTGTTCCTCAGACGGCTGGATGTGAGTCCCTCCTTGTGAAGTGGGGTCATAGGGAGCAGTTGGGCTTGCTAGTCACGTACCTGGCTCCCTGCCACGTGGCAGCAGCCCTGCCTGAGCTGCTTGATGTTATAGCTGGGGGTGGCTGTTGACACCCCCAGGCTTATGGTCATGGGGGATTTTAACCTGTCATCAGTTGGCGAGACGTCTGAGGTGGCTCGGGAGTTCATGGCTTCCATGACGGCTATGGACCTGATCCAGTTAATTTATGGCTCTACTCACATGGGGGGACACACACTGGACCTGGTTTTTGTCTCTGGACAGTGGTTGAGTGATCTCAAGATAGGGGATATAGTGATTGAACCCTTGTCATGGTCAGATCACTCCCTCCTTCGCCTGGACCTTCGAATCGCCATACCCCGCCGCAGGGAGGTGGAACCGACCAGGTGGTTCCGCCCCAGGCGCCTGATGGATCCTGAGAGATTCCAGATGGAGCTTGGGCCATTTCCTGAGGTTTTGGCACACGACTCGGCTGAGGACTTAGTGGCCGCCTGGGATAGGGCGGTGGCTGAGGCTTTAGACCGAGTCATGCCTTTGCAGCCTCTGACCCGGCGCCGGTCTCACCTGGCTCCTTGGTATACTGAGGAGCTGAGGGAGATGAAGCACCAGAAAAGATGCCTAGAGAGCAGTTGGAGGGCTAGTCGTTCTGAATCCGACCGAACACTGGTAAGATCTCATATTAAGAATTACCTAGTGGCAATAAGAGTAGAGAAGAGTAACTACTTTCCTACTCTTATTGCGTCATCAGATAATTGCCCAGCCGCCCTGTTTAGGGTGACCCGCTCTATGCTCCATCAAGAGACGCGGGAAGACCCCTTGGAGGGTAGAGCTGAGGATTTTGTACAATATCTGTATGACAAAATTGCTCAGATTCGGGAACAGCTGGACTCTGACTGGATTGATCCAGAGGAGATGACAGGGGCAGGTCCTGAGAATATTATTTGGGAAGAGTTTGATCCTGTGACTCCTGAAAGCGTGGACAGGATACTGAACAGACTAAATGCGACCACATGTTTATTGGACCCGTGTCCCTCCTGGTTGGTACTGGCCTCCCGGGAGGTGACGCGAGGCTGGCTCCAGGAGATTATAAATGCTTCTTTGAGTGACGGTGTCTTTCCCACCATCTTGAAAGAGGCGGTGGTGAGGCCCCTCCTCAAGAAGCCCTCCCTGGACCCAGCTGTGTTATCGTCCTGTCTCCAACCTTCGCTTTGTTGCGAAGGTTGTTGAGAGTGTGGTTGCATGGCAACTGCCTCAGTACCTGGATGAATCAAATTATCTAGATCCGTTCCAGTCGGGCTTCAGGCCCAGGTACAGCACAGAGACAGCATTGGTCGCATTGGTTGATGATCTCTGGAGGGCTTGGGACAGGGGTTGCTCCTCTGTCCTGGTCCTAT
Source organism: Arizona elegans (assembly GCA_022577455.1). Lineage (NCBI taxonomy): Eukaryota > Metazoa > Chordata > Lepidosauria > Squamata > Colubridae > Arizona > Arizona elegans. Next base: position 87,270,575 of record JAKOOJ010000004.1, read on the forward strand.
TAGACCTCTCAGCGGCTTTTGATACCATCGATCATGATATCATGCTGCACTAGTTGGAAGGTTTGGGGGTGGGGGCACTGTTCTACAGTGGTTCTCCTCCTTTCTCTCTGACCGGTCGCAGTCTTTGTTGACAGGGGGGCAGAGGTCGACCCCGAGGCCCCTTATATGTGGGGTGCCACAAAGATCGGTCCTCTCGCCCCTTCTATTCAACATTTATGTGAAGCTGCTGGGTGAGATCATCCGTGGTTTTGGGGTGAAGTACCATCAGTACGCTGATGACACCCAGCTGTACATCTCCACCCCAGACCACCCCAATGATGCCCTCGAGGTGATGTCCTGGTGCCTGGAGTCCGTACGGATCTGGATGGGGAGGAACAAACTCAGACACAACCCATCCAAGACCGAGTGGCTGTGGTTTCCGTCGTCCCGATATAGTCAGTTGGTGCCATCTCTGACTATTGGGGGCGAGTCGTTGGCCCCCACAGATGGGGTTCACAACTTGGGCATCCTCCTGGACTCGCGACTGTCTTTAGAAGAGCATATGACGGCCGTGGCCAGGAGGACTTTTTATCAGGTTCGCCTGATTTGCCAGTTGCGTCCCTTTCTGGATCGGGACTCGTTACGCATGGTCACTCATGCCCTTGTCACCTCACGCCTGGATTACTGTAATGCTCTCTACATGGGGCTCCCCTTGAGAAGCACCCGGAGGCTCCAACTGGTCCAGAATGCGGCCGCGCGGGTGGTGATGGGAGCAATGTGGCGCTCTCATGTAACCCCCCTCCTGCGCGAGCTGCACTGGCTCCCGGTGGTCTTCCGGGTGCGCTTCAAGGTTTTGGTTACTATCTTTAGAGCGCTCCATGGCTCAGGACCAGGGTACTTACGAGACCGCCTCCTGCCACCAATAGCCTCTCACCGACCAGTTCGCTCCCATAGAGAGGGACTCCTCAGGGTGCCGTCGGCCAAACAATGTCGACTGACAGCCCCCAGGGGGAGAGCCTTTTCTGTGGGGGCACCTACCATCTGGAACGGGCTTCCCCCGGAGTTATGAAACATCCAAGACTTACGCATATTCCGCCGTGCTCTGAAAACGTTTCTATTCCAATAAGCTGGTCTGGCCTAACTCTCCCTTTTTAATTGGCTTTTAAATTGGCTTTTAAATCGGGTTTTAGACCTCTTTTAGATAAATTTGGATGTTTTAATCTTTGAGCCAAATTACTTAATCTGTTTTTTAATAGTTTTTAACTTCTATATGTATTTGTATTTATTATGGCTGTTCACCGTCCTTTGGGAGTAGGGCGGTATACAAATATGAAATACATACATATATACATATACATACATACATATATATATATATATATATATATATATATATATATATATATATGTATGTGTATATATATATATATATATGTTTTTTGAGGTTTTTGCGGGTGTTTGTATGTAGGTCTTTGGATATTCGGGTTTTCTCCTGCGTAAGTTTCATACTCCCACTGGCAGTTAAAAGGAAGAAACAGCTGCGATCACACATTGCTCCTAGAAGCACGAAGCCGAAAACACCAGCCTGAAGATGACGAATGAGACTTCGTCGAAACGTCGCCAAGACACTTCCAATTTTATGTGGGAGAAAACCCGAATAACCAAAGACCTACATGTATGTATGTATGTATGTATGTATGTATGTATGTATTGTTTTCTGAGGTTTTCGCGGGTGTTTGTATGTAGGTTTTTGGTTATTCGGGTTTTCTGCCGCGTAAAATTGGAAGTGTCTTGGCGACGTTTTGATGAAGTCTCATTCGTCATCTTCAGGCTGGTGTTCTTGGCTTCGTGCTTCTAGCAGCTGTTTCTTCCTTTTAACTGCCAGTGGGGGTGTGAACTGATTGGGTGGGAGCTTGGCTGTGGTCTGATTGGGTGGAGGTGTGTTCTGATTAGTTAGGGGGCTTGGCTGTGCTCTGATTGGCTGGGGGTGTGTTCTGTTTGGGTGGGGGCTTGGTTGTGCTCGGGTTAGGATGAATTGCAGGGGGATTTGACCTGGTGAGCTGTGTTGCTGTTGTTTGGCTTCGCGTTCATGGTCGTGCCACATCTTCATGGTGGGTGTCAGTTTGCTTCATGTATGGATTGGAGGGGTTTAAAGTGGCTAATGATGCAGGTGTGGTCTGGCTTCTGGTTTGTGGTTGTGCCTCATCATTGGTGTGGGTTTGGGTTTGCTTTTGCATGGATGTGTGGTGGTGTGTGGTTTTCATGAGTGTGGGTCTGGTGTCATTCTTTGTGTTAGGGACTCATTTGTCAATAAGGGCGAGTTTCCAAATGGCTGGTAGGCGGGACATATCATCTCATTTATTCATGCTATGTGGGCATTTTTCTATCTTGATGGCTTCTCTGATTATTCTGTTGTTAAAGTGTTCAGTTTTGGCGATAGTTCTGGTCTTTTTAAAGTCAATTTCATGTCCTGTGGCTTTAAGGTGTTGGATCAGGGAAGAAGTTGGTTTCTCTTTTCTGACTGAGTTCTTGTGTTCTTCAATGCGTGCACTTATTCTTCTGTTGGTTTGTCCGATGTATGTGGTGGGGCAGGAGGTGCATGGGATTTCATATACTCCTTGATTTTCTAACTCAATTTTGTCTTTGGGGTTCCTTAGGATGGTGGATATTTTTCGGTTTGTGCAGAATACTGTCTTGATGTTGTGTTTGTGGAGGATCGTGCTGATTCTGTCTGTGGTGCCTTTTATGTATGGGAGGAGGGCTTTGCCGTTTTCTTGTTCTCTGTCTTGGATTTTAGTGGGGGTTTCTTTTTGGATTAGGTTGGTAATCTTATTTCTTTGGAATCCGTTGGATGTTAGTACGTTAGTGAGTGTATGTAGTTCGGTTTTTAGGTATTGTTCATCAGCTGAGCGTTTTGTTCTGGAGATGAGTGTCTTGGCTACAGAGTTGATCTGTGCTGGGTGGTGGTGTGAGAGTGTGTGCAGATAGCGGTTTGTGTGTGTTTTCTTCTGGTAGAATGTGTGTCCTAGGGAGCCATTGCATTTCTTGTAGCCTAAGACATCCAGGAAGGGAAGTTGGTTGTTGGCTTCTGTTTCCATGGTGAACTGTATTTTGGGGTGTAGGCTGTTGAGGTGTGTGAGGAAGTTGTCCAGTTTTTCTTTCCCATGTGGCCAGATTATGAAGGCGTCGTCTACATATCTGAGCCAGAGTTTGGGTTTGTGATCAGATTTTTCTAGAGCTTGGGTTTCAAAGTGTTCCATGTAGAGCAGTGGTTCTCAACCTTCCTAATGCTGCGACCCTTTAATACAGTTCCTCATGTTGTGGTGACCCCCAACCAGGGGTGGGTTCTAAATTTTTTTACTACCGGTTCTGTGGGCGTGGCTTATTTTGTGGGCATGGCTTGGAGGTCATGTGACTGGGTGGGCATGGCTAGCTGGTCATGTGAATAGGGACTACTCAGAGGGCTGAAAAAAGTCATTTCTGACAGGACCTCGCACTTTTGACTGGTCCTCAAACTTACGACCATCCTCACATTTATGCCAGTGCAGCATTCTTAACAACCATGTCACTCATTTCACTCATTTCACAACTGCTTCTTTTCACCATGGTGATAAGATAGGGCAAAAAACATAAAATGTGAGGACAGTCGTAAATTTGAGGACTGGTCAAAAGTGCGAGGACCAGTCAAAAATAACTTTTTCAGCTCTCTGAGTAGTCCATATGCACAAAAGGACTACCCAGAGGGCTGAAAAAAGTGATTTCTGACAGGTCCTCGCACTTTTGACCGGTCTTCGCACTTATTCTTAACAACCGTGTCACTCATTTCACAACTGCTTATCTTCATCATGGTGACAAGATAGGGCAAAAAAGTAAAATGTGAGGACAATCGTAAGTTCGAGGACTGGTCAAAAGTGCGAGGACCAGTCAAAAATAACTTTTTCAGCTCTCTGAGTAGTCCATATGCACAAAAGGACTACCCAGAGGGCTGAAAAAAGTGATTTCTGACAGGTCCTCACACTTTTGACCAGTCTTCTCACTTATGACTGATCATCATTTATGCCCATTGTAGCATTCTTAACAACCATGTCACTCATTTCACAACTGCTTTTCTTCACCATGGTGACAAGGTAGGGCAGAAACGTAAAATGTGAGGACAGTCGTAAGTTCGAGGACTGGTCAAAAGTGTGAAGACCAGTCAGAAATAACTTTTTCAGCCCTCTGAGTAGTCCATATGCATAAAAGGATACAGCAATAGAGAGGGATGAAGGAAGGGGAGGGAAATTAGAGTAGGAGTGAGGGTAAGAGAGGGAGGAAGAGAGGAGGAGAAGGAGAAAGGAAGAGGAAGTAGGGAGGAGAAGAAGAGGGGGAGGAAGAGAAAGTATGAAGGAAAGAAAAGAGAGAGGTGGTAGGTTTGAGGAGAAAGATTGCTGTACAATAAAAAAGATGAAAGGGAAGAAAGCCAGCCCCAAACAAATATAAAGATATTAAGATCAAGAATGAATTGTTAAACTTTAAAGAAAAAAAGAGAACAAATATGAATAAATAACAATAATTAGAAACACACATACAAACATACAATGTATTTTCTTTGAACAGAGTATTTGGCTGGTTCACAAATTTAAACAGTGTTTAGTTATTTCAATTAAATTTATAATTTCTATATTTCCTTTTTTGCCATATTTATTCCTCATCTATTTTTGTAAAAAACCAATATTACCCTTCATCCTCATCTCTAATCTTAATCAAGTTCAATTTTTCCCTTCTATTCTATATTATACCCCTTCCCATTGTCATCTATTTTTATATCCATCCTCACATTGGTTAATTATGTAATATTACAGTTTAATATAAATTCAACATTTTAATATAAATCAATTAGTTATATAACTACCATTTTTGTATATTAATCAATATGAATATGAATATTCCAATTATTTCCATGCAATCCAATTTCTTACAAATCAATTAATTATATTTACCAATAATAATAAACCAAATAATTTCCCCCATATATTCCTCCAAACCACAACTTAACCATTTCTGCTTTCAGAAATATACAATTAATAGTATCTCAATTATTACAATTCCCTAGTTAAATAGAGCTTTTTTCTTTTGTGTTTTAAAATCTTGAACTCTCCTCTTTTTCCCTAAATTTCCCATTGTTTGCACCTACCTTTTTTGGTGAGGAAAAAGAAAAGAAATCTGCCTGGCTAATTTTCCAATGTTGCAGCAACAGCAAAGCCAACAGCCTGCTTTACTTTCAGTTTCGTTTTTCAGCATAGCTAGGGGAAAAAAATCTCTCCAGCAAGCAGCAGAGCCCTGAGCAAAACAGCTGAGAGCAAATTAGCTGAGAGTCGGGAGCCGATCTAATCAAGGGCTAATTAGCCTATGATGAAGCTCCGCGGGCCAATAAAATTACAAAAAAACACCGAACCATTTGTTAAATTGCTGGCTCGCTCGCCCCTCACTCACCACTATTTATTGGCAATAAATAATGGTGCGGAGGGGTGGGGCGAGCCAGTAATTTAACAAAGCCCCGCGGCAAGAATTTAAACAGTTTTTTTTCCTCTAGCCATCAGCTGGGACTCAAGAGGCAGCAATAGATTGGGAGTGGGCGGGGTAAGCGAACGGCCGGCGATCCAACAGAGCAGAGAGTGTGGGTGAGTGAAGGCGTGGGGGGGGGGGGCGAGAGAGGGCTTTGGCGACCCCTTGAAATGGCCGTTCGACCCCCAAAGGGGTCACGACCCTCAGGTTGAGAACCGCTGATGTAGAGGTTTGCAATGACAGGTGAGAGGGTGATCCCATGGGTGCTGCTTCTATTTGTTTGTATTTTTGTCCGTTATAGATGAAGTATGTGTTGGATAGGTAGTAGTTGGTCAGATCTAGGATGTGCTTGGGGGGGGTTATATTTGTTTTGGATAGCTGTCAAGGCTTCTTTGATTGGCACTTCGGTGAAGAGGGATATGACATCGAAGCTCATGAGTAGGTCGCTAGGCTGTAAGTTTTGTTTCTTTATTATCTCTATGAACTGGAATGAGTTTTTTTACATGTGAGGTGATGGATTCTGCATAGCGCTGTAGTTGTTTGGTGAGAAATTTGGCTAGGTTTTGTAGAGGTGAGCCTATGGAGCTGACTATGGGTCTAAGTGGGGTTCCTTCTTTGTGTATCTTGGGAATACCATAGATCTTAGGGCATCTGGATGATTTCTCTCTGGGAATGATTCTTTGCTGGATCTCTTCACTGAAAACATATATATGTTTTTGTAGATTTTCATAGATTTTCACGGGTACAGGTAAGCAAGTCTTGGTGTATTCGGGTCTTCTCCCATGTAAGATTGAGAGCATTTTGGCAACGTTTCAGCAGAATCTCATCTGCCATCATCAGGCTTATTTATTTATTTATTTTTATTTTATTTTATTAAATTTCTATACTGCCCTTCTCCCGAAGGACTCAGGGCGGTGTACAGCCAGAAGTAAAACCATGACAATAGAAAAATTAAAAACAAGTTAAAACAATTAAATCAATTGGCCAAAAATTCTAATAAAACAATCCATTAAAATAGTAAAAATATTATTATTATTTAGGCCAGCCCTGTTTGTTGGAATAGTAATGTTTTAGGGCACGGCGAAAGGTATGCAGGTCGGTAATCCTACGAATCTCTGGGGGCAACTCACAGAGAATGCTCTCCCCCTGGGGGTCATCAGCCAGCATTGTCTAGCTGGCAGCACCCGGAGGAGCCCCTCTCTGTGGGAGCGTACCGGTCGATGGGAGGCTATCGGTGGCAGAAGGCGGTCTTGTAGATACCCAGAGCCCATGCCATGGAGCGCTTTACAGGTGGCAACCAACACCTTGAATCACACCTGGAAGACCACCGGGAGCCAGTGCAGCTCGCGCAGGACCGGTGTTACATGGGAGCATCGGGTCGTTACCTGCACGGCCGCATTCTGGACCAGTTGGAGCCTCCAGGTGCTCTTCAAGGGGAGCCCCATGTAGAGTGTGTTACAATAGTCCAGACGGGAAGTGACGAGGCCGTGAGTGACTGTGCATAAGGAGTCCTGATTCAGAAAGGGATGCAACTGGTAAATCAGGCAAACCTGATAAAAAGTCCCCCTGGCCACAGCCATCAGATGGTCTTCCAGGGACAACTGCGAGTCCAGGAGGACACCCAAGTTGCGAGCCCTCTCTGAGGGGGTCAAGATCTCACCCCCAATAGTCAGTGATGGAGTCAACTGACTATGACGGGATGCCGGAAACCACAGCCATTCGATCTTGGAAGGGTCTGAGCTTGTTCTTCCCCATCCAGATCCATACAGCTTCCAGTGCAAGGGGTCTTCTGCAGCAACTGCCGTTACTATTTCAAATCTGGTGCTGGTAGTCTGCTTTGCTGGGATGGCCCCACCTCTTCGTTCTGAATGGTTGGGAGTCCCAGTCTGTGTCTATTGGCTTGGCTTCGGGTGTATGGTCGGTTTTTTCTCCACCAGGTGGCAGGGCTTCATCTTTGTGGCTGGCTGGAATGTGATTTGGCTGGAGGTCTCGGGGTGTGTGTGTCTGGCTTCTGGGGTGTAGATTTTTCTGTCTGTGGGTGCTGGGACTTGTTTGTTGACAAGGGCTAGTTTCCAGATGTCTGGTAGGCAGGAGGTATTGTCATGTTTATTCATGTTATGGGGGCGTTTTCTATTTCAATGGCTTCCATAATTATTCTCTTGTTGAGGTGTTCAGTTTTTGAGATTAATTTGGTTCCTTCAAAATAAAAAAAATCCTTCAAAAAGGACATGAAATTGATGGCTGAATGGAGCCTAGAAGTGCTGGATCTGGCCCCCGGAAGCTTGGATCCAGCTCTCCATTTCAGCCTGCAACAGGTCGGGAGAGGCCCGCAGAGGGATGAACGGAGCATCAGCGGGGTGCATGAGGCTGAAGGGGAGACTGCTTGCTATATCTTCACAAGATAAATGACCTAGTGAATGGGCAAGCTCCATTACATTTGTAACTCGAGGACTACCTGTACAGATTCCTGGAATTTGGAACATATACAGAAAGCCAATCCTTCACACATCTCATCATCTCAGGTGAGCAAATATTTTCTCCAGTTTAAATTTTATATCACATATATTTCTGGCTAACAAAACAATCAAACGTAGCACATAATCCTGAATATGATCCTCTATGCTCATTCTTTTTTGTCAAGATCCTGAACCATAGGAATATTGCTCCTCCCTAGTGATTAGGCCCTCTTGGAAAGTTAGGAGAGAGAGCCAGGCAGCAGATTTGCTAATTTGGGTTAGGTTCATTCTTTGTTGCTTCACAACAACCATTTATATTCCGTTCTTTAAGAAACATATTGTAGCTTTGCTATGACAACGTAACTGCTGTACATGTATTTAAAATTTTGTATTAGGTGTTCAGAGAGTTCTGGTAGCTAGGGTGAGAACAGATGTCAAGCACCATATTTCATCTTGTCATGTTTATTGCAGGGCCAAGTTCATTCATGGAATGTTAACCAGTTCATTTCAGTTTACTCAATCATATGATCTCAGATTGTGCTTCTTAATTTACATTCAAGTAAAGATGCTTTGGGAGGTTTTGGAAGGTGGTCTTTCTGCTCTCAGACATTCAAATTCATTTGTCATCCTTGAGTTATCCAGTTGTCATAATAGATTCTCTAATACAAATTATCCAGGGGCTTTCCATTTGGTTTTTTGTGGCAAAATGTGTCTTGTGACCTTGGGGAGCTATCAAGCAAGGATGATAGTGGTTAGTCTATAGTTGGTTCCCTTAATATCTTTCATGCATAGGGCATGAGACCAAGTCTGATGGGAGACATCATGTAGAAGAGTATGGAGATAACCCTAAAAAAGGTAATGTAATAATGGTTACATAAACATCAGTTTATCCCTGAGAAATAAAGGGTGTGTGTGTGTTTGGAAAATAAATTCAAAATTACCCTGCCTTGATTCTTTGTGGCATAGGAGGGCAAATCTGTCAAACTTTGCGTTATCACACCCTACAGCGATAAAGTACTGTCCCAATAGACTTAGTAGTGTCTGTTTCCTGACTCAGCCTGCTTCAAAAGGCTGACACCTTAACCTTCTAAATGTTTTATAATTGAGCTGACAAAGTTTATTCTCAAAGCCTTAGGGGAAAAAATAGGGAAAACTTGCTTTGTTTTGTTTTTCTTTTCCTCACTAATACCAGTATTTTTTCCTTCTGTATGCTACAACTCATTGATGCCAATTATTCTGAAGACTGTAATGGGCCTAAATTACGCTGTACCCCAAAAGGAAGCCCTAGTGAAAGACTGGACATGCCCAGCACAGGAGGCAGCCCTTCCCTTCCCCGATCAGCTGGGCCCCTTAATTGTTACCCACGGATCAGCTGGAGGTTTCTTGCACACTTTTGCCAGCCCCATCCCTGCCACGGCAACAGGCAGCCTTGCAGCTGAGGGCCCCTTGTTAAGTCACAATCCCGGGCTTGCCATACCTGAGGGTGGTGGTGAGGGGGGCAAGGAGTGCAACCATCGGAGCTGGTGAGTCCGATGATGAGCAAGGTGGCGGTGGCAGCGGGATATGTCAGGCCAGTGCCGGCCAACTGCTTGTCAGCAGGCCATTTTCCTGGCTGGGTCTGGCTGTGAGTGGCTCTGGCAGGCAACAAGATGCACGGCCTGCGTGAAGAATAGGGAGGTGACAGTGGCAATGGACTTCCGGCAGCAGTGCAACACAGTCACTCATCAGGTGCTCATCCCTGTGGCCGTGCACGCGCCAAGGGCCCCTTGCCAAGTCCCAATCTGGGGCTTGCCATACCTGGGGGGGGGTAGAGGCCCGAAGCTGCAACGATCAGAGCTGGCAAGTCCAACAATGAGCGAGACGGTGGTGGGACATGTCATGACAGCACCAGCCAGCCGTTTGTCATCAGGCTGCTCTCCTGCGAGTGGCACCAGCAGGCAACGAGGTGCACAGCCAGCACGAAGAACAGGGAGGCGATGGTGGTGATGGGACTTCCGGCGGCAGCCCAACACAGCTGTTCATCAGCTGTTTGCCAAGCTGCTGGTAAGAGGGGCAGCTTTCCTTTTCCCACCCCCATCTCCTGGTACATGGGGAAAAAATAAGACCTCTCTGAAAATAAGGCCAAGTGCTTATTTCGGGGATCAAAAGAAAATAAGACCTGGTCTTATTTTCGGGGAAACACAGTGTGTGTGTATGTGTGTGAGATCAGACATGAAGAAAGGGTCTCTGCTCTCTCATGCAGAGTTGTCACCATTGTTGGGCTCCAAAAGGAGCCAAAGCCTCCCTGTAGGGGTGGCAAAGCAAAGAGGGAACACATAAAGGGGATTTAAGGAGATTCTGGAAAGCTTTTGAGATTATTTAAAGAAACAGATTGATTATGGAATATAAACATTGTGAATATTGAATTCTTTTTGGGGAGGGACTTTAGGCTTGAATATATGGTTTTTGGATTACTGGACAAGAGCGGGATTCATTAAAACAAGACATTTCATCACCAGGACAAAAAAAGTAGAATTCAGAAAGCAATGGGATCAATGTTTCAAGACGTCAAGGACATTCTGATAAGAAACCACAAGGAGATTAAGAATTTAATACAAGGCATGGATGAAAAACTAGGAAATTTATACAAAGAACAATGAGTGATCAAGACGCCCAGGAAAAAGAGGAGCAATTGAAAGAGCAGATGAAAAAGCAGAACAGATTAACCAGCAAATAAAATAAGACAACAAAAAGAAAACAATAACAAAAATAACAATGACTGATGAAATAAACCAAGGGGAAAACATTTGAAGAGATTTAAAAGGAGAACCGGAGATGCAGGAAGACATTTTTGAAAGGGAGGCAGGGTCGGGGTAGATATTTTGGAAGCTAGACAATGGAAAAGGGCAGATATGGGAGAAATGTTTAAAATTAATAGTCAGGACATAGATGCAGATAGAGATAAAGATCCAAGAGAGGAATATGGGAGGCAAGTTAAAAATAAACAATTAAAGCTTTAAACCGAGCAAGAGATGACGGATAGAAAGGTTTTGTTCTTAAATATAATGGTGGCATGATTAAAAGTTAGAATAGGGATAGAAATAAGAGAGGGGGGCAATATTAGTATACACATTTTTATACAATAAGATAAAAGCAATAATAAGAGGGAAGATTAGAAATTGAATGATGGTATTCTTATGTATGTTTAAACAATGTTGTGATTGGCATTGGAATAATGTATTGAAACATTGAACAATTAAATAATGAAAGTTTATAATTTAATACAAATATGTGTATTAACACTAGAATTACATAAGCCTGAGGAATGTAACAAATATTAATATCACTATTTTTATTTGTACTAAAATGTATGATACCCAGATGCCCCACTGTTCATGCATTGATATGGATATATTGTAAAATAAAATTAAAAAACTTGAATATATATATAAAATAGTAATAATAATACTTCAGTTTTCTGCTTTTATTTTCTTCCAGATAATTAGATAACAGAGACAGAACATTTTTCTTAGATTATCTTTTCTTCACCAATTACTACAATAAAACTTGATATAACAGGGGGGAAAATATAGCCTATTTTTGAAATTATAATTGGAGAGGAACATTTTTTGCAAGCCCTAATTGCCGGTGCCTCATAAATTCCATGTTTGTTATTAGTTTATTAATACTTAATTTTAATTTAAGGTTGAAAATCAGTCAGAATTTTGTAGGCATAAAAGAAATAAATAAACGTGCAGAACCACTTCTCTCTGAAGGTTTCTGCCTATCCTATCAGGTTTTATAGGATGGGTACACTTCCTTTCAGAAAAAGTTGTATTTACCTGCAAGGGTGAGTTGGCCCCCAATTACTACTTGAGTTTAATTTCAATCAATGTTTCAGACAAAAATTCTCATGTGGATATCTGTAAAAGAAGCAGATAATTTGGATTACAATAGATCCTTGGGAACAAATTGGGAACACAAAGAATAATTCTGATTAATCTTGAGAGAACAACTTCTAGGGATTTTGTATGTTTGTAAGGGTAGAAGTATCATTATAGAGTAGAATAGACATTGAAGTAGTTTATCTCTAAACAGTTTGACTGTTGCTGGGACAAAAATATTATCTTTACAATAATATATCTAATTATCACAATTGAAGCCTTCTGCGTTTAGGATTAAATTTCAATTAATAAGAAGTCAGCTAAATTGAAATAGGCACCAAAGAGATAGCCTTTATATATAGACTGTGATTAAATCTTGATGTATTTTTATTCTGGATTCATAATACTGAGAAAGCCAAATATCCTTAATTGTAAGCATTTAGCTCTATGGTTAAAATATAACCTTCCATCTAAACTGATATAGTGGGTAATTTTTCGAAGCCTTTAGTTTGTGGTAAGATCCACTGAATGAATACTGAGGTAAATAAGCATTGGGGGGGTGGAATTATGCCAATCAATTGCACTAATGTTGAAATGTCATGTGTTTGTGTACAACTGAAGTTTTATGTCATCCTGACATCTATAGAGCTACAGGCTAATGTAGCTTATAAAGTGGGACACTGATGTGAGCACTTTTGACAATCACTTTGCCCTAGCCAAATCTATGTGATTTGCATTTGTCAGCATAAGCATTGTAGCACAATAACACAATTAAGCACAATTAAAAAACAAAATAGTAGTTTGTGAAACCATTTTTATGCAGATCAAGACCCAATTTTCTTTTCCAGTAAGACTGAATGAGTTTACTGTTGAAATATTACATGCATATCTATTAAATTAAATGTTAAAACACCTACATAAGATTTAGCTTCATGTGACTACAAATCCATCTTTTTCTATTTGTGAAAAATGGATGTTTGCCTTTGCTATGTTGCCCTTTCTGAAATAAATACATAAAATGAAATCTAAGAATCTGCTGACCTGATTAATTCCACATGTTTGTACTGTGAACAAACTGTTATCATTTTAAACTACCATATTTTTTGGACTATAACATGCCTATCCCTGCTGTCTGGAATGGACTGAAAATGGGACATGCGGAGGCCGAAAATGGGGTGCGCAGAAGCTGAAAAAGGGATGCACGAATGCCAAAAATGGGGCATGTGGAGGCAGCGATAGGTGACAGCAGTGATGGGTGGTGGCGGCGCTGATGAGCGGCGGCGATATCCACAGCCTGGAACAGCTAATAGGCGGTATTCCAGGAGGCCAATCCAACTGGCAATCAGCTCATGCTAAATCAGGCTGTGCTGAAGCTGACGATGTTGCTTGCTGTTTGCTATAAGGAGGTAAATTGCTGGGAGGCAGAGTCCGAAGGGTGGGGGAAGGTGGGTGGGTGGGGAGCTTTGGCAACATTTGCTATATAAGATGCACAGACATTTCCACCCACTCTTTGGGGGGGGGTAAAAAGTGTGTCTTATACTCCAAAAAGTACGGTAATTTTATGTATACATTGAAAATGGTAATTTTGGACAACCAACTTCTGAACCACAACTTAAATGTCTTGGTTCATGAAGCATTTTGTAGTATTTATTATAATGCTATGTATGTTTGCTATTTATATGGATTCAGAGTAGAAAGCTTAGGAAGTGTAGGCATAAATTATTATCAAGCTTGGTTTTAGCACTAAACACCTGTTCTCAAGCAACAGAATGTCAGGAGAATGATATAATGGGATGATATTTACAACTGATACCACACTGTGAGATCTCATTGGATTTTCAGTAGACACATATGCAATTGCATTGCCAGTCACTAAAAAGTGTTTCAACTGATTATCTGTACTGAAAATTAGCAAGATCAAAATTATGTTTGTTTGTAGCATTTAAAGACAAATGAAAAGAAATGCAGAAAATTTCAGAATAAAAAGTACATTATAATAATAAGAAAATGAAAAATTAAGAGCATAAAAGCAGCATTCAATAAAGGTGAAAATAAAAACAATTTAAAAACATTTTTAAAAAATCATATTTACATTAAAAAGCCAGGTTTTTATTAATTAATTTTTAATTCAGTTTTGCCTGGGGATTGAAAGACAATAAAGTGAATACCAGTTGGAACACTCTGGGGAGGATATTCCATAACCTAAGTGCCACTACTAAAACTAACCTTTTACTCTGATCTCTTTGCCAAAACTGATCTTTGATAAAAAGCCTGGACCTTGGGATGAGATAAAAATGTTATTAATGTAATATAATCAATTTGATCCAAAATATTATTTATAGCGATTATACATGCATAAAAACCTGTGATCAAATTACTCAGATTCAGATAATAAGATATAACAGGCTGCCAGCAGATGGGCACTTATGTTCCATACAGAATGCTCAGGCCTGAATTCATACCTTTGCATTCAATTCTACTTACCAATCACTGGCCAAGAGACTTTCAGTGCTAATCAAAGCAATTGCATATAAAAATATAAAATATGTATGAAAAGGAAAAACTAGAAAACTCTCCAAAGAATTATTCACAAGATGAGATATATTAGGGAAACAATAGTTCAGCAAATGAATAGATTCATGCAGAACTCTCTCCTTCTAGAACAGACTTAGAATGCAAAAGAGCTGGAAGGGACCTTTGAGGTCTTCTAGTCCAGCCCCGTATACCATCTTAGACAAGCGACTGTCCAGTCTCTTCTTAAAAACCTCCAATGATGGAGTGCTGAAGATGACGCAATTTAGTTTTGTTTAGTTTCTGACAAGATGCTCCAGGAGCTGCCCTCTGTGAAACAAACAAACAAACAAACAAAATATGAAAAGAACTGTAGATTGTGGAAGTACCTTTTCTTGTTTGTTTTTGAACCTAGACTGCCTTTCACTTTACTCTTGGCTGGATCCAAACTCAAGATGAATGCATGATCTTTTATATTACTCAGATGTAATCCCATTATAAATAAGTAAAATGGACTCCTTGGGAAGATTATATAATAGCAGAGTAAATTAGATAAACTTATTTCCCATCAAAATCAATGAGCCAAGGTATTTAATTACCACTGCTTTCAATGGGAATAGTGAAATTAACTGTATTTTTTCTGGTCCTGAGCTAGTAATGAAGTGAGGAAAATCCACAATATAAAATTACAAAAAAGACACAGAAACTTTTGAATCTTTGATGAGGTGGATAACGTCTTTGGCCTATGAATTGTTACTTTATTCTGCCTCAGCTGGGAGTCATAAAGAAATTACCCAATGGCACCAGAACATCAGTGGAATGGATGGATCTAACATTTTTTGATTTTTTTTTCCTTTTGGAGGTTAAGGAAAAAATTGGTCCTTATCCCCAAGATAGAAAAACAAAACTGATTAGATATGATTAGATTAGATCTGAAAATCAGTTGAAGAGATGTATAGAAGGTGGCGCATGTATATGCAGTGGCTCGACACTCCAGAGACCGGTATTTTTTAATTAATTTATTGTTTGTGTATTTTTTAGTGAGCGCTCTGCATGTTCAGGCACAAGTAGTTTACAGCCGACAAGAGTTATTAGCTGTTGGATAGTATTACTTGGTCTGTTGTGTGGATGTTTAGCTGGAGAATTGTGGTAGGTGGGAGTGTGTTTGGGGATTGTTATGTGTGTTGGACCTGGTCTTTGGGTGTTAAGTGAATTTTGTTGTATGGGTATACTTTGTATACACGTACAATGACAATAAAGTTATTTTTTTAAAAAAATTAATGCCTGACTTTTAGGCTAAGTTATCAATAGTAAAGGAGCCAGTTCCCATTACGTAGACAACAATTTTCTCTTTGATACTTTATGGCTGTGAAAATTGGTATTTGAATAAGCAGGAATATAGAATATTGATATGTACAGGTTTATAGAAAACACTTAAAAATATGGTGATGGACATATTTCTTCTTGCTGAGTAAGTTTTATACTACACTTATAGTTACACTTTTAATACCATAACTGTATTTTCAGAACACAGATCATATCTAACTGTGAAAATAGCTTAAATCCAGCTGTTTCACTGACAATATAATGTGAATAGGTTTTTGCCCTGAATGATATCATAATGCTTATTATTGTTCACATATACCACTAGCTCAATTCAAATAATCCAAACTTCCCAGAATACATATATTTTTGTATCTGGGACCTGATTCTTCTATCTATTTCACAATGTCACAATTGATTTCACATGTGGAAATCTTTATTTTTTTTCATTATAATAGAAAAGAAAATGGTTCATGAGATAGGTCTTAATCAAAGGTAGTAATTTTATCTTTCTGCATTCTTATATATTTAACCTTATATATTATTACTGGTGAAAAAGTACTGCTTACTTGAAGAAGATAAAAACTTTTTTGTGTTGAAAGTACAATTAAATTTATTTGCTCAATCAACTTGTTGCCACTATTGTTTGATGGTGATTCTGATGCCATTCAAAGAGAAGCAGTGTGTTTAAAATACAATCAGGTATGGTATGTTAACAGGAAACATTTTTACCCAGAAGAACATCAGTCAGAATGATTTTCCATTGATGGGAAAATATATGCTATTTTGGAAATTATATCCATAAGCAAATGTACACTATGTTTCTTTCAGAGATCACACATTGCTTTTTAAATATCTGAAATATCATAGAAGGGTGAAAGAGTGTGTGATCTATCTGAGGTTGTTGGAAATAATGGTTGGTAGGGATCACAGACAATCTCTGAGAATCATAACATAATACAGGAATAAAGTGCAAAATTTTTGGCAAGAATGCTGTTTGAATCATGGTATCAACATTATTAAATAATTAAGTCATATTAGCATTTAAATTAAAGTATTAAAACTGGATTCTTCCTGCTCATAAGTGTAAATTGATATGTCAGATATTTGGCAAATTCATATTTATCTTTTTGCTCAAAGCCACTAGACTTCAAAATGTCACACTTTATTGAAAAATTTGTACCTAAGCAACTTCATACTTAAAACAGAAGATGGCAAACATCTTTAGATTACATCTTTGCATTTTTGTTGTTTTTTGTACTTTGGTATTCTTTTGGATCATCTCTTCAATAGCAATGCAATTTTATACAGTAGGATGTTTACTATGTACTATGCTAAAAAAAGCCAGCAAGAAAAGAAAAGGAGTTTTTATGCTTCTGTGAATATGTATTTTTAAAGGCCTGTTTACATCTGAAAAGCCCTGGTGAATAGTAAACAGAAATTGCATTGATCTGAGCTTCTATTCACATATAGCTCCAGGGTACCTTGACAATCTAATGGTTGTAATGGTAAATCCAGGTGCTATGATCTAAAGAAGCAGGAACCACATATTTAGCTGCAGCTGCTTTCTTTCCAGTCAGTAACATGCAACAAAGGATGGCTATAATATTCCTGCATAAGATCAGCTGAGAACATTTGGACAGGCCATTTCCCAAGGGGAAAAATGATTCTCATTAATGTATTTGACACCCAGAAAAGTCAGCATTAAGAGCTAGAAATAAATCATAATAGTCCTTAGAGTGGACTATTGACCTACAACTGGCAGGCTTTTAGTTAGGCCAAAAGTCCTGAGGAGTCCAGCAAACGAAAAAGAATGGGGGATGCTTGAATATATTAAGCAGTTGGAAGATCTGCATGAATCAAACTTATAAACTATGGTTAATCCCACATTTGGTATTTGTATTGCAGTTCATTCTCGCTAACAGTTTACAGTTGCACTGAATTCTTCTGTACCAATTAGCAAAAAGATAAGATATCAGAATAAAAACAAATACATTTAGTAGCTGTATTATTTAACATGCATGTTGATTAGAAAATGAACTGAGAGTTGTCTTATTGCTCAGTAATTTTTCCAAATATTGCCTATATTTTACATTTAAAATTTTTATTTATATATTTATACATACATACATACATACATACATACATACATACATACATACATACAAAAAAAAAATAAGAAATTAAGGGCGAGAAAGAGAATGGGAAAAGGAGGTGTGGAATACAAGGGGAAAGAGAAAAAGAAAGAAAAGGGGGCATTGACTTCCAACTCTTCCTAGCACAATACAAGATAAACAGACTACAGCCTCAATTTTTGCTTTTACCCATTAATATATAAGTAGCCATTTCTATAACACCAAATCTTTCTGATCAACAAAACCAAGATCAAAGTTTCATTTTTTTGTCACAAGCACAAATCCAAAAGTTATATCCAAATAAGAACATATTTTCCTTTTTAAATAAAATAATCAAGTTAACCATTCCTGCTTTATCTTCCTTGCTGTGGAAATAATGTGTTTTCTATTTGCACCTAGTAATCTTTATGAACTGTCACCATTTTTATTTACAAAATTTATTGTATTCTTTCAAATTCTTTGGCCTCAAAAAAAAGGTGGGGGGAATCTTTTCCCCCTTTCCTCTTCCTTTTTTCCTTCAAAGTATTAAACTTCTTAAAAACAAAAAAATGCACTTTTTTTCTTTTAAATGCACTTTCTTTTTCTAATACATCTTATTCTTTAACTTTAACATGCAAGCTTTAAACTTCAATATTGCATTTATTGAATGCAATTCAATTGAATTCTCCCTCCCTCCAAACTACACTTATAGAGTAATAATTATTATTCTAATAATTATAGAATTATTATTTTTTAAATATAATTATTATTTTCTTTTATAAACATCCTTTTTAACATACATAGTTTTTCTTTAAACTCATACATCATTTTCTTTTACTTTCTCTTAATACAGGTACTCTCAAATACATTTTCAATAGCCTTTGCCTACTTTAAGCATTGTATAAATGTGAAAAAAATTTGCAAATTTTGGGTTAAACCTTTTTTTCAGTTGCACATACTGTATCAAGCAGAGAAAAATGCATCCTGATTCCAGTTAACTCATTAAGTTTAATGAGTTCACTCCTTCCAGCTTATCTTCATGGAATAAAATCTTTTTCTTCTCTGGAAGTATCAAAGACTTGTAGTCCTTTCTTTTTATTATGAGATCCTCAACCTTTTTAACATCCTTAAAGAAAAAATCCCAAATTTGTCTATTTTCGCAAAGCTCTTCTTTAAATTGTGTTGAGAGGTTTACATTTGAACCATTGTAGTGAGGGTAAAAATGAAAGTTAATATCTTCCAAAACTGCGATATACTCCTCTACATTTTCAGCTACTGGTGAAGTTGGCTTAGAAGTTTGGTAACATTCTCCACATGTTTGCATTCAGAAGTACTTTGAGAGGATTTTTTATCCTCAGAGAACAACTGATCCACAAATGGATGTATTTTATTTAGAGACCTTTCAAATATATCTCTAATACTTTGCTTCATCATCTTGGCTTCCTCTTTTAGTCAGAATCAGAAGATTTTAGCCACCCACAGCTGAGAAGATCAAGATACCAGTTGCTACAATAGTAAACTAAAATCATGGTTTCAATCTTTCTCTTTCTCTGTCATTTCTCTCTCTCTTGGCACACTTCTTTATTTCGCTTGCCTTAGCAGCCTTCTTCCTTGTTTTTTAAGACAAAAAGAAATCCCTAAAACGGCACAGGTCTTCAAAAAGATATAGCAGACTGTTGCTAGAAAGGGCCTCTTTTAAATTGACAAGATAGAATAATAGACTTTGAAGGTGATTAAGATAAGGAAGGCATAATTTACTGTTGGTTTGAATGACAACTTCTTTAGTCCCCGAACAGATTGCAACCCCTTCACTCCCAGCTTTGGTGGAAGTGAAGGTGGGAGTGAACTCCGACAGCTTCAGAGTTCAACTCCAAAAGCTTACAGCTGGCTTACAGCTGTATTGAAGGATCCCGAGGGAAAGTTCTTCGACACACCCTGACTGGGTGGGTCGTAAAAATTGATGGGATATCAATCCCTTCAGTTAGAAGGCAGAAGAGCAACACTCCAGGGAAAAATCCTTCAGAGATCTCTCCCCGTGCTTATGCTTAGTTAGCCACGTTCCCAGGAAGCCTATATTTTAGAAATAATAATACTCTTTAACTAGTAAGCCACTAATTGCAGAAAGCTTCTAACTGAATTCAAGAATGATTGTAGAGAAGGAATTGGACATGTTAGAATTGTTGCATCCATCTACTACTAGAACCTTTGTGTCTATTAGACTATTTATAACCTTCACTTGGGTGAAACAATGCATCATGGGGCAACAATTTTGAATTAATGTATCTCAAATAGGCCAGTTTGAAAAATACATCCAAAATCTGGAACTATGATTCCTGTGGGATTGAAGTTTGGCAAAGATATGGTCATTTCAATGCTGCTCATCATCACCAATCAACATTTATAGCTCTCTGCCAGCTCCCTACAATGAAAGTCAATGGAGAAGCCAGCAGGAAGTCATAAGCTGATCTTGCTCCAAATGTTTTTTGCCCACCCATGGTTTTTCTGTTGCTCTGTTTATTTCTGTTTATCTCATATTTTAGAAACAATGATCCAAGAGGGCATTGGTATTTGGGATAATGGATACCTGGATTATTACACTGTATAAATCATAACACAAATCTTCTAGACTTGAACACTGAATTCAGAACAAACTCACTCAAATCCAACACTTTGTGATGTCTTTATTATTGCTTAAATAAAGTCAGTTTTACATGTGCAAAACAGTGACAATCTGTATGATGTCAAAATAAAGCTAAGAAAGTACTATTCACCTATTCCAGTGGTTAATATAGCTTCAACTCAAAAACCAATTGCAGGAAATGTTTATTTATTCAATTTCTAACGTGACCCAATTTAGCCAAGGTTTCTGGGCAGCTCACAATTTAAATTTTTAAAACAAATCAAGATGCATTAAAACAATAAAAACATCCACAAAATAAATAAGTGTAAACAACAGCCATGCTGATTAATTAATTAATTAATAGTAAAGCTGAGAAATAAATTCCAAGAGTCAGGCTCCTGCTTTGTGATTTCATTTGAGTGACCAGGTGATAGCAATGTTATTATATTTATAATAAGACACTTGATTAATCTACATTTAGATTATATATTTTTCAATTATAAGGAACATATAATATTTCAGAGGGGGCTGGAATCCACTTCATTTTCATGTGCAAGCAATTGTTTCCATGCTGCTATGACTTTATTGTGGTTTCTATCTTCAGGCTTGTTATCCTTTTCTGCTATGTGTTTCCTGTCAGTGAATAGTGTACTTACAACTGATAGTTCATCATTTATTGTTGTGTTTTTCCATACCAAATTCATTAGATGATGGTGATGATGATGATGATGACAGTGTAGATGAGTCTCTGCAATTTTTTCTAGGAACATCAATGTCTGTTAACATAATGCCTTTGAAGTTTTTGCAAAATATTTACTTCAAGGACTGTGAATTGAGAAGAAGGTTCAGATATTTTTGTCTTAGGGTATGGCAATGTTACTGTTACTCCCTTGTCATGGTCACATCACTTATTCTTAATCTTGGAGTTTTCTGTGGTTGCTCTGTACAGAGAAAAATGAATTGGTTTGTCCCCAATTGCTGATGGACCTTATGGATTTCAGAGGGAAATTGGAATTGTCCCTAAAACCTTGGTTCCCAGTTTGTCTGAAGCCTTAAGGATAGTCCATGTTTCCTCTTATGGGGCCTAGCAGGCAATTCTGAGCTGTGGTGGGATTCAATTTTTTTAACAACCGGTTCTGTGGGTGTGGCTTATTTGGGTGGGTGTGGCTTGGTGGTCATGTGACTGGGTGGGCGTGGCTTGATGGTCATATGACCGGGTGGGTGTGGCTAGCTGATTATGTGACCAGGTGGCCATGGCTATGTGTATAGGGACTATTCATAGGGCTGAAAAAAGTCATTTCTGGCCGGTCCTCGCACTTTTGACTGGTCTTCACACTTATGACTATCCTCACACTTATGACCATCCTCACATTTATGCCTTATGCACATAGGGACTACCCAAAGAGCTGAAAAAAAGTGATTTTTGACAGTTCCTCACACTTATGACCGGTCATCATTTATGCCCATTGCAGTATTCTTAACAACCCTGTCACTCATTTCACAACTGCTTCTCTTTACCACGATGACAAGATAGGGCGCAAAACGTAAAATGTGAGGACAGTCGTAAGTTTGAGGACCGGTCAAAAGTGCAAGGACTGGTCAAAAATAACTTTTTCAGCCCTCTGAGTAGTCCATAGGCACAAAAGGACTACCCAGAGGGCTGAAAAAAGTGATTTCTGACCGGTCCTTGCACTTTTGACTGGTCCTTGTACTTATGACTGGTCATCATTTATGTCCTTTGCAGCATTCTTAACAACCGTGTAACAACTGCGGTGCTTCATGTGACCAGGTGGCCATGGCCAGGTGGTCATGTGGCATCACTTCTTTGCCCTAATGACAGTTTGCTGCAATGGTCATAAGTATGAAAAACGATCATAAATCACTTTTTCCAGTGCCATTGTAACTGTTATAAATCAAGGATTACCTGTAGAAAAATACAAAAAGCTTCTTTGCTTGCAAAAAGCTGCCCTAAATACCAATCATTAGATTAGAAATACCTGGAGTTACAAATCAGGGAGGGTGCCAGAGCACCTTGAGAAATTAAAATAATTAAAATGCAATGATAACTATCAGCAGCCAACTCTTGCTCATAAAGTGAAACCCTTTAGCAGAGAGGTCATTTAAGCTCTCCAGAATGAAGCAAAGGAGCAAACAGAGTATCTGTTGCTTGCTAAACCAATTACCAGAACAAATAGACACAGAACTAGTCAGATTTCCAAAGCTGCTTCTTTTCAGGAACAGAGATTACCATTTTTCCTTCCAAACAAAGCTGAATAGGGAAAATTATCTCATCACAGATTAAACATCACCAAGCACAGAATTAAACTTCACCAAAAACCAGTTTTAGACCAAAAATCAGAAAGGGTATGTAAACTCATGTTTGAATGTCAAACTTTCTAGTTAGCCAATAAGCTTTGCTGAATGTCACTCATCTTGGTTCCTTGTCATTAAAAGCTTCTGCTTCATTAGTACAGTGGACTAAAGCACTGTTATTAACAGATTAACATCTGCTGCTTGCAATTACTGCAAGTTCAAATCTCACCAGGCTCAAGGTTGATTCAGCCTTCCATCCTTTCAAAGATAGGTGAAATGAGGACTCAGATTATGGGGGCAATAAACTGACTTTGTATAAATATACAAAAAGTATGAAGGCTATTGCTTAACGCATTGTAAGCCGCCCTGAGTCTCCGGAGAAGGGTGGCATATAAATTAAAGCAAAAAAAATAAAATAAAAAAAAATAATTCAATTATTTATTCAAAGTGCTGATCATTGCACCCTGGCTGGAAGAACTCCAACAGGGGAGTAGTCCCTCCCAACAGGAAGCTTAAATAACCCTTCCCCTTTAAGAAAGTCTAGCAAAAAAAAAAAAAAAAAAAAAAAAACCTCTGAGAACCTCCGGAACAGGAAGCGACAGTAAGTCTAGGGATACTGCCGGAGAGGCAGTTTCTGTAAAGAGGGCAGTAAAGATTAGGCTAGGAAACAACACTGAATGTTGTAAATTCCTTACAGGATTAAGCCTGTAAAATGGAAAAAACAGAAGGAGATTTCTTTTAACAACCAATTTTCCTAACTACTTAACTACTTAACAACGGGTTCTACTGGTAGAATCCCACCACTGATTCTGAGGACTTAGTAATAGATTTAATCTACTGCTTAATTTAGAATGAGCTATGAGTAGATGGTACAGTGGTCTGTTTCAGTAAGACAGTTTTCTATTCCAATATTTTATATTTAGAACTTTGAACTGAAACACTGTAGACATGTGCAAATTGCATTTGGGGGGGGGGGTGCATGTCTGCCTGTCTGCACTGTGCATAGGGATACTGTTAGTATCATACATCAAACCAGGAAATAGGATCCTATATCATATTAGGGTGACGTCCACCTGACTAAAATGCCTACTGATCTTATGCATTGGGATTAGAATATATGTTTTAAAGGGTATTTTTTACTAACATAACATGTATTAAACTTCCATTAATAACAGCAAGATGCTCAAGGTTTCAGTTAGTTGATTTGAAACATATGATGTTACTATGCTGTGAGTATAATATTATGCATGAATGAGAACTTAGGTTTCTACTTGACTTGTTTCAAAAGATTGATGACAAATGTCTCAGGTAAAGAAGAAAAATAGCACTGATTTTGGATAAATGCACATTATATTTTAAGGTTATGCTAAGAAATATTTTTTGTCCTCCACAACTTAAAGTTATATATTGAATCCAACAACTATGCTAGGGAATATATCAGAATGTTAAACAGGAGAGAGGAAGACAGGGAGAGACAGACAGAGACAGTCAGAGAAACATGTATTAGAAGGAATAGATACTTCTTGTATCTGTCTACCCTGACATCAACTGGGAGACAAACTCTGCGCTAAGTGGAAGATCAAACAGGTTCTTGACAAACCTAGCAGACAATTTTGTCTCCCAAAAAGTAGAGAAGGAAACTAGAGAATCAACCATATTGGATTTAATTTTCACTAATAGAGATGAAATGATAGAGGGTATTGAAGCTACTGGAACTTTGGGGGAGTGATCATACAATATTTGAGTTCAACATTATGCAAATTGTCATATTTTTAAAAATATTAGCTATTTTGCTAATAGCTTTTCTGAGTTGAAGAGTGTGTACAAAAGTGAATGAAATCATGTTCTTTACTTCAAAAATAGCTTTGATTTTTTTTAAAAAAAATGTGTAGGAGGCAATACATTCATTTCTTGTTAGAGTGTGGAGCTATCTTTACCTATTGTAAATTATTTGCAGAATTACAGCAAGGTAACCCCTTGTATACTTACAGATTGTTCCCTTATGTGAAGCTTTTGCTATTTGAAATGAGAATGCTGAATCCACAACATTTGGATTGCTCATTTGCACAACAAATACCTTCTGCATACTTTTTCTTCCTTATATAACATTGTCTGCTTATAACTTCAGAGGCCCAGGAGTGTTTGAAAGCACCTATGTGAAACAAAGCACCTTTTCAAATGTATCCAGGGAATTCTACTTCATATAAAATCTCTGATACATCTGCACATTTGTCACATGTTTTCTTTCCTTTGTTAAGAATGACTCATCTTGTCCATATAGCAAATCGATGCATAAGTGGTTAATGGGCACCTCTAAACTAGAGATGAGAGTTTGATGACCAATGTTATGTGAGAGTTGGAGGAAACCAGCAGGATATTCTTGGCTTATTTTCTTGAATTTTTGCAATGGCTGTGTATTTTTTCTTTAATGTCTTTGACTTTTTAATAGGGCTTCCATCGTAGATGAATATTTCCACCTAAAAAACAAAACAAAACAGGAATATATGACATCAAGTTTTATTAGCCAGTGTCATAAAATTTCTGATAGGCACAGAAAAGAGTTTTGAGGAATCATAGTTTCTATAATTACAATCAGTTAGCAATTTTAAAAAGTCATATCTTTAAAGGTCAATATTTGTTCTATTTGTTTAATATTTAAACTTATCTGCTGCTATAGTTGATATGCAGAACATACAATCTTTTTTTGGTGACCACAGTTGTGACTGGCAACCTGGGTATTAAGTGAAGGAAGTGAAACATTAAAATTTTATTCTCTTACTCCAGTTTTCCTTTGTTTTACAGATCTGAAAAGATCACAAATGCAAGATTTGGTCCCAAAGATATTTTTTCATCACTGTCATAACTGAGAAGAGTCATTAAACAGTGACTAAATGAGGACTACCTGTATAACACTACTCAACACTGTGAAAGTTATCACAAGAAAAATTGATGATAAAATATGTGTATCTGTCTTTGAATGGGTGAAGGTATGTCTATATAGATACATAGAAAAAGATAAATATCTTCCTTTCTCTCCCCCTCCCTCCCCCTCTTTCTGTGTAAAAGATAATGAATATACATATGTACATTTATGTTTTCTTGAAGCATTCAGTTTAATTTCAATTACATACTATATATTCAGCAAATTTTGCTTATAAAGTTTACAAACAACATGGAAGAAGGCATTTCAGGAATCCTTAAAAAGATTAGGATATGTAAACAATTCACTTCTGTCTTCTATAAACCAATAGTAATGCTGTTACATATTACATATTGGTTCTGTTAATAACGGCCTCTAGTGGCTGGCTGGTTGCTGTATTAATTACTGATTGGTTGAAACAATGACAGCTTAGGGTATAAAAGGAGCTGTCAAGCGCGGGAGTTGTTGCTATGCATGTTTTTTTTTTTATTGTAAAAGTTTTACAATTACATTTTCACCCCATTTTCACCCCCCTAACCCTCCCCAAACTCCTCAACCCACCCTCCCAAACACCCCCTGACCCTCCCCTCCCCCCGGACTTCCATAGAATATCATTATCCCCTATACAAAAACCTTGAACCCCCCCAACCCCCATGTCATTTTTCATCTTCACATAGTTCGACTATTTCTATCTTAATATAATATAATACTATCAATAAAAAGCTATTTGGTACTTCTTAGTTTGGTATTTGTTCTGCACATAATCTATCCACTTTCTCCATCCACATTCATAAGTCTCTTGTGAGCGATCTTTTAAGTATGCTGAAATCTTCGCCATCTCCGCGAAGCTGGCCATCTTCAAAATCCATTCTTCTACGGTGGGCAGAGCTTCATTTTTCCAATATTTACCTATCAACAATCTCGCTTCTGTAATCATATACAAAATCAACTTTGTTTCATCCACTGTAAAACCCTCAACTATACGCAATAAAAGCAATTGTGGAGAAAATTGGATTTTTTTCTTTAAAACATTCTGCATAACCCACCAAATTTTTATCCAAAAAGCCTTAACTTTCTTACAAGTCCACCAAATATGATAATATGTAGCATCTAAACAATCACACCTCCAACATTTTGGCTGAACATTAGGGTACATACACGACAATTTCTTAGGATCTAAATGCCATCTATAAAACATTTTGTAAAAATTTTCCCTCAAATTCTGCAACTGTGTAAATTTAACATTCTGAACCCAAATTTTTTCCCATGTTTCCAACATCACTGGTTCTTCAAAATTTTGTGCCCACTTAATCATACAATCTTTAACTAATTCAGTTTCCGAATCCCTTTCTAACAAAACATTATAAAGCCTTTTAATATGCATTGGACCTTTCTCTTTTATATGTCTAACCAATTCTTCCTCATGCAACATAATACCAGTTCTTTGGTCCTCTTTCCATCTCAATTGCAATTGATTATATTGTAACCAAGTTAAATTAATCCCTTCAGCCAACAGTGTCTGTAATGTCTTCAGCTGCCATCTGCCCGCATCTGTAAAAAGAACCTCTTTGTATAACCCCCCCCCCGAGTGACATTATATTTGTATTCCACAAAATATGACCAAGATCCAGCCATAGCGGTATTTTATAATCCCATTTGAGTCGGTGCTTCTTCCAAACTCTCAACAAAGAGTCTCTAAGTATATGGCTTTTAAATACTTTATCCACTTTGCTGTCATAAAATAAATAAGCATGCCATCCAAATTCCAAATCAAAACTTTCTGCGTTTAGCATTCCAGTCTTTTTTCCTCCAAACCAATCACTTGTTAAAGTCAGAGCTGCTGCATCATAATATAACTGTAGGTTTGGAAGTTTAAGACCTCCCCTTTCTGGAACATCTTGCATAATTTTCAATTTTACTCTTGGTTTTTTCTCGTTCCAGACAAACTTGTTCACTCCAGTTTGCCATACTTTTAGTTGTTTATCATTTTTAAGCACCGGAATCATTTGAAACAAAAAAAGAAATCTTGGCAAGATGTTCATCTTGACTGCTGCTATTCTTCCAAGTAAAGACAGCTGCAGTTTTTTCCAAGTCTCCATATCTTTTTGCACCACTCGCCACAACACCTCATAATTATTTTGAAACAATTTCATATTTGATTCTGCAACCTGAACTCCTAGATATTTTACCTTTGGTACAATCTCAAAACCTGCCCTCCTTTCAAGCTCGTGTTTACGATCTTGTGTCATATTTTTGACTATCATCTTAGTTTTTTTCTGGTTCAGATTAAAACCTGAAACTTTACCATAGTCTTGTATAATGTCCTTCATCTGGATTATTGATTCCATTGGCTGTGTTAGGGTAACAACCAGATCATCTGCAAATGCCTTTATTCTGTAATCCTCTTGCCTTATCGTTATACCTTTCAAGATATTAGAGTCCCTTATTGTGTTTAACAAGACTTCTAGTGTTAAAATAAACAACAATGGGGACAACGGGCATCCCTGTCTTGTTCCTTTTTCGATTTTAAACTCTGATGTCAGACTTCCATTAATAATAATCTGTGCCTTTTGCTCTTGGTAGATTGCTGAAACCGCCTGTATAAATTGGTCTCCAAATCCCATTTTTTTTAAAGTCTTTAGTAGAAAATTCCAATCCACTCTATCAAAGGCCTTCTCCGCATCCAAAAAAACCAGCACTGCAGAGATCTGTTTATTCTTCTCAAGATATTCCAGTAAATCTATAACTTGCCTTACATTATCCTTCATGTATCTACCCTCTATGAACCCAGCTTGGTCGTCATTAATCACCTCTTGAATTACTGGCATCAGTCTGTTGGCTAATACTTTTGCATAAATTTTATAGTCATTATTTAGAAGAGATATTGGTCTATAATGTTCCGGTTTTTTGGGACCTGCTTGTTCTTTTGGTATCAAAGTAATATATGCTGATTTCCATGATGGGGGTATTTTACCCCCTTGTTGTATATTACAAAATAAGTCTCTAAGTTGTTCCACCATTTCTGCTTGTAAAGTTTTATAATACACTGCTGTCAATCCATCTGTTCCAGGAGCTTTAGCTGTTTTCAATTGTTTAATTGCTGCAATTATTTCCTCAACTGTTATAGGGTAATTCATTCTTTCTTTTTGTTGGCTAGTAATTTTTGAGACTCTTTTCTCTTCTAGATATTTTTCTATAAGTCCATTCTGTATCATCTTTAGCATATAATTTAACGTAGTAATCTACAAAGACTTCTTTAATCAGTTTTTGTTGGAAAATTTCTTTCCCCCCAATGTCAATACTCTCAATAGTCCGTATACTCTGCTTTTTCCTTAAGGTATAAGCCAACCATCTCCCCGGTTTGTTGGCATTACAAAACGTATTATGCTTCGCATATTGTAGATTTGTTGCAGCTTGTTCCGCCAAAAGCATTTGAAACTGATCTTTCAAAAGTTTTATAGCACCACGTATTCTTTCATCTGTTGGGTTTTTAATAAGTAACTGTTCCTTATTCTTTATTTCTGCTTCCAATTCGAGTCTTTTCCTTTGTCGATTCTGTTTATGTTTGAAGTTCATATAAATAAGTACCCCTCTCATATAAGCTTTGCTCGCATCCCATACTATTTCAATTGGGGTACCCTTATTCAAATTCATTTCAAAAAATTCTTTCATCTGTTTTTTAAGTTCTATTATATTTTTTTCATATCTGAACAAATTTTCATTTAGTCTCCATGACCTTCTCTCAGACTTTCCCATCTCGATTTCTATCCATACAGAGCTATGATCAGTTAAAGTTCTTGGAAATATCTTTGTTCTTTTTGTTTTAATAAGTAAATCATCTGATAACAAGATAAAATCAATCCTGGAGAAAGATCTATGTCTGTCAGAGAAAAAAGTATAGTCCAGTTCTTTTGGGTTATATATTCTCCAGATATCCTTTAATTCCAAATCTTCTTTCATATCAAAAAAAGTCTGTGGCAGTCTGATCCTTGATTTCGCCAAACTCTTTTTATCTAATTTAGAATCAATTACTCCATTCCAGTCTCCCATTATTAGAATAGAGCTATAGTCCCATTGCAATATTTTATTATGTAGAGTCTTATAAAAATGATCCTGTTGTTGGTTCGGAGCATAAATTCCAATCAAAAGAATTTGGCCATTTGCTGTGTGCAATTCAATTGCAACAAACCTACCATCTTGATCTGCTTCTATAATTTTAGCGGACAGTCTTTTATTCACATAAATAACCACACCATTCTTTTTTTCCGAGGTTGAAGCTATAAAATGTGTTCCTAATTTAGAATTTATCAAATATTTATGATCTTGAGTTCGAATATGAGTTTCTTGTAAACAAATTATATCATTATTAAATTGTCTCAAATATGTAAATAATTTCTTCCTTTTTTGTGGTGAATTTAGTCCATTAACATTCCAAGATAAGAGCCTAATTGTCATCTTGACCTTTCTGAAGCGATGAGCTGCTTTGCCTAACTTCTTCTGAAGTCTTCGGCCTAGCTCCTCCCATGGCTTCACGTTTTTCTTTTATCTGCTTGGAAATTGCACGAGTTATACCCTGGTCTTTAACTTCAGGCATCCCAGCTACATCCAAAACAGCACCAGTTGACAGAATTGGGGAAGGTTCTGACAATGATTCCTCCAAAAGGCCTCCTCCCTGTGCAGCACCCTGCATTTCCACTGGTTCCATCTGCTTAGACTGTTGTGCCCTCTCGTGCTGAGATTGCTTTTCTTTATCACTTTTTATCTCCAACAATGTAGATGTACGTGGGGATGATGATCTTTCTTTAAGGATATTATAATAAAAATATTCCGCCTTCTGAAAAGTATTCAATCGATGTCTCTCTCCATTATATTTCAAAATTATACCAGTTGGGGCATCCCACCGAAATGGTATTTCTTGCTTTTGCAATTCATTCACTAAGAACCTGTACTCTTTTCGATCTTTTAACATCTTAGGTGGTAATTCCTTATAAATTCCAATTTGAGCTCCCTCCACTTGCACAGAGGAAAGAAAGGATCTTTGCAGAACATCATTTCTTATTCTTCTATCAGTAAAATATATCACCACATCTCTGGGCAATTTTCTTTGTCTAGCAACCCATGAATTCACTCTGTAAATTTTATCTATTTTATAGACCACATCTGCTGGATCAATTTTTAGCAATACAGCCAAGGCATCAGAACAAATCTGTCTCAGATCTTGCCTATCATTCTCTTTAATTCCTCGAAGCCTAATAGCAAATTCCATGGATCGGAACTGTATCATTGTAATTTCGTTTTCGACTCTCTCCACTTTGTTATCCACATCTGCAATTTTAATATCAGCATCCTTCATTTTGACATTGACTTCTGATTTAAATTCTTCCAGTTTGGAGTCCACTTTAGTAATGGATTCTGCCAAGTCAGAAACCACATTTGACAATTTATCTGACACCTTATCATAATTTTCTTTCATTGCCTCTTTAAATTCATTAATTTCCCTCTTCATTTCCTGTTGTGATTTTTGAAATTTTTCATCCAAAGCCTGGATAATAAAATCTTTTAAACTTTGCACATCAAAGTCCTTTCCCTCCCTCTGCTGACTGGGAGGGGGCTGCTGTACTGGTTTGTGGGTGGGAGATCCCTCCCCTGCCACCTTTCCTTCCTGTTTCTTTGAAGCCATTTTGCCACGTAAATTAACTTTTCTGAAAGAAGAAAATCTTTTTTTTCCTTTCCTTTGCACCTCCACAATATCCTTTTAAAAAGTCCCCCAGAATTAAATAGATTGAAGCAAGCTCAAATTTATTTTTCTTTTCTTTTCCACTCTTCTCTGTTCGCTTGCAACAGGCACTGCTACAATGTAGCTTGTTAGAATAGTTCTGCGCAATCACTCTCCCTTTCAGCTCGTTAACGCTGGAACGGCGCCATTTTTTTCAAGCCGTTTCCACTCGCACTAGCTTTTCCCCAAATCAAAAGTTCAAAAGAGAAGAAATACTTGCAGTTTCTTGGTTTGGGGGTTGAGGTTGTTTTATAACAAAGTTATCTTCCCATCAGTTTAAATGTTTGCTGCAACCGGCTTGCTCTGATGAACAGAGTCATCCCACGCCGTCCGGAATCTCCGCAAGTTAAAAGGGAGCCATACCCGTTTCCTCCCCAGTAGCAAACTTCTGGGGGTTCACGGGGGCTCAACCTGCTTCTTGCTTTGCTCTTCTCCTCAAATCCTCAGGATTCTGGAGTTTTCAAGCCGCTTCCCTCACTCGGGGCGGCTCTACAGGCGGCGGGGCTGGCGGCCGTTCAAAAGCGACCATCTTCGCCGGTGGCAGTCAAACCCGGAAGCCTATACATGTTACAAGTAATAAACACAGGGTTCTTGTTGTGGACGCCTCGCCTCAGTTCTGTCCGTGATCTCAGAATATATCAGTGGCGCCGAAGGTGGGATGTCCAATGGTGGTCATCTGTCAGGAACAGTAAGAGTAGGAGTTACTGGATCATTGTGAGGCAACGGGTCGAGTAAAGCACTAATTGTCAGTGAGGGGGAGAGTTGGAAATGGCTTCCTCACAGAATTTCGCCCCATTCAACCCAGCAACAGAGTCTTGGGAGGCATTTGTGGCCAGATTCGATTGTTTTCTAATTGCTAATGACTATCGGGAGTTGTCCAGCAAATGGAAGAGGGCATATTTTTTAAGTTTCTGTGGCCCAGAGATGTTCGAGACTGCAATGACCCTTATGGCCCCACAGTCCATTCATGCGGGGACATGAGAAGAATTCATGCTCAAATTAAAAAGGCACTATGCTCCTGCGCTGTCTCGCATAGCGTGCAGGCAGCATTTTTATCACCGCGATCAGGCTGAGGGGGAGTCCATCAGTCAATATATTGCTGCATTGAGAAAAGCGGCCAGACATTGCCAATTCGTGGACTTAAATGACTATTTGTTGGACAGGCTGGTCAGCGGCGTGAGGGATGAGAACCTGAAGAGATGCCTCATTGCCAAGCCAGAGCTCTCCTTCCAAGAGGCTCTGGACGAAGCCTGTGCTGCTGAATTGGCCGCACTGTCCCTCGCAGATTTGCCCAAGGGCCAAACAGGCTGTAATCCTAAGGGAGACTCCATACACCAAACTCAGGTGGACTTGAGCGACGACGACCCATGCGGAGAGAACGCCGTTGATCGTATCAAAGAGATGCAGCGCCCTGGGAGATCAGCCAGGCAAACACAGGGAGGCTGCAAGAGCTGTGGGGGGAATCACCTGAGAGCGGATTGCCGTTTAAAGGAGGCAATTTGCCACCGCTGTGGGCGCCAGGGCCACATCGCACGGGTTTGCCGGTCACCCAACCCGTCGGAGTTGGCTGTCGCCCCCCCCAGAGGTGATAGACGGGGTCCTGTCAGGCGGCCGAATTACCAGAGTAGCCGAATGCAACAGAGCCGCGAGCGGGGTGTGTGTATATGGTATCTCCCGTCCACAATGTTACGGCCCGGGACAAAATTACCCTGTCAGTTAATATAGAGGGCTGGCCATGCTGTATGGAGGTGGATACTGGATCGGCAAATTCGATCGTATCCTGGAGCACCGTGAAGCGGTTAATGCCCCATCTTGCCAAATGCCATCTAGCTCCATGTCAAGTACAGCTGCGAGATTTCCAAGGGAATCCAATAGCAATTGTGGGGAGCAGTCATTTCCGGGTCCAATTTAAGAACTATTCTGGCCGCCTGCCACTGATTGTAGTAGAAGCCCCGCTCCCAAGTCTATTAGGATTAAACTGGTTCCAGGCTTTGGGTCTCACCGTTCAAGGGGTGAATACCATCCGCTCAACCGAGTTGGACAGACTGGTGCACGAATTTCCATCTGTGTTTGATGGCAAATTAGGATGTTATAAGGGGCCCCCAGTTTCCTTTAGCCTGGATCCTCGGATTCCCCCCCGCCACCTAAAACCCCGCAGAGTCCCCTTTGCATTGCAATCGCGAGTTGATGCTGAATTGGATAAACTTATATCGCAGGGGGTTTTAGAGCCGGTGGAGTTCGCCCAATGGGAAACACCGACCGTAACTCCAATCAAGGCAGACGGCTCGATCCGAATATGCGCCAATTACCGGGCGACGTTAAACAAGGCACTTCTGGGTCATGCATATCCTGTCCCTGTAGTGCAGCAACTCCTGCACTCCCTGGGCCAGGGTTCAGTCTTTGCCAAGCTGGACCTGGCCCAGGCATATCAACAACTGAGGGTCGATGACAAGACAGCAGAGGCCCAGACTATTGTGACCCACAGGGGGGCGTTCCGATGCCGCCGCCTTCAATTTGGTGTAAGTGTTGCCCCGGGAATCTTCCAGAGCATGATGGAGCGATTGCTGCTGGGAATTCCCGGGGTCATCCCATATTTCGACGACGTCCTGGTCACAGCGTCTTGCATGTCAGAATTAATGGACCGGTTGCGCAAAGTATTACTAAAATTCAAGGGGGCGGGCCTTAAGGTCAACAAAACCAAATGTAAGGTTGCAGTACCACAGGTGGAGTTTCTTGGGTTCTTAGTTGATGGCACCGGCATTCACCCAACACCGGAAAAAACCTCTGCAATTCTGGACGCCCCTACCCCGACCTGCAAAGCAGACCTTCAATCCTTTCTCGGCCTTTTAAATTTCTACGCTGTATTCCTTCCCCATAAGGCATCGGTGGCAGAACCACTGCACCGTCTGTTGGACTGCAGAACCCCATGGAAATGGGGTGCGAGGGAGAATGCTGCGTTCCTCGCTGTGAAACGCCTCCTCACGTCTAATGCCTTACTCATGCAGTATTCCAACCGCCTCCCTTTGGTTTTAGCCTGCGACGCCTCCCCATATGGGGTTGGTGGGGTATTAAGCCATAGGTTGCCATCTGGCCATGAGCTGCCTATCGCATATTTCTCCAGAACCCTGGCTCCTGCAGAGCGTAATTACTCACAATTGGATAAAGAGGCTCTCGCTCTCGTGGCCGGCGTGAAATGGTTCCATCATTACCTCTATGGCCGCTCCTTTGACCTGTACACCGACCACAAGCCCCTTTTGGGCATATTAGCGGGCGACCGAATTGCACCTCAAATCTTATCCCCTCGCATGACTCGTTATTCCGTTTTTTTGGCCGCCTATTCCTACAACTTGATCTACCGCCCCGGTCGTAACTTCGCACATGCTGATGCTCTAAATCGCTGTCCCGTCACTACCCTGCTTGAGGACCCTGTTCCTGCCTCCCCGGTATTGCTGATTGAGGATTCACCGTTACCGCTCACCGCTTTGGACGTCACCCGTCTCTCTGCCAAGGACAAGACCCTTGCCGTCGTTCTCGATTGGATGGCCAGGGGTTGGCCTCCTGGACCGTTTTCGCCTGACCTCCAGCCCTACGCATCACATCGTCTTGAACTCTCCACCCAGGACGGTTGTTTATTGTGGGGCCACCGTGTCGTAATTCCGCCGCCCTTGTGGAAACCTCTTCTGCAGCAACAGCATAAGGGTCACCCGGGGGTGGTTCGCATGAAAGCCTTGGGTCGCGCTTATTTGTGGTGGCCCCTTCTGGATCGGGATATTACTGACTGGGTTTCATCATGTTCTAAGTGTCAGGAATCCCTGCCTTTGCCTGCAAGGGACTGCCCTCGGGAGTGGGAGGATCCTGGGGGGCCCTGGGTGCGCTTGCACATAGACCTGGCTGGACCGATGAACGGACAGTCCTTTCTGGTTGTGGCGGACGCCTTCTCAAAGTGGGTGGAAATCATTCACCTGCGTTCCACCACTTCAGAGGCGGTTGTTAAAGCGTTGCGCCAGCTTTTTGTTACACACGGGCTGCCGGATATGGTTGTCTCCGATAATGGGGCCCAGTTTACTTCTGCAAAGTTCGAGGCGTTCCTAGCACACCAGGGTATCCGCCACTGTTTAATCTCTCCTTTCCATCCATCCAGCAATGGGTTTGCTGAACGTGCCATGAGATCCACAAAGGATGCGTTAAAGAAATTGGATCACGGGAGTTGGCGTGACTGGTTGGAGGAATACTAGCCCAGCACATACGCCCTGCCAGGTGACCAATAAAAGCCCTGCCGAGCTCTTAATGGGCCGGAAATTGCCCACGCCACTTGACCGCATACACCCTTCCTACTGCCCTAGTAAACCGCTTGACTCCCATAGCAGATACCGTCCCTTCAACGTCGGGGACCCAGTCTACGCCTGTAATTATGCAGGTCTCCCATTGTGGCTGGCAGGAAGGATTGTGGGTATTGGGGGCCCATGCTCATACCATGTTGAGGTGGAGAGAGGCCGGGTCTGGAAGCGCCACAAGGACCAGCTTCGATCCCGGTGGGGGTTCAGTCCCGGGCAGGTAGGAGGGGAAGACAGTCGTGAGGGTCCAAGCCACCAGAGGGCCAATGAGGCAGGGCAAAACATAGCGGCCAGAGAAACCTCCTTGGCCCGCGCCGGGTCTGAGGACTTACCTGCTCCTGGGGGAGGAGATGGGGAGGTTAGCACCAGAGACGCACGAAATGGGGAGGCTGAAGCAACTCGCTCTGACAGTTCAAACCTGCTATCAGAACCACCCAAAGGGGCGGAGCCCAGGAGGTCAGGGCGGGTCCGACGGTGGCCTACCTATCTACGCGATTACGCATGCACCTGACGGGTAGCAGGCGCAAGCTGGGTGGGGAGGAGTGTTACATATTACATATTGGTTCTGTTAATAGCAGCCTCTAGTGGCCGGCTGGTTGCCATATTAATTACTGATTGGTTGAAACAATGACAGCTCAGGGTATAAAAGGAGCTGTCAAGCGCGGGAGTTGTTGCTATGCATGTTACAAGTAATAAACACAGGGTTCTTGTTGTGGACGCCTCACCTCAGTTCTGTCTGTGATCTCAGAATATATCAAATGCTTAAAGAGAAGAGTTGTGTGGGGCAAAATTTGAGAGTGCAGTGACTTTTTCACATATTAATTTAGTGTGCAGAGCCAATATGTACTAGTAAGGTAAAGGAGAAATCCCTGCAGATCTTACTCCGCTAGTCATTGCCAACTGTAGGTGGTGGTGCTCATCTCCATTTCAAGGTCATTCAGCCAGTGTGGTCTGAAGACATTTCTGTAGTCATGTAGCCAGCCTGACATCACAGAACACTGTACCTTCCCACCAAAATGGTACTTATTTATCTGCTCGCATATACATGGTTTTGAACTGCTAGGTTGGCAGGAGCTGGGGCAAGGATGGGAGCTCACACTGTCGTATGGCACTGAGGCCTCAAACCTGAGCTGCTGGTTTTCCACCTGTCAAGCCCAACATCTTAATTGCTACTGCACTGCTTTATAAACTGGAGATCTGCATATTTAAGAACCATCCCTGTAGTTTCTTTTGGCCAGCTGTTTTGTAATAGTTAAGACTCTCCTTGAGAAAGCTATATTAGTCTGTTTACTAGCCAACACAGGGAGGAAATAGCAATCTGTTATTTTATTTTGAGTGTTTATGGTGTAATAGTATAGCATCAAATCAGGAGGATTTTAGAAACCTGTCATCTAGAGTTACTTAACCATTTTTGGACTGGTTTCTATTTTAGAAGAAAGATTTATTTCTCTTCATGCCAGCAATGCAAAGTGTGTACAGGTATACCCTGTGCTTTATCAAAAAAGCAACAAAGGAATTTAACCAATAGCCAAGAACCTATCCCATAAAGATAGCCATTGAAAGAAATGTATATATTATTTATTTATATTTTGTATTTCTTAAACACCTATCTCCATCAAATGCTTTCTCAGGAGGAATTGAAGAGAAATAATTCTCCTTCCGCTTTTTCACTCTGGGCCACATAGCAGATAAATATAGTGTGTGAGATTTTCATCTATTGAGTTTGTTTAGATGAGTAAATATATTTCAAAGCAAGAGTTCACTATCTTGGCTTTTTCTCTTACAGGCAGCTACATTTACAAGGGCAAAATGCTGGTAGTTATTTTAAGGAATTCAAGGTATCTTAGAATGCTCCCGCAGTTGAGTCCTTAACTTGTTTTTGGTAAAGTTTTCACACCTGCATGGCATTGATTCTGGGCAAACAACATATTATCTAAATTCCAAATGTGTGTATCAATCCAGAAAACCCTTCTCTGAAATGTATGTTTGAAAGTGAAAGCAAACCTGATAGTCTTCTTAATAAATTTGTGACTCCTTTAGTGATGACATTCAAATGATACTGGAATAATTCAGAACTCCATTTGTGTGAATTTACATCAGGGGATTATATAGCTAAATTTCAGCTAAAATATTCCGTTCAGTTTAGTTCCACCATGCAATTGCAAGGTAAGGTTTGAAATGTGGCTATGACAAGTACTTCAGCAGCATCAGTGGGGTCAAGCTAAATGTGAGGGCACAAGGGAGCCTTGGACTTCTTTTTCTTTTCAAAACTAGCTATGGGCTGCATTGGTTGGGAGAAGAATTAACACTTGTATTTTTTTCTTCACTGAATATCTCTTTCTTATAACAAGCAGCACTGTTAGTTGAACACACACACACACACACTCACACACACACACACACGGGGGAGGGAGGGATAGAGTAAAATATGTTGCAGTCATGGCATTCAGAGCTGGGGAAAGATTCTTAGGAGACAAGGTTAATTCCCTACAGTAGTCTAATCCAGATGTTTTTTCCCAATTGCCTTTTATATAAAGAAAATGAAATTGGGAGCTTCATTAAAGGAATGTTCCTGTTACATCTAAACTGACTTTTGAGGAGAAAGAGAGAATAAAGAGAACAGAGAATAAATCATAAGAAATTGTAACGTATTGGAATAAATAAAAAAGGATGGAAACATTTCTGGAACAGGAATATGAAAATAAATGTGGAGAGTAAGGAAGTGACTGTAATAGAAATATGCAAGAACTATTACCTGGGAAAGATTGAAATTTTTTAAGCTTTACAAAATGAAATAATATTTGAAAGAGACTCAGACAAAAGTGCCTTAGCCAATCTTAATAAAAATAGTTTTAATCTTCCTGAAGTGTTAATATACTGGTCTGGCCTATCTAATGGGGTTAACATAAGTCAGACTTGGTACCTGGATAAAAGAAAACATCTTTCAGTTAACTCATGGCAACAATTTGATGAGGTAGTTTTGGATGGTCTGACCTTTGGATTCAATCCTGGAAGAATTGTCCCAATGGAATATCTTTGGTATCAAATATCATACCGAGCAAGAACTTTAGAATTGGCACCTTTGCACACACATAATGAGTGGTTATTATCTATCTGTATGTGTTCTTTCCCAGAAAATGCACTTACAGAATCTTTGGGGTTTTTTTGCAAAAGAAACTATTCTGCCAGCTGGAGTCAAATGCAAAATAGTAATTTAAGAAGGAAGGCCCAGAACTGTAAAACAAGGGTTCTTATAATATGTGCTCAAATAATTTTATTTCATTCCTCATTGCTTTCCTGATATTAGTATCCTAAATAAGAAAAGGATAAAAATAGTTTTATGGTCATTGTCCAGTCTATTTTACCATATCTGCAGACCAAGATGTGGAATCACCATCCT
The DNA here is from genome assembly GCA_022577455.1 of Arizona elegans. Lineage (NCBI taxonomy): Eukaryota > Metazoa > Chordata > Lepidosauria > Squamata > Colubridae > Arizona > Arizona elegans. The sequence goes on from JAKOOJ010000004.1 coordinate 87,309,728, forward strand.
GCTGATTAAGTTCTTTATTTGAACATGCAGCCAACAGAAATGTCCCTATCTGCCCTGCCTCCCCACTTCAGTCCCTCTTTCTGGGGATAAAGACTAGTTTTGGCTTTTGAAATGCAATAAACTAGGAAAGGGAGCAAGGCAACTGTTTTTAATCCACATATTCAAAATGGAAAATCTACAGATTGCTGTAGATGGAATGCAGCGAGGAGGAGGTTGTGGGGTTTTTTAGTCAAATTTTCATCTTGTATTTTAAAGGGGTCTGGGAGGGGGGAGGGGTTTTTAAGGGGACCCGGGAAGGGGGGAAGGGGTTGTAGAGATGGACCGGGGGGGGTCCATATAGCTACTGTGCGGGGTGGTGGGTTGGTTGGGTGCAGCGGAGGAGGCGAGAAGGGTAATCTAACCGGGGCTCCGGGTGGCGAAAAAAAGGGCAGTTCCATCAATGTGATAAGTGGGAGGGGTAGGTATGGCGGATGCAGGGGGCCACATCAAGTGTCGGGGGTGCGCATGCGCTATCTCTGAGCGATTGCTCACTCCGGCCCCCAATGCGCAACTCGTGTCCTGGGTTGCGCAGAGTTTCAGGCCCAGGGTCCGCGGCTGATGTTGTGTAATGCCAGGTCGGTGGTTAATAAAGCCCCCCTCATTTGTGATCTTATTTCGGATGGGGGTGCGGACCTGGCAGGTATTACGGAGACCTGGTTGGGCCAAGAGGGGGGGGTCCCCCTCATTGAAATGTGCCTGCCAGGTTTCCGTGCATTTCATCAGCCAAGGGCCCAGGGGAGGGGTGGGGGAGTGGCGGTGATTATTAGGGAAAGTCTTTGTCCGAGGGAGACCACTGTTCTTCAGCCGGATGTGAGTCCCTTTGTGTGAAGTGGGGCCGTGGGGTGCAGATGGGTTTGCTGACCACGTATCTGGCTCCCTGCCACGTGGCAGCGACCCTGCCCGAGCTACTCGACGTCATTGCCGGGGTGGCCGTTGATACCCCCAGACTTATTGTCATGGGGGATTTCAACCTTCCATCTGCGGGTGAGGTGTCAGAGGTGGCTCGGGAGTTCATGGCTTCCATGATGGCCATGGACCTGACCCAGGTAGTTCAAGGCCCCACTCACATAGGGGGACACACTCTGGACTTGATTTTTATCTCTGGTCAGTGGTTGAATGATCTTGGTAGAGGGGATCTAGACATCAAACCCTTGTCATGGACAGATCATTCGCTCCTCCACCTGGACTTTCCTACTGCTTTCCCCCACTGCAGGGAGACGGAACCGACCAGATGGTTCTGTCCCAGGCGCCTGATGGACCCCGAAAGGTTCCTGACGGAGCTTGGGCCGTTTCTTGAGACTCTGACACACGACTCGACTGAAGAGCTGGTGGCCGCCTGGGAAAGGGCGGCCGCTGGAGCTTTGGACCACGTCGTGCCTTTGCGGCCTCTGACCCGATGCCGATCTCAATTGGCTCCTTGGTTCTCTGAACAACTGAGAGAGATGAAGCGTTGGAAAAGACGCCTAGAGAGCATTTGGAGGACTAGTCAATCCGATTCCGACCAGACACAGGTGAGGTCTTATATCAAGACCTACCTAGTGGCGATAAAAGCGGCAAAATCTAACCATTTTCCCGCTCTTATCGCATCTGCAGAGAACCGCCCAGCCACCCTGTTTAGGGTGACCCGCTCCCTTCTTCGGGGGGGAGTGCGGGAAGATCCCTTGCAGGGTCGTGCTGAGGATTTTGTGCAATTCCTGCACGATAAAGTCGCTCGGATTCGGGATGGCTTGGACTCCGATTGGATGAGTACACGGGAGGAGACGAGGGCAGGTCTTGAGAATGTTATCTGGGAGGAGTTTGAGCCTGTGGCTCCCGAGGATGTGGAAGGGTTCTGGGTAAGATTAGTGCCGCCACATGTTTATTGGACCCGTGTCCCTCCTGGTTGGTACTGGCCTCCTGGGAGGTTACACGAGGCTGGCTCCAGGGGATTATAACTGCTTCTCTGAGCGAGGGTGCCTTTCCTGCTGCCTTGAAAGAGGCGGTAGTGAGGCCCCTCCTCAAGAAGCCTTCCCTGGACCCGGCTGAATTAGCCAACTACCGTCCGGTCTCCAACCTTCGTTTTGTGGCGAAGGTTGTTGAGAGTGTGGTGGAACGACAGCTTCCCCGACACCTGGATGAAGCTATCTATCTGGACCCGTGCCAGTCGGGCTTCAGGCAGGGGTACAGCACAGAAACGGCATTGGTCGCGTTGGTGGATGATCTCTGGAGGGCTTGGGACAGGGGTTGCTCCTCTGTCCGAGTCCTATTAGATCTCTCAGTGGCTTTTGATACCATCGACCATGGTATCATGCTGCAGCAGTTGGGGTTAGGAATAGGGGGCACCGTTCTGCAGTGGTTCTCCTCCTTCCTCTCCGACCGCTTGCAGTTTGTGTTGGCAGGGGGACAGAAGTCGACGTCGAGGCATCTCGCATGGGGAGTGCCACAAGGGTCGGTCCTCTCGCCCCTCCTGTTCAACATTTATGTGAAGCCACTGGGTGAGATCATCCGTGGTTTTGGGGTGAAGTGTCATCTGTATGTTGACGACACTCAGCTGTACATCTCCACCCCAGACTACCCCAACGATGCCCTTGATGTGATGTCTCGCTGCCTGGAGGCCGTGCGGCTCTGGATGGGGAGGAACAGGCTCAGACTCAACCCTTCCAAGACCGAGTGGTTGTGGCTTCCGGCAGCCCAATATAGTCAGCAGGTGCCATCGCTGACTATTGGGGGTGAATCTTTGCCCCCCACAGAGAGGGCTCGCAATCTGGGTGTCCTCCTGGAGCATGGCTGTCTTTAGAAGAGCATATGATGGCCGTGGCCAGGGGGGCCTTTTATCAGGTTTGCCTGATTCGCCAGTTGCAGCCCTTTCTGGACCGGGACGCCCTGCGCACAGTCACTCACGCCCTTGTTACCTCCTGGTTGGACTACTGTAATGCTCTCTACATGGGGCTCCCCTTGAAGAGCACTCAGAGGCTCCAACTGGTCCAGAATGCGGCCGCGCGGGTGGTTATGGGTGCAGCCCATTTCGCCCACGTGACACCCCTCCTGCGCGAGCTGCACTGGCTCCCAGTGGTCTTCCGGGTGCGATTCAAGGTGTTGGTCACCACCTTTAAAGCGCTCCATGGCATAGGACCCGGGTACCTTCGAGACCGTCTTCTGCCACCAATAGCCTCCCACCGGCCAGTCCGCTCCCACAGAGAGGGTCTCCTCAGGGTGCCATCGGCCAAGTAATGTCGGCTGGCGACACCCGGGGGAGGGCCTTCTCTGTGGGAGCCCCAGCCCTGTGGAATGAACTGCCCCCAGAAATTCGTAAGATTTCTGACCTCTGGGTATTTTGCTGCGCACTCAAGACCCTATTGTTCCACCAGGGTGGGTTAGCAACATAATTTTATATTGGATGTTTTAAACTTTTGGGGTTTTAAATTAAGCCAAATTTATTTAATACTTTTAAATTCTTTTAAATTGATGTCTATTCTGTTTTTAAATAGGCTGTACACCGCTCTGTGTCCTTCGGGAGAAGGGCAATATAGAAATAAAATTATTATTATTATTATTATTATTATTATTATTATTATTATTACTACAGAAGCAAGATTTTTCAAGGTAATGAATTTGATAAAGAATAACGTCTATTCCAAATTCACGTCTTTTCCAGAGGAATAGAAGAACATTAATTAATTATTTTATTTTATTTTATTTTGAATTTATATACCACAGCTTCTCCCGAGGGACTCAGGGCACAGCCAGATAAAAAACATACAATACAAACATTAAAAACAATTAAAAAGATATATATTAATTTGGCCCCAATTTAAAATAACAAACCAATTAAAAATATTTAAAAAATATATTAAGCCAGCCCGGCTTGCTGAAAAAAAAAAGTTTTAAGGGCACGGCGGAACGCACCAAGGTCTTGGATTCTCCTTATCTCTGGGGGCAGCTGATTCCAGAGGGTAGGTGCCCCCACAGAGAAAGCCCTCCCCCTGGGGGTCACCAGCCCTCATTGTTTGGCTGATGGCACCCCGAGGAGGCCCTCTCTGTGGGAGCACACAGGTCGGTGGGAGGTCATCGGTAGCAGCAGGCGGTCTTGAAAATAACTAGGTCCTATGCCATGGAGTGCTTTAAAAGTGGTAACCAACACCTTGAAGCGCACCCGGAAGACCACTGGAAGCCAGTGCAGCTCACGCAAGAGGGCTGTTATGTGGGAGCGCCAGGAGGCTCCCGTGATTACCCGCACGGCCACATTTTGGACCAGTTGGAGCCTCCGGGTGTTCCTCAAGGGGAGCCCCATGTAGAGAGCGTTGCAGTAGTCCAGGCGCGAGGTGACGAGAGCGTGAGTGACTGTGCACAGGGAATCCCGATCAAGAAAGGGCTGCAACTGGCAAATCAGGCAAACCTGACAGAAGGTCCCCCTGGCTACAGCCATCAGATGTTCCTCCAAGGACAGCTGCATATCCAGGAGGACTCCCAGATTGCGTGCCCTCTCCGAGGGGGCCAAAGACTCATCCCCGTTAGTCAGTGATGGAGTCAACTGACTATATCGGGATGCCGGGATCACAGCCACTCAGTCTTGGAAGGGTTGAGCTTGAGCCTGTTCCTCCCCATCCAGATCTGCACAGCCTCCAGGCACTGGGACATCACTTCAAGGGCATTGTTGGGGTGGCCTGGGGTGGAGATGTACAGCTGGGTGTCATCAGCGTACTGATGGTACTTCACCCCAAAGCCACAGATGATCTCACCCAGTGGCTTCACATAAATGTTGAACAGAAGGGGTGAAAGGACCAACCCCTGAGGCACTCTACAAATGAGAGGCCTCGAGGTCGACCTCTGCCCCCCTGCCAACACGAACTACGACCGGTCTGAGAGAAAGGAGGAGAACCATTGCACGGTGCCCTCCATCCCCAACTCCTCCAACCGGTGCAGCATGATACCATGGTCAATGGTATCAAAGCCGCTGAGAGATCTAACAGGGCTAGGACAGAGGAGCAACCCTTGTCCCACGCCCTCCAGAGATCATCTACCAACGCGACTAATGCCATTTCTGTGCTGTGCCCAGGCCTGAAACCCAACTGGAATGGATCTAGATAAGACGTTTCCTCCAGGAATCGTGGAAACTGTTGCGCAACCACACTCTCAACAGCCTTCGCCACAAAGTGAAGGTTGGAGACAGGACGGTAGTTGACTAATACTGCCGGGTCCAGGGAAGGCTTCTTGAGGAGAGGCCTCACCATCGCCTCTTTCAAGGCAGTGGGGAAGTGACCCTCACTCAATGAAGCATTGATAATTCCCTGGAGCCAGCCTCGTGTATCCTCCCGGGAAGCCAGTACTAACCAGGAGGGACATGGGTCCAGTAAATATGTGGCCACACTAAGTCTCCCCAAAATCCTGTCCATGTCATCAGGAATCACAGAGTCAAACTCTTCCCAGATAACGTTCTCAGGACTGTTCCTCGTCACCCTGCCTGAATCTACCCAGTCAGAGTCCAAATCCCCCTGAATCTGAGCGATTTTGTCATATAGGCATCATCCAAAATCCTCAGCCCTGCCCTCCAGGGGGTCCTCCCACGCTCCCAGGTGGAGGAGGGTCACCCTAAACAGGGTGGCTGGATGATTCTCTGATGACACAATAAGAGCGGAAAAGTAATTAAACTTTGCCGCCTTTATCGCCACTAGGTAGGTCTTAATATGCGACCTTACCAGTGTTTGATCAGATTCAGCGAAACTGGCCCTCCAAACGCTCTCTAGGCGTCCTTTCCGGCATTTCATCTCCCTCAGCTCCTCGGTCAACCAAGGAGCCGCAAGGGATCGGCACTGGGTCAGAGGCCGCAAAGGCACAACTCGATCCAAGGCCCCACCAGCCGCCCGGTCCCAGGCGGCCACCAGGTCCTCGGCTGAGTCATGCGCAAGATCCTCAGGAAGTGGCCCAAGCTCCATCTGGAATCTATCAGGATCCATCAGGCAGCTGGGGTGGACCCATCTTATTGGCTCCACTCCCTGCAGCGGGGTACGGTGGTTCGAAGGTCCAGGCGAAGGAGTGAGTGATCTGACCATGACAAGGGTTCCATGTCTATATCCCCTATAACAAGACCACTCAACCACTGGCCAGAGACAAAAATCAAGTCCAGAGTGTGACCCCCCCCCGTGGGTTGAGCCATGAACTAACTGGGTCAGGTCCATGGCTGTCATGGAAGCCATGGACTCCCGAGCCAACTCAGACGTTTCACCAATGGACTGCAGGTTGAAATCACCCAGACCACAAGCCTGGGTGTATCAACTGCCACCGTGGCTATCACGTCGAGTAGTTCGGGCAGGGCCGTTGCCACGTGGCAGGGAACCAGGTACGTAAGCAACAGGCCCATCTGAACCCCATTTCCCCATCTCACAAAGAGGGATTCACATCCAGCAGTCTGAGGCACCGTGGTCTCCCTCGGACCGAGACCTTCTTTAATAATGACTGTCATCCCCCCTCCCCTTCCCTGGGCCCTCGGCTGGTGGAACACTCTGAAACCTGATGGGCACATCTCAACCAGGGGGATCCCTCCCTCCGGGCCCAACCAGGTCTTGGTAATACCCGCCAGGTCCGCTCCCCCCTCCTGTATGAGATCGTGGATGAGGGGGGCCTTATTTACCACAGACCTGGTGTTGCATAGCATCAGCCAAAGGCCCAGATCCTGAGTATCTGTGCCATCTAGCATCCGAGAGGAGCCTTGGGAACCGGGACGTGCAATAGCTCTCAAACAGTGAGTGCGCACCCCCAACACATGATATGGCCCCCTGCTCTTGCCATATCTGCCTTTTCCATTGACTGTGCTGATGGTACATTCCTCATTAGGATAGCCCTCCATCCCCTCCCCAATCCCTCGTCCTGCACCCTCCAAACCGTTTCCCTGTGCTGGGCTCGGCTCCGACCTTAGTGAATTTCTCCCCCTATCCCCTTTGGTCAACACCCGCCTCCCGGGTCCCCTTTAAATTTGATTAAAAACCTTAATTAAAAAACCCCTCAGACCACGCTTCGAGGCATGCCACCACTCGGGGTTCCAAAAACCATCCTTGAGGTAGGCCTTTGATAAATTCGAAGGCCATGTCTGTGAGAGGGGGCATCTCGCAGAGCGAGGAGGGTCGCCGAAGTGTACACCAGAATAAACATAAGAGGTGTAAAACAGTGACAGGGAACCAAGATGGTAAGAAGAGGGGCAAATATGATGCCAAGATAGGAGTAAACCAGGCCGGTATAACCACCACTCTCTCACAGTGGTGGAGGAGTCCGAACAGCTGCAGTGAATAGGTCCAAAGGAACCGGCCGCAACCATCTTCTCACAGCAGCTAGGTGGAGAACAACCGCCAGTGGAGTCATAGAACAGTTCTTAGGAACATAATGCAGCAGCAGTCTACCAGGACTCACGGCTCTTCAGCCTGAAGCTCCATATCTCTGTCCAATACGCCAAGTCCAATAAAGGCAGTAATAGGGAGTAAAAGTATGAGAAGTAACACATCGTGATGGGAGAAAAGCCAGGGATCATATAGCAGATCAATAAGGAGGAAGATGACAAAGGTCCCAACAAATAGCTGAAGATGAATAGGCAGGGTGGGCCAAATTGAGCCAGGCAGTAGTCCGGGGGGGCCATCAAAAGGGGGGGGGAGGCCCCAGGGAAGAGCAAGATGTACAATTACCAGTTCCCATCCGGCAAACTCCCAACCCCCCAGATCTTCTCCAGGTCCAGTCACCCCGCAGTTATAGCCTGTCCTCACAGGGCTATTACAGCCCAGATCTTCCCGGCCTCACACCCTTCAAGGGCAATTAGATGTAATCCCAGCGGAATGGTCTGCTGGGTCATTCCCAGCACCTTCAGTATGGCACTCTCCACCATCGACAAGGCCTCCATACTGCCCATGATGCCACTGTTCTAGCCTCAGCAGAACCTCCGGCGGGGGCTAACGATCTTACAGCAGCCGCAGCGCCTGTAGCAGCCCCCCTGATCCAGGAGCGCCAAGAGCAAAGCAAACTGCATCTGGGTAGCGCCGATCCGGCCGATGGAACTTTAAGGCCGCGGCGCTATTGCAGAGGCCGACGCTGCCCTCCCAGCGGCGCCCAGCTGATGCAATCCTCTCCTCGCCAGTCCCAGGTCATCCGAGAGCCATCTCTTGCTGGAGACGGCTCATTTGAACTGCTGGAGGCTCAGCATATCGGGCAGGGGCCGAAGAATGGAAAAACGGCATCCCCCGGTTTCCCGTCGCTCATCGTTTCATCCCCTGAACTCAGCCGACACTTCAGGGAACCGCCATCTTGCACATGCGCAGGATTGTTGATTAATTGTTAACTAAGATTATGCTGTGCTAGGCTTCATTTAGGTTTTTGTGTGTGTTGTTTTTCAATCTAAATTTAATCTTTATGCTTATTGTTAGGATATTGTTAGGATAGGTAACCTAAACAAGTTATAAAATATCTCAATCTAGCAAAATAAGCCAAATATTGAAACATTATGGCATGAAGCTATGTAAGCCAGCTAAAACGCCTATGGCACAGGATTTTCAACAAGGAGAAATCCAAAGTCCTAAATTTAGTAAGGAAATCTACCAGTCTCTTATAGGTAGTCTATCTTATATAAGCAATGGGTCGAGACCTGATATTTCATTTGGAGTAAACCAATTAGCGAGATATAATGCAGAGCCAACTGATAGGCATTGGCAGGCCGCAAAGCGTATATTAAGATATCTGAAAATGATGATGCATTATGCATTGTATCTAGAACCTAACAATGATTTAGTATTGAGCACATATGCTGATGCCAGTTTTGCTACTGATTTGACCACCAGAAAGTCCACATCAGGTATAGCTATCATGTTAGACAATTGTTTGATTGGCTGGAAATCAATTCGTCAAAAACATATTAGTCTATCTACTATGGAGGCAGAATTATCATGTTTGTCACTAGTTTGTACTGATCTGATTTATTACAAACAACTAATGATGGATATTGGTTTAAAGATGGATTATCCACTTGTAATACATGAGGACAACCAAGCTGCTATAAAAATGGCAACAAATTTAGCAGTTAAAACTAGATCTAAGTATACTGACATTCGGTATCTAAATGTTCGTCAGTGTATCCAAAGCAACATGGTTAAGTTGGAATATTGTATGTCAGAAGACAATATTGCTGATAATTTTACCAAAGCGCAAGGTGCTATCAAACATAAAACGTGTTGTGAAAGCTATGGATTAAGAATCTAAACTGTATATGTTGACCTGTCCAAAGGGGAGAATGTTAGGATATGGTTTGAGCCTAACAAGTTGTCCAGGCAATATATGTATTCTGTGACTTTAATATGAATATGTATTGTGTGACTTTAAAGTTTTCTTGCTGATTCATTGTAATGCTGAGTCATGCTATAATTAGATAATCACTAGTTGTAAATGTATTTAAGAAAGGTACTGTAACATATTCAGTTGATGATAAGCTACCATTGTGTGAGGAGTTGCTACCATTGTGCTATCATCGTTGGATGGATCTGCTACCATCGTGGTTTGTGAACCAGAGTGAGTTTGTTATTCTAAACAACTACTGTCTGCGTGGTAAGAAGATTTTTGTATCACTGGACTGATTTAACTGGCAAAGACTTGGATTGATTTAAAGACTATGAGATTGTTTTTTCACTATAAAGTAAACTTTTGATAAACCAGTTTGAACATCTCTTATTCATTGCTCTCAGCAACGTTTCTCTGTGCTCTACACTCTGCTGGTTGGTTACACAACAACTAATATCCTTAACGCTTATTCTCTCTAGTAGTTATATCAGTAAATTATTATATCTTTTTATACAATTTGAAAACTCTTTACATCAGAGTTAGTTTCAAAAAAGAGCAAACCAGTAGGCAATTTAAGATTCCTTTAGAAATCTTAAATTCTGTTTTGTACAACTTTCTAAGGAGGATTCCTTTGTAATACTATGATTTTAGCAGCATTACTTAATTATTTCTTTCAACATTAATTATTTATGCATTTGAATATGTAAAGTACATTTGTTCATTGACTCTAGTAAAGAATTGGTTTTGATTACTTCAAGTTAAAAAGAAATACTTTTGTACTGATAAAATTAATCTTAAATATTAGAGGGTTGATTTCTCTGACCACAGACCTCATGTTGCATACTGAAGATCTGGTTCCTTTGGTGCTTAGTATATATTAATTAATTATATAATTAATTTCATTTTTAACTTCTTGTTATTCACTATTAAGAGTATAGGTGATTAAAAACCTAGTTATAATTTCTGCCCTTTACAATTATTATTATTTATTATTTATTTATTTATTAATTTAATTTATATACCGCCCTTCTCCCAGAGGGGACTCAGGGCGGTGAACAGCCAAAATTAAAAAACATACAATTACCAAAGTTAAGATAATTAAAAAGAATTAAATCATTAGCTTCCCAATTTAAAACCCCCAAGTCAATAAAATTTAAAATCCCAATTAAGAACCACTTAGGCTAGGCCGGCTTGGTGGAATAAAAACGTCTTCAGGGCTTTACGGAAGGTCCGGAGGTCCGGGATCAGTCGTATTCCAGGAGGCAGCTCGTTCCACAGGGCGGGTGCCCCCACAGAGAAGGATCTCCCCCTGGGGGCCACCAGCCGACATTGCCTGACCGACGGCACCCTGAGGAGGCCCTCTCTGTGAGAGCATATTGGCCGATGGGAGGTCATTGGTAGCAGCAGGCAGTCTCGCAAATATCCTGGCCCTAAGCCATGGAGCGCTTTAAAGATGAGAACCAACACCTTAAAGCGCACCCAGAAGACCACTGGGAGCCAATGCAGCTCACGCAGAAGATATGTTACATGGGAGCACCACGTCGTTCCCATAATCACCCGTGCGGCCGCATTCTGCACCAGCTGGAGCCTCTGGGTGCTCCTCAAGGGGAGCCCCATGTAGAGAGCGTTGCAGTAGTCCAGGCGTGATGTGACGAGGGCATGAGTGACCGTGCACAAGGAGTCCCGATCCAGAAAGGGGCGCAACTGGCGTATCAGGCGGACCTGATAAAAAGCCCCCCTGGCCACGGTTGTCATATGCTCTTCTAAAGACAGCCGTGTGACCAGGAGGACACCCAAGTTGCGAGACCCCTCTGTGGGGGTCAGTGACTTGCCCCCAATAGCCAGCAATGGCACCAGCTGGCTATATCGGGACGCCGGTATCCACAGCCACTCGGTCTTGGAAGGGTTGAGTCGAAGCCTGTGTCAGCGTTCCAAATTGTGATCTCTTTCAGCGCTGACATAAAAGACACAGGAAGACTTGCTTAATGCTGGGATGAACTTTCACCTAGTTCCTGGCTCTTCAGCAGATAGCGTTACCTGAGCCACAGAGAGAGGGGGGAATTCTTGTGAAGAGAAAGTGCATGGGACGAAGAGATGGATCTGCATAGTGGCCAATGAGACATTGGGGTTGAAGAACGGAAAGGGAGGGGTGTGGAAGGAGGTGCCAATCTTGGCTGCAACAGAGTTCAGGAATATCGTTCTCTATTCTTAAATAAAGAAAAAAGATTCATTAGAGACTTTGCGTTTTAAAATGAAGTTTATTTAAGATAGCAACAAAACTTGACAGACAGCCAAGATTCCTCCAAAGCCAAGCTGGCTGATTCAAAATCACCCCGTTCCCTCCCAGACGTCTGGTCGGACTGGAGATTGGCCCCTGATATTATGGCTGAAGCCAAGATCTCGGAGGAAAGCCTGCTTCGAGCAACGGGAGGAGAAGAATCGGCCGTGATCCCAGCCAGTTTGGAAAGTACGAAGGCTCAACTCTCCCCGCCTTCCCCATCGGCAGAACTTCAAACAAAGAAGCATGAGCCAGATAGGTACCCGGGGACTGTGCCAAAAGCCTCCGAGGCTGAATTTCCCTTTCCAAATGTGAAAGACAAAGGGAAAGCCCTAAGTGAATTGGGCAGGGCTTCCTGGCTGTGGGAATGGGAACAAGCCAGAAAACAAACTAAGCGCCAAGAAATTCTAAGGAAGCCACTCGAAAGCCCCATAGATGAGTTGAAAGAGAAATTTGACCGTGCCACCCTTCAGGGGGAGGGGCCATCCTGCAGACCCAAAGAAAAGAGAGAATCAGTCTGGGCTGTTGATCCAAGAGGCCGCAGGCGAAGGCGCAGCCCTTCTCCCCTCCACAGCAGGAGGAGGAGGAGCCCAATGACGCATCCATGGGTCCCCCCCCCCAGCAAGCAGCAAAGCCTAGATGAGGCAGCACCTCCCTACCCCAGGATGAGAGACGAGACGGAGGACTATCAACAGCAAGGCCGGCCCTACAGAGCTCAGCACAGAGAGGAGAGGGTAGAGAGAGACGAACCACCCCAGTTCAGAGGGAAGTTCGATGGTGACCCAGACAACCTCGCCCAATTCCTCGATTCAGCTGAGATATACATAGAGCGTTTTGGACACCTCTATCCTTTCCCCAGAGCCCTAGTGAATAATAATAATAATAATAATAATAATAATAATAATAATAGTTGTTGTTGTTGTTATTATTATTATTATTATTATTATTATTATTATTATTATTATTATTATTATTATTATTATTTTATTTCTATACCGCGCTTCTCCCGAAGGACTCAGGGCGGTGTACAGCCAATTTAAAAACACAAGACACAACAATGATTAAAAATTAAAATAATTAATAGATTTGGCCGATTTAAAACCCCAAAAATTTAAAATACCCCAATTTAAAATTATTATGTTGATAGCCCGGCCTGGCAGAACAATAGGGTCTTCAATGTGCAGCGAAACACCTGGAGGTTGGAGATCTTACGTATTTCTGGGGGCAGTTCATTCCACAGGGCTGGGGCTCCCACAGAGAAGGCCCTCCCCCTGGGTGTCACCAGCCGACATAACTTGGCTGATGGCACCCTGAGGAGACGCTCTCTGTGGGAGCGGACTGGTCAGTGGGAGGCTATTGGTGGCAGAAGACGGTCTCGAAGGTACCCGGGTCCTATGCCATGGAGCACTTTAAAGGTGGTGACCAACACCTTGAATCGCACCCGGAAGACCACTGGGAGCCAGTGCAGTTCGCGCAGGAGGGGTGTCACGTGGGCACAACGAGTTCCGCCCATAACCACCCGCGCGGCCGCATTCTGGACCAGTTGGAGCCTCCGAGTGCTCTTCAAGGGGAGCCCCATGTAGAGAGCATTACAATAGTCCAGCTGGGAGGTGACAAGGGCATGAGTGACCGTGCGCAAGGCGTCCCAGTCCAGAAAGGGCTGCAACTGGTGGATCAGACAAACCTGATAAAAGGCCCCCCTGTCCACGGCCATCATATGCTCTTCTAAAGACAGCCGTGCATCCAGGAGGACACCCAGATTGCGAGCCCTCTCTGTGGGGGGCTAAGATTCACCCCCAATAGTCAGCGATGGCACCTGCTGACTATATCGGGACACTGGCAGCCACAGCCACTCGGTCTTGGAAGGGTTGAGTCTGAGCCTGTTCCTCCCCATCCAGATCCGCACGGCCCCCAGGCAGCGAGACATCACATCAAGGGCATCGTTGGGGTGGTCTGGGGTGGAGATGTACAGCTGAGTATCATCAGCGTACAGATGACACTTCACCCCAAAACCACGGATGATCTCACCCAGCGGCTTCACATAAATGTAGAACAGAAGGGGCGAGAGGACCAACCCCCTTGTGGCACTCCCCATGCGAGACGCCTTGAGGTCGACCTCTACCCCCCTGCCAACACGAACTGCGAGCGGTCGGAGAGGAAGGAGGAGAACCACTGCAGAACAGTGCCCCCTATTCCTAACCTTCTCAACCGCTGCAGGTCGATGGTATCAAAAGCCGCTGAGAGATCTAATAGGACTAGGACAGAGGAGCAACTCCTGTCCCGAGCCCTTCAGAGATCATCCACCAATGCGACCAATGCCATTTCTGTGCTGTGCCCCTGCCTGAAGCCCGACTGGCACGGGTCTAGATAGATAGCTTCATCCAGGTGCCCGGGCAGTTGTCGTGCCACCACGCTCTCTACAACCTTCGCCACAAAACGAAGGTTGGAGACCAGAGAGTAGTTAACTAATTCAGCCGGGTCCAGGGAAGGCTTCTTGAGGAGGGGCCTCACCACTGCCTCTTTCAAGGCGGCGGGAAAGGCACCCTCACTCAGAGAAGCAGTTATAATCCCCTGGAGCCAGCCTCGTGTAACCTCCCGGGAGGCCAGTACCAACCAGGAGGGACACGGGTCCAATAAACATGTGGCGGCACTAATCCTACCCAGAACCCTGTCCACATCCTCGGGAGCCACAGGATCAAAGTCCTCCCAGATAATATTCTCAAGACCTGCCCCTGTCTCCTCCCCTGGACTCATGCAATCGGAGTCCAAGCCATCCTGAATCTGAGCGACTTTATCATGCAGGAATTACACAAAATCCTCAGCGCGACCCTGCAAGGGATCTTCCCACACTCCCCCCCGAAGAAGGGAGTGGGTCACCCTAAACAGGACGGCTGGGTGGTTCTCTGCAGATGCGATAAGAGCGGAGAAATGATTAGATTTCACCGCTTTTATCGCCACTAGGTAGGTCTTGATATAAGACCTCACCTGTGTCCGGTCGGAATCGGATTGACTAGTCCTCCAAATGCTCTCTAGGCATCTTTTCATCTCTCTCAGCTCCTCAGAGAACCAAGGAGCCAATTGAAGTTTGTTTAAGATAGCAACGAAACCTGACAGCCTGTTCCTCCCCATCCAGACCCGCACGGCCTCCAGACACTGGGACATCACTTTGAGGGCATCATTGGGGTGGTCTGGGGTGGAGATGTACAGCTGAGTGTCATCAGCGTACAGATGGCATCGCACCCCAAAACCACGGATGATCTCACCCAGCGGCTTCACATAAATGTTGAACAGGAGCGGCGAGAGGACAGACCCTTGCGGCACCCCACAAGCAAGGCACCTCGAGGTCGACCTCTGCCCCTCTGCCAACACAGACTGCGACCGGTCAGAGAGATAGGAGGAGACCCACCGCAACACGGTGCCTCCCACCCCCAATCCCCCCAGCCGGCGCAGCATGATACCATGATCGATGGTATCAAAAGCCACTGAGAGGTCTAACAGGACCAGAACAGAGGAACAACCCCTGTCCTGAGCCCTCCAGAGATCATCCACCAATGCGACCAATGCCGTCTCTGTGCTGTACCCAGGCCTGAAGCCGGACTGGCATGGATCTAGATAGATGGTTTCATCCAGGTACTGTGGGAGCTGTCGCGCAACCACACTCTCCACAACCTTCACAACGAAGCGAAGGTTGGAGACCAGACAGTAGTTTGCCAAAGCAGCCGGGTTCAGGAAAGGCTTCTTGAGGAGGGGCCTCACCACCACCTCTTTCAAGGCAGGAGGCAAGAAACCTTCTCTCAAAGAAGCATTTATAATCCTCTGGAGCCAGCCTCGTATTACCTCCCGGGTGGCCAGTACCAGCCAGGAGGGGCACGGGTCCAATAAACATGTGGTTGCGTTTAACCTCCCCAGGATCCTGTCCACATCCTCAGGAGTCACACGGTCAAACTCGTCCCAGACAACATTCTCAAAACCAGCCTCAGTCACCCCGCCAGGATCTACCCAGTCAGAGTCCAAGCCTTCCCGAATCTGAGCAATTTTATCATGCAGATACTGTGCAAAATCCTCAGCCTGCCCTTGCAAGGGGTCTTCCCGCGCTCCCTGATGTAGGAGGGAGCGAGTCACCCTAAACAAGGCGGCTGGGCGGTTATCTGCCGATGCAATAAGAGCAGAAAAGTGGTTATGCTTTGCCGCTTTTATCGCCACTAGATAGGTCTTAATATGAGACTTAACTAGTGTTCGGTCGGATTCGGAGCGACTAGCCCTCCAACCACTCTCTAGGAGTCTTTTCCGGCGCTTCATCTCCCTCAGCTCCTTGGAGAACCAAGGGGCCAGGCAGGTTAGGCGTCGGGTCAGATGCTGCAAAGGCACGACTCAATCCAGAGGACCGGCAGCCGTCCTATCCCAGGCAGCCACCAGGTCTTCAGCCGAGTCATGAGCCAGAGTTTCAGGAACTGGCCCAAGCTCCCTCTGGAACCTATCAAGATCCATCAGGCGCAAAACGACTGACTTCCGGTTTGCTGGCGACCGACGAAAGATGGTCCTTCTTCTCAGACCGCCAGCCCCGCCGCCTGTAGAGCCGCTTTGACTCCAAGAAGCGGCTTGAAAACTCCCAAATCTGAAGGAATGGTGGAGCAGAGTGAGCAAGGAGCAGGTTGAGCCCCTGTGTGCCCCCAGAAAATCGCTACTGGGGAGGAAACAGGCGCGGCTCCCTTTCAACTTGCTGAGACTCCGGACAGCGTGGGATGACTCTGCTTTGCGCAGAGCAAGTCGGCTGCAGCAACCTCTCAAATTAAATGAAATCAACTTTAATAATTAGCGGAAACAACAACTTGAACCCTCAAACCTAGAAATTGCAAGTATTATTGTTTTTGTGACTTTCTGATTTAAGCAAAATTGCGAGCGAGTGAAAGTGGCTTGAAAAAATGGCGCCCGGCTTCAGCGTTAACAAGCTGAGAGTGAGAGTGGACTTGTAAAGTTATTTTAACTAGCTACAAAGTTGCGCTGCTTGTAACAAGGAGGAACAGGAGAACAGGAAAAATTCCTTTAAAATAAGCCTGAGTTTGCTTCAGTCTAATTCTATCCCCAATTTGATTAAACCTGGGGATTTTTTTAGAGGACTTTGTGGTGGTGGAAAAGGAAAAAGGATCTCCTTTTTCAGAAAAACTAATCTACGTGGCAGAATGGCTTCTAAGAAACAGGAAGGAAAGGCAGCGGGGAGGGGGGATCCCCCACACACAAACCTGAGCAGCAGCTTCCTCCCAGTCAGCAGAGTCAGAAAAAATATTTTGATGTTGAAAGTTTAAAAGATTTTATTACTCAGGCTCTGGATGATAAATTTCAAAAATCACAACAGGAAATTAAGCAGGAAATTAATGAAATTAAAAAGCTGGTGCAAGAGAATTATGGCAAGGTGACTAATAAATTATCGAATGTGGTGTCTGGCCTGTCAGAAATTATTATTAAAGTGGACTCTAAGTTGGAAGAATTTAAATCAGAAGTGAATGTTAAAATAAAGGATACTGATTACAAAATTTCTGATGTTGATAATAAAATGCAGAGAGTTGAAAACGAAATTACGATGATGCAATTCAGGTCCATGGAATTTGCCATAAGAATTAGAGGTATTAAGGAGAATGATCGACAAGACCTGAGACAGATTTGTGCTGATGCTTTGGCTGTGTTGTTAAAAATTAATCCTGAAGAGATTTTTTACAAAATAGACCAAATTTACAGAGTGATTTCGTGGGTGGCCAGACAAAGACAATTGCCTAGAGATGTGGTGATATATTTTACAGATAGAAGAATGAGAAATGATATTTTGCAAAAAATCTTTTCTTTCTTCTGTGCAAGTGGAGGGAGCTCAAATTGGAATTTATAAAGAACTACCACCTAAGATGTTAAAAGATAGAAAAGATTTTGGCTTTTTAGTGAATGAATTAAAAAAACAACAAATACCATTTCGGTGGGATGCCCCAACTGGCATAATTCTGAAGTACAATGGAGAAAGATATCGATTGAATACTGTTGAGAAGGCGGAACATTTCTATTATACTGTTTTTAAAGAGAGATCACCATCTCCACGTACATCTACTGTGTTGGAGATAAAGGAGAGTGACAAGGAGAAGCAACCTCAGCAAGAGATGGAAGAGCAGCTTAAGCAGGTGGAATCAGAGACAGCGGAAATGCAGGGTGCTACAGGAGGTTTTCTGGAGGAGCCCCTCTTAGAATCTTCTCCAATTTTGTCTACAAGAGATGTGGCTTTGGACCTAGCTTGGATGGCTGAAGCCAAAGACCAGCGTGTAACTCGTGCAATTTCCAAACAACTCAAAGAAAAGCAGCAACAGGAAAGACCTAAGGCACAACAGTACAAAAAGGGAGTCAAGAGTACTACACAAGAAAGTGAAGCCATGTGGGGAGCAAAGCCGAAGACTTCGGAAGATATTCGGCAATTCTGCTCGTCGCTTCAAAAAAGTATGCATGACGATTAAGTTTCTATCTTGGAATGTGAATGGATTGAATTCACCACAGAAAAGGAAGAAGTTATTTACATATTTGAGACAATTTAATAATGATATAATTTGCTTACAAGAAACTCATGTCAGAACACAAGATCAAAAATACTTGATAAATTCAAAATTAGGAACACATTTCATAGCTTCAAATTTGGAAAAAAAGAATGGTGTGGTCATTTATATAAATAAAAGACTGTCAGCTAAAATTATAGAAGCAGATGAAGGCGGCAGGTTCATAGCAATTGAATTGCATACAGTAAATGGCCAAATTCTCGTGATTGGAATTTATGCTCCTAATCAACAACAGGATCATTTTTATAAAACTTTGCACACTAAAATACTGCAATGGGATTATAGATCTATCTTAATCATGCGAGATTGGAATGGAGTAATTGATTCCAAATTAGATAAAAAGAGCCTGGCGAAGTCAAGGATTAGACTACCACAGACTTTTTTCGACATGAAAGAAGATTTGGAATTAAAAGATATTTGGAGAATACAAAATCCGAAAGAATTGGACTATACTTTTTTCTCTGATAGACATAGATCTTTTTCTAGGATTGATTTTATTTTATTATCAGATGATTTACTTGTTAAGACAAGTAAAAGAACAAAGATCTTTCCAAGAACTCTAACCGACCATAGCCCAGTATGGATAGAAATTGAGACTGGAAAGAGAGAGAGAGATGATCATGGAGATTAAATGAAAATTTGTTTAGATATGAAAAAAATATAATAGAACTTAAAAAGCAGATGAAAGAATTTTTTGAAATAAACTTGAATAAGGGTACCCCAATTGAAATTGTGTGGGATGCGAGTAAAGCCTATATGAGAGGGGTACTCATTCATATGAATTCTAAACATAAATTGAATCGACAAAAGAAAAGATCTGAATTGGAAGTAGAAATAAAGAATAAAGAACAGTTACTTATTAAAAATCCAACAGATGAAAGAATACGTGGTGCTATAAAACTTCTGAAAGATCAATTTCAAATGCTTATGGCGGAACAAACAGCAACAAATTTACAATATGCGAAACACAATACATTTTGTAATGCTAACAAACCGGGCAGATGGTTGGCTTATACACTAAGGAAGAAGCAGAGTATACGGAATATTGATAGTATTGATATTGGAGGGAAAGAAATTTTTCAACAAAAATTAATTAAAGAAGTTTTTGTAGATTATTATACTAAATTATATGCTAAAGATGATATGCAGAATGGACTTATAGAAAAATATTTAGAAAATAAAAGAGTCACAAAAATTACCAACCAACAAAAGGAAAGAATGAATTACCCTATAACAGTTGAGGAGATAATTGCAGCAATTAAACAATTGAAAACAGCTAAAGCTCCTGGAACGGATGGCTTGACTGCAGTGTATTATAAAACTTTGCAAGCAGAAATGGTGGAACAACTCAGAGACTTATTTTGTAACATACAACAAGGGGGTAAAATACCCCCATCATGGAAAACAGCTTACATTTCTTTGATACCAAAAGAGCAAGTAGGTCCTAAAAAACCGGAGAATTATAGACCAATATCTCTTCTGAATAATGATTATAAAATTTACGCAAAAGTACTAGCCAACAGGTTGATGCCAGTAATTCAAGAGATGATTCACGATGATCAAGCGGGATTTATAGAGGGCAGATATATGAAGGACAATGTAAGGCAAGTTATAGATTTATTGGAATATCTTGAGAAGAATAAACAGATCCCTGCGGTGCTGGTTTTTTTGGATGCGGAGAAGGCCTTTGATAGAGTGGACTGGAATTTTCTATTAAAGACTTTAAAAAAGATGGACTTTGGGGATCAATTTATACAGGCAGTTTCAGCAATTTACCAAGAACAAAAGGCACAGATTATTATTAATGGAAGTTTGACAACAGAGTTTAATATTGAAAAAGGAACAAGACAAGGTTGTCCGTTATCCCCATTGTTATTTATTTTAACACTAGAAGTCTTGTTGAATACAATACGTGACTCGAATATCTTGAAAGGTATAGTGATAAGGCAAGAGGACTACAGAATAAGGGCATTTGCAGATGATCTGGTTGTTACCCTAACACAGCCGATGGAATCAATAATCCAGATGAAGGACATTATAAAAGACTATGGCACAGTATCAGGATTTAGACTGAACCAGAAAAAAACTAAGATGATAGTTAAAAATATGACACAAGATCGAAAACATGAACTTGAAAGGAGGGCAGGTTTTGAGATTGTACCTAAGGTTAAATATCTAGGAGTTCAGGTTGCAGAATCAAATATGAAATTGTTTCAAAATAATTATGAGGTGTTGTGGCGAGATATACAGAAAGATATGGAGACTTGGAAAAAACTGCAGCTGTCTTTACTTGGAAGAATAGCAGCAGTTAAGATGAACATTTTGCCAAGATTTCTTTTTTTGTTCCAAATGATTCTGGTGCTTAAAAGTGATAAACAATTGAAAGAATGGCAAAGTGGACTGAATAAGTTTGTCTGGAACGAGAAAAAACCAAGAGTGAAATTGAAAATTATGCAAGATGTTCCAGAAAGGGGAGGTCTTAAACTTCCAAACCTACAGTTATACTATGAAGCAGCAGCTTTGACTCAAGCAAGCGATTGGTTTGGAAGGAAAAAGACTGGAATATTGAATATAGAAAGTTTTGATCCTGAATTTGGTTGGCATGCTTACTTATTTTATGAAAACAAAGTGGACAAAGTATTTAAAAGCCATATACTTAGAGATTCTTTGATGAGAGTTTGGAAGAAGCACCGATCCAAATGGGATTACAAAATACCGCTATGGCTGGATCTTGGTCATATCATGTGGAATACAAATATAATGTCACTCGGGGGGGGGGTTATATAAAGAAGTTCTTTTTGCAGATGCGGGCAGATGTCAACTGAAGACGTTAGAAACACTGTTGGATGAAGGGATTAATTTAACTTGGTTACAGTACAATCAACTTCAATTGAGATGGAAAGAGGACCAAAAAATTGGTATAATGTTGCATGAGGAAGAATTGGTTAGACATATAAAAGAGAAAGGTCCAATGCATATTAAAAGGCTTTATAATGTTTTGTTAGAAAGGGACTCAGAAACTGAATTGGTTAAAGATTGTATGATTAAATGGGCACAAAACTTTGCAGAGCCAGTGATGTTGGAAACATGGGAAAAAATTTGGGTTCAGAATGTTAAATTTACACAGTCGCAGAATTTGAGGGAAAATTTTTATAAAATGTTTTATAGATGGCATTTAGATCCTAAGAAATTGTCGTGTATGTACCCTAATGTTCAGCCAAAATGTTGGAGGTGTGACTGCTTAAATGCTACATATTATCATGTTTGGTGGACCTGTAAGAAAGTTAAGGCTTTTTGGATAAAAATTTGGTGGGTTATGCAGAATGTTTTAAAGAAAAAAATTCAATTTTCTCCACAATTGTTTTTATTGGGTATAGTTAAGGGTTTTACATTGGGTGAAACTAAGTTGATATTGTATATGATAACAGCAGCGAGATTATTGATAGGTAAATACTGGAAGCTTTGCCCACTATCGAGGAATGGACTTTGAAGATGGCCAGTTTTGCAGAGATGGCGAAGATTTCAGCATATTTAAAAGATCGCTCACAAGAGACTTATGAATTGGAGTGGAAAAAGTGGATAGATTATGTGCAGAACAAATATCAAACTAGGAAGTATCAAATAGCTTTTCACTGAAAGTATTATATAAAGATAGAAATATTTGAATTTTGTGAAGATGAAAAATTATATGGGGGATGGAGGGGTTCAAGTTTTATAAAAAAGGGATTTTGATTGGATTATATTCTATGGAAGTCCGGGGGTGAGGGGAGGGTTAGGGGGGGTTGGGAGAATTAGGGTGGTTGGGGAGATTGGGGTGGGTTGGGGTGGGGAAATGGGGTGAAAATGTAATTGTAAAACTTTTGCAATTAAAAAAAAAGATCCATCAGGCGCCTGGGGCAGAACCACCTGGTCCGTTCCGCCTCCCTGCAGTGGGGTGCAGCAGTCAAAAAGTCCCACCTCAGGAGAGAATGGTCCGACCATGACAGGGGTTCAGTATCTGTATCCCCTATATCCAAACCACTCAGCCTCTGACCAGAGATAAAAACCAAGTCCAGAGTGTGTCCTCCTGCGTGAGTGGGGCCATGAATTAGTTGTGTCAGGTCCTTGGCTGTCATGGAAGCCATAAACTCCCAAGCCATCCCAGACGCCTCACCAGCAGACGGCAGGTTGAAATCCCCCATGACCAAAAATCTGGGGGTATCAACTGCCACCCCGGCAATAACGTTGAAAAGCTTGGGCAGGGCCACTGTCACGTAGCAGGGAGCCAGGTACACGATCAGCAAGCCCACCTGCATCCCATGGCCCCACTTCACCAGGAGAGACTCACATCCGGCTATCTGAGGTACAGTGGCCTCCCTCGGATCAAGACCTTCCTTTATAACGACCCCCACCCCCCACCCCTGCCCTGGGCCCTTGGCTGATGGAATACACGGAAACCTGGTGGGCACATTTCTACGAGGGGGACCCCCCCTCTTGGCCCAACCAGGTCTCTGTAATACCTGCCAGGTCCGCACCCCCTCCTGTATTAGCTCACAAATGAGGGGGGCCTTATTAACCACGGACCTGGTGTTGCACAGCATCAGTCTAAGGCCTGGGCTCTGAAACTCTGGACAGCCGGGGGAATGAGAAGAGTCATGGGGGCCGAGGCATGCCACCGCTTGGAGATAGCAGGTGTGGGCCCCCACCACCTGATGTGGCCCCCTACTCCCGCCATATCTGCCCCTCCCAACCACGGTCCTGATAGAATCACCCTCCACCCTATCAGCACTGAGCTCCTCCACATCCCGCTTCCCGCCTTCCTTTATCCTATTATGATGCCTAATAGGATAAAGTGAGATCATTATCTGCTTTACATGCTGCAATTAAAGATGAGTATAGTAGAGAAAGGAAGATAGGTGGTAGCAACAATAACTATTAAGTAGCTATACCGAGGAAGGAAGGCAAGTCTAGATTGTGCAACAGCCATAGAAGGAGAGTTCAGTTCTTCTAACTTTCATCCTAGTGACTCACTCCTGCCAATTTATTTTTTATCTTCTATAGTTAGAATGGTATTTGGTATTTAGATCTATAGCAAATCTATTACAAAGCCTAGTTCATTTTTTGCACATTCCTGATATATAAGCTTGTCAGCCTTGAAGCTTTTTGTGCTTTTGGATCTCCTATCCCTGCCTTGCTTCCTACCATGTGGAGTGACTAGCTGCAATGTCTTTCCAGGACTATATGACTTGTCTTGTGGGATTATGATACAACACTGAAAAGAAAAAAGGTTCTAGGCTTGTCAATTCTGGAATTAATAATATTTAAAAAAATCATATTCAATATTTAAGGTTGCAGGTAATTTCTGGATCAGGAAAAATAGATCGAATTAGGATGATAATAGAGATAGTGGCCAGAAACCCAGAAATTCTGGACATGTCTCGAAGCAGAAATAATGCAAAAACAAATTAAACTAAAATATAAAATGAAATGAAGTGAAATATTTAAAAGAAATATTACTTGGTCAGAGAAAGGTTTTTTGAGAAGTGTTAAGCTGGTCATAACCCTAGTTCTAGTGTCGGCAACCCGCAGCTCCAGACCTGCATGTGGCTCTTTCGCCCCTTTGCTCTGGCTCCCTGTCAGGTGATCCCACCACTGGCTGCCCACCTCCTCTCCCTCCCCCTCTAGTCACTCCTCTCCTGGCCTAAGAAGGTAAGGGTGATGGCAGGGGATGGAGACTTACTCCATATTCAAGAGAGGGAGCGAAGTGCCCCTATACTTGCTGGGTCTAGTGGATGCTTCTTCCGGCAGCTCGCTCTCACCCTTGCCTCCCAGATGTCAGTTGCTGTGATGGTCCACCTCCCTGCCTCCAGGCTGATCATTGGTGTGCTGCTAGTCTGCCATCCTAGATGGGCTCCAAAGCGGCGGCAGCAGCACCAGAGTGACCGGTGTTCACAGATTCAAGATGTGCACGTTTCTCCTAGCCTCCTCCTGTGGCAGGGAAGGTGACAGGCCTGTGGCCGCCAAGCATGGGGGTCATGTCTTGGATAGAAGGGGAGATTCTGCAGTTGCAGCATGCTCCTTGGTTGCCCTGCACCTGATGTGCTTCAGAGATGCTGCAGCTCCTGTCACTCCATTCGTGCATTGGCTCATCCTGGAGACCGAGTATTGGATGAGTGTAACAATCTGTCTCTATCTGTGCCTGGCCCACCAGACCTTGCCAGGCACACAAGAATTGTTTATGTGCCAGATTTGTCCCAGATAAGTAGCTTTGCACCTGCTTGGGCAAGTTACATTAGTCTGTCTGTTCTTGTGTAAACTCTCTCTCTCTCTCTCTCTCTCTTTCTCTCTCTCTTGCGCGCGTGCACACACACACACAAAGACATACAGAGAGTCAATGAAAAAGAGCTGTCTTTTATACCCAAACAAATATTTGTGCAGCAACCTGCGTTTGCACATGGTTGCAGAATGGCTGGGAAGGGGGCTGCTTTACAAACATGCACTCACTTGTTGGGGGTTTTTTTTAAGGGTTCTTCGAGTAGATCTTTCACATCTGACCTCTCTTGCTTTTTCTCTTTCTGGACATCAGATTCTCACCACCCAACACCAGTTTAGGGGTTCCTTCCTTCCCCCAGGGGAGAGAGAGACAGATAGACAGAGAGAGAAAGAGAAAGAGAGAGAAGAGACAAAGAGAGAGAGAGAGAAGAGACACACAGACACACACAGATACACACACACACACACACACACACACACACACACACACACACAGAGAAGAGACACACAGAAGAAAGAGAGAGAAGAGACAGAGAGAGAGATAGGCAGACATACAGAGAGAAAGAGAGAGAGAAGAGACACAGAGAAAGAGAAAGAGAGGGAAGACACACACAAGCACACACACACAGAGAGGAGAAAGAGAGAGAGAGAAGAGACACAGAGAGAGAAAGAGAGAGAGATACACAGTGAGAGAGACAGAGGTTTCCCACAGAAAAAGAAACACTGGGAGCCACAAAACCTGGGTAGGTGTTGCTGGGGTGGGTGGGTCATGTGACTGGGTGGGAGTGACGCTGAGTTGGCCATGTCCACACAGGTTTTATGGTTCTTTGTGTTTTCTTTTCTGTGGGAAACGGGTCCAAATGGCTCTTTTGACTGTTTAAGGTTGCAGACCTCTGCCCTAATCTAAGAACTCTTCAGAGGTAGACAAATGGTTATGCTGTTGTTTTTCTGGGTGATTAAAAAGTTATGATTGTTGCCCTTTACAATAATTATTAAAGGATTAGATAGGAATTTGTTGCTTGGAAACTATTATGATCTCCAACTAAGATAAATGATACCACAAACATCTGTGGGGTAGAGAAGTAATGAGACCATATAACGTATGATCATCTGTAACACATATATTAACCAAACACTGAAATTAAAATAATATGTCAGATTCATGACATTGCTGCACACCTGTCATTATTTTTCCACATGATGGTTTGCTGCAAGCTTCTATGCATACTATATTTAAAAAACCAGTAACACTGAATAAAAATATTTTAGTAATATTTTAATAATAATATTTTGATATCTTATAATTCTGGTCTCAATTGGCTATGACATGAGATGCGTTATTGATCTTATACTATCCTCATGAATTATTGTTTCTTTTTTAAAATTCTTCTTAACAACAACACTTTTCAGTCTAGATGCTGAATCACTGTAAGAAATGATTACAATACTCACTAGGTTGCTATGGTTATTAAGGGTAGTTTTAACTTCTAAATAATTTAAATCTATCCAGAAATCTGTTTCCAAATATTATTGTATATGTATGTGTATATGATTGTACAAAAATCAGGAATTCCAACTCAGTATTAAAAAATTATAGGTCCCTGTCATTGTAAGAGTTCATTAGAAACAGATGGTGGGAGAAAAACAGTAGAGGATATGAATAGCAACACAGCTGATTTTAAATAGCAAAGAGAATAATTTCTAGCCTGAACTATACTAGACTACAAATCGTTTTTTGTTGTAGCTAAAGTGATGAGGTGAAACCCTGCTAACAAATCTCCTAAATGCATAATTTACATTGGACAGTCAAATACTAAATGAAAGTGGTAATCTCTTTAATCAAAGCCATATACCTTAAGAAAAGGGCAATAATTCCTTAGAATTCCTTATGAATCCAAAAACCTACTGCTGCCTTGTTGTTGTTTTAAATTATAATTTTGTGTGTTTCTAGTATGCCTGTAATCGCATTTGTCAAAAAAATTTTGCACTAAATAAACATTCAAAAAATGAAAGGTGCACATAATTAAACAGCTATGTTCATTTTTAACATAATAGAAGTTCACATCTTTAAGATATTCATTTTTAAGATAATGGAAGTTCATATCTTTTGGAAAATAAAAATCCAATTATATTTGTGTTTAATTATTGTATTTAAATATTCTTTCCTAGCCTTTCCATTTCTGAGGGCCTTTTTAAGCTAAATTTTGGAACAAAACTGGGATCCATAATTAAGTATTTATTTATTACTGCTTCAATTATTTTAGGCAGGCCATGACACATAGCAATTCTTAGCATAGACCTATTAAATATTTTTGAATAGAAATCTTTCAGCAGTAAGGGACAAGGAGAATGTAGATCTTTAGCTGAATGCAAAACAATTTTATATTATTATATTTTCTGGTGACACATGCATAGCACATGCAGATGCACACTAAGTAACTGCAATTGAAAAGAGCTCACAATTGTCAGTTTTCTGAATCAGCTCTTAACTATTGGCACCCTCAGACAGAAATCCTTTAGGCATCAAGTAAACTTTTTCAAGTTGACAGTCAATGCTGACAAGGGGTTGTGGTAAGTGGCCCTTGATTTGTAAGTGCAGGAGGTGCAGTGATTACTTGGTTGGCCTTTATGTGAACCACCTCAGAGTAGCCCCAAATAATGTTTTAGATGGTCAATGATAAATTTCTCATTAACAAAATATTCTACTTTTGGAAATGTTGTGGATGGCCAGCAATGACTAATGCAGTAAACAGCTAAAATGATATAATTTCAAATTGGATAATAGTTATAGTTGTATGGCTATTTAAATTTGTAAACATTGATTATATTTTAACATTATGCATTGTTAAGCAATGTATTAAGTCATGTATTGTTAAGTATTTAATATAGGTTTACGCTAATTTTACTTGTTTTAAAGCTAATTGTTAAAAAGGAAAGCCAGTTTGGTCTATTGGTTAAGTCTCCAGACTAGAAATCAGGAGATTATGAGTTCTATCCTTTCCTTAGGCAAGAAAGCAGCTGTGTCAGTGACTTAGGGCCAGATGCTCTGTGTCAGATCATAACATCAAGTTTGGGTGACAAGCCAGTCAGTCAATTCCTTTTGCAACCAACAGATCAGCACTCAGCTGATCTGAAAAAAAGTAGACCCTGCAATTATAAGAAATACACTAGAAAGAAAGAAACTCTTTTACGTGTTTTTAAAATGGAAAATGTTTAGCATTTTAAAGGAAGTATAAACTACAAGAGTACCACATAAAATATGTGACACAAAGGCAAATGCATATATAAGATTCTAAGATTTTTAAAGCTAAAGCAACACCCCAAATACTGTATAGAGCACATGTATATGCTTACAGTGATTTAAAGCAGGGATTCTCAACCCCTGGGCCATGGACTCTTAACAGTCTGTGTCATATTAAGAACTGGGCTGCACAGCTGGAGGTGAGTAGTGGGCAAGTGAAACTGTGCATGCAAGGGATCTCGGTTGCGTGCTCCTCCTCCCCTCCCCAATCATAATAGTGTTATTTATATATTTTTACCTACTCTCTACTGTCCCTAGATTTAGACAGAGCTAAAGTTGAAATCTGTTAAGGAATCTTTGGCATCACTTGATAGATCAATCTGGATGATATACTCAACTTTCAGTGGTGGAAACCTTTAATACTTGCCAACTATTACAACTTCGTTTGCCTAGCATGTTATAGATCCTTTTTGGGAGTGCATGGAAGAGGGACCTTTTCTTAATGGCTTTCCCTCAGCAGATGCAGATGGGAGTATGCTAAGACCCCATTCTCCAAGAATTGTTGTCCTTGTGGTCAGAATGAACCCCAGATACTTCCTCATGCATTTTCCATTGCTTTTTCTAAAATAGTATGTAAGCAGACCTATGTTCATAACACCTTAACAAACCCTCAGTCTTTCATGAAGGCCTATTTTCTAATTGTAGATCAGAATCCTATCATCATCAATAAAGTTGTTAAAATTTTATCTGCAGCAATTTCCAAAAGTGATAAGACGTCCTAACTGTAGAATAATGACATTCTAACATTTGAACATGATTTTTTAAAACTATGTTTCTATTTTAGTCTATTTCTGTTTTATGTTTATATTATTTTACTATTTTTATTGATTTCCTCTTAATCCAGATTTTAACTACATTTTAAAGTTTTGGTATCTTTTGTATTTGGTCATTATTTATTTATTTTTAACCTTGCCAGTCACTTTTTTTTACCTTGCTGGTCACTGCAGTTAAAGAAACTGGAATTAGAATGTCACAACAGTCCCTCAACTGTCATAATTATAACAAACAATGGCAACAGCACTAGCTCAGAGCTAACAGTAAGACACTGTATTCTACATAGATCTAGTTCACTCCCCATGATACTGCTATGAGGAAAATAAACCTTTTAACTGTTGAGCTAAAAAGTTCTTAATTTCTCTTTGCTTTACCCAACTGGATTTTCCATGAATGTGCAGACAAGACTGAAGAGCAAGTGAAGAAATTAATAGTTTAATTATTCATTTTTCATATATGTAATAATTATCTGATTTACTAATTTTATTTTTACTATTTTAATTATAACTCATATTATAACTCTGTTTATAATATAAACCTATAAAGCCCTTCATGGCATGGGCCTGGGGTACTTGCAGGACCACCTCCGACCAGCCTCCCACCACCCAGTGCGCTCACATAGGACTGCCCTCCTCTGGGTGCCATTGGCCAGACAATGTCACCTGTTGGCGCCTAGGATGAGGGCATTCTCTGTGGCTGCACTGACCCTCTGGAACGAGTTACCTGCTGGGCTCCGGATGGCCCCCGACCTCCGCTCTTTCTGCAATGACCTGAAGACGTGGCTTTTTCAACAAATCTCCTGATCTGCTGGGAGTTTTAGTTTTAACCGTTCCGGGATTTTAATTGGATTATTTTAGTATTCATTTTACTGTCTTGTTGTTTTATTGTTGTGAGCCACCCCGAGTCCTTCGGGAGAAGGGCGGCATATAAGTATGATAAAAATAAAATAAAATAAAATAAAATAAAATAAAATAAAATAAAATAAAATAAAATAAAATAAAATAAAATAAAATAATAAAATAATAATAAAATAAAATAAAATAAAATAAAATAAAAAAATAAAATAAACAAATAAATAATATAAAGGCATCTGAAGCACCATCTTGAGAGAAAGGGTTAATACTTCTCTCTTCAATCAAAAATAGAATGGGAACTGCACATACAAAGCTCAAGGGCCCTCTCTAATAATTCATAATGAAGAAGCCTTGCTTTATCAATAAAATCAATAAAAACTAGTAAGAAAGAAAGTGCAATGATATTATGAACATATTAGCATATTTTAATATTAGACTGGCATAACTGCACCCTATGTGTGTGCAAGAGCATGACAGACAATCACAGCAAGACAGACACTCAAGTAATCTAAGGTACCATAGCTACAAAGCTACAGCTTTTGAAAAGGGAGGCTTTTTGAAAGCTCATGAACTCATCCTTTCTTCTGGGGTTACTGGGAAGCACACCTCATAAAAAGGAAGTGTGGCTTGGATCCCTCTGAAAGTTTTGTAATCATTAAGCTTCTGTAAATCAATGATGGTGACCTTGGGGGCAGGAATTTGGGTAAGGAATTATAGCTCTGAAATGAGGAACTTATAAAATCTAAAGGGAATGTTTTTATTTAGTGTGTATTTGCTGTATTTGACAATTTCACCTATAGATGCTAAAAGGCTTAAAGATCTTTGCTTACTATCTAGTGTTCTTTGAAGGTCAGGCAAGAAACAGAGTAAATATGGCATGGGGAAGGGGGTCTTCCTACAATCTTCTCTCAACATGTATAGCATTTGACTATGTGACAGTATAGATGTGTGTAGGTTCATGAATGTATGAAGGATTATTGACTACATAACATTATAGTAAAACTAAAAAAAATAATGCATTATTTTTTTAAAGAAACAAAGTATATTTATTTTATTTTTCAATTAAAGTATTATGCTTTGCAAATTTTAGGGAATAAAATGTCATATTTTCAATTTAAACTGTATGTAAAATTTAAATACTCTGTGAGCATGAGATACATGCCTTTTAGTCTGACCCTAATTTTATTATCACTTTACAGAAAGAATGAACACAACAGTAAAAATACTACAGTAAACTTCTAATTTTCCTAGAAAATAATTCAATCCAAGTTATTGCAACTCAGAAGTGAGTATTATGGGCTTCACAGCAGAAGCACATCATTATTTAACTCTTTTCGCATTCATTCATTCATTCATTCAGTTTTTATGCTACCTGTCTCCCCTATAAAATGACTCTGGGTTTCTTCAGGAATCTGTACCATGATGTCCAGTTTTCACACTATCGTTAAACAGGATATCTCTGAAGTTCTAAAGTTATATGTGTTATGTCCTTATAAGGACATCCGCCGGGGATTGGCCAAGTCCACCGGTGGGAAATTCAAATAGCTGTCTAGGGGCGGTGCGACTGCCGGAGCGAATATAAGGAGAGCTCTGGCAGCACTGCGCCAGTCTATTCCTATAAAAGTACTGAATGGACTGAGTTGGTCGCGTCTTCTTTCCTGCGCCTGATCTAACACTGGCGACGAAGGTGGGATGTCCCCATGACATCCACCACAGCAGAAGCAACGATCCGGGCTCTCCGCCGGCTCTTCGCAACCCACAGACTGCCAGACGTGTTGGTTTCCAACAACGAGCCCCAATTTATGTCCTTGCCCATGGAAGCATTCCTGGCCAGACTGGGCATCCGTCATGTCCTCTCAGCGCCCTACAGGCCGGCGGGAAATGAACAGGTGGAAAGGATGGTGAGGCTCATAAAGGAAGCACTCACCAAGATGGGCACGGGCAACTGGCAGGAACAAATAGATAACTTCCTCCTCACCCAGCACATCACACCGCATGCCATCACCCACAAGTGCCCGGCAGAGCTCCTGATGGGCAGAAGGCTCAGGTCACCGCTGGACAGACTGCACCCCCAGTACAATCCAGAGGTGCCAGCAACCGCCAGCCGCTAGCTTTGCACCTTCGCCATAGGGGATCCAATATTCACTTTGAATTTCCACGGATCTCCGAAATGGCTAAAGGGGAAGATAGAGAGCACAACCAGCTCGAAGTCCTACTGAGTGGAGCTGGAAGATGGACAGGTCTGCAGACGTCACATCGACCAGCTCCGGAAAAGGTGGAGGGAAGTAGGATGAAACCAACCTGATGAGGTAGGCCTGCAACACCCCAAAGAGGTAGGCCTGCAACACCCCAAAGAGGTAGGTTGGCAACACTCTGAAGAGGTAGACCTCCCACACCATGGAGGAGTAGATCTGTGACACCCCGTCGAGGTAGGACGACCACACCCCGTCGAGGTGGGACGACAGCCACCCAGAGTTGAAGTCCAATGGCGCTCATCAGAAGTAGAACAGGGACCATCCAGAGGAAACAGTCCGCAGCACCCAGACAAGGTCGGCCAGCGACACCCCAGAGTCGGAGACCGACACAACAACAATGAGACGGTAGACCACAATATAAGACAAAAGTCTTAGTCCAATTCCTTCATGATGAATAAATTAATTACACCTATTATTACTTTGTTTCCCTACTAATAAGTTCAACAATGTTTTTGAGGTATGTGTTCCAACTGTTGTATGCCAAATATATGTATTCCAATGAAAAAACAGCTTCTTCCAATGGAGACTGGGCCATGGATTTAAGTTAATGGAGCAGCTTGTTTCCCTTTATTCCAACTGCGAACAGTGCTATTGCTGGTGAATATTCTACTGTTCTATACCATTAAAGAAACTTAAGTAACTCTACTCTTCCTTCTATTATGCAAGATTTTCCTAGTCATTCCAGTGATTTCTATGTAAACTTCTTTCTAGCAGACTAATTTCTTAATCTTTTGCCCTTGTCATGGTTCTTATCCATTTACTTTTAAGTTAATTTGCATGTTTATTCTTTCCATTTTACTACTTCTTTTTTTTAAAAAGAGTATATCTTTTGTACTGCAAGTCTTTCATCTGTAATGGAATGATTCTTCCTGGAAGATTACGACTCAGATGGCTTATAAAGCAACTAGATTTTAACATATAGTTATCAAAATACTTTAAAAATATATAGTTTTATTAGAGGAGCAATTTCAGACTATATTTGTTTTTTAAATCAAATAATAAAATCTGTCTATATTTAATGATGTTAGATCTCTTCCCTCCCTCCCTCTCTCTCTCTCACACACACTTCACATATATTTTATGATGTGATCAAATATAAATCTTAAGAAAAGTCATTCCCTAGAAATGCCATGTGGCATTAAAAGGCATAGCTTCTAAATATAAGAGTACATTGTGAGTAACTGTAAATATGCCATAGGACTCATATTAGGTGTTGCTGTTTAATGTATGTTTGTTAAAGAACAATTTGTTTAATATGCACAATAAATTTGTACATGAACATCTTTTCTACAGAAGGAATAATTTAAACATCACTATCAGCCATATTGCCAGAAGTTCTGCTAGTCTTGAATAATTTGGAAATAATACAAGATCTTATACAATAATAACGTTATCTGTCATCTTTTCTTCATTTTAGTGATTGGCATACCAGTAAAATGGAATTTTGTTAAAACATCCAATTGACACAATTATATGCTAATGTTGTCTTCTTTTTTACTTACCAGGATGAATCATTATATTTTTAAATGTTGCATAAATGACTTTTCACAATAATCCGTTTTTCCAAGAAACTCATCTACAAATAGCCTTCGGAATATAACTTAATCATGTACCTTTCTATAAATGTGCCCTTTCATGTCCGCTGACTTATGTATTCATCCTTAGTACCTGAATTAAGACCATACTTAGTTACATGATTCTTTTCTGTGTTACAAGTGGCCTTCAAATTTCACTAAAGTGAAATTCAGTTGACATTTTGTCAGAGGAAGCACTTATATGAATTCCAAGGAGCTTAACATTTAATTAAGCTAAATAACCTTTTAAAATGTTTTAAAATATTCATAGAATTTCCAGAAATTTAATTCAAAAACCTTTTGAAATTCTTCTTTACATGGAATATCACTTTGAAGTTCAATGGTTCTTTAGATTTTTCAGAAAGAGTAATGAAATATTTTAAAGGAATTTGCAAATTCATAGGCTATTAGAAGTTTTTATAACTTAATGAAACATTGTTTGTAATAGATAAATCAATATTTTTCCAAATTCTTTGAAATCATAACACAGATTAATAGAAAATGTCCTAAAGACTTTAAAAAAACCCGAAAGAATTTTTAATAAACTTTTAATCACTCTATATGATTTCCTATGGAAGTGACATTAACTGCCATATATTGTTTGGATGAACAACATTTACATAGAGAGTCCCATGAATGAAATTGGGACAGAAAATTGAAATCTCTTTACTTCTGATATTTAAATTCAAGAGAAGTTTATTCTGAAATAAAAATGTTACCTTCAGAGGGGAAGTTATTTTTAGGAACATGGCAATGAAAGAGAGAGTTGATTTCCCCAAACCTTGTTAGCATCTGCTATTTACACTAATTAATATCATTAAATAGTAATAACAGACTGA
The DNA here is from genome assembly GCA_022577455.1 of Arizona elegans. Classification (NCBI taxonomy): domain Eukaryota; kingdom Metazoa; phylum Chordata; class Lepidosauria; order Squamata; family Colubridae; genus Arizona; species Arizona elegans. The sequence continues at coordinate 87,343,763 of JAKOOJ010000004.1, forward strand.
CTACAAACAATGACAGGACAAAGTAGCAGCAATGATGCATTGGAAGATCTGCAAGAAAATCTGTCTGCCTGCAAGCAAGAATTACTGGAACCATAAAACTGAGAAAGTAATAGAAAATGAAGAATCTGAAGTTCTCTGAGACTTTTAGAATTCCAACAGACAGGCCCCTGCCACACAGCATCCTAGACTTAATAACAGTCAATAAGAAATACAAAACAGTCAGGACAGTCAGGATTGTGAATATTGGGAGAGAACAGAGTACAAGAGAAAAAAGTAGAGAAGATAACAAAATACAAAGATCTGCAAACAGAAATAGAATGACTGTGACAAAAAAAGCAAAGGTAGTACCAGTAGACATAGACGCTTTGAGTGCATTCCCAAAACAACTGAGCACTACCTGAGCACCACTGGCATTGACAAATTCACCATCAGTCAATTGCAAAAGGCAGCTTTACTTGGAACAGCTTACATCTTGTAACAATACCTTTAACACCATCAATATCAATATCTGCCTATCCTAGATCTTGGCAATGATTTAGTTTAGACTAAATCCAGTCTAAACATCTGGCCGATTGTATGATGGATCATAATAATGAATTTTAAAATTCAGCCAAAATTATTTAATTCGTTTTAATCTATTTTAAATTTTGTATCTCTGTGTTTTATTTTCTGGCTGTTCACCATCCTGAGTCCTTCGGGAGAAGGGCGGTATAGAAATTTAATAAAATATAAATATAATATATAAATATAAGAATAATGCTAATTGCTGTGATAGCTAATGCAGTCCAACAGATCTAGCTGAAAAGAAGTTCTTTCCACCTGAGCAGATATGAAATTGCCGAAATAGCAGAGGAATAAAGCATCAACTCCTAAATAGCAAGAGCATTCTTGAAACCTGCAAGAGAAGAAAGACCAACTTGAATGTAGCATGGATTGATTACAAAAAGGTATTTGACTTCCTGCCACATGATTGGATAATCAAGTGCCTGTAAATAGCAGGAATCAGTAAAAACATCAGAAGCTTTGTGGAAAGATTGATGGAACAATGGAAGGCACGGTTGCTGCTCAATAGTGAGAGACTAGAAGAAATTAATATCAAGAAAGGAATATTTCAAGAAGACTCACTATCCCCACTACTATTTGTCATTGCACTGATTCCTCTGTTAACAATATTGAGCAAATCAAGCCATAGCTATCGAAGAATTAAAAATATCTGTCAGGTTATCCCACCTATTTTACGTGGTGTGCTATCCCACTCACCCACACCTCCATGTTGGTTTAGAAACAGCTTTATTTTGTCTCCCCCCAGCAGTTCCGTTTCAGGTGTCAGCTCTCTCACAGCTGCTAAATTAGAACAGTCAATTGGCTTGAGACTAAGCAGATAACAAAGACTTTAAAATACGGCAAACTCAAAACAGTCTTGGAAATATAGGCTTTGTCTGGGTAGTTTCAAAAGAGAAACCAAAATTCAGTCTGAAGTTTGGAACCTCCCATTAGGCCAGTGCAATGGTCAAGAGTTCAGAGGGCTGTTTCCAAGCAAAGCCATCCACAACAAGCCCCAGACTAAATTTCTAAACTTCCAGGCAATGGGCAATTATTCCATCAAACAGATAACCAGCTGCTCAAACAGGGTCCAAAACACAAACACAGTCTCCCTGCAATTTACACTAAATCCACTGCAGCATCTCACAAACAAACATCTGGCCAGAACCCATACAGGTTGCTTCCAGCAATGCCTCCTTCTGCCTGCCATGCTAAATAGCTCCTGGTGCAGCCCATAAAGAGGGGCGGAGCCTTTCCCCTAGCAATCTGGCAGACCTCTGCCTCTCTGCTCTGCATACTCTGGCATTCACCATGACAGGCAGCTCCTTCCCTTTTTCCTCACTGGCCTGCAAGCTCTCCTTGGTCGAGGCCTGTTCTGCTGGCAGTTCAGGGTCAGTAATTCCTGACACGCCAGAAATGACCTCATTCTCCCTCAAAGCCCTCTGAAGAAGAAGTGGAGGAGTTGTTGTCCACAGGAGACATCACATGTGGATGAACTGAAGATGTATTGAAAAACACCATCTGAAATAGAATTACTGCTCAATACTGTCCATATGTACAACCAATATTTTGCAATGGAGTTTGAACTGAAGTTTGAACTGGAATGTGCCATCCTCATTTCAAATAGGAAAAATAATTAGTGAACTGAAGGAATCAATCTTCCAAATATCATAGGCAAAATTAAGGATGCTATATATTTGTTAAACTGTTGCTTAAATCAACAATTGTTTTTTTAATCCTTGCCATTGTATTTTTATTGATATATTTATATTCCTTTATTGGTAACTTTCTGCACCAGCAGCTAAACTCATTAACATAGAAATAGCACATTAAAAATTACAGTGTATTTATATTTATTGTTATCTGTAAGCATAGACCTTTCTCTCATATATTTATATTATCTCTACATGAATTATATTTTGAAATAAGATTCAATTACAATTAATAATAACAACAAAGCAAAGAAAAAAAACCCAGCAAAATAAGATGGTCATCTCAACAGATCAAAGGATTGTCTAAGTAATATGGGCACCAATTTTCAATGAAAAGTCTTTGGGAAGTGGGACCATACATTTATTGCATCTACATCAGGGGTGGGTTCTACTTACCTTTACTACCATTTCACAATGGGGCTGCACATGCTCTCTTCGCTTGCATTTGCGAGTACTCTTCTGTGCATGCGCAGGAGCATTTTGGTGACATCAGGGTCGGTGGGCAGGGCCTCCTGCCAGTTTTACTATTGGTTCTATAGAACCAGTGTGAACCGGGGGCAACCCACCACTGATCTACATGGAGGAAGGTATGCAGTGGGGTACCCCAGGGCTCTGTTTTAGCCCCAGTACTCTTCAACATATTCATCAATGATTTGGACGAGGGGATAGATGGGATCTAATCAAATTTGCAGACGATACCAAGCTAGTAGGAATAGCCAATGCTCCGGAAGATAGGCTTAAAATACAGAAGGATCTTGACAGACTTGAACATTGGGTGCTATCTAACAAAATGAAATTCAATGGTGAAAAAAGTAAGGTTCTACATTTAGGCAACAAAAACAAAATGCACAGTACAGTATATGTGGTACCTTGCTCAACAATGGTGACTGTGAGAGGGATCTTGGAGTCCTACTGGACAATCACTTAAATATGAGCCAGCAGTGTGCAGTGGTTGCCAAAAAACCCAACATAGTTCTAGGCCGCATAAACAAAGGGATAGAATCAAGATCACGTGAAGTGTTAATACCACTTTATAATGCCTTGGTAAGGCCACACTTGCAATACTGCATCCAATTTTGGTCGCCATGATGTAAAAAAGATGTTGAGATTCTAGAAAAGAGTGCAGAGAAGAGCAACAAAGATGATTAGGGGACTTGAGGATAAAACATATAAAGAAAGGTTTCAGGAACTGGATACGTATAGTCTTATGAAAAGAAGGACTAGGGGTGACATGATAGCAGTATTCTGATATCTCAGGGGTTACCGCAAAGAAGACAGAGTCAAACTATTCTCCAAAGTACCTGAAGGTAGAACAAGAAGCAATGGGTGGAAACTAATCAAGAAGAGAAGCAACTTAGTACTAAGGAGAAATTTCCTGATAATTAGAACAATTAATCAGTGGAACAACTTGCCTTCAGAAGTTGTAAAAGCTCCAACACTGAAATAACAATTTGTCTGAAGTGGTGTAGAGTTTCCTGCCTAGGCAGGGGTTTGGACTAGAAGTCCTCCAAGGTCCCTAATTCTGTTATTCTATACTTATTGAGTGCAGTTGGTGTTGAAGCCTACTACTTCTATCTGTTCCCAGTTCAGCACAAATGTATCCTTATTTGTGTTTTGAAGTTTGACTTCAAAAGCAATCTTAAACATTTTTCAATACTTTGTCTAACATACTTCATTTCAATCAAGCAGAGTTTCCACCTCTAATTAGCATTCCTTCATTCCTCCAGTAGCTGGTTATTGCCTTGGATATTTCATGCTGGGCTGTTATGTTCTCACTTGGCCATCAACTTCCTTTTCTCTTCTTTCAGTTGATCTAACAATGACTTGTATAGTCTATTACATTTTCCTGGCCACAATGTTCTGTTTTGACAGTACACTTCTGTTCTACCTTAGATTTTCTAATGGACAATGTTTTAATTTCTGCCCAATCTAGAAAAAATACCTCTCTTTCTCACTTTGTGCTGCAATGGTCCTCCCCTCTTTTTAAAAAAAATCTTTAAGTTGCAATGTAAGCATATTGGAATAATGTTATTAAGTTTCCTTAAACACTACTCCCATGAATCAGAACCATCAGTTTTTCCTTGCTACCAAGTTTTTGACCATCAGGAACCGTGCAACAAATTATGGTTCATCTCCATCAAGAAGATGTATGGGCTTCTATTTTTAGAATACGAGTAAAGTAAAATGTAGGAATGAAGGAACAAACTTGTCTTTTTGTTTTGATCACTGTAACATCAGAGCAAAGATGGCACAGTAAAGTGGGTGGGGGAAAGAAAGGTCTGTTGAAGTATCAAAGGAAAAATATAGGAAGAAATTGTGAAGTATTCACACTGTGGCAAATACATTGGGAAAATGAAGGAAAAGAATGAAGATTAGTGAAGAGAGAACAGTCCCTAAATGGATGAGCAGGCACTGGTAGATTCATTCCTTGGCAAATAGCGTAGGAATGGCCTGCAGTAGCCATATTCTTGAAGAAGTGCCAACTGGTTCATTGCCAAACCACTGCACTGGAACAGAATTTGATAAGTTAACTTCAGGAACAGATGGGAGCAACACAGGAGATAAGCAGTTTAGACTGCAATGGAGAATTGCTTAAGTGTGGTCTAAGCCATTCATCTCTATGAAAGATGTCTCATATGTTGATGGAGCATAGCAAATGGCCTCTTCCATTAAGGCAGGCAAATTCCACAAAAGATGGTCCAATGTCATTTGGGGTCATAACCAGACTTTTGAACTGAATTGTCGAGTCTCAGTGCTTAATGATGCTGTTCCAATGAGGAATTTATGTAGATTTGAAAATTAGTCTCATTCCATAATCTGAGTATAGAATTCTAGAAAGTTCTATGGTGTCCCGCTCCCCCATGACTGTATGTTTATTGTTTTTAAAATGGAAATGTTTATAGGATGTGTTTAAGGCTAGTATTTTATAGCAGATGTTTCTTGGAATTAATGCTCTATCTAATATAAAGGAAGATTTGGTTAACTGACAATATAGTGAAATAAGCAGTTAAGAGTTTGCCTTAACTTGTTTCCTTGTAATGCCTTGTAATGTTTCCTTTCTGGAAAAGGGTAAGGTGTCTTAATTTCAAAGTTATGTTCCTTTTGGATAAGTAAGGGATTAATGGTTTTATAGGTTTAGCATGCAGCATATTGTAGTCAAACTTGTACAATGGATGAAGTTACGGTAAACTAAGCTGTAACTCAACCATACTCAGCAATGTCTGTATACTACTTAAACTCTCATTGTCATGAACTTTAACTGGGTGAAATAGTGCATCATAGAACAACATTTGTGAAAACAAGATATCTCAAATGGACTAAATTACAGAAGGTATCCAGAATCTGGAACCCATTGACTCTTGAAATAACAAAATCTGGGGAAGCTGAGGCTGTTTGAGAGCTATTGGCTCCTGCTGCTGTAATCACTTGATCTTCATTTCTCAAAATTGTTCCCTTTCTCTCCTCCTCCCTCCTGCATATCAGAAAAGAATTAACTGAACATGTGGTATTTCTCAAAGAAACACCAACTTTAAGGTGCATTAAGAAAGATATTTTTAGTACTTTATGTGCTTGTTCTCTGGAAGATACACTCTTATTTGCATTAAAGAACTTGATGAATTCAATTATGCAAGGTTGTCCTATGCCAGATTTCTGGAAAGAGGCAAATATAGCATTGTTTTAAAAGAGCATCAAGACTTATCCTTTACTAAGAGCTATCAATTATTTCTCTCTTAAACAATGATAATAAATTTTTTCCATTATTTTAGCTAGGAGACTATAACAGATTTTATAGGACTTTGTGTTTGAGGATCAGTGTGGATTTTTACCAAGATATTAGTTAATAAATAATGTGATATGAAAAGAAAGTTAAATATTTAGGAGTATCATTGACTAATCAAAATTGTATATTATTTTTTTATTTATTTTATTTTATTTTATTTTGAATTTGTATACGGCCCTTCTCCCTGAGGACTCAGGGCGGTGAACAGCCAAGTAAAAACATCAAGTACAAATATTAAAATACAGTTAAAAATATACATATATAAATTTGGCCCCGTTAATTAAAAACAATAAACAAAACACTTAAAAACACTTTAAAAAAAAATTAGGCCAGCCCGGCTTGCTGGAAAATTATTTTAGAATAATTATGAAAAAGTTGTGAAATGAAATTAAAAAGGGCCTAGTGAGATGGGATGAATTAAAGAAGTCTATGTTATGTAGAATTTATGTTATAAAAACAAATGTTTTACTATGGATGTTGTTTTTATTTCAAATTATACTGATTATGGCAACTGATTTACCTTTAATGAGAAAAGGATATTTCAAATTTTATGTGACAAGGCAAGAAACAAAAAAATATAAATTGCTTCAAGGTGCTAAGGAAAGAAAGAGAGGGGATTTGCCCTGCATGAAATTATAATTTGAAGCATGTTCTTTAGTCTGGATAAATGATTGAGTAACTTAAAAAAATAAAAGACTATTGAAGTAAGAAGGTCATGTATTGAGATTTGGGTGGCATCTTTATTTATAGTATGAGAAGTCAAAAGTTAATGCAGCATTTAAGTGGCATTTTGAGAAGTGTGCCATACCGAGATATAAATATAAAGATATAAAACATGGTTATTTTCTAAAATGCTTTCCTGGAAGTCACTTCAAGAAGCCATTTTAAAAGGGAGATGATAGCCAATAATCATGGATGATATATGCTGATTTGTTAATTCATGATTATATGCAGACTCAAATTGAGAGAAAAGGTGTAAAAGGAAGATTATACTTATAATGGTTTACATATATGCAATTGCATATATGTATGATTTAAAATGAATAAAAATGATAAATATTGTTGGCAAATGATATGCTTTGGTGCCAAAGGAGTTCTTCCAACGAGTAATGGATGGAATTATTTTGTGAATGTTTAAGGGCAAATCCATCAGATATTTAATACCAGACCTCACCAGCAACCAAACTTATTCAAATTTAACTCATGGAACCTCAATACAACATAGAATTGAGAATGGGTATACTCCATAATGATGGCATTCAGTGTGACATTGTTGAATCTCATCTTCACACTGAATGCCATCATGGGTGGCACACAACTAAAACAAACAAACAAACAAACAAACAAATGCACACATACATACATACATACTACGTTGGTGAAACTAGTACAATAGTGAAACCCATATATTGCACCCCTTTGATTTGCGAAAGAACAAGTTCAAGGCATGCTAGAAACTTCCATTCTCATTGATCCTGACCAGATGCCAGCATTTGAACATGACAGATATTCAAATGCACAAATTGCCAATGAAGTCACTGTCATTATACCAAACAACACTGAAACTGAACCAACATCATGGCAAGTATCTTCAGCTCCAAATGATGAACAACAAGAAACTAATAGCAATGTGTTACTATGCATATCAAATAATAAACTATGAACTGAATAACTTTCCAAGAGGAGAACATTTACAGTATTCCAATAATACAAAGTTGACATGGCTGCTAAGACTGAAGGCAAGAGGATGAGTTATTCTGGATGAATCTAGCAGTCTTGATATCAACAACATACAGTTGCCTGACTAATGCACTGAATAGTGATGATTTTAGAAATATTGGAGGGCATGATGATGATGGTGATTCATGCAATCTTGTTTGACCCTTGGCAATTCTATGGGCCAAGTCTCCCCACATCTTCGAATCTCGCACAACTTCTTTGAATTTTTCTATGCTCTGGCTGGTGTCAACTTTGATGATGTCCAGCCACCATGTTCTTTGGTGGTTTCCTTTTACCACTAACTCTTGCAAACATAATTGCTTTTTCCAGTGAATTCCCCTACATGACATGGCCAAAATAAGTGAGACACAGTTTTGTGATTCCAGTGACATGTCAGGTGTTATGCAGTCCTGAAAGGCAACCAAAATATATGATGGAACAGTATCAAGATGCCATGATGTATACAACTGTATGGAAGTATGATAATTCTTAATTTTTCATTATAATGACATGCAATCCAAACTTACCAGAAACACAACAGTATCATTTTTTAAAAAATCAGCCCATGATCCATATTACATAAGAAATGGATAGATTTTTCTTAATACATAGATTAAGAGATACCCAAATTCACTCTATGAGCATACAAGGTATGATTCATATCCTATCTACAGGTCTTCAGAAATGGAACATCAAGCAGGATGACAGAATTGAATTATATCTTCTCAGTGGGTAATACCTCATAATGTACAACTATTGAAAATGTTCAGTTGTCATGTCAATGTATAAATATGCTCATTTGTAAAATCCATCATATATATAATCAATTAATGACATTATTATGATTCTGAGAATTGTCCTTAATTTATTAAAAAGATGTCCCTCTTCAATGGACACAGTTCCTAATACAGTGATGTTTTGCTCTCACTATATGAAAAGCACAAGGACAAACCATAAAAAATGTGCTGATTTGTCTGGAGAAGCCGGTATTCCAGCATGGTTAGCATTATGTCATTTTATGTCAAGGAAAAAATATTAGTGTTAAAGTTGGGTGAATGAGGACGCAGCAAGCCAGAGTAGTGAGTGACAACAGCTCTTTATTGTATAGTGAGAACCCAGGGAGCCAGCTCCCTTTATATACCTTGCAGCTGTAGTGGTCAGCCAATCAGCTGAAGGTCAGTTAATTCGAACTTCCCACCAACAAACCTATTTACATAACACTCCTCCCCTCCCAGAAGTCACTTGGGGTGTTATTTACATACAAAGTCTTTCAGGTGACTAGGGCGTGTGCGAGTCCTAGTCCTAGACCTGCGCAGTTCAGTCGGAGGGGCATCGTCGAGCAGGTCGGAGGGACTCTCTGTTTCTCCCTGCTCCCCCAATGAGGCCTCCGGGACTTCCTTGTGGGTGGCGACTTCTCCGGCGGCCTGGACTACTCGATGGGGCGGCGCTGGATACCAGAATCCTCAGCTAAGTCCTCCGCTCTACCCGGGCTTGTAGTTTGTGTTTCTGGTTGGCAGTCATGGTCAGGGATTGGTTCATCGAATCTGTCTTCAGTGTCTGCAGTTACTCGTTTTCTTAGTTGGTCGATGTGTCTGCGCCAAACTCTCCCGTCCCCCATGTCTACCCTGTATGATTTGGGGCCCGTGATTTCTGCAATGGTCCTTGCCTCCCAGAGTGGGCCCTGTCCATAGTTTCTGGCGTGGACCGGCGTTCCTATGGTGAACTCTCTAAGCTTCCTCTCCCCCCCCCTTGAAAACTTCTGGGGAGTAATTGGGGTTAAGCCTGTCAAGTATCTTCAGCCTCTAGGCCATTCGGGAGTCTATGGCTCAGGATGGCTCCCACCCCGAACGGAGACGCGTCACAGACATACTAGAACAAGGGGAAGCGTTGCGTTGTACTGGATTAGAAAGCTCTCAGCTGATAGCAGTTTTTTAATGTTGGCGAATGCCCTGTCTTCGGCCTTCCCCCATTCCCAAATGGCCTTTTTAGCTAACAGTCTATGTAAGGGTTCAGCCACTGTCGCCTCGTCTCTAAGGAAAATGGCGCAAAAGTTTAATAGTCCCAGAAAGGCCTGTAATTCCGCTTTATCCTTGGGGGTGGGAGCTTCTTTGATTGCCCTAATCTTGCTCTCTGTGGGGTGTATGCCGGTGCCATCTACCCTGTACCCTAGGAATTCGACTGAGGGGACTGCGATCATGCATTTGTTTCTTTTTACTCTGAGTCCCGCGTCCCTGAATTTCCTTAGGACCTCCCTCAGCCTTTCCCCTAGCTGTTGCTCATTGTCGGCAGTAATGAGCACGTCGTCAAAGTAGGGCACCACCCCGGGGATTCCCTGTAGTAGCCACTCCATGGTGCTTTGGAACAGTCCGGGGCTGTGCTTACTCCGAATTGCAGGCGGGTGCACTTGAAGGCCCCTCTGTGGGTTATGATAGTCTGTGCCTCTGCGGTAGCGCCATCTACCGGCAGTTGCTGGTACGCCTGCGCAAGATCGAGTTTTGCGAAGATCTTGCCGGGACCCAGGGAATGCAATAAGTGGTGGACGATGGGCACTGGGTAGGCGCTCTGCTGCAGGGCCTTATTAATTGTGCATTTATAATCAGCGCATATGCGCACTGATCCGTCCGGCTTTACCGGTGTTACAATTGGGGTCTCCCATTTGGCGTGGTCGACCGGAACGAGCACTCCTTGCTTGATTAATTTGTCCAGTTCAATGTCAATTTTGGGCTTCAGGGCGAATGGTACCCGCCTAGGCTTTAACCGAATGGGTGCAATATTTAGGTTGAGATTAAACAAAATCGGGGTCCACATACTTGCCAAGCCGTTCGTCAAACACGTCCTGGAACTCCTGCATCAGGTCGTCTTTCAGGATGCTTCTAACGTTCCTTACTCCGGTGAATCCCATGCCCAGGGCTCTAAACCAGTCCATGTCCAGGAGGCTTGGGAGGTTGTTGCTGACTATGGTGAGGGGTAGTTTCTCGGTAAACTCCCCGTACTGTACTTGGAACCCGCCTCTTCCTTCAACGGGGATGCGGTTCCCTTGGTAGTCTTTCAGCCTGCATCGCTGTGGCTGGAGCTGTCGCTTGTGTACGCTGGGGATGGCTTTCTTCAGGTTGTCCCATGACATGATGGATATTGGTGATCCCATGTTGATCTCCATCTGGCACTCCCGTCCCTCGATTTTGACCGTGGTGTAGGTCTTCTCTCCAGGCGAGGTGCAGGTCTGCTCGATGCGTATGGTATAGGCCCCAGCGTCTTCGAATTTTGCGCCGTTCCAGCTGCCGCCATCTTTGTTAGGCCTCTGGTGTGGTGCTGGCTCAGATTGGAAGGTTTGGCCACGTGGTTTGTAGCTCTGGTGTGTTTTGGATCTGCAGACTCGAGCGATGTGGCCCCTTTTCTCGCAGGAACGGCAAATGGCGTCCCTGAACTTACAGTTTTGACGGGAGTGGGGCCCTCCGCAGCTGGCACATCCGTCTCTGGATTCCCTCCGGGCTGTGCGGGACTGCTCGGTGCGGTAGACTTCCTCTTCAGACTCCCCCTCGCTCGCGGTGCTTACGGCCTCTCGGTGCACGGGTGTCGTCTTCTGCATTGTTCGGGTTAGGTGGGAGCTCTTCAGTTTCTCTACAGCCTTTACTGATGATTCCTGCGCTCTTGCCTCGTCCAGGGTGATGTGTAGGGTCAGGTTTGATCTCGCGAGTAGTCTTCTCTGGAGCCGGCTGTCCCTCACTCCGCAAATTAATTGCTCTAGGAGCATCTCATCCAGGTCTCGGTACTCACACTGGGTTGCGGCCTTACGCAGGGCAGCGACGTACTCGCTGATCGATTCGCCCTCCTGCTGGAGCCGTTGCCGGAAATCATACCGCTGGACATACTTCGATGGCATTGGTGCATAGTGGTCTTTCAGCAGGGTCTGTAGCGTCGACCAGGAAATGTTGTGGACCGAATTCGGCTCCGACAATGCTTCGGCTGTGTCGAAGACCCGTGGTCCACAGTGGCTCAGGAACAGAGCTTTCTTTCGAACATCCGGTAGCCCTTGCATGTCGTTTGCCACCATGAAGCACTCTAACCGGGACATGTAGGATCCCCACTTCTCCTCCTTGGGGTCGAAAGGCACTGGCGGGGTGTAGGCAGACATCGTTTCGGGATTCTCCTGTGCTCCGCTCGCTCGCCTTGATGGATTCAGGATGCGGTCTCTGGTCCCCTCTCTGAACGTGGCTTCAGCTCTTTTCTCTGCTTCCGGCCTCAAAATCCCACCTTTGTCGCCAATGTTAAAGTTGGGTGAATGAGGACGCAGCAAGCCAGAGTAGTGAGTGACAACAGCTCTTTATTGTATAGTGAGAATCCAGCAACTAACCCAGGGAGCCAGCTCCCTTTATATACCTTGCAGCTCTAGTGGTCAGCCAATCAGCTGAAGGTCAGTTAATTCGAACTTCCCGCCAACAAACCTATTTACATAACAATTAGTGTATTCTTAGTGTATTCTCTTTGTTAAACAAAAATTTGTCTTGCTACATATCTTTTTTCTTAATAGAACATTTCTTTTTAAATTTTAAAACCAAAATAGTATCAATTAACCCATGGTCATTGAAGGGATGATTCAAAAGGTCGTAGGTGGTGTACTAACTTACCTGATCAGGCTGTTAAAAGGAGGACACTGTGAAAAATTCAGAGATGCTAATGGGTCATTTTGTATTCATGCATAGTGATATTAACTGCTGACATATAACCAACTGATTAATTACACTTACCTAGTGCTCTTCATTATAAATTGCAAAGTGCTTGCTGATAAAAATGGAAACACAGTACAAACACTAATATACAATGCTATTAAAATCCTAAATAAGATTTAGATCAAGTAGATATAGAGACCATAATCTATTCACAAGGACATTTCAAACTGTCTTAACACACTTGAACTGTAGGAGTAAAGAACTGTATCTTAAGCAATTAAAAGAATTAAACTGCCAAATTCACTTTTAAAGACTGAAACCTGTTATTGATGGTTTCAAAACTCAAGCTTTTAGTTCAGATCGTAGTTTCCTTGGTATTGTCCACAGGTAGAATGAAAGTAGAGTCTGTTCCAAAGTCTGCAGAAAGCAGGCTACTCTGACATGTATTTCCATCTGAAGCTGTTTAGCGTTTTATAAAGTTACAATAGAACCTTTACACTACCCAAATCATCTTCAGAAGTAATCCCTTATCATATGACATTAATAGAGTCTGATAGATTGGCTTTGTGTATCATGCAACTAATGTAGTTTCAGGCCAACATTTTGGATGAAAAATGACACATGATCCTATGTATCTTACAATAGGAATCATGAATAAATTAGAGAGTCAGTTTGGCCTGGAGGTTAAGATGCTGCCCTACAAACCAGGAACTTATGAGTTGTAGTCTCTTTAAGTTAAAAAAGTCAACTAGGGGACTTTGGACTAATCATTCAATCAAACCTCAGAGGGTTTTTGTTGCAGGAGAAATGGGAGGCGGGACTTTTAGTTTTAATAATCAGATAATCTCTGACCCATGGTGACATCCTTTGAGATGTATTTTCTTACCTAAACAAAGAAACCATGAGTGGATTGCAACTGTTTTGGTTTAAAATAAATGAAAAAACCATCATTTTATAAAAGAAGAAAGATGCATAACAAAGTTGGTATTGATGTTTTTCATTTAACAAAAGACACAAGCAGACAAGAACACTTTAAAAAGTGGATCACTTGACTCTGCCTGATTAGGGAGGGCCAAGCACAAAGGGATTTGCAGGGAGTATGCAGATTGATGAAACTTATCTGACCAGCTTGTAACCACCCTTGCAAGGTTCCCCATTCACTTTCTCCTTGCTAGTTTCCCTGGAAGTAAGTTGCAAATCCAAAACTCTCACCACATTCTTATAATCAGTAACAGTCATGCGGATTTTATTATTTATTATTTATTTATTAATTCAATTTATATGCCACCCCTCTCTGAAGACTCAGGGCTCACAATGCATTTAAAATCATTATAAAAAACATTTAAAAATTAAAAACATTAAAAACATTAAAAACATTCATGGCTGGATCTTGCCGGATTGCAAGAGCGAGATCATCAACCAGCACTGTTTAGCTGACGGGACCCGGACGAGACCAACTCTATGGGATCTTACCGGTCGTTGGGAGTTATGTGGTAGAAGGCGGTCTTGAAGATACCCTGGCCCTGAGCCATGTAGGGCTTTAAAGGTAATAACCAACACCTTGAATTGTGACCGGAGACCAATAGGGAGCCAGTGCAGCTCGCAGAGAATTGGTGTAATGTGGGTGTACCTAGGTGCACCACGACAGCTCGCACGGCTGCGTTCTGGACCAACTGTAATCTCCAAACACTTTTCAAGGGTAGCCCCATGTAGAGCACATTGCAATAGTCTAACCGTGAGGTGACAAGGGCATGAGTGACCGTGAGGAGAGATTTCCCTCTGCAAGCTTCCCAGGCTTTCCCACTGACTTGTGAGAAGATGTCAGGGAATACCTTGTAACACAATAGTGCAGCAGCATTGAAATGGTAAGAACTGTCCAAACTTCCATTTCCATGGGAGTAATGGGTCTTGGCATTCTATAAATTAGCCCATTTGATGTACCTTGATTGAAAACATTTTGCTTCATGGGGCATTGTTTTTTCCAGTTAACATTTGCAGACATGAGAATTTTACTAGTATTAAATACATTTTGTGTATATTGTAGCCTAGTCAAAATGCCTCATGCTAGCTGAGTGAATCCTCAGAAAACCCATTGATGGTCTATCCAACTAAAAGTACTGAAATTCTTTCTGGTCCCCTAGAATAATAAGGGATAAAATTCAGCACATTCTTAAGCTTTTTAAATTCAGTATCAATATTGAGTAAATGTAATGTTGACTATTTTGTACTTCGGGTTCAAGAGGGAGAAAAATAATTGTAACTGCAATTTTAATACCTGTTATGTAGGTATTATGTGTATTTCATATGTACTGTGTCCTTCAATATTTTTAGCACATCCTTCCTCAACTTGATGTCCTTTAGATGTGTATAATTGCTGGAGGGGAATTTTAGAAGCTATAGTTCAGCATGTCTGGAGGCCATAAGACTAGGGAAATTGTGCTACCACCAATCATCCATTAAATAATTAAAAACCTCATACTTCTGGCAGCTGGGTAAATAACTTCCCGCAGTGGCCTCAACATAAACTTTGGTCTTCTTTTTATGTAGTCATTCATTTTCCATTCCATGTCGTACTGGTTGCTTAGGGCATAATTGTTAGGTTTGCTCTTCAGTGCTGCTAATTATTGTACAAAAACCATAAAGCTAGCTAACATGGTTATCTGTGTCACACACAGGTACTGAAGAGATTTGTTTTTATGGGACTCTCATATTAAAAGCTCATTCTATTACTAAGTCATAGAATAGTCTCTTTGTTCATGGAAACCAGAGTTTTGCAGATGTTCCTGATCGTCCTCTTTAAAAAACTGACTTGAAAAGCCAGAGAAGGAATGGCAAGAAATACTGTATAAATGACAATTTTGTTGATCTTATTTGCTTCTGACATTATTTGCTTATTTGAAGTGGAATAATTATTGGCATAACTGTCATGGTAGAAAAGCTTAGGGTGGACACAAATATTTCTGTTCCTACAAATTAGGCTGCACAGTGACTTTTGGAGCAGATTAAATACTCGTATGCTTGATAAATGGACATGTGATCAGAATTAAATGTATCTTTGAATATGGAAAAGGTGCTACCCTCACTTTCGTCTAAAAGCAACCATGGAATGTGTTTGGTTAAAATTATCAGCATTTCCCTGCAGAAACCAACAAAACACACACATTCTGCATTCATTTAAAATGTCAATAATGTAGCCGTAATGATAAAGGACATGCTTGGCCTACAAAATGTCTTTCAATCCACAAAAGCTTCAGCTAAGGTGAAGAAAAAACTGCTTAAAATAACAGCAGCTGTCAGTTACTATTATCAATATCCGGACTAAAGGAAGCACTGATTTCTCCTCATATAAAAAGCAAGTTCCCTTATGCTTTTTTGCAAATAGAAAAATAGATCCCAGTGATTCTAATGATGAAAAGATTGAAAAGCTAATTAGTAACCAGTCTAATTCACAATCTGATTGCTGATCTGAAGATGTAAGCATTTCAAATACAATCCAGCACTGAGGAAAAGACAGCATTTCTAAAGTATCTCTGGACCTTTGAACAGTAGCTGAATGTTATCCTTAAAGTTAAACTGATACTCGGGGTAATAGCTGGTGTTGTAGCAAAGGTGAAACAAAAACTGAATGGTTGACTGCATCTAAAAGAAAGCAAGAAGAAGAAATAATATCTTCATCTGGCATAAGGGAAAGGCCAGTCTCCTTGATTGCTATGCTGGAGTGGTGTCATGTTACCAGCCAGGTTTAGAGCTGATGATGCCTGCTCTGATTCTTCACCACTGAGCTCATATAATCTGAAGTCAGTGACTAGGCTAGCTTCAAGCTTCTTTCAGTAAATCCAGAGTTCAGATTTTATAAATGCTGTTGAGTGCTACCTTATCTGTAACGAACAAGCAAAAATGCAGTTACCTCATGGATCCTGGTTATCTTGTTGTGACTCTTAGATTTTTCTACATTACATTCTTTTTATCAGTTACTGGAGAATATGTGGACATTCACAGTGGTGCTTCCTTGTTTGCTAGATTTATATCCTTCCTTTCCATTCAAATGCCTAATTATTAAAAGCAGCATGTCTCAAATGAATTGTACCAAATAACAATAGAAAAATTGAATTATCAACATGTTCATAAATTGGAATATTAAAATATTATAAAACAAACTCAAATAATTTACATTACTTAATTTTGAAGTAGGTTATAGTGGGGAGGTGAGAAAATTAGAGAGAAAATCAGAAAAGTTGAAGAACATTCTCTAATAAACGGCCTGGCTGTTTCAAATATTTTTCCTACAATTTGAACTGCAGAAGTTTTAATAAAAATATTTTAGACAGCATTCTTAGTTCCTGTTGCAACCGCCAAGCAGCATTAGGAAGGCCTAAGAAGATCATAATATATAGCATAACCCCACACATCACATATGATAAGGAGCAGAAGGAGAAAACCAGCATGATTTGGATGAGTGGAAGGAGAGAGTGCAAAAATATATTTGTCAATTCATAAACGTTTCCCAAAAGTGCTTTTTTAAGAGGCAACTGGACTTTTTTTGAAGTGGTTGTTTTGTTCATAAACTCATGGCACAACATAGAAGAACAAACTAGATTCAGTAGTCCATCTGCATTAAAAAAACAAAGGTCACTCTTTCAAAGACAGCAAAGTCCACATTTTGGACAGAGAGGATTGCTGGTTTGAAAGAGGGCTCAAAGAGGCCATCTATGTCAAAATTGAACAGCTGTCTCTCAACAGAGGAAGAGGGATATGATATCATCTATCTCTAGTCTACAACACAGTCCTTTCAACAGTTCTAAGAAAGCTCTATACCAGGGCTGAAATCCAGCAGGTTCTGACTGGAGAAGTGGTAGTGAAAATTTTGAGCAGTTCGGAGAACTGGTGGCAGAAATTTTGAATAGTTCAGAGAACTGGCCAATACCACCTCTGGCTAGTCCCAGAGTGGGGTGGGAATGGAGATTTTGCAGTATCCTTCCCCTGCCACGCCCACCAAGCCACACCACACCCACCAAGCAATCTCCACAGAACTGGTAGTAAAAAAATTTGGATTTCACCACTGCTCTATACCTATTTGCACTGCTCAGGCAACCCTGATGACACTGATAAACCTCTAGGTGGCTTTAACGACTCGCTAAAAGAATGCAAATGACCAGCTGTTTGCAAATAGTATAAATCCTTCCATTTCCCACCATCCAATCACAGCTGAAGAAGCTTCTTGGATAAGAAGCAAAATGCCTTCAAAGAAAAACCAGAAAGTCCAGTTCCCTCTTGAAAAAGCACCTTTGGGACAACCATGACCTGGATGACTGAAAATATCCATGGTCATAAAAGTTTCTTTTCTGATAACTAGTCAAAAACAGAGCAAAGCAAGATCTGTATTTAGCCAAATTCTTTCTTTTGGTTTATTTTTGCCATAGAATATTGGTAGAAAATTGTAGTCTGCAGAGAATGCTAAAGAGCAATTTCCAACTATATTCCATTTGCCTGGGGCTCCTGGAAGCTACAACTGATCAACAACTGGAAAGATCCAATTCTTTTCAAGAATGTGGTCACTGTCCTTGCTATAATAAAGAACAATTTTCTGGCAGAATTCTTGGGAATTCTTGGCCTTAAGTGTCCTGGAAAGTGAATCCTGAAGATAGAATTTTCAAAAGATTATATTATTTAAAATAAGCTCATTTCAAACAACAATTAGAATTCTGTTAAGCCATGGAAACAGACAAATGAAATTGTGATAAACACTGGAGAAATAGTCAAATTATTCTCTCTTCCTTTCTGTTTCATTCTCACCTGCAATGAAATGAGGGGTATATCCAATTGTGCTGTTACAGATAGTGAGTTGTGGTGAGTTAGTTACCTTAAGAATTAAGAGCTGTCTTCTTAAGAGATTGCATTGTGGGAGATGTAGTGAGAGATTGCATTATGGGAAATGTAGTCCATGACATGTGACCTTATCCGTGTGTCTGATTGGCCACTGAGGCTCTCTGCCGGGATTTTAGAACAAAGACCTGGCCATATGTTGAATTAGAAGAGAGAACGTGCTTTCTGAACAGGGAGTCAGAACTACCATCCTTTTACACTAGGAAATGGGACAGATTATGAAATATGGATGCACCTCAGCTGGACTCACTATGATTGTAAGTTTTATGTGTTCAAGGATTCCCAAATAAATATAATCTGCATGAAAACCTGTTTGCTAGAGTTTATCTGCCTGTTCCCAGTGGAGCCAGATGCCTGGGGAACAGAACAGTAAAAGGATGTAGATGCCTGACCCCCTCCCTTTCTTTCGGAGTATTGATGGACATTCTGTTTCTCTGTGCACAACTTATAAAAGGACTTTGTTTGCATCTAATTGAGACCTTTGCTTAGCCACGAAAGCAAAAAATCCTTCTCTTTGCCTGAGTGAAGTATTCTGCTCAGCGGTAAAAGACAGAAAGAGAAAGACAATTCTTGTGCTAGCTAAGAAGATTGCCCTGCCATAAAGAGGCCCAGGGGCTGCATGTTTGAATCACCTTTGGCAGTAAAAGGACAGAAAGAGAAAGACAATTCTTGGGCTAGCTAAGAAGATTGCCCTGCCATAAAGGGGCCCAGGGCTGCATGTTTCAATCACCTTTGCAAAGTTTGTGTGTATGTTGTTTTAGAAGTTTACTTCATCAGTAAAACGAAAAGCCTTATTTTAACACAAAGTAATCCGAGCCACCTAAGCTCTTTGGAGATTGAATTTGCATGATACAAGTTGCTTCCCAGCCTGACCACTCAATTTGCATTTGAAAAAAGAAACAATCCAGCCACAGGGCATGTTGTTGCTTTGAATCTTGCTTGAATAAAATACTGGAAAGCTAAATCCCCTTTACAGGGCAAGCAACTAAAGCCCAAAGGAACCCAAGTCGAGGAAAGCCTCTTAGGGTCTCCAAATAGGACAGTTGCTTTGCAGCTCTATACAAAGGAACACGCTGAAACCAGTTTAACCCAAGCATTAGTTAGGTAACAGCATCCTAGTGGCCAAAGGCGAACTGCATCGACATCCCCTAGAATTTGCAGCACACCCCAGTGGTCAACAGGTGAACTGCAACGATGTCTCCTAAAGTTTGCACACACCCCAGCAGTCAACAGGCGAACTGCAGCAACGTCTCCTAAAGTTTGCAACGCACCCCAGTGGTCAACAGGCAAACTGCAACAACTTCTCCTAGAGTTTGCAGCACACCTCAGCAGTCAACAGGCGAACTGCATCGACATCCCCTAGAGTTTGCAGTGCACCCCAGTGGTCAACAGGCAAACTGCAATGACGCCTCCTAAAGTTTGCAGAAAGTTCCCCGAGTTTCCCAGTCATGGCTGAGACCTCTAATGAGTCAACAGAGTTGAACCTCCCAGCTAATCTTGACACACCTGAAGCATCAGATGCCGTGGAGTCTTATCCAATCATGGCAGAAGCATATGATTCATCAGGAATGATGACCCTTCCATCACCCAACCTCAACACAATTCCAGAAGTGAATGTCCAAAATTCCAAAGATGCTGAAGCTCAACAGAGAACCTATGACCTCAGGCAGCACAGGAAGCTCACTGGTGTTATGCAGTCAAGCCTGAAGGAAGATTGGGACAAGCATTATCGTCACAACAAAAGGTATTGGGAGAAGTTGCAACAGATCTGCAACAGGCCCGTGGATGAGCTTTCACACGGCTGCATCCGCATGTTGGTGAATGAAATGGATGAACTTTATAAGCAATGGAAGAATTCTGAAAGCCATCTTGTCAAAATCCAGCAGCAGTTAGAAGACCCAGAACTCGTGGGGGACATGCAACGCTTAGAGATGTTGAGTGCGGAACGTGGGAAAATATTTCAAAGTTGTAAGAACTCCTTCCACACGGCACTCAAGGCGAAAGGCACATCAAGGGAGAAAGCCTCCTCACCCCAATGCTCACATGCATCTATCGCTCATTCTTCCAAGAAAGCTGTGAGTGAGAAGGCCCAATCCAAAGCAACCCATCGCTCACACGCATCATCTCATCGGTCACAAGCGGTCCCCTCTTACAAGTCATCCCGGGCTCGGCAGGGTAGCAGTGTCTCACAACAATCTTCTGCCTCAGGTTCCTTCCATCCTTCCAAAGCATCTTCCCGTCACAGCCAGTCATCCAGAGCCTCCACAGCGAGGAGTTTCACTGCCCGGGCCGCAGAGGCACGAGCCGAAGCTGCAGTGGCCAAAGCAACCTTGAGCGTGGCAAAGGAAGAACAACTGCTGAAGGAAGAATTGGCCAAAGTTCAGGCCAGACAACAGGAAGAAATGGCCAAAGTTCAGGCCAGACTAGACTATTTGAAGTATGAAAAAGAGACACTGGAAAAAGTAACACTGGCTGAAGCTTTAGAGGCGGCGGCTGAACATGCTTCACTCAACTTCAATCCTGGACAGTTAGAGGAGGAGGACTCAGATGAGCGTGTCAAAGCCTATGTTGAGGACCAGAACTCCCCACAGCAGGGACAAAGAGGAGAACCTCACCCACCGGCTCTACGAACTACTCAGACAGCAGATATCATAAGATCTAGACCACGAGACTCCTCCTTTGAAAGTGCACGACCTACCCCGGCAAATGAAGACATTCGGGGCAACCAGAGTACTCCTTCAGCAGCAATGAAGGCGTCTCTGGAGCCAAGCACGCAAACAACCATGAGACACCACCTCAGAGTGGAGGCTAAGGAGTTCCAGCCAAACCTGCCAGGCGTTCCGAGTGCCGACGTCCAGCCCAATGGAGGTACTCCACTTGCCTGCCAGGAAAAGGACCTATCATCACCTGTGGCATGGAAAGACGAAATTGTCCGTAAACACTCTGTAGGGAACTACCAGCCAGCGTTGGCACTTAATCCTGCCCTAGCCAACGCAGTAGGGCAAACCTTGCCACCCCCCCCCATCGTATAACTCTCCTGAAGTCCAAAAGGATAATGC
This sequence comes from Arizona elegans, assembly GCA_022577455.1. Lineage (NCBI taxonomy): Eukaryota > Metazoa > Chordata > Lepidosauria > Squamata > Colubridae > Arizona > Arizona elegans. The sequence continues at coordinate 87,365,127 of JAKOOJ010000004.1, forward strand.
AACATCCTGGAGAAGGATGGACCAGGCACATAGGGGAGTACACAAGTTCTCCAACAAATCAGGCATAGATTACATGCTATGGAAGCTTCTTTTTGTAAATGCCATTAAAGGCAAACGATTGGAGCCAGCTGAGGAACTCGGTCATATGTTCACATGGCTAGGCCCACAATCAACACAAGCAGTAAAGGGGGTCTACGCAGCAAAAATGTACAAGCCAGTCGAAGCCCTCAAGCTATCATGGGAAATACTTGATGAGCGGTATGGGGCAGCTACAATGACAGAATCCTCATTCCTAGAGCGGGTCGACAACTTCCCTGCCATGGATCTCAGTAACCCTGAAGAACTATGGAACTTCTCTGATCTCCTTACACAGCTACGGTCAGCACAAATGGATCCCACCTTGCCGGGACTTAGCTGTCTCGACCTGTATAAGACACAAAGGTCTATCGTTGAAAAACTACCAATGAAACTGATTGATGCATGGATTGACCTAGCTGATAATTACAGGGCAAAGAACCTTGGCAGAGAACCACCTTTCGCCGCCCTTCAAGAATTTGTTGCCCACATGTTGAAGAAGTACAATGATCCACGAAATAAAGGTTTTACAATACGAAGAACCTATGCCAGCAGAAAAACCAATCAAAGCCTTGGTCCGATCAAGAGCCCAATGCAGGCCGCAAGAGGAACAGCCTTTGTGTCAGTGCATAGCACAGAGGTCGTTCCCCTGTCAATGAGGAACTCCGATGTAAAGCCGTCTAAGAGTGCTCTACATCAACCACAGAAAGCAAAGGAAGAACCCATCTGTCCACTGCACAAGACCTCGCACACTCTGAATAAGTGCAGAGAATTCCGAAAGAAGTCCCTGGGCGAAAGGAAGGCATTGATCAGGGAGTACAAAGTCTGCTTCAAATGCTGTGAGTCTACGGACCACATGGCCAAAACGTGCACAGTTAAGGTGCTATGTTATCTATGCAAAAGTGACCAGCACCCAACCGCCTTGCATCTAGAGCATGAGTCGACACCACAGCCGACTCCCACTCCACGGTCGACCTCTACCTCACCTACAACTAATGAGTCTCAGAATGACAATGAAACACACCCAGAAGCGATAAGTGTCAACTGCACTTCAGTATGCGGAGACTCACCGTCACCTCGTTCATGCCACCCGATCTGCCTAGCTAAAGTCTATGCAGCTGGACACCCAGAAGAAGCAGTGAAAATGTATGTGGTAGTGGATGCGCAGAGCAACCAATCGTTGGCCAAATCAGCTTTCTTCGACCGCTTTAACATTCAATCCGAAGAAACGCACTTCACAATGTCGACATGTATGGCGGTACAGCGCACGGCGGGGAGGAGAGCTACCGGATTCTGCATAGAATCAATAGATGGGAGTGCTAAATTCACATTGCCACCACTGCTAGAATGTGACGCTTTACCGGACAACCGCAGTCAAATCGCAACACCAGAGGTAGTAAGCAATATACCTCACCTGAGACACATAGCCAATCTCTTCCCCTCCCTAGACCCTGAAACCGAAATCCTGCTCTTGTTGGGTGCGGACGCCCCCGAAGCCTTTCCTCCCCAGGAAGCGGTCAGAGGCCCAGCAGGCTCTCCGTGTGCCCTCAAGACAGACCTTGGATGGGCTATCATAGGACCTGTTTGTATCGACCGGCTACGAGACCCCCTCTGACTTCTACCAAGTAGTTCTAGACCAGTCACCAACATGGAAGAAGACCTTCAAGATTGAACCTCAAGCTTTGCATGAATCGTGTCCACTTCACTGTTTGCATTGTTTGATGCTATTAACTTGTTTACTTTAGTTACGTAGATAGTTACATTGCATTATTTTCTGCTATGCCTATGTTTATCTCAATTAAGTAGTTAGTTAGTAGTGGAATTTATAATTCCAGGTGGGGAGTGTGCTGTTACAGATAGTGAGTTGTGGTGAGTTAGTTACCTTAAGAATTAAGAGCTGTCTTCTTAAGAGATTGCATTGTGGGAGATGTAGTGAGAGATTGCATTATGGGAAATGTAGTCCATGACATGTGACCTTATCTGTGTGTCTGATTGGCCACTGAGGCTCTCTGCTGGGATTTTAGAACAAAGACCTGGCCATATGTTGAATTACCTCAGAAGAGAGAACATGCTTTCTGAACAGGGAGTCAGAACTGCCATCCTTTTACACTAGGAAATGGGACAGATTATGAAATATGGATGCACCTCAGCTGGACTCACTATGATTGTAAGTCTTATGTGTTCAAGGATTCCCAAATAAATATAATCTGCATGAAAACCTGTTTGCTAGAGTTTATCTGCCTGTTCCCAGTGGAGCCAGATGCCTGGGGAACAGAACACCAATGGTGACATATTCTTACCTTAGTATGAAGGGCTGCAAGAAATCTATTACAGGTTATTATTATGTGATTTTGGCCAATTGTAAAATGAATCTAAACCTTTCCCTTTTTAGAAGAAAAAATGAAATTACACTGAAATAGAATTCTAATATTGGGCTATTGTTGATTTTAGATTGGGCTTTTTTTGGTGTGTGTGTGGGATGGGGTGAGGTTGTTTGGAAAGAGGGAGATTTATAATGCTTTGCAGGGCCAGATTTAGATGAAAAGAGACCCTAGGCTATTCCACTTATGAGGCCCTTTCACCTATAGTGAAAGTGTAATTTTAATTTTGCTAACAATTTGAATGTAGGCCCCTCTTGATCTTGAGGCCCTAGGCTGAAGCCTAGTTAGCCTATAGGAAAATCCGGCCCTGATGCTTTGCCTGCTAGTTATTTGTAATGCTATGTTGGGAAGAGGGCATTTTTAGATTTTTGTTATACTATTTCAAATAAATTGTCAAATACAGTATTATTATATGAGCCCCATGAATTTTCATGGAGCTTCCTGGAAACAAGGCAGACTTCTTCCTTAATTTATTGCATTACTGTCCTTGGTGAAAATACCTAAATAATGAAAACACTGCAGGAGATTCTGCAGATATATTAACAATGCAGAGTAATTAACAAGTATGAAGCTTATCCTTATGATATAATTATGCTAAAGTCAGAAGGAAAATTATCACCAGCCTCTGTCTGGAAAAAATAATGGATTTTTTTCTCTTACATTTTTTCATCCAAATTATTATTATTTTTAGTTGTGATTCTAATTTCCCCCTTGGTTGGATGTAATATAGAAGTAATTTTACTTCTACCTATCCTGTATCTATGTGACCCGTAGATATGCTGGACTACAACTCCCATAATACATGGATATCGTTTCATACATGATGTTAGATGGAAAAGGTTGAGAAAAGCTATTCCAAAGGATAATGTAAGGTAAACTGAAAGAAAATATTTTCTTTCTTGTCCGTTTTCCAGAAAAATAAAATAGCATATGTTGATTTTATCTAGTACATTAATTGTCAGCTTTTAAACATAATACCTTAGCCTCAGACAACCAATCAATGCTAAAAATTGTTTTTACAGAAAGACTAAAAAGTGATGACTCTCTTAGGAATGTTTCTAACTGAAGAGTTAATGGGCAAAATAATTGACTACTGTACAATTTTTTGATGACTAAAGAATTTAAACATAATCTATCACAAAGAGGGTCTGTTCATATTTCCTTGTCAATATAATATTTTCTAAGAGAATGTTGTCCATTCTCCTTTCTCCATTATACAGTTTATTAGGAACCTCATGAAAATGCAGCTTGGGCAGGTTTTTTTAATACTTTTGGGGACAATAAGAAAAATGTATTCCATTGTGTACATTACATTACGCACATTTTCTACTCAGTAGAAATCCTCTCTGTAATTTTTAATAATTTTCAATGAATTTTTTTTAAAAAAATAGAAATCCTCTCCAAACACATATCATGGATAATCTGCTAGTTTTTTTTGCAATTGATGGTTTTCCCACCTATCAGTCACATTATCTGTGGGTAAAAGGAACATCCTTGCAGCCTTTTCCCTCTGAAGTTCAGCTTTTCTGGTCTGGCATCTAGAATTAAGGAACATGGGGAAGAGGTCTCACTTTTTCCTCTCCCTCTTCTCCTATAATTCTCATACGAGAATTGGCCATTTTTCCATAAAGATCAGAGATATATCTGCAAGGATGAAGTTAAACAGTGAAAATGATTGTGACACACTTATACAAACTTGATAATTCCTTTTTCCGGTTATAGATTTATTTTCTGTGCCAATTGATTTTTTTCCTTTTTTCCTTCCTTTGCTTGCTTGTTTGCTCTTTTTATTCCTTTTAACAAATTATTTAAAATACATTAAAAAAAATAATAGTCTAGTTGGGGGTGCAACTGAGAAATTGAAACCTTGGAATTTCGGACATACCATAGAATTGGATAAGTGGGAAAAATTGTGGGAGAAAAATTATTAATTGACCATGGCAGTATCATACAAAGAAAACAGCTATAAAATGTTTTATAGGTGGCATTTAGCACCAGCGAGACTGGCAAAAATGTACCCCAATGTTGGAGATGTGGTCACAAACTAGGGACATAATATCACATGTGGTGGATGTGCCCTAAGGTGAGGAAATTTTGGTAAAAAATTAAAGTGTGGTTGGAAGAGATTATACTCTAAAAGATAGATTTTAAACCATAGATGTTCCTCCTAGGAATGATTAATAGAAAAATGGAAAAAAGTCTCTATTATATTATATTGCATATTCTAACAGCGGCCAGAAATACTCTAGCGCAAATGTGGAAGTCGACTAATACACCATTGGAAGAAACAATAATAAAGAAAATCCTTGAATGCACCGAAATTGATAAATGAAGACTCGGATTATTATAAAGTGTGGAATAGGTTTTATACATGATTGGAAAACAGAAATCAAATTAAGAAATAAGAACATAAAGTGAAATTTGATATTAACATACTGGATATAAATGTAAATAATGATCCTGCTAACAAAACAGTTAATTATGAATATTTAAAAATAAAGAGAAGGAGCAAGAGGATAAAAGCTAAGAGTAAAGACAAAAGTCGATGCAGAAAGTTGTAAAATTGTATATATCTGTTGTTAGTATTGTATTTTAATGTCTGATGTGCGTGTGTGTTTTTTTTTTGTCTCTTGATTGTGTGTTTGGTTTAAAATGTAAAATACTCAACAAAAATTATTTTTTTAAAAAGAGAGAAATTGAAACCTTACTTCATTGTTACATGCATCACACATCATGTTGTTGTTTTTTTTTTGCTCTACCCCCTCTGATGCAGATTTTTAATTTGGAAAACTGTTTGAAAACGCAGTGGGGGAGTTAATACTCAGTGGGATTATTGGTGAAAGACGGGTTAAATTAAGTACTTAATTGATTGGTAGAAAACTACCATACAATGGAAAAGAACCAAGTGACCTGGCTGCAAATACTGAAATCTTTCTTCTTGCTACTGTCTTAGTGATTTTCAGCCATGTGACATAATGTAAATGTCTTTGTTAAAGAACTAACAGTAGGAATTATGTATATAACCTTCTCCTTGCCCCCATTTTGATAAAATGTGTTTTTCATATTTCTTTCTCCTGTTAAATTTAAGAGAAAGTAGTTGATAAATCAAGAACAAAGCCATGGCTTCTAATCTGGACTTACATTTCACACTAAATTGTAAACCCTAATATACTGTATAAACATACAGTGTAGGCAAAAATCAATCACACCACATGGTGGGTTTGTGCAATTTATGAATGGTCACTTATGGTTTATTCAACAAATCATGGTCAGATAGGGCTTAGTATCCTGTGTATACGAGATCATAATTATTGCAAAGGCTCCTAACCATGAGAACATGTTCCTCTTACTTGAGGTAGTGTGTCCTATGGACTCATAAAAGTAAAGAAGTCTACAGAAAAAGTTTAAAAAATGGCATTTCAAAGAATAAAGAGCTGTTTCATAAAGCAGAATCCGCAAAGCAGATAATTATAGATTTCTTTTATATTCATTGGGCATTTGGATTTTTTGTTTTGTTTTTTTTTAAAAAGCCAGGAGTACTTCATTAAACATGGCATAACTAGTAAGGAAAACTTTTTTTTGCATGAAAATGCTTGTTTAACCCTGATCAATCCTATGTAAGTGCTTTGGACATCTGTGATCCTACTTAATTTCATATAGAGAGCTGATAAACACCCTTGCAAGTAACAGCAGATAGCAAATATTTTGCTTTGAGAACAAGAGTTCTTTGCAGATTTCAAATACTTAAAGATTTTTTTAAAAATAAGGAGACAAAATATTGTTACTTTGAATAGGACTGAAACATGCATTTAGCATTTCCAGTCATTTTTGTATGTGCTGAAGAAAAGAAAAGTGGTATTTTTCCTGCATCCTTCGAGACTGAAGACTGACAACAGGTTGAAAAAAATAGTTCATAATCTCTCCTAACCATTTATTTCTTTGTAAAAATATTGCTCCTCCAATTGCTTCATGAGGGTCAATGGCTCTGTGGGTGGTTGTAGGAGACCATGTTTGCACAACACGTGTCCCATTAAGCCAAAAGCAATCCTTACCAGCAGTGTCTTGTGGATTGCCAAGAAATTTAATAGCTTCCTGTTTTTGGAGTTTTAGGTAGTCAGTTTATTGAGCCCCTGAAGGGTTGGCATTTGTGGTTGATGGCTTGAAGATAGCACAATAGATCACAAATTGTGTAAACTTGGAATAAATTATTCACAGCTATTTTGGTGGAATAACAAAAATACTAAAAAAAATACTTTGGAATCACACTGAGTCTAATCTAATCATTGTACTTTAATGGGTGAAATGCATCGATCAAATTGCAGTAAAAGTTCCCAAATTAGGTCTTTTTCCCCTAATCAGCTGATAAAAAAATTCAGTGAAAATAAAATTTATTTCCTTACCAATAATGAATGTGACTTGGGCCACTCGCATATTCTCAGTCCCAAGAAGCAGACAATGGAAAATCATCCCTGAAACCTTACAAAAAATAATACCTGGAGTGCAATTAACAAGGTGCCCATTTAGAGAAGTCCATTAATTCTTTCCCACTCCCACCCATGCCAGGAAAGCAAGTTACAAATACTATTTTTTCTGGGAAAATGTCTTTTCTCAATAATTGGGATATAGACGTAATCATCAATTTACTACCATAATTGAGCCCAGAATTATGGTTGTAAGTCATGCTGATCATTAAATAGGTCATCACATGACTGACTAATTTTACATTTTTTGCGGTAGTCATTAAATGAAAATAGCAATCATAAATTGAAGACTGTAGTTGTTTGTTTGTTTGTTTATTTATTTATTTATTTATTTATTTATTTATTTAATTTGTATACTGCCCTTCTCCCAGAAGGGACTCAGGGCGGTGAACAGCCAAAATTAAAAAACATACAAATGCAAAAGTTAAGATAATTAAAAGAATTAAATCCATAAAATTTAAAATCCCAATTAAAAACCATTTAGGCTAGGCCGGCTTGATGAAATAAAAATGTCTTCAGGGCTTTACGGAAGGTCCGGAGGTCCGGGATCAGTCGTATTCCAGGAGGCAGCTCATTCCACAGGGCGGGTGCCCCCACAGAGAAGGCTCGCCCCCTCGGGGCCGCCGGCCGACATTGCCTGACCGACGGCACCCCGAGGAGGCCCTCTCTGTGAGAGCGTATTGGCCGGTGGGAGGTTATCGGTAGCAGCAAGCGGTCTCGCAAATACCCTGGCCCTAAGCCATGGAGCGCTTTAACGATGAGAACCAACACCTTAAAGCGCACCCGGAAGACCACCGGGAGCCAATGCAGCTCACGCAGGAGAGGTGTTACGTGGGAGCACCACGTTGCTCCCATAATCATCCGCGTGGCCGCATTCTGCACCAGCTGGAGCCTCCGGGTGCTCCTCAGGGGGAGCCCCATGTAGAGAGCGTTACAGTAGTCCAGGCGTGACGTAACTGAAAGGGGCGCAACTGGCGTATCAGGCGAACCTGATAAAAAGCCCCCCTGGCCACGGCCGTCATATGCTCTTCTAAAGACAGCCGTGTGTCCAGGAGGACACCCAAGTTGCGAGCCCCCTCTGTGGGGGTCAGTGACTGGCCCCCAATAGCCAGCAATGGCACTAGCTGGCTATACCGGGACGCCGACATCCACAGCCACTCGGTCTTGGAAGGATTGAGCCGAAGCCTGTTCCTCCCCATCCAGACCCGCACGGCCTCCAGACACTGGGAAATCACTTCGAGGGCATCATTGGGGTGGTCTGGGGTGGAAATGTACAGCTGAGTGTCATCAGCGTATAGATGGCATCGCACCCCAAAACCACAGATGATCTCACCCAGCGGCTTCACATAAATGTTGAACAGGAGCGGTGAGAGGACCGACCCTTGCGGCACCCCGCAAGCAAGGCGCCTCAAGGTCGACCTCTGCCCCCCTGCCAACACAGACTGCGACCGGTCAGAGAGATAGGAGGAGAACCACCGCAGCACGGTGCCTCCCACCCCCAATCCCTCCAGCCGGCGCAGCATGATACCATGGTCGATGGTATCAAAAGCCGCTGAGAGGTCTAACAGGACCAGAAAGAGGAACAACCCCTGTCCCGGGCCCTCCAGAGATCATCCACCAATGCGACCAATGCCATCTCCGTGCTGTACCCAGGCCTGAAGCTGGACTGGCACAGATCTAGATAGACCGTGTCATCCAGGAACTGTGGGAGTTGTCGCACAACCAAACTCTCCACAACCTTCACAACAAAGCGAAGGTTGGAGACCGGACGGTAGTTTGCCAAAACGGCCGGGTCCAGAGAAGGCTTCTTGAGGAGGGGCCTCACCACCACCTCTTTCAAGGCGGGAGGCAAGAAACCCTCTCTCAGAGAAGCATTTATAATCCTCTGGAGCCAGCCTCGTGTTACTTCCCGGGTGGCCAGTACCAGCCAGGAGGGGCACGGGTCCAATAAACATGTGGTTGCGTTTAACCTCCCCAGGATCCTGTCCACGTCCTCAGGAGTCACAGGGTCGAACTCATCCCAGATAACATTCTCAAGACCAGCCTCAGTCACCCCGCCAGGATCTACCCAGTCAGAGTCCAAGCCTTCCTGAATCTGAGCGATTTTATTGTGCAGATACTGTGCAAAATCCTCAGCCTGCCCTTGCAAGGGGTCTTCCCGCGCTCCCTGATGTAGGAGGGAGCGAGTCACCCTAAACAAGGTGGCTGGGCGGTTATCTGCTGATGCAATAAGAGTGGAAAAGTGGTTACGCTTTGCCGCTTTTATCGCCATTAGATAGGTCTTAATATGAGACCTAACTAGTGTTCGGTCGGATTCGGAGCGACTAGTCCTCCAACCACTCTCTAGGCGTCTTTTCCGGCGCTTCATCTCCCTCAGCTCCTCGGAAAACCAAGGGGCCGGGCAGGTTCGGCGTCAGGTCAGAGGCCGCAAAGGCACGACTTGGTTCCGAGCACCGGCAGCCTTCCTATCCCAGGCAGCCACCAGATCTTCAGCCAAGTCATGAGCCAGAGTTTCAGGAACTGGCCCAGCTCCCTCTGGAACCTATCAGGATCCATCAGGCGCCTGGGGCGGAACCACCTGGTCAGTTCCGCCTCCCTGCAGTGGGGTGCAGTCTCAGGAGAGAATGGTCCGACCATGACAGGGGTTCAATAACTATATCCCCTATATCCAGACCACTCAGCCACTGACCAGAGATAAAAACCAAGTCCAGAGTGTGTCCTCCCACGTGAGTGGGGCCATGAATTAATTGTGTCAGGTCCATGGCTGTCATGGAAGCCATAAACTCCCGAGCCATCCCAGACGCCTCACCGGTAGACGGCAGGTTGAAATCCCCCATGACCAAAAGTCTGGGGGTATCAACCGCCACCCCGGCAATAACGTTGAGAAGCTCGGGCAGGGCCGCTGTCAGGTGGCAGGGAGCCAGGTACGTGATCAGCAGGCCCACCTGCATCCCATGGCCCCACTTCACCAAGAGAGACTCACATCCGGCTATCTGAGGTACAGTGGCCTCCCTCAGATCAAGACCTTCCTTTATAACGACCGCCACCCCCCCCACCCCTGCCCTGGGCCCTTGGCTGATGGAATGCGCAGAAACCTGGTGGGCACATCTCTACGAGGGGGACCCTCCCCTCTTGGCCCAGCCAGGTCTCTGTAATACTTGCCAGGTCCGCACCCCCCTCCTGTATTAGCTCACAAATGAGGGGGGCCTTATTAACCACGGACCTGGCGTTGCACAGCATCAGTCTAAGGCCTGGGCTCTGAGACTCTGGACAGCTGGGGAGACGAGAAGAGTAATGGGGGCCGAGGCATGCCACCGCTTGGAGATAGCGGGTGTGTGCCCCCACCACCTGATGTGGCCCCCTACTCCCACCATATCTGCCCCTCCCAATCACGGTCCTGATAGAATTGCCCTCCACCCTATCTACACTGAGCTCCTCCACACCCCGCTCCCCGCCTTCCATTCCATGCCCCTGTAACGAGCCTGACCTATGCCCCTCCCTCCCCACCCCCTGCCATAAGCCCCTTAAAAGATTACAAAAAGACAATTTTAAAAAACCCCACAACCCCCTCTTTGCGGCATGCCTCCTCTTGGGGTTCCAAAGCCCGTCATCGAGGTAGGCCCTCGATAGAGTGGAGGGCCAAACTTGCGAGAGGGGGGAGTCTCGCAGACCAAGAAGCTCCGCTGCGGAATACATCTTAACCACAGAGGATGGGAGCAACCATATCCTAGGGGTCCATATAAAAGGTCCAGGGGAGAGACATGGAATGGGAGTCTCAAGGGCATTTTCAACAAGACCAGGTCCACTGTCCCCTCACAATAGAGGACGAAGTCAGGTTCCAGGTCGACCACAGTCCAAGCGGGGGGGGGATAGACCCAACCACCCTCTCACGGTGGTCTGATCAACCAGTCGACCCCCTCTTGTGGTGAGATGGCAGCGATGCACCAATGCAGACAGCACAGCATCCGGGGCTCAGGACTGTAATTGTTAAGTGAACATTGTAATCATTAAACAAGTGAACACCATTTTTTGGCAAAAAAATGTAAATTGTCACATGATCACAGGAGACTGCAAATGGCCATAAATACAGGTTGATTGCCAAGTGCCAAAAATGCAATCATGTAACTTTGGTGGAGGAAGCATAGTTTATAAAATTCTTGCAATCCCATCTGAATTATAGAAGCAATATATTATTTTTATTATTTCAATACCCTCTGTACATCTAAGATAAGCAGCTCTACCAATTTTCAAAAATTTAAAAACATAATATACAGTTCATTCAAACATTTACATACCAATCTGAGAGCTATTTACTTATAAGGACTCTATTTTTAGTATTAAAATAACTCATTAAGCAACAAGATGTATGAAATATTTATTAATGTTTGATTAGAAACCCTTAAAAATAACACACAAAGTTATTTTGAAGTTGGGGCTCATCTTAGGAAAGGAGGCAACATTATCAGTCAGGTGTTAGGATCGATCCACTAGTAGGAGAAGATAGAATGGAATTGACAAGTAGGAGAGAGAAAACAAATCTGTCTAATTCTTTTTTGCATCTGTCTTTACATAAAAAGAAAAAATAACCCAATTTACCAAAAGCAGAACCATAAAATACAGACTAGAAATTCAAATTAAAATAAGCAAAAAACTGGTAAGAGAATAACTATCCACACTTGAAAAGTTCAAATCACTGAATCCTAACAGATTACATCTCAGAATTCTGAAGGAACTGACAGATGTGATTTTTGGAACCATTGAACCATATCTTTCAAAGATGCTGGAGAACCAGGGAACTACTGGAAAAGAGCTGATGTAGTTTCCTTCTTAAAAAAAGGAAATCACATCAATACCTGGGAAGATCCTGGACAAGATAAGCAAGAGATCTGCAAACATCTAGAAGGAAGCAGTTATAAGCAGAAGCCAACATACATTTGTAAAACCCAATCATGCCATTCAAGTCTTATTCTTTGACAAAGTGACTAAATTAATGAACAAGCAGAATACAGTGGACATAGCATACTTGAATTTCAGTAAGACATTAGACAAAGTACCATATTTTCCGGACAATAAGACGCACCTATCTTTTTTTTTTAAAAAAAGTTTTTTCTTATTTTTTAGACAAACACACATATAAACATACAATGTATTTTCTTTAAACAGAGTGTTTGGCTGGTTCACAAATTTAAACAGTGTTTAATCATTTCAATTAAATTTACAATTTCTATATTTCCTTTTTGCCATATTTATTCCTCATCTATTTTTTTAAAAAAACCAATATTACCCTTCATTCTCATCTCTAATCTTAATCAAATTCAATTTTTCCCTTCTATTCTATATTATACCCCTTCCCATTGTCATCTATTTGTATATCCATCCTCAGATTGGTTAATTATTTAATACAAATTCAACATTTTTATATAAATCAATTAGTTATAACTATGTTTTTTGTATATTAATCAATATGAACATGAATATTCCAATTATTTCCATGCAATCCAATTTCTTACAAATCAATTAATTATATTTATCAATAATAATAAACCAAATAATTTCCCCCATATATTCCTCCAAACCACAATTTAACCATTTCTACTTTCAAGACAATATACAATTAATAGTATTTCAATTTTTACAATTCCCTAGTTAAATAGAGCTTTTTTCCTTTTGTGTTTTAAAATCTTGAACTCTCCTCTTTTGCCCTAAATTTCCCATTGTGTGCACCTACCTTTTTTGGTGAGAAAAAAGAAAAAGAAATCTCTCTCTGCCTCATTTGTCACGTTGCAGCAAAGAACCTGCTTTACTTTCAGTTTCATTTTTTCAGCATAGCTAAGGAAAAAAAAATCTGCTCCAGCACTTTTTGCAGCAAGCAGGAGAGCCCTGCACAAAACAGCTAGAGCAAATCAGCTGAGAGTCGGGAGGCTAATCAACTTCTGCTAATTAACCTATGCTGAAGCTTAAAGGGACTGTTTTTTCTTGCTGTTTGCTTGCAAGAAGGTAACTGCTGCAAGGCACAGGCCAAAGGGTGGGGGCCAGTGGGTGGGCAGGGCTACATTCGGTGTGTAAGACGCACCTAAATTTTCACTCCCTTTTGGGGGGTAAAAAGGTGCGTCTTATACTCCGAAAAATATGGTAGACCACAGCTTTTGCTTTTTTTTTTTTTTGTAAGCTAGAAAAATGTGGGATAGATAGCATCACCACCAGATGGATTCGTAACTGGCTGACAAACTGCACTCAAGAGGTAGTCCTTAATTTAAACATTTACATGGAAGAAGTAAGCAGTGGGGTATACTAAGATTCTATCTTAGGCCCAGTACTCTTCAATATCTTCATAAACAATTTAGATGAGGGAATAGAAGGGGATCTCATCAAATTGACACCAAGCTACAGGAATAGCCAATATCCCAGAAGATAGGCTCAAGATCCAGATGGATCTTGACAGCGTTGAACACTGAGCCTTATCTAACAAAATTAAATTCAATGTAGAGAAAATTAAGGTTTTATACTTAGGCAAGAAAAACCAAATGTGCAGATTTGGTGACACTTGGTTCACTTAACATGGGGCTCCCCTTGCAAAGCACCCAGAGGATCCAACTGGTCCAGAATGCAGCCACGCAGGTGACACCCCTCCTGTGCGAGCTGCACTGGCTCCCAGTGGTCTTCCGGGTGCGATTCAAGGTGCTGGTTACCACTTTTAAAGCGCTCCATGGCATTGGACCTGGGTACCTTCGAGACAGTCTTCTGCCACCAGTAGCCTCCCACCAGCCAGTCCGTTCCCACAGAGAGGGTCTCCTCAGGGTGCCATCAGCCAAATTATGTCAGCTGGCAACACCCAGGAGGAGAGCCTTCTCTGTGGGAGCCCCTGCCCTTTGGAACGAACTGCCCCCAGAAATGCATAAGATCTCCGATCTCCATGTATTTCGCCTTGCCCTCAAAACCTTGTTGTTCCGTCAGGCCGGGCTATCAATGTAAAGATTTTAATTGGTTTTAAATGTGGGATTTTAAATTGGGGGGTTTTATAATTGAGCCAATTATTTAATAATTTTAATTATTTTTAAATTTTGTCTGTCTCTGTGCTTTTAATCAGGCTGTACACTGCCCTGAGTCCTTCGGGAGAAGGGTGGTATAGAAATAAAATAAATAAATAAATAATAAATTAATTAATTAATTAACTGCAAGAAGAATATTGGAGTCCTAGTGGACAATCACTTAAATAAGAGTCAGGAGTGTGCTGCAGCTCCCAGAAAGAGCAATGTAATCCTAGGCTGCATTAATAGAGGAATAGAATCAAGATCATGTGAAGTGTTAATACTGCTTTATAAGATGTTGGAAAGACCACACTTGGAATACTGTGTCCAGTTTTGGTCACCGCAATATAAAAAAGATGTTGAGACTGTAGTACAAAGCAACAAAGATGACTAGGGGGCTGGAGGCTAAAACATATAAAGAATCATTGCAGGAATTGGGTATATCTAGTTGAGTGAAAAGAAGGATTAGGGATAACATGATAACAGTGGTGGGTTGCTACCAGTTCATCCTGGTTCGAGTGAACCACTAGTGGCGGTAGCGGGAGATTCTGCCCACCCACCCGGATGTTTCTGTGCATATGCAGAAGTGTTGCACGTGTGCACACGTGCACACACCCACAAGCAAACCGGTAGTGACGGGATTTGAAACCCACTACTGCATGATAGCAGTGTTCAAATATTTGAGGGACTGCCACAAAGAAGAGGGGCTCAATTTATTTTCCAAAGCATCAGAAGGCAAGTCAAAAAGCGATAGTTGGAAACTACTCAAGAAAAGATACAACCTAGAAATAAGGAGAAATTTTCTGACAGTGAGAACAATAAATCAGTGGAATGGCTTGCCTTCAAAGTTGTGGGTGCTCCATCATTGGAGACTTTTAAAAAGAGAATTGACAGCCATTTGTCTGAAATGTATAGGGTCTCCTGTCTGAGCAAGGGGTTGGACCAGAAGACCTCTAAGGTGCTTTCCAACTCTGTTTTTCTGTGATATGTCTCACTTTCCTTCCCTCTCATTTATTCCCTCTGCATCCTGCATTCTTAACTATAAATATAATTATATCATTGTGTAAATTGTTGCAGAGATGCTTCTGTGTTAAATGATAAAAATATTTCCATAAATATGAAATCAGCATGGGTAAAGCTCAATTAATAACCATTTGTATAGTAAGTTATGATGATGCTGAAAAGTGATGTTTACAACCAACCCTTGAGGTTCCAGCCTTCTAGCACCATAGCGGTCACATCATTATGTCCGGGGCACTTGGCAGCTGTCTTTCACTTATGATGGTAGTAACATAATGTACAATTATGTGCAGTCATATAATCATGATTTGTAACCTTCCCTGCTTGCTTCCCATAAACAAAGTCAATAGGAAAACCAGAAGAGAATGCCTCAAATTCTTGGATAAGTTTGTCCTACCTGCACATCTAGCCCCAGCCTCTCTGCATTCATGTCATACCGTGCTGGTCATCTACACATCCACCCCCACAAATCATTCACCTTTGCATGACTTCTCCTATCTGTCAGTAATTGTCCCTTCCCTGCTACTTGCTGATAGGAAGTTGTGAGAAGACTTATTTAATGCATCTTACTTAATGAGTCACAATTCTCACTTAAGTCAGTAATAGGGATTGCCAGGATTGCCATAGTTAAGTGATGTAGTCATTGTGCTTTATGACTGCATTGCTAAATGGAAATTCCAGTCCCAACTGCTGTAACAACATGAGCACTATCTGTTGTGAAAAGACTGTTTCTCTAACATTCATTAGTCTAACTGCTTTTGATTTTGTTGACTTAACTATTTATGTCCTAGTTTTCTATAAGCAGTTTCTACTAAGATTAGCAGCTAATGATATAAAGCAGTGTTGGTGAAACTTTTTGGCACCAAGTGCCAAAATGGGAGCACATATGCTCATGTACGTTCCGGAAACTAGAAGAGCAGTCCTTCCAGCATGCACTGGCCACCTGGTTTCTTCCAGTTTCTGGCTTGCATGTGTGCACAAAGACCAGCTGGCTGGTGCACATGCATGCACCGGAAACTGGAAGATCAGCCACCCGGTGCACATGCACACACCGGGAAGATGATCTTCTGGTTTCTGGTGCATGTATGCTGTTAAGGATATTGTTTTGTTACCAACCAGCAGAGTAAGTGCATAGAGAAATGGTACTGAGAGCAATGAATACAATACATGCAAACTGCTTTAACAAAACTTTTATTTTGTAGTGAAAAACAATTGCATAGTCTTTTAGTCAATCCAAGTCTTTAGCCATTCAAATCAATCTGAAGTTACAGATATCTTCTTACCAGACAAACAGCAGTAATTCACGCTGGTAACAAATCACGATGGTAGCATATCCATCCACGTCTTCACACACAACAGTAACAGTTCCAATCAACAGTTCCAGTCAAGCAGCAAGTCAAGCAATGATGAGAGCAGGTCCAACAATGACTATAGCTCGGCTTCCTTCTTATATACAGTTTACACTAGTAATTATCCATTTAAGATAAATGAAGTCAGCAGTGCAAGTCAGCAGATATTAATCATTACAATGACTCAGCAGTACAATTACTCAGCATTACATTTAAAGTTATAGAACACATATATTGTTACAGAATACATTTAAAATTATAGAACACATATATTGCCTGGACAACTTGTTAGGCTTATACCATATCCTAACATTCTCCCCGTTGGATAGGCTAATATATCCCTGTTCAAATTCTCAAGCCATAGCTTTTGCAACACATTTTATGTTTAATTGCACCCTGCGCTTTGGTGAAATTATCAGCAACATTGTTTTCAGACATACAATATTCTAACTGAACCATATTACTTTGAATACTCTGACCAACATTTAGATAACGAATATCAGTATATTTTGACCTTGTCTTAACTGCTAAATTTGTTGCCATTTTTATAGCAGCTTGGTTATCATCATAAATTACAATAGGATAATCTACCTTTAATCCTACATCAATCATTAATTGTTTATAGTAAATTAAATCAGTACATACTAGTGACAAGCATGAAAATTCTGCTTCCATAGTGGATAAACTAATATGTTTTTGCCTTATTGACTTCCATCCTATTAAACAATTACCTAACATTATCGCAATACCTGATGTAGACTTTCTGGTGGTCAAATCAGTAGTGAAACTAGCATCAGCATATGCACTCAATGTAAGATCATGGTTAGGTTCTAAATATAATGCATAATGCATTGTCATCTTCAAATATTTCAATATCTACTTTGCGGCCTGCCAATGCCTACCTGTTGGTTCTGCATTATACCTTGCTAATTGGTTTACGCTATATGAAATATCAGTTCTCGACCAATTGCTAATATATGATAGACTCACTATCAGCGATTGATAGATCTCCCTACTAAATCCAGGACTTTGGATTTCTTCATGTTGAAAATCCTGTGCTATAGGTGTTTTAGCTGGCTTACATAGCTCCATGCTGTAGCGTTTCAACATCTGGCTTATTTTGCTAGCCTGTGATAGTTTATACCCTCTAGCTGTTTGAACAATATCAAGACCTAAATAGTGTGTAATATGTCCTAAATTCCTAATTTTAAATTTGTCTTGTAACTGTCTAACAATATCCATTGCTTCCTTGTCAGTTTTAGTTACAATTGCTATATCATCTGTGAAAAATAGCAAAAATGATACTAAACCATTATTCTCTCTTTTAAAGAGACATTTGTCTGCTACACCTTCCTGAAAACCAATATTTTTCAGCTCTTTCACTATACATTGGTTCCATTCAAACCCTGATTGTTTTAAACCATATAGGCTTTTATTTAATTTCCAACAATCAGTTCAATCATTTATTTTCACTCCTAACGGCTTTCTCATATAAATGGTATGTCGTAATGGAGCATACAAGTATGCCGTCTCCACATCTATATGATTAATAATATACTTATTCTTTGCCGCCCATACTAGCATAATTCTTAACATGCTAGCTCTTAAACTTGGAGCAAACACCTCATCAAAATCCTTCTCCGTTTGAGCAAAACCTTGAGCTACAAGGTGAGTTCTATGGGTTACTGTCCCATCTATACTTTACTTTATACACCCATCGACAACCAATCAATTTTTCTCCAGGTGGTAATTTAACATCCTCATAAACACCTAATTTAGTTAATGAGTTTATTTCTCTACTCATTGCCTCCTTCCATGCATTTTGCTCTTTTTCAGGATACATCCTAATATCCTCATAACTTGAAGGTTCTATATTAACCTGACAAACTACTGTTGCTTTATACCTATCA
The DNA here is from genome assembly GCA_022577455.1 of Arizona elegans. Taxonomy (NCBI): domain Eukaryota; kingdom Metazoa; phylum Chordata; class Lepidosauria; order Squamata; family Colubridae; genus Arizona; species Arizona elegans. The sequence continues at coordinate 87,383,371 of JAKOOJ010000004.1, forward strand.
GGTGGATGTTTTTCCCTACTGGATCTTCTAGGCAATACAGGACTCATTGCAGGTGATTCAATTTCATCCTCCCCTAAAACTACCTCCTCTTCTTCAACCTTAATAGAAGATTCTACATTATCTATAGCCTCATCAGGAGTATCGTTACTTATTTGATGCTCGATGCTAACAGTATTGTCATCCTGTCTATAATCTGCACGCTCAAGTTTCTCCCATCCTTTGTGCTCTAGAAATTTTGCATTTGCACTACAGTACACGCTAGTAGTTCCCTGTGCCCAAAATCTAAAAGACCTATGGTTTGAATCATAGCCTATGAAAAACATTTTTCTGGCTCTTTGTTGTTTCTTTCTTCTCACATTTGATGGAATATGCACCCAAGCTGGGGCTCCAAATGTGTGTAAGTAACTAAGATTTGGTTTCCTCCCATGCCATAATGTAAATGGTATTTCACCAGTAGATGAATGTACCACATTGTTTAATACATGGTTAGCACACATAACAGCCTCACCCCATAAAGTTTCAGACAAACCAGAATCTGCCAACATTGTTCTAGTCATGGCTTGTAATGTTAGACCCCTTCTCTCAACATAAGCATTGGGTTGTAGTCTATACGGAGCAGAGCATTTATGCTGTATTCCTGCCTCTTGCAAAAACTTCTCTAACATTTGGTTAGTGAATTCTGTACCATTATCTGTTACTAAGCACATTACTTTATACTTCTGTTTCCTTTCAACAAATCTCAGCCAGTTATTTAAATGCTGGAATGTTTCACATTTCATTTTCATGAGATAACAAAATCCATACCTAGAGTAATGGTCCACTATGCTCAGAATATAGCAGGCACCTCCAATACTGGGTTTCTTGGGTCCAATCAAATCTACAAACACGACTTCTAATGGCTTTTTGGTTTTAAAACCATTATAATGATTTGCTGGTGTTACTTTACTCTTTTGCTGATTACAGGCATTGCAATTCAAATACTTACTACATGAGTGTAGTTTTATACCTTCAGATAGCTGAACTATTTTCTTTAACGACCTGAAATTTATATGCCCTAGTCTCTGATGTAACAGATGAATACATTCATCATGTGGTTTATCATTCCTGTACACCGAGTTAGAATTTGCCACTAATGCTGGGTTCTCTCTTAAAATAAAGAAATCATTTTCTAATATTGCAGTAACAACCTTTCCATCTTTTTCAATTATACATTTATCATTTTTAAACGTTACTGTAAACCAAACTTGTAATAATGATTTAACAGATAGCAAATTATACTTTAACCCAGGAATATATAACATAGACAATGGTTCATTACTAAATGACCAACGTGCAACACCCTCTCCAGCTACCTTAACTTTCCAACCATTTGCTAATCTAACATATTGGTTACTCTTATTCATTTTCACAAAGTTGTTTCTATTCTTAGTAATAGATTGAGAAGCACCACTATCAACAACCCAGCAATCCTGGTTAACATTAGTTGTTGAACTGGATATAGCTAAATTACAACCCTTCTTGGGTCTATTATTATCTCTAACAGACATTTTCTTATTCTTAAAATACTTAGCTATATGCCCGTTAGCCCCACAAGCAAAACATCGTTTTACAATATAGGCAGTTGAGTACATTTTGTCTTCTTTTGGTTGGTTTACTCTCAACTGATCCCTTTCTTGTCTTCTTCTGGATTCTTCCAATAACCTACTGGTTAAGCCAACCAATGTGAGGTCATCTCTGGTCAAAACCTCCAGTGAAGAAACATAGTCGTCATAACTATCATCCAAAGAAGGAAGAATTATATAAACTTGCTGTAGTTCCAAGAAAACAAGTTCCTTTTCATGCAGCTCCTGGAAAATTCTGGTCATGGATTCCATATGATCCATCATATCTCCTCCTTTAAGAAGATGTTGCTTAAACAATTTCCATGTGAGATTTATATGAGCACCCACAGTGTCATGAACATAGTCTCTTTAACTTGGTCCAGCACCTAGCAGCAGACTCTTCCCCACGAATTTAGACAAGTTGCTGGTCACTCAGTGTCAGTCCAATTATGCAAAGAGCTCGTTCTTTGTCTCTGGTAAACTTGGCTAATTTCTTCGCATCTTCTTCATCATCAGGATTCCATGTTGTTACATCCGGTGGATTATTTACTACATCCCAAAGTCCTTCTCTATGCAGAAGTAGATTACATTTTGTAGACCAGGATATATAGTTTGTTCCATCCAGCCGGGTTATCATGGAAATATTCGATAACTGTTCTTGTGCCATTTTCACTTGGATTATATTTCACAAACACAGTTTTCTGTATTATTCACATTAACTCTCAGTTTTGCTCTGAACAATCCTAGTTAGTTCTGGTTGGCTCTGGGTCTGTAACCAATGTTAAGGATATTGTTGTGTTACCAACCAGCAGAGTAAGTGAACAGAGAAACAGTACTGAGAGCAATGAATACAATACATACAAACTAGTTTAACAAAGCTTTTACTTTGTAATGAAAAACAATTGCATAGTCTTTTAGTCAATCCAAGTCTTTAGCCATTCAAATCAATCTGAAGTTACAGATACCTTCTTACCAGACAAACAGCAGTAATTCACACTGGTAACAAATCACAATGGCAGCATATCCATCCACATCTTCACACACAACAGTAACAGTTCCAATCAACAGTTCCAGTCAAGCAGCAAGTCAAGCAATGATGAGAGCAGGTCCAACAATGACTATAGCTCGGCTTCCTTCTTATATACAGTTTACACTAGTAATTATTCACTTAAGATAAGTGAAGTCAGCAGTGCAAGTCAGCAGATATTAGTCATTACAATGACTCAGCAGTACAATTACTCAGCATTACATTTAAAGTTATAGAACACATATATTGCCTGGACAACTTATTAGGCTTATACCATATCCTAACACATGTGCACTGGCCAGGTGGTCTTTGCATATGCATGCGCATGAGAAACCAGAAGACCAGGTCATCAGTGTGCATGCACGCACCATAAACCGGAAGAGCAGCCATCTGGCACATGCATACACACCAGGAGGCTGCTCATCTGGTTTACAGCACTTCTGCACATGTGAAGACCAGCGGGCCGACGCACTGGAACCGAGAAGAGCAACAGGCAATGGCTCGGGTGCCCAGAGAGATGGCTGCGCATGCCACTTCCGGCACGCATACCATAGGTTTGCCATCACAGATATGAAGCATAGTGATATTACACATTTAATAAAATGATAAACATTTGAAAAAACTATAGGAAGCTCAGATTCCAGCAATTCCCACATCCTGAAATTTAAAAGCTAGTTTATTATATGCTATTTAAAAAAAAAAGTCTTCATATTCTGCCCAAAGAGAAAGGAAAAGCTATATGAGCAATCCAGCAATGCATTTTAAGCATTGCTTAAAATGTATTGCACAACTTTGAAGTACATGATTGAAACATTGATGGAGATTTATTAATTTTGCCTGACTTGCCTACTTTTGCATTATGTTATAGGGAGCAGAATAATGCTTTGGGGAATAGACAACTTAATTATTAATTATTATCTATGATTCAAAGCATTGTACTATTAAAGCTTTCTCTCAAGTGGTAACTGCATAAGGTTGCCAGTAAAAAAAAAAAATCCTTAAGAAATATTACAGCATTTGTGTGGGCAACACTGAAAATTTTGAAAAAGGAAACTTTTCTGCAGGATCATGCATATGATGTGGAGGAATATTTAGCAGAAAAATTAGCTGTTAATAGTTAGGTGGTAGATAATTATTATAAAACCTGTTTATATTTTTCTAAACATAATGGTAATTTCTTATTTAATGTAATTTTTTTCAAATAAAATAAAATAATTGTAAAAGTTAATATTTCTCCATCTTCATATCTTTTCCAGGCCAGAATTTCCTTCCAACAATTAAAAATGAATTATTATATGCTGTCCTCAATGATTTAACAAAAAATAACACAATGAGGTAATTCATATATTGGAAATATATTTTATGTTGTGATTTGTAACCCTATGCCATATTTACTTGGATCATATTTACTTGGATTGTAAAATTCATACAAATTTATGGAGAAGTTGTACCTTATTCTATCTTATTATTAAAACTAAAATTAGTATTCAATGAAAAAAATCATATTTATAAATTGATTTATATTATACCTGTCTATTCCAATCAATTTAGTTTGCACTTGGCAAGAATTAATAAATAGCTTCTTAGGGAATTCTCTTCTGCCTCCACCCACCATTGTTATTCAGGGCCAGGTAAATGTGACTTTTCAACAGGGAAGATCTAGGTAATAATAGTATTGGGAAAATTAAATCTTATTTTATTGAATTTATTGCATAAAGCTGTACATAAATTCTGTTATCTATGAAAGTTGGAGAGTCTGAAATTGGCATGATTAATATTGTTATTAATTGGTTGTTTATTGCAAAGAAGACTATCGTTTGACAAAACAATTCAAGTTTAGAAAATACTTAAATTCAAGCTGCAAACCTTCTGTTTCTTTCTTTTCTTATAGAGATTTCTGGGTCACAGGTAAGAACTAGCATTTCTCTGGGTTTGGGAAATAAATTAATCGTGTACTCCTATTTTTCAGCTGTAGATGAAATAAATTTCTTCTTGGTCCTTCAATATATAAGAAAGAATCAAGAACCAGATATCCTTAGCTTCAAAGTCACAGGTTCTACTTTCCTGAGAGAACACACTGGGGCAGGCCTGACACTTTAGTTCAGAAAGGAGCTTGCTATAAAAAGTTTGGTTCTTAGCCTTTTTTTTTTTTTTTTTTGATGTCTCACCATTGACTCTGCCAATAAGGACAATTCAAGGTGTTTGAGGCTCCAAAGCAACACCATGTTTGCAGGCCCTTGCTATGTACCAGTTCTAGATAAATATTACATAAGGATTTCTGCAAAATAAGAAAGAGGAGCCCCCCTCCCCCAAAATATAGTAAGTTTTAGAGGAATAGCTTACAGTTTGTACATGCTAGGTACAAAACAGCAAAGTTGAAAGTTACTTAGGAGAATTGCTGCAATCTATTTATTGGTGACATGGACTTATGTTAGCCAATTAGTAGAGCAACCTGCTCAAAATCCTAGATGGCCAGATGTATCTATTAATTAAAATAAGGCTATGTTAGACTATTGGAGGACTGCCAAGCTAAAAATCCTATCTGGCTGAGATGAACATGAAGTGTTCTCTTGGTGGCAAAGCAACAAAGATTAGTAGCCATAACTTATTGTTTAAGTTCTCTAGACCACCCCCTCCATCCTTTTCTAGAGCCAAATTTAGATACATGCATACACTGAAATATCATTATGTCATCTTTGTCTATCAAAGAACATGGGTCCAGCATGAGAGGATATGGAGTTGGAATTTTAAATTTGATGTGCACTGCTTCCTATTATTTCAAATCTGAAGTTATTTACAATCAATTAAATATACAAATTCAAACACTATTAAAATTATATTAAAACAATATAACTATCATATGTTTTTAAAAATGGGGGAAAAGGGGAATCTAAAATTAAAAGCAAAACGGACAAATTCATCCAGGAAAGTCCAGAGTGATGAGGTACCTTTAATTGATGCCTAAGAGTATCTCATGGATTTCAAGGAAGAAGGTATTCTAGAAAAACATGTCATCACCAGGAAAGGCAGTGATGAGCAACCACAATAATGTAATAATGGTTCAGCCAGATGATCTTCTTAACTAACACTGGTTTTAACACTGGTCAACAGCAATTTCAATTTCCAGATTACATGCAAGATCAGTCTTACATTGAGTTAATTGCAGTTGTCCAAAATGAAGTTTCATGCATCAAATGCTTTAACTAGTCCATCCTTTTCCAGGAGAGGATGTAGTCCTTATGTAAGACAAAACTACAGAGTCTAAAAACTCTAGGACCAATTCTTAAACTTATATGGCAAGTAGGTAAACTTCCCGGTGAAACTGCCTTTCACTGAACCTACCAAACTATAATATATGTATCTTGCCAGGATTCAATCTTAGTTTAGTCCTGCTTATCATGACATCCTATGCATTCACATATATCTTGTATATCTACTATATCTGCACAGCTTCTTCTGATTCAGATATCTATTTTTATCAAAACTCTCCTGTCTGTAGCCTTTAATTAGAAAAAACGGTACATGGCAGGATAACAATTTTTGAACTAGTTTACTTCAAATTAGCTAATTTATAGAATAACTCCAAAATCCAGAACTCATGATTCCCTTTGAATTGATATTTGGCAAATTTTATAAAACATTTTATGATATAAAAATTATCAGAAAGAATTTATGATATAATACAAAATGTCCTAAAGCACAAAACATAGAACAAATCAACCAGAGCTAAGAAGAAATTTGCTGACTGTTAGATTAATCAGCAGAATGCCTCCAGAAATTGTGGTTGCTCTCATGCTGGAGATTTTTAAGAAGACATTGGACAACCATTTGTCTGAAATGATATACAGTTTTCTGCTTGAGTAGGGGGTTGGACTAGAACATTTCCAAGGTTTCTTCCAACTGAGTTATTTTCTGTAATCAACTCCTGATATTTGACTCTGCTGCACATACTGTATTTTCAAAGCAGATACATCTCTGAAATACGAATTCCTTAAATTTTAAGAACTTTTCCACTGAAGGTATTATATTAGAAGCTCTGTCACTATTGAAGACATTGAGGAATATGGTAAAGAAATATCTTTGAAATGATGATCCAGTGCATCATAGGTTGTCTAATAGACTAAAAAAAAGTAGAATTTTGTGTCCTTGGCATTTGGATGACTCTTAGTCTGAACATTTCTCCAGTGCATTCATATAATAGATCATTTAAGCCCTTTGGAAAAGATGCATTGGAATAAAAGATAAAGTGCCTCTTATCAAGTTGTTAAAGCAGCCATGTGGTTTTCTAAGTACATGTGACTGGATCAGAAACTTCTTATGGCTGTTTGCCATATGTGTATCTATATGTACATATATGTAAATGTGTGTGTATGTGTATATGTATATACATATACATATACATACATATATACGTACACACACACACACACACACACACACACACACACACACACACACACAGAGCCATGGTGATGCAGTGGTTAGAATGCAGTACTGCTGGCTCCTGCCGGCTGCCTGCAATTTGACAGTTCAAATTACACTAGGCTCAAAGTTGACTCAGCCTTCCATCCTTCTGAAGTTGGTAAAATGAGGACCCAGACTGCTGGGGGCAATATGCTGACTCTGTAAATCACTTAGAGAAGGCTGTAAAACACTGTGAAGCAGTATATAAGTCTTCACAAACAAACATAAATATATATGTGTGTGTTTGTGTGTCTGCACATGTGCTCTCTCTCTCGCTCTCTCTCTCTGTGTATACAGTCTATATGTTTATACCCTGTTTCTCTAAAAATAAGACATCCCCTGATAATAAGCCCAATTGGGTTTTTGAGTGCATGCGCTAAAATAAGCCTCCCCCGAAAAATAAACCCTCCCCAAAAATATTTAAACACAGAGCTGGAAATCAGGTGAGACAGCAAGAGGAGCCCCATCTTGCTCCACATGCCCCAAAATAATAAGACCTCCCCGAAAATAAGGCCAAAACACTTATTTTGGGGTTCAAAAAATATAAGACAGGATCTTATTTTCAGGGAAACACAGTATATATACCATACACCCATATCCACATACAACAGTGGTGGGTTGCCCCCGGTTCGCACCGGTTCTATAGAACTGGTAGTAAAACCAGCAGGAGGCTCCGCCCACCGATGTCAACATCATCTGCGCTTCTGCGCTTGCACAGAAGAACGCACGTGCACACGTGCGAAACGCTCACGCATGTGGCCCCTCTGCAAACCAGTAGTAAAGGTAAGTAGAACCCACCCCTGACATATAGGCATAGCTAGCAACAGCTTCTGAAGCAGTTCCTTGAAAAAATGTGAAAGGAGAAAAATTCCAACAAATGTTGTATTTCAACAAACATTAAATTATGTGGTCTCTGGCCATGTAATGACATTGCCCAGGTGCTTGTATATTAAAATCTTACATTATGTTGCTTGTTGCTTAATCGGTTTCCTGCTATGGGCAAAATGGACATTTTAGGAAAGAATATTGATGTGATGAGTCTTTTTTTACCTTCTGCTGTGTCATATGAAATAGGAGAACCAACAGCTGTGGCTATGAAATGCGTTGGCAGACTAAAAAATCAACCAAACACACATTCTATAATAAATCTAACTTTCCATATGTTATGAATTGTGTGTTCTGAAACTGAGCATATTAGTAAGGCAGAAAGTGTCTTGTAAGTTAAGTATGTATGAATTAATTTCACAAAAGATTATGCCTGGATTTCTGGACCAGATATTTGCTTCAATTTAATGCCCTGATTGGATTAAAAAATCCAATATGTGTGAATTCCTGATCCAGTTTGAGGCTGAATGCAGATACTGAACACTACCAAAACAAACTATATATCAACAGCAAAGGTAGAATAATCAAGGACAATCATCTCGATATAATTCCCTTTAGAAGTTGGAGATCATAATATATACAATTCTAGTCAGCATGGACAAGTAAAAATTGTCACTCAATTACATTTAAAGGGTAAAAGCTGAGGAAACGCAGGTGCTCCTGTTGTGAACTGGTAGTAAAGGTAAGTAGAACCCACCCCTGATGGGCTCCAAGTCCCCTTTCACATTTACTATATCAGAAAGCACACAAACACTTTATTTTCTGCTCAGAGCTTTACACTTCAATGAAGTTAATGCAACCTTTAAGATTGGTGATTCCAGCAATGGGAAATCAAATTACTATGCCATTTTTGCAACTTAGTTTCCACATTTTCTCCAAGTTAATAGAAATTAATGGAACAAGGAATCCTGGTTCTGGTTGTCTGTGCATAATACAGCCTTTATGTTTGGAATTTATCAGGTGGAATTTTTCAAACCAAGCTAGCTGTAAAGTACATTTTTTTTCTCTTTCATTCTAGCTTTACAGCTATCTCTCATTTAGATTTAAATGTTGTAACATTTTTCCTTCTGTGTAAGATATGAACATATTCAACACTAGTTAAGAGTTGTGGCTATGGTACAGGTTCATCATTTTTAAAATGGCAAGAAGTGAGGTGGCTTTATTCAGATCAGTTCCAGTTTGCTTACTTCTAATCTGAAACATTTACCCATAATTGGGTAAATACAACTTTTCTTACAAACTATGGCTAGACATTTCCATAACAAATGTCAGGCAATAAGAAAGGCTTCTCATACAAAACATTTAAGTAAAAATAACCTGGTATTCTGGAAGAGAAGCTATCAAAACTCAGCTGGTATAAATATCTTGTGCTCTTTATTATTAAAACAAATACATATAGGACATTTTCATATAAAAAATCTTTTAAATCTCATATAGTTTACTACAATGAGGGTGCTTGGAGACTGGCTCTATAATCTAATTGTTTTGTCAACTGAAAAAGTATACTAATATTTTTTTTATTCATATTTCACTCTTGTTCCTTCTTTTGTGATAGAAATATATGAGTGGTCCTCCAATGTACACGATTATGACAAGGTCAGAAATGGAGAATTTGTGACTTTCACCATTGACCGTCCTGGCTTAATTGTAGGAGATGTATATCAGCAATAATTTGATAGTTGCAGTCTTCCCAATTCAACATGAACCAGGAAAATATCTTGCTATAAAGATCTCTTTGTTTCACATGCATTTATAACAAAGACTGGCATTCCTCATCCACTAATATCTTAATTCTCCATAATTAAAAAGAGAATTGACAGCCATTTGTCTGAAATGTATAGGGTCTCCTGTCTGAGCAAGGGGTTGGACCAGAAGACCTTTAAGGTGCTTTCCAACTCTGTTTTTCTGTGATATGGTTTAGATTTGATAAACTGCTGCAGATGAAGTGGCACCTTCAAAAATATGTAAATAATTTAAAATAATTTAATTTAAAATATGTAATAATTTAAATGGCCATGAATGACCCCTGGGCGGCGGCGGCGGCGTTTTTCTGGGCTGGAGCCCGCTCGGAGGTCGGAGCAGCGGTGGTGACAGGTCCATTGAGGTTGGCGGCGGTCCGGGGATGGCCCCAGGCCCAGGGGTGTTCTCCAGTTGCCCTGGGGCTATCGGACTCCCTGGTGAGCTCGGGGACGCTGCTAGAGTTTTTTCTTTGGCAGCGGCAGCGAAAACGGCGTCAGCAGGGGCTGTGGCTACAATGGCGGCCGTCTGGCGACGGCGAGAAGGAGAGCGTCGGCCATCAACCCTGCTGAGGTGCTCGATGGGCTTAACAGCATATTATAACATCGACGATCCGGGACAGGCTATGACCAGTGGGAAGGCTGTCCAGTTGATGGATTAGTCCCTCATGTTGTTGGGAGGCCTCTGCTGAATTTTGGGGCTGGGAGATTTCTCCCCCTATTCTCCATCGTTCCCCTTGGCATTATGCCTATCTCGTATTGGTTGCCGCTTATGGACTCACTGGCACTGAAATCTGGCTCATATTCATCGGAGCCCTTCCCCCTGCCATGGAGGGGGACTGTAAATTGTGTTGGGAGATTATGGGAGCCGGTGTACTTCTTCCATCCCACCAGCAGAGGGGACTGTCCATCATACCAGCCACCGTGAGAGGGTGGTTGTGGACTATTAGACCAGCCACTGTGAGAGGGTGGCTATGGACTTTAACCCCTTGTGCTGTACTGATATTGCAAAGGTTCACTACTTCCATCTCACCAGTAGAGGGGATTGATCATCAGACCAATCACTGTGAGAGGGTGGTTGGATTGTATTCCCCTTGAACTGTGTCGACTTGGCAAGAAATCCTACCCACTGTGGTGAGGGGACAGTGGACTTTGGACCTCGGATTTTGGATGCCCCCATCTTATTTGCTCCCCCTTGGACCTCTTATTTTCCATCTGGACCCTTGGGACATGGTCACTTATCCTCTGTGGCAAGATGTATTCGGCAGTTGAGCTTCTTGTTCTGCGAGACTCCCCCCTCTTGCAGGATTGGCCCTCCACTTTATCGAGGGCCTACCTCGATGACGGATTTTGGAATCACGAGAGGTGACATGCAGCGAAGAGGGGGTTGAGGGATTTTTTAAAATTGTCATTTGCCAATCTTTTAAGGGGTTTTGGGAGGGGGGAGGGTTGTTTGGCAAAGGAGAGGGAGGGTGATTTGCTGGGGAGGGGACCAGGCCCGGCACAGGGCCGTGTTAGGGGAGGTGCGGAGTGGAGATCGGAGGAAGTTGGTGTTGGTAGGGAAGAGGGCGATGTCATCAGGACGTGGGTGGGAGGGGCAGGTATGGTGGGAGCAGGGGGCCATATCATGTTGTGGGGGCATGCACCTGCTGTCTCCAAGCGGTGACATGCTCCGGCTCCCAATGCTCTTCTCATTCCCTGGGTTGTCCAGAGTCTCAGAGTCTGGGTCTTAGGCTCATGTTGTGCAATGCCAGGTCCATGGTTAATAAAGCCCCCCTCATTTGCGAGCTGATTCAGGAGGGGGGAGCGGACCTGGCGGGTATTACAGAGACCTGGCTGGGCCTGGAGGGGGGTCCCCCTCGTAGAAATGTGCCCACTGGGTTTCCGCATATTTCATCAGCCAAGGGCCCAGGGTAGGGGTGGGGGGGTGGCGGTTATTGTAAAGGAAGGTCTTGATCCTAGGGAGGCCACTGTACCTCAGATACAGATACAGTAAGGCTGTGAGTCTCTCCTTGTGAAGTGGGGCCATGGGAGGCAGATGGGCCTGCTGGTTGCGTACCTGGCTCCTTGCTGCGTGGCAGCGACCCTGCCCGAGCTCCTCAATGTTATAGCCGGGGTGGCGGTTGATACCTCCAGGCTTTTAGTCATGGGGGATTTCAACCTGCCGTCCATCGGTGAAGCATCTGAGGTGGCTCAGGTGTTCATGGCTTCCATGACGGCCATGGACCTGACCCAGTTAATTCAGGGCCCCACTCACACAGGAGGAAACACGGTGGACTTGGTTTTCATCTCTGGTCAATGGTTGAATGGCTTAGATACAGGGGATATAGTTATTGAACCCTTGTCAATAACTTCTTAGACTTGACTTCCTGACTGCTACACCCCACCGCAGGGAGGCGGAACCGATCAGGTGGTTCCGCCCCAGGCATCTGATGGATCCTGATAGGTTCCGAATGGAGCTTGGGCCATTTCCTGAGACTCTGGCTCGCGACTCGACGGAAGACCTGGTGGCCGCCTGGAATAGGGCGGCCGCTGGTGCTTTAGATCGGGTTGTGCCTTTGCGGCCTCTGACCCGGTGCCGAATCTGCCTAGCTCCTCGGTTCTTCGAGGAGCTGAGGGAGATGAAACACCGGAAAAGACGCCTAGAAAGTAGTTGGAGGGCCAGTCACTCCGAATCTGATCGTACACTAGTGAGGTCTTATATCAAGACCTACTTAGTAGCAATAAAGGCAGCGAAGTGTAATTACTTTTCCGCTCTTATCGCGTCGGCAGAAAATCGCCCAGCTGCCTTGTTTAGGATGACCCGCTCCCTTCTCCATCTGGGAGCGCGGGAAGACCCCTTGCAAGGTTGTGCTGAGGATTTTGCGCATTATCTGCACGATAAAGTCGCTCAAATTCGGGAAGGCTTAGATTCTGACTGGGTAGGTACAGGTGGGTTGTCCGAGGTGTGCTTGAGACTGTTATCTGGGATGAGTTTGACCCTGTGACTTCTGAGGACATGGACAGGATGCTGGGAGGTTGAACGCAACCACATGTTTATTGGACTTATGTCCCTCCTGGTTGGTGCTGGCTACTCGGGAGTTTACACGAGGCTGGCTCCAGAGGATTATAAACGCTTTCTTGAGTGAGGGTTCTTGCCTCCCGCCTTGAAATAGGCGGTGGTGAGGCCCCTCCTCAAGAAGGCCTCTCTGGACCCAGCTGTTTTGGCAAACTATCGTCCAGTTTCCAACCTTCGCTTCTTGGTGAAGGTTGTTGAGAGTGTGGTTGCGCAACAGCTCTCGCAGTACCTGGATGAAATCGTCTATCTAGATCCGTTCCAGTCCGGCTTCAGGCCCAGGTACAGCACGGAAACGGCATTGGTCGCGTTGGTTGATGATCTCTGGAGGGTTCGGGACAGAGGTTGCTCCTCTGTTCTGATCCTATTAGATCTCTCAGCGGCTTTTAATACCATCGACCATGGTATCATGCTGCGCCGGTTGGAAGGGTTGGGAGTGGGAGGCACTGTCTTACAGTGGTTCTCCTCCTATCTCTCCAACCGGTCGCAGTCTGTGTTGGCTGGAGGGCAGAGGTCGACCTCAAGGCACTTGGTTTGTGGGGTGCCACAAGGGTCGGTCCTCTTGCCTCTCCTGTTCAACATTTATGTGAAGCCGCTGGGCGAGATCATCTGTGGTTTTGGGGTGCAGTGCCATCTGTACGCTGATGACACCCAGCTGTACATCTCCACCCCAGACCACCCCAACGATGCCCTTGAAGTGATGTCCTGGTGCCTGGAGGCCATGCGGGACTGGATGGGGAGGAACAGGCTCCGACTCAATCCCTCCAAGACTGAGTGTCTGTGGCTGCTGGCGTCCCGATATAGTCAGCTGATGCCATCACTGACTATTGGGGGTGAGACATTGGCCCCCACGGAGAGGGCGCGTAACTTGGGTGTCCTCCTGGATGCACGGCTGTCTTTAGAAGAGCATATGATGGCCATGGCCAGGGGGGCTTCTCTCAGGTTCGCCTGATTCACCAGTTGTGCCCCTTTCTGGATCGGGACTCCTTATGCACGGTCACTCATGCCCTCGTCACTTCCTGCCTCGACTACTGCAACGCTCTCTACATGGGGCTCCCCTTGAGGAGCACTTGGAGGCTCCAACTGGTGCAGAATGCGGCCGCGCGGGTACTTATGGGGGCGACATGGCGCTCCCACGTGACACCTCTCCTGCGCGAGCTGCATTGGCTTCCAGTGGTCTTCTGAGTGTGCTTCAAGGTGTTGGTTCTCATCTTCAAAGCGCTCCATGGCTTAGGACCCGGTTATTTATGAGACCACCTTCTGCCTCTGATAACCTCCCACCGGCCAACACGCTCCCACAGAGAGGGCCTCCTCAGGGTGCCGTCTGTCAGGCAATGTTGGCTGGCGACCCCCTGGGGAAGAACCTTCTCTGTGGGGGCACCCGCCCTCTGGAATGAACCACCCCCAGGGATACAACTAATCCTGGACCTCCGTACCTTCTGCCGGGCCCTGGAGACTTTCTTATTTCAGCAAGCTGGGCTGGGTTAAAGATCTTTTAATGGGGGAATTTAATGGGTAAGGGGTTTTAAATTGGAGAAGCCAATTTCGTTTTAATGTATTTTAATATTTGTATTGTGTGTTTTTAATTTTGGCTGTTCACCGCCCCGAGTCCTTCGGGAGAGGGTGCAGTATAAAAATTAAATAAATAAATAAATAAATAAATAAATAAATACATACATACTCCAGCAGGTGTGGAGAAAACAGAGAGAGTGAGGCCTGTTAGCCCTTAGGATTTTTTAAACATTTTCATTTTGTTTTCCTTCTCAAGATAAAGGCCAACATTGATTTTAGCAAGAATAAAACTTACACACTAGTTATCTTTCTCTAGGTGCACTTCAGAGGCTGATCTATTCAGCAAGTATCTAATTCTAAACAGTCCCAAGGCCAAAAAGCTTTAAACTGTAATGTACAATCTGCCCCAACCCAAATTGAAGCACTCTTTATATCATGGGTTCGAAGTATTTATTATAGCAGTGCTTGCTAGTATTTACAAGAAGTCTCGTTCATTCTTTTTTCTTCAACTCTTTTGCCTCTTTCTTCTCTTTATTCATCCACACATTCTTCAGCTTTTGCTTTCAGAGTGTTGTATTATTATTATTTTTTCATTTCATGACCACCTTCTAATACTGAGAATGGAAGCTTCTTGTACTTCCCTGGCTAGCCCGTGTACCTTCTAAAATTAGAAAAAGAGTAAAAGTAAAATTAGAAAAAGAGTTAAGGTAAAGTCTGGTTGAGAGTAGCATACTTTTGCAGCACAAGTCAATAAAATTGGTACATGGAGACATGATAAGGTCCTAAGTCTAAATATGACCCACTGCATGTGCAGTGTGCTCAAAATGCATGCTGCGCATGGAAGTATTGCAGTGCGCACCAAATGCAAGCTGCTCACGGAAAAAGGCTTAAGAAGGTAAGTAGAACAGAGGGGGGTGGGGAACAGCAGTGCCGTGCAATTTAGAATATAAATCGCGCAGCACAGCAGATCGTCGTAAATACCGATTTGGATGAACCAGTAGATTTTTTCCCCTACCAGTTCGCCCGAACCAATAGCTTTTATTACTACTCTTCTCTTCTCTTCTCTTCTCTTCTCTTCTCTTCTCTTCTCTTCTCTTCTCTTCTCTTCTCTTCTCTTCTCATCCTTTCCCTTCCCTTCCCTTCCGTTCCCTTCCCTTCCCTTCTCTTCTCTTCCCTTCCCTTCTCTTATCGTCCCATCCCATCCCATCCCATCCCATCCCATCCCATCCCATCCCATCCCGTCCCATCCCAACCTATCCCATCTTATTTTATCTTACCTCATTGCCCACATACTTACAATAGGAAGAATGAGTTAATGTTGCGATAGGTGCATGTGAAAGTAGCAGTCTATAAATTGGGAATTTATAGCAGTCTATAAATTGGGAATGGCTGCGTGTTATGCTCTTGTGATTATTAATAGCGGAAAAACTAGCTATAGGTTTGGGGTAAAACTGTCCTATGTCCTCAGTAAAAAGGACCCTAGGGACAAATATTACTTTGACATTAATGGACAGGTGGGAGTGTGGTGATATAGTAAGAAAAAAATAATAATGTTGCCATTTTGAGACCTAGGAATGAATAAGAAAGGTAAAAATGAAGAAAGATTCTGCTGAGAAAAAAAATTGTATTATGAATGTTGTTTGAAGTATAAAACGGTTAATGTATTCAATTCAAATCAATCCTATCTTTATTCAGTCATGGACCAGAAAATAAAACACAAGAGTTACAATTAATTAAAATAAAAGGAAAATGTAATTCTAAAATATCTAAAAAGGGTTAAAGTTAATACCATGGCATGTTGTGCAAACTATAAAACAGTATTTGGCTGTGATCAAGAAAGTAAAATCAAATAGATCCAATTATAACATCTTGAGATAAAACAGATTTGAATGACCAGAGTATTTAGTAAGGAGCAGAAATAATAGTTTCCAGTGAGCACCTGCACAGAGAGGATAATTTTGGTATCTTCCTTAAGTAACAGCTGTTGGGAGGCCATTGAATCTGGTTAAGGAAATTCTGGATTTTGAGTGATATACTTAGCTGACTTATGTGACTGATATACTTAGCTCAGGGGTGTCAAACTTGTATCGTCACGTTGTCACGTGATGTATCGTGACTTTTTCCCCTTTTGCTAAACTGGGGATGGGCATGGCCAGTGATGATGCATCTGGCCTGAAGATTGCGAGTTTGACACCTCTGACTTATCTGGTTGAGAAGATGTGCAGAATGGCTCAAGAATATGTTTCTGGGTAGATATGTAAAGTCTGGTTTCAGATTTAGATCAATAGCATGCTGTTTGAGATCAGCTAGTATGTATTAATAGCCTATCAAGGTGATGCTGCCTATGAATAGCCATAAAATAATAATCTGGCATGTATTGCCTAACTCCATGAATATTGGAAGCTGTCAATCATAATTAAGAAAGAAGGAGAGCTTAAGTTAGTATGGAAGATGTGAATCCTTGAAGAACTGTGTTCAAAATGCTGCAAGTTGTTTTAAAGATGGTTTTCAAAAACTTGGACTGAACTCTTTCCAAAGGAAGGAATGACCTGTAGGGATCCAAATGAGCTCCAAAAAGGAGCTGGACTCAGATCTTAGCTAAGAAAATTTTAATCACTGCAAGTGTATGTTGAGCTCCTTTGAAGAAATAAAAGGTTTGCAAAGCAACATTGTTTTTGTGCATTTAAAATAACTTAGCTAGCGTGAGCTTTATGATTGCCAAGGTCAAAAGCACATCTGAGATCAATGGACACTATGTAGACTGATGAGCATGTTCCAAAAGAATATTTGGAGGGTTTAAGCGTAGTTATTGATTGACCAGCCTTCTCTGAAGGCTGCCTGCTTGTCAGCCAAAATATTCTCAGTTACAAGCCAATTTAGAAACTTGTTTCACAAATAATAAGTACACTGACACTGAAAAGGCTAATGGAACAGAAATTGGCAGCTAGTTCTCTGCCTCCTTTTTTGTAGATTGGGATCACCAAAGTTAGGCCTCAATCATTAGGAACCTTAGCATGATAATCAATATAAGTGAATAGGACAGCCAGAACAGACCACCAATCTAAATTGTGTTGGATAGCCTCTGTTGAAATAAAATCATATTCAGGGGATTTGTTTGGTTTCAAGTGCTTAATCAGTTTTGTAATTTTAGAGCCTGACACAGTTTTGTAATTTTAGAGCCAGGTGGAAAGTAGATGAGCTTCATAGTCTAGTGTTGTTTTTTTGATGTTGTCTTCCCAAACTAAAGCAGGAATAAAGGATTAAATTCCTAGATAAAGGAAAGCAGATGTAAAAGTTATATATTTCCAGAATAGAATGAATTCTTGAAGCAAGTGGTAGACATAGTTGGCTCCAAGACTGTATCAGGATCCATCCACCTTTTCTTTGTCTGCAATAATTGTGTATATTTCTTCTTGAATAGGAGAAGGTGCTTGGTTGAGTAGAAGAGAGAATTATTTTTATCTTCCTTAAGGCAGGAAATGAATTATCTCTTCACTGCATGGCAATCGCTATCTAACCACTGTGCCACTGTGGCTCCAGATTACTGGTGGAACTGGCTTACCAGCTGGCTACCCAATTTTGCAAGGCTCAAAAGTATTTTGTATGATTCTTGTGTTAATTGTTATGATAGGATATATTTGTTGTGTTTACTTGTAATGTTTACCCACAATTATTAATTGTTGTAAGGATTTGATCCCAAAGACTAGGTTATTGGATTTTTCTTTTCAATCAAAGCTTTGAAAAGAAGCAAAGGTAGGAAATGAAGGACTCAGATTGGAATTAGGAATGTTTGTTAAAGGAATTGCTGACACAGAAAGTTGCAGCTGTAGTGAGTGCAACAAATTGTGGGACACTACTGCCTAGGACCAAGAAAGTTACAAGTTAGAAGGATACGCTAGAAGGATACTAGTTAAGGCACATAGATATATAAACTTTGATAATATCTATTTTATTATAATAATACCTTTTTAATACCTTCTTTGATAAGAAAGCTTATTAACATAAACATGTGATGTATAAGAAGGAGGGTAAAGTAGAAGAATCCAATTAAAAGAAACGTGTCAAGGAACAAATGTGTGATTCTTAAGCCATTTTGGGTACAACAATATGACTCATTTGATCATTCTAGAGAAGAAATGAGATCCACAGTTCCTTCAGTATCTAGGAAGATACACTGGTTATAATTTGGGCTCCCTTTGCTATTCTTATGCTGCTTATCGGGTTAGACAGGTTTTTTGGTGGTTTGCACCAAAAAAGTGGTTTGCACTTAACATGGTGAACATTAACTGATTGTTGTTTCATGTCAGTATTGGTTACCACCTTTAGAGAGCTCCATGGCTTAGGTCCCGGGTATTTACGAGACTGCCTTCTGCCACCGATAGCCTCCCACCGACCAGTACGCTCCCACAGAGAGGGGCTCCTCAGGGTGCCGTTGGTCAAACAATGTCAACTGGCGGCCCCCAGGGGGAGAGCCTTCTCTGTGGGGGCACTTACTCTCTGGAATGAGCTGCCCCCGGAGATTCGGCGGATCCCAGATCTTCACACCTTTCGCCGTTCCCTAAAGACGTTTTTATTCCAGCAAGCCGGGCTGGCCTAACTCTTTTAAATTGTTTTAATTTTTAAATTGTTAATTATGGGTTTTAATGCAGGGGTGTTTTTAATTGTGGGCCAAATTAATTTAATTGGATTTTAATACTGTTTTTAAATTTTGTATTTCTTGTGTTTTATCTGTTGGCTGTTTACTGCCCCGAGTCCTTCGGGAGAAAGGCAGTATATAAATATAAATAATAATAATAATAATAATAATAATAATAATAATAATAATAATAATAATAATAATAATAATAATAATATAGGTCAGTGGTATTCCATGGACCAGATGCGTCACACGCTGGCCATGCCCACCCTGGTTTAGCGAAGGGGAAAGAAGCCACAATATGTCATGTGATAACAACATGACACCGCAGGTTTGATACCCCTGATATAGGTTTTTGGAGTGGTTGACTCCACCTCAGGTGATGCTTTTCTTCCTCCTCAATCCTGTCATTATCATTTCCTGTGATTTCTCTGCCAGGAAAGCTGAAGCATGTGACAATTATTGGACATATTAAGCTGCAAATATTCATATCATGTTCTTGGTGCATCCTACACCAGGTTGTGTTTTAGACAATCAAAACATTCTTGCTACTTTCTCAGTAGCATCCAGATTTTTATTCCCTCAAGTTTCTGAATGTTGTGCTATTTTGAAAGGAGTGGAAGAATCTGGATCTATTCCAGGGGATTTATATTGATTATCTGCTGATATAAATTTAATAGGTGGGGGAAGGGGGGCATCAATGCCAATAAATATTTTCTCAAAGTGATGGCAGCTGCCTTGGACAATTGTAAAACCAAATTAATTAGAAATCTGGCTACTTTACATGTTGCTATTAGAGTTTCTCTCAAATTGTCAGTTAATTAGATTTTCCCACCCAGAAGGTCATCACTGCACTGTCTTGCTATAGATGGAGCAGACTTTTTGTCTAGGTAGTCATCTCTCAGAAGCAGAGCTGGTAAAGTGTCTCTGAGAATAAATGGTCACATTTATTCTTTAAGGTGACAATACTTTCAGAAGGACCAGGTTGTTTAGGAGTGGCCTGTGTTCCTTTGAGCAGAATACACATTTTAGAAAAAATGAAAAAGAATACAAAAAAGGTTTTGTTTTAAAAAATTTAGGTTGCTTAAATGTAAGTAAAATTTGCTCTTGGCCTCCGCTGGATAGAAGCTTGCTATAAATCACTCAGATGCTTTTTGCTTAAAGGTAATTGCGCTAACCCCCCCCCCCCGCCCCATTGTCCTCTATTTGTTCAATTGTTTAATATTTGTACCATAATTTGTTTAGGCTGTAGATAATATTTGCAATTTGAATCTCTCTCTCTCCCTTGGTTATATGACCTCTGGAGATCTGTTTTTCATCTTTTTCCATTTTGCTCTCACTTTTCCTTGGAGTAGGGGTAAAGTTGCCCATGGCTTCCCTGCTGGCTATTTTTGTAGCACTCTGTGCATGGCATTTATGCTTTAGCATGTATGTCATTTGACTGGTTCTCAATATATTTTATATGAATTTCTTTTAAGGAAACCATTTGATTTTAATTGTAAACAACAGGTCAAAGTTAAAGAGAACCTTTGACACTGTCAGCAGACTTTGGTTAGAAAGATAGTTATATTTGCATTTGTTCAGTTTATCAGGTTAGAATTCACACCCTCAGCCTGTAATAACTGTGTAGCTGCAGGGCAGATTGCTGCAATGTGTTTGGAGGAGGGAAGAGTTCTCTTCCATTGAAGAGGTCTTTAAATGGTTAACTTTCAATATCTGCTTGTAAATCCCACTCTGAAGCATTATAAATGGAGGGATTTCAGGAAGTGGGAATACTTATAGGAATTGACTGCCTGTTTATCAGATAACTGCCGACTTTCAACTGTTTTGTGGGCTTGAATGGGTTTGTGTAGCAAAATATGTATGATATCTCTTTGTTCTTTTTCCCATGATGATTATTAATGTCCTGGAGTTTTCTTAGCTTTTTTCTAAATGTTGAGGCTTTCAATAAGGCAACACAAAAGTGGCATTTAAAACAATAAATTAAAAATATGGTGATAACGTAATACTTTTCCAGATGAGCTCTTTGTAGAGATTGCTGCTTCTTCCCCGTCTTAGGTCCTTCCCCACATGAATGTATTTAATAGCAAAGGAATGAATATAAATGTGAAAGAACGACTGATTTCATTTTTTATGATGACAAATTGAGAGAATTAATGAAAAAAACAGCAGGGTTGTGAAGTTTTGAATGTGAAACAAAACACATTTTTTTTAGTATCAAAGCTGGATTTTGTGAAGAAAATTGCCATAAAAATATGAAATGTATGATTGTAAAATTAAGATTTTCCCAAGTGATTGATAGAAAAATTAGGAAAAGGAAAAATGATGTTAAAGCTCTTGAAATAGATTTATGTTGCAACCAAAGTAAGTTTCACTAATGAGAAGTGGGGACAAAGGATACTTAGTGGAACAATGAAGTGAAAGAATGAAGAATGAAAATGAATGTGAAAGAATCATTGCTATAACAAATGAGAATGACAGGAAGATACTATGTACAAAAAAAGATTATAATAAATAATGTAGCCAAAGAGAACAAGGAACTGTTAAGATTAAAAGAGAAAAGGGAAATCACAGTGGTTTTGACGGGAATAAAAATATTGTTCTGGAAACAGGTGAAAAGTAGATTAATTGTGAGCCTGGAGCACATAATTATTAGAATAAAAAAATAAAAGTGATTATATTATTTGGGATGAAATTGAAGCAAGGAAATGCTGGAAGGAGAATTTTAATGATTTGTATGGGAATGACAATGATTTATCAAAGAGTAGATTTGAAATAAATACTATAAATGTTAATATCAAAAAAAAGGATTTCAATAAATGCTACAATAAAATTGCAAGATGATATGGCTGCAATGTTGATAATATATCTGGAAAAATATTAAAATATAAATATGCTCTGCATATGGAATGCTGAAGTGCATATGTCAAGGCTGCATTTGTGAATAAAAGTTGGAAGAATATTATTCTCATTTCCTGATTCAAAGGGAAACATAACAGAGAAATGCAAAAACTATAGAAAGTAGTTTGTTAAATATGCAATGTAAACTATTTGTATAAAGCCAACTGAAAGGGTGTAAGAGATGAGAATATACAAAATTTAGGAAATATCTATAAATAAAAATATTTGTAATTGATTTACAAGTCTTCCTATCCTCTCACAAAAATAAAGATATTGTTGTTGACAGGTCAACACTGGGTAGAGAAGCTGGTAGATTTATAATATTTGCAAGGGTTGAACTGAGGAGTTATTAGTGCTCTAGTCAATAACAGCTTAGCTGTTTTCTTACAGATGTTTCATTACCCAAATTAGGTTACATCATGAATGCTGGTAAGCGAGTGGTGTTGCTTTCAATATAAGTATTTTAGTGGCTTTCCCTGTCAGTGTTGGTGGGAGTGGTTTTGGTGGTTCTTTAGGCAAGGGCAAGTGACATCCATCTAAGTAGAATATTGATTAGAAAATTTTTTGTATGATATGTAAAATTATAGAAATTAATCTGTACTTTGAGAGGCTATGTAATTCTATAGTTCTTAGTTTTGACTGCAGTTTTATAAATAATTACCTAAAAATAAACCTATTCAAATTGATAGTGCTTACTTCTAATTATGTTTTATTAATTTAAAACTAAGTATACTCTTTTGTTTCAATGCATCACCATTGTTTCAAGATTTTAGATAGAGTCTAGGTAAATAAAGATAAAATCTTTATCTTTAAGATTTTATCTAGATTTTATCTCTAGATAAAATCTAGCCCTCCTAATCTAAATCTTCAGGATTTTAAAAAATTACTGGAAAAGGTTGAGGTCATAGTAGCCAAATCTGCATTTCTGTCATATCTGAAATACTGCTCAGTTTGGATTCAGCTACAGTGATGAATGAGAAAGTAAATTTATTTCTTATGAATGTAGAATTGAGTCACTTTGGGGAGGCTTGCCTTAGAAACAAGCTCATTTGGGATTTAAATAATTTCTTATTCCTTCAGATTCTAAGACTGTTAGATAGCAAGGCTTTATCTCTTTATTTATTATTGAGTTATATGATTTATATCCTGCCATTCTGCCCATAATTTTTTTCTCTCCGGAAATAAAATAAATGTCTAGAGACTAGCTTAGTCATGAAGATAATTAGTTCTTACTGATTGGTAGGAGCATCTACAGACTGCTAGAGATATTTCTCCTTTCTATATTATATGATATGAAGGGTATAAAACCAGGAACTAACTCAACACAGCTTTAAAGTATTATTAAGACACGAGAGACTGACCTAGCAAAACTTCAACCTCCTTGACATGAAAAGTTTTTTTGAGTTCTGTTCACTTAATTGTATTGTCTTATAGTGCTTTTAAAGACCATTCTATTAAAATGGATTTAAACTGTGGATAAAATCTTTTCTAAGACTGGAGATATTGTATTTAGTTATGATTTCTTAGCATGAGATGGAGTCTTATGACAATCTACGTTTCTGGACAAGATACAAGTATCACTGTTTTTTGTTTTTGCTTGTGACCTATATCTCAATAACGTATGACAAAAATAGGGAATAAACTGAAAAAGACATTAAGCGTAGGAATATATATTGTAATGGTACCTGCTGTGATTTCATATCACTATCAATTTGGATTTTTCCTATTGTTAGGAAAAGGGAAGTAGCTGCCTCAAATGGTAGATGTTGGAAGAAGATACTGGATATGAGAAAATGAAGGTCTGTGTGTCTCATCTGGATTGATCTATAACCTAGCTTTCTATCATTGGATGCAATGGAAACTTTTAGGCCACCTATTAATTCCAGATAAGATTTACTTACTAGTCTATATATAATGGACTCATATAGTAGAAGGATGAGTTAGCATTTTCAATATAGAGAGCATGTCTCTCAGCCAAGGCAGATTGAAGATGGGAAGGAGAATTCTGGAAGTTGATGTCCTCATATCTTCAAATTGCTGAGGTTGAGAAACACTGATATAGAGATACAATATGCAATAAAAGGAGTACAACTTGCTGTTTACCCAAGGCAACAATCCTACCAGCAATATTTGTACTGAACAGACTACCTAATCCTGATAAAAAAAGAGGCATCCGATAGAAAGCCAATGTACTGTAGAAAGATGCTTGTAGGATAAAATGG
Source organism: Arizona elegans (assembly GCA_022577455.1). Taxonomy (NCBI): domain Eukaryota; kingdom Metazoa; phylum Chordata; class Lepidosauria; order Squamata; family Colubridae; genus Arizona; species Arizona elegans. The sequence goes on from JAKOOJ010000004.1 coordinate 87,407,410, forward strand.
TCCAAAAATAAAAAATAAAAACTCATTCTGGTCATCAAAGATACGAATTAATCAAATCTTGGATAGAAGATAGTCTGTGCAGCTGAATAATTTTTCTGCCAATCTCTCATATATCCCGTGTGTTGGATTATAAGAGATAACCAGTAGGAAACAATGATAGAGATCATCTTCATTATCCACTGCTAGCATTGACTTTACAAGATTAACATTAAACGATAGATTTTTATAATAGTGCAATATACAAGCAAGATCTAATATTTCATAAAGGAACTTCAAATATCTAAACAAAAATTCCATTTATTTATTTATCTGAACAACAAGAGAAAGCTTTATCTGTTTAATAAGAAATAAGATTTTGAAAAAACTTTAATTTTTTTCAAAATATTTTAGTGAACAGAAATCTAACATAATGGTAACAAATATTTTCTATCTGCCAAATTTTATTCTTTTATCATTTCAGTTGCTTTATAGCAACTTGGATCTTTTCCTCAAAAGTGAAAGGAAAGTTCCCATTATATTTGATTATTTGCCTGTACATCAACCTGACTTTTCACCTGATCATGGCATGAAAACAGTCTTAGCTTTTCTTGTGGATAGAAGGAATCATAGCTGGAGTGCTTGATGAAGCCTGACATCAAAGAATAGTGAGAAAATATGGGCATTAAGAATTGTGGAGGTTGGCAGACAGCAAAGCCAAGGATTAGAGATCCACATAAAATAAGGCAACTCCAACCTGGATCCTGCTGGGGAGACCTGAGCCTGAGTACAGCTCCCTCTTGGAGGCAACCAGCAAGCAAACAAATGTGGTGCTCTGGCTGGGAGGCGGCAGCATGGAACCCCATCTCTGGCCAGCAAGAGCAGAGCAGGCAGGACATGCACCTTAGCCACCACTGATGTAGTGCTGGCACTAGCCAAGAGGGATGCGTGAGCCAAACATTTGGAGTTGTGCTCAGCGGAGTTTGCAAGTGGGCTTGGTGGGGCCACTTAGCAGCCTCAGCCCATTTGGTTCACTACAGCATGGGTAGGAGCACAGAAGGCAGAGGAAATATGTGTCTCTCAGCGTTCAGCTCTCAAAGACTCCTTTGGGGTGACTTTTTCTGCTTTTGAAACATTATGTTTATCAACAATAAAAACAAAAACGTTTGTAATATTATTTTTCTTTCCCTCCCTCTCTCTCACTTTCCCTCCCTCCCTCTCTGTTTCCATCCCCCTTCCTCCCTCCCTCTCTCTCTGTGCTTCCCTTTGTTTCTCTCTCTCCACCCCCCCCATGGGGTGGGAGGAACCCCTGAACTGGTGCTGGGTGGTGGGAATGACATCTGGAGTCCAACGAGCCCAGGAACAGTGCGCCCACATTCAGCTGGCTGGCAGGGAGGCAGGGTATTCCAACACAGGCAGGAAAAGAAACTGCTTTTTTTTTGCCAAGCCGACATGACACAGGATAGCAGTGTCGTAATGGGCTTCAGGAGGAGGACGGAACCCCATCTCCCCCATTGTGAAGCATGTGAGTGAAAAAGTCCACTCAATCAATTCCAACTTTGTGAGAAGTGGGAACTGATTGAGTGAAATGCAATGGAGCTGGGATGGGGCGATGGCAGGCGTGCCCACAGAGAAGGCTCTGAGTACCATGTCTGGCATAAGTGCCATAGATTCACCATCACGGATCTAGAGGTAACCAGTTGTCATGCTGAGATAACCTTATTTTCCTGTCCAGTTGCTCAACTATGCTGAGTTATGGGATAGCATTTTCCACAAGGAGGGAGAATCAGAGATAAGTTCAAATAACCAAGAAAGTGCTAAGCTAAAATGAACCAACTGAAAGCAAGAGAAGGACTCTGAAGATCTATGCAGTGCATCAGAAAAACAAAAAGGACAAATTTGCAAAGCTTTAAAATTATTTTTATAGTCCTGTGCTGTTGATAGAGTTTCTTGCAGGTGATGTTACTCTAAACTCTGTTCTATCCTAGTGCATGATGATAAATAAGGAAGTAAATTGATAGAAAATTTATACAATCAGCAAATAGAAAGTGAAACCTGGTCTGCAACATCAGTTTTTACCTACCATTTTAATTTTTGAAGACATTTACTAAAAAGAAACAAAAAAAAAATGTCTGGTAAACTGCAAAAGAAATCTACCTGAATATTTATCTCCTATCCTGCTATTATAAAACTATAGATTTGTTATAAATTTTTGTGTGCTAAGTAAAGTAATTCGATATACTGGCATATTTTAGATATTTTGTTTTTACTGTGAAATATTGTTATCAAATGTATTTTGAACTGTTCTGATCTTCAAAACTTTCAGATTGATTAATTGTGAATTTTTTTTCTTTCAGATATAAAATATGTATAGAATTTAATCCTATTCATTTTGTATCCTCCACAGCTGTTCCTAGGTAAATGATGTTTAAATTTAATGGGCAAGCCTTGTAATTTCCTACAATTTATTATCATTCTGGAAGAGAGGAAATATAGATTGTTATAGTTCTAAACTGAGGAATATAAGATATTAATAAAACATTAAACTTCCTTTCATTTGAAATGGGATGACCCCATGGGATGTTTAAATTTGATGTTTATAAGATTTATATGGTCACCTATAAAATGCCAAAGCGGCATTAAAGGACTTTCTATATGTGTGTCCCACAGAATTACATGCATGGTTTGAATTCATAAGCCATAGGCTTCTTTATTTGATTTTTAAATAAAGAATTTTTTTCAATTAACACGTTGATTTTTAGTGGTTATATCTAAAATTATTTTCTTTTAGGATAATAATTAAAAATATATCTATTTCCATAGATGGGAAGTGAGAAATTTTATGAAATGTCTAAAGGAAAAGTGCCCAATGAACCATCTATCTTTCTTATAAGAAAGGCAGGGCAAAGCCATATATATATATATATATATACATAAAGATTTGTTCATCCAGCTATCCATCCATTTATCTACATAGTCACTTACTCTCAGAGATAGAAATACATATTCTGAATGGCACAAACCCTATGAGATTGCTAAATTTTTTTTTGAAATCTTGAGTATTTCAGGAAAGTATTTAAAAAACCTGAGAGAGATTTTGGACCATTAAAAAAAAATAAACATCAGGTTTTATTGATGCTATTTTTTCCATCCCTTAGCTTATATGGTGCTTCACAAAGAGCTTTAATAATAATATTACATAGTGGTCCACATAAAGAATAATATTGGGACTTTAGCTTTAAGTTATCATATACTTTGGATCAGAAATGCTGATTGGATTTTTTTGTCAAGAGTAGGTTTTGATCACATACGAATGGGGTTGGAAGTATTTGGTAGTGATTAGTAAAATGCTATTTTGTAGATGATATGTAAAGGATTCTCAAGATTTTTCCTTGGAGTGGTACTCTTTATTTTGAATATCTGAAAAATACACTTAAGAGCTGAATTGCCTGCTAAAAGAAATATAACAACAACAACAACAACAACAACAACAACAACAACAACAACAACACATCAAGAAATTGCAGCTTCCTGCAATAATACCAATGGAACTGCAAAAAACTGCGCTACTTGAAACATCATATATTTTAAGAATATAAAATATTTTGTCTAGCTCTTTGGTTTTCCGAGGAGCTGAGAGAGATGAAGCGTCGGAAAAGATGCCTGGAGAGCGATTGGAGGACAAGCCGATCTGAATCTGACTGAACACAGGTGAGATCTTATATTAAGACCTACCTAGTGGCGATAAGAGTGGTGAAGTCTAGCTACTTCTCCGTTCTTATTGCATCTGCAGAGAACTGCCCAGCCGTGCTGTTTAGGGTGACCCGCTCCCTACTTCAGGTGGGGGTACGGGAAGATCCCTTACAGGATCAAGCTGAGGATTTTGTACAATTCCTGCATGATAAAGTCGCTCAGATTTGGAAAGGACTGGACTCCGATTGGGTAGATCCAGGGGAGGAGACGGGGTAGGTCTTGAGAGTGTTATCTGGGAAGAGTTTGACTCTGTGGCTCCTGAGGACGTGGACAGGATTCTGGGCAAGCTTAATGCTGCCACATGTTTATTGGACCTGTGTCCCTCCTGGTTGGTACTGGCCTCCCGGGAGGTTACACGAGGCTGGTTCCAGGGGATTATAAATGCTTCTCTGAGTGAGGGTGTCTTTCCTGCTGCCTTGAAAGAGGCGGTTGTGAAGCCCCTCCTCAAGAAGCCTTCCCTGGACCCAGCTATATTATTAAATTATCGTCCAGTCTCCAATCTTTGCTTTGTTGCGAAGGTTGTTGAGAGTGTAGTGGCGCGACAACTACCCCGATACCTGGATGAAGTTGTCTATCTGGATCCGTTCCAGTCGGACTTCAGGTCATGATACAGCATGGAAACGGCATTGGTCGCGTTGGTTGATGATCTCTGGAGGGCTCGGGACAGAGGTTGCTCCTCTATCCTGGTCCTATTAGATCTCTCAGCGGCTTTTGATACCATCGACCATGGTATCTTACTGCACCGGCTGGAGGGGTTAGGACTAGGGGGCACCGTGCTTCGGTGGTTTTCCTCCTTCCTCTCTGACTGTTCGCAGTTTGTGTTGGCAGGGGGACAGAGGTCGACCTCAAGGCACCTTATTTGTGGGGTGCCGCAAGGGTCAGTCCTCTTACGCCTTCTGTTCAACATTTATGTAAAACCGCTAGGCAAGATCATCTGTGGTTTTGCGGTGAGTGTTCATCAGTATGCTGATGACACACAGCTATACATCTTCACCCCAGACCACCCCAATGATGCCCTTGCTGTGATATCCCATTGCCTGGAGGCCGTGCGGATCTGAATGGGGAGAAACAAGCTCAGACTCAACCCCTCCAAGACCTGTGGCTGTGGCTTCCGGTGTCCCGGTATAGTCAGCTGGTACCATCACTGACAATTGGGGATGAGATCTTGCTCCCCACAGAGAGGGCCCACAACTTGGGTGTCCTCCTGGATTCACGGCTATCTTTAGAAGATCATTTGACGGCCGTGGCCAGGGGTGCCTTTTATCAGGTTCTCCTGATCTGCCAGTTGAGTCCCTTTCTGGATCAGGACACCTTGCACACGGTCACTCATGCCCTAGTCACCTCCCATATGGACTACTGTAATGCTCTCTACATGGGGCTCCCCTTGAAAAGCACCTGGAGGCTCCAACTGGTCCAGAATGTAGCCACGCGGGTGATTATGGGTGTAGCTCATTGCACCCATGTAACACCTCTCCTATGCGAGCTGCACTGGCTCCCGGTGGTCTTCCGGGTGCGATTCAAGGTGTTAATTATCACCCTTAAAGCGCTCCATGGCTTAGGACCTCGGTACCTATGAGATTGTCTTTTGCCACCAATAGCCTCCCACCGACCAGTTCGTTCTCACAGGGAGGGACTATTCAGGGTACCATCAGTCAAATTATGCCAACTGGCGACTCCCATAGAGAGGGCCTTCTCTGTGAGGGCTCCAACCCTTTGGAATGAACTGCCCCCTGAGATATGAAATATCCCTGATCTCCGTGCTTTCCGCCGTGCCCTCAAAACCCTGATGATCCAACAGGTGGGGCTAAACATATGAACATGTGAATGTTTTTAAAATGTTATCTAATTTTAGGTTCTATTTAATTGGACCAAACTATGTTATAGTAATAATTTTAATTAGCAATTTTATGATGTTTGTGTATCTATATTTTTCTTGACTGTACACCGCCTTGAGTCCTACGGGAGAAAGGTGGTATAGAAATATAATAAATAAATAAATAAATAAGAAGATACTTGGTTGATACCTAGGATGCTGGCAGCAACTGTATCAGCCATTGGCACCAGTTAATGATATTTGTGACACATTTTTAAATGTCCAGTTGACTGAGTTTCATGTTTAATGAATAAAAGAGATAATTACCAACAACAGTAAAAACAACAAGAACAACAATGCAGCTAACATCTCTAATACTTAGTGAGTTTCATCATCGGAGCCACCCAGAGTTAGTCTGGGTAGTGAGATAGGTGGCATATAAATTTAATACATAAATCATGTTTCTTATATTTTTTTAAAAAAAATCTTCCAACACATATTCTTTTGGGGGGAAAGAATCCTTGTCAGTTTGAAACTTCCCTTTCCCTGTCCCGTTCTGTTGGTGATCCATTCCCCTTCTTTTCTACCCACAAGATTACTGTAAGTCACAAGTATCAAACTCGGTCACATCATGGGCCGGATCACGATGTATTGTGACGTTTTTAGCCTTTGCGGAGCTGGGGTGGGTGTAGCCTGTGTGTGACGTATCCGGCCCACGGGCTGCCAGTTTGACAGGCCTGCTGTGAGTGAAGCCAAAATCAATCCAGGTGCAACACATATGGTAGATGTTTTGTGTACACTATGTCAACCCTGAAACAAACCTGGCTGAGGCCATCTTTGAACCTTCATGGCTGCCACAAGGCAGAGGGGGAGAAAAGAAAGGGGGAAATTAGACAGCTCAGCTTTGCCGTCAAAATAAAAAGTTTTCTTGTGGGAACCAAGGTCATTCCAACAGGTGGCTGAGAAGAGGAGGAGTGGAGTAACCAAGCAACCTGCCAGTACCTCTATTGGACAATGTGACTGATGACCTGGGGAGAAGGGGGAACTTTCACTTTTTAATTATGTGAAAACCGCGGGAACTTTCAGAGTCAGCTTTCCCCAGTTGTGCCAATATGATGTATCCAATAAATTGTTCTTTGAGGAATCTACCTACCTTGGAGTTCTGCTTTCAATGGGTGCAAATAAAGATGTTGGGTGAACAAGTATTTTTCAATCCTTGGCAACCTTTAAGATGTTTTGGAACAATCTACCCCCAGAGATACGAGTGATCTCCGACCTCTGGACTTTTCGTCGGGCCCTAAAAACTTACTTTTTTTCAGTTAGCCGGTCTGTCTTGATTTTAGGGTTGGTTTTAAAATTTTGATACTGATTTTAAATTGACAAGTTTTAAATTATGGGCCAAATTTATTAATTATTTTCAATCTATTTTTAATTGTAATGTTATGTATAAATGTTTTTATTTTGGCTGTTCATCGCCCTGAGTCCGAAAGGAGAAGGGCGGTATAGAAGTTTGAATAATAAATAAATAAATAAATAAATAAATAAATAAATAAATAAATAAATAAATACTTTCTTGTACTTTGGTGTTTCTAACTAATGCAGCTTAAAATTACTTGTAATTTTAGACATTCTATTATATCTTTGATTAAATCCAGATCCAAATCAAAGACTTCGGACTTTATAAAAGGAAGATGGCTTCTCTCTTGCAGACAATGTCTGATTAAAGGATGACTTATCTTCACAAACTTAAGATAGATATAGATAAAGGGTTAAAGATTTATTTTTTGTCCCAGTATTTGTCTTCTAATTTTAGGTTAATTCTTTCTATTTTATATTTCTTGGCATAGACTCATAGAACACTTACTCTCTAACTCAGGGGTGAAATGCTACCGGTTTGGACCAGTTCACCCGAACTGGTAGTAATAAAAGCTAGTGGTTCTGGTGAACCGGTAGTAAAAAATGCTACCTGTTTGGATGAACTGGTATTTCCGATGATCAGCTGTGCCGCACGATAAAATCCTACTTTCTAGCAAATCTAAATCGCGCAGCCCAGCTGTTCTCTTGCTGTTCTACTTTCCTTAGAAAAGGCTTCTTAAGTCTCCTTTTCAGAGCTGCATGGTAGTGCCTGCAGTGCATATGCACACAAAGTGCGTGTTTGGCATGCACTGTCCATGTACACATGGGGTGAACCAGTAGTGAAGCGAACTGGTTGCAGACTTTGGAACATTTCATCCCTGCTCTGACCCCGGTCATATAAACTGAATGCTGGTCTATGAGTATGTATGCATATCTCTCTCTCCCTCCCTCTCTCTCTCTCTCTCTCTCTCTCTCCCCTCCCTCTCTCTCTTTCTCTCTCCATGTCTGTCTGTCTGTCTGTCTGTCTGTCTGTCTATCGTGGTTTCAAGTCATTGCTGACTTCTGGCCACTGTTTGGATGAACCCCTGCAGTTTTTTTGGCAAGTTTTTTGAGAAAGATTTGCTATTGCCTCTCTTTAGGGCTGAGAAAGAGTTCACCCAGCAGACTTCATGCCTAAAACAGGACTAAAACCACTTATATCAAACTGGCTCTCCAGTCTGCCCAGATTAAACCTAACTCTTGTATCTACTTGAATAGCATGCTTTTCTTAATATTGTTGAAAGCTGTTGCTATTATTGAAACTCATTGTGTTTTTAGAAGTGCTACACAGAGAATTTCTTCTGCAACCATTGACCATTCTGAATGGATTTAATACAATTGCCTTTTCCATCAATTGAATCACCTGTGATATTACATAACAGCATCACAGCATAAACAATGTAAATTCAGTTGTTCCAAACTGCTTCATTCCTATGACATAAATAGTATCTCTGTACCATTCAAAGTTGCTAGCTCTGCTGAAGAACAGAGAAAACAATTGCCCCTGGCTTGTTGAGTAGTTTGGTGAATGAAGTTTTGTGGTAGTTCAAGATTACTCTATCTGATGCTTATTTGTAAAGATTTTATTCTCTTGTTTCTCAGTCTTCTCATATCTTTTATGCAGCACCGACATTTCCCTTGACTTGAACTGGTAACCATTATTGCTGCATATTGTACGCTGTTGTAGTAGGTTCACTGAGACAAAAATCCCATTGATTGGTTCCCTATTTTGTGTAATGAACCGATTACACATTATCCACTAGACTTTCATTTTTGAGAGTTTCAAAAACCCATTCATTTGTTAATGGGCAGATTAACAATTGAGAGATGCTGCTGGAATTTGGCAAATGGGCTGTTTCTGGCCTCTGGGGGGGCCTCCGGGGGATGGGGGTGGGGAAGGCAGTTTTTGTCCTCCCCAGACTCCTAGCGAGGCTCTGGAGGCTGGGGACAGAAAAAAATGGGCCTTCCGGTCCCACCAAAAGTTTCAGGTTCCTTGAGGGCCTCTGGGGGCCAGGAGGGCATTTTCACCCTCCCCAGACACCTAGAGAGGCTTTGGAACCAGGTGAGAGAGAAAAACGGACCTACTGGGCCATCGCGTGCCAGAAGCGGGGGGGTGTTGTGCGCACATGTGCGGCTGCGGGGCACATAGTATGGGTGTGGGCACATGTGATTAGCATGCTGGCATTGAGTAGGAGCTGTTGGAGACAAACAAATAAACCAAGATTGATTCACCAAGCTCGGCTGCGTGTGTATTCCCTGTGTGTTTGCTCCGACAGCCTAGCAATTGCCGAGAGAAAGTCGGTGCTCCTTCCACCCCTTTTCTTCTGGGTCGGTGGCAACGCAACGAGCCATGGCTGAAGGCATGTCACCCGGGCAGAGGTTTTGGAGCTGATGGTTGTGGAGGTGGTAGAGGGGGAAGAGAAAACCGCAGAAGTGCCGCCTGAAGCTGAGCAACCCGTCATATGCCCAAAGCAAAGGGACAAACAGAGACAGGAGGACGTGGAAGCCCAGGAAGCCCCAGAGGTTGGGGTTTCCCATGGTACGTCTGAATATTGGTGGCACAGCTTGGCGTTGACAGGGGAGATGGGCACCAGAGGGCAAACCCCGCCTCCAGTCGGAGCCCAGTTCCAGGGCTGGGGGGAATGCCAATGGGCTGAAGACGATGAAGGAGAGTGGAGTTACTTCACAGGTCCTGGCTTCGCGACCAGGGATGTATTGAGAGAGAGGTTTGGGGAGGCTAGTTTCAAGGATGCCCCCTCATGGCAACCGTGGACACTGAGTGCAGAGCCATTGGGTTCCTGGCAGGGCATGGCTAGTTCAGGGCTCGATAGCAGAATACGGCTTGTGAGCCCCAAATTCAGACCGAAACCAGAAATGCTGCAGGGCAAGCAGAGGGGGGATGAACACCCAGTTCCTATAGTTTCTGCATCCTCCCTGGGGGACGCTATACATGAGTCAGGCCAGCCCCCACTCAGGTAAGTGAGGGAAAGGGACACAGGGGGTTCCAGATGACACCAGGGACTGCTAGTGGTCCCCATGATGGCCCTGCCAGTGGCTGACCTATGGACTCCCTTCCTCTGTGTGGCTCAGGCCCCTAGAATCCACATACTCAGTGGGGCCTCCCTCCAGTACAGGCTACCTTTGACAGGGCTCCAGAGAAGGTAGCCCTGTTTCTGAGTCAGGTGATTAGCCACATGGATCTCTATGGGCATTTGTATCCATCACAATGGTCCATGGTCATTGCAGTAAAGGCGGTTCTCACGGGCGAAGCAACAGACTGGATTGCTGATTTACACAGTGACCATGCTTGTGAGCTGACTGACTTGGGCTTTTTTCTGGAAGCCTTGCATAATAGGTTTGAGGATGAAACCCGAACCCAAATAACAGAAGGGAAACTAGTGGCCCTAAAGCAATGGGGGAGGCCCACAAAAGAATATGTAAAGAAGTTCCGGAAGTTGGCCGGAAAATTACGATCATGGCCCGAGAGGCTCTTAAACCATCAATTCCATATGGGGTTAGACAGGGAGATTAGGCAGGCCTCAGTGTATCGAGGATTAGCCCCCACTTAGTAGAATGGTACAAAGCGGCAGTCGAACTGGACATGGGCCTCTGGGAATTCCGACCGCGGGCTGGAGGTTTGGACCAAGGATGGCGAAGGGGACCTTGTCGATTGCAGACCGGACAATGGCCAGGCCTTACCTACCCTCTGAGCCCGAGCCCAGTTACCAAACCAGGAGGCCATTCCATTGTTTCTGGTGTAATCAGGAGGGCCACAGGGCAGCCAACTGCCCTATCCCGCCCGTTTGGGTATCCACTCCGCGGGTGCCAGGGTCTGGCACTGTGCAAAAAGACAGGAGCTCGAGAACACCAGAATGGTCCAAGGTGGTGGCCCACACTTCCCTGCTCGAGACCACAACACGGCCGGATGTTGGAAGCACCCCTGGAACAGCTCGGGTCCCTGACACTTCGGGAGTGAGTGACGAGGAGGAGGACGTCCAAGACCCGATGGTAAGTGACCCAATCCGTCCCTTTATAATCCCAATAACACTCAAACATATAGGTACTGGAAAAGAAAGCAACCGGGGAGCGTTGATAGACTCTGGTGGCGCCCGGTGTCTCATTAGTCGTTCTATAGTTGAGGCTTTGGGGGCACGAACAGTGAAATTGCGTAAACCTATCCATTTTGAACAGATGGATGGACAGATGGTCTACATTGGGAGGCCAACCAGCTACGCACATGACCGAACCGATTCAACTGAATATAGGAGAACATCAGGAACAGATTAGGTTTGTGGTGGTACCCCGCATGATCGAGCCAGTTATCCTTGGTCTCGCCTAGCTAGACAAATGGGAACCAATCATCTGGTGGGAGGATGGTTTCAGAAAGCTATGGTTGCCGGTGGGGCCGGAACCGCACTCACCATTACCGCTAGAGGAATCAGGTGGAGAAGCGTCTTTACGAGTGCCCGAGCATAGTTACCCCGACATCTACAGGGACTTGACCTGGGTCTTTAATGAGGAGGAATGTGAGGCTCTGCCACCCCATAGGGATACTGATTGTGCCATCAAGTTAATACCTGGGGCTAAATTACCCAAGCCTCAGATGTATTCCATGACCCCGAGAGAACTCGTGGAATTACAAAAGTATATAGACAAAAACCTGGTGTTTCGGATATGCTTTTATTAACAAAGTAAAACTAACAAACAACCCTTATAAAGCGTCTTCCAAGGCAACACCCAGGAACCAGAAACACCTCATAGAGGCACATAGAGATAAAGATTAAAAGCAACACAATCCCATAACATCTCCCCTTTTCTAATAACAGCAGCACTTTCTACAAATTGAGTCTATCAGGGGGGTGTGAGCATCTACTACTCCGAGTAACGACCGGCTCTCTCACACCTGACTCTCTCACGCAGGCCAGATCTCTTCGCTCGCCATTTTCTGAAGCCTCGGATGTTTGGCTATCACCAAAGGCCACACAATTCCGCCGATATCAGGTTCCTCCAACCTCCACCAAATAGGAGCGAGGTGCCACTTGTTGTAAACAGGTACCTCTTTCCCAATGGCCAGTCCGATCTCCAGGCAGTGATCTCATCCGAATTCGTTCTCCCACCTTTAACTCTGGCAAGTCTCTTGCAGATCTATCATATTTGGCCTTCGCCACTTGCCTCCTCTGCCGTAGCCTTTCCGGGACCCCTTGTATCACCACGGGCTCAAGCAGTTTATTTGCCACGGGTAAGGACATCTTTAATATCCGTGACATTAATCTTTGTGCTGGGCTACTGTCCATACCTTCAGTTGGACTATTCCTCAATGTAAAATAGCCTTCCACGGATCGCTACATTCACCATGTGCTTTCCTACATAAGTTCTTAGCAATCTTTACAGCTGATTTGGCTTTTCCATTTGCTTGCGGATAATGTGGCGATGAAGTAATATGATCAAACTCCCACTCAGCAGCAAATTTCTTGAATTGCAGACTTACAAATTGAGGACCATTATCTGTAATCACTACATTTGGTTGCCCGTAACGTGCAAACTGAGACTTACATCTCTTGATGGTGGTCTCAGATGAAAGGTCTGGAAGGAGGTCAATTTCCCAATAATCCGAATAATGGTCCACTATTATCAAGTGCTCTTTCCCTGCATAATTAAACAAGTCCGTACTAATGATCTGCCAGGGTTGGGATGGTATCTCGTGTGACATCATAGTTTCTTTCTGTTGCCGATATGCATATTCATTACAGATGGTACAATTACTGACAAAATCCTCAATTTCATCTTGCATATTCGGCCAGTACAATGTGTCACGGGCTTGTCTATAGCATGTCTCCCCACCAATATGGCTTGAATGGATGCGCAGTAACATCTCCGATCTCAATAACTTTGGCACTATAACTCTTGGACCCTTATACAGAATGCCATCTTGTACAACGATCTCATCTCTGAAGGATCAGTATTCCCTTACAATCATGGGAACTGCCTCTTTCACATCTGGCCACCCACTCAGCACGATATTCTTTAGTGTCTGTAGGGCCATGTCAGCATCCGTATGTTGCTTCAACTGCTGTAACCTTGATTCGTAACATTAAGGTAATCTGCTTGGTTAATTTCAGCAAAACATATTTGTTCCTGTCGCAGCCAACAAACCATCTGATATTCATGTTCTCCTCCCGTAGCTGTCTGATCTACTGTGGCTCTACTCAGTAGAGTATATCAGTATTGCTGATATACATTTCACGTCCTGGCTTGAAAACATCAAAATTATAATGCTGTAAACTGAGCATCATGCTTTGCAAACGCTTCGGGGCACACAGAAGAGGCTTTTTGAATATAGTTATTAACGGTTTGTGATCAGTTTCAACTGTAATTATATCTCTACCATAAAGGTAATAATGGAAATGCTGGCAAGCAAATACGATACTTAAACATTCTTTCTTGATCTGAGCATAGTTTAACTCTGCTGGCGAAAGCGCTCTGGACACGTATTCAACTGGCTGACCTTCTTGTAACAGACAGCATCCCAGACCGTTCTTACTTGAGTCGCTTTGAATCATAACCATCTTTGTGACATCATAGTATTTTAATACTGGAGCAGTAGTAACCAAGTGTTTTATCTCTTGCACTGCCTGGTCATGTTTAGGGAGCCAGTGCCAAACTGCATCTTTATCCAACAGACGTCTCAATGGCTGGCACACCTCAGATAAGTGTGACAAGAATTTTGCTAGATATGTAACAAAGCCAATAAATCTCTGCACTGCTTTAGCATCAGTAGGCGGTGGCATGTTCACAATAGCTCCGATCTTGTCTGGGTCTGCTTTTAACCCTTGTGATGTTAAAATATGTCCATGAAAGCGGACTTCCCGCACCTTAAACTGCAGCTTCTTTATACTGAGCCTCAGCTTCACCTGCTCCAATAGTGCTATCAATTTCCCATCATGATCATGCTCTGCTTCATCATCAGTGTCGCCACACCCAACTATAAGGATATCGTCAGCTATAGGCTCAATTCTGCTGAGGCCACTCAATAATTCCTGCTGCTTCCTTTGATAGGTCTCTGGTGCTACGGATACACCAAAGGACAGTTTAAGCCATCTCTTTCTGTCCCAAGGAGTCCAAAATGTAGTCATATAACTGCTCTCTTTGTCCAGTTTACACTGTAGGAAGGCATCCCTGGCATCAACAAGTGTAAAAACCCGTGCCTTAGGCAGCTTGTGCAAAACATCCTCTAACATTGACATTGGGTAATGCGATCGTTTCAAAGCCATATTCAAAAACTTGGGGTCGATGCAAATTCGGATCTTTTCCAACTTCCTAATCACCACCATATTACTTATCCAGTCGGTTGGCTCGACTACTGAAACAATATGTCCCTCTGCTTCATATTTATCCAACTGTGCTTTAACCTGTGCCTTAATGGCTATAGGGACATTGCAGGGGCACTTTGTACTGGAGGGACAGTGGGATCAAGTTGAAAGTGAACTCTCCTGGAATGGATGCAATAGGGCCCTCAAACACATCTCTATAAACTTGGAGGACTTGATGCTTTATCAATGGTCTCCCCAAGGCTTTGGAGGAATAGGTTTCAACATTATGCAACTCCCTCGGAATGGTAAATCACATCAGTCCCAAACGCTCACACGTTGAGCCTGACAGTTAAAGCTTTTGATCTACATCCACAATTTCAAATTCCAATTTGTGAGTAACCCCACGTATGTTACACTCTGTATAAAATAAGCCTAGTGACTCCATCAGTTCCCCCGAATATAACTTTAATGTGGCACTACTAGGCTGAAGGGGTGTCTCACATGCCAATTTCCTTTTATCCTTTAGGCTCATCACATTGCATGTTGCCCCCGAGTCCAACTGACAAGATTGAGTTATATCATTAAATTGAAGATTAACAAACCACTTTTTGCCTTTTGAATGTACTGCACCAATGCATTCTTTCATATAGATCGCATCTGTGGTAAACAGCGATACATCCTCTAAGTCCGGCGTTTGCTTGACCATATGCAACTTCCTTGCTGCCAGACACACCCCAGCAAAATGGTTCAGCCTCCCACACACCCTACAGATTTTTTCATACGCTGGACACCGATCTTTCCCATGTGCATGCACATTATCACAATATTTACACGGTGTGCAACCGTGTAACCACAGGGTGTGTGGTTGTCTGCTGACAAATTGCGAGGCTTTTGTTTAAACTGCTGCTGTTGCTGATGATTCCTCACATTTGGCTGGTGCCTGGAAGCTACATTAACACAGTTGGTCTGTTTATCTCGCTCCAACGCCATCAGCCTTTTATTTGTAAGTTCAGTAGTCTGACATATTTCTATGGCTAATTGCAAAGTTAAACCATGTTCCCTTAATAAACGGCGGTGTGTACTTTCCTTGGCAACACCCAAAACTATTTTGTCTCGGATGAGTTTGTCTCTCAGGGAACCGTAATCACAACTCGCGGCCCTTTCCTTTAAGCGTGTTACAAAGGCATCTATCATCTCCCCTTCTTCCTGCGTGCAGCTGCCAAAAAGATATCTTTCATGTATAACATTCTTATGCAGTCTGAAGAAAGCTTCCAAAGCATCCAAAATAGCCTTAGTATCAGTCCTCTGCTCTTCTGTAAGAGTTAAACTATGCTTATAAACATGAAGACATTCTGCACCCATCAATCTTCTTAATGTGGCAGCTTGTACTGCTGCCGGCTTATCATTTAGGCCTGTCGCCAAAGAGTAATCTTCAAACTCTGCCCTAAAGTTTTCCCAATTAGTGCTAGAGTCCTCACTTACTTGCATGGGTTGCGGCAGTGGTATATTATCTGCCATGGTGCTATATTTCTTACTTCAAACGCTCCACTTTCAGGGCCAAACCACTTCTGACACCATGTTTCGGATATGCTTTTATTAACAAAGTAAAACTAACAAACAACCCTTATAAAGCGTCTTCCAAGGCAACACCCAGGAACCGGAAACACCTCATAGAGGCACATAGAGATAAAGATTAAAAGCAACACAACCACATAACACCTGGCTCGTGGCTTTATCCATCCTAGCCATTTACATATGGCGGCTCCCGTGCTCTTCCGAGAGAAGAAAGATGGTGGACTGCATCTATGTGTTGATTATCGGGGTCTGAATGCCGTTTGTAAAGAGCCATTGTATCCCCTACCACTGATGACGGATTTGTTAACCACCTTGGCAATTGGCAAAGTGTTTACAAAACTCGACCTCCGTGAAGCATATTACCGAGTCTGCATATGGCCAGGAGATGAATGGAAGACAACTTTCAATTGTCCTCTAGGAAGTTATCAGTTCCAGGTGATGCCTTTTGGACTACAAGGTGTTCCTGCTGTATTCATGCAACTTATCAACAACGTCCTGCATGAACACTTATATTGCGGAGTTTTGGTGTTCTTAGACAATATTTTGATTTACACCAATACACTTGCTGAACATGTACAATTAGTCAGATAAGTATTAACAAAATTGTTGAAAGCCCAATTGTATGTGAAACTCTCAAAATGCAAGTTTCATCGCACGGACATTGATTACTTAGGGTTCTGGATAACTAGTGAGAAATGGATCCCAAGAAAGTTGAGGCAGTCGTGGAATGGCAAGCACCATGAACCAGAAAACAGTTACAAAGTTTTCTTGGGTTTGCTAACTTTTATCGCCAATTTATTCCCTCATTCGCCCAAGTTGCATTGCCTTTGACTGCTCTCCTATGCACCAAAACCCTGGCCGAAACCAAACCCAAACCAGGACAAGTATTGAATTGGTCTCCTGCATGCCAAAAGGCGTTCAACCACCTAAAATGTTTGTTTGCCAGAGAACCAGTTCTCAAACACCCCGACATGACAAAACCATTTGTTATCCAGGCAGATGCTAGCAATGTGGCAATTGGAGCAATCCTCCTACAAAGAAACGAAAAGGACTCTACAGCCATGTGCCTATACGTCACGGAAGTTTTCAGCAACTAAGCATAACTGGGCCATATGGCAAAAAGAGGCATTTGCAGTGAAGTGGGCTTTACAAACATGGAGACACATATTGGAAGGCAGTGACCAACCGTTTCAGGTCTGGACAGACCATAAGAATCTGGAAGCACTCCAAACGCCACGTAAGTTATCTCTGAAACAAGTCAGGTGGGCCCAATATTTTCAGTGCTTTTGGTTTATCCTCAAGTATGCCCCAGCGGTCCAAAACTTCCTAGCAGATGCTCTATCCCGTATGCCCCAGTACAACAGTAAACACGTCAGAGTAATGCAGGCACTAGTACCACCCATGCAGACCAGGACACGCATTGTAGATAAACTTCCAATACAAGAGTAGATCCGGGTGTTAAAGAGAGAACTGGAGGCAGACGCTTGGTTAGCATCTAATTGGTCAAAGGTGTCCCAATGTGATGGGTTGGCATGGCAGGGTGATCGTCTTTATATACCACCATCCTTACAGATCAGAATATTAACACAATGCCATGATGTGAAGACAGCAGGACATTTTGGATTCTTGAAAACCCTGCATCTTACCAAAAGGCAATTCTGGTGGCCTATGATGCACACCGACATCGAAACCTATGTTAGAGGGTGCCCTGTTTGTGCAATGATGAAATCCAGGCCCGGAAAACCCCTCGGCTTCCTACAGACAGTGGC